>CAWUFW010005952.1:0-1236993 GCA_963921515.1 Calotriton arnoldi | reverse complement strand
CGTACTTACCGGTAACTTGAATTTCCTTCATAGGCTAACATTGACTGGTTTCACTTGGAAATTCTTCTAAGTGTGGAGTTTTGGAACTTTAAAATATTCCTCTAAAATCAGCCGAAATACGAATTCCGATTTACTCACCTGTTATCAGGAGAGACCTCAGTGCTGCATCTTTCAGCCCAGTACTGATCCTCAAAAGTAATTTTAACCGTACTTACCAGTAACTTGAATTTCCTTCCATAGGATATCATTGCCTGCTTTTTGCTGAAAAAGTTTCTAAGTGTTGATTTTTGAAACATACAAATATTCCTCTAAAATCAGCCGAAATCCGAATTCTGATTTACTCACCTGTTATCAGGAGAGACCTCAGTGCTGCATCTTTCAGCCCAGTACTGGTCCTGAAAAGTAATTTTAACCGTACTTACCGGTAACTTGAATTTCCTTCATAGGCTAACATTGACTGGTTTCACTTGGAAATTCTTCTAAGTGTGGAGTTTTGGAACTTTAAAATATTCCTCTAAAATCAGCCGAAATACGAATTCCGATTTACTCACCTGTTATCAGGAGAGACCTCAGTGCTGCATCTTTCAGCCCAGTACTGGTCCTGAAAAGTAATTTTAACCGTACTTACCGGTAACTTGAATTTCCTTCATAGGCTAACATTGACTGGTTTCACTTGGAAATTCTTCTAAGTGTGGAGTTTTGGAACTTTAAAATATTCCTCTAAAATCAGCCGAAATACGAATTCCTATTTACTCACCTGTTATCAGGAGAGACCTCAGTGCTGCATCTTTCAGCCCAGTACTGATCCTCAAAAGTAATTTTAACCGTACTTACCAGTAACTTGAATTTCCTTCCATAGGATATCATTGCCTGCTTTTTGCTGAAAAAGTTTCTAAGTGTTGATTTTTGAAACATACAAATATTCCTCTAAAATCAGCCGAAATCCGAATTCTGATTTACTCACCTGTTATCAGGAGAGACCTCAGTGCTGCATCTTTCAGCCCAGTACTGGTCCTGAAAAGTAATTTTAACCGTACTTACCGGTAACTTGAATTTCCTTCATAGGCTAACATTGACTGGTTTCACTTGGAAATTCTTCTAAGTGTGGAGTTTTGGAACTTTAAAATATTCCTCTAAAATCAGCCGAAAGACGAATTCCGATTTACTCACCTGTTATCAGGAGAGACCTCAGTGCTGCATCTTTCAGCCCAGTACTGGTCCTGAAAAGTAATTTTAACCGTACTTACCGGTAACTTGAATTTCCTTCATAGGCTAACATTGACTGGTTTCACTTGGAAATTCTTCTAAGTGTGGAGTTTTGGAACTTTAAAATATTCCTCTAAAATCAGCCGAAAGACGAATTCCGATTTACTCACCTGTTATCAGGAGAGACCTCAGTGCTGCATCTTTCAGCCCAGTACTGATCCTCAAAAGTAATTTTAACCGTACTTACCGGTAACTTGAATTTCCTTCATAGGCTAACATTGACTGGTTTCACTTGGAAATTCTTCTAAGTGTGGAGTTTTGGAACTTTAAAATATTCCTCTAAAATCAGCCGAAATACGAATTCCGATTTACTCACCTGTTATCAGGAGAGACCTCAGTGCTGCATCTTTCAGCCCAGTACTGATCCTCAAAAGTAATTTTAACCGTACTTACCAGTAACTTGAATTTCCTTCCATAGGATATCATTGCCTGCTTTTTGCTGAAAAAGTTTCTAAGTGTTGATTTTTGAAACATACAAATATTCCTCTAAAATCAGCCGAAATCCGAATTCTGATTTACTCACCTGTTATCAGGAGAGACCTCAGTGCTGCATCTTTCAGCACAGTACTGGTCCTGAAAAGTAATTTTAACCGTACTTACCGGTAACTTGAATTTCCTTCATAGGCTAACATTGACTGGTTTCACTTGGAAATTCTTCTAAGTGTGGAGTTTTGGAACTTTAAAATATTCCTCTAAAATCAGCCGAAAGACGAATTCCGATTTACTCACCTGTTATCAGGAGAGACCTCAGTGCTGCATCTTTCAGCCCAGTACTGGTCCTGAAAAGTAATTTTAACCGTACTTACCGGTAACTTGAATTTCCTTCATAGGCTAACATTGACTGGTTTCACTTGGAAATTCTTCTAAGTGTGGAGTTTTGGAACTTTAAAATATTCCTCTAAAATCAGCCGAAAGACGAATTCCGATTTACTCACCTGTTATCAGGAGAGACCTCAGTGCTGCATCTTTCAGCCCAGTACTGATCCTCAAAAGTAATTTTAACCGTACTTACCGGTAACTTGAATTTCCTTCATAGGCTAACATTGACTGGTTTCACTTGGAAATTCTTCTAAGTGTGGAGTTTTGGAACTTTAAAATATTCCTCTAAAATCAGCCGAAATACGAATTCCGATTTACTCACCTGTTATCAGGAGAGACCTCAGTGCTGCATCTTTCAGCCCAGTACTGATCCTCAAAAGTAATTTTAACCGTACTTACCAGTAACTTGAATTTCCTTCCATAGGATATCATTGCCTGCTTTTTGCTGAAAAAGTTTCTAAGTGTTGATTTTTGAAACATACAAATATTCCTCTAAAATCAGCCGAAATCCGAATTCTGATTTACTCACCTGTTATCAGGAGAGACCTCAGTGCTGCATCTTTCAGCCCAGTACTGGTCCTGAAAAGTAATTTTAACCGTACTTACCGGTAACTTGAATTTCCTTCATAGGCTAACATTGACTGGTTTCACTTGGAAATTCTTCTAAGTGTGGAGTTTTGGAACTTTAAAATATTCCTCTAAAATCAGCCGAAATACGAATTCCGATTTACTCACCTGTTATCAGGAGAGACCTCAGTGCTGCATCTTTCAGCCCAGTACTGGTCCTGAAAAGTAATTTTAACCGTACTTACCGGTAACTTGAATTTCCTTCATAGGCTAACATTGACTGGTTTCACTTGGAAATTCTTCTAAGTGTGGAGTTTTGGAACTTTAAAATATTCCTCTAAAATCAGCCGAAATACGAATTCCTATTTACTCACCTGTTATCAGGAGAGACCTCAGTGCTGCATCTTTCAGCCCAGTACTGATCCTCAAAAGTAATTTTAACCGTACTTACCAGTAACTTGAATTTCCTTCCAAAGGATATCATTGCCTGCTTTTTGCTTGAAAAGTTTCTAAGTGTTGATTTTTGAAACATACAAATATTCCTCTAAAATCAGCCGAAATACGAATTCCGATTTACTCACCTGTTATCAGGAGAGAACCCAGTGCTGCATCTTTTAGCCCAGTACTGATCCTCAAAAGTAATTTTAACCGTACTTACCAGTAACTTGAATTTCCTTCCATAGGATATCATTGCCTGCTTTTTGCTGAAAAAGTTTCTAAGTGTTGATTTTTGAAACATACAAATATTCCTCTAAAATCAGCCGAAATCCGAATTCTGATTTACTCACCTGTTATCAGGAGAGACCTCAGTGATGCATCTTTCAGCCCAGTACTGGTCCTGAAAAGTAATTTTAACCGTACTTACCAGTAACTTGAATTTCCTTCCATAGGCTAACATTGACTGGTTTCACTTGGAAATTCTTCTAAGTGTGGAGTTTTGGAACTTTAAAATATTCCTCTAAAATCAGCCGAAAGACGAATTCCGATTTACTCACCTGTTATCAGGAGAGACCTCAGTGCTGCATCTTTCAGCCCAGTACTGGTCCTGAAAAGTAATTTTAACCGTACTTACCGGTAACTTGAATTTCCTTCATAGGCTAACATTGACTGGTTTCACTTGGAAATTCTTCTAAGTGTGGAGTTTTGGAACTTTAAAATATTCCTCTAAAATCAGCCGAAAGACGAATTCCGATTTACTCACCTGTTATCAGGAGAGACCTCAGTGCTGCATCTTTCAGCCCAGTACTGATCCTCAAAAGTAATTTTAACCGTACTTACCGGTAACTTGAATTTCCTTCATAGGCTAACATTGACTGGTTTCACTTGGAAATTCTTCTAAGTGTGGAGTTTTGGAACTTTAAAATATTCCTCTAAAATCAGCCGAAATACGAATTCCGATTTACTCACCTGTTATCAGGAGAGACCTCAGTGCTGCATCTTTCAGCCCAGTACTGATCCTCAAAAGTAATTTTAACCGTACTTACCAGTAACTTGAATTTCCTTCCATAGGATATCATTGCCTGCTTTTTGCTGAAAAAGTTTCTAAGTGTTGATTTTTGAAACATACAAATATTCCTCTAAAATCAGCCGAAATCCGAATTCTGATTTACTCACCTGTTATCAGGAGAGACCTCAGTGCTGCATCTTTCAGCCCAGTACTGGTCCTGAAAAGTAATTTTAACCGTACTTACCGGTAACTTGAATTTCCTTCATAGGCTAACATTGACTGGTTTCACTTGGAAATTCTTCTAAGTGTGGAGTTTTGGAACTTTAAAATATTCCTCTAAAATCAGCCGAAAGACGAATTCCGATTTACTCACCTGTTATCAGGAGAGACCTCAGTGCTGCATCTTTCAGCCCAGTACTGGTCTTGAAAAGTAATTTTAACCGTACTTACCGGTAACTTGAATTTCCTTCATAGGCTAACATTGACTGGTTTCACTTGGAAATTCTTCTAAGTGTGGAGTTTTAGAACTTTAAAATATTCCTCTAAAATCAGCCGAAAGACGAATTCCGATTTACTCACCTGTTATCAGGAGAGACCTCAGTGCTGCATCTTTCAGCCCAGTACTGATCCTCAAAAGTAATTTTAACCGTACTTACCGGTAACTTGAATTTCCTTCATAGGCTAACATTGACTGGTTTCACTCGGAAATTCTTCTAAGTGTGGAGTTTTGGAACTTTAAAATATTCCTCTAAAATCAGCCGAAATACGAATTCCGATTTACTCACCTGTTATCAGGAGAGACCTCAGTGCTGCATCTTTCAGCCCAGTACTGATCCTCAAAAGTAATTTTAACCGTACTTACCAGTAACTTGAATTTCCTTCCATAGGATATCATTGCCTGCTTTTTGCTGAAAAAGTTTCTAAGTGTTGATTTTTGAAACATACAAATATTCCTCTAAAATCAGCCGAAATCCGAATTCTGATTTACTCACCTGTTATCAGGAGAGACCTCAGTGCTGCATCTTTCAGCCCAGTACTGGTCCTGAAAAGTAATTTTAACCGTACTTACCGGTAACTTGAATTTCCTTCATAGGCTAACATTGACTGGTTTCACTTGGAAATTCTTCTAAGTGTGGAGTTTTGGAACTTTAAAATATTCCTCTAAAATCAGCCGAAAGACGAATTCCGATTTACTCACCTGTTATCAGGAGAGACCTCAGTGCTGCATCTTTCAGCCCAGTACTGGTCCTGAAAAGTAATTTTAACCGTACTTACCGGTAACTTGAATTTCCTTCATAGGCTAACATTGACTGGTTTCACTTGGAAATTCTTCTAAGTGTGGAGTTTTGGAACTTTAAAATATTCCTCTAAAATCAGCCGAAAGACGAATTCCGATTTACTCACCTGTTATCAGGAGAGACCTCAGTGCTGCATCTTTCAGCCCAGTACTGATCCTCAAAAGTAATTTTAACCGTACTTACCGGTAACTTGAATTTCCTTCATAGGCTAACATTGACTGGTTTCACTTGGAAATTCTTCTAAGTGTGGAGTTTTGGAACTTTAAAATATTCCTCTAAAATCAGCCGAAATACGAATTCCGATTTACTCACCTGTTATCAGGAGAGACCTCAGTGCTGCATCTTTCAGCCCAGTACTGATCCTCAAAAGTAATTTTAACCGTACTTACCAGTAACTTGAATTTCCTTCCATAGGATATCATTGCCTGCTTTTTGCTGAAAAAGTTTCTAAGTGTTGATTTTTGAAACATACAAATATTCCTCTAAAATCAGCCGAAATCCGAATTCTGATTTACTCACCTGTTATCAGGAGAGACCTCAGTGCTGCATCTTTCAGCCCAGTACTGGTCCTGAAAAGTAATTTTAACCGTACTTACCGGTAACTTGAATTTCCTTCATAGGCTAACATTGACTGGTTTCACTTGGAAATTCTTCTAAGTGTGGAGTTTTGGAACTTTAAAATATTCCTCTAAAATCAGCCGAAATACGAATTCCGATTTACTCACCTGTTATCAGGAGAGACCTCAGTGCTGCATCTTTCAGCCCAGTACTGGTCCTGAAAAGTAATTTTAACCGTACTTACCGGTAACTTGAATTTCCTTCATAGGCTAACATTGACTGGTTTCACTTGGAAATTCTTCTAAGTGTGGAGTTTTGGAACTTTAAAATATTCCTCTAAAATCAGCCGAAAGACGAATTCCGATTTACTCACCTGTTATCAGGAGAGACCTCAGTGCTGCATCTTTCAGCCCAGTACTGGTCCTGAAAAGTAATTTTAACCGTACTTACCGGTAACTTGAATTTCCTTCATAGGCTAACATTGACTGGTTTCACTTGGAAATTCTTCTAAGTGTGGAGTTTTGGAACTTTAAAATATTCCTCTAAAATCAGCCGAAAGACGAATTCCGATTTACTCACCTGTTATCAGGAGAGACCTCAGTGCTGCATCTTTCAGCCCAGTACTGATCCTCAAAAGTAATTTTAACCGTACTTACCGGTAACTTGAATTTCCTTCATAGGCTAACATTGACTGGTTTCACTTGGAAATTCTTCTAAGTGTGGAGTTTTGGAACTTTAAAATATTCCTCTAAAATCAGCCGAAATACGAATTCCGATTTACTCACCTGTTATCAGGAGAGACCTCAGTGCTGCATCTTTCAGCCCAGTACTGATCCTCAAAAGTAATTTTAACCGTACTTACCAGTAACTTGAATTTCCTTCCATAGGATATCATTGCCTGCTTTTTGCTGAAAAAGTTTCTAAGTGTTGATTTTTGAAACATACAAATATTCCTCTAAAATCAGCCGAAATCCGAATTCTGATTTACTCACCTGTTATCAGGAGAGACCTCAGTGCTGCATCTTTCAGCCCAGTACTGGTCCTGAAAAGTAATTTTAACCGTACTTACCGGTAACTTGAATTTCCTTCATAGGCTAACATTGACTGGTTTCACTTGGAAATTCTTCTAAGTGTGGAGTTTTGGAACTTTAAAATATTCCTCTAAAATCAGCCGAAATACGAATTCCGATTTACTCACCTGTTATCAGGAGAGACCTCAGTGCTGCATCTTTCAGCCCAGTACTGGTCCTGAAAAGTAATTTTAACCGTACTTACCGGTAACTTGAATTTCCTTCATAGGCTAACATTGACTGGTTTCACTTGGAAATTCTTCTAAGTGTGGAGTTTTGGAACTTTAAAATATTCCTCTAAAATCAGCCGAAATACGAATTCCTATTTACTCACCTGTTATCAGGAGAGACCTCAGTGCTGCATCTTTCAGCCCAGTACTGATCCTCAAAAGTAATTTTAACCGTACTTACCAGTAACTTGAATTTCCTTCCAAAGGATATCATTGCCTGCTTTTTGCTGAAAAAGTTTCTAAGTGTTGATTTTTGAAACATACAAATATTCCTCTAAAATCAGCCGAAATCCGAATTCTGATTTACTCACCTGTTATCAGGAGAGACCTCAGTGCTGCATCTTTCAGCCCAGTACTGATCCTCAAAAGTAATTTTAACCGTACTTACCGGTAACTTGAATTTCCTTCATAGGCTAACATTGACTGGTTTCACTTGGAAATTCTTCTAAGTGTGGAGTTTTGGAACTTTAAAATATTCCTCTAAAATCAGCCGAAATACGAATTCCGATTTACTCACCTGTTATCAGGAGAGACCTCAGTGCTGCATCTTTCAGCCCAGTACTGGTCCTGAAAAGTAATTTTAACCGTACTTACCGGTAACTTGAATTTCCTTCATGGGCTAACATTGACTGGTTTCACTTGGAAATTCTTCTAAGTGTGGAGTTTTGGAACTTTAAAATATTCCTCTAAAATCAGCCGAAATACGAATTCCGATTTACTCACCTGTTATCAGGAGAGACCTCAGTGCTGCATCTTTCAGCCCAGTACTGATCCTCAAAAGTAATTTTAACCGTACTTACCAGTAACTTGAATTTCCTTCCATAGGATATCATTGCCTGCTTTTTGCTGAAAAAGTTTCTAAGTGTTGATTTTTGAAACATACAAATATTCCTCTAAAATCAGCCGAAATCCGAATTCTGATTTACTCACCTGTTATCAGGAGAGACCTCAGTGCTGCATCTTTCAGCCCAGTACTGGTCCTGAAAAGTAATTTTAACCGTACTTACCGGTAACTTGAATTTCCTTCATAGGCTAACATTGACTGGTTTCACTTGGAAATTCTTCTAAGTGTGGAGTTTTGGAACTTTAAAATATTCCTCTAAAATAAGCCGAAAGACGAATTCCGATTTACTCACCTGTTATCAGGAGAGACCTCAGTGCTGCATCTTTCAGCCCAGTACTGGTCCTGAAAAGTAATTTTAACCGTACTTACCGGTAACTTGAATTTCCTTCATAGGCTAACATTGACTGGTTTCACTTGGAAATTCTTCTAAGTGTGGAGTTTTGGAACTTTAAAATATTCCTCTAAAATCAGCCGAAAGACAAATTCCGATTTACTCACCTGTTATCAGGAGAGACCTCAGTGCTGCATCTTTCAGCCCAGTACTTATCCTCAAAAGTAATTTTAACCGTACTTACCGGTAACTTGAATTTCCTTCATAGGCTAACATTGACTGGTTTCACTTGGAAATTCTTCTAAGTGTGGAGTTTTGGAACTTTAAAATATTCCTCTAAAATCAGCCGAAATACGAATTCCGATTTACTCACCTGTTATCAGGAGAGACCTCAGTGCTGCATCTTTCAGCCCAGTACTGATCCTCAAAAGTAATTTTAACCGTACTTACCAGTAACTTGAATTTCCTTCCATAGGATATCATTGCCTGCTTTTTGCTGAAAAGTTTCTAAGTGTTGATTTTTGAAACATACAAATATTCCTCTAAAATCAGCCGAAATCCGAATTCTGATTTACTCACCTGTTATCAGGAGAGACCTCAGTGCTGCATCTTTCAGCCCAGTACTGGTCCTGAAAAGTAATTTTAACCGTACTTACCGGTAACTTGAATTTCCTTCATAGGCTAACATTGACTGGTTTCACTTGGAAATTCTTCTAAGTGTGGAGTTTTGGAACTTTAAAATATTCCTCTAAAATCAGCCGAAATACGAATTCCGATTTACTCACCTGTTATCAGGAGAGACCTCAGTGCTGCATCTTTCAGCCCAGTACTGGTCCTGAAAAGTAATTTTAACCGTACTTACCGGTAACTTGAATTTCCTTCATAGGCTAACATTGACTGGTTTCACTTGGAAATTCTTCTAAGTGTGGAGTTTTGGAACTTTAAAATATTCCTCTAAAATCAGCCGAAATACGAATTCCGATTTACTCACCTGTTATCAGGAGAGACCTCAGTGCTGCATCTTTCAGCCCAGTACTGATCCTCAAAAGTAATTTTAACCGTACTTACCAGTAACTTGAATTTCCTTCCATAGGATATCATTGCCTGCTTTTTGCTGAAAAAGTTTCTAAGTGTTGATTTTTGAAACATACAAATATTCCTCTAAAATCAGCCGAAATCCGAATTCTGATTTACTCACCTGTTATCAGGAGAGACCTCAGTGCTGCATCTTTCAGCCCAGTACTGGTCCTGAAAAGTAATTTTAACCGTACTTACCGGTAACTTGAATTTCCTTCATAGGCTAACATTGACTGGTTTCACTTGGAAATTCTTCTAAGTGTGGAGTTTTGGAACTTTAAAATATTCCTCTAAAATCAGCCGAAAGACGAATTCCGATTTACTCACCTGTTATCAGGAGAGACCTCAGTGCTGCATCTTTCAGCCCAGTACTGGTCTTGAAAAGTAATTTTAACCGTACTTACCGGTAACTTGAATTTCCTTCATAGGCTAACATTGACTGGTTTCACTTGGAAATTCTTCTAAGTGTGGAGTTTTAGAACTTTAAAATATTCCTCTAAAATCAGCCGAAAGACGAATTCCGATTTACTCACCTGTTATCAGGAGAGACCTCAGTGCTGCATCTTTCAGCCCAGTACTGATCCTCAAAAGTAATTTTAACCGTACTTACCGGTAACTTGAATTTCCTTCATAGGCTAACATTGACTGGTTTCACTTGGAAATTCTTCTAAGTGTGGAGTTTTGGAACTTTAAAATATTCCTCTAAAATCAGCCGAAATACGAATTCCGATTTACTCACCTGTTATCAGGAGAGACCTCAGTGCTGCATCTTTCAGCCCAGTACTGATCCTCAAAAGTAATTTTAACCGTACTTACCAGTAACTTGAATTTCCTTCCATAGGATATCATTGCCTGCTTTTTGCTGAAAAAGTTTCTAAGTGTTGATTTTTGAAACATACAAATATTCCTCTAAAATCAGCCGAAATCCGAATTCTGATTTACTCACCTGTTATCAGGAGAGACCTCAGTGCTGCATCTTTCAGCCCAGTACTGGTCCTGAAAAGTAATTTTAACCGTACTTACCGGTAACTTGAATTTCCTTCATAGGCTAACATTGACTGGTTTCACTTGGAAATTCTTCTAAGTGTGGAGTTTTGGAACTTTAAAATATTCCTCTAAAATCAGCCGAAAGACGAATTCCGATTTACTCACCTGTTATCAGGAGAGACCTCAGTGCTGCATCTTTCAGCCCAGTACTGGTCCTGAAAAGTAATTTTAACCGTACTTACCGGTAACTTGAATTTCCTTCATAGGCTAACATTGACTGGTTTCACTTGGAAATTCTTCTAAGTGTGGAGTTTTAGAACTTTAAAATATTCCTCTAAAATCAGCCGAAAGACGAATTCCGATTTACTCACCTGTTATCAGGAGAGACCTCAGTGCTGCATCTTTCAGCCCAGTACTGATCCTCAAAAGTAATTTTAACCGTACTTACCGGTAACTTGAATTTCCTTCATAGGCTAACATTGACTGGTTTCACTTGGAAATTCTTCTAAGTGTGGAGTTTTGGAACTTTAAAATATTCCTCTAAAATCAGCCGAAATACGAATTCCGATTTACTCACCTGTTATCAGGAGAGACCTCAGTGCTGCATCTTTCAGCCCAGTACTGATCCTCAAAAGTAATTTTAACCGTACTTACCAGTAACTTAAATTTCCTTCCATATGATATCATTGCCTGCTTTTTGCTGAAAAGTTTCTAAGTGTTGATTTTTGAAACATACAAATATTCCTCTAAAATCAGCCGAAATCCGAATTCTGATTTACTCACCTGTTATCAGGAGAGACCTCAGTGCTGCATCTTTCAGCCCAGTACTGGTCCTGAAAAGTAATTTTAACCGTACTTACCGGTAACTTGAATTTCCTTCATAGGCTAACATTGACTGGTTTCACTTGGAAATTCTTCTAAGTGTGGAGTTTTGGAACTTTAAAATATTCCTCTAAAATCAGCCGAAAGACGAATTCCGATTTACTCACCTGTTATCAGGAGAGACCTCAGTGCTGCATCTTTCAGCCCAGTACTGATCCTCAAAAGTAATTTTAACCGTACTTACCGGTAACTTGAATTTCCTTCATAGGCTAACATTGACTGGTTTCACTTGGAAATTCTTCTAAGTGTGGAGTTTTGGAACTTTAAAATATTCCTCTAAAATCAGCCGAAATACGAATTCCGATTTACTCACCTGTTATCAGGAGAGACCTCAGTGCTGCATCTTTCAGCCCAGTACTGATCCTCAAAAGTAATTTTAACCGTACTTACCAGTAACTTGAATTTCCTTCCATAGGATATCATTGCCTGCTTTTTGCTGAAAAAGTTTCTAAGTGTTGATTTTTGAAACATACAAATATTCCTCTAAAATCAGCCGAAATCCGAATTCTGATTTACTCACCTGTTATCAGGAGAGACCTCAGTGCTGCATCTTTCAGCCCAGTACTGGTCCTGAAAAGTAATTTTAACCGTACTTACCGGTAACTTGAATTTCCTTCATAGGCTAACATTGACTGGTTTCACTTGGAAATTCTTCTAAGTGTGGAGTTTTGGAACTTTAAAATATTCCTCTAAAATCAGCCGAAATACGAATTCCGATTTACTCACCTGTTATCAGGAGAGACCTCAGTGCTGCATCTTTCAGCCCAGTACTGGTCCTGAAAAGTAATTTTAACCGTACTTACCGGTAACTTGAATTTCCTTCATAGGCTAACATTGACTGGTTTCACTTGGAAATTCTTCTAAGTGTGGAGTTTTGGAACTTTAAAATATTCCTCTAAAATCAGCCGAAATACGAATTCCTATTTACTCACCTGTTATCAGGAGAGACCTCAGTGCTGCATCTTTCAGCCCAGTACTGATCCTCAAAAGTAATTTTAACCGTACTTACCAGTAACTTGAATTTCCTTCCATAGGATATCATTGCCTGCTTTTTGCTGAAAAAGTTTCTAAGTGTTGATTTTTGAAACATACAAATATTCCTCTAAAATCAGCCGAAATCCGAATTCTGATTTACTCACCTGTTATCAGGAGAGACCTCAGTGCTGCATCTTTCAGCCCAGTACTGGTCCTGAAAAGTAATTTTAACCGTACTTACCGGTAACTTGAATTTCCTTCATAGGCTAACATTGACTGGTTTCACTTGGAAATTCTTCTAAGTGTGGAGTTTTGGAACTTTAAAATATTCCTCTAAAATCAGCCGAAAGACGAATTCCGATTTACTCACCTGTTATCAGGAGAGACCTCAGTGCTGCATCTTTCAGCCCAGTACTGGTCCTGAAAAGTAATTTTAACCGTACTTACCGGTAACTTGAATTTCCTTCATAGGCTAACATTGACTGGTTTCACTTGGAAATTCTTCTAAGTGTGGAGTTTTGGAACTTTAAAATATTCCTCTAAAATCAGCCGAAATACGAATTCCGATTTACTCACCTGTTATCAGGAGAGAACCCAGTGCTGCATCTTTTAGCCCAGTACTGATCCTCAAAAGTAATTTTAACCGTACTTACCAGTAACTTGAATTTCCTTCCATAGGATATCATTGCCTGCTTTTTGCTGAAAAAGTTTCTAAGTGTTGATTTTTCAAACATACAAATATTCCTCTAAAATCAGCCGAAATCCGAATTCTGATTTACTCACCTGTTATCAGGAGAGACCTCAGTGATGCATCTTTCAGCCCAGTACTGGTCCTGAAAAGTAATTTTAACGTTACTTACCAGTAACTTGAATTTCCTTCCATAGGCTAACATTGACTGGTTTCACTTGGAAATTCTTCTAAGTGTGGAGTTTTGGAACTTTAAAATATTCCTCTAAAATCAGCCGAAATACGAATTCCGATTTACTCACTTGTTATCAGGAGAGACCTCAGTGCTGCATCTTTCAGCCCAGTACTGATCCTGAAAAGTAATTTTAACCGTACTTACCAGTAACTTGAATTTCCTTCCATAGGATATCATTGTCTGGTTTTCAGCAGAAAAGTTTCAAAGTGTCGATTTTCACAAACTACAAATATTCCTAAAAATCGCCTGTATGACTTAAACGCATTCTTTCAACTGTTTACAGGAGATGCACCAGTGCTGGATCCAGGATCCAACATTGAGTAAGAAAAAGTAACGATAACAGTTTTTAACTTCTAAGTGAATTTCCTTCCATAGGATAACATTGGTGATTCTATGAGAAAAAGTTTCTAAGTGTGAACTTTTAAAGTACAATAATATTCCTTAAAAATCACGACTGTAACCAAAACGCTTTTACTCAACTGTTTACAGGAGATGTCCCAGGACTGAATCTAGGATCCAGTAATGTGGTTAGAAAAGTAATCCATAAAGTAACTAATTGCATTTAACTAGAAATTCACATTGAGCTGAATGTTGCATTGTGTTTGAAAATGTGTTGCCCATTGCAACAACTGTAACTACTGTACTTAAAAGTCTATTGCCTATGTGCAAAGTAATTAAACTAAAGTAATTCATTCTGAGAAAGTATTTTTGTAATGTAATGTATAATGTAATTACAATGTAATTTAAAAATAAAATATGTAAAAAAAATTGTTTCTAAAAAATTTGGAAATCAGTATGAAAAAAATGTATATAACAATTAATACATTTAAAAATTGTCATTTACAAAACCTTTGAAATTCACTGAAAAAACTGTAGGTTTCAGACATGTTATAGTTACAAATTAGCATTTAAAAACCTTTGAAATTCACTGAAAAACCATAGGTTTCAGGGACGTTATAGTTACAAATTAGCATTTAAAAAACCTTTGAAATTCACTGAAAAAACCATAGGTTTTAGGGACAGTTATAGTTAGTTGGACATTGCACTCGTACAAAACCCGTGAAATTCCCCGTTATAGTTAGTCCAGCTAACTATAACTCGCGCCCGCAATGCACTGCTGATGACGTCACATATTACATCACTCATGACATGGTCAGTGACATCACTGATGACATCACTGATGACATCTCAAATGACATCACTGATGACATCATCCACGTGATAATCTGATGCACCTCCTCACACCCTAATATATCCTTTGATACACCCACTCTAAATTACAGACTGCCATTCGCAAAACCATAGACACTCCAACACCAATAACTACATACCCACTCACTGATTCTTAGGTCTACGCACACATCCACTCACTCACCCGTACAGTCACTCATACTTACGGTCACTCAGTACAGGACTATCATATGCACTCATACTCCTATATAGACACTCAAACACCGCCACTCATCCATAGAGGTACTCACACACCTAGTCAGTCATGCAAATAATTAAACACACTACCATTTACTCACCTATACAGTTATACACACACCAGCTCACTTACTCATACAAATAGTAGCACATTCTTACGCTCTTATACAATCACTGATACAAGCACACACTCATCCATACAGCCACTATCACAATCACTCACTCTCGATTATAGCTATTTATATACTCCAACACACATATATACTGCCTTTCACATATGTAGTTACTCACACATGTACCACTGGGACATACATTCACTCACTAACACACTCTTACACACACTTACCCACCCATACAGTCTATCACAGTTGCACTCTTGAAACCATCCACCCAGTGAATCACCCACTCACACATCTATGCACAGAGTTGCACACACCCCTCCCACACAAACACTCAGGCACCCATACAGATACTCAGACAAGCATTCAATAACTCATATAGACACTCATGTAGCTATTCACAAACACATGCAGCCACTTACACAGCAACAGACAGACGGATACAGACATTCACCCAGTTTAGTCACTAACCCATGCATTCAGTAAGATACGTTAAATCACTCACTTATAGAGTCAGTCACGCACCTACTAAATCATCCATACAGACACTTACACACCCACTCATTCTTCAATACGTCTTTTCCTATATATATTAAAAATATTTAAACTTTACAGAAACACACAGTCACTGGATGATGTCATCAGTGATGTCATCAGTGATGTCATTTGAGATGTCATCAGTGATGTCATCAGTGATGTCACTGACCATGTCATGAGTGATGTAATATGTGACGTCATCAGCAGTGCATTGCGGGGCGCGAGTTATAGTTAGCTGGACTAACTATAATGGGGGAATTTCACGGGTTTTGTACGAGTGCAATGTCCAACTAACTATAACTGTCCCTAAAACCTATGGTTTTTTCAGTGAATTTCAAAGGTTTTTTAAATGCGAATTTGTAACTATAACGTCCCTGAAACCTATGGTTTTTTCAGTGAATATATATATACATACATACATATATATACAAATATATACATATATATATATATATATTTATATATATAGCGAACGCTGTTCTTCTCTGCTTCCCTTCGCTCGGGAAAGGACGGATATATATATATATATGAGGCCAAGAAAACCCCTAGGGAAGAACCAGCCCCCTCACCTGATGGATGAGAACGAAGGACCCTGTCTCTGTTTCGAGGATGACACCCCGCAAGAGATGTCAGACCGCTGCGTGTCGAAGATTCAGCATTCAGGACCCCGTGTCAGCTTGGAAGGAATTTTCCTCTAATTTGCATGGGGTAATAAGACAACAATCATAAATGTTTCGAAAACAATCATAAATGTTTTTCCAGACAAATGCGATCATGCACAGCTGACTGTTGGCCAATGAAGAAAAAGTGGTGACCCTTATACAGAATAATTATACTGTGCCTGAGGACATGTTTGTGAATGTCAGGTACATGAATTACGATACAATACTGAGAGCCTGGTGTTGAAGAGTCAGGAGCAAGCTACTAGGTAAAAGGTCACCTGTTTAGAATCGTTATTGTCGTCTTGATGGGACAAATGTATGTAAAAAGGGGTATACATGACAGGACTAGCCTAAAGGACATGACAAGATCACAACTAGGCCAAGATTCACAAAGGAATAGCATTCGGTTAATGGGTTCAAGCCTCAGAAGGGACGCTCAAAATCCTGTGATTCTGGGCAAATCACTAAATTTCCCTGTGCAAAATGAACACATCCATCTGTAACGCAACTGGTGCTCATGTAAAGCACTCTGATACCTTAGGGTTGAGTTTGTGCTATATAAAACTACAAAAAAACATTACTTTTTAACACTAAACCGACGATAAACCTTTTGGTGATTACTAAACCATCGCCAATTGGTATTTGCATTGGTATGTATTGGAAAGAAACACAAAGCAGTGCAAACTGCTGCTTTGCATTTCTTTGCATCCAGGGGGTGCTACATGGGTGGTACATGCCATTCCCATGCAACCACTCATGCTTTTTGATGCTGAACCCCATCAGCTAAAAGATGTAGACAGGGTTTGGTGCCAAACATTAATGCTGCTGAAAAGCAGGCGTTAAAAGGAGAAATGTTTTTATTTCTCCTTACTTTTCTGACTTTGCATGTGTGCTACACTTTACAGCACACATACAAAGTAGGAAAATGTTTTAAACTCTCTAGCCATAATATTTTGTACAGGAAGGGTAACCTTGCTGTACAAAACCTATGGTAGACTCAGGCACAAACCCTAGCACTATGGCGCTAATGTGTGTGCCTGCCTCACGGCAGCTAAAAGCTATGTGAGCACTAGGGAGAAGGGAGGAGAGAGAGCCATATCTCTGTAGATGAGCTCTCCTTCTCCTTTCCTGTCACTAAGCACAGCCAAGCATTTTTGGCTGCTGTGCTGCGTTCCACAATTTGCTTGAAAATCTGGCCCTAGTCTTCCTGTGATCAAATGCAGTCACCACAATAATCAAAAACATTAGCCTGTACCTGCCTGACCACTAACATAGAGAATTATAGGCTTGAATATTGTACATGAACATTCAGACTGATCATGTAAAAGTTCATGTTCTACTGATTTTTTTATTTGTTAACAAAATTACTGGCTGTTCTTGATTCAATTGAGATATCAAAATTTCTAAATCAGTGCTCTCACTCCTCACTTGACCCATATAAATTTCCACTTCATTCATAGATGTGAATGCTTCATTCTCAATGAAAGTCTGGTCAAGGGGTCTTGACTTTCAGGGCATGAGCTCTGGCTGTCTTGTGACCTGTCCTTTACAACCCGTATAGCAATTGTTTCCTCTTGTTGAAATTGATCATTTAACATTTTTTAGATACTTTGGAAACACTGCACATTGAATGTTATCTTTAACTGCATTGAAAGCCCCTTCCTAGCATTTATAGTCACCTAGCAACTCATTCTCAGAACACCAAGGTGTAGTGATCACTCCAGGCTAGTTGTGATGTTTTAGGAGTATTTATTGAAGATCAGTAGTACATCAGTAATACAGCTCTCACCAGGAGCACCCAGCATGGTGCTCAGCCCTTCTCCAACTGTGGTTTACAGAGACCAACATTCCATATTACATCATTCTTACAGTGTTCCACTGGTGGAGCAATGGATGACATAAACAACAATATAGCTAGGATATAACACAAGGTTTAAAAAGTTTCAAAAGAGCCAAGTACAAGAACCTGCCTTTGAGTATCTGACTAAACTTCTATTACAGTCAGACACTCCAAACTTTCCTTGTTCGATATTTTCTTCCATATTATTTCTGCTTGTTTAGTACTTCTGTATTTCATTCAGACAAAGATTTTATAAGTGAACACTCTGATGAGGGTAATACGTGTCCATTGTATTGGTTTTAAGTAAGTCAGTGCTCTCTGAATCAAACTGAGCAAGGTACTTCATTTACAACAATTTTATTCAGGACATCACTGCACATCACTTTGCTGCGCTGCCCTGCATCAAAAGAAAAGGGCAGGAATGCACTGTATCCATGAGATATGGCTAATTCCTGTCCTCTTACACTGCACTGGTGCCCAATTGGCTGACTAGTGCCAATGGAGGCACCCTTGCACCATGGCACAAGGGTGCCTGCAATGAAATCAGGTTGTTTTTGTGCAGGAAGGGACACCTTCCTGTACAAAAACAACCATTATGCCACCCCTGGGGAGGCGCAGGGAGCTGATGCATTCCCAGATTTAAACTATGTTTAGCCTTTCCTTTAGAATCAGTGAATCCATTCAAGCTGCAATAAGGTAATATCATTAAAGACCTGAACATGGTAAAAGAAATCACACATAATTGTGGGGAATTCTGAATCTGTATTCTACAAAGCCAAATCCAAAGCTTTCAATTTACTCAAATGTGAGGTACAGTCACCTAAAGTTTCTGTAGATGTTTTTGTACCTGAAATGGACCATCTTTCATGACACTTTTCACTGTAGCACATGCAAAAGAGTACTTGTATACATCAGTATAGATTAGGAGATCATATTGATCTAGAGGCAAAATGTCATTAGATATGGGGTATTCTTGTTCATACTGGAGGTATTCCTGTGTTTGTAAGGTAGGTTCAACAACATAATCTACATCAGTAGCTGTCAAGGAAGTGCCCCACGGAATCCATCTTGAATTTTAGGCTTTCAAGTTAGGTATGCTGGCATTAGTGACAGCTTTTAAGGCTGGAACAGGAGACACCACAATTATGCGTTTCCCTGAGCCAATGGACGTTCTTTCAGGACAGCTGTTTTAACTGCAGTCAAAATGCTTTCTGTCGATGCAAAATGCATTTCTGCATTCAAACATAAATGTGATTTGTAAGCAATCAACACTGTTTCTCCTTCATTGACTAAATCTTATGTGTAACCAGTAGAACCTACAATTATGCAGATCACTAGGTTGATAGTGTTCACACTAGTATATAAATGTTAAGACTCAAGCATGTCTGTCTGTAAATTCTTGAGTATAGCAGTGTGTTCAGTAGTTCAATATTTATTAGAAAAATCTGGACAAATTAAGTCGCACAATGGTTTAACCCATTGTGCATAGTCTGGTAAGTATGTTCTACCAAAGTTGAGAAATCCTAAAAGCAATTGAAGCTTTTTTAATGTATTTGGTGTTTGCAAAAGAGTACAATTTTCTAAGAAATATGGGGCTAGGCTTTTGCCTTCATTTGATAACTTGTATCCCAGAAACAGGGCACTGAGAAAAGCAATTTTAGATTTTGGAAAATTAAACTTAAAGCCATGGTCAGTGAATCCCAGAAGAGTACGATCCAGTTGGGACAAATGTATGTTTAAATCGTCAACTGTAAGGTAAATGTCATCAACATATGGCAACGCTTCTGAGTCAATCTCTTGTAAAATTAATGTTACTCAGGCAGTAAACAGACCTGTACTGTTCACATACCCCTGTGGGAGCCTACAGAACCTTCTCTGGGCTCCTAGTGCTGTAAATGAGGTCAAATCATGGCTTTCAGGCACTATAGTTTGAAAGAAAAAGCCATTGGAAATGTCCAATGTAGTTTTGTATTTTTTATGAACAATTTTGTTTATTAAGCCTGTGCTATGGGAGCTTTGCACCGCAAAAGTGTGTGTGTGACTGTTGAATTGTCTATAGGCCAAGACTATATGATAGGAATTCTCTGGTTTAAGCACAGAAAACAATGGATTATTCATAGGGGAGACACAAGGCTCAATCACACCTTGATATTCTAATTGTGATAGAATCTCTCTAACAGGGCGTTTAGCTTCATGTTTGATAGGGTATTGTGCTTGCACTTGCAGGCTGGACCTAATAGGTAAAACATGATAAGGTGACCTAATAGGTATAACATGATAAGGTAAGTCCTTATCCCAACCTGCCTGGTTGTGATATAATGCTGGGGCTTGAGCAAGAGCCCATTCTCTAACATATGCCGATTTAACATCCTAGGGAGCAATAACGGAAAAGGAAGGTATGATTACATCCTCTCCTTGTGGGACTTTCCTAACAAACTCAGGTGGCCAATCAGTCTCAGACAAGAGAATGTCATATTCATTAGTTAAATTGTGCAAGTATATTACTTTAATATTACGAAGTTTGTCTCCCTCAATTTGTATGTCTATTTCATAGTCTATCAGGAGGGCTGAGCAGCTGATCTGCAGTTTCTACTTGAACGTAGACATTAGTTGATCTCACCACCAGAAACTCTTGAAGGAGCAGGTGAACTATGTTGACCTCTGCTGCGCTGTCTAGCAGGGTCCGTGCTTACATCTTGTTCTGAAGAAGAGTTCTTGGTATTTGTAGCATATGCAGAGGAAATTCCGGTCAATTTCTTCTTTATAAATTCTGGTTTTTGTTATGGAAGTTTCTCTTCCTTTTTATGATGACATCAGGAGAGCGCTGTGAGTCCTTTTTCTGTTTCATATACTCCTCCTATCTGCTGTCACTTTGTCCCCCTCTCTCTGACCATCTGTCTGTCGAGTCTTGAAAGGAATGAGAGGACATATATCAGGATACTGATACCTATCAGGCTGTTTAAGTGCATTGGCATTACGTAGATAGTAATGTTTTTTGGAAGCCTCCGGTTGTGGAGATCCAGTCCATGTTTTAGCATTAGCTTTGTTTTTATCTCAGCGCTTTTTAGAATACTCAGGTGTCTGCGTGGTAACTTCAGCATCAGATTTGCCTTTTAGTTGGGGCTTATTAGGAATGAATATTTTAGGGAGCTTGTGTTCTTGATCTGCTAGTGGAACTGTAGCAAGCCGTTGGCATATTGCCAAAGAAGCTGCCTCTCCTTCAATATTACTTAAAATAATTGAGGACACTGTGGCAATGTTGCCAATGAGTTTCATCCCCAAATCCAGGGCAGGGGCTGCTCGATATCACTACGGACGTCTCCGTCAAGGAGCTTTGGGCACACACAAAACTTCTCCGAGACCCACTGAATAGGTACCAAACCTAGAACGTTGGTAGAGCCATGTTATATGGTTTCTACGCATCTATTAGGACTGTGTATTTGGAATAACAAACTTCATAATACAGAGAGTAATCAGTAAATGTTGGTTCGTTTGGCTAGCTCACAGTACCATATCTACACTCCTCACCCTTTAGAGATATATATATTATCAGTAACCTTGAATATGACCACTCATATTCCCAAGGAAATCGTGGAAACAGATCTAATCCCTTTGTTTTGTCACATTTGCATGCTCAAAGTGTCACAAAGAAAAGATGCGATATTGCATTTTCAAACATTTATTAAAAAGCTTGCATCTCTGTAAATAGAACATGAACTGTGATTGTTAGAAAGATGAGACACATCATTGTTATAAGCATTATTAGAATGGTGAAAAACACAAACAATTCAACCATGTTAATTGTTTATAATTTTACTATCTACTACTAATTTCTCTATGCTGAAGAGAGCATGTCAGGAGTACCCATCTGCCAGTCTAGTGAAATGACCTAACTCCATACCTTGGTACTGTATGTCAGGAAGTGGTCTCAGTGCGTTAACAAATTCACCCCTGTCTGTGTGTGCAGGCCTGCACAGCTATATTCCTTCTCAGCAAGAAGGTTGGGACAGCGGAACTGCATCTAAGTCACAGCTCACAGCAGTGTTCCATGATGACTCCGGCGGTAAGTGAAAATCTCACTGACTTCAGCATGAATGGCTGTTTAAATAATAATATGGCAAGCTTATCACACTGTGCCAAAGGTGCAGAACAGTGTCTTACTTTGTCTAGGGAGAAATAGTGATCCCCAAAGATCAAAAAATAAAGGAAAATAATCAAGTCATTGTGTTCTTAGTTGTGCAACCCTGAAACTAAATGTGCAGATTACAAGGTGACAATGTCAAAAATAAATGTGTGCATGGCACATTCTCCCAATAGGGAAAAGATGTACAAACCACCATTAGAAAACAATGCTAAGCTAAAAGCAAAAGCTAAAATGAAGACTGAATGTAAGCTACATAACAGTGTGAAATCACTAGAAGTACGTCTCACAAGTCACGAAAAATAACAAAGCGGGAGGTGGGGAAGGGGAGGAAAGCCCCCCAATCAATACATAACGACGATACTGGGCCCAGCAGGTGTCCTATTGCATGGGAGTAGACCTCTGTCAGGACGAGAACCCTCACTCGCCCAAAGGTGACATGCTTCATAATAGGGTTCCCTTCTCACACCAGGGCCGCAAGGTCACTGGTGTGGGCTACAACTCTTCTAGCTTAGAAGAGGAGCTGAAGTGTTTTCAAGAAGGGACCACGAATATGGGTGGTGAGGGGCAGAGTGCAAAGAAAAAAAATGGGGTGGTCTAAAACTGTATCTAGGAGGCCAAAAGAGTTTCAGGGGCATTCTTCAGGGCTAAATGGTATGCCACTCTGCATGCAAATCATAAAAGTGAAAAAAGAAAACGTTTATACTGGCCAACACAATTCTGGAGCCTGTATAAGTGAGCGATGGCCTGGGAGTCATTAAGTAATGGGTCCATTATATCATCTAAAAAACAAAAGCAACAAAAGACCAAAAACCAAACAGAGAAACCATCAAGCATATGTTTCACTGAGTTAAGCAAAAAAAGTCTACAAATTTAGCAACAATGAAGAAATATAAAGTGTAAAAGAGGTCTTCTTACCAAGTGAGTGCGAAATAGATACCTCTCTCAAGCCTTGTAGGTGACCCCACCATGTACACGGCTGGAGAGCAATAAAAAATGGAAAGGCAGGGATGAAAAACACACATCAATAACCATGTCATAGTGTAACCTGATAAGAAGAACTTAAGCAGTTATCATATACTGAAAGAAAGTGTTTCATAGAGAAGAGAGACAACCTAGTGTCATAAACCAGTGCATAGAGTAAAGAGTCTGTATGTTCCTACAAGTCTAATTCTCAGTATTAGGGTGCATGTGTTGTGAAATGAGAGCAGGCAGCAAATGTAATTAAAAAATGCTGCTATAGTTAAATGGGCATATCAATGCATTGCGTATCAAACATCAGAGAGGTGCCCCTAGAACTACACACTAGACAAAGGTAACGAGGAACTGTGAGATCCCTTTAAGAGTAATGCGCTGGCAGAAAGGGGAGGTAGCACACAATACTGAAAGGAGCCTTATTGTGACTACGAAGGCAGCCAAGTTGTATAGCAAACACAAGGAGATGATGGATGGAGCACTGAAACTTTTCAGACACTCACCCCCAGTCACAGATCTGGATTGAATCCATCATCATTCTTTAGCTCACTTAGCCACCTCAGTTCAGACCCAGTTATATGCAAATCAGTCTTGACCCTGTGCCTCATGGAAACAGTCCAGCCCGAACTGCCAAGCCAGGTCTTACCTGAACCGGAATCAAGCATCCTGGGACCGGTTTCTGGGTAACACCCTTCATCAGCCAGGCTAGCTTGAATCCAGTGGCAAAGTGAGCAAGGGACTCACGTCTGGGCATACCCTGCCAACTTAGGGCGAACAAAGCAAACACAAGGAGATGGACGGAGCACTGAAACTTTTCAGACACTCACCCCCAGTCACAGATCTGGGTTGTATCCATCATTATTCTTTAGCTCACTTCACCACCTCAGCTCAGACCCAGCTACATGCTAATCAGTCTTGACCCTGTGCCTCATGGGAACAGTCCAGCCCGAACTGCCAAGCCAGGTCTTCGCTGAACTGGAAACAAGCATCCTAGGACCGGTTTCTGGGTAACACCCTTCATCAGCCAGGCTAGCTTGAATCCAGTGGCAAAATGAGCAAGGGACCCACATCTTGGCATACCCTGCCAACTTAGGGCGAACAAAGCAAACACAAGGAGATGATGGACGGAGCACTGAAACTTTTCAGACACTCACCCCCAGTCACAGATCTGGGTTGAATCCATCATCATTCTTTAGCTCACTTCGCCAACTCAGTTCAGGTGAGTGTCTGAAAAGTTTCAGCGCTCCGTCCATCATCTCCTTGGGTTTGCTTTGTTAGCCAAGTTGTATAGCCAGTCCTCGTCTGATCTGGGGACCGTACTCTTACAGTCTCAATCATATGAGCCTATTCACAAAGGGGCACATGTCACCAACATCGGAGCAGCAGTAAAAACACAGAGAGGGACTATCTCGGAGATGGTATTTAACAGGGGCAAGGCACACGCTGAAAACAGAGTTGAGAGAAGAGCAGCCTACCCGTAACATGCCGTCTTCAGTTGGAAGCAGGTCGGAGAAACAGTCTAAAAGTAAGTCACTTGGAAACCGGGAGACTTGTGATATGCAAGTACATGGCTGTACAAAGGGAGGGCTAGGTCAGATGGGACCGAGCTACTTAGCTTACCTACAGAGGGGTCAGTATACTGCAGGATGTAGAAGTCCCGGCGAAAGACAGAAACACCGCTGGGAGGCTGCAGATCAAGGGGACAAAATGAGGTAAAAAGCGCACCCAACGTAACTTAACTAAGAGGACCATGGTCCTCGGGCAAGCATATTAGGACGGGAACCCGCTTCTAATAGAGGAATGAAGTGTAGAGTTTGTAAAGAGAGAGGAGTGTAGTATGGTAGTGTTTAAAGGGCAACATGAATGCCCTGGGGGGGATATATATCCATGAAACTAGAATGGAAAGAGCAAAATGAAAATAGTGTGAAAGGGAACAGGAGACCCTGAAAATCCATGGAAAAGATAAACTGGGTCACATGATAAATAATAACAATTAGGCTAACACAGATGGTGTAGGTTGCTCAGAGATAGGTCAAATAGTAAATGATCTTGAGGGAAGGTAATGTACTAGGAGCTCAATGATTTGCGTTGAGTGAATGCTTCTAACATCTGGTTACTATGTAGTCTGTGAGCGAGGTATCAATCATCCCAAACTTGTCCAGGAGATATCATCGTTTAGGCCTTGTATGTCGCAGCAGAGCCTAAAAATCCATCTTTACTCCCTGGGAAATAAGACTGATTCGCGAGTACCCATTGTGTGAACGTAGTTGGGTTTGTCTATAATTGCTCATCGGATATCCTTCTGAGTATGGCCTGTGTTTAGGTAATGCCTCATAAGTTTGGTGTTATCTTTCTTGCACCAAATTGAACACCGATGTTCCTCTATTCTCTGTATCTCCTTCCGTGTGGTCATCCCCACATACATCGAATTGCAGGGGCAGCGTAGTATGTAAATAACCCCCTTTGTGTTGCAATTGGTTAGAGTGCGTAGCTCCCAGGGGGTGGGAAGACCTAATTCTATCTGTGACATGGAGGTAGTATAGGGGCAGACAGAGCATGATCCACAAGGTTGATGTCCTTTTGCAGGCACGGTAGACCATAAGGTGTTCTGTTGAGACTCTCTCATCATGGAGATTGACGCTTTTGGGTGTGTATGTACTAGAATATCTCTAATATTCTTGCTGCGTTTGAGGGCAAAGAGGGGTTTGGGTAGTTGGTACGCCCGGGTGTTGAGAATAGGCCAACTCCGGTTTATTGATCTCTTGACAATGTTAGTCAGGTGACTGTAAGTGCTGACGCAGACTGTATGGTCCATAGGGCTCTTGGTGTGTGTTTCGAGGAGGGCTTTGCGGTGGTTATGTCTAGCCCTTTTAGATGCTTTCTGGATAAGTTTCATAGGATAAGATCATTAGATTAGATAGATGGATGCTGAGTGTGTCAGCATGTTCTCTATATTTCGTGACTTCGGTGCAGTTTCTGCGTATCCTGAGGAATAAGAAATGAGAGCAAGTGGGTAGAAGCTGGAATAGCTCAATAAAGAGTTACGAGTCATTGGTTTCCTATATAGCTCTGAACATATGCCACCATCCTTAGGTTATAGCCATAGAACAAGAAAGGGAAAGGAGGTATGGCTGTATTCGCATGTGAACCTCAGATTGGGATTCTTGGAGTTAAGCAAGACACCTAAGGTTTGAGGTAAGCCGGCCAAACCTTCCCAAATCACCAAGATGTCATCAATGTATCTCTTCCAGACTGTGCGATTATTAGAAAAAGGGTTGTCTTGTGGGTAGATATGTTGGGACTCGAAGCTGTACATGTAGAGGTTAGCCATGCTCGGGGCAAAGGTGCTGCCCATTGAAGTACCTGTGACCTGCCCATACAATTGTTCCTGGAACTGGAAACAATTCCCTTTCATGGCGACAGGTGCACAATCCATCACAAACGAGGTTGATGTTAGGTCATCCTTCCTTCTTTGGTCCTGAAGTTCTCTGACTGCTTGTAAAGACTCATCTTGTGGGATGTTGGTGTAGAGGTATTCCACATAAAACGACACCAAAAAGTGTTTCTCTGGGTCAAAGGCAATCTCAGTAAGTACATTAAGTACATGTTTGGTATCCTGTAGGTAGGATGGCATTTCCGCCACAATGGGACGTAAGAACCATTTCACAAATTGGGCAAGTGGTTCAAGCAGTGATCCGATGCAGGATACAATGGGTCTTTCAGGTGGGGGTCTGGTATGTTTGTGTATTTTGGGTAAGATGTAAAAGTGCAGTGTTCTAAGCTGTTTCTGTACCAGAAATTCTGATTCACCCTTTGTGATCCAGCTTGCATCTTTCCCTTTCTCTACCTTTGTTTTTATGGTAGTAAGGAGTCTAGGAGTGGGATCCATCCATGAGCGTTGATAGTACCACTCGTCCCTGAGTTGGCGTTCACACTCATCTTGCTAGCTCTGCTGGTCCATAATGAAGGTGGCACCTCCTTTGTCCACCGGTTTTCTCACTATCTCACTGTACGATCCCGGTTGTTGGAGGCAGTGTAGCTCAACGTTGGACAGGTTGACGTAAGGCATCTTCGCCAATGGTCTGAGTCTTTCGAATTCTTTAATCACAGCCATCTCGAAAGTTGCTACTCCTGGCAGAACCAAGTGTAGAGGTCATCACCCAAATAAGTGGGGACAAAGGCCAATCCCTTATTAGAAATTCTTGTTCTAATGGAGTAAGGACCTTGCGACTGAGATTGATGACTAGATCAGAATGGTACTTGTAGTTGGGGAGGGTTCTTGAGTCATGCTCCGTGTTAGGCATTGTTTGATCGTTGGGTCTCTTCTCCGTCCTATTCGGCCTCGGCCCTGTTCTAAAAAAGGGGGGTAATTTTGGACTTCAAATGTTGTTGGATGGAAGGGTTGCATAGGAAATCCCCAAGGTTGGGGTGGCCACCAGGATCCTGGGGGAGGTTGTTGTGGAGGTCCAGCATGTATGCCTTTTGGTTGTTTATTACTCATCTGGAGGAAATTATTGAACCCACTTGAATCAGAGTCATCCGAGTTGCTCCACTCTTCCCAGTTGAAAGTCCATTAGTCTGTCCCTGGTCTCCAGCCCAGGAAGACAATTATCAAGGCTTTAGCTAGCTCCCGACTGAGCCACTGTAATTCACTCTACCTAGGATTGCCGGTGCATGCCATCTCTAGGTTACAATGTATTCAAATTTTGGAGGCTCACTACATACTGTACTGATTAAAAATACACACATATCAGGTTATATAGATTCCTTGCACTGGCTTCCAGTAAGAAAAAGGTGCCTATCTAAGGACTTTGTGCTATGCCATACAGTCATTTCCTGTCCCCTTACTTACAGTTAAATATATACAAAGGCACTTCAAACACTAATCTCCTGTCAATACTCTTAAAAATCACAATCTGCAAATCTGCTTGTGAGCCCATGCTTTACTTAGACTGGATATAGGGGGTGGGCCTTCTGAGTCCATACAGCAGAGATTTGGAATGCATTTCTAGCAGAATTTCAAGCCGTTCCTAACCTTCACTCTTTTCTTAAATGTCTGTAAACATATATTTTGGAGGCACATAATTTCTACTGAGCTTCTTGGATGTGTTCTGATTTTCAGTGGCATGATGCCCCGTGGATAGTTGTTGCTCTGTACAAATGCATAAATAATTAAATATTTAAATAAATAATGTAGCACATGTGTTCCACCCATTTAATCCACTAGGATTTTTCACTTATAACTACCTGTATTTAGGCTCCTTACTGTGGGTGAGTCTCACTACCTACGTCTTCCCATGTAAATTCACAGTAATTGAACGGTGTGCATTTACTGCCAGTGTCCACCTTTTAAGCAAGAGTAGGCACTGATAGGGAAAGGGGCACTGGGCTAGTTATACTCAAGCATGTGTACAGTCACTTGAGGTTGTTTTTTACAAGTTGAAGCTTTGGTTTAATATCTGATCACTCAATTTTTGGCCTGATCACTGTTTTTCTAATATTGTAGATCTTTACAGTGATCAAGGAATTTTGAGGATACTATGAGCTTTTACGTATTAGGTTTAATTGATTTTAGGTGGATCGTAGCGTTGACAGAAGATTTTTCAAAGCTGGAATGTCTAGAGTATAGAACAGGAGATCAGTGCTAATGACACTTTAACTTGATTGAGGTAGGTTTCAACAACCAGGGCAATGAACATGATGGATGGATTTGAATTTCTTTTTGCTTTGCTTGGAAGTTGAATACTGGGATAGATATTTTCAAATATTTACAGGGCAATTATGGAGAGACGTGTCCTATGAGTATTTTGCGGGGCCATGGTACATTGGAGGTATGGTAAGAGTTTATATTGGTGTAGGTAGGTTCATTTGAATGATAACAGACCCACATGACTGATCACAGGAGTAGGCACTGTCAAGAATGCAGGACATTGGTGATTTGGGTCCTTCTTGAGTTCCATAATTCCATCTGTGTGAGGTAGTTGGAACCATGAGAGAAGAAAGATCGTTTTTTGTGCTTGTGTGGCCACGCATGAAGAAACATACTGAGTCACTAGTCTAGCATAATTTGGCCAATGAATTAAAAACCTCTCTCAGCCGTTTGAAATAAGTGTTTAAAGAAACCAGACCTCGGGATTGCATGGTTCTATATTTTTGACATTAACCACCTGCATTCCAGATGTGAATGACAACTCAAAATCTGCCTAATTTCTGATGTGTAAGATTCATGTAGGAGGTGCTGGCCAAAATGAAATTGCATTGAATCTGACAAGGCACTATTACGATAAACTCTGAATTTCCAAAGCAGCAGGACCTGATATTGCCCCACCGGTGTACACCACTAGCATCCCCAGATGCAGAGATCCAAAACTGGCAACTGTCTATTAATATATGTCAAAACAATGCAGTTAATACAGGAGGTACTTGAAGAAATCTATAACTGTTTAAAGGACAGTACGGTTTTCAGCAGTATTGCATGAATATGAGCAAGTGCAGCTATGTGACAGCTGTCTGACAAGGAGCTACACCTGCATTTAGTACGTGGAACTGCCATAAATATAATAGAATTGCCCCAGATGTTCAGAAGAAGGTCCACCAGAGAAAAATAAAATTACTGAGACAGCTAATTTAATCAATCTACTTAATGGGGACCTTCATGGCTTCTTTGCCTTTTGCCTTGTCCAAGGTTAGTGACGGCTAGACCTGACAACTTTGAAAGTGGGTAACCAGTTTCAAGTCCCAGCGTCGGCTAAACAACCTGTGATTCTGGGCAAATCAAGTAATCATCTCGTAACAAAAATAAAAAATGAATCTGACTTGTGTAGTGTAACTGATGCTCATGTAAAATACTGCAATGCACTTGGGTCGCGTTTGTGAGATATAAAATATGTACAAATGTTAGCAACAGAGCCTCAAAGTACCGGGAGTAGGCTGAGTGAGTTAGATAAATCAAATTCCAAGTGTATTATATTATTTATATACAATCATTAAGGTACATTTATATTATTAATCAACATGGCTTACAATTATATAATAAAAATAAAGCAACAGTACATCTTAATGTGGTTCGATTGAAAAAGGACTGTGTGGAATATAGAATCTAAAATCTAGTTAATCAAGCCTTCATAGCTCACACCATCATATATATATAAAAGAAAAAGCAAAAGCATTAAAATGGAGACAAAATTTGCTTTTAAATAGTTGTCTATGTAACATTTTCTATCTTTTTAGTACAATCAATTTTGTTTAAAAGTCTCATTTTCCAGACCAAGATCCTGGAGTGCCCATATTTTATTTTAAACAAAATCAGAATATCAATTGTTTTCAGTGAGTAATCAAACACTTCTAAATAACACAATGATACATTATTACAATTCGATATTCAATGGATTCACAAATGCTTCAATGAACCTTCTGCTAATTTCGCAAAGGGCTCTTTTGAATTTAACTTTACATACCCGACCTTTTGGCTTATGGACTGCAGTTTGAATAAAGTTAAGTCCATACATTTGATAAAACATCCTGTAAGCATCCGATCTATACCTGTAAAATGTTCCTGAATTGGCATTTGGCCTGTTTTATACTTGGCCTCCTAACGCATGGTCTTGATAATTTAATTGCCTCTTGTAGTTACTCAGGACAGATACTCGTCAGAGGAGTAATTGATTCTTCTTTTGTCCTTTCTTCTAAAGCGACAGCAAACTGGCACTTTCTTTGAAAAACAACCATCAAATCTCCTTTTTTTCCCTTGATGGGCATTAACAACAGCCAGAATAAAACTGTGATCTACTTTTTAGTGACAGAGGGACATGTGGATAAGCTGTAAAAATAAATGTGTCTGTGTGTCAATTAAATAATGGGATTTTTGGGAGATTTTGCCTTGAAACAGTCAACCATTTATGAGATCTCTAGGCATTTCTCTCTTTCTTGCTTTTAAAAGAGTCAATAGAAACAGCCTGCTCCCAGAATGCTTTTACTAATTGCTGAATGTTATTCAAATGCGTACCCACACTTCATCCTGGGCTCCCATTATTTCTGACTTGAAAAGGGACTTTAAATAACCCCTCCTAGCTATCTTATAACAATATTTGATAATTTGGCTAATCATAATAGATCACAAACTTGCTGACCAAATTTCAAGAAGCTATATGCACCCGGGAACAGCAATGAATGCGACCAATATGACCAATTTATCTCTGAAAGCTATTCCCCACACGCCAGACTTAGAAATAACTAAGTTTTACAAATTTGATATACTGAGGCCACTGTGGGACTACAAAGCTTTCTTAAAAGACACTGAAGAAAAGTCATTTTAGATTTTAAAGTGTTTAAATGTGCTTCTAGACCAGCTTGTTTATCTTGCAAGTATTTAGCTGCTAAACATTTATACCTCATAATGACTAGATAAAGTCAATTTTTGATTTGCCACATAAAATGATCTAAGTAGATAAATCAATATTTACATCAGAGAAGCAAACATTGGGTTGTTTGATGGTCAAAAACAAATTACCTATAGTGAAAGTACAATGTCCTTGTTAAGAAGACCCTGCTATGATAGGATGGAGAAGGAAAAATGAGCAGCACTTTAAGGAAGATTTTTAAATGCACGTCTAACTGTCCCATTTTGTCTGCTGAAGTCATGAACAGAATAAAGACCATGGGGCCAATCCACAAAAGCATTTATTAGTACTTAAAGTAGTACTCCTGAAGTACTACTTTATGTACTCTTAAATGCCTGTGTAAAGTTTTCCTAAACATCTCAAATGGCAATAAAAAAGACATAAAAGGTGGATATGCCTACACAATTATATTTAAAAAAATTGACTGTGCTCTCTTTGCACTTTCACTAATAGGAAGTTGAACTTTTCGGGCCAATCCAGAAAAGCATTTATGAGTATGTAAGTAGTACTCATAAATGTCTTTGTCAATTAGCCCTAAAACTTGCAGGCAATAAACTTAGCAGGGTTTCATCTAGTGACTCAGAGTGATATGTGGCAAAGGTCATGAGAAGTATGGTAAGGAGGTAAGTAAGATCCTAGGTCTAGTCCAGAGGCCTAATGGTTTGAATCTTATGTCCCCAACCGGTGGTCTCTAAATATTGTGCATGCTGCCAGTTGTGTCAAAAGGGCAGGCCAAAGCTGCCATGGTAAAGAAACAATCCTTCTGTAGGAAATGGTTATGAAGCAGTTGCATAACCAAAATGGAATCAATTTTTTCAGTCCATGATGCTAAAGCTACAATAAAGGTAGTAAAGTCCCTATAATAATGTTTTTCTATTATGGTCCTGCCTTCTTGCTTCAGTGCAAATGCTCTTTCTTTTGACACAGATTTTCACTCTAGGCCAATTGATCAAGAGTCAAAACTGCTAACTGACTGGAACATAGAATTAGAAGTGGCATTCTCATCCTCCTAGCCATGAATGCAGTGATGGGGATTGTCACATCTATTCCAGAGTCAGCTGTATCTGCATTAGAAGTTGAAACCAAGGCTTCCTTCAGCAACAGAGGTCTACTAGAGAAACCATCACACCTTCTGTAATGACATTGTAGATATCCCTGGAAATCAGAGGAAAAACTATGATTGCTGAAATGAATCACTTTGCTGAGTAGAGGTAAATCAGTCATTCACGCTCATATAGAGGACACTGGGGGCAACACAGTCTCTTTACATGAATGGACACAAAAGGGCTATTATGGTTATGAGAGTTTGAGAGTGGTTGGGTTATATTACTTTTTTATGTTTGTCTGGAAGGTGAAGATCACACAGTCCTTTAATATTCACAAAATATATCCTTTAAATATATGTATGTGTTTATATATGTATGTGGCAACTGTATAGCACAAACCTAGCCAAAATTCTGCAGTATGCTGCACAGGGTCAAGTCAAAGACAAAGAGTGATTGCTCCCTAACCCTTTTTGCTGACATCAATAATAAGAACCGAAGGGTCCAGATCCAAGCCGCTATACAAGTTTGGACAAAAATCACCAAACACCAATGCACTTCCTTGACTAACCAAGAGGAAAGTAAAAATGTTTTGGGGTAATCTTGGCCAGTACACTAAAATTGTTCATTCCCTCTGGAATGGAGGCACTGGTGAGCTGCAGCTGCTTTACAGCAAAAATAAGGGGCTACCATTCATTAATTTTAGTCTGACTCATGGACGATGTCTGGATAAGCAATACATCAAATATTGATTGGCATTCATTTCCTACCTTGGGATCAAGATATGTTTGAACACAGATTATAGAATAAAAGTATACACCTTTAACAGAATTAATCCCTGAAGACTGCAAAGCAAATTAATCTTTTGATGTGAATAATGGATCGTTGCATCAATGTAGATAGAATGGTGGTGAGAATGTTTCAATTCAATTCAATTCAAATTTTATTGTTTGATTACTTAAAACCATAACAAAATGTTAAAACCATATAGCTCATGTGTACACAAACAAAGTTTAAAAGAGAGGACCCAAGTTAATACAAAAACAGTGCAGTAATCTTGCTATAAAATGGGTTATGGTTAAAAAAATAAAAAATACAATGTTGAGGTAATTTGCCTATATAATTCGTGATCTAGGGTGACAAAACAGTCACAGCGTAGTTTTAAGAAAGTCTAAAAAGGAGACGAATGGACGTGACAAATAGTTTTAAAAGCTGAAGACAATGTTCTGGTGGGCCACGCTGGGTGACCCGGAGGCCGCTAACATTTTATTGCGAAGAGGTGGTGCGACCAACCGGCAGAAGATTTGCTGCGTTATCTTTCCCCAGCGATTTAGCTGCTATGATGACAAATTTGGTGAACCGAATGTTCAGCTTTGTATTTTCTGGGTTCATAGCAGCTATTATGGCCTGGCGACATGCGCGGGCACCTAGTTTGTTCCACTCCTCCCGCAATAAAATCCTTCTGTCGTTGAGCAGAGCGGGGCATGTGCAGGCTATATGCTCAATACTTTCGAAGTGGTAGCCGCACTCCATGCATCGATACTGACACTGGGACGCCACCATTGTAGCTGATGCTTTAAAAAAGGCCACTCGCCCAACCTTAGGGCCATAAACTTGACCTTCCAAAAAAGTGAGTATGTACTTGATAGGTAGGATGGCTCAAACCCCGGTTTGAGATCGGAGATAACAGCCCAGGCAGTTTCCTTCTAGATAGGTGAGAATGTTTCCAAAAGTGATCATTATGATTAATACCTAAATAGTCTCTATCTAGAAAGTTAACAATTATTTAAAGCAGATCACACTCGTATATTCCAGTTTCGAGTGCAATGCATCACAGGGTCTTTAAAGATATAAAGGATGGAGGAACACCCAATCCCACCAAGCAGCTTAGTGTTCACTCTTTTTGTAGCAGGCCTCGTATTCCTTTATTAAGAGCCTGCTTCTTTACCAGATCCTGGAACCAAGCAGTCAACTTAAGATTTGGGAATAAAGATTTTAAAGTAACCTACTTAAGATTTGGGAATAGAGATGTTAAAGTAACATATGTGCACAATGTCTCAACCCAGACATTTGCCATCAACTTGCCTCAGATCTCAGTGAGGATCTAAATTTCTCCTCCAAGTAGCATTTGCACGACTGAAATATCTTTTTGAAAGTAAAGACAAGCCCTCCCTGCATAGCCAGAAAAAAATGATTGAGAGAATTGGGTGTTCGAAGTTCATTACCTGAAGTGGTACACCTTCCGTTTTACTATGTCTCTTGAATGCTTCGTGGTTGGATGGAACATTGTAGCTAATTGCCTTTATGCAGTTGTTGTGTCCCATGAACAATATGGGACTGAGGGCGTTGTGCCTTCTGCAACCTGCTTGAGAAGTACTTCGAAAAGAGAGCCTAATTGTTTTGTTCTTAGGACTATACACTTCAGCAATATTTTGAGGTTTTGCCCTTTCCTTCTGCATCATGAAACCAATAGGAAAGGTAAACTTTGAAGGGGAATTCAACAAAGTCAATATTTACATACAACAAATCTAAATGGAACTTATGTGCACTGCTAATGGTAAAACTGAAAACCATCAGACCCTCCTCGGACTTAACTTATTGCATTTTATAAGTGTAGTTTCCAAATTGGAATAGGTAACCAGTTCATGTTTGGTGTCCCTGGAGTCCTAATTTAAAATCCTAACTTATGGCGAAGTCGGATTTTTAATTGCAGTTTTGAAACTGCCACTTTTAGAAAGTTGGCCTTTTTCTCCTTAGCCATTTAGTGAATGTAACGTGTCTCTAGTCACATGACTGGGTGAAGCTGGAAGCTGGGCTTTGTGTATTCCTCGTAGACAGCCACACACAATTGAAGTTAGGTGTGTCTTAATGGGCCATCTCTGGGAGGATGGGTGGGACTTACAACTGAATAAGCTATTTCCTGTCCACACACAGAGGGCTGCATGGTTATACAGCCCCCTGTAGTGAGTCTGTAGCCAGGGAGAGCAGGAGGACCTCTGTGAACTTCAAAGGCATGGCTTTGAGGTGTCCCCACTGCAAAGGCACTACTGGGTATAACTACTGAACCTCAGACACCACCACTTCAGTACACTTCTAACCTGTGGATACTCTGTCAGGAAGAAGGACTGCTGTGCTGCTGAATGACTGCCTCTCTGCTGGACTGCACTCTGCTGTACTCCAGGTTTTCTGTGCTGATCTGCTGCCTGCTGCCCTTTGGACTGAGTGAAGAGAACTGGACCTGCATCTCTTGTCCCCAGAATTGAGAGTGACTCCAAGGGCTAGTTGACTGGCATCCTGATCTGAAGCGTCAGGGACAATAACAGACTTCAAACCCCTGCACCTGGACTCTGCCATCTTGGAGTCTACCCTGACAAATGGTGCCACTCCAGTCCTGGACCTTTGGAAGTGGGCCTAAGATGCTTGCCAGCTGAACCAATGCATCTTCCCTGCTGAGGGGCACATCCCCAAGCAGAACCTATACATCGCCATTTCTGCGTGGATTGGACCTGTCACAAAAGACTCACATTACCGCTCCCTCCCGCATCTTGAGGCCAACACATCACCTTCAGAACCACCTCTACGCAATGCTTTTCGTGGCGCTAATTTCTCACATCCCTTGTTGATGGCAGCCTTGTCAATGATGCTGCAACTTCATTGCTCATCGGAACCAACTCATCGTCTCGGTTGCACCTCAAATTCCTCAACACCAGGCTTCGCATCGCAAGTCCCATCAACAGGATTCTTGACGCATCAGGACCTCACACCACAGCCTTACTGCATCGCAGAACCAACACATTGCCTCGGCTGAGGGCCGCATATTCAACACAGATCCATGCAACACTCTGCAACCAGGATTTAGGGTATTCTGTTAAGCTGGGCTAACATGGGTTCCTGTAGGGGGCCCTTTCTTCATCACGGTAGCCTGAACTTGTGACTTGGTCCCGGTCCAGTGCTGCTAGATTTCCCCAATAGCGCTTTGTGCTTTTGGCGCTACTTTTACTATAAACTTTAAAAATCAATATCTACAGTTCTACTAATTGGATTTTGGTTGCTTTTGTTTTGTTTTATTTATTAAAGTCAGATTTATTTTTCTAACTTGGTGCAGGATCTTTTTGTGTGTTGTGTTCACCATTTTACTGTTTGAAGTGCTGTACAAATACTTTACACACTGCCTCTAAGTTAAGCTCTACTGATCTGTGCCAAGCTACCAGAGGGTGAGCAAAGTTTAATTTAGGGTTTGCCTGCCCCATTCCCAGACTAGGATTGTGGCTGCTGCTTGACTAGGGCTCCTACTCCAATCAACCAGTAACTCAATTTCTAACATTGGTGATCAGCGGTGAGGATAAGGACTTGTGTTTTTACTGTGCTCTACAGTGATTTTGTGTGTACTACCATTCCCATATGCAAGCCCAATTTGAATTTTTCCAAATTTATGTCTGAAACTACACCTGCAAGCATGGGATTTGAGCTGGCTCTCATGAGACTCAGATCAAGGACATCTGCAAGGAGTTTGGACATTCTGCCAAGAGCACCACCAGGAAGGTGAAGTTGCAAAAGGCCCTGAGGGCCTGGGCAGTAGCTCACTCCATACTGGGTGAGACCACAGGAGAGGATGAGGAGATAGAGGAGCCACCTGCATTGGAAAGTGATGACTTATCCCCTGGGGTGGAGCCCTCTGGCAGGGAGCAGTGCCTCTTCCTATGGCGATCCCCAGAAGAACTAGCGGAGAGGAGTAAGGAGAGAGATTTCAAACTGCAACCGCCTCAGTTAAAAATGGAGGAAAGGAAACTGGCCATGAAGGAGAAAAAGGCTGGCAGGGTCTTGGAAGAAAATAAACTGTTACTGGTTCATGAACTGAGTCTAAAAGAGCTGGACATCAAGGCCAGGCAAGCAGATTCCAGCAGTCATGATGGCAGCATACCCGCAGTGGAGACAAAAGAGTTCACATTCCCAAGGATTTGGTGCCTACTTATGTGGTGGGAGACGACATAAACAAATGGTAGTCTACCTACGAGGTAGCCTTGAGGATCCACAAGGTCCCAGAAAAGCATTGGGCGGCTGGTCTGTGAAAACACAGGTGTACTGTGGGGTGGGACACACTTCTAGTGCTAGAGGTTGGGGACCAAACCAGGTACACTCCAATGAAAGCCATTTTAATTTAAAAGTTTGGGCTGACCTCTGAAAAGTACCGCCAAAGGTTCAGGGACAGCCTGAAGCTTCCCAAGCAGTCATGGGTAGATTTTGTGGATTACTCCAGCACAGCACTGAATGGTTGGGTGTGGGTAGCAAAGTGAATGATTACAATGGGATGTACAATCTTATTATGAGAGAGCCCATGCTCAGTACATGTTTCACAGAGCTGCACCAACACCTAGTTGACAGCAAGCTGACTGACTCCAGGAAGCTTGCTGAGGAGGCAGACCTCTGGGCTAGCACCAGAGTGCCCAAGAAGTTACCTGGGAGTGACCTCAAGAAGGGTGGTTCAGGTTCTCCCCAGCAGAGTGAGGGGGAGGTTAAAGATGACCCAAAGAGGTCCCAGAGTAGGGGGGAGGAAAGGGTTCCCATTGGGTGGTTCTGGCAGGTGGTGTCCCAGGGTGCCCCATTTCCAACCCTGCTGCTTTAAGTGCTCCCAGTTAAAACACAAGCAGAGAAACTCTGTCTGTCCAAAGAAACCACCCACTGGTGAGACCTCTACAGGTGTGTCCAAAATGGCTTTAGGGCCAAGTAGTCCCCAGTGGCAGGTGTTAGACCATGCCATGATCTCCCTTAGTTGGGAGATAGACTCAGAGGGTGAGCTGGTGATCCCTGAGGGTGAGAGTCATCACTTCCACCTGGTGAAAGTGAATGGGGTCCCAGTCACTGCTCTGAGAGACACCAGGGTTAGCTAGACCATGGTAATGGAAAGGCTAGTTACCGCAGAGTAGTGCATCGGCCAAGTCTGTAGGGTAACTTAGGCACATGGGCGGGACTTCCTTCACCCTATGGCCCTGTTATCCCTGGAATGGGGTGGGGAGGTGACCCAGAGGAGGGTCATAGTTAGTCCCCAGATGCCCATAGACTGCATAATGGGGAATGAGTTGCCCCAGATTTCACGAGAACTGAGAGGGGCGGCCGCCAAAGGTCCCTGACAGCTCCGTTTTCTGGGGATACCACTCCCAAGTGGAGGATACGGGAGCCAAGGTGGAGGAGCAGGTTAAGGGAGAACTCATCGTAAGCATTGTGTTTTTTTCCCTTCACTGTTTTCATGTAATTGAAACCAAGAGTACATCGCTGGTTCTACGCTATATATAATGGCACAGTAGCGCATATGAATCGGCATCCAATTTAAGCCACTTTACACTGGCGCCACTTTCCGTTTCACTACCGTTATTTTCCGCATAGTGATCAGACGCGGCGCTCATCGAGTCACATGATTAACGTGCAAATATGAGAAGCTATCCATACTTAATGTCCGTGTTTGTATGTTTTTGTCTGTCGTTCCTTTTCCTCCACAGGTTTTGAGCAATCTGAGGATCAAATCCTCCTTCACTAAACGCACCTTAGCGAGTGCGGTATCGCCCATGGTCTAGTAAATCACACCTGACCATCACTAATCCACTTCACACATAGGTCCTGACGAAAACCAGCACACATAGCAGCCTGGCTGAAACATGTAGACCTGACCTTTTAAAATCAGGATATTGGAGACATAATTTCACCTCCTCATATATCCTCTATGTTGTTTTTAATACTGCCAAGGGCCCATCATTAAAACCCGTTAAACATAAGGGACCCATTGGACAGTTTTTAATTCTCACTCATTCACATCACTTCACTCTCATTACACAAAACCAGCTCCGCTGTAATCAGGCATTGTAGCACACCCAGGGTGCACTCGGCGCCTTGGGTGGGACCCGATGATGAAGCATGCCACCAACCAGGTTGGTGGGTGAGGGTCTTCATAAAACACAAACAAAAGGTTTTTCTTACAGACATGGACGTCTAGCTTCCACAAATAAGCTAGTTCTCATTGATACTTACCATAAGGGAGAACTCACCCTTGTCTCCTGTTCAACCTTAGGGTACAGACCCTGAGTTGATTGGCCAAAGTCAGGAAACCACCCCTGAACTGGTAGATTGGAAGTAGGGTGCAAAACCCCTGGGGCTACTGCACCCAACTCTGACCTTCCCCCCCCCCAGAGATCATAGTAACCTCAGGAGCACATAGGGAACTCCTTGCCAGCTCCAAGGCTGGGAGAAAGGCCTACCCTTTATTCCCACCTAGGGCCTCCATCTAGCAGTAGATGGCCCTGGGCCTGGTTCCTGACACTGAGAGTTGTCAGTGGTCCCTGTTGGTTATTGTCCTTACAGACAGAGTGTTCCTTGAGTTGGGGACAGAAGTCTGGCCCAAGCGGTGGAATGGACCACATCACTTTGTTGGGCATGGTGGGACTGCCTGCCTACGGGGATGCATCTGTGAGCAAGTTGACGGTAGGTGCAGCACAGATGGGGTGAACTGGTGAGGAGAAGGGTTCCCCATGGGTCATTTTAGTAGCACAAGAAAGTATAGACAGAGGTGATAAACTGAATACAGATAGGCGTAGAACTGAGAAGTACCCTTGCAGTGGAGGGCCATTGTCCATGTTCTATTGCCTAAGCAGGGAAGTCCATCAAGATATTGATTAGTCTCCTCTGGCTTTAGGCTGGAGGGGGTTTATGTTGCAAATGGCCCTTTCTGCACTGTCATCCCTAAACATTTTCCACTCCTCCTTCTACTTTTTGCTGAAAGTGATTTTACTGGCCTTTGGACTCTGAGCACTTTACCACTGCTAGCCAGTGCTAAAGTGCATGTTTTCTCTCCCCTAAACATGGTAATATTGGCTCATAAAACAATTGGCATATGAAATGTACGTTTACATTTATAGTAAAGTGTATTACATGTGCCCAGGGCCTATACATTAAATGCTACTAATGGACCTGCAGCACCGCCACCCACTTAGTAGCCCTTTAACCATGTCCCAGGCCTGCCATTCCAGAGCTTCTGTGTGCAGTTTACCCTGCCATGTAGGCCTTAAATAAACCTTTTGCCAGACCCAAACCTTTCCTTTTTATACATATAAGCCACCCCTAAGGTAAACCTTGGACAACCCAGAGGGCATGGTGAAATGTATTAAAAAGTAGGACATGTGCAGGAAACTGAAAGTTTTTCCCTGCTGCAAGGCCTATCGCTCCCATAGGATAACATGGAGATTACCCTATTACATTTTATAAGTGTAAATCCAATTGGGAAGAGACAAACCCTTCAACTCTGGTGTCTCTGAAATCACAATTTAAAATCTAAACTTATGGTGAAGTTGGATTTTAAATTTAAATTCTGAAAATGCCACTTTTAGAAAGTTAGTGTTTTCTTGCTTTAGCCATTTGGTGCATGTAGCCCGTGGCAGTTGGCCTTTGTGTATTCCTCCTCGACAACCATAAACAATGGGAGCTTCGGTGTACCTCAATGGGCCATCTCTGGGAGGATGACAGGGAGGAGCTAGGCACAGCCTCATTTACACCTGAATAGGCTGTGTCCTGTACACACAAAGGGCTGCATCTCCCCCGGTAGTACATCTGGAGCCAGGACAGGAAGGGAGGACCTCTGTGCACTTAAAGGCATGTCTTTAAAGTCTCCCACTACAAAGGCACAACTGGGTATAAGTGCTTGACCTCAGACATCACCACTTCAGTACACTTCTGGACCTGTGTATTCTCTGCCAGGAAGAAGGGCACCTGTGCTGTTAAAGGACTGCCACTTTGCTGGACTCCTGCTTTGCTGATCTGCTGCCTGCTACCCTCTTGCATGGGTGATAAGGCCTGGAACTGAATATCTTGACCCCAGAGTGATTCCAAAGGCTAGCTGGCTGGCCTCCTGACCTAAAGCCACAGGGACATCACAGGCTTCTAGCCCCTTCCCCTAAACTCTGCCATCTTCGAGTCTACCCTGCCAAGTGGTGCCACCCTAGCCCTCGACACTGGAAAGTGGACCTAAGGTGCTTGCCACCGTGGCCAATGCATCCTCTAGCAGAACTGACACATCTCAGATAAGCAGCACTTCCCTGAGTAGAATGACGCATCCCCGCTGCTACATGGATTGGACCCATCGCAAAAAACTTGCATCACTGTCATCTCCCATATCTTAGGACCAACGCATCTCCTTCGGAACCGCCACTGCGTGATGCTTTTTCTGGAGCACACTCCTTGCATCCCTCATCGACAGCAGCCTCGACTTCAACGCTGAAACTGCACATCGCAGCTTCACCGTTCATCACAACCGGCGCATTGCCTCAGCTGCACCTCACATCCACTGCACAGGACTTCGCATCGCAAGCCCTGTCGACAGGATCCTCGATGTCGACACATCAGGACCTGGCACCACAGCCTCATCGCATCTTGGAACTGATGCATCGCTTTGGCTGCGTGACACATCTTTGATGCCGATCCACACTACGCTCTGCAACCAGGATTTAAGGTACTCTGTTCAGCGGGCCTAACTGGGTTCATAAAGGCGGCCCTCGCTTCATCGCAGTCGTCCTGCACTTGTGACTTTATACCAGTCCAGTGCAACCTGATATCCCAAAAATTGCCTTGTGCTTTTTGTTGTTATTTTTCACTATAAACTTTAAAAATCAATATCCCCATTTCTACTACTTGGATTTTGGTTGTTTTTGTCTTCTTTTTTTTATTATACTCAGATTTTATTTCTAATTTGGTGTGGGATCTTTTTGTGAGATATTTTCACTGTTTTACTGTTTGAAGTGTTGCACAAATACTTTACACACTGCCTTGAAATGTTAAGCCTCACTGCTCTGTGCCATGCTACCAGATGGTTAGCACAGCTTAATTTAAGGTTTACCTGCCCCTTACCCTGACTTGGATTGTGGTTGCCGCTTGACCAGGGCTTATAGCCCAGTCAACCAGTAACCCAGTTTCTGACAGTCAGGTATCTGACACCTTATTTTATCAGAAGAGTGTCGTGGCCACAGGCAAGCCAGTATAACTAACCCACTGATTCAGAGATTCTAGCAAGTGTTTCTTAAAAAATTGTCAGCTCCAAACCATACTCTTAGGATGTGTCTCTGAGGGATGACCTTATTTAACTCACTGTTACATAGAGGCGATAAATAAATTGAATTCTAGGGGTGAAAATGGGTGCCTACCTCCAGGGACAGGTAATACCATTCCAAGAAATTCAATGAGGTTTATTCCCTGAATTCTCTCTCCTATTATCACTCTTTCAACTCCTCATCTTTTCGTACAGTCGACTCTAAGCATATCACTCAGAGCTTATTAAATATTAATCTGAATGTTTTTTACCACCTGCCTAATGTGTTGGTTCCCTCCCCCGTTTCTGTTCACCGTCCCTTCATGGGATCTCCCTCCCCAGTCACCTCTGACCCAACTTCATCCCCCGCCACCTTCACAGCGGGAATCCTCCCAATCTCTATTGCACAGATTCTGAACGGAATTGAATTTAAACTCAATTCTCTGGCTACAGAATTAACTCATCTTAGAGGGGATCTCTCTAACCTTAACTCCCGGGCACGCCCCTACACTTCTGATACTTCTCCCACTAGTTCTCCCAACTTATCTCAACACGCCCTGTGGCCGACCATCCCCCTGTGCAGACGGGCTCACAGGCCTTATCGCGCTGTTTGTTTTCTATCCACTGTTGTCCTCAATACCCTTAGCATATCCTATCTCCCTAAGTCCCAGGCGACTGATCATCTCCCCTACTCCAACATCCCAGTAATATTGGGCGTTAACTGAGTCCCCTCAACTCGCAACTCGCCTAGACCTCCTGCTCAACTCACCACCATCCACACCCTCAAATCAGCTAAGGATAATCCTAATCCTCTCTCTTTCATGCTCGTTACCTGCAGATCTGCAGCACTACATGCTATGGAGATTTCTGAAACCATCCTCAGTGAGGCTATTGACATTGCTTTCCTCACTGAAACCTGGTTCAATGACCACTCGATGGCCATCCTGGACCTACTTACTCCTCCCGGCTACTCCATCATTAGACAGGACAGACCTGACAGAACAGGCGGTGGCATAGCCATAATCCACTAAACCGAGTTTCAACTCTCCCTTCTGAAGAAAGCTGAATACTTGATCTTTGAATATCTCGGCGTAGAACTCAATGTCAAAGGCTCCCCTCCTCTCAGACTGCATAATATCTACCACCCTCCAGGTGTGCTACTACCCTTTGCTGATGAGTTATCCGACCTTCTTGCTCATTTCTCCCTTTCTGCCTCAAAGAATTTGTTTTTAGGAGATTACAACATTCACTGGAATAATGCTGATGATCCCACTGTTAGGCGCCTCGTTAACCTTCTTGAGATGAATGACCTTAAGCAACTCTGCAACAAACCTACCCATATCAAAGGTGCCACTCTTGACGCAATCATCACTAGCACTGATCTGGTCTCCCTTACCGACATCGTCCCCATTGACTGGTCAGACCACCATCTCATTCTGTTCAACATCTTGGCCAGCATCTTTCCTCCCCCAGTATTAAATAACAAACCCAAGACGTTGACCAGAAACCTCAAACAAGTCCCTCCTACTGATCTCGAGTCAAAAATTCAAGCTCAACTGCAACTTCTCCCGCACTCCCAAAACGCTAACGAGTTCACTGAACATTTCAACAAGGCTATTTCTGATGTCCTTGACCAAGTTGCACCACTTAAACTAAAACAACAAAGAGCAATCCAATCTAAATCTTGGTTCAATCGTGAACTTAATAATGAAAGAAGTCAACTTAGACTAGCAGAAAGAACTTGGAGACATCACCCCACGCCTTCTCATTTAGCTCTCCACAGATCTGCAAGATCGTCATACAAGAAGCACATTTTCATGGAAAAAGCATCTTTCTTTCTTTTCCAACTGGACCATGATAAAAATAGGCTCAGAGAACTCTTTAACCCTTTCGCTGCGTGGCAAATTCCGCCGCGGTGCGAGGGGGGGTGGGGCTGGGTGTGGCGCTCGGGTGCCCAGGACGGCTCCCGGCCGTCATGAGTCACAGTAGGCGTGTGCTCATGACGGCCAGGAGCTGTCCGAACTCCGCCCACTCTTTAATTCTCCCGCACAGGCGGGGAATTAACCACGCGTGGGCGGAGCGGCAACGTTCGGACGGCTCCCGGCCGTCATGAGCACACGACTACCGTGACTCATGACATCTGGGAGCCGTCATGAGCACGGAAGAGGTTAACATAATCAGAAGACAAACTTCATCTGCCCCTCCGTAACTGATGGCCTCTAACGAACGATGTGAGAAAATTGCCAACTTCTTCATGGACAAAATAGAAAAAATTTATCAATCCTTCTGGCAAACCTTGGCCTCTCCCAATCCTTAAACATCTCTTAACACCCCCCCATTCTCCACATTTACCCACCCTCCTAATCCTTTCCTTCACCATTCCACTCCAATTGGTTCTGGAGATATCATTTTCAACACACAACTGAAAAATGACGCCACCTGGACTAATTTCAAACTTATGGCTGAGCTCAAAGTCTTTAATATTATTGTGAAATTAAAGCTGACCTCTCATACCAAAGACCCACTCCCGGCTAAGCTAGTACAAAACCTTAACCACATCATTGCCCCATGGTGGACAAAAATTATTAACACCTCCTTTTCCTCTGGATGCGTTCTTGACTCCCTTCAACTTGGGCAAATCACTCCCATTCTTAAAAATCTAAAGGCTGACCCTAATGATCCCAATAACCTCCGTCCCATCTCTAACCTCCCACTCCTAGCCAAAACCATGGAGAAATGTGTCTTACTACAACTCGACAGCCACAAAGGCAAATACAACTTACTTGACTCCTCTCAATCTGGTTTCAGGAAAGGCTGTAGTACCGAAACCGCCATTGTCGATGACATTCATCGTTCTCTAGAGGATGGAGAGGCTTGCCTTCCTTTCCTCCTGGACCTCTCAGCTGCTTTCGATGCAGTCAATCATTCTTCCTTACTTGAATCTCTCAAGTCTCGCTCTGGCCTCAATGGCACCGTCCTTAAATGGTTCACTTCCTACCTTCAACACCGAACACAACAAATTAAAATAAACTCCTGCCTCTCCAATCCTACACCTGTCTCTCTGGGTGTCCCCCAAGGCTCAATTCTCTCCCCCTCTCTCTTCAACCTCTTCATGGATCCCCTTACTATCATTCTGAAACAAGCCGGGATCAATTATCACCTTTACGCTGATGACACGCAACTCTACTACAAAATCAAATCACACAGGGATGTCCTTCATCTAAACAACACTCTGAGCAAGATTCAATCCTGGTTTTATTCCAACCATCTAAAATTGAACCCTAACAAAACAGAAATCATTCTATTCTCCCCCAAAAGCAACTGTCTTCCTATCCAAGGCTGGATCGCTGACCTCAACGCCCTTAACTGTCCGCTCACTCTGTCCAACTAGGCAAAATCCCTAGGTTTCATCCTGGATAAAAATGTGGCACTGGACCATATCAACAACGCAGCCAAAGGAGCACTTTTCACTCTTAAACACCTAAAAAAAATCAAACCCTTCATCCCTCAAGACAACTTTAAATGGGTTGTTCAATCACTAGTCCTCTCCAAAACTTGATTACTGCAACGCTATTCTCACTGGAGCCCCTAAAGCTCACCTGGTCCCCCTCAGAGACGTGCTCAACATGGCTGCCAAACACACAAGATAATGGACGGAATGCTGCACATTGGCAAACATTCACCCCCAGTCACAGATCTGGGTTTAATCCATCGTTATTTTGCTTCACCACGCCACCCCAGTTCAGACATAGCCATATGCAAATCAGTCTTGACCCTGTGCCTCATGGGAACAGTCCAGACCGAACTGCCAAGCCATGTCTTCCCTGGACCGGAATCAAGCATCCTAGGACCGGTTTCAGGCTATCAGCCTTCATCAGCCAGGATAGCTTGACTCCAGTGGCGTAGTGAGCACGGGACCCACGTCTGGGCATACCCTTCCCACTTAGGGCGAAATGCAAAACACACAAGATGATGGACGGAATGCTGCACATTGGCAAACATTCACCCCTAGTCACAGATCTGGGTTTAATCCATCGTTATTTTGCTTCACCACGCCACCCCAGTTCAGACATAGCCATATGCAAATCAGTCTTGACCCTGTGCCTCATGGGAACAGTCCAGACCGAACTGCCAAGCCATGTCTTCCCTGGATCGGAATCAAGCATCCTAGGACCGGTTTCAGGCTATCAGCCTTCATCAGCCAGGATAGCTTGACTCCAGTGGCGTAGTGAGCACGGGACCCACGTCTGGGCATACCCTTCCCACTTAGGGCGAAATGCAAAACACACAAGATGATGGACGGAATGCTGCACATTGGCAAACATTCACCCCCAGTCACAGATCTGGGTTTAATCCATTGTTATTTTGCTTCACCACGCCACCCCAGTTCAGACATAGCCATATGCAAATCAGTCTTGACCCTGTGCCTCATGGGAACAGTCCAGACCGAACTGCCAAGCCATGTCTTCCCTGGATCGGAATCAAGCATCCTAGGACCGGTTTCAGGCTATCAGCCTTCATCAGCCAGGATAGCTTGACTCCAGTGGCGTAGTGAGCACGGGACCCACATCTGGGCATACCCTTCCCACTTAGGGCGAAATGCAAAACACACAAGATGATGGACGGAATGCTGCACATTGGCAAACATTCACCCACAGTCACATATCTGGGTTTAATCTATCGTTATTTTGCTTCACCACGCCACCCCAGTTCAGACATAGCCATATGCAAATCAGTCTTGACCCTGTGCCTCATGGGAACAGTCCAGACCGAACTGCCAACCCATGTCTTCCCTGGATCGGAATCAAGCATCCTAGGACCGGTTTCAGGCTATCAGCCTTCATCAGCCAGGATAGCTTGACTCCAGTGGCGTAGTGAGCACGGGACCCACGTCTGGGCATACCCTTCCCACTTAGGGCGAAATGCAAAACACACAAGATGATGGACGGAATGCTGCACATTGGCAAACATTCACCACCAGTCACAGATCTGGGTTTAATCCATCGTTATTTTGCTTCACCACGCCACCCCAGTTCAGACATAGCCATATGCAAATCAGTCTTGACCCTGTGCCTCATGGGAACAGTCCAGACCGAACTGCCAAGCCATGTCTTCCCTGGACCGGAATCAAGCATCCTAGGACCGGTTTTTCCATCAACTGTTGTTTTTGCATTTGTCACCCCGAGTGGGACGGGTATGCCCAGACTTGGGTCCCATGCTCTCCATGCCACTGGAATCAAGCTATCCTGGCTGAAGAGGGGTGAAACCCGAAACCGGTCCTAGGATGCTTGTTTCCAGTCCAGGGAGGACCTGGCTTGGCAGTTCGGGCTGGACTGTTCCCATGAGGCACAGGGTCAAGACTGATTTGCATATGGCTGGGTCCAAACTGGAATGGCATGGTGAGCAAAAAAACGATGGATTTAGGCCCAGATCTCTGTACTGGGGTGAATGTATGACATTGTTCTGCATTCTGTCCATCAACTGTTGTTTTTGCAACATGGCTGCCAGGCTTATTACCGACTGCAACCGGTTTGATCACATCACGTCTGCCCTCAAATCCCTTAAATGGCTGCCCATCGAAGGAAAATGCATCTACAAGACTGCCTGCATCACCCACAAAGCTCTTCACTCTCTATCTCCGGTTTACTTAACTAATAAACTTACAAGAGCGGGAAGCGCCAGACCGATGAAAAGCTCTAATGCTCTTCTCCTCGTGCCCCCGTTACTAAAAAAGAAATCCACCCAGACTCGCTGCTTCTCAGGAAATGCGCCTTGCATCTGGAATGCCCTTCCGAGGGACCTTCGCTGCAACCCCTCCTATCTCCGCTTCAAAAGAGCCCTAAAACGCCATCTCCTCAATAAATAGTGGAGTCCATAATTCTTTCAGATCCTGTTATTCTCTGATCTCCTTTACAGGTAATCTATCTGTTGACCTGCGGACCTTATGTTTTCCCTGTGTTCTCCGTATTGTGTACACCTGCCTTTGCTCTCCTTGGTTCTCTCATTTATTTTGTTGACTCTAACTTCTTTCTGTAAGTTTATTTGCATTCTCCCCTGATTTTGTTAATTTGTCTTGACCTCTCTTCAGTTACCTCATCCCTCTTCCTCTACAAATGTTCCTTTGTTATATTTTACTGTATGCTCCTAGGTTATACCTCCCTTATTTTATTTAATTGTATATATCCCTCGAATCCCAATATTTTTGCCTTTCTCTTGTTTTGATGGTGAGATTCTCATGTACTTGATTGTATTTTGCATGTAACTACTGTTCCTTTGATTTTGACTTGCTCTTGCTTCTGTAAAGTGATATGATACCTCTGGGTCTAGCCTGCGCTATATAAAACCTTTAAAATAAATAAATAAAATAAATAAATAATACCTTAATTATAAGGATTGTGAAGAGGGAGAAGGGTATATTGGGAAAAATTCAATCACAAGGTTCACACGGCACAAGCAGAGCTCAATGGTAGATAGATTTTGCCCACTTCAAATAGTGGGATCCATGATTAATAGCACCTGTCCCTGAAAACCAGTGCACATCCTCTCCAAAAGCATAGGCCTCACATGTAATAACATTTTAAACTGTCAACACCTTACATGACCACAGGAACACTAAAAAAGACTGGACACTGGGACCACATAAACAAAATGACAGCATGTTACATCCCTGGCAGAAAACCCATTCTTGGATGGGAAAATGGCAGGATGAAGCAGACACCTCCTGTTCTGGAATTGAGCACAGATTTCATTAACCATCTATATACCATGCACACTGTTTAATGGCTCTGAAGGAATTTTACAAAAAATAAATGCATATGTGCCTCAAGACTGTTTGCTGGACAACAGCACCTGTGCATATGTCCACTATCATTACTAGGACTCCCAACAATTCATCATTGTCTTTGCAGACCATATGCTCTTTCTTTATGAGGTAACATGCAGAAAAACATTTCCTCCTTGAATCACATACAGTCTCTTGAAGTCTATGTGTTGGCAGTCCATCGGCCACCTGCTACCACATCCACTATGTTATGTTATGTTAATAACATGAATAAACTGTGAGAGAGGTATGTCAAAGAAGAAATGAAGTTAGACTAAGCCCAACAATGTTGTTGGAAGATCCAAGTTTTCAGTGAACATCTAAAGGACATCAAGTTCAATTTAAATCCAATCACATTGGGAAGAAGGTTCCAGAGTTGTGGAGTGCAAACAGAAAAACTTCAACACTCACTCCTGGCTTTCACAACTTTAGCAGCCAGCAATAGGATGCCAAAAGGCAAGCAAAGAGTCTGAGTGGGGGTATATCTGACAATCCGAAGACAGAAGAACAGAGGGACATTGTACTATATTGCTTTAAAAATAATGGTATGTGACTTGAACTGAGTCATTTGCTTTATTGGCAGCCAATGTAATTGTTGCAGTAAAAGCCTGATTCTTGATACATTTGGGAGCATTTAAAATCAACCTAGCTGCAGCATTTTGTACCCCCTGTGACATAGTAAGGACAGTGTACGGAAGTCTCAAATACAGAGAATTTGCATTGCCACAATGATGGTGCGCATATAATTGTTTCAAGCTCTATCAAGAATGGTATCAGTTTCATTAGAACTTTCAAATGAAAATAGCACGAAGAGACAACCTGTGAAATTTGGTTTGCCACTGTGAGAGAACTATTCAATTTAACTCCAAGTCTTCTTACAATAGAGGATGGAGTGGGTAACAGACCTTGTTCTGTTGGCCAGTTGTTGCACTATAAGACTGTTTTTCTGTTAATAATTAAGGGCCTAATTTAGAGTTTGGCAGATGGGTTATTCCATCACAAATATGACAGATATCCTGTCCACCTTATTACAAGTGCATGATATCCTATGGCATGTTTGTGATGGATTACCCATCCCACAAACTCTAAAGCAGCACCTAAGGGCTTAATTTTTAACTGCATTTAGTTCAAGTATGATGTTTCTGATGCATTTCCAGATATATGTCATCATTTGTTTAAAAACATCATTGCAGAATGGGTTATTACCTAGACAGAAGTCATCGGCATACATACTGATTTTGCAGCCCATATTTGCTAGGGCTTTGCCAATAGGAGATACATATATGGTGAAAAAATGTGGGAAGAATGGACCCCGGAGGTACCATGCCATTGACAGGAGTTTTACTGGCATTGGAATTTGCGAGTTCTCCTACTTCAGTGGGGTCAGTTAAGAAGGAAGATGGCTGAGTAAGATGGAATGATGAACTGTATAAAAAGCCGCAGAAAAGTCCAGAAGAATCAGTGTATTTACATGTCCTTGGTCATTGGTGATTTTCAAGTCATCCAAGACAGACAAAAGGACTGAATCCATATTATGAATGGGACAAACTCCAGAGTGAGAACAAGGGCAAGGGAGAAGGTTAGGGCCCAATCAAGTTTTGTGGACAGTACCCTGTCCATCCGAGTGGCAGAGGATGATATTAGGTCTGCCCCCTAGATGAACTACTGTGCGCCAGATTTCAAGATTAACCAGCTGTGATCTCTGCACCTTGATAAGAAACACTGTCAAGGCAGTTCCTGTCAAGGTGAAAAAAGCTTGCTGTACATGCGCCGTCGGTTTTTACGCAGTTCCCAAAACATTTTTTATTGAAAACTAATGACTCCCACAGCTAGGAATTTTTTTCTATGAGTTTGGGGTCATTATTATGTTCTGTCCGTCAAGGCCAGGTTTGACCTGGCTGTGAGGGATAGCAAAAAAAGGACATCACACCGTTCACCTAAAATAGGCTGAGATGTGTAATATACTTTTTCCAATAGCCCCTACTTGGTTGGGCCACTGAAGGAAGCATTTCTTTGACAGAGACAACAGGAGCTCTGCTGAGGGAAAGCTGATGGTCCACCTGACGAAAAGAGCTGGGCGTCCCGAGATTTTGGCGGACAGGAAATTCCATCACATTTGTGACGGAGTACCCTGTCTGCAAAATGTAATTGTCCGTGAATTGATGGCATAGGATGTTAGTGACATATCAATTATATTAGCACATACCAGAGTAAGCAGATCAGGCAGATCATTTTTTGGTGCCAGTGGGACACTTACAGGCTTTGTTTTATAAGAGGTATAACAACAGCTTATTTAACCCTGCAGCTGCTGGTGCTTTTCTACCCCCAGTGTTCAGCCCCAGTTTCATATTTGAGGTACTTCGATCTTATGCCTCCATAACATTTCTACCCTTTCTTTCCAACATCCGGTGGATTCTAAAGTACCCCATATTTGTAGATACCCCAGGAAGAAAAAGAGAAAACAACCAAACTATAGCTACATTTTGGTGGTTTTCTGGAAAAAAGGGTAAAAGCACTGTGCTAGAAATCATATGACATGTCCCCATGCCAGGATGGGCTGTGACCCCCTTCCAAATAATTGACATGAGAAATACCTGGTATCTAGTGGGCTGTTTGCCTACTAGGGGCATATTGGATCTAGAAATGTCAACAAAAGGTTTTCACTGCTAGAATTACCATTTTCCTACCTTTCAAAAATGACAAGAGTTGTATAAAAAAAACATTTTTTTACCACAGCCTGTGCACATTTTTAAGAGGTAGTCAGTATTTGTCACATTTTTATTTCAATCTACTTGCAGTTTTCTGTAAAATCAAGTGTGAAACAAGTGTGAAACTCATGTTACATCCCAGAAAGCTATGCATTTCTGAAAAGTAGACTTTTAATTCTGAACTCAGCCAGGTATCATTTGTGTAGATCCATCAAGGTTTTCCCAAAAAACGAATTGTTGAATTACAAAAAGTATGAAAATAAGTACAAAGAATAGCCTTTGGTGACACCGTTTTAATTTGTAATTTTTTATCTCAATGGGCAACTTACAAAAAACAAAATACTCTCATGTCCGATAGACCCTTCTGGTAGTGGAGATATTTATGGTTTGTAGCTTTTCCAAATACATAGAAACAGATCCCACAACTGTGCAGGAGCTCATGATTTTTAATTGTGTACTGACCATAGCAATTTAGATGGAAACATGTAATGAATGAAAAATGGGTAGACTTCCTATGTATTAATGAAATGTGCACAGAATACTGAGTTTAGCAACACTGGAAATGTGTGCAACTCTGTATTCGGGGTTACACATGCTATTATGTGATTTTGAGAGCATTTTGGAAAATGCCCTCTTTCTTTCTTTTTTTTTGTCCTCATTTGTGCAAATAACAGGGATAAAGGAGGTGACTGGGGTCTTTTTCTCTCTATACCATCTTGAGTCTGCTTTTGCTTTCTGGGGGCCCTTTGCTCCGGTAGACCCCTTCCATTCTTTCCCATTGGATCCAACAGAGTGGGCTGCTTCCTGGAGCCATCAGTGCAGGTTCCCACTTTGTGGATTATTGCAATATTGAATAATCATTGGACGTTATACTGTCCCTTGTCCCATGAGATCCGTACCATACTTCCACTCCCAGATATCCCAAAAGCCTACCCTCTTGCTAAGTTTCCCCCTCTGTCCATTTTCTTTATTCTCTGGACTGAGGTTACCCATTCTTCATGCATAGGGGAGATGTTAGATATCCACTTAATGCAGATCTCCCTCCTGGCCAATAGAATCAAAATGAAAAGCAGATTTTTATGCTTAGTGCTTAATTTCACTTTAATTTCATTGCAGCCGGATACCCCAAATATAGTTAGCTCTGTGCTTACCTCTATATTGTGACCCATCACATCTGTAAGTGTCTTACCCACATCTTGCCAGAAGCGTTGGAGCTGGGGGCACTGCCTGAACATGTGTATGTCATCAGCTTTTTCTTCTCCGCATTTAGGGCAGCACTTCACCTCTTGCTTACTCATTTTTGTTAGCTTCTTAGGTGTCCAGTAAGCTCTGTGCGCTGTAAATAAATGATTCTTCCTGAGGGGTGCAGCTTTGACCACATACCAACATGTAGACATTGATACTTGCCATATGTCTGAATACTCCAGCGTCAGCAGATCTCTTCCCCAGAAGTCCACTGGCAAGTTGCCTTCCCTGTCCTCTGCTGTTATTAGGATCCAATACCATCTTGCTACTTCCTTTCCTTTCCTCAAACTGTCTTGCATTGTTTCCTATAGATCTTTGTTTCCCAGCTCTTCATTTTTAAGTGAGTCTGCCCAGCTCTTGAGCTGATAGTATTTGAATTTTTGATGTTTTACCATTTGTCCTTAGAGAGAGCTGTTCCCATCCTATTAGTTTGCTTCGCTCCAGTAATTGACCCTATTTCAATATGCCTTCTTGCATTAATGGTCGTGCGAGTGAATCTTTCAGGCAGGCCGGAGTCACTGGGGAGTCCCAGATTGTTGCAAATTCACTATAGTATGGTATCCTTGTGGTTCTCCTGACCTGGTAGCATATTTTGCAGGCTGAGTGGAGTATTTTTAGCTTCACTTTTTTGTAGAACTTTGGATGGCCGAAATTATATAGGAAGAAGCTGCCTTCGGGTTTCGTCATAGCCAACAAATGAGGGGGGGAATGTTAGTTGTTCTCCTAATAGTACTCTTACATTTTTAAATTGGAAAGCCCTGCAGTATTGATAGAAATCTGGTGTGGCTATCTCACCCCATTCTTTTTTTCTTCTAAGCTTTTTCCAGGCTATTCTCACACCTTTATCGGCCCATATGAAACTGCTCAACTCTCCTTGTAATTTTTTAAACCAGTCCCTCTTGAACTCCAGTGGTATGGTGTTAAAAATAAATGTGAATTTTGGTAGGATCAACATTTTTAAAATGTTAGATTTGCCAATAAAGGTTAGGGGAAGGGCCTTCCAGCTTTTTAGTAACCTTTTGGTTTCAATAGAAAGTTTGTTGAAGTTGACCTGGGCTATTTTGTCGATGTCCTGAACTACTTGGATGCCTAGGTATTTTATGCTCTCTTTTACCAGCGGGTTCTTACTTAGAGAGTTTCATTCCATAATTTCTGTCTTTAGTTGGTTTACTTGATATCCAGAAACTCTCCCAAAATCTTCAAGATCTTGTAATATTATTGGGAATGTGGCCTGGAGGTTATTTGTAAAGACCATTACGTCGTCTGCATACAAGGCGACTTTTTTTTCCAATCCCTGAAAATAAAATGGTGTGATTCTAGTATTCTGTCTAAGGGCATAGGCTAAGGGTTCTATGTATAGGTTGAAAAGAAGGGGAGATAGTGGGCAACCTTGTCTGGTGCCCCTTCTTATGCCTATTTTTTCAGTGAGATTTCAATTAACTAGAATTTGGGCTGTTGGATTTTTGTACAATGCCTTTATCACCCCTGAGAATAACCCACCTAGATTATTTCGGTCAATTACTTTAAACAGGAATGGCCAGCTAACCCTGTCAAATGCTTTTGCAGCGTCAAACGTAAGCACCGACAGGGGGACTTTATGTTGAGATGCTACGTCTATTGCCCCTATTAGCTCGTGCGTCAGCTCCTGGATTTGCCTTCCCTTGACAAAAACTTTTTTGGTCCGGGTGTATCAGATGTGTAGCGACTTCCCCTAGCCTTCTAGCCATAATTTGTGTGAATATTTTATAATCACAGTCCAGAAGTGATATGGGTCTATAGGACTCACATTTTTTAGGGTTTTTCCCTGGTTTGAGTATTAGGCAAATTGTTGCCTTATCCCATGATTTTGGGATTTCTTGCCCATTTACAAGTATGTCGTTAAAAAGCTCAGTTAAGAAGGGCGCTAATTCCTCTCTTAAAGTGCAATAGATTTCGTTTGGGAGAGCATCAGGCCCTGATGCCTTCCCTTTTTTTAGATTTGCTATGGCACTGGCCACCTCTTCGATTGTTATTTCTGAGTTGAGGGCCTCCCTCTGATGTTCTGACAGTGTTGGGGTTGTTACTTTGACTAGATAGTCATTAATTTGTTCCTCGTTAGCTAATGTGTCCTCTGTATATAGGTTCTGAAAAAAATTTGCAAAGGCTCTCCCAATTTCCAAATCTTCTGTACAAAAGGCTGTCTAGTTGTCTTGTTGTATTGCCCTAATCTTATTTCGGGATTGCTCTGTTTTTAATTTCCAGGCTAGTAATTTACTGCACCCTTCCCCATACTCATAGTGGGAGAGTTTACTTGTCCCCCACTTATTTCTGACTGAGAGTTCCAGACTATCATATAGCTCCTGTTTTTTCGTTTCCAGCTCTTTCTGTAAATTGCCTATATCTTGTTGCTGTTGAGCATGATCTAATGCTCCACTTAGGTGTTGTAGCTCAGTTTCTATCTGGTTAAGCTCCTTTTTGTTTTTATACTTCTGCGCTCCCATGCTAATCAGAATCCCCCTAAGAACGGCTTTGTATGCGTCCCATGTGACCTGTAAAGGGGTGCCAGTTTTATTTATTGTGAAGTATTCTTTTGTTTCTCGTCTCAGTTTCTCGTTAATCTGATGGTCTAAGAGCAGTGTACTATCCAAGGTCCATCTTGGGGTAGGTATGTTCCTGTTTATTGCTAATTCCATTTGGACTGCAGAATGGTCTGAAAGGTGCGCCGGTAGGTGTTCAATTTTTCAGACACTTTTACTCAGGGATTTGTCAGTTAGAAAGAAGTCTATTCTAGAGGAGTGGCCATATTTTTTATTCTTAAAGGTGAATTTATGTTCCTTGGTCCCTTTAGTTTTCCATATATCTTCCATACCCAAGTCATCCAAGTAGCACTTCAGCCATTCTCTCATTCTTGGCAAATTGGATACTTTCCCTTTTGGCAACCTATCCTCCCTCGGGTTAATTACTAGGTTAAAATCCCCACCTATGATTATCGAATCTGGAAAATCTAAGAGTTGGCTGTAAAGGGATTGTAGTGGGGTGGGATCGTCCATGTTAGGCCCATAGTATCCTGCCAGAACAACTGTTTTACGAAACAATCTAACTTTAACCATGAACCACCTCCCCTTAGTGTCAGCCCTTATTTCTTCCACTACTGCTTTGTCCGGTTTTTTTAACAGTATAGCGACCCCTTAACATTACATGCTTGATTAGTGCACGCATATGCCTCAATCCATTTTTGTTTTTTCACTATGTCTACCCATTCTGCTTCCCGTAGATGTGTTTCTAGTAAAATTATAATGTCCGACTTTGTTGATTTTAAATACTCCATGATTTTTTGTCTTCTGCTCCTTGCTCTTAGGCCATTCACATTCCAATTTAATATGTTAGTTGCCATCTACGCTATTGGCGATCTCTCCATGGCCCCCCTTAGTCCCTGTTTCTTGACTTTATTCATGACGGACAATTCATTTTTTTCTATTCTTCTCCCTCTTGCTCCCACACCCAGTGCAAGTTTATATACGTGCTATGCTAAATGTAGCTTCTCGTTTCCCTTCTTTTCCTGAGGAACCCTCCCAATCTTCTTTTGGGCGGAAACCACCCTCACCCTTTTTAAGATCTCAGCTCTCCGGGTAAGTCATGTACCCCTTTTCTACCCTCCTCCCCTCTTGTCCCTTCCCTTCATCCCTTCGCCTGCATCTTAATCTGGTCAATAAGTACCCCCACCTCCTTGGGGTCCCTTATATTGTGCATTTGGTTTTTCCACATCGCTTTCAATGAGGCTGTAAAAAGCATTTGTACTGATGCCCCCAAGGACCTTAGTTCCTGCATGTGCTGACCAAGTTACCACTGGCGGTCCTGTGTGGCCTTAGATATGTCAGATCGGATTCTAAAGGACCAGTCCCCCTTAGTGTAGGAACCGGCTTTAAGGGCCTCACTCAGTAGGATTTGAAGTTGATTAAAATCTTTTGTGGATTCTTCCTTAGGGTTCGTTTCCTGAATGGATCCCGGTGGGCTCTCTGAATATCTTAGGCCAGGAGAGCAGGCTCAATACCGGGGACAAATTTTTTCAGGAGGTTAATGACGAAACTCCTCATGTCTTCCCCTTCAACCCCCTCCGGCACATTCAAGATTCTCAGGTTGTTTCTTCTCACCTGATTTTCCATGGTTTCAATTTTTTCCCTGAGGTCTTTCCTGATTTGCCTCGACTTCTCTACCTAGTTCTCCAGTGATCCTTCCACCGCTGATACCCGCTCCATTAGTGTATTGATCTTAGCCTCGAGGGCTTCACATGTCCCTTGTATTTTCTCTTGGTTGCTTTTGGACGTGGTGAGGTTGGCCCTCATTTCTGATATTAAAATCTCCATCATCTTCTCCATGCCTGGGCGCCCGTTTGATTCTTGCGATCGTTGTTCCTCATCCTGCACACTAATCACGTCCTGTTCAATCTGATATTGGGATTGAGCTTGGGTTTGGGGTTGGGATGTTTCTTGTCTGGCAGTATACTCTATTGTTAGGGCATGCAACCTGTTGTAAGTTAGTAATTTTTCCCCTAAGGGTGTTCCCCCTGCTGTAGTAGTGCCTCCTTTCTCTCCTAGGAAGTTCTGCCCGGGGGGGACTGTTTTGTTTGAACTTTAAGGAAGGAACGTAAGGAGGGGGTGATCTTGATTTTAGTGCCTGCAGGTCTATCCTTTCCCAGAGAAGTAATGGAAATTTCCGGTTGCTCTCTAATACTGATTTTTGGCTTCCACTTACTATTTGTGTGTATTGTCGTTGGGCCTTTCCTTACTCCACCAGTCGTGTTTTCTATATTCAACCCCCTATTCCTCAGGCAATAGCTTATCCCATGTTTCTGGCTAAGGGACTGCTCTTGAGGTTGAGTTTTGGAGGAGGAGGAGGTCCTCCTGCTCTTTTTCCCTGCGTTTTGTCCAGAGGCAATAATGAGTTCCTTTCTGCCTTCCTCCCCCCGTCTTGCTCACTTACCGGGCTCATGCGTGGGCAGACAGCTGCTTACTCCTCCCTTGGAAGATATGGCTTGTGTAGTTCTATCTTGTAGCCCCTGGGGCTTCCTAGCCTGGCCCGAAGGGAAACACGAGCAGCAGCCTTCCTCCTGTTGCGAAGGACCAGCGCTGCGTCCTTCCACACCGTGGTACCTGCTTGGGGGTACACCAGCACCTCTCCCTGCTGTTCCTCTCGCTGCTTCTTGCTCTGCCCAGCCACCTCGAAGGAGCTCCGATCCCCTCGGAAGCTCGACACTGCCACCGCCGTCACTGCCTTGCCTGCCTGGCCGGAGTTTCCTGGTTGTGAGCGTGTCTGAGCCTGGAGCCGGAGAATCTTCCTGCTGTTCTCAGACCTGCACTGCGCAGAAGGGAAGACCTTCTGGGGGGCTACTACCAGCCCCGTTCTGCATCCCCGGGAAGGTAGGGGGGGTGTTACAGGCTATTATTTCATGCTTGTGCTTGTGCTATGAGAAGCCCGGAGAGCACGAGAGCTCCCGACCGGGCTGATCAGCCGTCCGCCATGTTTAAAATGCCCTCTTTCTTGCACACTGGCTAACATTTGGAAGCCAAAAATGCAGAGAAATCCAATTGTTAGAGATGTTCTACTATTCTGTGTCTCTCAATAAAAATGGGACCCCACTTGTATGGTTGGGACTAGTGACTATTACACAAGATGTCCATAAATCACATTTCACCCAGCAAAATTAACATTCTTTCAATGTGGATCATTTGGGCCCGAGCTCACCTGCCATAGAGGGAAACCTACCAACCCAGACATTTCTGAAAACTATTCACCCAAGGGAGTTTAGGATGATGTGACTTGCATGTAAAACACAAGTTCTTTTACCCAAAAGCACTTGCAAACCTAAACTTGTGACTAAAAATATGCATTTCCTCACTTTACATTTCTGTGAGGGAAAGATCGGGAATCTGTGGGGATCCACATATTTCCTACCTTCACGCTTTCCCACACTTACCCCAATAAATAAAAAAGTATTCCACTTGCATGAGTGAGCAATCACCCGCAAAAGTAAAATCCTCAAAAAGCAACCCCTATAGATTTATTTTTTCCACCTAAAATGGATCCTTTTTTCCAATGTTGGCAGCTGTGGGTTTTATGTCTGGGCTGAGCCCCCATCCATGGAAACCTACCAAATCCAGACATTTCTGAAAAGTAGACACCTTTTCCCATAAGACCTTGCAAACCCCAAACTTTGGCTAAAAACATATATTTACCTCCAATTTCTGTGAGGAAAAGTTTTGGAATCTGCAAGGATCCACACATTTGCTGCCATCTAGCAGTCCTGCACTTGTTTTGATAAAAACATTACCAGACTTGTATGGGTTGTGTGGGTGGGTCCAGCACCTGTGACAGGAAATGCTCCGAAACACAACATGGGCAAATCAAATGTTTCCACTCAAAACCAACCCTTTTTTTGCAATGTGTGCAGCTGTGGAATTTGGGCCTAGGCTCAGCCGCCACCCAGGAAAACCTACAAAACCTAGACATTTCTGATAACTAAACCCCAAGTGGAGTCCAGAGTGGTCTGGCTTGAATGTATCGCACAACGTTCTTTCACTCAGAAGGCCTTGCAAACATCAAACTTTGGCAAAACATGCATTTTCCACACGTTTCTTAGGGAAGGTTCTGGAATAATTGGGGATCCATCAATGTCTTACCACCCAGCATTCCCACACTTGTCTCAATAAAAACAGTACCCCGCGTGTATAGCTGGGTCTCACACCAGCGACAGGAATGGAAAAACCAATGACCACGCGAAGACCATAAAGACTTTGCAAGGTCCTTGTTTTGATCTGTTCCTGTCACGGGCGCTAGGCCCAGCCACACCAGAGGGGTTATGTTTTTATCAGGCTACGTAGGGGAACACTGGGTGTTAGAAATTTTGTGGATCCCCGCAAGTTCTGAAATGTTTTCACAGAAATGTGAGGAAAATGTGTGATTTTAGCAATGTTTGAGGTTTGCAGGGCATTATGTGTAAGAAAATGTTGTGGAAAACACACAAGTCACACTACCCTGGTTTCCCCTTGGTTTCTAGTTTTTAGAAATGTCTGGGTTTAATAGGTTTTCCCTGTTGCTGGTTGACCACATGCCTGAATAGTGCAACTATTCAGCATTGCAAGTGAGAAAAAAATGTATTTTTAGCCCCACTCTTTTGTCCCATATGTAAAAAATGATATCCAGAAGAATAGAAATGTCCTCCTGCTTGCCATTGTGGTGGGGAGGTAATAGTCCCCAGGAGAGACAAAAAACTGCTGGGGCTTCAGGGTGCGGTGGACCTTAATCTCACGATGGGCTGGCCCTACCCCATTATTGATTTAAAAAAAATACCCTGGCATCCAGTGGGCTTTCTGTCCCCCTCACATGGTGTAGATTGGAAGCAAACCCCCCTTTCCACCTGGGGTCAGAAAGACTATGTTGCCCCTTTTTGAGTGGGGGTATGGTCCAATGCCAGGGTGGGACGCCCCCACCCCGTAGTTTGCCTTAGTATAGAACTTCCTGTGTCTTTTAGGTTTTCTACTGCTGGGGAGCAGATTTGGGAGAACCACCAACTGAGGCAAAAGTTCTATCTGTCCCCCGGGATCAAAAATACTCTATTGTGCCTCCTGTGTTGGGTGTATGTCCCACTGCTTCCATCATCTTGGGGGCTTTCTACTCTGGGGCAGATTAGGGGGAAACTCCACAATTTGCCTCCCAGGAAGGGCAGAAAGACCATTTGCTTCTTTTGGGGTGGTGGCATGGCTGAATACCAGAGTGGGTCACCCAACCCCTTCCAAATAATTTACATGGGAAATCCCTGGTAGCTATTGGCTTTTTGCAAGCCTCCCCCCTTGAGGGCATATTGGGCGCAGACCTGCCAATCTGCCACCAGGAGATAAAAAGGTTGTATTGCCGCCTTTGGGGTGAGGGCATGGCCCTATGACAGGATAGGCTGCCTCCACCTTGCTAAATATTTTACATCACACATACCTGGCATATATTGGACTTTCTGCCCTCCTCAGGTATACACCCTTATTTGCCCCCAGGGGAGCAGAAAGAGTGTTAGTGCCTGGAGTCATGAGGACAGCAAAGGCTCTGCTACCCCAAAAATATCTCTGGTGTCTACCCAGGGTGATCCCCAAGCAGGAACCCACAAGGGAGAGATAGTGCAGCCTCTTCCACACTGAGGGGTGGAGGGGAGGCAAAGTTATGCTCCCCTCCTATCAGGAAAGGCAACAAATAGTAAAGTCACAGTGCTTAGCTCCCTGAACTCTGCTCCTTCAACTTCAATATATCTTGTTTCCAAGTTCAAGTGTCATTTTCTGTGCATCTGTACAACTGTATTGACTCAAGACTACCTAGTCATATCACTGCTGCCCACCCATCAGGTTGTATCAGGGAACATACTGAAAGCAGCCACCTGTCATGTGTCAGTCAGGTAAGTCTTCGACTTCAAGTTGTCAATCGCATTATATGACTTTATACTGTACAATGGATACTCACAGCAATTAACACATGTAAGTTGCATATATTTATTGGGTGGGCCCTCTATAACTTTATCCATGGGTGAGGAAGCATGGCCATAGATCAATCTCAGAAATGTAAGATATGAAAGCTAGCTCTGTGCTTTGTAAAATACACATTTCTCTATGTGCCTGCAACAGCTGCATCTTCAAAGAAAGCCAACATACAGACCCTATTTGGCATTGTCAGATAAGGCACCTTAAAGGAAGTCTCACTAATTTTAGGTATGAAGCTGTATGTGTCTATATGTGCCAAGAGCACTATCAAATCACATGCATGTCTGTGTGACTTTATTCACATCCCTACCCTATTACTTTCAGATTACAAACAAGTATATCTCTCTCTTTCCCAGTGCCTAGAGAATGAACCAGCAGAAGAAGCTCCTTCCACTAGTGGAGGCAAACTGAAATCCGATGAGTGAACCCTCTGCACTGTGCACTGTGCACAACATCAGTAAGAGGATCATTAGCCTAGTTGTGTATGTAATCATGCAATACAAGTAAAATTGTGATAAAGCAGGATGATTACTTCTATTTTACACATTACACATTACACTACAACATGTGGATTTCAGATTATATCCCAAAGATGTATGTCACAAACCAAAATACATCATGAAAGCGAGAAGGAAAATATGTCATTGCTACACCTTCACACCATAATCTTTTAATAAAAAAAACAGTATTCACCAAACCAAGCATCCATATATGCTGCTTTAATGATTAAGAGGCAAATATATTTAATTCCTATGACATATAACAAAACATGTTGCAAAGGACCTACAGAATGGGAAATGAAGAGATGGTGATTCTCACAAGCTCACCTGAGTTTCCTCTACCAATCACCAAAGGTACACAGGTGTCTTAATTGAATACTTATCCTTCCAGGACCAAACAAATTTGTCCTATAAAACCACTGAATTACTCCTCAGCATTGGACAGCAAAAAACAGTCCACACACATCATGCTGGTATGCCACCCACAACCTAACACACAACTACAACAAAATCTTGGGGCATTCTACAAAACAATGTTTGCAGTATTCCAAATCAACTTCTAATGTGTGTCAGTTCTGCTACAACTCAATTCTGCATTCCAACCACGTGACTAAAAATAGACATTGACATGTGAGTTAACACTAACTTTCGGGGTTTCTATAAACAACAAAAAGCTCACTCACCCCTCCGTTTTTGCCAACCTGTTTCAGAGTATAATCATTATGCAGTCCAAGGGATGCATAAAAACTAAAAAAGAAGTATTCATACACCTTCACACCTTCAAACATGGGGAGATAGAAGCGTGGGGGGATTTCACTCAGCTTCCAGTGTATCATTATCCATAAACAGGAGAGCGAATTGCACTGGTATATGAAGCCAGGGTCCCTTGAGTATTGTCCCGAAACCCTCAACCAGTAATTACCACTGGTAGTTTAAGTAATCACCACTGGGGTAACTTATAGGGTAGCGTCATCATTGGGTTTTGCACCTGGTTACTTGCCTCCCCAGGTGAGCACCACCTCTATCTGCAAGAGGGTACTGGTGGGATCTGTGCAGTGAAATATAAAATTACCTCCTATATCCTAAAAGTGAATTGTATTGTGGATAAAAATATAGGATTAAGATTAAACGGTGGAGTGGTAATGTTGTCCGGACATACTAACTGTCCTTAGCATCTCACGCAGGTGGTGAATATGTTTTGGCCTCCTTTGCCCTAGCAGGTCGTAGGTCTTCATCAGGACCTTTGTAGTTGTAGTCAGATCCCTTCTGTGATCGTTCATTGTACAAGTGGGAAGTCTAGTTTACTTATACGCTTTCATTATTGTTGAATAACGAGATGTTTTATATGTGTATGTCTACCTCAGAATTATTGTAAAATAATTGTGTGTGTGTGTATATATATATATATATATACACACACATATATATAACAACTTGAATTTGAAATTTGTGGGACATCATAGCAAAACCTCTATAGATTTCCTAGACATTAGAATTAGACCTGAGGGGGACAAACTTCCACACGCTGGAAACACTATTTTGCATGCGGGGAGCTCCCACCCTGTACCACTCATCAAGAGCCTCCCTTTTGGTGAGTTTTACAGGGCACAGAGGGCCTGCAGCAATTTAGTGGAATATGATAAAATAGAGCAAGAGATGACCAGCCGGTTTTTACAGCGGGGCTAACCGTTAAATATTGTACGTGGAGCCGCTGCTAAAGCAAGGAATCTGGATAGAGGTAAAGTGCTATTTGAACCATCCCGGACACAACTAAGAAAGAAACAACAAGGGTGCATGGAAACTCATAGATTCATAACGACTTTTAACACAAAACACAAGGATGTGAGAGCCATTTTAAAGAAACATTGGCATCTCATTAAAGGAGATCCGATAATAGGCCCTAAGATTAAAAAACATCCTGAAATAACATACAAAAGGTCTAAGTCACTAAAGGATCAAATAGTGAGTACAGAGAGAGAGAGACTACTCCTACCTGGCTCCAACAAAAGGTGGGTTTTAGAAAGTGTTTTAAATGCAAAGCGTGTCAGCATGGAGTAAATTTAACATATTTTAGAACACCTTTTAATAAAACCATTGAAGTCAGGGGCTTTTTAACATGTAGATCATGTTTTGTGGTTTACATGCTGAAGTGCCCCTGTGGGAAAATATATATAGGTAGTACCACCCTTCCTGTGTATAAAAGAATACTGCAACACAGGAGGGCAATTGCTAATAAAGACAGAACATACACGGTAGCTAGGCATTTAAAAAAAAAATCATCAAAGTAACCCTATAATCATGCAATACAGTTGTATTGCGGAGATCCCTAAAAAAAAGAGAGGGGGAAATAGGGAGAAGGAACTCCGGAGGTTAGAGACATATTATATCCTGGAGTTTGACAGTAAGGAACCGAATGGTTTAAATATAGATGAAGATTTATTCACTTGCCTAGGTTAAGAAGAGCTGACGAGTTTGCGCATTCAGATGACCAATTTCTTTTAAGTTAAAAAATTGTTATATGAAGAACGTTTTAACAAAGGACGTGTGGCACTTTATTATTGAGCACTCTAAGACTTAGCACTTTAACTTACTCATGTGAATACATTTGCACTAAATATTTTTAATCTTGAATATAGGTTAAAATAAGTATATGAATTTTAATGTACTATTGCATTGGATATATGTATTGTGAAGAGTATATGAAGTGGAATATACTGAAGCACTAGCACTTTATTCAGCACTGATATTTTGTTGAAAAGAATTTGCACATGAATTATTCTAGTACTGTAAAAAGTATATGAATTGTAATATACAAAAGCACTAGCACTTTAATTATCTGAGTACTGTAAAAACATGAAAAGAGAAGAAAAGTTGATAATAAGGCTAAGCACTTGCACTTTATTGGAAAGAATTGTTGTCATGACTAAAATTGGTATATACATATTTTTTATCAATGTCAAGGGCAGCTATTGAACATGTTAAATAGTTGTGTTTACGCAATAACATAATCCCTGGGGTGTGATTTACTATATAAGTATTGAGTAAATGACAAATTTTGTTGCTCAAATTCAAACGGGGATTTTTATGTAATCTGCACTTGCAGTGGAAAAGAATGCGTAGCACATGAGATAAACACATGTAAGAAGTGATGTTTTAAACACGTTTTAAGATGGCGCCCGAGAGAAATCATGAAATGACGAAATTCAAATGTGCCAGCGCAACGTTGTTGTTGTTGTCCTTTGTTGTCCTTTGTTGTTGTTCATGATTTCGTGTTTTAAAAATCTTTGGGAAATGGCGTTCTGCATTGTGAACAAGGCAGCGGGCTGCTGCCGAAACGCGTAGATGCCGTTACTACAAATGAAATAAAGACAAGTAAAAATTGCCCCACGGAGTGCTGGATTATTGCTGCGCGAGCGGTGGTTTTGTTCGTATATATATCTATATGACTTTTACCGTTGTGGAATAAAGGAATTTTCGCCTGACTGCAGAGGAGTTCGTGCTTTTCATTTCCAGCGCTACGAGTGGGAAGAAAGCCAAGCCATCGAGTGTGATATATATATATATATGTATATATATATATATATCTCTATATATATATATATATATATATATATATATATATATATATATATATATATATACATATGCAGAAGGGGATTTATTTCACCTCATAAATCCTCCGTAACGGAGGATTTATGAGGTGAAATAAATCCCCTTCTCTTGTACTGGAGCATTGGTTCGTTTTGTGTGACCTGAGAGCGCGTCAACACCCAAAATGTATGCATTAATCAAATACCGGTATTACTCTGCCGGCTTACGCTCCACCCCTCTATGGGCAGGGATTTCCAGAAGTTTGGAATCAAGGATATATATATATATATATATATATTCACTGAAAAAACCATAGGTTTTAGGGACAGTTATAGTTACTTGGACATTGCACTCGTACAAAACCCGTGAAATTCCCCGTTATAGTTAGTTCAGCTAACTATAACTCGCGCCCCGCAATGCACTGCTGATGACGTCACATATTACATCACTCATGACATGGTCAGTGACATCACTGATGACATCACTGATGACATCTCAAATGACATCACTGATGACATCACTGATGACATCACTGATGACATCACTGATGACATCATCCAGTGGCTGTGTGTTTCTGTAAAGTTTAAATATTTTTAATATATATAGGAAAAGACGTATTGAAGAATGAGTGGGTGTGTAAGTGTCTGTATGGATGATTTAGTAGGTGCGTGACTGACTCTATAAGTGAGTGATTTAACGTATCTTACTGAATGCATGGGTTAGTGACTAAACTGGATGAATGTCTGTATCCGTCTGTCTGTTGCTGTGTAAGTGGCTGCATGTGTTTGTGAATAGCTACATGAGTGTCTATATGAGTTATTGAATGCTTGTCTGAGTATCTGTATGGGTGCCTGAGTGTTTGTGTGGGAGGGGTGTGTGCAACTCTGTGCATAGATGTGTGAGTGGGTGATTCACTGGGTGGATGGTTTCAAGAGTGCATCTGTGATAGACTGTATGGGTGGGTAAGTGTGTGTAAGAGTGTGTTAGTGAGTGAATGTATGTTCCAGTGGTACATGTGTGAGTAACTACATATGTGAAAGGCAGTATATATGTGTGTTGGAGTATATAAATAGCTATAAGCAAGAGTGAGTGATTGTGATAGTGGCTGTATGGATGAGTGTGTGCTTGTATCAGTGATTGTATAAGAGCGTAACAATGTGCTACTATTTGTATGAGTAAGTGAGCTGGTGTGTGTATAACTGTATAGGTGAGTAAATGGCAGTGTGTTTAATTATTTGCATGACTGACTAGGTGTGTGAGTATCTCTATGGATGAGTGGAGTTGTTTGAGTGTCTATATAGGAGTAAGAGTGCATATGATAGTCCTGTACTGAGTGACCGTAAGTATGAGTGACTGTACGGGTGAGTGAGTGGATGTGTGTGTGTAGACCTAAGAATCAGTGAGTGGGTATGTAGTTATTGGTGTTGGAGTGTCTATGGTTTTGCGAATGGCAGTCTGTAATTTAGATTGGGTGTATCAAAGGTTATATTAGGGTGTGAGGAGGTGCATCAGATTATCACGTGGATGATGTCATCAGTGATGTCATTTGAGATGTCATCAGTGATGTCATCAGTGATGTCACTGACCATGTCATGAGTGATGTAATATGTGACGTCATCAGCAGTGCATTGCGGGCGCGAGTTATAGTTAGCTGAACTAACTATAACGGGGGAATTTCACGGGTTTTGTACGAGTGCAATGTCCAACTAACTATAACTGTCCCTAAAACCTATGGTTTTTCAGTGAATTTCAAAGGTTTTTAAATGCTAATTTGTAACTATAACGTGTCTGAAACCTATGGTTTTTTCAGTGAATTTCAAAGGTTTTTTAAATGCTAATTTGTAACTATAACGTGTCTGAAACCTATGTTTTTTTCAGTGAATTTCAAAGGTTTTTAAATGCTAATTTCTAACTATAACGTGCCTGAAACCTACGGTTTTTTCAGTGAATTTCAAAGGTTTTGTAAATGACAATTTTTAAATGTATTAATTGTTATATACATTTTTTTCATACTGATTTCCAAATTTTTTAGAAACAATTTTTTTTTACATATTTTATTTTTTAAATTACATTGTAATTACATTATACATTACATTACAAAAAATACTTTCTCAGAATGAATTACTTTAGTTTAAATACTAGACTTTTAAGTACAGTAGTTACAGTTGTTGCAATGGGCAACACATTTTCAAACACAATGCAACATTCAGCTCAATGTGAATTTCTAGTTAAATGCAATTAGTTACTTTATGGATTACTTTTGTAACCACAGGACTGGATCCTAGATTCAGTCCTGGTACATCTCCTGTAAACAGTTGAGTAAAAGCGTTTTGGTTACAGTCGTGATTTTTAAGGAATATTATTGTATTTTAAAAGTTGACACTTAGAAACTTTTTCTCATAGAATCACCAATGTTATCCTATGGAAGGAAATTCACTTAGCAGGTAAAAACTGTTATCGTTACTTTTTCTTACTCAGTGTTGGATCCTGGATCCAGCACTGGTGCATCTCCTGTAAACAGTTGAAAGAATGCGTTTAAGTCATACAGGCGATTTTTAAGGAATATTTGTAGTTTGTGAAAATCAACACTTTGAAACTTTTTTGCTGAAAACCAGTCAATCTTAGCCTATGAAGGAAATTCAAGTTACTGGTAAGTACGGTTAAAATTACTTTTGAGGATCAGTACTGGGCTGAAAGATGCAGCACTGAGGTCTCTCCTGATAACAGGTGAGTAAATCGGAATTCGTATTTCGGCTGATTTTAGAGGAATATTTTAAAGTTCCAAAACTCCACACTTAGAAGAATTTCCAAGTGAAACCAGTCAATGTTAGCCTATGAAGGAAATTCAAGTTACCGGTAAGTACGGTTAAAATTACTTTTCAGGACCAGTACTGGGCTAAAAGATACAGCACTGAGGTCTCTCCTGATAACAGGTGAGTAAATCGGAATTCGTATTTCGGCTGATTTTACAGGAATATTTGTATGTTTCAAAAATCAACACTTAGAAACTTTTTCAGCAAAAAGCAGGCAATGATATCCTATGGAAGGAAATTCAAGTTACTGGTAAGTACGGTTAAAATTACTTTTGAGGATCAGTACTGGGCTGAAAGATGCAGCACTGAGGTCTCTCCTGATAACAGGTGAGTAAATCGGAATTCGTATTTCGGCTGATTTTAGAGGAATATTTTAAAGTTCCAAAACTCCACACTTAGAAGAATTTCCAAGTGAAACCAGTCAATGTTAGCCTATGAAGGAAATTCAAGTTACCGGTAAGTACGGTTAAAATTACTTTTCAGGACCAGTACTGGGCTGAAAGATGCAGCACTGAGGTCTCTCCTGATAACAGGTGAGTAAATCGGAATTCGTATTTCGGCTGATTTTAGAGGAATATTTTAAAGTTCCAAAACTCCACACTTAGAAGAATTTCGAAGTGAAACCAGTCAATGTTAGCCTATGGAAGGAAATTCAAGTTACTGGTAAGTATGGTTAGAATTACTTTTCAGGACCAGTACTGGGCTGAAAGATACAGCACTGAGGTCTCTCCTGATAACAGGTGAGTAAATCGGAATTCGTATTTCGGCTGATTTTAGAGGAATATTTGCACAATGGTGAAGGGAGGGGCGGGGCCTGAGGTGACATCTGTGCAAACGCGCCCCGTTGCGCGTTTTAAGTTGGAGGATTAAGTCCCCTTGAATCCTGAGGGTCCCTAGGGGCCAACTAGCCCACCAGGAACCTCCAATATGCGCCAGGGGCTGCGTTGCAGAGACGTGTAGAGAGGCCACACCCTTTTACACCTCTCTGCAACGCAGCTCTGTGGCGCTTTCTGGATGTACCTGTTGGGCTAGTTGGCCCTCAGGACCCTCAGGATTGAAGGGATTTAATTCCCCATCTTAAAACGCGCCACGGGGCCTGTTTGCACACATGTCACCTGAAGCACCGCCCCTCCCTTCACCACTGTGCAAATGCGCCCGTGGCGCGTTTTAAGTTGGGGATTAAGTCCCCTTGAATCCTGAGGGTCCCCAGAGTCCAACTAGCCCACCATATACCTCCAAAGCGCCACAGAGCTGCGTTGCAGAGAGGTGTAAAAGGGGTGTGGCCTCTCTACACGTCTCTGCAACGCAGCCCCTGGCGCATATTGGAGGTTCCTGGTGGGCTAGTTGGCCCCCAGGGACCCCCAGTATTCAAGGGGAATTCGTTTGCAGAGTGGTGAAGGAAGTGAAGGAGTGGTGAAGGAAGGGGGCGGGGCCTGCGGGCCCGATCGTTTTAAAAAAAAAAAAATTGTTTTTGGTCCCCTGAAGGGGACCCCCTGAGCAGGCCTAGGGGGTTAGGGTGTTTCTACCCTGCCCCCTTTGTGCGTTTTGCGCACTTGTTTCTTTTTTTTTTCTCAGCGGGATACGCGCACCCTAAGCGCATCCCGCCGATTTTTAAAAAAATATATATTTTTTTCTGCCCAGGGGTCCTTGTGGGACCCCTGAGCAGACCTAGGGGTCAGGGTGTTTCTACCCTGCCCCCTTTTGCGCTTTGCGCACTTGTTTCTGTCCCTCGGTTCTACCGAGGGACAAAATGGCTGCCAACACTTCTTGATTTGGAGTGTTGACAGCCAATTAGCATGCAGCTCGTGATCGGGAGTGTACGCGGATCCGACGCGCCCATAGATATATATGTGATTTTAATTGTGAATTTCTCAGGAACTACTGAACGGATTTACACCATTTTAGCAAAAGGCACCAGTCTGAACCAAGGGCTACCTCTTTGCCAAATTTGGGGTAATTCCGTTCAGCAGTTCGGGCTGTAGCTGCGACTAAAGGTTCCTATGGAAAAATGAATGGGGAAAACGCGTTTTGGGACCCCCTTTTCTCGGCCCCCGCTTCACGTATCACCCCGAGACTTTCAGGGTAGGAGCGGAGCGGAGCGCTCCAAGAAGTTGGAAACTTTCACGAAGATTCGTCAACCGGCGCCAACGTTATTTCAAATAGAATGTCGCGGATTTCCTATGGATAATAGGTTGTAACTATAACTATCTACTGGCGACCGCCAGTAGATAATATATATATATATATATATATATATATATATATATATATATATATATATATATATATATATTATACCGCAAAAGTTACCTTAAAGAGAGAGCCCACACGGGTAAGTAAAGCTGGATGATTTATTCATGGCTGCAGCGCACAACATGAGAGAAGCAAAATCCATTAATACAGCCAGACGCGTTTCGGGCCCCTGCCCTTAATCATTGGCTCTGAAAACTGGAATGCAGAAAGTTGATAGCACACCTGAGGGTATTTTTGAATCCCACGCCCTCGTGGGCGCGGCCACTTGCAAGGCCTCCTGGGACTTGTGGTGTGCTGTAGTATTGCTCGGGTGAGCCTTAATGCCAACCAGTGATACATTCATTCGTATTACCTCAGTGGGTTGTTTTGCAGTCCTCATTTGTTTGCGCACACACCTTCCTGCCATGAAAAACAGCTCCCGTCCTGTTATGATGGACGCCAGTTGACGTGCTCCAGGTCTGCTCAAAAACTGCAGCAGGACTCTCTCACGGCCAGGTTAGCCGTTACAAATTATACCGCAAAAGTTACCTTAAAGAGAGAGCCCACACGGGTAAGTAAAGCTGGATGATTTATTCATGGCTGCAGCGCACAACATGAGAGAAGCAAAATCCATTAATACAGCCAGACGCGTTTCGGGCCCCTGCCTTAATCATTGGCTCTGAAAACTGGAATGCAGAAAGTTGATAGCACACCTGAGGTTATTTTTGAATCCCACGCCCTCGTGGGCACGGCCACTTGCAAGGCCTCCTGGGACTTGTGGTGTGCTGTAGTATTGCTCGGGTGAGCCTTAATGCCAACCAGTGATAAATGTATTCGTATTACCTCAGTGGGTTGTTATGCAGTCCTCATTTGTTTGCACACACACCTTCCTGCCATGATAAACAGCACCCGTCCTGTTATGATGGACGCCAGATGACGTGCTCCAGGTCTGCTCAAAAACTGCAGCGGGACTCTCTCACGGCCAGGTTAGCCGTTACAAATTATACCGCAAAAGTTACCTTAAAGAGAGAGCCCACACGGGTAAGTAAAGCTGGATGATTTATTCATGGCTGCAGCGCACAACATGAGAGAAGCAAAATCCATTAATACAGCCAGACGCGTTTCAGGCCCCTGCCCTTAATCATTGGCTCTGAAAACTGGAATGCAGAAAGTTGATAGCACACCTGAGGTTATTTTTGAATCCCACGCCCAAATTTGATATAATTCCATTAAGTGGCTCATGTTCAAAAACTTAAAAATCCCCATAGCCAAGCATGGGGGAATTGTGTTTTGGGACCCCCTTTTTTCTTGGTCCCCACTTGATGGATCACCTCGTAACTTTCAACACAGCAGCTGGACCAAAAAGGGGAAGTTTTTTAAAAGTTTCGTGAAGACCAAAAAGGGGACGTTTTTTTAAAGTTTTGTGAAGATTTTTTGAGCTGCACCAAAGTTATTGCTAAAACAAAAAAGGCTTTTTCTATGGAAACTTTGGTCCTAACTATAACTGCCTCCCTGCAGGAGGAGAGACTGTCCAGGAGGGGAAGCTAACTCTGTTCCCGGCATGAGGAACGCTCAGAGAAAGTAGACTTCTTGAGTGAGTAAAGCCAGGGATGGCTGCTCGTGTAAATGAGTCTCCTGGTCTCTCTCTGTGGTTCCTGCAGAGAAGTACACCAAAATGAATGCACAAATTTAGCAACCATCATGTTCACCTCATACCAGCTGCTGATTGCGATCTGCTGCCACCAATACAGGAAGAAGTTGTGTTTGTCAACGAGGTAAGGCTTATTGCGCTGGGAAGGCTGTTATTGCCAGAGACACAACCTCACTGACCAATCCGCCTAGCGGGGACCGCAACTGTCTTGCCATAGGATTTGTTCAGTGGATGGCCACTTCTGGTAGTGAGCACCCTATTTCTACCCTCTTTTCTGCCAGCTGAGAAGCCACAAACTCAAGCTGAACCGCTGCCTGACTCGTCAGGGCTTCACCAGTGCCACCTTTGGAGTTCTCCCCTACTGGTGTAGAATCTTCTTGGCTCACTGAAACTGTGGCTAACAGTTGCCCACCTTTTTATACACTTCCTCTTCTTCATTTTGCTTATGGGCTTACCTGCACTACCTGCAGGTTCAGCCCCCACCCCCCAGAAATCCTTGGGTGAGGCCTGGCACTGGACCAGTACCTCACATTGGATCGGACCAACCTCTTAGTGGTCATTCCCAAAGAGACAGTCAAGGAGGAGGTCTTTACTGACTACATCCCTCCACCAACTAAGAGACCCAGCTAATTTCTAGGGGCACTACAGCCACAGGCCTAACAGTGACCTACCCTGGGATAGCCCCTACTCTTATGGTCTCACCTGGGATATACTGGTTTGAGAGTACCATCCTTTCATGCACAACCATGTGACTGGCACAGGTTTCTCTCAGGGCAGTGGCTGGGATTCCATTTACTAGTAGAGTCTACTTCCCTCTGGAATCTTCAGCTCACCTTTTGGGCCCATTTCTTGGTTAAGGGCTAGGGTGACCTCCTCTGAGGAATTTCCCTCTAAAGCTACACTAGCAACCCATGAGGGTGTGCTAGTGGGTTTGTTTTTAGGACAACAGGGGTCCCTAACTAGTTGCCCTGTCTTATTACAGTTAATGGGATTGGTGCCTGCAGTGTGCAGGGGGAGTGATACCTTCACTTCAAGGGAGCTTCTCTGTGATTTCTTGAATGTTGGAGGTGCTGCGGGGACTTTGGAGTGCTCTCAGGTTTCAGGGTGACACAGCAGCAGCGACTGCCGAGTCCTGGGAGCAACAGGCAGGGTTTGGCACCTTTTTCTTCTGCAACAGGGCTTCAGTTCTCATGCAGATCTTTGTCCTGGTCTTCTCTTGTCCATCTAATCTGATGTTAAGGTCTCGGAGTTCCACCTAAATACTTAATTTAGGGGCATTACAAGGGGAGACAGGTCGTAGCCAATGGACTGCCTACCTTTCGAGTGTATACACCCTCTAGTGATCCCTTCCTGTTGGAAGAGGAATTACCGTAGCCCTGGTAGGAGGTTTCTCCACCATCCCAAGATGGTGGAATTTTAAGAGAAGGGTTCACATCACCTGCCCCACCCTAGGTGGGGTGTAGGCTAAGTGGGGACCCTCCTCCTAATCTAACTAATTTTCCCGCCTTTCCTCCCGCCAAAGGTGGAGCAGGAAAGGGGGCTTGGCTTCTCCCACTATGTGGAAGTTAGCGGGTTGGATTTCAAAGGCGGCATCACCTTTGAAGGTTCCTGCCCTGGAAGGCCATTCTGTCCTGGAGAAGGTGTAAAGCACCTCCCCCCAGAGCTGGTTTTGTCGCTGTCTTCTGAGAGCACTGGCTCTCACCCCATGAGGTCAGAAACATGTCTGGTGGTGGAAGGCTGGTGAAAACAAGTCAGGAACTCACCAGTGTTTGGTAGGTTTTATGGTGACACTCTAAAAGGGTCTCCTGTGTGAATTTATTAATAAATCTACCACTGGCATCAGTGAGGATTTATTAAGACAAGATGTTTGGTAGCAAACACCTTAGGAATCAGTGAAGCCATAATGGAGCTGTGAAGCTCGTGTTCACAGGTTTCCAGCCCATGTACTCTTCATGGCTTCCCTGTGCACTTACATCATCTCAGAATAGATTGGACATAGTAGGGGCATATCAGCTCATGCTGATATGCCCACACATAGGTTATAGTGCACCCTGCCTTAGGGCTAGAGGCCTGCATTAGGTGCGACTTACGTATATCTTATACAGTGCATGGGTGACTCTTTGGATTTCTCTGCACCAAGACATGCAGCCTGCAATGGCAGAGCATATAGCTTTGGGGAGGGGTCTCTGGGGTGCCACAACCAGTGCTGCAGCCCCAGAGGACCCTCTTCAGTACCCATGCCCTAGGTACCAGGGGTACCATTTACTAGGGTCTTACAGGGGTAACTTCAGTAAATCTTAAGAAAACAAGTGAGCCGCATCGCCTTTTCCTCCCAATATTCGGTGACATGTCGACTGTTGATTACATCAGCAGCACACTCATCTCGAGCCTCAGCTCTTGTGAAGTCAAGAGCTGATCGAAAAGCAATCATAGACCCCTGCATGTGTCCCCGGAAGTATCATCAAGTCAATCTGCCCAGCTACCCTCACTGGGAGAAGCACCTGGCGAAGAACTTCGCAAAGTCCTGAAAAGGATCAAGTGGAAAGGAAATTCCCGAACACGGATGGGGGAGTGGAGTACAAAAATGGGATAAGATTATGGCGGACATCCGCTAACAGTCTGTGGAGGAGCAGAGGTGAATCAAAGTACAAGGGAAATCAACCCACCTTCCGTTCCTTTTCATAAAGTCCAAGGAACTAATCGCTAGCAAGCACAAAGTTCAGAGAGCCAGGCGGCTAACAAATGAGCAAACTCACAAAGATCTTCACTAGCAGTTAGAATAAACAGAGCACCTCCGGGAAAGAAAGTATTGCTGCTGAAATTTTCAATGTTGCAAGAGCTAAATCAAGCCCATTTCTGGGAGTATATAGACTAAACGATTTTTCCCACTCCAGATGAAACGTAGTGGCAGAGAAGGACTGGGTAATCTTTGGGAAAAAAAACTAAAAACTGAAGAAAAAGCAAGTGGCTAAAACATCAACCCGGCTGTGATTGCCTCTGACCCACCAGAACAGATAACTTTATTATTAAAGCCAACATAATAAAAGCAATAGAGAAAAAAGAGGAATGATGGTGCCTACTCCCTGAAATATTCAAACCTGTGTAAGATTTCTGGGCAAGCCTACTGGTCCTGCTCTACAATTTCTCATCTGTAAGAGCAACGATCCCCCATTCCTGGAGGGGATCTATCCATTTGCCAATACATTAAAAGGGAGATCGCTCAAGCCTCACCCACTATCATCTCATTGCTCACCTTGCCCTGGAAGTCAAGGGCTCCGCCCGAATACTGCTTGAGGAATTAGCGCCCTGGGTGAAAGAGAACACCATCCTCCCTTTTATTCAATCAGGGTTCAGGGCCACCAGCACAACTGCTGATAGCATCACAGCCCTTGCCTACTGGACACTGGGAAAAAACAACTGCTGCTTTTTTGCTGCTTCATTGACTACAATGCTGCATTTCATAGAGTGGACAAAGGGATGCTGTGGAGGAAATGACAGGCATGGGGGGCCCACCCCTGCTTCTAAAAGCAATGTTATACTGACACCATGGGACTTGGGTTCACATAAAAATGGATCCTTCCACTGCAACCATCAAAGCCTCAACTAGCAGTGGTTTAAAGCAGTGGTGTGTGTTTCCCCCTTGCTTTTTAACCTGTTCAAAGCAGACCTGTGTAAAGCCCGAGAAGGTGCCAGCCTAATTACACCAAAGCTGGGAACATCAAGTCTCCCCATCCTGCAGTAGGCTGATGACATTGTGGTGATGGATCGCACAAAGTCAGGCCTACAGAGAGCACTCAATGCGCTTCACAGGTACAACAGTAATAATAAACTGCAATTAAACCAAGATAACACAAAAGACATCATCTTTGGCAAATATCCACAAAAAAGATGCACATTGTTCTCTTGTGGAGATGCAAATTACTACAAAAAAATATAATTAACATAACTACATAGGCATTTGGTTCTCAGAAAGGGCCAAACCATTGGTACACCCTAGGCATCTAAGATCTAAAGGAGTTAGTGCAGTTGATGGTCTAAAACAGTGTTTCCCAAACTGTGGTCCGCGGACCCCCAGGGGGCCCTGACACATTCAGAGGGGGTCCTCAAGCAGCAGTTTTAAAAGCACTGCAAAGTTCCTTGAATAATTTGCAGTTTTCGAGCAACAATAAAAGTGTCAAGATAACGCCTGTGATTAATGTACCTGCTGGAGAGAGATGAGTTTTGTCCAGTACAGCTTTGACTTATCTAATGTAGCACAGAGGGTTAATATGCCTATCTCAAAGAACGTGTACCATGCATTTTAAAAAACAGTATTTAATGTGCATAGGTCAGTGGATTACTGCTTTTGTTACAGAGATTCTCTTTTTTACTGTGCAGTTCATAAAAGACAATCATAATCTAGCGCCGTGAGCTTTAAACTGGCATCAGAGCTGCATGCAAACTGCGTGGTACAAGTTAGTTACTTATGTTTTTTCCCAGTCTTTCATTATCCTGATGCTGCTAAAAAGGTTTATTTGGGTGGAAATACATTTTTATTGTTAAAGTCAATGCTAACCACTGTTATGTTCTGAAACCTGAGTTTGTGCTTCTCCAGACCAATCACTCTTTAAAAATGCCTACCAGTATGAATGACATGAATCCTACACCTTGTAGTCCCCTTTGCCTTATGTAACTTTTTCTGTAAACTGATTTACACGTATGATTCACTGTCTCTAGATGTAAAGTGCTCTGACATCCTACAATGGTATGAGAGATGCTATAAAACAAATGAAATACATGTGACAGAGGGGCTATGGAGAGATGAGAGGCACTGTTGGAGGGTGATAATAAGGGAATCATTGAAGAACCCCAACAAAGATTGTCGTATCTTGGTGCATAGTAAGGTCATCATTATCTTTTCTTTAAAAGCTAATACAATTCAATATATAATGATAAATGTGTTGTAGAATGCACCATTGTTTCCTACATTTTCTTGGGGAGAGCCTCCCAAAGCCCCCTTTGTATTGGTCAGGCTCACTCACTGCACTTGGTGTGCAACGTATGAGGGACTGGTCTGAAAACATTTGCCAGGGCTGCTTTGGGTTTCTAGTCTGGCCCTGGCAGGAGCAGGAGCCTCGTACTACAAAATGAAACCAACCATTTAAAAGTTAGTCACGGAGATGCAGCACCAACCTTCCCATTAAAATCTTTAGTTTTTTGTTAAATTCTTTCAATATAAAATACTAAAATCCTTAGTTATTCGAGTATTTTTTTGCGTGCACATGTGTTTATTTTTTTCCAATGACTGTTTTAATTTTCGAAATTTAAATCATACAAATTGCTTGGGGTCCCCGGCTTCCAGTGGTGACTCAGTGGGGTCCTCAGGAGCCAAAAGTTTGGGAACCACTGGTCTAAAACACCAAGAAATCCACCTAATGAGCCCTACAGCCGAACCCATCCTAAGAGCTCTAAAGGCCAAATTGTTAACATCATTATATCATCATATTAAACCCTGTTCTCCTGTCTCTCTGTCGGGTACGGAGACGACATGCGTGGATTCCGGAGCTATTGGGGACGAATATAATTTTAAATACCAGGCTTCGGTGTCGGATGGAGCGCTGCTCCTGTGGGTGCCATCGAGGACTGTTGGAAGGCGCTTAATGAAGAAGATTTACCGCCGCAACTTTGCTGTCTGCAGTGACGAAGAGAATCAAAATGGCAGATGACGTGAAATACCAATAATCCCGACTTGGAAGGCACCGAGACAAACTGAATTTCCCTCCTATGCACCCAGTTTAGGAGGATTTCAGCGGTCTGAACTTTTGTCAAGGTACAATTGCCTCTATTGCCATGCTAAAGGATGTTTGCTTTGCGGGGATCTCTAATTAAAGTGGCCTGACCCTAAGATGGCGGCCGTCTGAAGTGTACGGGAAACGTTGTGCCTGCACTTGCGGAGCTGCGGTGCTAACAACTGGCGATTTAGACAACTACCGTTATGAAAGTTGTATGTGCAAGTTTTAAAGGAAGTTTTCCCACGAATCAGACCTCCTCAACACGACGATCTTTATCAGAGAGGGCCTGACCTTAAGATGACGCCCGTGATTTACTTGTCGGCAAAATCGATCGGCAATACAGCGGTCTGTAATTGCTGCAACACAGAGTTCATTTTAACCCCTCCTTGTCACACCAAGTTGAGGGGCACTTTGTTAAAATATCAGTCAGTTACCAGCTTGTCCTGTATTGTGCTAGTGCCCCTCACAACTTTATTGGATTTCAGCTTTTAAGGTCTCAGTTCCCTCTTTTTAGATGCATTAATCCAGGCAACTGTTAGTCACCTAAACTTCTAGGAGATACCACTGTCGCTAGGGAGCCGTTTTCCTTTGACTTCCCCAGTGATCTCCCCCTACGTCCTCCGACCTGGGGGCGAGATGGAGGACGATGCGGACGGCGCCTCCCTGTAACACCAGGACTGATGCCTTCTATGGAACTATGACGATGCCCCACGGGCTGAAACTATAACTGTTTGCACTTCCGTGGAGCCCGAGTACCCTTGGCCGCTGCCTGGTGGAGCTGTCTTATGCAGCTATAGCGGAGTCTGGCTCTGGGTCACCCCCTCGGCCGTCACCTACCCAGCCGTACATCGGACATTGTTTTTCACGGTTCTTCACGGTTTTATCTGTCTCTCTCTTCGACTGCTTTGACTGCTTTGTTCCCCCTGGAGTACGTTCTCCCTTCAGATCTACCTGACTCTGTCTGCTTTCCTCTCCCCTGTCTACCTTTCCCCACTACCTTCCATTCCCCATATGGCGTGTGTCTTGGATATGCTACGCGCTAATATCTTATATTTTTGTGTAAGCTCACGTTTTTCTCCTAAGCATATACTGGTAACTGCAACTGTAACTGATGTAACTATGTAACAATGTTCTGAAACAATGTCCTATCTCATGTAAAGCGCTCTGATACCTCCGGGTCTAGCCAGCGCTATATAAAACTTTTCAAATAAAATAAAAAAATAAATAAAACTAAAGTTGTGCCAATTGTGGATTAGGTTTAGAGAAAGAACACTGGTACTGGGAACCTGGTTAGCAGGGACCCAGTACGCTACAGTCAAAGTTGCATCAAAAGCCAGGCAAAAGGTGGGGCGGTACTGCAACAGAAAACCCACTTTCCTACAGTTCTCTTAATTTTATTGCCAGTTACAATTGTCACATATTTACCCACTTCTGGATTTTGTTCTCTGCCCTATACATGCAATTTGAGCTCTATGAATTATTCAGGTAACGAGTTGCTGTTTTCTGCTGCTCACAAAAGTAGATCACACTGATCTCATTCTGAGGTCTTCAGCCTATCACTGGCAACTGATTGTAGTTGGTGTTTCAAATATACCGGCATAAATATTTAGGGGCATACTTATGAGGATGTGGCACAGTGCAGCATGTCACCTTGCTGCACTGTGCTGCAGCACAGGGAAAGGACAGGAAGGAAGGGCAGGGATGTGCAGTATTTAAAAGAATATGGTACACTTTCCTACACAAAAAAACAATCCTGAGAGGCATATTCCTCTTTCTATGTTTCTGCAGAATGCAGCACACATAGAAAGAGGAAGTAACGAGTAGAAATAAAGATATTTCTTCTCATTACGCCACCCATGAGAAGGCATATCTTTTTGAAGCTTTCCCAGGTTTACTAGTTCTGGTAAAACTAGGAATGTGTCAGAAACCATGGGAGTTGCATGGGAACACTCACACAATGCTCATGAAACGCCTTCACAGGGCAGAGTAACGCAATGCAGTAATTTGAGCTGCATTGTGTTACTCCAGATTTTTGAGTTGGGTTGCAAATGCACTACATTGCGTGGTGCAAGAGCGACGCAACCGGGCTCATAAACATTCCCCTTATTTTTTCTGTAAAAATGTCATATGGACAAATAAATGTGTTAAAAGCTGGCAAAAGACTATAACAGGAGAGGAAAGCTCACAGAAAAAAACATCACCCATCAAAAGCTGATTAACCTCCAGATTTACTCTATTATTAAATTTAGTTCAGCTACCTGTACTATGCCAATCCCCATCCCACTTCCCTTATCGAGAGTTGGTGGTGTATTTGATCTAACTATTCATTCTTCTTGTTGCTGATCTGTAAAACAGTTTGATACATGACATATGTCTGTCCACTTTGCCATCTGAGGCTTTTGTTACTTTTCCATCACTTTTTCACTCACTCATTGTGATAGCAAAAAAATATACTGCCCATGCAGGAGAAGTCTGAAGGCCAATTTTATGTTATGAGCATTTGTATGACAGATATATTATTTATATCATTCTGAAACAATTTTCGAGTATTGGTGGCAATTATTTTTACGAGAATTTTGTTAATTGAACTCAAGGTGGTTTGAGGCAAGTGTGTTTAATTGTGTTTAGAATTGTTCAGTGAAGAATTGTATTAGATCATATCCTGCAAGGATGGTATTGACTAATGTATTCTTTAGTAATTATTCCTAGTCAACAGGGTCTCCCTGCATCCTAACATGGATCTATCAAGAATGTCAGGTATAAGGATCGTGTGTGTGTGCCGATGGACTTTGATTTTTTTCAACCTGCTGTGTTGTAAGGATTTCCATTGCTCATCTTAAGTTTGCTGTTGAGTTAGTCTGCAGCATTACTAGCTATATGGTTTTCATCCAAAATTGTGTACATGTGGGTGTGCAATATTTAAGTTTACTTGCTGTGAACGGTTTATGTGTATGCTGGTGAGAGTAGATAGATATGCTGTTGAAGATTCTTAAATATCTTTGTAGCTTTAGCACTATGCTGTGTGTGTGATAGTGCTAGTTGATGTTTGTAACGTGCTTGGTTGCAGTAGGGGTGAAGCATAGCTATATACCTTAACATGGATTTTGAAGTGGCCACGTTCACACAACTATATTGCTTTGGTGACTTGTTTTGTATCATGGAACGGGTGTTTAATGCGTTCTTGTGGAAGAAGCACAGTTTTAAAATATGTTGATAGAAGTTTGCTAATGGAATGAAAGTGCCTAACATACTATATATGGCTTTGTGCAGTTTGATGTACCTGATGGTGGAAGGTAGATTTTATACATCTTCTCTGGGATTGGGGTAAAGTAAAAGTATTTCGATTTTGATATGGAGGTCTGTAAGAGGACATGGGTGTCTTCTTGGTGAAGAAAGAGAAGGCTTTTTTGTTTGAAGAAAGGATCTGCTGCTATCTATGATCATGCCTGAGTTCAAGGATGAATACTGTACAGGAATTAAAGGAGAACCACAGTAGAGAAGACTTTAACTCTTCAAGGGGGCAGCTGGGAAAAAAAACCCTCTGAAGAATCAGTCAAGATGGCACGCAACAGACGGCACTCAGCAGAAGAATGTACCAGAAGGTTTCATGCACCAACAGGAGAACTGTTGAAGAGAGCAACTTAAAAAGTTGGCATGTGCTGCAATCATCCGCTCCCCTGATGTGTTTGTATAAGAGTCCTAAAGACTGACTGGGAAAGGGAAACAGAAATAGAACAGAAAGTACCTTCCAGCCATTAAACTTTGGAACTATTCACTTCCTAAGGAAAAGAAAAATGCTCATATCACAATCTTAAACCCGGAAAGTACTTTTCAGTATAAATATATCCTTGATCAAGACTCTAGCTGGAACTTCTGAAAATGTAAGCTTATGACTCCCATGTTCCTTCCCCTAACTTCGGGGCATATTATCAAGAACGGCGTTAAAATTATAGCCGCTTTAGCGGCAGAAAACTGCTGCTAAAGCGGCGATAATGGGCTTGATAATATGCCCTTGAGAATTCCAATGGAAGCCCATGTTGACACCAGAACATGGGCTTCTATTGGAATTCTCAAGAGCATATTATCAAGCCCATTATCGCCGCTTTAGCGGCAGTTTTCTGCCGCTAAAGTGGCGATAATTTTAACGCCGTTTCTTGATAATATGCCCCTTCATTTCTGCAAGGAGACTCTGAGAGGAGCGGAGCCCAGACTGAGTACAGATACCGTCCTATGTGGCCAGGGAGAAAGACGCATTCCACGTAAGGCCATAAGAAGAAAAAATCCTGACTGAGAGGAAACTGCTGCTGTGTGCAATGAACCTCTCGTTGGTTGCGCAAAGTATAAATAATGTTCTCTTTCTGACATGCTGTCCTAAGCTGTGACAGACTGTGTCATGGGTATAGGTGTGGTTAAGAAATAGGGCTATATGCAACAGAACACAACTAGTGAGCAGGAGTGGATGCTCACGCTCATTTAATGTGCTCTTCGGTAGGGATTTTGCTACAACTTACTACCTACATTCAGCGCTATTTTCATAGTGCAAAATGCACCATCATCTGATGCATTTTTTGCTATGAAACTGCAAAAAATGCAGCAGAAAACAAATAGCAAGCAGCCACTCATGCTCACTAAAAGCGTTCTTGCGTGAAAATTGTTTCCCCCAAGTTACTGTTAATTATGCAAAGAGGAGTAATTGCATAATTATCCATAATTCTGCGTCAAAGAGTAATGTGGAATTACCAAAATTATTCCAACTACTCCGGCGTAAGAAAAATTCCGCCCAGACCTAGTCATGGGTCAGCCACTTGTTTTTATAAGACCTGCTTATTGAAGGTCTTTTATACCAGCGGATAGAGCTCTTTATTTGTTAAAACAGGAAATACCTCCGTGGCAGAAGATTAACATGCCATTTTGAATGGACACCTTTGATTTTACAGACATCGGAAAGCATTTCTTTTGGTAACACTTCATTATGCATCTCGCAAAACATACCGCAAAAACACTTTAAACATTATAGTAATAGGTGACAATGTGCTCATCATCAGAGACATTCAAAATATAAATTAATTCATGCCATGGAGGATTTCCAAGGCCAGGTGGGGGTGGGCTTGGGAGCCAGAGCCCCATGGTCTTCATCCTCTCCAATAGGCTAGAGGGGAGGTGGATGTGGCGTTGCTTTGTCTGAATTTCCAGGCAGTACTCAGTCTGAACATATACACTCTTCTGAGTGTGAACAGTATGAAGAGTCGACTGTTGGACCATCAAGTGGGATAGAAGACAACAGGCACAGACTAATAAATGAGACTAATTCCCTGGAAAATACTTCTGACTTTGCCCAAGACTTGTCAATGTTGAACCTCCATCCCTGATTCAAATAACCTTTCAGGAAATGTTAAAGGCATTGGTCCTGAATAATACACAAAATGTTAACCTTATCCAACTGATTAAAACTATCAGTAAATCACTAAAGGATGGGTCTAGAGAGGTGACACAGGAAAGAGGATCAGAAGGGGGTATTTGCAGCTCTGGTCCTTCCCCCGTTACCCAAGAAACTACCCAGCTAACTATACATACTGTAAATGATGGGGCATTTGTTTCAAGATTTCCCTACCTAGTCCTGAAAAGGGGGATGGTATTTGGAAAAAAAGGGTACTATCCAAGTTTAGTCTCACCATGTTGTTGAGATCGGGGTGGAGAAAGAGCCCTAGCAGGTAGGAAAGGTAGGAAGCATAGGGGGCCGTCTAAAGTTGTATGGTACGGATCCATTTGGGCAACCTTACAAGTCCCTAATTCCACCAGTGACCCCTCTGATAGGTAAGAAACTAAACATTAGGGGGAAGCCAGGTAAGAAAGATGTAAGAGGTTAAGGAAACTTCCAGAGGAAGGGGGAAGGAAGATCAAGAAATGTGTAAGAGTGGTGAAAGAGGCCTCAGGGGACAAAAATACTAAAAATACTAAAATTGTTAAGGAGAAGTTTCCACCCAGCTCCATTTATCGGAGTCATGATTCTGATAGAAGAAAATCTTTGGGTGGTTTAGATGATACTCCCTTAGCCCATATAGGTGGTGCCCTTAAGTCCAAGGCACCACCTTTGTTATTCCTCAGGTTGCAACATAAAAGGAAGACGCACCATACAGATAGCCGACCCCTCAATAGATCCAGACTACTGAGTATATAATCAAATATTAAAAGATTAAGGAATATTTCTACAAAGGATTTGACACTGGTTGGTTTTAGGACGGTTTAAGGGGAAGTTGAAGAACTAGGTCCAAGCTTCTGGGTAAACTTTGGTGGCAAATGGCATTATTCTCTTTGAAGTAAGTGAGGCAATCCATGAAGCGACTGATAAACTAGGAGAGGGCTATTTCACACAGACAACCCCATTTTTATGTGAACATGCAGGGTTAAAATGTAATCAAGTTTCCCTTGCAAGGCCACTGAGTGTAGGGCAGAGAACAGGTATTGAAAGGAGCTGGTAGGAATCAGATGGGCCGCAAGAAAGAATAGTTACTGTTAGACCTGGCATCCTTGGCGTGGTCTTCCCTGACTTTTTGCCTCTACCTCCTGTGTTTTTTTGATGCTGTGCTGTATTTCGTTTTTGCTGTCTTAGATGCTTTGGGCACTTTGCCACTGCTGATCAGTGTTAAAGTGCAAGTGCTCCCTGTGTAAATTGATATTGTGATCGGTTCTCCCTGATTGGCATATTTGTTTTACCAGTTCGTCCCTAGTAAAGTGCACTGAGTGTGCCAGGGCTGGTAAATCAAATGCTACTAGTGGGCTTGTAGCACTGATTGTGCCACCCACATGTATAGCCCTGATAAGAGGTCTCAGGCCTTCCACCGCAGTGCCTGTGCGCAGTTTGTTAACTGCCATGTCGACTTGGCAAGTGCACCCACTTGCCAGGCCCTATCCTTCCCTTTTCTTACACATAAGACACTCCTATGGTAGGACCAAGGTACCCCCTGGGCAGGATGCAGTGCATGTGAAAGGTAGGACATGTACTGGTGTGTGTAACATGTCCTGATAGAAATATACTGCCAATTTTGTTTTTCACTATTGAAAGGCTAACTTGCCCCATTGGACAGAACGGAGAATGCTTTGTAACATTTTACAAGCATATCTTTCCATAGGGATAAGATAGAAAAATGGAGTTTGGTATCCCTGAACTCAGGATTTAATAACACATCTTTTACTAACGATGGTTTTTAAATTGTGTGTTTGAAAATGCCACTTTTAGAAAGTGCCTATTTTCTTTTTCAACCATCCTGTGTGCCCCTGCCTGTTTGTGGATTGACTGTCTGGCTTTGGAGTGATAGGGGCTGGGGAGGTGCAGTGGCTCCAGGAGTCTGGATGTTATAGCACTAAGCTGAATAGGCCTGATATGCATTTGGAGTGGTGGGAGGAGTAGCACCTGTACCTGAATAGGGCTGTGCCTGCCTTCCACAATGCTGGCTCCACCCCCTGTGGTGTGTCTGGAGCCAAGGCTCACACTGACAATGGATGTTGTTGGGCACTTGCAGAGTGCCCCCCAGAACTGGTTTGAACTGGGCTCAGAGCCCCTTGCACAAAGAGAACAAAGGCATTTTGGGGTATAAGTATTAAACCTAAAATCCCTGAACTTTAGATCATTCCTGGAATTCAAGAGAAACCTTTGGCAAGCAGAAGAGCTGAAGAGACTGAGGAGAAGTACTGCCCTGGCTGTGTGTCCGGGGTTGGCCTGCGGTTGCTGTTTCTGCCAAGGAAAGGAGAAGGACTTTGCTGTGTGCTGTGTCCCCTGCTTGAAGGAGATCTCCAAGGGCCTGAAGTGAGTTGGCCTCCTGTTCTGAAGTCTCAGGGACATGAAGACTTCACCCCCAGCTCCCCTGAACTCTGATGTTGTGCATTATGACCTGCCTTGAGGTGCCTGTGCCAGTTTTGGGCCTCTGGAGGTTGTTGCTGCTGTTTGGGAGCTGGAAGAGAGAAGAAACTCAAAGAACTACAGAAATCGATGCATCGCTCTTCTTGCGGCTGTTTTTTCGATGCATCTTCACAGCGCGAGAAGAATTTCCACGCATCGCCGCGCCGCTGCGAAAACTGTTGCAGCGCCTGTCGTCGCTGCAAGAATCGATGCATCGAGGGATCACGGCTGAAGAGGACCGACGCAGCACCGTGCAACGCCGCCGCATCGATCGCCAACGCATCCCGGATTTCCACGCATCGTACCTGTGCGGCAAGTCCTTCCAACGCATCACCTGCGGGCCAGAACCGGCACGAAGAATCAACGCATCACTCCCCATACAGACCGGAATGGACGCAACCCTTCCTCTGCGTGCAGCGGGACTGTCGCATCGCCTCCTCAGGGTCTCAGGAGTGTCGCATCTCTTTGTTTTCCGACGCTGCAGCTGTTTGGCTTGGTGAACTTTGACGCATCTACAGGTACTTTGGTGAAAAGTCACGCACCCATAGTTTTCTATGGTACAAGTTCTTGAAACTTTTTGAAAGTCATATTTTTAACTGTGTATGTTGGATTTTTGTCGTTTTGCTCTTGTTTAGTTTAGATGAAGATAATTTATTTTTCTAAACTGGTGTGGTGTCCTTTTGTGGTGTTTTCACTGTGTTACTGTGAGTGTTGGTACAAATACTTTACACATTGCCTTTGGGATAGGCCTGTCTGCTCGTGCCAAGCTACCAAGGGGTGAGCAGGGGTTATCTAGAGTGTGTATCCCCCTACCCTGACTAGAAGCAAGGGTCCCTATTTGGACAAAGGTACCTACCTCTGCCAACTAGAGACCCCCATTTCTAACAGTTACCATAACACTCCATAATGACAGATAACTAGACTTGAGGAAACAAAATCAGTCTTACCTCTCGGAGTTTGACGAGATTAGGAGGAAAAGCAGTCATGGTTGTCAGGGGTTTATCCCATGTAGAGGGGAGAGTCATTCTTCAAAAGATATTTATAATTGCCAAATCCCCCCTTGGAGTGGTGGAGGTGTTGAAGAAACTGATTGGTAGGAGGCAGGGCATCTGCAGCCAGGATGTGTCCTGGTATGTAACGTACATGGTTCAAAATTATTTATAGAAATGGAAAATTATAGAGAAGTCTTAATGAATTACCATGTACTGTTCCTCCAGGAAACCTGGTCGTTGGAGTGCCCTGTAGTGGAGGGGTTTGTTGCCATAGCCCAAAATTCTAAGGCTTGGTTAAGAGGAAGAGCAGTGGGAGGATTGTTAATTTTGGTAACTGTCCAAAGTGCGAGGAAGTTAACAAAGCTTCAAACTACTTGTGCATGGGTCCTTGCATGCCTAATTGATTTTTTTACAAATGTTGAGGGAGTTAAAACAAATGATTTGTCTCAACATGTATGTTCCTCCAACTCGCCTCCTACCATAGTGTGAACTCTTGAATTTGGTCAATGATGTGAAAAAGTTGTCTTGTGATTATCCAGACGTTTTAGTGTTGGTGGGGGGATTTTATTGAAAGATCAGCTTTTAGAGAGTTTGATATGGCTATGAAACAATTGCGGCTTGCATTAAACATTCCGACTGCATTTTCTTGGACAGTCCCAGGGAAGGCGAAGGTCTTCGCCGGTTTAGTTCATTTGAATCTGATCAACCTGAATGGTGAGTACAATGATGATATTCCCGCCGGAAGAACCTTTAAATATGGTAATAGCAATCTGCCTATTGAATATGTGTTGGTCCCAATGCACCAATTCCATAGGGTGAAAAACTTTATAGCTCTTGACATGGGGCTCAGTGACCATCTTGCCCTCAATTTGGAGTTAAAAGATGCTTTCCTGCCTGGTCCAAATGCCTCTCTGCCCTTAGAGGTAGGTTATCACAAGAAAATACATGTTTTGATTACTGAAGATGCACTGCAGGCTCTTTTTCTAATTGATTTTGAGCATTTAGACCTTGATGTAGGTCGGGATGCATTGGATTTGTAGCGTAGCTCCTATTTCCCTAATAGGCTCTGCGCATTGGAATAATATACCCTATAGGTTTGACATAGGACTGAGGTCGGTATGTCCCTATCGAGTATATTAAACTTAATTACTTGTGCCAGCTAGCTCAGAGGCCACTAGAAACTCCTTGATTAACAAGAAGGGAGTAGTTTCTGGCAGCCGCAAAACATGACACCTTTGTTTCCCTTTTAGAATCAGAACGTGTCCCAGAGTCGTGGAAACAATAGATAACTATTTCACTCTGCTCACTCGTGCATACTTAGTTTTTCTCAAAGTTACACAGAAAGAATAGACGGGCGTTTCAATAAAGATTTATTGAACAGTCTTGTTTCTCGTGTAAGTAATATGATGCTGTTACGATCACAAGACAGTATGCAAGATAAATAATGTACAGCGTAAGCAGTAGAAATAAATAATACTGCGCTAGCATGATCTTTAGTAGATATTCATTTACATAAATAACATAGACTAAAAATGCGAGTACTCATACGATGCATTTCTAAGCTAGTTCTACCCCAATGTACCTAACCTGTCCTAGGTGTAGGGAGAGGAATGAAGTAGGTGAAGTATTCCTTACTATGGTATACTAAGAGTATGTTAAGTCTAGTATGCCTAGTATGCCAAGAGTCTCTCTAGGTTTCTAGTCAGCTCCATACCTTAAGAATGAGAGAGTGTGGAATCTCTTGCCAGACTCGAACTCCAACACCCCGCGAGGGAAGTCAGATCACTGGAAACTGGACTCTCTGCGTGCAGGGATGACAGCGTCTTCTCAGTGCGTCAGGCCGGGAACGATGCTCCTCTGAAGTCGAGGTCTCCTCTGATTTACAATGGCTAGGAAGGTATATTTATACCTGAGAGGTACCTCAGAATGCTTAGCACTGACGTGAATCGGGCAGCGGAAGACGTCATGAATGAACCCCTAAGGTATAACGGTTCATGCATAATAGATGAGTCCTTGAAGAAATCAATAGTCCTGTGCTAGGGAAACTCCCGAAGCCTAAGGGTCTGTTCTTTCAAGAACTCGTTGTGACGTTAGGGTGGACGGATGTCGGAGACCATGCCTGTATTTGGAGTGCACAGTTTAATGCCTAAATAAGGACTGGGATTTTATGCCTATATAAGGGCAGGGCGAATTGTGCCTATATAAGGACATGATACAGGAAAACCCATGTACGGACACCCTAAGAGGAATACAACACCCACTCCCACTTTCGTGTGTACGATAATAATAAAATGCTAAACATTTAATATGCTAAACATAAAATGGAGTACCGCATATTGCTAAGAATATTTCATAAAAGCATTTAAAAGCATTTAAAAAACCTATTAAAATGCAAAAGGTACTGAACATTTCAAGCATTGCTTTTCTCAGTTCAAGCATTTATTTGGAAATAAAATGCAATTTGAATGGAAATAAGCAGTAATATTTACATTTGACAGAAAATGATCGATAAGATGTTCAAAAATCAAAGTCATTTCATGTCATGAAAATTAATGAACTTTTTAGACAAAATAAGATGACAAAGTGTCTGAGGAAGTACCGCGAAGTCTGTACTATAAGGCTAGTTCTACTTCAAGCAGATTAAATTGCCATTCAGTTCGAAAAATGAAAAAAAAAAAAATCGATTTTGGGAAGAGTTCCAAGTTTTTGAAATATGAAGGACAAATTTTACTGCGTCGCTGGTACACTGTGGGTTGAATCAGAGTCAGTGTACGGGTCTGGTGTAAACATGAGATCATCTATTTCTATAGACAAAATATCGTCCACTGAAGTTGGTGTCAGTTGGAACACCTCGTGTAGTAGATTAATTGCACAGAGATGCTGAAGCTATCGCTTTCAGCATAGGATGCCGCAGCAATGTTCGCGTCCGTTGTTACCTGTGTGCCTGTAGATCCATCTCGTACCTCAGCAGCAGCTGGAAGCGTCTGTGAGATCTCAATGAATGCCATCATCAGGATTAGTAGCCTCTGGGGACAACACAGAGCATGGGCCGTTATCGGGTCCAGCAGAGTATCGATATCCGTTGGCGTTGCTGATGGAAATGTTAGACAGGTGTCCAACACGCATTCTTCACCGCATAGCAGGCATCGTAGAACAGGTAAGATGCAATCTTGCCAGATTGGTCTGAATGACAGGAACCACGTGGTATTAAGGTCCCGTAGACGACTCATGCCCAAAAGCTGTACTATTCGCTCACGGCACTTTCGTTAAAGGAGAGCTTTCTCCATTTCGCTCGGAGTGATGTCTGCGAATAGGCTGGCCATAGCGTAATAGCAGGAAGAGAAATAGAATTCCGGCAACAAGTGCTAGAATTAATGGTATGCCACCAAACACCGATGTGCAAAGTTCGGGATGATTCCGAGTATTGCCTGGAAAGGTGCTAACAGACCGGAGCAGATGCCCTTAAATAGATGTACAATTCCACTTGTATCAGACATGTTAAAGATACGTCCTATCATTTCCCCGAAATGTATAGGGCAGTTTGTACATATTAAAGTCTGTATCTCAGCCGAAGTCCTTGGTACTTGTAGATCATAGTTTCTTTGGCCGAGGTCAAAGGCACTGTTTGCTGTAAAAGCATGGCTTTCATTCTGCTCAAAGTATCAAATCTTATAAAAGAGACGTTCAGCGAAGGCCACAAAGGCGACTCCTTGACTGTGTCTATTGGGGCAAACAATACTTGCATACAGCAAGTGACCCTGGAGTTGACCGTTACTAGATATGGGATGCCTGGCAACATGCTGCAGCAACTCTGATCATTCAACATGAGGTAACTCCCATTCGAAAGTTGTCCAAACGTTGGATTAATCACAGCAGCTGGTGTACCCTGCTGATGGCAAGACAAATTTGCCACAGAACCATTGCAAGCCCCGTGTAAAGAAATGTCCTGACATATAAGTGAACCGCTCAGTGCACTTTTACAGTGTGTACCGCTCAAAAACACTTCACGATCCCCACTTCAACATCTATATGTATACGGTAAATTCCAAGATGTCTTAATGTATTCCTTACCCAACCTTTCATATTTGCCTGCTTGCATTTGTCTGAGGCAATACTGAAATTGCAAAGTAGTCACAGGTAGTGTGATTTTACCATGAATGAGCCATTCTGTAGCTGGTTTTTCTGCCACTGTGAATGGTAATTTTTCCAGTTTTTCAATGCTCAGCACTGTATACTTTGCTCCTCTTTGTGCCAGTTCGATCTGTTTATCAGTTAGATTGTATTCTGCAAACAGAGCCGACGTGTTGATGAAACTCCAAGGCACATAGCCCGCACGCAAATATTGCAGCGTCCAGCTCAATAACACAATAGAACGTAATTGTGATTGGCCTTGCTGTAACATCGCCAAATCTTGTTCTAGTATGTCGATAGCAGAGGATACAATGTTGTCCAATGAATATATTCTGGAGGACAAAGTTGTTAACCCATTGTCCGACCACAGTGAGTGTTTTCTCTAAATTAATACGATCAAGTTCACGTATTCGTTCTGCGGCCTCCATCTGTGACACCTTCCATGCTTCATTATAAGCAGCATAAATGCCGGCATATATGAAACGTGTTTGACGCGGTTTTCTTGGTCCAAGCAAGAATTCCCTAAGGTCTGCGTCTTCTTTAAGTAAGGATAAGTGTTGTTTCACATCCTGTAGTGTAGATTTCTGCAGCCAATCGAGGCATAATTTTCCTACACTGTATGTCGTTACTACCCCCGGATGCTGTCTTTGGACGTATCTTGGGTCTGGCCTATGAATAGTAAAGCCCTGAGTTTTATTCAGGAATCTTTCCTGACAGTTGTACGTGTCTGTGGGCCAGATCAACCATTTTTTCCAATCAGGATTAGATCTGTTGAGTTGTAGTATTTGGTCAACTGTCACCGCTGCCTGTGTATTGTTATCACTTGCAGGTGTTGGTACAGAAGGTGTTTTCATCTCTTTGATCTTGGCTAGTCCAAGACAAGATGTTTGTTGGACAGTTTCATTCAAAAACATTATTTGTTCAGGGATAATACAGGCTCTAAATAACGCTTCTATCCCCTGCACTTGCCAATCTTTAGTACCCCAGACAGTTTTTGTGTCTATTGCGTCTTTCCATAAGTTGAAACCCTGTCTAGACAGTTGGGCAATAAATGTTGCAGAGTAAATCTGTTTTGTATTTGTTAACATAATTTTCAGTCCTGTTTTGTTTACATTTGTATAGTAAAACGTTTTCTGGATCAGATGTATTGTAACCTGAAAAATATGGAAACTTGTTAGCAAATGTTTTTGAACTACCTTGTGGTGGTGTAGGACAATGCTCCCATTGGTTAAACATAAACACATTTCTAGGGTATGCAGATTTATGCAAATAATGATGACCATAGTGGTTATAGCAATACAGCTGTTCATAGTCTGATGAACCCTCTAAATATTCATTTTAGAAAATGCAGCAGATTTTTCTAGGTCAAACATTATGTCATTAACAGTCTCAAAGTCCCAATCATCTGAATAGGTATTGGACGAAATTAGATCACTTAGTGAAATTTTAAACAAATGTGGAATGTTCAATTGTTCCGTCGGGCCAAAGATATCAAATTCTGTTTTGTCCACACTATACAATCCTGTATAGGAACGGCTGTGATGTTCACTGTTGACAAGTCTCTTGCTTCACGATGGGAAGATTTATGTGGTTTCAAAGTACGTTCACATCTTTTCCTTCATTGTTCACATGGATGTATCTGCCACTTATAAGCATGCTCATAGTTGTAACCAAAGCTAGCCAAAGCAGGAAAACAAATATTCCAGAAATAATCCAGAGCTCAATCCATGGGGAAACCAGATAAGTCTTTTTCAGAAAGTGAAGAAAGTCTTGTACTTGCTGCTTGAGTTTGAATGATGCTGGCGTCGTTTCAGGTTCACTCGGATCTTCTGAGAACGTATCAAAGTTAATGAAATAGCCAGAAGCCGTTCTGTCAATTATTGGAATTGCATCAGGATTTGTAGAAATCGCTGGAACCAGTTGATCACTTGCTACATTGGTGTAGACAGGTGTATTTGGACGAACTGTTACTTGATTTTCAAGAGGGATGAGTTCCATTGCATTGTTGCTTAGTCCTTCATCTGTTACTGCTGAATTCTCGATAGTAATCAGTCTTTCAGTCTGAACCTCTTGGATAGTAGCGAGAGGAGTGCGTCTGCTACTAGGTCGGAGTCCACGAGGCCTACTATTTAGTATTGGCCACATACTGTGGTTTGATGAGGTCGATGGACACAAATCTTTTCTCCTTTCTTCCAGCAAGGGGCGGCAGAAGTACCGTACTTGTTCCTTGAACTGCTAAGACAGGTACTGGTTGTCTGTAAGAAGGTCCAAATACCTTCTTGTCCGCAATCTTTTCTCTGACTAGATCCCCAACTTTTGGAATCCAGACAGGCCTTGCTGGGACCGCCGGTTTTCCCCAGTGGTGGTTGGCTGCTGGAATACGTTGCTTTGTTTTGATCTTAGTTCATTGAGTTCCTGTAAAACAGCCAAACGATCTTTGATATCAAACGGTTTATTTTCCACCACTGTGCCTACGTGATCGAGATCTGGTACCCACATTCTTGTCCCAAATAGGACCTCATATGGAGTGACCCCCCCTAGAGAACTTCTTGGCAGGTTATTTAATGAGCGTTGGACCCCATAAAGATGCTTGACCCACCCATCACCCGAACCTAATACCCTAGCTGTTATAGACTGCTTTATGTCCCGGTTTTTCCTTTCCACAACCGAATTTCCCTCAGGATGGAATGGAGAGGAGTACCGAAATGCAACGCCCAGACTGGCCATGGCTTCTTTGTAAGCCCGAGAGCTAAACGCAGGGCCCTGGTCAGAATGTAGCGTGCCTATTGCGTATGTGCCGATAAAGACTCGCAAATATTTTATAACAGTTCGAGCGTCAGCTGAGCGCTGAGGCCATATCCATAGGAACCTTGATTCAGTATTTGTGGGATTGCATTTGTCCAGAAGGGTGCATGCGCGTAGATAGTCTAATGCTGTCTAATAATGGTGTCTGTACTGGGCAGCTACATTTGTAGCATGGTGTCTGGTGGCTTTCTCGTGTAATTTACAGTCTATGCAGTTATTGATGAAGATGTGGATTTCTGTATTCATCCCAGGCCACCAGTACATCTCTTTTAATGTCAAGATTGTTTTAGAGATCCCTTGATGTGACAGACCCTCCCCCAAATGTGCTTCATAAATCAAAGCTGCTCTACGTTCCATGTTTGGAATTACCCTATCCCCCACTCCAGGGATTCGAGCAAAAGGAACGCTGTTCGCATCAATTACATAAGAGTACTTGAGTGGAATTTTTTTGGTAACGCTGCACCACTGCCTTTGCTTGTAGCATTGACAGCCAACATTATCTCACTGTCTATTTTTGTTTTGGAACGAGTGATCGCAGCTACGGAAGCCGTCTGAATAGCCCCCTTTGCGGCTTCGTCAGCCAATGAATTCCCTGCAACGTGAACGCCATCATGTTGATGACTCAGTGTGTGGATCACGTGAGCCTTGTAGTTCGTTCTTCAACTGAACTACTTGTTCCCAAAGCGTTTGTGCTTTATTGTGCCACCTTCGCATCTTTGAAACCATTTTCAAGCCAGTTTTGTATATATTCATTATACGACTGAACACAGTAAAAGGAATCGCACACTATTAGTGTGGGGAATTCTCGATCTGTACTTTCAAGTGCCAGTTTGAATGCTTGTAGTTCAGCTCGCTGAGCTGTACAATCTCCTAGAGACTGAGTTTTTGTGACCATAGGTCTGAAGACGCCATCTCGCATGCGACCTTTAACGATTGCACACACTGCACTGTAAGCTTGCTTACTCCCTGTTGCGGGCTGTGCGTATCCGTCAGTGTAAATTATAAATTCGTACTGATCGAGAGGCAGAATCTCAGTGGGCAGAGGACATTCTTGTTCATATTGCAGGAACGCTTGTGTTTTTAAATCGGGATCAAAAACTTATTCAACATCTGTTGCAGCAAGAGAATTAACCCATTGTATCCATCTTGGATGTAATGCTTTAGCATTTGGAATGCTTGCTTTTGTGACCGCTTCTAAAGCTGGTACTGGGGTTACGACAATAATGCGTTTCCCTTGGGCTAGGGCTCTTTCTTTTGCTACAGCGGTTTGAACTGCTGTCAGAATTTTTTCAGTTGAAGTGAAGCGCATTTCCGCTTGTGTATACAAATGAGATTTTTATGCAATTGGTACTTTTTCACCCTCGTTAAATGTTAAGTAGGTGAATCCGCATTGACCCGAAATTATTCGGATCACCAAGTTGCGTTGACTTACGCGTGTTTGTAAGTGATTTGTTGCTAACATGTTAGCCTGGAGCGAACGCAAGATTTCTGTGTGTTCCTGTGTCCAATTTTTGATTGAAAAATCAGGTTTGATTAATGCGTAGAGAGGTTTGACCCTTTCTGCGTAATTTAGAATGTATGTTCTTCCAAAATTTAGGAAACCCAGGATGGATTGTAAATTTTTCAGCATTTTTGGAGGTTGGAGCAGCTCCCATTTTTCTAGAAAGTTAGCTGCCAAGCTCTTGCCTTCACTTGAAAGCTCATATCCTAGAAATAGGACATTGAGATGGGCAATTCTGGACTTTTTGAAGTTGAATTTGTAGCCCTCAGAGGCGTTGCCCAATATAATGGTACTCACCCTGTTCAAGTGTTTATCCAGGTCATCGTCTTTCAGATAGATGTCATCGACATATGACAATGCCTCATTATCATAAATTTGTAGTAACTCCGTTACCCTCGCTGAGAATAAAGCTGGGCTGTTCTTGAACCCTTGTTGGAGTCGACAAAATTGACGCTGGGTCCCCATTATGGAGAATGCTGTTAAGTACCTGCTTTCAGGTGCTATGTTTTGACAAAAGAAACCATTTGAGATATCCAATGTGGTTTTATATTTTTTATGCACAATGTTATTCATTAATGCTGTGCTATGTGCATTTTATACTGCAAAGGTTTTTGAACAAGTGTTTAAGTGTCTGTAATCCAAAACTAGACGATAGGTGTTGTCTGGTTTGGAGACAGGAAACAAAGGATTGTTCATTGAGGAGGTGCATGTTTCAATCACCCCTTGGTATTCAAGTTGATCTAAGATCTCCCTGACCTGTTTTTTAGCTTCTTGTTTTATTGGATACTGCCTTTGTGCAGTAGGTTCATGTTTCATATGTATTTTATGGTGAGGGGAGTCCTCATCCCATCCTACATGATTTTTATATAATGCTGGGGCCTGGGCTACTGCCCATTTCCTGGCATATGTATATTTTAGGTGTATTGGAATATGGTTGGAGAAGGCAGGCATAATAATGTCCTTGCCGTGTGGGCACTCCCTGACAAATTGTGGTGGCCAGTCTTTTTCTACTAGAAGTATGTCATAGCCCCTTGATAGTCTTTCCCAAAATAGTGCTTTCACCCGTCTAGGTATGTCTCCCTCCATCCGGAGTATTATTTCATATAACTTTTGTGGAGTACTAACCCTGTCCTAGGTGTAGGGAGAGGTATGAAGTAGGTGAAGTATTCCTTACTATGGTATACTAAGAGTATGTTAAGTCTAGTATGCCTAGTATGCCAAGAGTCTCTCTAGGTTTCTAGTCAGCTCCATACCTTAAGAATGAGAGAGGTGGGAATCTCTTGCCAGACTCGAACTCCAACACCCCGCGAGGGAAGTCAGATCACTGGAAGCTGGACTCTCTGCATGCAGGGATGACAGCGTCTTCTCAGTGCATCAGGCCGGGAAACGGGCTCCTCTGAAGTCGAGGTCTCCTCTGATTTACAAGGGCTAGGGAAGGTATATTTATACCTGAGAGGTACCTCAGAATGTTAGCATTGACGTGAATCGGGCAGCGGAAGACGTCATGAATGAACCCCTAAGGTATAACGGTTCATGCATAATAGATGAGTCCTTGAAGAAATCAATAGTCCTGTGCTAGGGAAACTCCCGAAGCCTAAGGGTCTGTTCTTCAAGAACTCGTTGTGACATTAGGGTGGACGGATGTCGGAGACCATGCCTGTATTTGGAGTGCACGGTTTAATGCCTAAATAAGGACTGGGATTTTATGCCTATATAAGGGCAGGGCGAATTGTGCCTATATAAGGACATGATACAGGAAAACCCATGTACGGACACCCTAAGAGGAATACAACAGATTGGTATGGCAGGTTAATAATGCAGCTAAGGTAAGAGGGGAACTTACCAAACTAGTGGTTCAAGAGACAAAGGGACCAGTTGGGTTGATGATGATTGCCGGGAGAGTAGAAGAGTTGTGAACAGGAGTAGTCTATGTTTTAAGTCAAATCCAGGGGATACCTGCCTAAAAACAGTCATGGTGGCCTCTAAAATTGCCTACCGAAATGTATGTGCTCATAAAAAGAAAGAGTTTTACAGAGTGAATTGGGAGTTAATGCTAGCTGCCATTGTGGATAATAATAGTAAGCATTTCTCGTGACTAGAGAACTCTCTAACTCTCTGATCTCCATCCTTCTTAGAGGCCCAGATAAGTGAAGAAAATTGGTATACTTTCATCTACTCGCTATACAGTGTGGGAAACTCTGAGAATGTGTTTGTTGACCGGCCAGCTCTGAAATGGAGGCAGGAGTGAATACGAGCACTGAGACAGCAGAAGTGCTGTCGGAAATAATTAGTAATATGAAAGTCTCTAGGGCTGGTGGTCCAGATTGGTTACCATCTGTGATATTTAAGAAAGATCCTAGAAAATGGGGACTCATTTTGATTGGGTTTTTCCAGTGGGTTTCTCGAACAGACATCCTCCCGGACTCATGGATAGGAGCCATAGTGAAGCCCATTCACAAAAAAGGCAAAAAGGATCAGCCTGCTAATTATCGTTTGATTTCCCTTCTTGACATTCCCACCAAACTCTTTGCGCAAACATTATTAATACATCTGGCTGCCTGGGCTGTTGACACAGAACGGATCCCTGTGAAGCAAGGAGGATTCAGACAAAGGACTCAACGAAGGACCATTGTTTCTTGCTGAGGGAGTCACAAGGAAGTCAATGGAGTCGGTTGGTGGCCTTTGCTGCTGCTTCGTTGACTTTCAAGCTGCTTTCGACAGGGTGGATAGAGGTACACTTTGGTGCAAACTTCAGCAGTGGAATATTTCTGGAGCCTTGTTAGATCTTGTGATGAAGCTTCATAGTGATAATTGGGTTTGAGTCGACCTGAACAGGCGCGGAGCCTATCGAGGAAAATTCCAGTAATGAGCGGCTTACGACAGGGGTGTGTGTTGGCACCCCTGCTGTTTAGTTTGTTCATTGTGGATCTCCCCTTGACATTAAGTGGTATACATAGTTATTCTCTAAAGATAGGGGTTAGGCGCATTAGTTGCATTATGTTTGCGGATGATTTGGTAGTAATGGTCCTTACGCCTGTAGGGCTCCAAAGGAAATTAAATGCCCTGAATTCTTATTGTCCTGAAGCCACACCATAAATGTTGCCAATACAAATACATTGTTTTTCTCTAGAAAGAAAAATAAATTCACTTGGTTTTTACGTGATGTGCGACTGGAGCAGAACGCATAAATATCTGAGTATGATCTTCTCTAATAATTTGAGATGGGACAAGCATATAGCTTCCCCGAGACTTGTACTATCAGCAGAAGTGAATGGCCTGAAAAAATGTGATCGCAAATATGGCAGCTACACCTTTGAACCATTAAGTAACGTTTTTCAGAGCAAATTAATGCTCCAGGCTCTTTACGGAGCAAAGGGCCTGGCAATGGATTGACGGGTCGCATGGGAAGGTCTAGAAGGTAGGTCTTTGAAGTTGCTCTTTGATCTACCTAAAAATGCGATTGTTCAAGCCGTAAGGCGGGAGTTGAGTAGCCTGGAGTGCTCTGGCAGATGCCAAAGCCTTACATTTTTATTTTTCAATTAAAAATGGGGCTCCTGTTGATAAGCTTTCAGTACTAATCTTACCTGAGATATTGTCAGTTCTTTCCGGAATAAGGAATCCTGTGATAATAATGTTGCAGCGACTATTTTATTTATTTGAAAGGTTTTATATAACGCTGGCTAGACTCGGAGGTATCAGAGCGCTTTACATGAGATAAGACATTGCATCAGAACATTGTTACATAGTTACATCAGTTACAGTTACGGTTGCGGTTGCAGGTATCAGTATATGCTTGGGAGAAAAACGTGAGCTTACACAATAATATAAGATATTAGCGCGTAGCATATCCAAGACACACGTCATATGGGGAATGGAAGGTGGTGGGGGAAAGGTAAACAGGGGAGAGGAAAGCAGACAGAGTCAGATAGATCTGAAGGGGGAAAGTACTTCAGGGGGAATAAAGCAGTCAAAGTAGTCAAAGAGAGAGAGAACTAAAACCATGAAGAACCATGAAAAACAATGTCCGATGTCCGGCTGGGTAGGTGACGGCCGATGGGGTGACCCAGAGCCAGACTCCGCTATAGCTACATAGGACAGCTCCACCGGGCATCGGCCATAATTGCTCGGTCTCTGCGGTCAGTATAATGATCATGATTACTCTGAAAAATTTCGAATTCAAACGCGAGAGTTGGAGAGATGGAGATCACAGTCAGATCTGATCCCAGGTGAGAATAGGGGTCCAAGAAGGGGGTAGCTCCAAGGGGAATACAGCCTAAAAGTCAGTCCCTGGCATGGGGGCTCCTGGCCGGAGCTCATCATCTGTCTGCCATCTTAAAAAAATCCTTTGTGAGATACATTGCGGGATAAACTGGATACCAGTTGACAGAATTGGCAGATTGCACCCCAGCTTCATGCCATAAGGAAGGGATTGAAATGAGCTCAGCGTCCGCCCACTGTCCCCACCCCCCAATTTTGTCTTCCTCGTGTCTAAGTTTGCTGGACTAGGAGTCCCAGGCATGCAAACTGTGCAAATCAGTCAAATAAAGGGCACCCTTAGGCAATGTGCAATTGTAACCAGTAGGAGGGATGAACTTTAGTATCTCAAGGGTAAGAGTTTATCCATTCCTTTCATAGCCTTGCAGAAGAGTATGGACCTTTTTCTGTATTTGTACAAAATTCCTGATACGTTTTTACGAAATTAAATTCTGCCGCTGAGGGTAGGAGTTGATCCCGGTTGACGTTTACCGGGGCTAAAAACAGAAAAAGTCAAGAGACATGGTCAATGCCACTGTAAGCGAGGTAGGAAGTACTCAGTGAGTCATTTATTGATAGACTGTGTATATCTTCTGGAGTAAAGGAAGAAGATTCTCCGACCTGTCTTTAAAAAGTATGGAATGTGGTCCAGAGAAATGGGTCTAAATTTGAGATGAGGCTTTAGATATCAGGATGTACTGTGGCATAGAACCTTATCTCCGATGAGGTCACTGTCAGAACCCTGACAGCTGACGCTTGATGTGTGGAAATTCTATTAGTTGACAGTTGCTCTGTGATCGCCGTTGGATGAGGAGATAAGAATAAACCTCACTTACCTGCACTGGCTTCCTGTCGTTCTTCAGCAATACACTACAATTTCTGGTGACGCAGGACGGGATCTGGGGCCACGTTGTGCAGATTACTGTATTCACCTCAACAAGGCGAGAGGCGGCTCCGTTTCACAGCTGATGATCGAGGGATCTGGAGTTGTTGGTTGTTCCTGGCCAAACTCTTCATCTAGCCTATCAGAGTTTATTTTCCCTCAAGTTTGGCAGTGAGTCAAGTTCCTGGGGTGCCTTAGACTGTCAGAGTCTGCCCCTTTCAGGAGCCTGTGCAGTTCGTTGACATCCGAACGCTACCGCTGGAAGAAGGTACGCGCCTTTCCTTAGCGGTACCTGCTGCGTTGTGAGGTACATGTACATTGCTATCGTTGGGCTCAGAGGAACGGCTTTTCGCCCTCTAGCCCCTGCTGCTTTCTTCATTTTAAGCTCTGCGAAGGGGTTTGGAGGAACGACCATTCGCCCTCTGACTCGCTGCCCGTTAGTTTTATTTTTTTAGCAGTTCGACGTATGCGCCGACTTGTAGGAGTGGCTTACATCGTTACTTGTGACAACTAGACTGCTAAGAAGTCGGGTTCGGAGGAACGGCTATTCGCCCTCCAACTCTTGCTTTTTCAGCTTGATTTACCTCAGTGTTAAACTAATGGTTTCTTGGGTTCGGTGAGGCTTCCAGTTCAGCCATTAATGTAGGAAGTGTGGAGGAAGTTCCTCTTCGTCCTCCAGCTTTTAATTTGGTAACAAATCGAGTCAAAGCATGTGGAGTGTAAACATAATTTTCGTTTATTTAAAATATACAAAAAAGGATCTGTCAAATCGTCAAGTGCACAGAATATTCAGGAGACTTTGACTTGCAGTTGATTTCCCATGCGATAAGAATTATCATTAATTCATTATACATCCCTCTGGTGTTACTAATTGTACATTCTTGTTATGAAAATTCAAGAATTGTTAACATGTGGTAGTGCAATGCGCTAGATGTAACGATAGTAGCATTATATTAAGCCAAATGTTATAGAGTGTAATCATACCAATGCATGACATTACTTCTCAGGGTTGTTAGTAGTGCTTTAGCCTTGTCTCAGGAATTACTATTGCACTTCCATGTTTCAATATGTTTTAACATAATAATATGTGGTAGTATCCTGCATTAAGTATAAAGTTAGTAGTATTACAACTTATCATTATCTAACTTGGTGCAATTTAGCATTCAATAAGTCTCACAAATGCAAAACGTCACTTCTCCACCCTTTTTTCTGTCTTCTCCAGGTGAACCTTTACTTGGGTGGTCAAAGTGGAAAAAGGTATTTTGGAATTATGCTCTGGTTTGTGGCACTAATTTCAGTGCGGAACGCAAACATGCATTGCTCTTACATTGTTTCGGGGCGGAGGGTCAGGACGTGTTGGAAAATTTACCTGAGCTTCCGCATGCAGAAGCACGTGACTTAAATGAGTATGAAATTGCCATTGCAAAATTAGATCAACATTATTTACCACATGTGAGCACCATTTTAGAAAGATATCATTTTGGTTTGAGGTGTCAGGGTAAGGATGAATCGGTGGAGGAGTTTGTGACTGCTTTGAGGAAGTTGGCCTCTAAATGCAAATTTGGGGGGCGATAGAAGAGAGGATTAGAGATCAGTTTGTGTTGCGGTGCAACAGTGACAAATTACGGGAGGAATTTTGGATGAAAGATGAGCCACCTCTTGAGGAGGTTCTCATTGTCGCAAAGCAAGTTGAACACATGTTGAAGTGTGTGGGTGAGCTAAAGGCAGGGAAAGAGGTGCATAGTTCTAATGATTCTGTATCAGAAAATGTCGCAGTGATTAGTGCTGATAAGCCTCGGAGTGTTCCACAGGTGAAACAGACCCCTGAGGTCAAAGGTGTCAGGAGAAGGGAACAGAATCTCAATGTTACTTGCTACAGATGTGGGTTTGTAGGCCATAGAGCCAATGATAATTTCTGTCCCGCTTTATTCCAAGTTTGCAACTCCTGTGGTTTAAAGGGCCACTTCAGCAAATGTTGTAGGAACAGATATAAAAGAAACAGCAAGGGTGGGAGCAAAAAATCGTGTCAGGAGATTGTATTACAAGTTAATGAGTCCAAAAAGATATTCCCCTCTGAAGTTGTTAGCATTGATGGTAAAGAGATCTTGATGAAGTTTGATTCTTGTTATCGCATCACGATTATCTCTGAGAAAACGTTGCTGAGGCTGTTTCCGGGCAACAAGTCACTATCTAAAATGGACATACAACCTGGAGGATATGGTGGGAGCAGGATTGAAATGCTAGGATATTTTGAAGACACCATAGGTGTGTGTGGAAAAAGCACTTGTGGTATGATTTATGTTTCATGCAAAGGTGATGATCTTTTAGGTTGGTGTCATCAGAAGGATTTGGGTGTCAGCTTGCATCCAAGTAAAACCCCACAGGTACAAGTTGACGAGAGTGAATGTAACCAAAACAAGTTTGTCAAGGAGTTCAATGTCTTGTTCCAAAACAAACTTGGAAAGTTGGTTGGTTACAAGCACAAGATCAGATTAAGAGATCATGCAACCCCTTATGTGGCAAAGATAAGAAGGATTCCTTAACATTTGCAAACGGCGGTTGACATTGAACTTAAGAGGTTGGTGGAGTGTGGGGTCATTGGAGGAGTTGAAGCCACGTATTGGTTGGCTCCCATTGTCGTTGCTCGCAAGGGCAATGGGGACATTCGCCTTTGTGTGGACTTGAGGGCGCTAAACAAAGAGGTTGTGGTTGACCGAATCCCATTGCCCAACATTGAGGAAATGATCACGACTTTTACCGGCGCTAAGGTTTTTAGCACATTAGATCTTATGTCGGCCTATCATCAGGTCGAATTACATGAGAGCTCGCAGGATCTGACCGCTTTCACTACTCCTTTTGGCATTTTTCATTTTAAAAGGATGCCATTTGGCTTAATTTCTGCTGCTGCAGTTTTTCAGAGGATTATGTCGGTCATTTTGAAAGATCAGCCTGGTGTGAAGTGCTATCAAGACGACATAATTGTGTTTGGATCTAATAATGATGAGCACGACCAGCGTGTTCGCCAGGTGTTACAGAAGACTCAACTTGCAGGTTTGACACTGAAAGCTGAGAAGTGTAGGTTTGGTGTCACTGAAGTAAGCTACTTGGGATACAAAGTTACTTCTACAGGGATTAAACCCAAGAAAGAACTTGTGGACACGATTAGAGCTCTAAAGGAACCTAAAACCAAGGAGGAACTTTTGTCTTTTCTAGGAATGGTTGAGTATAGCCGCTTCATTAAAGACTTTGCTAGCAAAACTTTTAACATGCGGAAACTGTTAAAAAAAAATATTGATTTTGTGTGGGGTGTTGAATGTTCTCAAGAATTTTCTAATGTTAAGCAGGAATTGAGTAATGCACCTTCACTGCAGTCTTTTGATGCTTCCTCTGTGACAAAAATTGTGTGTGATGCAAGCGGAAAAGGTTTGGATGCACTAGTCATTCAAACAAGGGATGGCAAGGAAAATCTTATTGCATGTGTCTCGAGAACCGTCAGAGATGCAGGGCCTGATTCACAGAACTAACTTACGTGAAATACGTAAAGTTAGTGATTTTCGGTATTCACAGAATACACTTAGCACTACTAACTTTATGTCCGCTCCCGGGCCGGAGATTCCGGCCCTGTGGCGGAATTTCCGCCTCTTGGCCGGAATCTCCGCCTCTGGGCCGGAATCTCCGCCTCCGGACTGGAATACCCTCATTTAGGCCGTTTCAATGCTCAAACGGCCTAAATGAGGGTATTCCGGCCCGGAGGCGGAGATTCCGGCCAAGAGGCGGAAATTCCGCCACAGGACCGGAATCTCCGGCCCTGGAGCGGACATAAAGTTAGTAGTGCTAAGTGTATTCAGTGAATACCGAAAATCACTAACTTTACGTATTTCACGTAAGTTAGTTCTGTGAATCAGGCCCGATGAACGCAACTATTCGGTAATTGAGCGAGAGTCGTTAGCTGTGTTTTGGTCCATTATGAGGTTTAAGCATTTTCTCTGGGGTGTCAAATTTGGCATAGAAACTTATCATAAACCTTTAGTTGAGGTTTTCACCAAGAAGGGACTTGATTCGTTATCATCTCGTATATGGAGATGGGTTGTGGGGTTGCAGGACTTCTCTTTTTCTGTCCAGTATGTTCCAGGAGCGAGCAACTATTCTGCTGACTGTCTATCTAGACTTGTAGACATTGGAAATTCGCAGTCTGATGGTAGCGAGGAACTGGACGAGGAGGGAGTCAGTGTGTGTGAAGTGACTGAAGGATCCATTGGTGAAGAGGAGTGGTTAACTGAACTTCAGAATGATGTGACTTTGTGTAAGATTAGGGATATAATCAGTTCGGGAACGAGGTGTAAAGCCCAGCTCAAGGATTGTGTAGGTGGATAGGAGAAGATTGTGGACGAACTTGCTGTGGACAAAGGGTTTTTGTTAAGAGGCACGAGACTGATTCCCCCTGAAAAATTGAGAGGTAAAATATTACGCTTAGCTCATGAGGGTCACATGGGTATAGTCAAGACAAAAGGGAGGCTTCGGAGAGATTTTTGGTGACCTTCACTTGATCGTGATGCTGAGTGTTTGATTAGGGATTGCGTTGAATGTGTAGTTTGTGACAAGGGGCTCAAAACTAGTCAGTTGCCTATGGTATGCAGAACACTGCCCAAATATCCTTGGGAAGAAGTTGCTATGGATATTTTGGGGCCCATAAGAGGTGAGCATGCCACTCCCTATGTCATTGTCCTGATGGACGTATACTCCAAGTGGGCTGAAGTATCATGTGTGCAGGACATTTCATCCTCGGCAGTGATCAGGTTTTTGGAGGGCGTGTTCAAGAGAGAGAGTTTTCCCAGGTACCTACTTACGGACAATGGGGTACAATTCTGTTCTTGTGAGACGCAGTCGTATTTGCAGAGATGTGGTATTGTGCACAAGAAATCGGCTCTTTATCATCCTGAGACGAATGTTGCCATTGAGAGAGTCATTAAAACTTTAAAGGAAGGTATTCAACTAGCAAGAGTGAATGGCTTGGATTGGAAGAAGGAGTTGTCAAGTAGACTGTCAGGGTATTTCTTCTCACCGCATGGCTCCACCGGGAAGACTCCTTTTGAATTGTTCAAAGGAAGATCTCCATCTACGTGTGTATCCCCTGGTTGGATGTGTTGGAGCAAAGGCTGTGTTTACAATACTCCTGGTGAATGGAGAAAGAAAGAGATTTCTATTCAACACAAGAGGAAAGAAGATTTTGACTCTCACAAGTGTGTAAGAAATGTTGAAGTTGGTGTGGGTGATTTTGTCAAAATTAAAGCGCCGAGAGGGTGTGTCAAAATTCACTAGAAAGTTACAAGTAGTCAAATGTTTCAGGAATGCCGTTAAGACACATGATGGTCGCATTTGGAACAAGAGTAGGGTTGCTATCATACAGCAACCACATGTGTCTTCTGATAACTCAATCTTTAACTCACAACCGGGTGGAAGTTGGGTTTGTGATTCAAGATCGCAAGGTTCTTCTAGGAGTACTCCCTCCATTCACAGGAGAAGCATTAGGGAGATCAGGAAACCTGCTTATCTCAAGGATTTTGTTGTGTAAGATTTGATTCTTGTTTTAACAATGTGTCATTATATGTTTTCTGATGCTTAACTTTGTATATTTCATATTTGTTTCTTGTTTACATTTGTTTTTATGCAATGCAGTTCTCTTTGTTGTAAGAGAGGGAGAAGTGTGGCGTAGAACCCTATCTCCGATGAGGTCACTGTCAGAACCCTGACAGCTGATGCTTGATGTGTGGAAATTCTATTAGTTGACAGTTGCTCTGTGATCGATGTTGGATGAGGTGATAAGAATAAACCTCACTTACCTGCACTGGCTTCCTGTCGTTCTTCAGCAATACACTACATGTACCCATTGCTACTGGTCAATATTAGAGCAAAGTCATAGCATCCCAAATTAGGCTTCCCTCCTCTTAGTGTTTTTGTGGTTGTGACAAGCTGCTATACATATTGCCCTTTATAATATTTTTATTGAGTAAAATTATTTTTAAAATGCTTTTTAATGTATGTTTGATTTTGAGAGGTTGACTTTTTATACAGTTTTGGTATGAGAGGATTAAATGTTTATATTGCTATATCCCTTATAAACCAAAGTTATTTATTGGTTGAACTGATTTATCTTTGAGTAGTAGTAGTGTAATACTGATTGTATGAGATTTGAAGTTGTTTAAATTAATGAATTGGGAAATGTGCTATATTTCTGTAAGAATTTATTCCTTGAAAATAAAGTATTTTTTGACTAGTGCCATTGTGCTTAAAGTTATGTCCTTCACAAGTATTAGTGATAACTATTTGAAAATAACAAACAAGAGAAACTAAGGGGCTTATTTATCAGCCCTTGCGTCACTTTTGCGCCGCCGGTGCGTCACTTTTTGTGACGCACCAGCAGGGTAAAAAATGCGCCATGTTGCGTCATATTTACAAAGTGACGCATCTAGGTAGATGCGTCACTTTGTAAACCTCTGCGCCACATTATACCTGCGCAAGGTATAATGTATGCAGGGTGGGCGTTTTGACGCAAGTAAGCCTCGTAGAAGTGACGCAGTGAAATCTATGAGATTTCACTGCGTCACTTCTAGGACGCAAATGCGTCAATATCTTACGCAGGCGTAAGACTGACGCAGGCACATTTGAAATGGGACTTGCCCATGCGAAATGACCCATTGATGGAGTTGCGTGACTTTCGTGACACTCTCCAGCAATGCGTCATTTTTGCGCCTACAGATACGTCAGAAATACTGACGTATCTGTAACTTTTTGCGATATGATGCATCATACTGCAAATATGACGCATCCAGTATGTCGCAAGGAGGGCGCAATGAAATGTGACGCCGTCGCTGTTTTCACGCAGCGATGCGTCACTTTTCATAAATGAGGCCCTAAGTATTTTCATAATTAACATAATTCAGCCTTATTGTTTTAGGAACCTGCAGGAAAGGCACAGTTGCAATTCTAAGAGGCCCTTTTAAGATCAGTAGTTGAGCCGGTCGTTAAACAAAAAGGAACTTTAAAGACTGAGGGGCAGATTTACAAGCCCCTTGCGCCGCCTGGGCATCACGCTGTGTGACGCACCGGTGGCGCAGCCTGCTAAGTGTTATCTACAAGAACAGGTAAAGTCACCCTGCGTGACTTAACCTGTGCTTGTAAATATCGCCCCTGTTCATGCAACACTTTGCGTGTTGGGGAGTGACATGGATGTTGCTGTGGGTGTACCCACGCAACACCCATGTCCACTGATGCATTTCCAGATTTACGAAAAATCGTAAATCTGGAAATGCGTCAGAATGAGGTGCAAAGAGGAGAAATGTTTTCATTTCTCCTCGTTTTTTTCCACTTTCAATGCGTGCTGCATTCTACAGCACACATTGGAAGAGAAAATCACCTCAATTGATTGTTTTTGTGCAGGAAGGTGCCCCTTCCTGCACAAAAACAATCTCCCCACGACGCAGGCATCCTTGCACCATGGTGCAAGGGTTCCTGCACTGGCGCATGGCAGCAGTTTGTGCGCCAGCGCAGGGGGAAGCACGGAGATGCGGCATATTGTTGTAAATATGTCGCACCCCTGTGCTTCGAAACTAACGCAGCGCGGAGCATCAAAATGACTTGCGGCACCGCGCTGCGTTTGTTTCTTGTAGATCTGCCCCTGAATATTTTGTACGATAAATAGAAACGCATCTAAATAGAAACCTACTGAAAAAAAACTTAGAGCCTCTTAAACGCTTCATTATGACCCTTATAATTCGAATTTTTCACACACCATTCGGCTAAAATCGGTTCTATTTTGATGCAAATTAGAAAATGTAAATAGTATTGGAAAAAAATAAGTGTGCTCTCTAAGTATGAATTATGAATCAGGTGATTTAATACTATCTGTGTGTGCGGTTAGACATGGGGGCATTTCATAAAGTGTCCCAATAATAATATAGCATGTTCCTTTAGCCATATTAATAACTACACTTTTCTTCAAATATTACTTGCACTTTTCAAGGCAATTGCATTTTGCCATTTTGAATTTAAGTCTCCGCAAGTTGCTAGAAATGCTGTTTGCAAAATATCTACATTTTCCTTGTTGAAGTGTTTAATTTGGCAGATAAAGGTTGTTCAATACTGTATACTCCTTATTCGTCCAACAACATTTTTCGTAAATCTTCCATTGGTGCGAACGAGTAGATCTGCAGACCTTTTAAAAGAGTAGGGCATTCTCCTCCCTTAAAAGTGTATGGGAGAACAGTGTGTTCATTCACTGATGCGCTATTACTACCTATTTTTAGCCCACTGCCGATGATCCACCGTCAAAGGGCTTTACACTCTACCATTGGTTTGTGGTCGCTGGAATAAACATATTTCCAACTAACGTTTCTGTCATAAAGCTCAAATTGATGGACAGTTAACAGCCTTGGCCCGGCTTCTGAAAAAGCAAAACAGTTAATGAATCATCGCAAAGTTATGCTGGATGCTTACAAAGGGGTATTTAATGTTCGGCATCTCCCAGCTGCGGAGTGAGTTTCATTTGTGGAATTATGACAGAGCCCTGCGAAATGCGCTGCAGCCGGTTTCCTCGCTTTCGAATTTTCCGTGCACAAAATGCTTTTACTTTAAAAAGTAAGGAGAAAAAAAAGCCAATGTCGTCAGTTTTAATAAATCTAAAACCAGGGTAAGTCAGTTCCGATCAAGGTTTTGAAAGCACTTCACGGTTTTCGGATCTCCTGTCGGCACTGATCATCGCCGATGCTTCACATATGCACGGTGCAGGATGCCAGCTTTTAAAAGAGCATTTCACTGCTTTACATAAAAACAACATCACTTATGTATACATTCATAAATCTCCGGTGCTGTGCGGCAATCATGCAGCTTCCTAAAATATGAATCTGAGCAAGGCAAAGATGTTTTCGCAGGAAACGCTGAAACTGAATATGCATAAAGGAAAATAAAGGCAGAAAATGTGTTTTCACATTTTTTTATGGCATTCTGTCATAGTAAACGTGTGTGTTATATGCGCACTTCCCTGTACATAAAACACTTTATTACTGGTGTGATCAACATGAGGCGGTAAGTATGACTTTTGAGAGACTTTAGGATGTAAGTGTTATCCCAATTAGCAGTCCAAAATCAAGAATCAAATTCACACTTTCCCGCCCACTTAACATCGCTTTTTTATAATTTGTGAAAATGTCTATCGACACAAATGAAAACTAGAAGCACCCAGCTTCAGCCTAGATTTCTACCGCAATAGATTGTTTAAAAAAATAATATATATATACTAAAAGGTCCTATAGCTTGACCAAGTCCTTGAATGATGTCCGGGATCTCAGAAGGACCAGGGGTAATTGAGAGAGTGGAAAAGAGGAAGTAGAGTGTTTGCTAAGAAGTTAGAACCACATCAAGAAGACATGTATTGCAATATTTCACCATTTCACTCGCCAATTCCATAGCACATTATCTACTTAACATGTACGACATATTCAACAGCAGAAGGACGAGCTATGAACATTGTGATGGATTAACATAAACGATATAGTGAATGCACTGATTCTAACTTTGAGTCAGGTCTGATGTGTCATGAAAAGCTGAATATATCATTTACAGTTTAGCTTGCGTTTTTGCAAGCCTGCATTAGAGGACCAGTCAATCCAACTTCTAGGGAAAATGTCATCCTATATTTTAGATCTCTTCATTGTCTCCTCTTCGAAATTAGTCACCGAAAATCGAAGAGGTATGCGAAATAGGAGAATGACTGCTCTTCTTTGCCCTTCTCAGATGCAACTAGCAGCGCTAGGATGTCGCATTCAGCCCGTTTCCGAATTGCTTTGAGGACATCACTCTGAAGAGACTGGATTCAACTGAATATAAATCGCAGACTGAGGTTGAGAAATACACAAAAAGTTGTTATGACTAATTTCGAAGAGGAGACAATGAAGAGATCTAAAATATAGGATGACATTTTCCCTAGAAGTTGGATTGACTGGTCCTCTAATGCAGGCTTGCATATAAGACACCACTAAGAATCGGAAATGATGTATTGACCTCCCCAGAGGAGAAGTTTTCTACATAAACATTCAGATAACCCCTTGCCCGCATGTTTGATGACATGTATATGAATATTGTTTGGTCCTGATGAAGGTGGCTTGATAAGAGGTCCACCGAAACGTGCGTAGACCGCCCCCAAACACAAAGGGAATCTAATAGAGACTTTTTCAATTCGAGAATTTTGGATGTGAAGCAATTACAGATTGGCATTTTTCCCTTCTGCAGTCTCGTTAAAGGAAATATTTAGGATCCCATTCATGTCATTTAATAATGTGTGTTTTTTTTTTTTAAATGGTGGAGGTTTATTAATGACGGTATGTTTGTGCAGTTATGAGAGGTGAGATTGGATGATTGATGGGTTTTGCTGTAGGGGTTATATATCAATTGTATAAATTGTTTTTTTATTATGAACTTTGATAATGTCCCATATGTAAATATAAACTGATGAATGTTTTTGTAACACTTATGATTATTGGAAAAAATATATATATATTCATGAAAAAAAGAACACAAAGATTTTTACAAATAATAAAATATAGACATAAGAATTAAACAATGGTTTAAGAAGTTATTTTGAGGAGATGGCTGTAAAATGAGCTTTTGCCGTATATAAAAGTAAGTGGGTCAGTTTAGAGGTTGTCTAATTACTCTTCGTGGGCATGCCAGACTACCTCTTTAAACGTTTGCAAGTAGTGCAAAACGCTGCGGCCAAACTGGTGTGCAACAAGGGCAAATACAGCTCAGTTACCGACTGCATGAGACAACTTCACTGGTTGCCCATGCGTCAAAGAGCACGATTTAAACTCTTAGGGCATACTCACAGGGCACTCCATCACACTGGCCCTAAGATTCTTCAGAATAAAATCAGATTCTACGTCCCTCCCAGATGCCTAAGGTCACATAAGCAAGCGCTAGCCGAAACTAAAAGGATTAAAAAGACCAGGGCAGGGGGACGCACCTTTTCGTATCTGGCGGCACTGCACTGGAACGGGCTTCCAGTATAACTTAGGCTGATCAAAGAGTACACCGCTTTCAGGAAGAAACTCAAAACACACCTTTTCCCTAATGACTGATGCCATATTCGAAATCTGCACTGGCTCCACGCACCACTATTCCGCTACCTCAGCACCGTGATATCCCTATGGGATGAATGTCGCGCTATATAAATAAATAAATAAAGATGTGTTGCCATCTATAGTGAGAACAGCTTTATAGCATAGTATAACAGTTTGACAGTGAGCAAGGTTAAGAATAAGAGAAGTTCCCCATCAAATGCTGACGTCAATTTAGTGTCTTAATTTTCAGGATAGGGTCTTTCTTGGGACAATGTTACAGCAATCACTTGTAACATTGTTTCTCTTTGAGTAGCCCTCCACTTCAGCTTGATGAATGATGCATGAACTCCTCAAGCCTAACCATCCCGTTCATTGCTTTGTAGCTTGTTTTGCTGTTTATAACTAAACACACTGTGCATACATATCTACAATGCATATCCAGGCGTTGTGTGTGGTTTCATGACGTGCTTCCATGCATACTATGACCTATCACCTTCCACTGAATTACAAACGAGCATTGGCACATCAATAGAACCGGCTTACAAGTGAAAGTGCTTCTTAATTGGGTGGCAAATTGGTGTGTGTTTACACATTGTAAGACAGTCCATCTGCCCAGGGTAGTGCTCCAGGTTTATGTTGGACGTTTGGACTTCTGCGCCTTCAAACTCTGCTGTGTCTAAGAAGTACTTACCACATATCATGCTCTTTGTGGTTCCACAGTAGCAACACTTCAAAAGCTACAAATACCCCATAATTTCTCCACCTATCATAAGATGAGAGAAGAGGCAATTTGTGACCAATGCCACACTGGTGGTCCACCCACCATACTATGAGTGTGGTGGTCGGACCACCACAAGAACGCCGGCTCTGCCGTGATCAAGGATCCCACTGAGTCGGAGATCTGGAAATGGCAGTAATAGGCTGGTGATGCCACAGCGGCACCACCGAGCATATTATGAGTTGCCTGTCCACTGCCTTGGTGACGTGCCCACCATGAAAAGGGTGGCGGGGAGGCAACCTAACAGGGCCCCTGCCACTCCTGGGCTTAGGAGTACATGCAGGGGGGGCACATGTTGTGCCCCCCTGGAATTGCACGCCAGTTCCTGCACCTTGTGGCATGCATGACATGGTGCATGCCCCACTGTGCAGGAATGTACAGTCGGCGCTCTCACGGCGAAGGTCTGAATATTAGGCTCTCCTATGAGCCTAACATACCATCGCTGTGAGACTGCCTCAGCACCGCTTGCCTGACCTGGATTGAACAGCCTTGGTGGTCCTCCTGCAGACGGAGCGGTGGGTGTGCCGCAGGAGGGCTGTCACAGTGGTAGTAAGGCCCTGAGTCACTCTTGATGCCGGTATATGCCCTGCAGTGAATTACTTTTTTTAGTCTTGAACCCCCTGTATCCTACTCACCTCCCCACCCTGTTCACTGACATTTCACCACCTCAAACTACAATGCCATTTAATTAGGTGCTGCAATGCAGGCAAAGAAACATCATTCGGCTTTAAAAATGAGGTGCAAATCAGCATACCCAAAGAGCCTAGCTTACAAGCTTTCTTTTTAAAAAAAAAAAAAATTTTATTAGATATTTTTTAGCCATGCGTACGCAGGTTAAATACAACGATGAAAAGAGAAAAAACAAAGGAACGACAAAACTTTATCTTTTCATTTGGTCAAATTAAAATAGTTATTGCCAAAATAAGAAACTGAAAATGAGAGAGGATAGAGAAGGAAGTACAAGATTGCAACGGATAATAATAGAGAGTAGTAAGTGACTAAGCCCATTGTAGACCAGACCAGACCCCATTGAGCCTACACAATGCACGGTGCCTCTGGCCTTAGCCAGGGCTAACTCATATTCAAACACCTGTCTGAGCAATGCCCAGAACTCTTTAACATTTGGACTGATAGGGCTTATCCATGACCTAGCAATACAAAGGCGGGCGCAGACAATGACAATAGAGAAAAAGGCCTTCTCAAAGTCATTGACATCATGATTAAGACAATTTTTTTTTATTTTTCAGTAAGCTGGAACTGGCGGCCAAGTTGCGCTGCTAGTGTTGTACAAACATGTTGCCAGTAAGTCCTAAGCATTGGACAGTCCAAAAACATAAGCTTTAGGTCTGCAGCATATAAGTTGCATTTAGGGCAGAATGACTTATCAGGGAATCGGGATGTTGTCCACTTAAAGATGACCTCGGGAGTATAGTAGAGCATGAAAACAGTTTTATGTTGTTGCAATTTTGAATTGATATAGGCGACTGCTCTATCTAAGGTAACAAGTGACTCCTGCACTTCTTCGGCCGTGATAGTGGTATTCACAAGCCAGCTTAGTTTAATAGATATGCGCAGGTTGTCATCAAGAGCAGATGCCATAAGTTTCTGATATATTACACCTATGGCACCTCTACCAGAGTTCTCATATATGCCAGTCAATAACTCAGATGTATATGGTGCAGTAGGTAATTTTATCTAGTTTAAGAGATAATCTCTTACCTGGAGATATTTAAAGAAAGAGCTATGAGGAAGCCCAAACTCATCTCTGAACGCCATAAATGAGCGAAAATCCTGATTGTCATATAACTGACCCAACCAAATCATGCCTGAAGACTGCCAGATTCTTCCAACTGAATCCTGTAATATACCAGGGAGGGTTGGATTGCCCCATAGAACAGTATAATAATGCATCCAAGGCCAAGAGAATGTCTTAAAAATCTCACGCCAGATCCTTGTTATGTCCCTGATCACCTTAAATTTAACCTGCTTGTAATAGTTGGGATCAGAGGTCTTATAAAGTATAAATCCTATAGTCTTCCCGCAAGCTAATTGATAAGCCAATGAAGAAAGTCCAGCTTCCTGCCCATTCAACAGACTCTGCATCCGTCCTGTAAATGCAGCCCAAAAATAGAGTTTAAAGTCTGGGAGACTGAAGCCCCCTTGTTTATAAGGCAACTTAATGTAGCTGAGAACCCTTCTGGCGCATCTATAACCCCATATAAAACTACTTATAACGCTTTCCAGACGTTTAAAAAGGAATTCGGAACCCAGAGAGGGATTGAACAAAAAGGTATAAAAACTTAGGTAAGATATTCATTTTAATTATATTGTACCTGCCGATAATACTAAGGGGGAGCCAATGCCATTTGCATAATTTGGCAGTGACGGCTTTAAGAAGTGGTTCATAATTCAAGGCGATGAGCTCGTCTACCTGACTACACAGACAAATACCAAGATATGTAGCCGTATTAGTGACCCCCAGAGATGTTGGTGAGATATAGGGCTGGTAGTTAAGGATTTTTTGAGTTTTTGATAAGTTCAGCTTATAATCGGAGAAGGAACTGAAATGTTCAGCTTCGTCTGTTATGAGAGCAGGGTTCACAGAGTAGACAGCAATATCGTCTGCATATGCAGTGAGTTTTTATTCCATACTATTCAGGCTTACTGGGAGGATACCCGTATTTTGCAAGAGATGCCTTATAAAAGGCTCAATGTAGTGCGCAAAAAGTAAAAGGGAAAGTGGACAACCCTGACAAGTGCCACTTTGAACATGGAATTGTGTGGATGATAGGCCATTCACATTAACAACCGCAACTGGATTATTATATAATTTCTGAACAAGAGTAATAAACTGAGTCCCCAGTCCAACTTCTGAAATTGTTCTCCAGAGTGCCTCCCAGGCTACCCTGTCAAAAGCCTTCTCGGCATCCAACATGATCATACCAATCGATGTTGCTAATTTGCCGGATACGTCGAAGGCTGCTATGGCAGTATTAATATGTGACACCGTATCTTTACCGGGAACAAACCCGTGTTGCTGTGGGGAAACAAGCTGGTGTATTTTAGAAGCCAAGCGCATAGCCAAGATCTTTGAAAATATTTTGGCATCCGAGTTAATCAAAGAGATGGGACGATAGGAGCCTCTATCTTCTGGAGATTTTTCCTTCTTAGGAAACACAATAATAGTAGTCAGACTCCATGAAGCCGGAGCTTGCCCTCCGTTAGAGATGTAAGTGGTAAGATCCATAAACACTGGAGCCAAAATATCCCCAAAAACTTTATAAAACTCCAGAGGAATGGGATCCTCGCCAGTGGCTTTACCCGAGGGCAGAGCCTTAATTGCACCCAACACCTCAGCTAATGATATATGTCCTTGTAATATCATTGCTTCATCGACATCGAGTCGTGAAAGATGACTCTCTTGTAGATAATCTGTAAGCCTACTCTTATTTGTGACTGATTCACCATATAGTTTAGCGTAGAAGACTCCCAATTGTTCAACAATCTCTTGAGATTGAGTATAGAGGAGCCTGTCCTCCCCCTTTATGGATTTAATATTTGATTCTGCCTTACTGACTGATATCTGTAAAGCCAAATGTTGACCAACTCTCTCCCCGTATTCATACTGTTTAGCCTTGTATTTATTAAAATTTACATCAATTTTCTCCATAAGTCTTCTATTCAACATTGACCGTTTTTCTAACAACTGTAGATAGATCTCCCGTTCAGTCGTATCCCTGGACTTAACTGCCTGTGCATGCTGTTGTTCTAAACTAAGATTATCATGGCGATTTTGTTCCGTCTCTTGAACTAAATGCCTATTCTGGGCCAGAATAAATTGTAGAGTTGCACCTCTAATAAAACCTTCATACAATCCCAAAGCATATGGGCCGCTGCAGTGCCCTTATTATTACCTAAATATTCACCGAGCGCTGCCCTAAGATGGGTACAATAATCCGGGTTATTAACCTCTTCGGGGGTCATGACGAGACCAGCTCGTCATGAGTCACAGTGGAGCTGTGCTCATGATGAGCTGGTCTCGTCATAACGGCTGCGCTCCGCCCATGCGTGATTAATTCCCCGCCTGTGCGGGCGAATTAATCAGTGGGCGGGGTCGCGACGAGACCAGCTCGTCATGAGCACAGCTCCACCGTGACTCATGATGAGCTGGTTTCGTCACGAGGACTGCAGCGCCTCGCTCACCCCCCCGCCCCCCCGCACCCGTGGGGGAATAACCCCCGCAGGGAAGGGGTTAAGTAAGTGCCTAGGAAATGAGAAAGATCGACGGGCACCCCTTACATTCTGCTGCCACCGTAATGTTAGCGCCAGGGGGTTATGATCAGATGTTACTTTGGGACAGATTTCCATTTGTGCATTTACCAAAAGTGATCTCTTAGCACAGATCATATCGATATGTGAATAATGTTTGTGTGGATTAGAATAGAACGTGAAACCTGGAAGCGCAGGGTAAAGCGTCCTCCAAACATCATCAAGTTGATAAATATGCATAAGCTCGAGGATTGCTGCTCGGGTTCTATGCATTCTGCCCGATGTCTTACAATTTGTAGTATTGATTTTCTGATCCATAATACAGTTAAAATACCCCATAACGATCAAATCCCCGCCCCGGCCCAATAGTTCAGTACTTGAAAAGTAGAAAATGTTGGGGTTATCAATATTTGGACCATAGACAGAACAGATGGTGAATGTACGACGGCAATTGACAGCTGTACTATGGCCCATCTCCCCTTAGGATCGGCTAGAGTTTGCAGCACTGATACATTTAGATTCTTGGATTTCAGCAAGGCAATCCCCCGTATCGAGAGTGTTTGAGAGGTGCAGACTAAAACATCAAACCCTAATTGATTCAACATGGACCCATCTTTATGGGCCAAGTGAGTTTCAGTTAAGCCAAGAATCTGTGGTTTGATGGCCAGAAGTTCCTCATGCACTAATCGTCGCTTCCTTGCTAGGTTTAGTCCCGCAACATTCCAACAGATAAGCTTTAACTGAGACATTACGTAATCTTCCCTCTGCTACCTCTGCTACCTTCCCTTTTTGCGCTGTCCCTTTGCCGTGTAACACCTAAATAAACAATTCCAACTGTATCCTGGCTATTAATCCCCCCAACCAACCCTCCCCCCCCAAATTTGCCAAAAAGTAGCTTAATGCTAACTTCTGATAGAAAAAAAAACCCAAACCCACTAAACCCACCCCCCAGTTCCAACAGAAAGGAATCATCCCCTTCCCTTGCTGTCGCTGACTGACAGCTTATAGAGAGCAACCGCCCAAACTCCCACCCCCCCAGCCCCCTACCACGGCCTCCCCCGTCCTCTCCACCACCTCCCACAACAATATTAGACCACTACCAGCAAAGAAATAGAGAAAGGGGGGAAAGAAAGTTTGGTTTCAGAAGAGAGAAGCAATGTAGCTATAAAGAAAAAGACAAGCAGGTCTATACAATCCACAAAAAAAAGCCTTCTCACAAAGCTCCTATTAACCAATGGAACCCCCCATCAGATATCCAAACGTCCACCCCCAACACTAGGTTGGACCACTAGACTCCCATCGAGTTAAAGCTTGCTTTGCGTCCATCTCCGTATAGAAAAAGAATGACCGCCCATCTTAATAAACTTTCAATCGGGCGGGTTCCTGCAGGAATACTTGTGTGCATACTGTCTTAAATGGATCTATCAGTTGACGGAGCCTCCACCGCCGGTCCATTGTAGCCTTACAAAGATACGACCTGCAAAATATAGTCATTGAGTCCAGTTTGACGGGAGCAGTAGGGCGGGCCTTAAAAAATAGCACTTGTCTGAGTAGAAAATTGCCTATATATACCAATATAGGACGAGGCTGGGATGGCCTGTTTTGAGGCTGCTGTGGGATGAAAGGAGGTAGCCGATGAGCCCGCTGAACCTGCGATTCCATATCCCAGTCAGATAAATCAGGAAACACCTGTTGAAATAGGCTGACTATGTACGTCCTGGGGTCTGAGCCTTCCTTCCCTCCCTTCGGGAACTCCAAAGACCCTCAAGTTGTTGCGCCGCTGCCAGTTTTCCATATCTTCGACCTTGACCTGTAGAGCCATTATCAAGGCCTCTTGATTTTTGACAGCACCGGCAGTAGCGGTGCTAGATTCTTCAACGGTCACGACCCGCTGCTGCAGATCAGAAACGTCTAAGGAAAGTGAAGCGACCTTAGTAGTGACATCCATCAGCGCCTGTTTGAAATCCTGGTTGTCAACTGTGGCTTGAAGATAGAATTCTTGAGCCTCCACTCTTTGAGCAGTTAGGGCCTGCAGGAACTTAGATAGAGAAGGTTCCTCATGGTTATCGGATCTCGCGCTATATCCTGACGACTCGGAATATAGTCAGACTGATCTACAGAGGCTGGAATAGGAGGCGAAGAAGCCTGAGTGGGTATGTTGGGGGACCCACCAGGGATTCCACCATTGTCTTCAGATTGAGCCAGGCCCAGTTTTGTAATTTCATAATCAGCATGATCAGCTTGAAGTTGTTGGGGTATCTCCTCGGGTGATTGGACCAGGGCATCTACTCGGTTATGACTTGACAGTCTGGAGATTATGGCTTTAACTTCGCCCTTAGAAGCCACCCATCTGCGTAGGGGGCTGGCAGCACAGCCATCCTTAACTCAAGGTGGGGCCGTAGTTTTGAGGAGCTCCTCGGTGACAGTGAGACCAAGCTATGAGCCCCCCCGACCTCGCCCTCCTTTGACCTTCCTCTCACCCCCCAGACCCCTCTAGGTCCTTTCCCTCCTGAGGATTTGTCACCAGCATGGGGATTACCTAGAATTGTTTTGGACTTAGCAGCAGCAATAGGCTCCTTAAGCACGACAGGTTGATCTACTTGTTCTGAGTCTGAATCAGGTTTAGCAGGTTCGGCAGTGTTTGAGGTGTACAGTGGGGTGGCCGATGTCCCGGGCTGTGCCCCAGATCCCTCCAACAAGTCTGCCTCGTAGAAGGTACAGAAGAGGTCAATAAGTCTGCTGCCTGACTAGAACCCCCACCGACCGAGTCGTTTTTACCATCCTGCAGCACTGGACTTATGCCCTCAAGGCCTGATTGTAAGCATATAGTGGATGTAAGTGAAGACGAGCCTCTAAGAAGCAAGGGGGGCTGGTTCTTGAAAACAACAGAGTTAACGTTAAGGGGAGCTCCCCCTCAGTGTCCCCCAAAGCTTGCAGCTTACTGCTTACAGTAACATCCCCCATAACAGGGCTGGCTGGGTCGTCTGCAAAGTTGATCCAATCCCCCTGTGTTGATGTTGCTGCTGCAGAGTTCAGGGTCTCAACCAGCTCATCTCCCGGAGTGGAGTCTGCAGCCCCGATGGACTGGAGTAGCCCGCCAGCTCTCCCCCAGCAAGGAATCAGGGGGCACATCAGATGCCTTTCCTAATCCCCCTGTGTGGTGGGAAACAATCCGCTCTGTAGCCGCTGCATCCTCCACGCACATTGCAGCAGCCACAGGCTCCCCAGCTCGACCACATCCCTTCTGATTTGGAAGCCGCTGCAGATCCATCCTGATCCATCCTGAATCCAGGTACTGCCTTTTTGAGGTTGGCGGCAAGACCGCGCTGAAAGCCGCCGCAACTGTGGAATGCAGGCAAGACCACAGAGCCCCACCACACCGACCTGCCGAGATGGATGAAGCCACTGATCTGCGCGGCGCACAGCCTGCACATCTGTGATTAAGTAAGTCTGGTGTTGGATCTGCCCCATACTCCTGTACTAATTACTCGCCATCGGGGGAGGATAGGGGTCAGAGAACCGGAGGATCAGTAGGAGAGAGTCCGGGCGGTGCTCTCCATGGTGGAGTTAATCCACTATCTTCCTTCCCTCACCGCTTACAAGCTTTCTAATCAGCACACTCTGTGTTCTTGATTAGGGTACTGACTGATCATTGGGCATAAACAATGATAGAATACGTATCATATCTTATGGGCAGCACCACCTTTCTTTTCTACCCCGCAATTGGTACCTTAATCAGTGGTGTAAAAAACTTGGGAAGTGTACGTGGAGAGGGCCCCCCACACTCCGGACCCAGTAAGGAGCTCTCTGGCCAGGGGTCCGCTGTCCATGCACAGTGATAGAGGGGGCCTCTGGTCCTCAGGGGCCTCCCACACCACAGGGGTTGCGGGGGCTATTGTTACACCACTGACCTAAATACAGAATACTGCAATACCCTGGTAATTCCTGTCATTTGCTTCTCCTTGTAACACTGCTGCTCCTGATCCATGAGCAACCTGTAGTTACTGGCTCTACAGAGACAGACGGTGATAAAATGTTCATCTTTTCTCTGCTGTGCAGTATTTTAAGTGTTGTATAGCTCCTACATGCAATAAAGCTCTATACCCTGTAGAAGATATAGCTCTCCCAGGACACTGATTTAATTGTATACATGAATGTTTGTTGAGCATTCACAAACTGAAATCTGACCCATTCTCACCAAATCAATGGTCATAAAGTTATTCTGGTCAACGACTGAATTAACTTTAACATCGCTTCCAGGATGGAAAGGCAAACAGATCATCCCCCAGATTTTCAAGATTGTAAGGGAAGGTCTTTTAATCGGAAAAAAATGCTCTGCAATTAGAGAAAGAAAATATGGGGCATATGTACAAGCCCCTAACGCCACCAGAGTGTCACTTTTTCTGACGCTCTGGTGGCATTGTGCCATTCCCCATATTTACAAGGTGACGCTAAGCCACTTAACGTGGCTTAACACCACCTTGTAAATATACCCCTTTCCGCCACAGTCTGCTGCAGCAAAGGGGCGGGCTATGGGTGTTGAAGTGGGCATTTCACCGCAACACCCTTTGCTTTTTGTCACTGCCCCAGATTTAGAAGGTCGGGGCAACGCCAAATACTAATGCCAGGTAATAGAGTTGTTTGCTCTTTCTATGTCTGCTGCATTCTGTAGCACACATTGAATGAGCAAATCACCATTACTGATTGTTTATGTGCAGGAAGGTGTCCCTTCCTGTGCACAAACATAGCCCCTGCAGCACAGGCACCCTTGCAAATTTCGAAAGGGTGCCTGCGCTGGTGATAGGCAGCTCTTTTAGCACCAGTGCTAGGGGAAACACAGGGGTGCACCATATTTTTGTAAATAAGGCACATCCCTGCATTTTAAAAATGTTGGAGCGTGGCGTTGCCAAATTTGCCGTAACACCACACTCCCACATTTTCTTGTAAATATCCGACATTTTATTTGCAAAGGGTGCTCTTTCACACCTGCACTGCCAGTTCTGCACAGTTGGAATCAGAGCCTGGGGAATGTGGGATTGTGTGGAAATGTCAGCACTGTGTGGAACCATCTGAAATCCTTTATCTGGCACAGGTTTTCAGTCGTACTTCTGGGAATTTTTGTGGGTAGAAAAACTATGTAAAAGTGCATTCAGTCAGAAACGTATCTTCACTTGCATTACTACATTTGTTTTTATCAATAGGACTCATCTCCTTTCTGAAATGTGAAATGTTGAGGTAGTTCTGAAGTAAGGGTTAACAATATTTTTGTTGACTCTACAACAATATTGACTCTTTAATATTGAATACCATCATATTTTCAAGGTAAGTCTATGTCGAGTTAACAGTAGTAAATCTATACTTTTCTTCATATACTTTACTTGATGATGTAGTGGTATTTGATATTGCAGAATAAATATTTATGAATGTAGATATTATTGACCTCAGTAGTGTGACATATAACTCAATTCTGACTTTGAAATGTGTGGAAGATTCTAAAGAAGAGGTTATAAGTAACTTTGTCTGAAAAAGCACAGAAAAGTATAAGAAACATAGAAAGAAGGAAAGCAAAGATATAAGATTACCAAAATCAAGCAGAACGATTGGAGCATTTTTGCAAAGGATGAAGATTTAGGAGAACTAGCAGTGAATAGACCAATGATGGTCTACACGCACAAAAAAAATTTGAATCAAATGCTGATGCAAGCAGAATTGTCTACAATCATTACTTTAGGTTATCTCATGACTAAATCTATGGGGACATTTCCCTGATTGAAGTGCATCCAGTAAAACAATATTATTAATGGAGATTTGATACAAACCCTTCAACAGACATTTTTTAACACTATATAACCTGTGAGACATCAAATAATGTGGAAAGCTATTGGTGGGGCAAAAATCAAAAACAGTTAGAAGAGTGGGCTGAACACAAGTCTTTTGTAATGCCCAAGCATATGAAATCTAGTGTTGCAAGACACTTCATCGAGATGTTACATGAGATATCTGAAATAAGATGACAAATCCATGAAGTAGTAATAAGATATATAGAGGTGGAGAGATTAAAAAGTAATGGATACAGTGATACATTTGGTGCATTAAACTATTAAAAACACATCACCCTAATGGTTGGAATGAACTGGTTACCTCAAATTGTTTTTTGTGACACCCCAATAGTTAGAATGAACTGGACAGTTACAAGACTTTTCATTGGTATGAAGTTATTTTGCTTTTTGAAGCCTGATATCCTACATAATCATTTTAAGAGATAATTAGGCATTGCTAAATAAATCTCACTGAATAATTTAGTTTAAATGTGACAGTATGATGATGCAGTATTAGTAATGAAGTTAAACAGGAGAAAGCCAATAGATACAATTGACTTATTATATTGGTAAAATATAGTTCATATTGAGACAACAAAAGGGAGGCATCATTTAGATGGAGTCTAAACATTGAGAGAAGTGACTTACTTCGAGATTTATTCCTATAAAAAACAAATGACAGAAATGAGTTTCTACCCATTGGACAAATAGATGTAGAATAAGCATAGAAGAAATTCTGTGAGCAAATAATATCTGAAAGATGTCATACTAGGGAGCCAGATACATAGTTATATGCCCATTTAAGATATAAATATAGTTTGAAGGAGCTTGTAACGTTGGTTTATCTGGAATGATTGATGAGCATTGTACTGCTAGAAATTGGGTTACTGGTTGACTGTAGTGTGTGCCCTGGTCCAGCAGCAACCACAATTCTAGGCAGGGTAAGGCACATACAACCTAAACTTAACCTGTGCTGAATCCCTTGGAAAGTTGGCACAGAGTAGTCAGGCTTAACTTATAGGCAATAAGTAAATTATTTCTGCAACACTTCAAACAGTAAAACAGTGAAAACACCACAGAGCAAGATCCCACCGAAGGCTTGAAAAAAGACCAACATTCAATGAATAAAACAAGACCAAAATGACAAAAATCCAATCAGTAGAACAAGTGTAGACAATATACTGCAATATAGCGCCTAAAAGCATGAAGCACCAACCACAGCCATCATGTCGCAATGGACCAGGTCAAAGTCAAACGTTCAAGCTGACTATAATTGAACGTGGGTCGGATACAGTCGCAGATTAGTCCAACTGAAGTTTTCCCTACTCAAGTTTGGTGCCAAGAGTCCGGTTCACATTGGACAGGGTTGCGAGGAGCAAGGAGGTTGGCGAGGCACGAAGAGCAGGCCGGGCGTCGCAGACGGGCGGGCTGGTGCTTTGTGTAGATGGCCCCCCACGGTGATCGATGCTTCCTGTTTGAGGAGACGGGGTGGCTAGTGCTGAATTTTCGATCGAGCAGCACCATTACAGGGCAAACGGGCCCATTGAGGGTTGCAAAGAGCTGAAAAAGCTTGAATTTAGAGTCCAGGACCTTAAGGGCTCTACTTGCGGGTGAGGAACCCACAGAAGACGGGTCCAGGAGCTGTTGGGGAGCAGTCTATGTCCTTGAGGCTCAGATCAGGAGGCCAGTAGACTAGCCCTTTAATTCATTCTGGGGTCCAGGATTTAAGATGAAGTTGAAGGGTCCTCTTCTTCTTCCCCAAGAATGAGGGCAGCAGGCAGCAGGTCAGCAGAACAGAGCAGCAGTTCATTCAGAGCAGCAGCCCAGCAGGGTGGCAATTCTTGTAGCAGCACCACAGTCCCTCTTCCACTGGCCCAGAAGTGTACTGAATAGTTGGTGTCTAAGGTCCTTCTTTTATACCCTGGTGCACTGGTTCTGGAAGGTGGAAAAACTTCTACACAGTTGCTTTGAAGTGCATGTAATCTCTTTCCTCCCTTACCTTGCAGCAGCGGCCGGTGCAGGTAAGAGCAGTGGGGGTGCGAGTGGGGGAGTCAACATACGATGAAGAGGGAAAATTAAAAAAATTAAAAAGAAAACCACTTACTTTGCACTCGCCACATCGCTGAGTCGGCGATGCGGCAAGGGCAAGATAAGTGGTTTGCTTTTTTGTCTTCGTATGTCAACCCCCCCCATGCCCGCCCCACTGCTCTTGCCTGCACCGGCCATGGCTGTTGCCCTGGCTACTAGGTGGCTGAAGTGAAATGCAGGGTCATTAGGTCCTTTGTGTGAAGACAAGACACAGCCTATTCAAGTGTAAGTGGGGCTGTGCTCAGCTCTTCACCCCCATCGTGCCAGCAGATGGTCCATCTAGGCACACTTAATCCCTCTATTGTGTGACTCTCTGAGAAGAATTCACAATGTCTATCTGTCAGTTACACCCAGTCATGTGACCCAGGTCAGGCTTTAGGCACAATTGGGCTATGGGCAGAAAAATGCCGCCTTTCTAAAAGTAACATAACAAAATAAAATGAAATGAAATGATGGACGGAGTGTTGAAACTTTCAAACACTCTCCCCCAGCCATAGATCTGGGTTTAATCCATTGTTATTTTGCTCGCCACGTCACTTCAGTTTTGACCCACACATATGCAAATCAGTCTTGATCCTGCTCCCCATGGGAACAGTCCAGCCTGAACTGCCAAGCCAGGTCCTCCCGGGATCATAAACAAGCCTCCTGGGACTGGTTTTGTGGAATCACTCCTCATCAGCCATGCTAACTTGAATCCAGTAGCACAATAAGCAAGGGACCCACGTCTGGGCATACCCTTAGCCACTTAGGGTGCACATAGCAACATAACAAAATAAAATGATGGGCGGAGTTTTGAAACTTTTCAAACACTCACCCCCAGTCACAGATCTGGAATTAATCCATTGTTATTTTGCTCATCACATCACCTCAATTTGAACCCAGCCATATGCAAATTAGTCTTGACCCTGCTCCCCATGTCCAGCCCGAACTGCCAAGCCAAGTCCTCCCAAGACCAGAAAAAAGCCTCCTGCGACCAGTTTCAGGGTTTCACCCCTCATCAGCCAGGCTAGCTTGAGTCCAGTGGTGCAGTGAGCAAGGGACCCATGACTGAGCATACCCTTAGCCACTATGGCGCATACATAGCAACATAACAAAATAAAATGATGGACAGAGTCTTGAAACTTTTCAAACACCCCCAGTCACAGATCTAGGTTGAAACCATTGTGGGTCCCGTGCTCACCATGCCACTGAAGACAAGCTAGCCTGGCTGATGAGGGTTGATACTCTGAAACCGGTCCCAGCATGCTTGTTTCCGGTCCAAGGAGGACCTGGCCTGGCAGTTTGGCTGGACTATTCCCATAGGGAGCAGGGTCAAGACTGATTTGCAAATCACTGGTTCTAAACTGGAATGGCATGGTGTGCAAAACCGATGGATTTAGGTACAGATCTCTGTACTTGGGGTAAATGTTTGACATTGTATCAGCATTCCGTCCATCCATTTTTCATTTTACCTTTCTAAAATTGGCATTTTTATAAGTGTGGTCTCAAAAAGGAGACGTCATTTGCAGGCTGACACGCATTCAGGATGCCCAGGAACGGGTTAAGACAATGATCGCTGACATCTTGCTCGACTAGAGCAAAACCCCCCGGTCCACTTTACCAGTTCTTTATCTGTGGATGTTTTCCGTAGTTCTTTTTGGCCACATCCTTTGTCGTTTGGATTCCATATAGCCTGGCAATTCTATCCACCCAAGCTGAAAACAGATAATAATGAATTGATCCATCTTTAAAACAAGGATATAGTCCTTCCATGTGATGACATCTCCATCATCACCACAAAAGTCTGGTTTTCAGAGGAATCATCTCTAGATCGTGTTTACTGAGACGGAACCCTGAAGAAGGCTTCGCCGAAACGCACGTAGTGCCAACATACCGCCAGTTTTTCAACTATATTATGTTATCTGATTGTACATGATAAATGAAATGGTTGTCTAAGTTTCTGATATGACTCCATGAATAGAACCAAATCATTAGAAACAATCTAGGATTGATAATAGAAATATGTAATCACTGAATTTCCGAGACCAATAGCAACAACGTTTGATGCACATTTGTGGATATCTGTCCTGTATATGTAATGCTTTTCAGAAAAACAGGTGTAATTTATTGAAAATCAATGTGTTTTAAACAAAAAGAAAAGAGTTAAAATATTTTTCATATCATAAAACTGATAATATTATACGTTTTTGCATGTGTGTCAACATGGTATTTTCTAAGTAGTAGGTACTTCTGCCCATTCGAGCATTGTTTATCGCCTTGCATAGGCCTTTTTTCTTCAATCACAAACTTGACATTACCATAAAATATGGCTGATCACCACATTCCAAAGACACCATACATGAACTGGTAATATCTTCCCATTTGGAAATTAGACTTATAGAATGCAATAAGGTAATTCCAATGTTATCCTATGTGAGTGATAGACCTTGCAATAGTAAAAATAAATGGAAGAGTTTTTCACTACCAGGGCATATAAAACAAATACATGTCCTACCTTTTAAATACACTGCACCCTGCCATCTGGGCTGTTAAGTTTCTATCACATGGGTGACTTATGTGCGTAAATTGAGATGCTTGGGCCCGGCTAAAGGTTTATTTTGCCACATCGACATGTCAGTTTAAAACTGCACACACAAGCTCTGCAATGGAGGCTCTGAGACATGTTTAAAGAGCTACTTAAGTTGGTGGCACAATTAGTGCTTCAGGCCCACTAGTAGCATTTAATTTACTGGCCCTGGGCACACGTAGAACACTTAACTAGGGACCTATAAGTACATTAAATATACCAATTGGGTATAAGCCAATGTTACCTTATTTTAAACAGAGAGCACAAGTACTTTAGTTCTGATTAGCAGTGGTAAAGTGCACAGAGTCCTAATGCCAGAAAAAACTAGATCAGCAAAAAGGGAGGAAGCGAGGCAACAATTTGGGCGTGACCCTGCAGAGAGAGCCAGTTCCAACAAGTACACATCATTGTTATTTCTCAAATTAAAAGTCTGTAGGATCATTAGTTAGTAGGTATTGCTAATGATATATACTGGAAACTACTATAGACATAAAAGAAAGTGTCAGGAGACTAAAGAACAAGAAAGAACAAAGCAAGGTAAACCATAGGGACTATTGTCCATAGCATTGACATAGTACAGCTGCAGGATGTGGAAAGGCCATTACTGACATTATTAGTGGATAGACTGATATTATGAGTGGATATTTGTGGAAAGATGCACTTTCTTACTAGGATTTACAAAGAAACTGCAACTGTGGGGTTATTAGGATACTTGAGAGATGGATTTACTGTACATGTCTGCTTACATTCTTTAGGTAGACAACAAGCCCCTGAGTTAACTTTATTTTATACATTAATTATATTCTGGTGTTTAAGCTAATTTCCCCTGAACCAGAGATGATGCAGTCTTGAAACACCTAGGGAACGTTAAGGATTATGAAGTGCTCACAACAATGTGATTTACAAACAAATTAAATAATTAAATGAGATCAACATAGTTTAATGAATGGATAAAATAATGAAGAAGAATATAAATACATTTGCAAGTGAATTTAAAACAATTGAAAATGCTCCCAAATTGATGGTGAGAATCTTGCCATGTTTGAGGGATATTCAAACGTGCTTTTCAAAATTCTGAAGGGACCGAGTGGCATTTACTAAAAGATAACAGAACATATTCAAATGTGGAAATATGTATGGATGACCAGGAAGGAGGCAAATTTAGGGGCCGATGACTAGTTTGGCGGTCTTACCACCATACCACCGTGGCAGCGGTTGCAAGAAGACTCTGGAGTTGGCAGTCTTCCGTCTGCTGTATTATGATGCATGTAGCCTGAACTGCTGACCACGTCAATGGAATGTGTCCTGCCTGCAATGTGGCAGACTGCAATGTTTGCGATGTGTACTCCGATACTGTCAGGGCCACAGGTTCCCGCTGAATCAGTCCCCTTGCGGCAGTTGCCCTACTGTGGTAGGCCATCACGGTACACTCTCAGCAAAACATCATAACAGTGGCTATTGGACGGATACTAATACAACACACCTGATGTCCATTGGCCAAGTGGATACACCTGGAAATAACACTATAAAACACACTCATTTCAGACCATTATCCTTTGCCACTTCACTGCACACAGCAAGTCAGAGCCCAATTTTTGGTGAGAAAAGGCAGCCTTTTTCCACCATCCCTTTTACCACTATCCACACACTTTTGTTGCATATTTTTCTTACATCCCTTGGTGTATTTGTTTTTTCATTGTCACCTACTTTAATTTGGCGTTATGTCACACTCAAAAAAATCCAAGTTTTTCTGAGGCTAAGTTGTCAGTCATGGTGGATGAAATCATAAGAGTAGAGCCACAATTGTTAGGAGCCCAAGTCCAATATACTGCTCTCAGTAAGAAAAGGGAAATGTGGTCCAGAATAATAGACAGAGGGAATGCTGTAGGTACTACCCTGCCACACAGGAGGAAATTCAGAAGAGGTGGAATGACCTGTGGGGGAACACGCATTTCCTGCCTCCAAGCAACACCTGGAGGTCCAAAAGACTGGCGGTGATCCTCCCAGTGCACCAATACGTCTGTTTCCCTGGGAGGAAAAGGTCTTAGCCATCCTACATTCTGTAGGCTTGACAGGAATGCCTGGGATAGCAGAGTCTGGAAAGTTACACCTCAATAACTATCACAGTACCTCAATGTCCTATTTGCTCTAAACTCAGCATTTGCGATTGTGTTGTGTACCAAGTTTACTATCATGCAATCCTCAAAGTATCAGAGATGTTGGTTTGTCTGTGTTAATGTGCATTATTGCATATAAGATCACATGTATCAATCTCCATTACATGTCACATGTGGGAGTGGTGTCTGTAAGGGTATTACTATAAAAATATAATTTCAGGACTCATGACGTGTTAATATGTAAATGTATTGTCTATCCCAACTGCATTTTGGCAACAAGTATGTTACACTAACCATTTGGCATGTGTTGGCAAATAGAGCTTGAAATGACTGTAACTACCATGAGGCTCTGCTTCTGTAACTTAAAACAAAATGACATTTTGAATTTGCCCATTCTCACTTGTCTGACATGTTACAACTGATGTTCATTTTTCACGGAGTTAACTATTTTGCAAGTGTTGGCAAGTAGAGATTGAAATTACTACAAATACCATAATGCCCTGTTAATCGTAACTCAAAACAAGATGAAATTGTGATTTTGTCCATTCTCACTTGTCTGACATATTACAACTGATATTCATTTCTCATGGAGTTAATCATTTTGTAAGTGTTAGCAAGTAGAAATTTAAAGGACCACAACTAGCATGAAGCCCTGTTTCTGTGACTCAAAACAAGATGAAATTGTGATTTTGCCCATTCTCACTTGTCTGACATGTCACAACTGATGTTAAATTCTCATGGCCTAAGCAATCTACATACAATGGTCTACCAGAGAAATTTCTGCCTTCTTAGCTTTATGTTGTCCTGGTCTCCTCAACTGAAACTATTGATGGCATGAGTGACACCATACCAAGTATGTTGCTCACATGATGATTAATGCTAAATATATAGACAAGTTGTGTGACCACCTATTTTGTACACATCTAGGCTGTGGAATTGTCAAATACATATGTTACCTCTATACTGTGCCGGCTTAAATGTTTGGGAGATGTCATGTTTATTCCTTAATCCAAAATGCAATATCTCAGGACATCTAATGAGCTGCTTAATTTAAGTACATGTATTTAATGTCTTCAAATGTCTTGTTGACAAGTTCAATACCACTGAAAGATGTCACTATAGTAATCTTTACCTATGTTGTTTTTCCTAGGTTTCTATTCACTGTGTCACAAAACATTTGGATGTAGATACCATATTTCCACCAATAACAATGTTCTCTATTTCACAACAGGTCAATCTGGCAGAGCACATGCCTAGAGCTTGGCCACCGAAGAGACCACCCACTCTACCCCAGGTTCAAGCCCTCAGTGATGACAACACTCCTGGACATCTAGACGTGGATGACGGTGCTGGTTCATCTGATCAGCCTTATTAGATGGCAACAGTGAGTCTCACTTGTCCCAACAACTCCCACCTCAGCTGCCTCACCTCAGCCAACCTCAGACCCCACAACCTGTGAACCTAGCACAGATTCAAACATCCTGTGCCCCCCAGTCCTGGCTCCTGATGTGACAATCACCACTCCCGCTGAAGAGAAGCCAGGACCCAGTGAGAGAGGGTACCCTGAACCAAGGTTACCCGCTCGTGAGAATAGGTGTAGTAGGAGGGTAACTGTGGGCCGGCAGAGTGAGGCCACTGAGTCCACTCACACCCTGGCCACCATCAACCAAGTCTTTGGAGCCTATCAGAAGTCCCATGATGGGCAGGTACTCACTGAAATCTGGGAGCTGAAGCTGCTGCAGAGGAACGAACACCATGAGATACAGGCCAATAACACCAACATGGGCTGCCTAATTATTGTGCTGCTGGACATTCACACCTTACTGCGCAGGGCTTTTCTAGCACCACCTACCTCTTCCTGTGGTCCAACAACATCGGGCCCATCAACATCTGTGGCAGCCACAGGAAATGAGACCCTGAAAGAGAAGACACACCTGCAGAAACCTCTGTCCCGCAGGTGTGGATCCGCCTCGCACTGCCAAGAGGGGACGTCCACGCAAATTTCCAGGAGGCTCAGATGGCAAGACCTCTACCACCACCAGCAAGAAACCTCACACCTAATTTCCTCCAGTGTGTATAACATATTCACTCTGTGGGCTAGTTCTCAGCACATTTACCTTTCTGATGGGAAATTGGAAACTACAACTATGGTTTAATTCACCATGACTGACTTCTTCACTTTTCTGTTTTCCTGTTTGGTTTTGCACAATGTTTATTTTCTCCTTGTTCACTTTAATAAATCCACTCGTCTGAAACTGCTGTAGTATAACTCACAACCAACAATGTATATATGTACTCCCATCTGAACTTTACAATGCCAAAAATATCAACTTGTGTAAGCATGGACATGTTGCATGTACACAATGTTTAGCTCAAGATCACAACCATGTCTCACCAACACATACTTACAAGTGCATTCTCATATGCCACCTTTATTCCAGTGTACCAATAATAGGCTGGCATTGTGTCAGAAGCATAGCAAATCATACATGACTCAAATACTCTGTGCCAGTGATCACATTTTCAATTGCAAACCTTAACAACATGGAAGGAGGGGATACATCAGACGATTTCCTATTGAATAGGCAAAATAAAATTGGTCAATTTCATCAGCTGGAACCATATCGCCTAGCTCACAAATGGAATCCCACATCAATAACACCAATAGATAAACACATGACAGCACTACATTTTCTGATCACACCATCATTACAATCCATTGTTGCAGTATTTGCTGGAATGTAACAACCAAATTTCAGTGTTATGCCACGAGCACTTTGGCCTACAACGAGGAGACACAACAACAGCTACATACACTTTACACACAATGAGGATTTCACCAATGCAAAGAGAGAATAGCATGATTTGGCCCCACAACAATATTTTTTTGGCGCACATGACGGCACACATATTGCATTAGAACCACCACACAACAAGGAACAAGTCCAATGGAATCCTCATAACTTCCATCCTATCACTGTGCAAGCGGTCTTGGTACAGGATCAGTATTCCCAAAGTCTGTAATTGTCATGCCCATATGCATATGCAAATGCCACAGCTCTGAAATGTCCAAATGAAGATGCCATGGTGAAGGTACCTAAAACAGACCAAAACAAAGAAATTGGTTATCAAACAATCATATAAGACAATTCACATGGTCAGCTTCTGGAGAACACAGTCCATGACATACATCAAAACAAAACAAAGCAACACATACAAAATAAACCTGTGTTAAAACCTTCCTCAATAAACCTTTCACCTGGAGCTTGGCCTTCCTAATATTTTACCTTAACATACTCCTCTCATCATCACAGCAAGAGTTGCTGTGACAGCCAGTCATGACATTTCACAATATACGCACACTCATGAGAAGAAGTTGTCAATGAGATCTTGACGCGTCAGCTCCATCCTTTTCACCACTATCATCATTATTTGCCATTTTAAGATCCTTACCAGGAAGCACTTCATGGTATCCATCCTCTGCGATATAAGGGATGTTCCATCACAGGGCGATGTTGTGGGGCATGCGGCAGGCCATGATGATTTGACACACCTTCCTAGGTGAGTAGAGGAGGATTCCCCCAGTCTTGTCCAGACATCTACATCTGGCCCCCAGGAGCCCAAAAGCCCACTCCACTGGCCACCGTGTCCTTTCATGGGCCTCATGGAAGCAGACTTTCCTTGGCGTTGTTGGATTCCTCAGCGGTGCCAACAATCATGGACTGTTGGGATACGCTGAGTATCCTAGATGGAAGACAGATGCATAATTTTTAATTGTGAAAATGTTCTGAATTATTTTAAACACACCTATATGGTAAGTTTTTCCTTTTATACTTGCTATCCCTTTTTGTGCAAGGGTGCATTGTTTGTTGCCAGCTAGCACCAAAATTACGGACGCAATGTGATTGTACAGATGTGTTACTTTGAATTTCATTAACATCAACATTAGAAACATATGAATGGCACTTGGTGATGCTATTAGTTATCCCTGATATACTTAGAGCCAGGGGGCCTGTGCACAGAGACATTTAGAGGCATGGGAAAAGTGGGATCTGGCCAAGTGATCCAGACTTTCAGGGTGTCCCCTGATTGAGCCAACCCTGTTCTAAAGCGAGTCTTGCCATGATGACCTTGAAATACTTCTTCAACAGATTGCTTTAATTTACATTTTACACAAACTTCTTTATAATGTGGGTGATGTGTAAAAGTGTATTTCATATCAAAACAGCGACTAGCATGTGAGAAATGGGACGGTGTCACAAAGCTTTTTTGATGTAATGTTAGTGAGGAGCTGCTGTTGTGCTACATTATTAAAAGCACACATTACTAACCATGAATATTAGATGTCGACACATTTGAATTTTGAAAGGATGTGCCTGTGCAGTGACAGTGACCTGGCCAAAGAGGGCATCAATTAGGTGAATGTAGATCATACATTTTAAGCTGTTAGAACAGGGTCCCACAAAATAGGATTAGGCCAGGGAACCCAAACGCCTTAGGATGTCTCTGCCTGTGTATCTGTTAACTGGGAATTGGGGTAGATTGTGACTTACTGCTGGTTGCGTCCACGACAGTGCCCATGACAGACATCTTCAAGCAGCAGCTATGGCAGGACGTGTGTAGCTGATTACAGGTGAGTTTTAGACTTATTTCCGTCCTTAATAGTAGTATTCAAAATGAATATCGGCATATATTTTCACAGTCTAACATTTTTCACCACGTTTTCCATAAAAGTGAGACAAATACACCAATAATCAAACACTTCTCTGTTTTTGGATTACTTCAAGAACTGCAGCTAAAAAATAATGAAATGGACTGAATCAAGCATATAGTTGCTATTACATCCTTTGTTCTTATTAATTTTCTGTTCCCCTAGTTCTCCTAGCATCACAGGCACTTCCACATTACTATCATGTTGTATTAGTGGCAAGGGCTCAATCTATTTATACAGCTCCCCTACTGGTAACCTATAGGGCTCATTGGTAATGCTATCAGCCTGTAACCCATTCAACCTAACAGTGTGAGCACTGTCCTATGTGGGCAGCAAATGAATGGTTAGGGAGACATTCCTTTATATGAGGCATGAAGCGCATACCAGAACCGCTGAGAACGTGGCTTTCAGATGTGATAACTCGCTCACTAGTCATGGCTCGATGACTGGTTGGATGATGACTTGAACCCAAAGGAGAGAAGTACATAAACACTTCCTAATACAGACAATACTATGGTGGTAAGATAGACTTTTTGACTGGACTGTGTTTTAATGGATATCATAAAGTCTGGGTTTAATTGGAGTTTTTTAAATTGAGGCTTGAGGGGATTTTGTACTTAGAGTCCCATTCCCTCAACTCTATAAAACTCAACCAGTTTGTCACTCGGTCTACTCATAATGGTAACATCTTGCACTGGAGGTTCATCTCCTTGAAATCCTTACCCTTCATCTAGCCATACTACTTAATTAGTCACTTGACTTTGCCATCCCATTCATTGCTCCTTTAAAGTCTATGGAGCTTATTTAGACATTGCCATGCTTTCCGCTGTTCTACAACGAAAGTGCAAGGGAGCACTCATTGCCCTGGAGAAAAACAGCCTACCATATTTAATTATCTGCCAGACAGGTAGAGATCTGTTTCTTCAGAAGAGCTGGTACCACAGTTGCTGTTCTGAAGGTGCTGAAGCTTTGCTGTGTGGTCTCCATGTTCCAAGCACCTGTACAGCAACAGTTTTTGTTTTTTGAAAAATACACTTCCAAAGTAGGAGTTCTATTTTGAAAATATAAATGCCCCTGACATGCTGAGAGATTTTGAGATTGTCAGGCTTTCTGATGTCCATTGACCAATGGACCGTAAAGAACTCGACAAGGAGAATTCTCTACCTATTCAATATGAGTTATGCAATATGTCAATGATGTAAATACAGACAACGAGTGCAAAGAATAAGAAATACGAGTGAACCAGAAATATAGTTAGAAAAGTATCAAAAAAGTTTATTTGATAGATATACTTGTTAAATATATAATATCACAATAAGTCAATTTTTTTACAAGAACACATCCCACCAGCCACTCATACAAACTTCAAACATACCAATTCATTTATACACATTCTCACACGTCTAGTCCATATAGTCCATTCATACACAACAAACAATGATATGAAGTGACAAATAGAGTGTCTCATATGTCAGGACCAAATACATAAAAATATATATACATCAAGGATATTTGGTTAACAGAGTCGGCATCTAGGGTATGCCCAACATAGAGTTAAATACATGAAATCGATGAAAAAGACTATCTAGTGTCTCATATTGTTCCAACAATTGGAATCCTGCGCCGACGCGCGTTTCGGTGTTTGCCCGAAATTGGGCTTCACCTTCCTCGGGGCATCCAAGTTAGAGACACAGAAAGAAAAACGGTGGGGTGTACCTGAAGTTCAAAGAGCATTCCAACTATGCGAGGAATTGGCATATTGAGCAGATTGAAGGAGCAAGAAGGCCATAATCGTGAGCACATCAAACGATATTCTGGGTATGTAACAGGCCAGCGCACGAAGCTAATTGGAAATATAGGAGGGGAAAACAGGATCTATAGAGATCTGTAAATGGCAGGCCAAACAGGTCAAGGCTACTTGCCATATACATAAAGTCAAATCATCTTGTGATAACGAGAAGCCTGTAAAGACAGGATGTAGATAATATCAAGCGGTTCGTGAAGTCCGGCAGGAGTTGCCGGTACGTGGTAGTAGCTAGCAGCAAAGAGGCCGTGCGAGCATGAGAGCTCCATTGACCAATGGCCCAGAGTATGTACGATCTTCAGTCTTAGGTATCCATTGGAGAAAACATGGCATTTCCTCCATCTCAAAATAGAGCCTACAACCATGTGTTTGGTGAACAGTGTACTGCAGCACATTTATGGAGGAGTATCATGTCTGCCAAATTCTAAATAAGGCACTATGTCTTTGATACATAAAAGCATAACTCCGCCACCTAAGCAAAAACATCAAAAACTGCAACCAAAGACAAAAAATGCATTAATTTCTTCCACACCATCCATAAAACAAATGTTGATACTCATACCCCTATGAGATGTTGAGTCAGAAATGATGAACTGTCCAGAGCCAAACACAGCAAACAATATTCTTTAAACAAGAATAGATATTGCCTCTATGAGCTCTTAACCCTTCTACAAGATTTATTCTCTCTGCACAAAAAAGCTCATTTTTTAGCCATATCATGCTGCTGTTGAAAAACAATGAATGAAACCTCCAACAGAAGCAAACTAATTTCAAACCATGCTGCATTTATTCAACCCACTCCCTGAACCATCTTTTCTACTTAATGGAGCAAAAAGAATTGGGTAAATTGATTTCTCATTCATTCATGAAGATGACACGTTCAAACAATGTATTATCAGGACCATACAATCATTTAATATCCCACCAATCTCACCCTGCAACGTTTCCAAGAGTTACAGATTTGAGACACTTACTATTACTGAACTTTAAACACCTTCCAGTCATTAACTGTTATGAAGTCAGCGTCTGGAGAGCACTAACATCTTTCCTCAACATAATCAATGCATCCCTCTACAAGGCAGCTTGATCTTCTCACTCAGGGTAACTAACAGCCACTGATGGCCATGATGACCTCCATAATTAGAGAGTATTTACCCTCATCAATTTCTGTCAAACATACTGGAGGAAACATTCCTCCACCACCCCAACAAAACTTTCAGATTGGCTTCATACAATGCTTCAGTAGTGAATTAGCCACCATCCAATTGATGAAGGACACTGTCAACGTTACCCAAAATAAGGTACTACATTAGTTTATTTGGTTCTCCTTAATATAGAAAGGACTGAAGCATGACATCTTTGTGGGGTTGTATGACGGAACAAAGAATGCCTAAATGAGGCATGCCTTTACAACACAAGCGCAACAAAGACCATTCCTTTTACAACGCAAGTATAAACCATGCATGTCTGAACCTCCAAAAATATTAAAACACCTTAAACATGCCCAAACTATGAATACCATTACCACGCCTGACTTAACCACGCATACTGTAACAACGCATGCACTTGAGCACAGTGAAAATGCAGTCCTTTTTATTTAAATAAGTTTTTAAATTTTGCTGCTACAGATGATTAAATAACATGCAGCTCATTACTTTTCCTAAACCATTTTTAAAAACACAATATTAAGTAAAAATTGTGTCCCAATACACATTACAATACAGAAACGGGTTTCAAGATATCCAGTTTCCATAGTCCTTCCTTTATTTTCACCAAACATTAGATGTTCTCCCTGTATAAAATGGCTGCCATTCTATGTCTAGATCGTGAATAAACATCATGTTTTAAAACATTGTAAATAAATACAAGTTTTGTCACAAACAAACGCTCCTTAAAAAAGGAAGTCAAAATATGTTTTCATTTAATTTATGGAACACCACACAAAAACATATATAAACTGCCATCCACCATTTTGTAGTCAGTAGTACACTGACTTTCTTTGTGACCACACACTCTATTATGTGCTGAGAACTGCGAGCCACAGCCTGTGGAAAATACTGCCATCTGGTAAAACAAGTAGGTAAATCATTAACCCCTTAAGTGCGCCCGTCGGCCAACGGCCGTCGCGAGCACTACCTCGGTAGTGCTGCGCACGTCCGTTGGCCGACGCGGCCCCGCCCCCATAATGGAACGCCCCGCACTGCGGCGAAATTATCGCCGCGGTAAACAGGTTAAATATCTCTGTTCAAAACCAAAACTCGATTAATGCAAAAACATGTATTTAGAAAGTATTTTTACAATATTTTACAGACTTTGAAAAAAATACCTACAGAGGACAACTTCAATTCCCTTAAGTAAATAAAAACTTCGGAAGGTAAAGGAATCAAATTTATTACAATGCTACTGAATTATATCGTTTTTTTTTTCGTTAGTTTAGACAAAAAGTGCTTCTATAAGTTTTTTATCTCCACAGAATAGTTGCAGGACCTTTTTTTATATATTAAACTATCAATCAAATGACATTATCCAGTATACCTCAGGGCAATTGTTAAACACTGCCCAGAATTTTTATAAAAGAAAAGCAATTATACAAGGGTATTACCTCAGGGCAGCTGGTGGACAGTGACTAGGGGGCCAACGTACTATTCTTACTCCGCTGGATACTTACCTCAGGGCAAGTTCTGCACAGTGACTGGCGGGAAAATTTACTCTTCTAACTCCGCCGGGTACTTACATCAGGGCAGGTGCTGGACAGTGACTGGGGGAAATATTTCTATTCTTACTCCGCTGGGTACTTACCTCAGGCCAGGTGCTAAACAGAAACTGGGAGGCAACATTACTATTCTTACTCCGCCGGGCAGGTGCTGGACAGTGACAAGGGTCAAGATTACTATTCTTAATCTGCCAGGTACGTACCTCAGGGCAGGTGCTAAACAGTGACTGAGAGGCAAAATTGCTCTTCTTACTCCACCGGGTACTTACCTCAGGGCAGGTGCTGGACAGTGACTGGGGGCAAAATTTCTTTCTTACTCTGCTGGGCACTTACCTCAGGGCAGGTACTGGACAGTGATTGGGGATGCAAAAAAATTACATAATAAGACACTATTCATTCTTTTTATTTTTACTTTCACCCATACAGACTTTATCTTCCAAAAAACAATAGGAGTTGTATCCAAGGATAATTTAAATTTTACAACTACTTTTCAAAATTGAAAGTAAGAGCAGAGACAAACCTATGTGAATGAAAACAAAATTAACATACAATCCTATGCATTTTCATAAAATAAAATTGTATTCCTCTCTTTTTCTTTGGAAATCCAAAAGTGACAGTCTCTTCTATATCACAGCAAATAACTCAGACAACAATCCAACTCTGTAATAATCCAACAAGCCAGAAACCACATCATCATCAGGTGATTAGGAACTCTATAAAAATTGAAAAGCCTAAGCCATTAAGTTAACAAACCACCAAAATAGTCAACATAATTTAGTATTATTATGTCCAGCAGGGTTTTTAACAGTTCCCTTTCTCTACAGGCTACAACAATTAACACATGTATATATTTCTCTTTCCAGGCAAAACAACACGCCAGCAATAAAAAAATAAAAAACACCTATACTTATACATTTTTCTTTCTCCCTTATTTAACAGATTTTCCAGAAATGGCTTCAGCACGTCAAGCAAATGATGTAAAGTCACGTACATTAAACAAGCTTTTAAAGTATGGTGGCTATATCTACTGTTAGGAGAAATTGACTGAGCCCAGGAGTCATTGGAGTTGTGTGCAATATTTCTCTTTCCATTTTACAGGCAGGTGTTGGTGTTAGTTCCCTGGGACATCTTGGTATTCGATAGCAGATAATCGCTTAGAGGTTGCTTTATTTCTTTCAGTATGGAGTTTGGGGTCAGGAGAGAGGCATAAAGGTCACTAGTGGTATTGCAATATATCATACTAGTGAGCCAGTTTTTTACAGTGGGAGGGTGGTGTTTGTCCCAGTGCAGAGCTAGTTTGAATTTGTCCAGCAGTAGGGCCATGGCGATGAATTGCCTGGTACATTTCGGTAGATCTTGTACATAACGCAGCAGGGCAGGGAGTGGGTATGGATCTAGATCAGTTCCCACCATTTGAGTCAAACACGAGAAGAACTCGCCCCGTAGTGTGCAATGTGCCTCCATGTTCCTGTCATGTGTATGAAATTTGCATCTGAGATGTGACATTTGGAACATTTGGAAGGACTTATGTGATCATATTTATATTGTGCGCTGGGGTGATGTAGGCAAATCGCAGAAATTTGAAGTGAATAAGCTTATGATGATGATTAGGTGAGACCAAGCAGGTTTGGGTACAGCAGCCAACCGATATCTTATCTATCAGGGGCCGGCCTAAGTCCTCCTCCCAGTAGGTGCTGAGTTTCGCATCATGGGCCAGTAATGAAGCCACACTGGCGTGATATAGTTTTGAAACTAGTCGTCTCCCATCCAGGTAATTTATTACCAAGGTTAAGGGAGGGAAGTCGTCTGGCGCTAGTGGGTATGTCAATATGGCAGCTCTCACGAGATGTATTGTGAAACAGTCCACATAAGTCCCAGGCAAAGTGTGTATCTGTGGATTGCATCAGGGCACAACATTCTGGGAAGAGGTCTCCAAAAGTGTGGAAGCCATACTGTGTCAAGGTGCATTTGATTAGCGTATCGCAGGTGATGGGGAGCTTAGGGTTGTCTAATAGTTGAAAGTTTGTAGAATAAAGTAGAGTGCTTCCTAAAATGTGCTGAAGTTTCCGCCATGCCAAGCATGTGGTGGATAAGGTTTGGACATCTTTTGGGTCGAGAGTGATTCCCTTGGGAAGGATAGAAGCGAGTGAAGTCGATGTGGCCAAATCCATCTTAAGTTTGATGTACAAGAGCCTAGCATCTGCATGGTACCAATGATGCGTGTAGTGTTATTCCGCTGCCAGATAATATAGGTATAGGTGAGGTACACTGAAACTGCCTCTCTCATATGGGAGCACTAGCGTGTCCCAGCTTATGCGTGGACGTTTACAGGCCTAAATGAGTTATCGGAGTAATCCGCACAATGGAGCAAAGGAAGAGTTGGTGAGTGGTAAAGGAATATTTCAGAAGAAGTAATGGAATTGGGGGAGGACCACTTTTTCAATTATTGCAATCCATCTAGCTATTGATAGCAGTAAACAGATCCAGCGGTCTTCCTGTGTTGATAGGATGTCGACCACGAGGCCGTAATTTAGCTGCACTACTTGCTTCCTATCTTTGTGTAGGAAAATGGCTAAATAAAAAACTGGCCTATCACACCAGGTCAGTGGGAGTTCGTACTCTGTGGGCTTTGTGACCAATTAATCTGGGGGTCAGAATGGCCCTGAAATGGACCACTTCCTGTAGAATCGGAACTAGGTATTCATCCTGATGCCATACGAACAATAGTATGTCATCCATATATAGCGAAATATGAAGGAGGCCTGGTTTAAAGTGGAGGCCTTGATGGATGTGGCTCATGTGGAGGAGTCTGACCAATGGGTCGATAGTGAATATAAAGCATAGATGGGACAAAGGGCAGCCCTGACACGGACCCCGCATGATAGAAAGGGGAGAGGTGAGAGCACAGTTAACCCTGATACGGGCTGTGGGATTTGCATATAGGAGGTGTATCAGTGATGAAAATGCATGGGTGATGTCCAACTTGTTGAGCACAGCATGGAGAAACGGCCATTCCAGGGAGTCAAATGCCTTCTCAGCATCCAGTAAGGCTATCGCAGCTGGAGTATCCGGAGAGATTCTATGGAGGACGGAGAAGACAGCACAAAGGTTCAAAGATGTGAAGCAATGGGGGACAAACCCTAATATGCCGGGGATATGATATGCTCCATCAGGAGTGCAAGCAGTTTGGACTTATTGAAGAATACCTCCTGCTATGTTGACTTCTTTTTGAGACCATTAGTGGAAACACTACCTTCCTATGTGATGGACAGTGGTGACTTCATTAGAATCTTAGAAGGAATTAGCTGGGAGAATGACTTTTTGGTAATAAGTCTTGATGTAAAAAGTCTATATACTTATATACCTCATGATCTAGGTATTCAAGCCTGCCGGCATTTTTTACATGCCAGATCTATTTTCCATTTACCACATACTGGAATGCTATTGGATATGATCTGGTATTACCTAAATAATAACTTTTTAATTTTGGACAATGAATAATTTCGGCAAATCCAGGGCATTGTGATAAGTACTTGTTTCGCCCCCAGCTATACATGCCTTTACATGGGCTGGCGAGAGGACCAGGTGGCGAGTAACATCCATCTCTATGATGAACACCTCGTGCTCTGGGCCTGCTATATTGACGATATATTTGTCATTTAAAAGGGGCCCAAGCAACTTGCAACAGATTGTTGGATGAACTTAACAATAATAATTGCAATTTGAGTTTTACCAGTCACATCCACAACAACTGTAAAGCAAAAATTGAGACTAGGTTGTTTCGCAAAAAAACTGCTGGTACGTTTGTTACATACATTTAGTAATCACCTGATAATTCGTATTCATAGTATACCTTACAGTGAATTACTCAGGGCCAGGAGAAACTGTAGTAGTGATGAGGCATTTTGTCAAGAAAAAACAGTTATGCTTGAAAAAATTTGGAAATGAGGATACAAACATGAGGTATTAAATAAAGCAGTTCAAAGGGTTGATACCATTACTTAGGAAGATCTTTTAGTGACAGGGAACAAAAACCTTCAGGATCCAAAACTATTAGATTCATCACCACGTACAATCATAAGGCACAAAGAATCAGAAGAATCCTTAAAAAACACTGGCTAAATACTGATAAAACAATCTCTAGATATTTGGACAGTTATCCTAGGATAACTTTAAAGAGAAGTAATTCACTGAACGACATTGTTTGTAAAAACATGATTGTTAACGAAATTGGAAATCATAAGGGCCAAACCATTTTAGGGTTCTTTACCTGTAGAAACTGCAAAGCATGCAAATATAGTAATAATGTACAGAAATGTTTTTTACCTAACATTAATCGGGAATTTGTTATTGTGAAAAACCTGTCATGTAACTCAGATGTATGTGTTTATTGCTTAAAATGCAGTTAAAATAAATACTACAATGGCAGCACCATTCATAAAGCCAGAAAACCTTTCCTTGAACACGCGTCAGGTAGACAATGCCAGGTAGCAAGAAACTTCAAGGAACATCATTCAAGTATATCAGTAAATTATTTTTTGTCTTTGACAGAATACCACCCAATATTCCAGGAGGTATTAGAATACTGGATCTACGAAGATTAAAGTCAAGATATATTATCAATTTCAGCACATTAAGCCATATAGAGTTAAATTTAGATGAGGAACTGGCAGTTCACCTGGGATAATTTAGGCATAACATATTTGTGCCACATTTATCTCATGAATTTAAAATCTGACTATTTAACACACATTCTCTCCTAAATTGAGAAGTGTTGCTTCAGATGTAAAAAAAAAATTCACTTTCACACAGGTGCTCTTTGAAGTTTGTGGTATGGGCAACCATATATGAAGCTAAGATTGTGTTTTTTGTTTCTGTTTATTCAATGAGAAAAATGTTCTTAATAGATGTTTAGTTTACTTTGAATGCATGCTTTACATTGATTCATTGTGAAAATGATTAGCTACGGTGTTACACGTTAAGTCTCCCCATGAGAACAGCCCATGCAATTTGGGCCACTGGGGTGTGATTTGATCTATGTATTATAGTATTATTTTTGAGATACACAAAGGATGTATGTGTGATCACAAACATATTTTGAGAAGCATTATGAGATTATTTGTAGGAGCGTTCCTCAATATTTGAAATCTAATATTATTAGAATAAATTATCATGGCTGATCAATCAATTTATTTGAAATTGTATTCATTGATTTTAATGTAGGCTCCACTCTGGATGCTGATGAGTATACTGTTCAGAGACCTGTTCCCTTTCTATTTTTAATTTATTTTCTCTATTATCGCCCACTTGGCGGAGCCCCTTCATGATGACTGCTAAAAACAAATGGGGCACAAATTCAACTTTACTATGTAACTATAAACTCATGACAAGGTCAGTGACATCACTCATGACATCACTGATGAAATTTTAAATGACATCACTGACCCTCAGCATCCAAGGTGATTTAATTCCCGAACAAGTAGTGCAACAGGAGTCTTATTTGCAGAGTGGTGGAGAAAGGGGTCAGGCCTCTGATGAACTCTTAGCAATCCCGCTGTGTGGGACTTACTGGAGGTAAAAGGAGGGGTTATTGGCCCTCAGGACCCTCAGCATCTAAGGGGACATCATTCCCCAACAAGTAGTGTGCCAGGAGGCCTGTTTGCAGAGGGGTGGAAGAAGGAGGAGTGGCCTTCCACAAGCCCCCAGAAATCCAGCTGTGTGGGACTTACTAGAGGTAAGAGGAGGGGTTGTTACCACCCAAGGACCCTCAGCATCTAGGGGACTTCATCCCCCAATCAGTAGTGTACCAGGAGGTGCATTTGCAGAATGGTGGAGAAAGGAGGCGGGGCTTCGGATGACCTCTCAGCAATCCCACTGTGTGGGACTTACTGGAGGTAACAGGTGGGGTTGTTGGCCCCCAAAGACCCTCAGCAGCCAAGGGGACTTTATCCTCCAACCAGTTGTACACCAGGAGGCCCCTTTGCAGAGTGGTTGAGAAAGGGGGCAGGGCTTCTGGCGACTTCCCCTGTGCTGGCCTTTTTAAAACATTTATTTTTATTAAGGGAGGGGTGCCCATTTTGGCCCCAGGGACCACATTCCCAGGGCCCGGCCATTACATTATAGGTAGGGGGGCCTCACAACCCTCCTCCCGAGCTGAATTTGGCCCTGGGTACCCCATCCTTGGCGGTTCAGCCTCTTTAATCTGGGTGCCCCTGTGGAAAGCCAGTGACCTGTGTTGGAGACCCCCAGGAGGAGCCTCAAGGCACCCACGGTCCCGGCCTGCTTCCTTCCTCCTGCAGGAACCAGCATTGCTTTGACAGACAGGGGGCTGCTGAAAGGCAGCACCCTTTCTCTCAGCGCAATATTCTCATCTGTTTCTCTGCACACATATTTGCATGCAGAGAAATAGATGAAAACTCTGCTTTGTGCAAGCCAGAGCTATTTGACAGCTTCGACTTGCAGAAAGCTGAGTTATGCTTGCTTATGCTTAGAGGGAGCTGTCAGCTCCCACCAAGCAAAAGGGTACCTCCCGGGGGTGGGCATCTTGGGAGGTAGGAGGAGCCGGCCCTGAGGGGTGGCGGTTTTGCGACTGACTCCCTACATTAATTTGTTTTAGCCCAAGGGAGGTGGCGATCTCTGGGGCTGTGGGGGGGGGGCATGCGGCACACCCTTAAAATCAATAAATTGCCCTGGAGAGGTGGCAGACTCCTGGGCTGCGGGGTGACCATGCAGGCCCTCTGCATTGATTTTAATTTTTGGCCCGGGGAGATGGCAGTCTTTGAGAGGCGGATGGCAGTCCCCGGGCGTGGATGGGCCCTGAGGGCTTAGGATAAGCCATAGGAGACAGGCTCCATGTTCCTTTCCTTTACGTAAGTTCTCCTGCCCGCGGGACCTGGCCCACCCGCGGGCCTATTAGTAAAGAAGCGTGGGAGCCTGCACTTCTTTTTTAAATTTTTTTGCCTCCTCCAGCACAGTTCTTGCCAATAAAAATGCAACGTTTTTTTGCCCTGCCGTGGCCTAGGGGGGTGAGGGTTTTCCTACACTGCCACCCTCCCATTTAGTTTTTTGTCTTGGCTGCCAAACAGATTTGAGCACAGGAACTGTCATATCTTGGGAGGATCCAAGTCCCTATACATACAAATTAGAATTTTGTTTAATGACTCCACAACTACTGAATGGATTTACACCAAATCACAAAAAAGTACTTTCCTGAACCAATGTCCACCTTTCTGCCAAATTTGGTGTGATTCTGTTTAGCAGTTCGGGCTGTAGCCGTGTCTGAAGTTCCTATGGGAATTAACAAGGGGAAAATGTGTTTTGGGAACCCCCTTTTTCTCTGCCTCCGCTTGACGGACCACAACGAAACTTTCAATTCAGCACCTGAAGCAAGCAAACTAGTTTTCACGAGGATTCATCAAACGACACCAAAGTTATTGGCAAATGAAAAACGCTCTTCCTACGGCAAACACCAGTAGGTTATATATGTGTATGTATGTACAGGCACAGACTCCAGTTGATAAGTAAGTTTTAATCCATCAAAACAAGGTCCAAATGACCGCCGACCTGCGGCCTTAATCACATAGCGCGCTACATGCAAGTGACTGACTTAAATAGTCAGGTAAGTGTTTCTACCATTTTTACATTTTTACATTTTGTCACCACAACGTGAATTTCGACCAGATCCCAGACAATCACAGGTTGATGCCTCAGGAATGACATGGAGCATTATCAACGGACATTGTAAACAGACTCAATGCAAAATGCCACGGTGAGAGGAACTCATGAAGATAGCAACTGCAATGTGTACAAATGTACAAATATAAGCGAGTAAACATGATGCACAAAATAATTTCAGCATGTTTTAAATTCTTGCTTTACTAAATGTATAAATACAGGGTCCCAGCTGTTTGGGAAGGGAACACAGGCAAGATGGCAGTTGATAATGCGCATGGCAAATACATCGTGTACGAAGTGTCTGGTTGCATGCTGTTAGAAATGTAAAGACTGTCCATTAAATATCAGACGCTTTAATGCATGACTGCACAGTCTGAACGGGTTGTGGTCGAGTTTGGTGCCCAGAGGTAGTAAAAAGACTTGTGTGGCAAGAGAGTGAAGAGGTGCTCTACTGTGAGAATTTTTTTTTTTTTTTATTAAATACAAAAATGCTGATGCTGATTAAATAATGAAGTCAGGGGTTTCATTATTGTGGCTGATAGTGAAAGTTAAAAAATGCTTGTGCATATGTAGAAGTTACACAATAACAGAGTAACAAAGTTCCAGCCGGAACAAGTGTGCCTCTCTCGCGAAAAGCGGATTCCAGTTAGGCATTACACAACACATAACTGTATACAAAAACTCATAATTTGGACAGACCATAAATACAGTGTGGCTGCATGAATGCAGTAATATCAAAGTACCACCGGGACTCTCAACAGTGCAAGCGATGACATAATGCATACATGTATGTTGTTAAAACTTCAATGCAGTAATATATAAGTTCCAGCAGAACTCTCATGAGTGCAAGCGATGACATGATTCATACATGCATGTTAATACAGCTTCAATGTAGTGGTGCACAAGTCGAGGACAGAGCTTACCGACATACATTTTACTACAAATGAGAGAAATCAAATGTGAGACTAAGTCAGGGGTAACTGGCGAGTGGCATGCTTTACAGATAATTATACAAGTCCTCACTGATATTCAGACCTGATGGTGACTTAGTATGAAGCTCCAATATCTAACGTGTTTCCAGTTGCCTGAGCTTTTTTTCACGGTTGCCACCTCGTCTAAGTGGGGGTACACTGTTGATGACAAAATATTGTAAGTGATCGAGATTGTTATTGAGTGCCTCCCTGAAATGTCTAGCCACCGGGTAAGAGGGGTGGTTGTTGACAATGGCTCGTAAATGTTGTAAAATACGCAAGTGAACTTGAAGTTTGGTACTGCCTACATATCTGAGGCCACAGCTGCACTGTAGTATATAAACTGCAAATTTAGTTCTACAGGTGTATCTACTCTTGATGGTTAAAGGTTCCGTATGGAAAGTAGCTCTGACTTGTGTGGTGTTGATACTAAACTTAAAAGCCACGCAGGTGCTGCAATTAAAGAACCCCTTAATGTCAGTGAGCCAATTAGATTTAGTAATGACTTCTGGGTTACTCTTGACCAACGTGTTATGCATGGAGAAAGCGCGCCAATATGTGATTGTGGGGTGCTTGGCTACTAGGGTGCCTAAGATCGGATCAGTCAGAATAATACGCCATTGTTTATTGATAATGGATCTTATTGCGTGCTCTTCCTTGCTGTAAGTGATGATTAGACGTGTGTCAACCACCCCATCCTTATTGGAGTCAAGATGGGCATAAGCATCACTCAACATATCCACTGGTCTACCAGTCAAGAGTTCTTCCCTGGGTGTTGAATTAGCTCTGGTTATTGCTGTGGAAATAGTATGTTCAGTGTAACCACGTGCTCTAAACCTACGCTGAGCCTCGTTTTGGCACTGTGCGAGTTCAATGTCAGAGCTGCAAATCCTCTGGAGCCAGAGCATTTCACCATAGGGGATGCTAGCAATCAGGTGTCTGGGGTGAAAGCTCGAGGCATGCATTGTAGATTTGCCAGCAGTGCTTTTCCGGTGTAATTTGGAATGAAGTGTACCATTAGCAATGTAGATGCTCACATCGAGGAATTCAATGGAAGTGGAACTGATATTGGCATTGGATTCTAAGTTAAAGTCATTAGAGTTGAGAGCGGAGATAAACAGTAGTGCACTATCCACGGTACCATTCCAAATAACAAAAATATCATCAATATACCGTAGCCAGGTCACAATGTGGCTGTTCCAAATATCGTGATGTACACCCTTGAGAACCTGCTCCTCCCACCAGCCAACATGAAGACACGTGTAGCTAGGGGAGAAGCAGGCTCCCACAGCAACACCTCTCAACTGTTGATAGATTTGTTTATCAATCATGAAGAAATTGTTATTAAGGCACCACTCGATCATAAATAGTATTAGATCATTATGTTTGTAGCAATGTATAGGTCTGTTCTTGAGGAATTAGTGACAAGCATGCAGGCCATCACTATGCCTGATACTTGTGTACAAGGAGGTAATATCCATGGACATTAGTATGTAATTGTCGGACCAAGGGATGTCATTGATCTTGAGCAGAAAGTCACTGGTGTCTCTCAAATATGATGGCAGGTGAGTGACATGTTCCTGTAGAAAGTAGTCCACGTATTTAGACATGTTCTCACATAAACTCTTGCGGGCTGAAATGATCGGACGTCCAGGGACCGGAATTGTTCCTTGTGTACCTTTGGAAGAAAGTAAAGCACCGGAAGCACTGGAGTTTCATTGTAGAGGAAGAGAAATTCATCTTTAGTGAGTAGGCCATTGGATTTATAGAAGTTCAATTTCTTTTTCAATTCTGTGCTCTTAGTGCTGACTTCCTTGAGACTAGAAATCCTATAGCAGGTACTGTCACTGAGATGTTTTTGTGCCTCCTCAAGATACAGAGATCTCGGCCAAAGCACCACATTGCCCCCCTTGTCCGATTTGTTAATCACCACATCGTTATTCTTTTGTAATTTTTTGACTGAATCAAAATACCTTTTATTGCGATTATGATGCCTGAGTGTTTTACGAGTGCTTTTGTGGTGGAGTGATTGCAACTCCTCAATGACAACGTCATTGAAGGTATCAATAGCATTTCTGGGCATCATGGGGGTGAATGTGGGCTGGGGTTTGAAGGGAATGGCAATGGCTTTGGAAATGTCAATACCCTCTTTCTCTAGGATTTGCGGTGTGGATGAAGGCTGTGACAGGGATTTAAGTTCATGTAGAGTCCTAATGGTAGAAATATCAGCTACCATGAGGTTGCTCCCTGTATGTGCAGAAGAAGAAGAGGGTACAGAGGTGGCTGTGTTGGTGTGTTTCAATTTGAAGAACTTGATAAGCTTTAGCTTCCTGATGAATTTGAAAATGTCAATATGGGTCCTGCTATAATTTAAACTGCTTTCCGGACAGAAAGTAAGACCCAGGGAGAGGAGTTGAATTTCAGCTTTAGTGAGGGTTAGGTCTGTGAGATTGATAATAGTATTGGAGTCTAAGTTTGTTTGTGTTTCCAATTGTTCCTCTTTCTGTTGTTTGGCTTTGGATTGCCTGCATTTTCTCCTTTTGCGTCTTTTTTGGTTTAGTTGGTGCCTTGCTTCTTCGGCAACCGAGGACGCAGGGTTTGTCGCCGATCTAATCTTAAAAAATCCAAATCCTCAGCGAGAATAAAATTGCACATTGCTGTTTCACCTCTTCCTCTGCCACTCTCTAGGGCTGAACTTAGATCAGATGTCGAAGCTGAGTCTGCCTCCTGTAGAGTTGCCTCAACTCCCTGTGTGGCCATATTGGGTTTGCTGATTTTGTGTTTTTTCACTGAATCGTACCTTCTGGCGAAAGTAAAAATCTGACCGCATTCATAATCAACCTTGTCACGGGTGAATTTGAACACCTTTCTTGTCTTAATTGTTTCTTCAAGTTTTTTTTAATCTTGTTGCAATGTCTTTCCATCCTTTGGAGATCAGCTCTTTTTGATCAGTTTTGTCGATCTCACTATTCACGTGTTCAATCTCTTTCACAGTAGCAATGCGGTCGATTTCAGCATATTTTATTAAGATCACAATTAAGCGAATAGAAGCGTCGAGATTACTCTCTGCCCATTCCTTGAGCATTTGGGGGATGGGGTTTTCGAAGCTGGGTGCCAGCATAATTCTCAATCCGCGTGGAACACATCCCACATCGCAGTACTTTTGTAGAGATTTGTCTTCCCACCACTTAGTGAGTTCCGTTTTCATGAGTTTTTCAAGCAGTTTAAGTAATGATTTCAAGTTGTTGTGGCAAGAGCCCTGGTTTTGACCAGTAGCCCTCGTTGGATTATGCACATCAGGCAGGTTTTCAAAAAGCGCTTCTGCAGCTGCCTCACGTTCTAGTAGCGCTGCATTGGACATGTTGGATAAGTATTGGCAATATAGAGTTACACACAAAAGTAGCAAGTGCTTACTGTAGGTGCAACAGCATACACCTCTTCGGACCTGCCACTCGCAACAGTTCGTTCGAACTCACCACCTAGCGGTCAGATGACAGACGTGTCCTTCAACTCGTACCGCACCTCCGCCGCAGTAGCTGACGACAAAATCCTCTTTGCTGGCAGGGGGCAGTGACTGGTCCTTTCTCCTACCGGAGACTCCACTTGCTCTCGGCTGAAAGTAGTCACGTTTGCCCAGAAATGAAGTTTGAAGAGGGGGGTCTGTGGCGCGGAGACAGCCGTCCACCGCCGAACAATAGAAAAAAAATTCCAGGTTCTGCCACACAGGAAAAACACACGGGCACAGACTCCAGTTGATAAGTACGTTTTAATCCATCAAAACAAGGTCCAAATGACGCATTTCGGCCGCCGACCTGGGGCCTTTGTCACATAGCGTGCTACATGCAAATGACTGGCTTAAATAGTCAGGTAAGTGTTTCTACCATTTTTACATTTTTACATTTTGTCACCACAACGTGAATTTTGACCATATTTATATATATATATATATCCATCCAAACAAACAATCCAACTTCCCCAAAGAAGAGGCACGTACTCCAGTCTGTAAGTATGGGGCTGATTTAATGTTATTTCAGGTCACCCACGACCCCGCAACTAAGAGAGAGACACGTTTCACCTGCGCAGCAGGCTTTATCAATCTATATATATATATATATTACCTACTGGCGGTCCATAGTAGGTAGTTATAGTTAGGACCTAGTTTCCACAAGAAAAGCATTTTTTCTTTTGCCAATATCTTTGATGCCATTTTATGAATCTTCGCGAAATGTTCAAAACTAATGGGGCACTCCGGTCAGCTCCTGTCTTGAAAGTTTTGGGGTGATCTGGCAAGCGGAGGCCCGAGAAAAAAGGGGGGTCCCAAAACACATTTTCTCCATTTCAATTTCCATGGGAAACTTTAGACAAAGCTACAGCCCGAACTGCTGAACGGAATTACACCAAATTTGCCAAAAAGGTAGGTCTTGGATCAGAAAGCGACCTTTTTTTAAGTGGTGTAAATCTGCTCAGTAGTTCCTGAAATATTCATATTTAAAAATCTTTATATATCTGGTGACCGCAGTGGATCAGGGAACCCACCCGAGCACAAGCTTGATTCTGATTGTCTGCCAACACTCTAAACCAAAAAGTGTTGGCAGCCATCTTGTGACTCGGTTGAACCGAGTCACAAGAAAAAAGGTCATAAAACAAGAAAAGGGGGTAGGGTAGAAACACCCTGACCCCCTAGGCCTGGTCAGGGGGGTCCCACAGGGACCCCAAGGGCCCAAAAAAGCATTTTTTTTAAAAGAAATTTGTAGGGATTCGGGTAGGGTCTGCGAATCCCGCTGAAGTTTTAAAAAAAAATTGCAGTGCGGACTCCTGATATTTGTTTTTTTTAAGCCCCCGGGTGGGCCAGGTCCCGGGTGCAATGCTTAAATATTGTGCGCAGCCCCGGGGACCTCCACCTCCCCGGGGCATTACTTTAATTATGTGCAGGGGCCTTGTGGGCCCCCCAAGCTCCGGGGACCGCCACCTCCCCAGGGCTTCAATTGAAATAAAAGAAGTGTGGGGGGGCTCCTGCCCCCCCCACACTGCCCCGGGGACCACCACCTCCCCAGGGCATTGAGTAAATTAAATACGGGGGTCCATAGCGGACCCCTGGCCCCAGGGACCACCACCACCCCAGGGCTTTAAATCTGTTGGAGGGGGCTGCCCTTGTGGAGGCCTCCTTGCCCTGGGGACCACCACCCCCCAGGGCCGGCTCCAGCAATGTCCCTGGGTGCCCACCCCGGGACATTGCAGTTTGCTATGACAGGGCGGGAGCAATGCTCCCACCCTGTCATAGCAAACACTGCTTTGTTTCATGGAAACAAGCACTCGCTTCCATGAAGCAGCATGTCAGCAGCTCCCTTTGCCCAAAAGCAATGCTGGCTCCCGCAAGAGGTGGGGAGCCGGCAGGGCTGCGGGGGCATTGGAGATCCTCTGCGGTCCCCAACAGTGAGGCCATGCCCCGAGGGATGAGGTCCCCGGTGCCAAAAATGGCCCAGGAGGGGGGCCACTCGGCCCCCTCCCTTTTTAATGTATTCTTTCTTTTTTTTAAACTTAAGGCCGCCCCGGGGGAAGGGGGCCCGGGGCCATAATTGGCCTCAGGAGGGGGGCCACGCGGCCCCCCTCCAAAAAATTTAAAAAAAGGAAAGGCTGGCCAGTCTTTGGGGGATGGGGTCCCCGGGGCCAAGAGAGGCCCAGGGAAGAGGAGCCACGCAGCCCCCTTCCAAAAATAAATTTTTACCGGACCCCGGAGGAATAAAAAAAACAAAAGGCCTAGCCCTGGGGGATGGGATCCCCGGGGCCGTAATCGGCCTCAGGAGGGGGGCGCAAGGCCCCCCTCCTTTTCAATAAAAAAAATGGCTCAGGTCCCGGGGGAAGGGTCCCGGGGCCCAAAAGGCCACACAGCCCTCCGTCTTAAAATAAAAATAAAAAATGGCAACTCACCGGAGGCCTTGCCCCCTCCCTGCACAACTCTGCAAACGTACCTCCTGGTGTGCTCTGTGTTGGGGGATTAGGTCCCCGTCGCTACTGAGGGTTCCAGGGGGCCAACAAGGCCATCAGTGACCTCCAGTAATGGGATTGCTAAGAGGTGGTACGAGGCCACGCCCCTTTTTACACCACTCTGCAAACACGCCCCTTGGCACACTGCTGGTTGGGCGATGAGGTCCCCTTGTGTCCTGAGGACTTCAGGTCTAAAGTGGACTTCATTCCCCAAGCAGCAGTGCGCCAGGAGGTGTGTTTGCAGAGTGGTGTAAAAAGGGGGTGTGGCCTCTGAACACTTTCATCATTCCAGCTGTGTGGGGCTTACTGGAGGTAACAGGAGGGCTAGTTGGCCCCCAGGGACCCTCAGAAGGCACGGGACCTTCATCCCCCAACCAAGAGCGTGCCAGAAGGCGCGTTTGCAGAGTGGTGGAGAAAGGAGGCGTGGCCTGTGTCCACCTCTCAGCAATCCCACTGTGAGGGGCTTAATGGAGGTAACAGGTAGGCTAATTGGCCCCTAAGGACCCCCAGCAGCTAGGGGACTTCAATCCCCATTAAAGAGCACCCAAGGGAGCGTGTTTGCAGAGTGGTGGGCAAAGGGAGCGTGGCCTGCTATGAGAACTTAGCAATTCTGCTGTGTTGGACTTACTGGAGGTAATAGGAGGGGTAGTTGGCCCCCAAGGATGTCCTTGGGGGCCAACTACCCCTCCTGTTGCCACCATAAGTCCCATACAGTGGGATTGCTAAGAAGTCTTCGGAGGCCACGCCCCCTTTCTCCACCACTCAGAAAACGCGCCTCCTGACACACTACTGGTTGGGGGATTAAGTCCACTTTACTCCTGAGGGACTTTGGGAGCCAAGAAGCCTTCCTGGTACTTCCTGTAAATCCTACGCAGCAGAATTCCAGAGCGCTGGTCGGAGGCCCAGCCCCCTTTCTCCACCACTCTGCAAATGCGACTACTAGTTAAAGAAGCATTTGCAATGTAATAGGTCTCGCATTTGTGAAAGTTATGGCTATTGGCGTTGTAAATGTAAAAGTTTTTTACTAATGTTTTTTGTGTAGTGGAATTATGCGGTATGTTGTGCAGTGAAATTATGTGGATAGAAAGTATGTGGTATTTAGTGTATAGGAATTATGTAGAGTGAGATTATGTGTTATGGAGAGTAATTATATGGTACAGTAGTCTGTGTTGTGGAGTGGTAACCTCAGGTTTAGTCTTCCTCTTTTCCATAGAAGCTAAACGATAAACTCAATGAGACAAAAAAAAGAAGGAACCACTGAGGAGCACTTCTGGACCTAGTCAGAGATATGAGCAGGGCCACTGGAATTATGCGACTGTTCGGCTGCACCGATTTTTGCATAATTAGATATTTTCTGCTTTTGCCACATAATCCATCATCTGCTGCATAATCTGCAGATTTGAACAAAAAAAACTTGTTTCTAGCTCAAACGGCTCAAACGTTACCAAAAATGCAACGACAAGTGTTACAGCGTGGTGGGAGGCCCTTTGCAAACCTGGAATGATCACCTGTTACTTATTGCTAAATGTAGGTGTTAAATTGGTACTAATGGTGCGCAAACCACTCTTGCTTCTTTTTGCACCTCTCTTGCCTCTTTCTGCATTTCTCTTGCTTCTTTGTGCACCTTTCTTCCTTTTTCTGTACTTCTCTTGCCTCTTTCTGCACATCTCTTCTTCTTTCTGTACCTCCCTTCTTTCTGCACCTCTCTTGCTTCTTTCTTCTGCACCTCTCTTGCCTATTTCTGCACCTCTGTTGCTTCTTTCTGCGTTTCTCTTACCCTTTCTGCACCCTTACCTCTTTCTGCACCTCTCTTGCCACTTTCTGCACCTCTTTTGCCTGTTTCTGCACTTCTCTTGCCTCTTTCTGCACCTCACTTGCTTCTTTCTGCAGTTCCCTTGCTTTTTTCTGCTCCTCTCTTGCTTCTTTCTGCACCCCTTTTGCCTCTTTCTGCACCTATGTTGCTTCTTTCTGCACTTCTCTGGCTTCGTCTGCACCTCTCTTGCTTCTATCTGCACCCCTCTTCCCTCTTTCTGCACCCCTCTTCCATCTTTCTGCACTTCTGTTGCCTCTTTCTGCACCTCTCTTGCCTCTTTCTGTACTTCTCTTGCCTATTTCTGCACTTCTCTTGCCTCTTTCTGTACCTCTGTTGCCGCTTTCTGCACATCACTTGCTTCTTTCTGCACCCCTCTTGCTTATTTCTGCACCACTCTTCCGTCTTTGTGTACCTCTCTTGCCTCTTTATGCAACCCCTGTTCCCCCTTTCTGCACCTCTCCTGTCTGTTTCTGCACTTCCCTTGCCTCTTTCTGTAGTTCTCTTGCCTCTTTCTGCACCTCTGTTACTTCTTTCTTCACCCCTCTTGCCTCTTTCTGTACCCCTTTTCCCTCTTTCTGCATGTCTCTTCCCTCTTTCTGCACTTCTCTTCCCTCTTTTTGCACCCCTGTTTCCTCTTTCTGTACCTCACTTGCCTCTTATTGCACCTCTATTGCCTCTTTCTGCAGCTGTCTTGCCTCTTTCTGCATCTCACTTGCCCCTTTCTGCACTTCTCTTCCTATTTTCTGCACCTTTCTTGTTTCTTTCTGCAACTCTCTTGTCTGTTTCATCACTTCTCTTGCTTCTTTCTGCACCTCTCTTGCCTCTTTCTGCACCCCTCTTCCCTCTTTCTGTACCTCTCTTGCCTCTTTCTGTACCTCTGTTGGTTCTTTCTGCACTTCTCTTGCCTCTTTCTGTATCCTTCTTGCCTATTTCTCCACCTCTGCTGCTTCTTTATGCAGTTCTCTTGCTTCTTTCTACACCTCTCTTGCTTCTTTCTGCACCCCTCTTGCCTCTTTCTGTACCCCTTCCCTCTTTTGCACCTCTCTTGCCTCTTTCTGCAGCCCTGTTCCCTCTTTCTAGTTTTCTTCCCTCTTTATGTACCTCTGTTGCTTCTTTCTGCACACCTCTTGCCTCTTTCTGCACCTGTTTGTTCTTTCTTCACTTCTCTTGCCTCTTTCTACACTTCTGTTGCCTTTTTCAGCACTTCTCTTACCTCTTTCTGCACCCCTGTTCCCTCTTTCTGTACCTCTGTTACTTCTTCCAGCACTTCTCTTGCTACTTTCTGCATCCCTGTTCCCTCTTTCTGTACCTATCTTGTCTGTTTCTGCCCCTCTCTCCTCTTTCTGCACCCCTGTTCCCTTTCTGCACCTCTCTTGCCTGTTTGTGCAACTCTCTTGCCTCTTTCTGCAGTCCTCTTTCCTGTTTCTGCACCTCGATTGCCTCTTTCTGCTCCTCTCTTGCCTCTTTCTGACCTTCTCTTGTCTCTTTCTACACTTCTTTTGCCTCTTTCTGCACTTCTCTTGCCTCTTTCTGCACATTTCTTGCTCTTTCTGCACCTTTCTTGTTTTTTTCTGCAATTCTCTTGCTTCTTTCTGTACTTTTCTCGCCTGTTTCTATATTGAAATGGGAAGAGCAAGCTGTCAAGTTTAAAGGTCTGCATGCTCTCAGGACTGAGGTATATGTCTACTTGTACATGTATTCTCACATGTGTTATGAATCGGAAGATGGTAGCATAAAAATTGGTTAGCTTCTCTTATAGGTGGTCAAATCTTCTTAGTTCTGATCTGTCATTTGGTTACACAGGCAGACATGTCTTATGTATACAGGTATTATAGAGCCCTCAAATGTACTATTGAATACGCATGTGCCCTGTATTAGGAGTAGAAAGAAATGCATACACTGTCTTCTACACAAATTTACAGAATATGCTGTTTGAAACACGGATCTTCAAGTATTTTTATGTTTAATTTTATGTAACATGTCACCGGGTAAAAGAGGAGACACACACATGCATAGCTTCACAAACTTGGTCAGACTTACAACAGTGATATGGTTAGGATTGCTGTTTTACATTTGGTAGGCCTAGCATTCTGAACAGTCGATGAATAGTGAACCTTCAAGAGAAAAGTGAGGTTTAGGACATCTTGGGAGAAGGATTAGTGATTAGGCTACTTTGTATGAGTCTGTGGAAAGGTACAGTCGAAGTAGGCCTCTTTCTGCACCTCTGTTGCTTCTTTCTGCACTTCTGTGCTTCTTTTTGCACCTTTCTTCCTTTTTCTGAACTTCGGTTGCCTCTTTCTGCATTTTTCTTGCTTCTTTCTGCACCTTTCTTCCTCTTTCTGTATATGTTTTACCTATGTAGGCATAGTTAGAAATTAGCATTTAAAAAACCATAGAAATTCACTGAAAAACACAGGTTTCAGGAACGTTATAGTTAGGGATTAGCATTTAAAAAACCTTAGAAATTCACTGAAAAACCACAGGTTTCAGGGACGTTATAGTTAGGGATTAGCATTTAAAAAGCCTTAGAAATTCACTGAAAAAACCACAGGTTTCAGGGACGTTATAGTTAGGCGGACATTTCACTTGTGCAAAACCAGAGAAATTCGACCGTTATAATTAGCTGAGCTAACTATGACTCACGCCCCCGCAATGCACTGCTGATGACGTCACATATTACATCACTATTGACATGGTCAGCGACATCACTGATGACATCACTGATGACATCTCAAATGGCATCACTGAAGGCATCACTGATGACATCATCCATTATCTGAGTGTTTTGAAAAAGTTTAAGAATTTTATATATATATGTATATATATTACCTACTGGCGGTCGCCAGTAGGTAGTTATAGTTAGGACCTAGTTTCCATAGGAAAAGTGTTTTTTGTTTTCCCAATATCTTTGGCGTCGTTTGACGAATCTTCGCGAACTTTTCAAAACTAGTGGGGCGCTCCGGTCAACTCCTGTCTTGAAAGTTTTGGGGTGATTCGTCAAGCGGGGGCCAAGAAAAGAGGGGGGTCCCAAAACGTGTTTTCGCCATGTAAATTTCCATAGGAAACTTTAGACAAAGCTACAGCCCGAACTGCTGAACGGAATTACACCAAATTTGGCAAAAAGGTAGGTCTTGGTTCAGAAAGAGCCCTTTTGTTAAATGGTGTAAATCCGTTTAGTAGTTCCTGAGAAATTCAAAAAAGAAAAAATATCGATAACTGAGCACCGAGGAGGGTTCGCGAACCCTCCCGGCACGAGCTCCACTCTGATTGGCTGCCAACACTCCAAACCAGGAAGTGTTTCATAAGAAAAGAGTGGAAAAAAGGTTGAAAAACAAGAAAAGGGGGCAGGGTAGAAACACCCTGACCCCCTAGGCCTGCTCAGGGGGTCCCACAAGGACCCCCAGGGTCAAAAAAGCATATATTTTTTTTTAAACTGCAGAATTCGCATTCCGGTCACGAATCCTGCCGTGAAAATAAAAATAAAACGAAGAGCGGGCTCCTGCGCTTCGTTTTCAAAAAGCCCCCGGGTGGGCCAGGTCCCGGGGGCACTCGCCAATTAATTTGCGGGGGCCCACGGGGGCCCCCGCAGACTGGGGACTGCCACCTCCACGGGGCTTATTTCATTGTATGCGGGGGCACTACGGCCCCCCACAGCCCCAGGGACCGCCACCTCCCCGTGGCTGTAAAAAAAATTGCGTGGGGGGGTCCCAATCCCCCCACGCTGCCCCGGGGACCGCCACCTCCCCGGGGCTTTGAGATTGAAATGCGGGGGGCACGTGCACCCCCGCAGCCCTGGGCACCGCCACCTCCCCATGGCTGTAAAAATAAATGCGTGGGGGGTCCCAATCCCCCCATGCTGCCCCGGGGACTGCCACCTCCCCGGGGCTTTAAGATTGAAATGCGGGGGCACGTGCATCCCCGCAGCCCTGGGGACCGCCACCTCCCCATGGCTGTAAAAATAAATGCGTGGGGTGTCCCAATCCCCCCACGCTGCCCCGGGGACCGCCACCTCCCCGGGGCTCTGTAACAAAATTAAAATGATGCGTGGGGGGAAGAGCCCCCCACACGCCCCGGGGACCACCACCTCCCCTGGGCACATACTAATTAAAAATGCAGGGGTCTGTAGCGGACCCCCTGGCCCCAGGGACCACCACCTCCCTGGGGCTTTAAAAACATAGGAGGGGGGCCCCCTCCTGGAGCCCTCGAAGGCCCTGGGGACCGCCACCCCCCAGGGCTGGCTCCTGCAGTGTCCCGGGGAGCACGGCTCCCGCCCTGTCATAGCAAACTCTGCTTTGCTTGCTGAAGCGAGAGCAGGGAAACCTGCCCTCGCTTCAACAAAGCAAAGCAGAATTGCTTTTGAGCAAGGGGAGCTGCATGTCAGCAGCTTACTGGGACTTACTGGAGGTTATAAAAGGGGTAGTTGGCCCCCAAGGTTGATGTTGGGGGCTAACTATCCCTGCTGTTACCTTCACTAAATCCCACACAGTGGGAATGCTAAAAGGTGTTTGGAGGCCACGCTCACCTTTCTCCACCACTCTGCAAACGCGACTGCTATGTTATAGTTAGTTAGAAATTAGCATTTAAAAAACCTTTGAAATTCACTGAAAAAACCATAGGTTTCAGGCACGTTATAGTTAGAAATGAGCATTTAAAAAACCTTAGAAATTCACTGAAAAAAAATAGGTTTCAGGGACATTATAGTTAGTTGGACCTTTCACTCGTACAAAACTAGTGAAATTCCGCCGTTATAGTTAGTTCAGCTAACAGTAACTCACGCCCCCGCAATGCACTGCTGAGGACGTCACATATTACATCATTCAAGACATGGTCAGTGACATCACTGATGACATCACTGATGACATCTCAAATGACATCACTGATGACTTCATCCACGTGAAAATCTGATGCACCTCCTCAGACCCTAATATAACCTTTGATACACCCACTCTAAAATACAGACTACCATTTTCGAAACCATAGACACACCAATACCAGTTACTACATATGCACTCACTGATTCCTAGGTCTAAACACACATCCACTCCTTCACCCATACAGTCACTCGTACATACAGTCACTCATCAATACAACACTATCATAGATCTAAATCTGGCTCTCCCACAGATCCCGCCCACCCCACCATCCTAAATAGGTTCGTTGAGACCGTATCTCCGGTCATACTGGATCTGATCAATGCCTCCCTTCTGACGGGAATTGTGCCCCCGCTATGGAAGCAGGCTATGGTCAAAGCACTTTAAAAAAAAATCCAACTTGGACCCAGAGGAGTGGGCGAATTATCGACCAATATCTCTGTTGCCTGGAATAAGTAAAATAGCTGAGAAGCACGTGAATTTAGCTCTCTCTGCATTCCTGGAAAACAACAACTGTCTTCACCCTACGCAGACAGGATTCAGATCACAGCAGGGTACGGAGACTGCACTCCTGTCGGTAGTAGAGGAATCTAGAAAAATACTAGACGGCGGAGGCTGCGCTACCCTTATTCTGTTAGATCTCAGCGCAGCCTTCGACACGGTGAATCATTCATTGATGATTCAAAGACTCAGGGATGTGGGGGTGACTGGAATAGCGCTGAAATGGCTGCAGTCTTTCCTGGAAAATAGATTCTTTACAGTCTTTGAAGATGAAATAGTTTCAAAGCAATTGCCCCTTACATGCGGGGTCCCCCAGGGATCTGCCCTGAGCCCTACCTTATTTAATATTTATATGATCTCTTTGGCAGAAATAGTTACTCCGTTTGGAGTACAGATTGTTACCTATGCCGACGACACTCAGTTGGTCGTCTCCCTTAATAAACAGGATCATTCTGGACCTGGCATAGCTTCTTGCCTCGAAAAGGTTTCCAGATCGATGGACAGCTCATGTTGGAAGCTTAATGGGGCAAAGACTGAGCTCATGCTCCTTGGTAATTCTGCCCCTCCTAACATAGATCCATTCTGGCCTAGCTGCTTGAGCCTACCCCCTGCTCCGAAAAAGCAGATTAAGAGCTTGGGTGTGTGGCTCGACAGCAACCTTGATTTTAAGGAACAAGCCCGGAAAGTAGCAGCCAGTTGCTATGGTCTCCTGAGGATGATTAGGAAGATCCTTCCCTTGTTACCTTTTACGGCCAGAAGGCTGCTAGTTCAGGCATTGATTCTGTCATGGCTCGATTATGCCAATGCCCTATACTTAGGAGCTCCACACGCCACAATCAAAATATTACAGACCGTGCAGAACTGCGCAGCTCATCTGCTCCTGAACATCCCTAAACGCCTTTCGGCTAAACCTGCTCTGGCCACTTTGCACTGGCTCCCAATCCAGGAGAGAGTCCAGTTTAAGGCTATGTGCATTGCACATAAAGCACTCTCCGGAGAAGGATCTCCACTGATTCGTTCTATGATTCAACCCTACCGGCCCAATAGAGCTTTGAGATCCGAAAATAAGCATCTGATGGCAGTCCCAAAAATAAAACGAACCCAAAGTGGAGGTCGCCTCTTCTCGTACAATACAGCAAAGCTATGGAACCACCTCCCCTCTCACATTCGTCTACAGTCAAACTACTTGAACTTCCGAAAGCAACTGAAAACTTTCCTTTTCCCTTGATATGCTCGAAGTCTGAATATGCATCACTATTCAGCGCTGCGATGCACTCGTGTAACCAGGCGCTTTATAAATGCTACCTCATTCATTCATTCATATGCACTCATACACCTATACAGACACTCACACACCGCCACTCATCCAGAGTTACTCACACACCTAGTCAGTCATGCAAAGAATCAATCACACTTCCATTTACTTACCTATACAGTTATACACACACCACCTCACTTATTCATACAGATACTAACGCATACTTACTCTCTTATACAATCACTGATACAAGTACACACTCATCCATACAGCCACTCTCACAATCACTGACTCTCACGTATAGTCATTTATATACTCCAACTCTCACATACACTGCCTTTTAGATATGTAGTTACTTGGACATGTACCACTGAGACATCCATTCACTCACCAATACACCCTACACACACTCACCCACCCATACAGCTGTTTCCACATGCACTCTTGAACCCATACACGCAGTGAATCAACCACTCACACATCTATGCACAGAGTCACACACCTCCCACCCACGCACACATACACTCAGGCACCCTTACAAATACTCAGGCAACCAATCAAATACCCATATAGACACTCATGTAGCTACTCACCAACCCATGCAGCAGCATACACAACAACAGACAGACTAATACAGACATTCACACAGTTTAGTCACTAACCCATGCATTCAGTAAGACACATTTAATCACTCACTTATACAGTCAGTCACGCACCTACTAAATCTTCCATCCAGACACTTATACACCCACTCATTCTTCAATACACCTTGGCATATATATAAAACATATTTAAACTTTATAGAAACACACAGTCACTGGATGATGTCATCAGTGATGTCATCAGTGATGTCATTTGAGGTATCATCAGTGATGTCATTGACCATGTCATGAATGATGTAATATGTGACGTCATCAGCAGTGCATTGCTGGGGCGTGAGTTATAGTTAGCTGAACTAACTATAACGGTGGAATTTCACTGGCTTTGTACGAGTGAAATGTCCAACTAACTATAACGTTCCTGAAACCTATGGTTTTTCAGTGAATTTCTAAGGTTTTGTGCTAATTTCTAACTATAACGTGCCTGAAACCTATGGTTTTCAGTGAATTTCAAAGGTTTTAAATGCTAATTTCTAACTATAACGTTCCTGAACCTATGTGTTTTTCAGTGAATATATATATATTCACTGAAAAACCATAGGTTTCAGGCACGTTATAGTTAGAAATTAGCATTTAAAAACCTTTGAAATTCACTGAAAACCATAGGTTTCAGGCACGCTATAGTTAGAAATGAGCATTTAAAAACCTTAGAAATTCACTGAAAAACCATAGGTTTTAGGAAAGTTATAGTTAGTTGGACATTGCACTCATACAAAACTCCGTGAAATTCCCCGTTATAGTTAGTTCAGCTAACTATAACTCGCGCCCCGCAATGCACTGCTGATGACGTCACATATTACATCATTCATGACATGGTCAGTGACATCACTGATGACATCACTGATGACATCTCAAATGACATCACTGATGACATCATCCAGTCACTGTGAGTTTCTGTAAAGTTTAAATATGTTTTATATATATGCCAAGGTGTATTGAAGAATGAGTGGGTGTATAAGTGTCTGGATGGATGATTTAGTAGGTGCGTGACTGACTGTATAAGTGAGTGATTAAATGTGCCTTACTGAATGCATGGGTTGGTGAGTAGCTACATGAGTGTGTATATCGGTTATTGATTGGTTGCTTGAGAATTTGTATGGGAGACTGAGTGTGTGTGTCGGTGGGTGTGAGGTGTGTGACTGTGCAAAGATGTGTGAGTGGTTGATTCACTGGGTGTATGGGTTCAAGAATGTATGTGAAAACAGCTGTATGGGCGGTTGAGTGTGTGTATGGGTGTGTTGGTGAGTGAATGGATGTCTCAGTGGTACAAGCCCAAGTAACTACATAGGGAAAAGGCTGTATGTGAGAGTTGGAGTATAAATGACTATACGTAAGAGTCAGTGATTGTGAGAGTGGCTGTATGGATGAGTGTGTACTTGTATCAGTGATTATATAAGAGAGTAAGTATGCGTTAGTATCTGTATAGGTGAGTAAATGGGAGTGTGATTGATTATTTGCATGACTGACTAGGTGTGTGAGTAACTCCATGGATGAGTGGCGTGTGTGAGTGTCTGTATAGATGTATCAGTGCATATGATAGTGTTGTATTGATGAGTGACTGCATGTATGAGTGATTGTATGGGTGAATGAGTGGATGTGTGTGTAGACCTAGGAATCAGTGAGTGCGCATGTAGTAACTGGTTTTGGTGTGTCGATGGTTTCGAAAATGGAAGTCTGTATTTTACAGTGGGTGTATCAAAGGTTATATTAGAGTGTGAGGAGGTGCATCAGATTTTCACGTGGATGATGTCATCAGTGATGTCATTTGAGATGTCATCTGTGATGTCATCAGTGATGTCACTGACCATGTCATGAATTACGTAATATGTGATGTCATCAGCAGTGCATTGCGGGGGCGCGAGTTATAGTTAGCTGAACTAACTATAACGGGAGAATTTCACGGGTTTTGTATGAGTGCAATGTGTTACATACCAAGACTATACCGCTGTCCACTCTTCGAACCCACCAACGCGGAGGGACTTTTGGGAGAAGGCCGCCGTCCTTCACCGAAAGTTGCAGGCGGGCTGGAGACACGAAACCTTCGGATGCTGTGACGCCCCCGGAGCAACAGAACTACAGCTCCCAGCAGCCTGTGCGGTGTGGGGGACGCGCACCGGAAGTGACGCAGCGTGGGCTTCTTGTCGGCTACGTAAGCCGGAGCCGGGGAGAGAAACACCGCAGATTATCCTGTGATGTTCGCAGAGCCAGACCAAAGGATTCCTAAGCTGCCTCATTGCCCGGTGGGGTAAGGGTGTCAGTGACACCACCCAGAGCATTTATTTCTTCTACCGCCGATATTAGCTGCCAAGTGCACCGCGTTTAGATAACGGAACGTGCTCATTCTTTCTATTGTGAAGAAACCTGATTCTTTACCAAACACTAAGTAGCAACCCCGTGGTTTCTGCAGAATTCCCTATTCTACATTGCCAAGACTTTCCACATATACCAGGTGGTATATTATACTCATATCTAACAAGCTTCTGCACAACAAGGAATGGTTGCATTTGTTATTTGTTAAAGTTCACTATATAAAGCTATCCTGGATACTCAGACACTCGTTGGTATATATATATATATGTATATGTTGTAAGTGTGTGTCTTTTGTTCTGTCTTCTAGCAGGGGAACTGGGAGAGGTAGCTGAAGTAAGCTTATTTCCTTCCTCCCTTGTGAGGCCCAAGCACACACCTATACTGGTGGGTACTATAACTCACAAAACGCAGTGTCTAAGTTCAAGAAGTGTTTATTATATATTGCCTAAATTTATGTTTGTTTGTTCACAGTTCATACGCCTGAGTATTATGTAATTTCTTATAAGCCTTAGAAGACAAGGTAGCCCAGAGAAGGTCTTTGATGAATACTAAATCGTCCTTCTAAATTGCGGCTGCCAGAACTTGTTATTTTGCTTTACAGGTAGACCTGTTTTAGATATTGTGGTACACCATTAGGTGAAGTGTTCTTGGCTGTTTAAGTGCCGTGTGATCTTAATTAGCCTTTTCTTTTCACAGGTCTCCCTCCCCGCTGTTCCCATCCTTTCCTTCCCCCGATTGACCCCCGTAATCTTCCGTGCCCTCATGGCAATTCGGAATTGAGGTTGTCAATAGGTGGACCCCATTGAGCACGAACCAATACTGAGAGGCCTCCGAGGGACCGTGACAGAATAATCTGCCTCTAAATAATATACCTCTCCCGGTCGGTTCGTTGTTTACTATGGCCACCCTAGAGGATGTGCTAGCCACGTTGGGTGCCCTACAACAAGAAATAGCAGCTTCCAGGGCTGAGACAGCAGCCTTACAAGAGACAGTAGATAGGCTACAGAGAAACCCCTTTGATGCTCAGTTAGGTCGGGGCACCGGAGGGAGCCCCTTTCAGTTTGGAAGTCCCTCATATCACACACCAATGACGGTGGAGTTACCCACGCCCATACACTTGGCGGCTCCGGAGCGCTTCCTTGGAGAGGCATCCAAGGTGCAGGTTTTCATGACACAGGTTTTATTGCATTTTTCCTGTAAACCCAAGGCCTTTCCCACGAACCAGGCTAGGGTAGCCTTTATGATTTCTTACTTAGCGGGGGACGCGGCTCAATGGGCGGTGCCATTTGTACGTAGAGATGACCCACTGTTGCACACCTGGGAGGAGTTTAGAAAGGAGTTTTAGACCGTGTTTGATCGTAGAGCAGCCTCATTCTCGGCGGACAGAGAGCTGCTAGAACTCAAGCAGGGCAGCATGGATTTGGTAGTGTACGTCAATACTTTCCAAAGGCTTGTGGCCGAAACACAGCGGCCTGAAGAAAAAAGGGCTGCCCTGTTTTACCAAGGGCTGAAGGACGAATTGAAGGACGTTTTAGCTCAAATCGATCCTCAGCCTTCTACTTGTGTAGATCTTATCAATCTCACACTGCGATTGGATTATCGCATGGGGGAATGCAGAGGGGACCGTAAGAGGGTGGAACGACCGCCCATGCGGTTTGACAAGAGTAGAGGAACAGCGGGGTCGTCTGGATCTCCTGCTGAGCCTATGGATATAGGTGCAGTGCGAGCCCCACTGACCCAAGCAGAGAGAGAGACGAGACGACGGAACGGATTGTGCATGTATTGCGGCAAAAGGGACATTTCAGTAAAGGAGTGTTTAGCCAAACCACATACAAACCCCAGGGCAAAAGACCACCAGGGGTCAACCACGGTAGCCCACAGGAAAACTAATACACTCAAGGAGACCAGAAGGGAGATCCTTGGGTGGTGTGAACATCCCTTCCCTTAAAAAAAAAGTTGAGTTGTCTTCCGAACACTTTTTTCTCTCTGACCGATTAATGACCCATAAGGGTTGGCAAAACATAGAAGCCATGCTTGATTCTGGAGCCACAGGGCTCTTCATGGACGTCTGTATGGCTAGAAGGCTTTGCCTAGGGTTTATTGCCAAAGACAGCCCTGAAGGGGTATTGGCTGTCAATGGGAGGGAATTGAGTACAGGTCCTATAAGATTCCAAACAGATAGCCTAGAAATGTGTTGTGGGGGCGGACATACGGAATGGTTGTGTTTCAACATTATACAGGCTCCACAGTACGGTGTTATTTTGGGTCTTCCTTGGTTGAGGTTGCATAACCCGGTTATCGATTGGGAATCGAAATCAGTTAGCTTTAGTAACATAAGCACAGGTGCACCATGCAACAGAATTGAATTAATAAAGAGAGTCTGTATCCAGACACAAAATTCTTCAGTTTTTTTCTTTCTTTTATTCCATTTTGATATATCGTAAAAACAGAATCCAGTTGAAGTGACTCAAAAACAGTACAGCCAACGCGTTTCGTCCTAAAACAGGACTTCTTCAGGGCACAAAGTGATGGTAAAACCATCATAGCCATAACGTTAAAGATCATAGAATTCCCTGTCGGCAACTTGTATCCCTTCTGGTTTGTTTCTATAACCTTCAATATATCAAACGAAGGTCTAGGAGGTCACGGGCTTACACCACTTCATAAGGTGTGGACTTGTGCAGAAAAACACTGCTTAGCAAAAATGAGGCTCTAACGGTCAACGGGAACACTGGAATCCGTAGCAGCAAACAGGAAAAGCTGTCCACTCTTCGAACCCACCAACGCGGAGGGACTTTTGGGAGAAGGCCGCCGTCCTTCACCGAAAGTTGCAGGCGGGCTGGAGACACGAAACCTTCGGATGCTGTGACGCCCCCGGAGCAACAGAACTACAGCTCCCAGCAGCCTGTGCGGTGTGGGGGACGCGCACCAGAAGTGACGCGGCGTGGGCTTCTTGTCGGCTACGTAAGCCGGAGCCGGGGAGAGACTGTCAGGACTCACGGGAGGTTTCCTCCTTCTAACTCTATGCTGGCTACCATTTTCCCCCTACAAACTTACCAAAAGTCAGATAATCCCTCAAGCTGGAGTGCTTGTTGGCACCGATGGAACTCCAAGATGGCTGCCAACATGCACATACTGCAACAGCACACCACTGTTAGCAGTCTAGTCTTTTAGGTTTCATGACATCTGGTGAAGTGTGCTTCAACATTCCACTGTGCACTTCACTGAAGAAATAATTTGAAGAGCACCTGTTTTCCCATCGTCGTGGAAGTCAGTTAGGGTAGTTGCGATAAAATCGGGGTTAGCTTCGTCGGAACTACATTCATTCCCTCACTAATCAGGTTAGTGTTAAACTATGTAGCTAATATAAAACATTCTGTGAGAAAAGGTTATCGTGTCAGAGGTAAATTTCTATTTAAAGAGAAGGCGTGACCTTTCAACACGCAGTGTCTTCTTAGACTGAAACTTGTTCACTCTTCTGAGAATTATTTAAAAGGTGAAGTCAGGGTCAAAAGCCCGGCATATTTATTTCTCATGCCATGTGTTAGGTTTGAAGATAAATAATGTGAAGGCTAGTTAAAGAACTCCAGTAATGTTCTCCTCACGTATGGCAGAATAAATTGTGCTTCCAGCAAACATAAAACCAAAGGCCTGAATAAAACGAACGCTTCCTTTTAACATTTAACCTAAGTTCTGAAGCATTGTTTAAAAACTAATTAAAGACAGAAAACCAGTCATCCTACTCCAGAAACCCCAGTTCAAGGCCCACTCCAGTCTCTTAACAGTGAGTTAATAGAAAGAAAGAGAAACCCAAATAATACGTAAATTAGGAATACAGAAATAAATACTTACCTTATCTTTCTTACATTAAGGAATAGCAGGATCAAGTGCAGATTGTACCTGATAACGAAAAGGAAAGAGATCTGAGTGAAGACTTCTCATACAACCTAGCAAACAATACATGAGAAGTAGAAGAGAAGTAAGCTTCAGTAAACATTCTGGTAAGATAAGTTATTTATACACCATAGAAAAAACAGTAAGTTAAAAGGCACAGTAAATAAAGGTTTTTACATGTTAATGTTGCAGTCCAGTAAGAAGAAGAAGAAGACATAGCTGAACAGGTAGAATATTGGAGCAGTCTCTTCTCTGTCCCCAACCCCTTTTCCCCCCTTAGAACTTACCTGCAATGGAATACTAAAAGACCTAGCAGGGTTGGTTCTGAGAAGGGTATTGGGACCTAGCGTCATTCTGCTCCTGTGTGGTTCAGACAGCAATAAGTATTTAGACCCTGACAGAGTGAAGTGCCCACGTTGGTACAAGCACCTGAGCAGAATGGCAGAAGGACTTGATTTTAAAAATTTGGGCGAGATATTGAGAAATATACAAAGGGACTTAGAGGCAGTCAGATAAGAAAATAAAATACTAAGACAGGAGATAATAACCTTTAAAATGGGAACATCAGCTTTGGGATCTAGGCCAAGCACCACATCCTTTGAAACCCAGAGTCCTAACATCAGCACTTCATCCTTTGACCCCACACAAGTAATCCACTCATTATCCCCAGTAATTCCTCTTCCCCTCCAGAGCGATTCAATGGAGACCCGCAGAAAGCGCAAATTTTTTTGACCCAATGCTCTCTGCATTTTATGTGCCGTCCAACGATCTTCCCCGATGCTCAATCCCGAGTGGCGTTTATCTTGTCCTACCTTAGTGGGGACGCCGCCTCATGGTCCATGCCACTAGTAACCAAGGATGACCCAATTTTGTACAGTTTAGATGACTTCAAGAAGGAATTTCTCTGAATTTTTGATAGAAGAACAGCATCTCAAGCTTCAGACAACGAACTGTTGGAGTTAAAGCAAGGAAACCGAGAACTCGTGTCTTACCTAGCCCAATTTAATAAACTAGTGGTCGAGACCAACTGGCCCGAGGATAAAAGAGCAGCAGTATTCTATAGAGGATTGCGAAAGGAACTGAAGGACGCTCTATCTCAAATCCCTAATCGACCCACCGATATCTCTGCCTTAGTGGATTTAACCTTAGAGATCGATTATCGGCAAAGTGAGCGGAAAGGAGAACGGCGGAAGGAGCTTAGACCAGGTGTTCCTCGTTTTGACCATGTCAAAACAGAATCCACACGGACAGTAGAGAGTTCTTCGGGAATTGAACCCATGCAAATCGGTGTAGTCAGAGGTCCACTCTCTAAAGAAGAAAAAGAAAAGAGAAGGCTGAACAAACTGTGCCTATATTGTGGAGGAAGTGGACATTTTGTCAAGAATTGCTTAAAAAGACCAAAGTTGCCTGCTAAGGAGAAGGAAAACTAGAGGCACCACAGGTAAGGGAGTTGGACCTGTGGATGCGAATGGAAAAACGACTCCAACAAATCACCAATTTGCAAACACACTACAAGTCTCCTCTCCCCATTTGGTTATGACTGTGACTTTAAGGTTTAGAGATGTGGTTTTGACAGGAATCATCGTCATGGTAGATTCTGGGGCAACAGGTCATTTCTGCGACCACAAATTCGCTAGCCTGATCGGTTTACAAGCTATCAAGAAGGAGAAAAGTGAGAAGGTCAGAGCGGTGGATGGTACGGATTTAACTTCAGGGCCCATAACCAGTCATACTGAATTGGTACACATGACTACTGTCGAAGGACACCAAGAGACCTTGCAATTTAATTTAATAGACGCCCCCAATTTCAACTGATTCTAGGTCTACCATGGCTAACGGAACACAACCCGTTAATTGATTGGGGAGCCCGAACTATTCAATTCAATTCAGACTACTGCACCAAAAATTGTTTCGACGACCAGACACATTCTTCTGTAATCTGCGCTGCCACCCAATTGTGTGAAGGTGGAGGTTCGGTATTTGTGATCCAAACTATCATGATACCAGATGAATACCAAGACTTTGCAGACGTCTTTGATGAGATTAAGGCAGAGACGTTACCCCCCAAAGGCCCTATGACTGCAAAATTGATCTAGAACCAGGGGCTAATCTACCATGCAGCAGAGTTTACGCATTAACGGAGAAGGAAAACATCCATTTGAAGGAATACCTAGCTAAGAATCTGGAGAACGGATTTATCCGACCGTCGCAGTCCCCTGTCTCTTCCCCACTTTTTTTCGTGCCGAAAAAGGGGGAGATCTCAGGACTTGTATTGACTTTAGAGCGATTAACAGGATAACTGTGAAGAATCGTTATCCATTGCCTCTCATTTCAGTACTAATTGATCAAGTGAAGGAAGCATAGATATACACTCGCCTAGACCTACGAGGAGCGTACCACTTGATTAGACTCCGGGAAGGCGACGAGTGGAAGACTGCGTTCAGGACCAAATTTGGCCTTTATGAGTATCTTGTGATGCCATATGGTCTCTGTAACGCACCAGCGGCCTTCCAGTACTTTATCAATGATGTTTTAAGTGAATTCATTGACCGATGCGCTATAATCTACATAGATGACATCCTGATTTATTCCAACACGGTTGAAGAACATCACGACCAGGTCAGAGAAGTTTTACAACGTCTACGAGAGAACTCTCTATACGTTAAATTGGAGAAATGCCTCTTCAACACAGATACAGTAGAATTCCTAGGTTTTGTGTTATCACCTGCAGGAGTTCGAATGGATCAGCAAAAAGTGAAGGCGATAACAGACTGGAAATCTCCTACCAGTATCAAAGAGGTTCAAAGCTTTATCGGATTCTCTAATTTTTACAGACGATTCATTAATGGATTCTCCAATAAGATACTTCCGCTGACTCGTCTTCTGAAGAAGGGAGTTCCGTTCCAATGGTCAGAAGAAGCAGAAGAAGCTTTTCAGTTGATGAAGGACAGTTTCACCACAGCACCGGTGTTGCTTCATGCAGATCCCTCTGAGCCTTTTTATTTGGAGACAGACGCATCGGACCTAGCCATCGGAGGGATACTTTCTCAGAGGCACAAGGAAACGGGACAGTTACACCCGGTGGCATATCGGTCCCGCAAACTCAACCCTGCGGAATGCAACTATACGATTACAGAAAAAGAACTCCTGGCAATCAAAGATGCCTTCAAAGATTGGAGGCATTACTTAATGGGGGCAAAACACACCGTAACGGTGTTTACGGACCACCGCAACCTAAAATTTTGGGATCTGCTCGAACTCTCACACCACGTCAGCTGCGTTGGTCTCTTTACTTCGCGGACTTTGATTTTGTTATCACTTTTTGTCCCGGATCCAAGAATGGAAAGGCTGATGTCCTCTCTAGACTCGACACAGAAAATCAAACTTCAGTCATTGAAAACCAGCAAATCATACCTGATGGAAAATTCATTGGAACTATCTCCTTAGAACCCTTTGAACATCACGTTCGAAATTTGATGACCGACCTTAAAATGGAGAACTGGGCCACAGAAGATCCACAACATTTCATTCGCAATGGCCTCCCCTATTTAGGTACCACCCTGTATTTACCCACCAAGGAGCTTCAGCTGAAGGCAATGCAGGAATGTCACGACAACCCTCTGGCTGGCCACAAAGGTGTTGTGAAAACTGAAGAATTACTCAAACGTCGTTTCTGGTGGCCATACATGTGCCGAGACATTCGTCAATATGTGTTAGGCTGTGAAATTTGTGCACGGGGAAATTCGGACAGGCAAGCTCCTAAAGGTCTCCTACAACCCATGCCAACCCCCCCCATATCCTTGGCACACAGTCTCCTTAGATTTGATTGTTGATCTACCTTCTTCCCATGGGTATGATACCGTTCTTGTAGTTGTCGACACTTTTAGTAAGATGGCACATTATATACCCTTCAAAGGTACACCCACTGCTAAACAATTGTCCCAAATTTTCAATCAACATGTTATTCGCCTTCATGGGATTCCTAGGGTCCTCGTTTCAGACAGGGGCTCACAGTTCCTATCACGATTTTGGAAGGCTTACATCAAAGGCCTTAATATTTACCATCGTTATTCCACCAGTTTTCACCCAGAAACTGATGGTCAGACTGAACGCATTAACCAAGACCTAGAACAACACCTCAGACTTTATTTGTTAGATGAGGAGGGTGACTGGCCTGACCACTTATGGACTGCGGAGTATGCTCACAATAATGCTCTAAATGTATCCACTGGCCACTCCCCTTTCTTTATAAACTCAGGCAGACATCCCAATTCTCATGCTAATTTTGATGATATTAATGTTCCTGCTGGTCAAGATATCGCCCGACAGTTAACTAAAATTCATCATTCAGTAACCCAGAATTTGTCGATCGCGAAGGATCGTTACAAACACTTCGCTGACCGAAAACGTAAAAAAGAACCTGAGCTTCATGTAGGAGGCTTAGTCTGGTTGAGTACAAAAAATCTCAGACTCAAAGGTCCCCGTAAATTTCAGCCTCGTTTTATGGGTCCTTATCCAATTGAGAAGGTCACAAATCCAGTCACTTATCAACTATCTCTTCCTGGTTCTACCAAAATTCATCCAGTATTTCATGTTTCTCTCCTTAAACCAATTCAACCGGGGTTGCGTAGGGTTTCCCCTCCTGATCCTCTGATGGTTAATGGTGAGGCGGAGTACGAAGTTAAACAAATTTTGGACTCAAAACTCATCCGCAATGAAATTTTCTACCTCATTGATTGGCAAGGTTATGGACCTGATGAACGTTCCTGGGAAAAGAGTACTAATGTCCATGCCCCCTGTTTAATTAGAGCCTTTCATGCCAAATTCCCTGCCAAACCACGACCGGAGGAAACCCCGTTGGGAGGGGGTACTGACAGGACTCACGGGAGGTTTCCTCCTTCTAACTCTATGCTGGCTACCATTTTCCCCCTACAAACTTACCAAAAGTCAGATAATCCCTCAAGCTGGAGTGCTTGTTGGCACCGATGGAACTCCAAGATGGCTGCCAACATGCACATACTGCGACAGCACACCACTGTTAGCAGTCTAGTCTTTTAGGTTTCATGACATCTGGTGAAGTGTGCTTCAACATTCCACTGTGCACTTCACTGAAGAAATAATTTGAAGAGCACCTGTTTTCCCAGCGTCGTGGAAGTCAGTTAGGGTAGTTGCGATAAAATCAGGGTTAGCTTCGTCGGAACTACATTCCCTCACTAATCAGGTTAGTGTTAAACTATGTAGCTAATATAAAACATTCTGTGAGAAAAGGTTATCGTGTCAGAGGTAAATTTCTATTTAAAGAGAAAAAGGAAACGAAGATATTTTCCTTCGTTTGAAAACTGGAAATACTTTTCAGTAATTGCTTTCCTTAGCTGAGAAGATTAAATAAAAAGCTTTTTGAATCAGCTGTCTTTTTCAGCTGTTCCTGAATCTGTCAGACGCAGGCGTGACCTTGACCTTTCAACACGCAGTGTCTTCTTAGGCAGAAACTTGTTCACTCTTCTGAGAATTAATTAAAAGGTGAAGTCAGGGTCAAAAGCCCGGCATATTTCTCATGCCATGTGTTAGGTTTGAAGATAAATAATGTGAAGGCTAGTTAAAGAACTCCAGTAATGTTCTCCTCATGTATGGCAGAATAAATTGTGCTTCCAGCAAACATAAAACCAAAGGCCTGAATAAAATGAACTCCTTTTAACATTTAACCTAAGTTCTGAAGCATTGTTTAAAAACTAATTAAAGACAGAAAACCAGTCATCCTACTCCAGAAACCCCAGTTCAAGGCCCACTCCAGTCTCTTAACAGTGAGTTAATAGAAAGAAAGAGAAACCCAAATAATACGTAAATTAGGAATACAGAAATAAATACTTACCTTATCTTTCTTACATTAAGGAATAGCAGGATCAAGTGCAGATTGTACCTGATAACGAAAAGGAAAGAGATCTGAGTGAAGACTTCTCATACAACCTAGCAAACAATACATGAGAAGTAGAAGAGAAGTAAGCTTCAGTAAACATTCTGGTAAGATAAGTTATTTATACACCATAGAAAAAACAGTAAGTTAAAAGGCACAGTAAATAAAGGTTTTTACATGTTAATGTTGCAGTCCAGTAAGAAGAAGAAGAAGACATAGCTGAACAGGCAGAATATTGGAGCAGTCTCTTCTCTGTCCCCAACCCCTTTTCCCCCTTAGAACTTACCTGCAATGGAATACTAAAAGACCTAGCAGGGTTGGTTCTGAGAAGGGTATTGGGACCTAGCGTCATTCTGCTCCTGTGTGGTTCAGACAGCAATAAGTATTTAGACCCTGACAGAGTGAAGTGCCCACGTTGGTACAAGCACCTGAGCAGAATGGCAGAAGGACTTGATTTAAAAAAGCCCACTATGTACCTCCAGTATGCGCCAGGGAGCTGCGTTGCAGAGAGGTGTTCAGAGGCCACGCCCCTTTTTACACCTCTCTGCAACGCAGCTCTGTGGTGCTTACTGGACGTACCTGGTGGGCTAGTTGGCCCCCAGGGACCCTCAGGATTGAAGAGGAATTAATTCCCCAACTTCAAACGCGCCACAGGGCATGTTTGCACACATATCACCTCAGGCCCCGCCCCCTCCCTTCACCACTGTGCAAACGCGCCCCGTGGTGCGTTTAAGTTGGGGAATTAAGTCCCCTTGAATCCTGAGGGTCCCTGGGGTGCAACTAGCCCACCAGCTACCTCCATTAAGCGCCACAGAGCTGCGTTGCAGAGAGGTGTAAAAAGGGGCGTGGCCTCAAAACACCTCTCTGCAACGCAGCCCCCTGGCGCATACTGGAGGTTCCTGGTGGGCTAGTTGGCCCCCAGGAAACCCCAGTATTCAAGGGGAATTCGTTCCCCAACTGCAAACGCGCCAGGGGGCGCGTTTGCAGAGTGCTGCCAAGGAGGGGGCGTGGCCTCCGGCGCGATGCCGGTGTTTTATTTATTTATTTTTTTACGAAGGGGGGCTGTGTGGCCCCCCTTCTTTTTCTAATTTATTGGCCCTGGGGCCTGTCCCCAAATATTTTTAAAAAAAATTGGAAGGGGGCCGCGTGGCCCCCTCCCAAGGCCTTAATTGGCCCCGGGGACCCCATCCTCCGGGCATGGCCTTTTTAAAAAAATGTTTTGGAGGGGGCTGCGTTGCCCCCTCTTCAGGCCACTTATGACCCCGGGGACCCCACCCCCCGGGTCGGCCTTTTTAAAAAAAAATGTTTTGGAGGGGGGCTGCGTTGCCCCCCATCTCAGGCCACTTGTAGCCCCGGGAACCCCATCCCCCGGGGCTGGCCCTCTCCGTTGGGGACCATGGGGGGGTCCCCAATTCCCCCACCGTCCCGCCGGCTCCCCGCGTCCTGCGGGAGCCGGCATTGCTTTTCCATAAGGGGAGCTGCTGACATGCAGCTCCCTTATGGAAAGCAATCTGCTTTGCTTCATTGAAGCGAGAGCAGGTTTCCTGCTCTCGCTTCAATGAAGCAGCAAGTTTGCAATGACAGGGCGGGAGCCGCGCGGCTCCCGCCCTGCCATTGCAAACAGCAGTGTCCCGGGGATAGGCACCCTGGGACACTGCAGGAGCCGGCCCTGAGAGGTGGCGGTCCCCAGGGCCATGGAGGGCTCCAGGAGGGGGGCCGCGCGGCCCCCCTCCCTTCATTAGTAAAGCCCCTGGGAGGTGGTGGTCCTCGGGGCTTCGGGGGTCCGAAACGGACCCCCACATTTCTTTTGTTAGTGCCCCGGGGAGGTGGCGGTCCCCGGGGCGTGTGGGCCCACCCAGGTCATTTTTTTTTTTTAAAAAGAAGCCCCGGGGGGTGGCGGTCCCCGGGGCCCCCCCATACATAAATTTCACAAACCCCCGCATGCCCCCGGGACTTGGCCCACCCGGGGGCCAAATAACAACGAATTGCGAAAGCCCGTGCATCGTTTTTTTTTCACAGCGGGATCCGCGCACCCTTAGCGCATCCCGCTGATTTAAAAAAAAATGCTTTTTGGCCCTGGGGGTCCTTGTGGGACCCCCTGAGCAGGCCTAGGGGTCAGGTGTTTCTACCCTGCCCCCTTTTGCGTTTTGCACACTTGTTTCTGTGCCTCGGAGGCATAAAATGGCTGCCAACACTTCCTGATTTGGAGTGTTGACAGCTAGCTGACAGCCAATTAGCATGCAGCTCGTGATCGGGAGGGAGCGCGGACCCTCCGCGGCCATAGATATATATGTGATTTTACTTTTGATTTTCTCAGGAACTACTGAACGGATTTACACCATTTAACCAAAAGGCACGACTCTGAACCAAGGGCTGCTTTTGCCAAATTTGGTGTAATTCCGTTCAGCAGCTCGGGCTGTAGCTGCGACTAGAGGTTCCTATGGAAAATTGCATGGGAAAACACGTTTGGGACCCCTTTCTCGGCCCCCACTTGATGAATCACCCGAGACTTTCAGGATAGGAGCGGACCAGAGCGCCCCAAGAGTTTTGAAAATTTTGTGAAGATTCGTCAACCGGCGCCAAAGTTATTGGGAATAGAATGTTGCGGATTTCCTATGGAAAATAGGTCCTAACTATAACTATCTACTGGCGACCGCCAGTAGATAATATATATATATATATATATATATTATCTACTGGCGGTCGCCAGTAGATAGTTATAGTTACAACCTATTATCCATAGGAAATCCGCGACATTCTATTTGAAATAACTCTCTTGCCGGTTGACGTATCTTCGCAAAATTTTCAAACTTTGTGGGGCGCTCCGGTCCGCTCCTACCCTGAAAGTCTCGGGGATTCGCCAAGCGGGGCCGAGAAAAAGGGGGTCCCAAAACGCGTTTTCCCATGCAATTTTCCATAGGAAACTTTAGACACGGCTACAGCCTGGACTGCTGAACGGAATTACACCAAATTTGGCAAAGAGGTAGTTCTTGGTTCAGAAAGAACCCTTTTGTTAAATGGTGTAAATCCGCTCAGTAGTTGCTGAGAAAATCAAAAGTAAAAGATAGTGATATCTATGGCCGAGTAGGGTCCGCGTACCTCCCGATCACGAGCTGCATGTTAATTGGTTGTCAGCTGGCTGTCAACATTCCGATTCAGGAAATGTTGGCAGCCATTTTGTCCCTCGGTAGAATCAGCACAAAGGGGGCAGGGTAGAAACACCCTGACCCCTAGGTTTGCTCAGGGGTCCCACAAGGACCCCTGGGCAAAAAAAAAAATAATAATTTTTAAAATCGGCAGGATGCGCTCAGGGTGCGCGAATCCTGCCGGAAAATCGAGCGCGGTCTCCCGCGCTCGATTGTATTTTGCCCCGGGTGGCCCAAGTCCCGGGGGCATGGTGGGGGTTAATTTATGTGTGGGGGCCTCAAGGGCCCCCAAGCCCCGGGGACCGCCACCCCCAGGGCTTTATTGCAAAATAGTGCGGGAGGGCTCTTCTGCCCTCCCGCAGCCCGGGGACCGCCACCCCCGGGGCTTCTTTTTTAATTTGAATAAGTTGTGGGGGCTCCAGCCCCACACGCCCGGGGACCACCACCTCCCGGGGCACTTATAAAATAAATGTGGGGGTCCATTACGGACCCCCAGAGCCCCGGGACCACCACCTCCCTGGGGCTGTGCAATTTAAGGGAGGGGGCCGCGCGGCCCCCTCCTGGAGCCCTTGATGGCCCTGGGGACCGCCACCCCCAGGGCCGGCTCCTGCAGTGTCCCGGGGTGCCTACCCCCGGGACACTGTAGTTTGCTATGGCAGGACGGAGCCTCGCGGCTCCCGTCCTGCCATAGCAAACTGCTTTGGATATTGGAAGAGAGAGCAGGAAACCTGCTCTCTCTTTCAAAATCCAAAGCACATTGCTTTTCCACATGGGGAGCTGCATCTTAGCAGCTTCCCATGTGGAAAAGGAATGCCGGCTCCCAAGGGACGCGGGAGCCGGCGGGACTGTGGGGGTATTGGGGACCCCCACAGTCCCCAACGGAGAGGGCCAGCCCCGGGGATGGGGTCCCCGGGGCAAGTAGTGGCCCGGGAGGGGGCCACGCGGCCCCCTCCCCCAAAAAAGAAAAATAAATAAAAAAACCGGAAAGGCCATGCCCCGGGGATGGGGTCTCCGGGGCCAATACAGGCCCAGGGAAGGGGGCCACGCGGCCCCCTTCCCGTTTTTTTTTTAATTTAATTTAAAAAGGGGTAAGGCCCTGGGGATGGGGTCCCCGGGCCCAAAAACAGGAAAAAGGAAGGGGGCTACACAGCCTCCTTCAGGGGACAAAAAACAAAAACAAAACGATCGGGCCCGCAGGCCCCGCCCCTTCCTTCACCACTCTGCAAACGCGCCCCTGGCACGTTTGCAGAGGGGAACCAATCCCCTTGAATACTGGGGTCCTGGGGCCAACTAGCCCACCAGGAACCTCCAGTATGCTCAGGGCTGCGTTGCAGAGAGGTGTACAGAGGCCACGCCCCTTTACACCTCTCTGCAACGCAGCTCTGTGGCGCTTTTTGGATATACCTGTTGGGCTAGTTGGCCCCCAGGGACCCTCAGGATTCAAGGGAGTTAATCCCCGACTTAAAACGCGCCACGTGGCGCGTTTGCACAGTGGTGAGGAGGCGGGCTAGGTGACATCTGTGAAACGCGCCCGTGGCGCGTTTAAGTTGGGATTAAATCCCTTCAATCCTGAGGGTCCCTGGGGCCAACTAGCCCAACAGGTACATCCAGAAAGCGCCACAGAGCTGCGTTGCAGAGAGGTGTAAAAGGGGTGTGGCCTCTCTACACGTCTCTGCAACGCAGCCCCCTGGCGCATATTGGAGGTTCCTGGTGGGCTAGTTGGCCCCTAGGGACCCTCAGGATTCAAGGGGACTTAATCCCAACTTAAAACGCGCAACGGGGCGCGCTTGCACAGATGTCACCTCAAGCCCCGCCCCTCCCTTCACCATTGTGCAAATATTCTTCTAAAATCATCCGAAATACGAATTCCGATTTACTCACCTGTTATCAGGAGAGACCTCAGTGCTGCATCTTTCAGCCCAGTACTAATCCTGAAAAGTAATTTTAACCGTACTTACCAGTAACTTGAATTTCCTTCCATAGGCTAACATTGACTGGTTTCACTTGGAAATTCTTCTAAGTGTGGAGTTTTGGAACTTTAAAATATTCCTCTAAAATCAGCCGAAATACGAATTCCGATTTACTCACCTGTTATCAGGAGAGACCTCAGTGCTGCATCTTTCAGCCCAGTACTAATCCTGAAAAGTAATTTTAACCGTACTTACCAGTAACTTGAATTTCCTTCCATAGGATATCATTGCCTGCTTTTTGCTGAAAAAGTTTCTAAGTGTTGATTTTTGAAACATACAAATATTCCTCTAAAATCAGCCGAAATCTGAATTCTGATTTACTCACCTGTTATCAGGAGAGACCTCAGTGCTGCATCTTTCAGCCCAGTACTGGTTCTGAAAAGTAATTTTAACGGTACTTACCAGTAACTTGAATTTCCTTCCATAGGCTAACATTGACTGGTTTCATTTAGAAATTCTTCTAAGTGTGGAGTTTTGGAACTTTAAATTATTCTTCTAAAATCAGCCGAAATACGAATTCCGATTTACTCACCTGTTATCAGGAGAGAACCCAGTGCTGCATCTTTTAGCCCAGCACTGACCCTGAAAAGTAATTTTAACCGTACTTACCAGTAACTTATCTTTTCTTCCATAGGAATCCATTGTCTGGTTTTCAGCAGAAAAGTTTCAAAGTGTCGATTTTCACAAACTACAAATATTCCTTAAAAATCGCCTGTATGACTTAAACTGTTTACAGGAGATGCACCAGTGCTGGATCCAGGATCCAACACTGAGTAAGAAAAAGTAACGATAACAGTTTTTACCTGCTAAGTGAATTTCCTTCCATAGGATAACATTGGTGATTCTATGAGGAAAAGTTTCTAAGTGTCAACTTTTAAAATACAATAATATTCCTTAAAAATCACGACTGTAACCAAAACGCTTTTACTCAACTGTTTACAGGAGATGTCACAGGACTGAATCTAGGATCCAGTCCTGTGGTTAGAAAAGTAATCCATAAAGTAACTAATTGCATTTAACTAGAAATTCACATTGAGCTGAATGTTGCATTGTGTTTGAAAATGTGTTGCCCATTGCAACAACTGTCACTACTGTACTTAAAAGTCTATTGCCTATGTGCTAAGTATTTAAACTAAAGTAATTCATTCTGAGAAAGTATTTTTTGTAATGTAATGTATAATGTAATTACAATGTAATTTAAAAAATAAAATATGTAAAAGAAATTGTTTCTAAAAATGTAGTAAATCAGTATGAAAAAAATTAATATAAAAATTAATACATTTAAAAAATGTCATTTAAAAAACCTTTGAAATTCACTGAAAACCGTAGGTTTCAGGCACGTTATAGTTACAAATTAGCATTTAAAAACCTTTGAAATTCACTGAAAAACCATAGGTTTCAGACACGTTATAGTTAGAAATTAGCATTTAAAAACCTTTGAAATTCACTGAAAAACCATAGGTTTTAGGGACAGTTATAGTTACAAATTAGCATTTAAAAAACCTTTGAAATTCACTGAAAAAACCATAGGTTTCAGATATGTTATAGTTACAAATTAGCATTTAAAAAACCTTTGAAATTCACTGAAAAAACCATAGGTTTTAGGGACAGTTATAGTTAGTTGGACATTTCACTCGTACAAAACCCGTGAAATTCCCCCGTTATAGTTAGTTCAGCTAACTATAACTCGCGCCCCGCAATGCACTGCTGATGACGTCACATATTACATCACTCATGACATGGTCAGTGACATCACTGATGACATCACTGATGACATCTCAAATGACATCACTGATGACATCATCCACGTGATAATCTGATGCAGCTCCTCACACCCTAATATAACCTTTGATACACCCAATCTAAATTACAGACTGCCATTCGCAAAACTATAGACACTCCAACACCAATAACTACATACCCACTCACTGATTCTTAGGTCTACACACACACATCCACTCACTCACCTGTACAGTCACTCATACTTATGGTCACTCAGTACAGGACTATCATATGCACTCTTACTCCTATATAGACACTCAAACACCGCCACTCATCCATAGAGGTACTCACACACCTAGTCAGTCATGCAAATAATTAAACACACTGCCATTTACTCACCTATACAGTTATACACACACCAGCTCACTTAATCATACAAATACTAGCACATTCTTACGCTCTTATACAATCACTGATACAAGCACACACTCATCCATACAGCCACTATCACAATCACTCACTCTCGCTTATAGCTATTTATATACTCCAACACACATATATACTGCCTTTCACATATGTAGTTACTCACACATGTACCACTGGGACATACATTCACTCACTAACACACTCTTACACACACTTACCCACCCATACAGTCTATCACAGATGCACTCTTGAAACCATCCACCCAGTGAATCACCCACTCACACATCTATGCACAGAGTCGCACACACCCCACCCACACAAACACTCAGGCACCCATACAGATACTCAGACAACCTATCAATAACTCATATAGACACTCATGTAGCTATTCACAAACCCATGCAGCCACTTACACAGCAACAGACAGACGGATACAGACATTCACCCAGTTTAGTCACTAACCCATGCATTCAGTAAGATACATTAAATCACTCACTTATAGAGTCAGTCACGCACCTACTAAATCATCCATACAGACACTTACACACCCACTCATTCTTCAATACGTCTTTTCCTATATATATTAAAAATATTTAAACTTTACAGAAACACACAGTCACTGGATGATGTCATCAGTGATGTCATTTGAGATGTCATCAGTGATGTCATCAGTGATGTCACTGACCATGTCATGAGTGATGCAATATGTGACGTCATCAGCAGTGCATTGCGGGCGCGAGTTATAGTTAGCTGAACTAACTATAACGGGGGAATTTCACGGGTTTTGTACGAGTGAAATGTCCAACTAACTATAACTGTCCCTAAAACTTATGGTTTTTTCAGTGAATATATATATATATATATATATATATATATTACCTACTGGCGGTCGCCAGTAGGTAGTTATAGTTGTTTCTATTCAAAAAGCGTTTTTTCTTTTGCCAATATCTTTGGCGCAGTTTGACGGATCTCCGCGAAATTTTCAACACTAATGGTTTACTCAGGTCATCTCCTGTCTTGAAAGTTTCGGGGTGATTCACTGAGCAAGGGCCTAGAAAAAGGGGGATCTCAAAACACGTTTTCCCCATGTTAATTTCCATTAGCCCGAACTGCTGAATGGAATTACACCAAATTTGTCAAAAAGGTAGCTTTTGAGTCATAAAGCGACCTTTTTTTTTTAAATGGTGTAAATCCGTTCAGTAGCTCCTGAGAAATTCGAAAAATAATAATATCGATATCTGAGCACCGAGGAGGGTTCGCAAACCCTCCTGAGCACGAGCTTAATTCTGATTGGCTGCCAACACTCCAAACCAGAATGTGTTGGTGTTGTGACTCGGTTACTTAGTCACAAGAAAACAGTAAAAAAAGATGAAAAACAAGAAAAGGGGGCAGGGTAGAAACACCCTGACCCCACAGGCCTGCTCAGGGCCCAAAAAAGCATTTTAAAAAAAAAAGGCCGAATTTGCGCTCGGTGAGCGAATCTGGCCCCGAAAATAAAAAAAAATGAAGCGCGGGCACTTGCGCTTCGTTTTAATGAGCCCCCGTGTGGGCCAGGTAAAAATGATATAGCGTGGGCCTGCGGGGGCCCCGGCAGCCCCGTGGACGCCACCTCCCCGGGGCTATGCTAATTATATGCAGGGGGCACGCTGCCCCCCGCAGCCCCGGGGAACACCACCTCCCTGGGGCTTTATATGTGCGGAGGGCACTTGGCCCCCCCGCAGCCCCAGGGACCGCCACTTCACCGGGGCTTTATTTTGTGGGTGGGGGGCCTCACGGACCCCCCCAAGCCCCAGGGACCACTGACTCCCCGGACTTTTGTTAATTATTTGCAGGGGGCCTCGTGGGCCCCCCCAAGACCCGGGGACCACCACCTCCCCGGGGCTGTTGAAATGATGGTAGGGGGGCCACGCGGCCCCTCTCCTGGAGCCCTTCACGGCCCTGGGGACCGCCACCCCCAGGGCCGGCTCCTGCAATGTCCCGGGGTGCCCACCCCCGGGACATTGCTGTTTGCTATGGCAGGGCGGGAGCAGGGCTCTCACCCTGCCATAGCAACACTGCTTTGCTTTGTTGAAGCAAGAGCAGGAAACCTGCTCTCACTTCAATGAAGCAAAGCAGAATTGCTTTTGGGCAAGGGGAGCTGCATGTTAGCAGCTCCCCTTGCCCAAAAGCAATGCCGGCTCCTGCAGGTGGCGGGGAGCTGGCAGGGACCGTGGGCCCTTTGGGGCTCCCCCCACGGTCCCCATCAAAGAGGCCAGGCCCCAGGGGATGGGGTCCCTGGGGCCACTCGGCCCCCCTCCCCTTGAATTTTTTTAAACGGATGGGGTCCCCGGGGCCATAATTGGCCTGAGGAGGTTGGCCACGCGGCCCCCCTCCCAAAAAAATTATTTAAAAAAAAAGGCTGGCCAGGCCCCGGGGATGGGGTCGCCAGGGGCCAGGGAAGGGGGGCCACGTGGCCCCACTCCCATAAAATAAAAAAATTGAAAAAAGAAACCGGCAACTCACTGGAGGCCCCGCCCCCTCCCTAAATGACTCTGAAAACGCGCCTCCTGGCGCGCTCTGGGCTGGGGGATTAAGTCCCCGTTGCTAGTGAGGGTCCCTGGGGGCCAACTAGGTCACCAGGGACCTCCAGTAAGAGCCAAAGGTGGTCCCAGGCCACACCCCTTTTTACACCACTCTGCAAACGTGCCTCTTGGGGCACTGCTGGTGGGGCGATGAGGTCCTCTTGGGTCCTGCTGACCTCAGGACACAAGTGGACTTCATCCCCCGAGCAGCAGTGCACCAGGAGGCATGTTTGCAGAGTGGTGTAAAAAGGGGGCATGGCCTCAGACCACTCTCAGCAATACAGCTGTGTGGGGCTTACTGGAGGTACCTGGTGGGCTAGTTGGCCCTCAGGGACCCTTATGAGGAAAGGGGACTTCATCACCCAACCAAGAGCATGCCAGGAGGTGCGTTTGCAGAGTAGTGGAGAAAGGGGCGTGGCCTGTGTCCACCTCTCAGCAATCCAACTGTATGGGGCTTACTGGAGGTAAGAGGTAGGCTAGTTGGCCCTAAGGAGCCCCAGCAGTGAAGGGGACTTCAATCCCAATCCAAGAGCGCACCAGGGAGCGCGTTTTCAGAGTGGTGGGCAAAGGGGGCGTGGCCTGATATAAGAACTTAGAAATCCTGTTGTGTGGTACTTACTGGAGGTAATAGGAGGGGTAGTTGGCCCCCAAGGATGTCCTTGGGGGCCAACTACCCCTGTTGTTACCTCCAGTAAGTCCCACACAGTAGGATTACTAAGACGTCTTCGGAGGCCACGCCCCCTTTCTCCTCCACTCTGCAAACACGCCTCCTGGCAGACTATGGGATGGGGGATAAAGTCCACTTTACTCCTGAGGGACTTTGGGGGGCCAAGAAGCCCTCGTGGTACCTCCTGTAAGTCCTGCGCAGCGGAATTCCTGAGCGCTGGTCGGAGGCCCAGCACCCTTTCTCTACCACTCTGCAAACGTGACTACTAGTTAAAGAAGCATCTTTCTGCACCTCTGACTTAGAGGTAGTTTTAATCCCCCTGTCCTATTATGTACTAGGGCCTTACAGGGGAGGTTATGCCAATCACAGGGGTACCCCAACCCATAGTGTACGCTAGTGTATTTAGGTGTTTTCACTGTATTCTAAGTGTCTTTTAGCATAGCACTGGCTCTAGGCCTGGTTAGTCAGACTTAGTTACCACCAGTATCCATCAGCAAAATGTTGGGGGCACAGGATGACTTTGCAACAAGGCCTCTTTGTCACTGTCACTGACCATGTCATGAGTGATGTAATATGTGATGTCATCAGCAGCGCATTGCGGGGGCGCGAGTTATAGTTAGCTCAACTAACTATAACGGCAGAATTTCTCTGGTTTTGTATGAGTGAAATGTCCAACTAACTATAACGTCCCTGAAACCTATGGTTTTGTCAGTGAATATATATATATATATATATATATATATATATATATATATATACCCGCCAAGGTGTATTGAAGAATGAGTGGGTGTATGAGTGTCTGAATGGATGATTTAGTGGGTGCGTGACTGACTGTATAAGTGAGTGATTAAACGTGTCTTAGTGAATGCATGGGTGAATGACTATCAATCTGTCAGTTGGTGTGTAAGTGGCTGTATGAGTTGGTGAGTAGCTACATGAGTGTCTATATGGGTTAATGATTGGTAGTCTGAGTACCTGTATGGGTGCCTGACTGTCTGTGGGGGTGGGTGGGGGTGGGGGTGACTCCCAGCATGGATGTGTGAGTGGGTGATTCAATGGGTATATGGGTTCATGAGTACATCAGCAAGAGGCTGTATGGGTGAGTGAGTGTGCGTATGGCTGTGTTGGTGAGTGAATGGATGTCTCGCTGGTATATGTGTAAGTAACTACATATGTGAAAGGCAGTATATGTGAGTGTTGGAGTACATAAGTGACTAAATGTGAGAGTGAGTGATTGTGAGAGTGGCTGTGTGGATGAGTGTGTGCTTGTGTCAGTGATTGTAGAAGAGAGTAAGTATGTGTTACTATCTGTATGAATAAGTGAGGTGGTGTGTGTGTATAACTGTATAGTTGAGTAAATGGCAGTGTGATTGATTCTTTGGGTGAATAACTAGGTGTTTGAGTAACTCTATGGGTGAGTGGCAGTGTGTGAGTGTCTGTATGGGTATATGAGTGCATATATCAGTGGCTGTATTGATCAGTGACTGCGTGTATGAGTGACTGTATGGATTAGTGAGTGGATGTGTGTACAGACCTATGAATCAGTGAGTGGGTATGTACTAACTGTTATTGGTGTGGTTTCGAGAATGGTGGACTGTATTTTAGAGTGGGTGTATCAAGGGTTATATTAAGGTGTGGGGATGTGCATCAGATATTAAGTGGATGATGTCATCAGTGATGCCATCAGTGATGTCATGTGAGATGTCATCAGTGATGTCCTCATTGATGTCACTGACCATGTCATGAGTAATGTAATATGTGATGTCATCAGCAGTGCATTGCGGGGGCGCCAGTTATAACTAACTCAGCTAACTATAATAGCTGAATTTTTCTGGTTTTGTACGAGTGAAATGTCAGCCTAACTATAACGTCCCTGAAACCTGTGGTTTTTTCAAAGTATATACATATACATATATATATATATATATATATATTCACTGAAAAAACCATAGGTTTCAGACACGTTATAGTTAGAAATTTGCATTTAAAAAACCTTTGAAATTCACTGAAAAAACCATAGGTTTTAGGGACAGTTATAGTTAGTTGGACATTGCACTCGTACAAAACCCGTGAAATTCCCCCGTTATAGTTAGTTCAGCTAACTATAACTCGCGCCCCGCAATGCACTGCTGATGACGTCACATATTACATCACTCATGACATGGTCAGTGACATCACTGATGACATCACTGATGACATCTCAAATGACATCACTGATGACATCATCCAGTGACTGTGTGTTTCTGTAAAGTTTAAATATGTTTAATATATATAGGTAAAGGCGTATTGAAGAATGAGTGGGTGTATAAGTGTCTGTATGGATGATTTAGTAGGTGCGTGACTAACTCTATAAGTGAGTGATTAAACGTATCTTACTGAATGCATGGGTTAGTGACTAAACTGGGTGAATGTCTGTATCCGTCTGTCTGTTGCTGTGTAAGTGGCTGCATGGGTTTGTGAATAGCTACATGAGTGTCTATATGAGTTATTGATTGGTTGTCTGAGTATCTGTATGGATGCCTGAGTGTTTGTGTGGGTGGGGTGGGTGCGACTCTGTGCATAGATGTGTGAGTGGGTGATTCACTGGGTGGATGGTTTCAAGAGTGCATCTGTGATAGACTGTATGGGTGGGTAAGTGTGTTTAAGAGTGTATTAGTGAGTGAATGTATGTCCCAGTGGTACATGTGTGAGTAACTACATATGTGAAAGGCAGTATATATGTGTGTTGGAGTATATAAATAGCTATAAGCAAGAGTGTGTGATTGTGAGAGTGACTGTATGGATGAGTGTGTGCTTGTATCAGTGATTGTATAAGAGCGTAAGAATGTGCTAGTATTTGTATGAGTAAGTGAGCTGGTGTGTGTATAACTGTATAGGTGAGTAAATGGCAGTGTGTTTAATTATTTGCATGACTGACTAGGTGTGTGAGTACCTCTATGGATGAGTGGCGGTGTTTGAGTGTCTATATAGGAGTATGAGTGCATATGATAGTCCTGTACTGAGTGACCGTAAGTATGAGTGACTGTACAGGTGAGTGAGTGGATGTGTGTGTAGACCTAAGAATCAATGAGTGGGTATGTAGTTATTGGTGTTGGAGTGTCTATGGTTTTGTGAATGGCAGTCTGTAATTTAGAGTGGGTGTATCAAAGGTTATATTAGGGTGTGAGGAGGTGCATCAGATTATCACGTGGATGATGTCATCAGTGATGTCATCAGTGATGTCATTTGAGATGTCATCAGTGATGTCATCAGTGATGTCACTGACCATGTCATGAGTGATGTAATATGTGACGTCATCAGCAGTGCATTGCGGAGGCGCGAGTTATAGTTAGCTGAACTAACTATAACGGGGGAATTTTACGGGTTTTGTACGAGTGCAATGTCCAACTAACTATAACTGTTCCTAAAACCTATGGTTTTTTCAGTGAATTTCCAAGGTTTTTTAAATGCAAATTTCTAACTATAACGTGCCTGAAACCTATGGTTTTTTCAGTGAATTTCAAAGGTTTTTTAAATGCTAATTTCTAACTATAACGTGCCTGAAACCTATGGTTTTTTCAGTGAATTTCAAAGGTTTTTTAAATGCTAATTTCTAACTATAACGTGCCTGAAACCTATGGTTTTTTCAGTGAATTTCAAAGGTTTTTTAAATGCTAATTCCTAACTATAACATGTCTGAAACCTATGGTTTTTTTCAGTGAATTTCAAAGGTTTTGTAAATGACAATTTTTAAATGTATTAATTGTTATCTTTATTTTTTGATACTGATTAACTACATTTTTTTAAACTATTTATTTTTAGATATTTTATTTTTTAAATTACATTGTAATTACATTATACATTACATTACAAAATATACTTTCTCAGAATGAATTACTTTAGTTTAAATACTTTGCAAATAGGCAATAGACTTTTAAGTACAGTAGTTACAGGTGTTGCAATGGGCAACACAATTTCAAACACAATGCAACATTGAGCTCAATGTGAATTTCTAGTTAAATGCAATTAGTTACTTTATGGATTACTTTTCTAACCACAGGACTGGATCCTAGATTCAGTCCTGGGACATCTCCTGTAAACAGTTGAGTAAAAGCGTTTTGGTTACAGTAGTGATTTTTAAGGAATATTATTGTATTTTAAAAGTTGACAAACTTTTTCACATAGAATCACCAATGTTATCCTATGGGAGGAAATTCACTTAGCAGGTAAGTAGTGTTATCGTATACTTTTTCTTACTCAGTGGTGGATCCTGGATCCAGCACTGGTGCATCTCCTGTAAACAGTTGAAAGAATGCGTTTAAGTCATACAGGCGATTTTTAAGGAATATTTGTAGTTTGTGAAAATCGACACTTTGAAACTTTTCTGCTGAAAACCAGACAATGGATTCCTATGGAAGGAAATACAAGTTACTGGTAAGTACGGTTAGAATTACTTTTCAGGGTCAGTGCTGGGCTAAAAGATGCAGCACTGGGTTCTCTCCTGATAACAGGTGAGTAAATCGGAATTTGTAGTTCAGCTCATTTTAGAGGAATATTATAAAGTTCCAAAACTCCACACTTAGAAGAATTTCCAAGTGAAACCAGTCAATGTTAGCATATGGAAGGAAATTCAAGTTACTGGTAAGTACGGTTAGAATTACTTTTCAGGGTCAGTGCTGGGCTAAAAGATGCAGCACTGGGTTCTCTCCTGATAACAGGTGAGTAAATCGGAATTCGTAGTTCGGCTGATTTTAGAGGAATATTTGAACAATGGTGAAGGAAGGGGGTGTGGCCTGAGGTGACATGTCTGCAAACACGCCCTGTGGCACGTTTTAAGTTGGAGAATTAATTCCTCCTCATTCCCGAGGGTCCCTAGGGGCCAACTATCCCACCAGGTACCTCCAGTATGCGCCAGAGAGGTGCGTTGCAGAGAGGTGTCCAGAGGCCACGCCCCTTTTTACAACACTCTGCAATGCAGCTCCGTGGCGCTTACTGGAGGTACCCGGTGGGCTAGTTGGCCCCCAGGGACCCTCAGGATTGAAGAGGAATTAATTCCTGAACTTAAAACACGCCACAGGGCCTGTTTGCACACATGTCACCTGAAGCCCCGCCCCCTCCCTTCACCACTGTGCAAACGCACCCCGTGGTGCGTTTTAAGTTGGGGGATTAAGTCCCCTTGAATCCTGAGGGTCCCTGGAGTCCAACTAGCCCACCAGGTACCTCCAAAAGCGCCACAGAGCTGCGTTGCAGAGAGGTGTAAAAGGGGCGTGGCCTCTGTACACCTCTCTGCAACACAGCCCCTGGCGCATACTGGAGGTTCCTGGTGGGCTACTTGGCCCCCAGGGACCCCCCAGTATTCAAGGGGAATTACTTCTCCTTCTTAAAACGCGCCAGGGGGCGCGTTTGCAGACTGCTGCAGGGAGGGGCGGGCCTCCGGCGCAATGCCGATCTTTTTTTTTTTTTTGTATGGGAGGGGGGCTGCGTGGCCCCCCTTCCCTCAGCCACTTTTGGCCCCGGGGACCCCTGAGGATTTTTTTTAAAATTATAAAAAACGGGAAGGGGGCCGCGTGGTCCCCCTTCCCTGGGCCTCTATTGGCCCCGGGGACCCCATCCCCCGGGGCATGCCCGCTTTGTTTTTTTATTTAAAAATATTGGAGGGGGGCTGCGTGGCCCCCCTCCTTAGGCCACTTATGGCCCCGGGTAGCCCATCCCCCGGGGGCCGGCCTTTACATTTTTTTATTTTTTTTATTTTTATTTGTAGGGGAGGGGGGCCGCGTGGCCCCCCTCCTGGGCCACTAATGGCCCAGGGGACCCCATCCCCCGGGGCCTGGCCTCTGGTTGGGGACTGTGGGGGGGTCCCCAATACCCCCACAGTCCCGTCGGCTCCCCGCGTCCTGCGGGAGCCGGCATTGCTTTTCCATAAGGGGAGCTGCTGACATGCAGCTCCCCTTATGGAAAAGCAATTCTGCTTTGCTTCATTGAAGAGAGAGCAGGTTTCCCTGCTCTCGCTTCAATGAAGCAGCAGTTTGTAATGGCAGGACGGAGCCGCGAGGCTCCCGTCCCTGCCATTGCAAACAGCAGTGTCCCGGGGTAGGCACCCCGGGACACTGCAGGAGCCGGCCCTGGGGGTGACGGTCCCCAAGGCCATCAAGGGCTCCAGGAGGGGGCCGAGCGGCCCCCTCCCATCCTGTTCACAGCCCCGGGAGGTGGTGGTCCCCGGGGTCCTAAACGGACCCCCACATTTTATTATTTAGTTCCCCGGGGAGGTGGCGGTCCCCGGGGCATGTGGGGGCTTGAGCCCCCCACAGGTTATTTAAAAAAAAGAAAAGAAGCCCCGGGGGTGGCGGTCTCCGGGGCTGCGGGAGGGCCCAGAGCCCTCCCGCAGCATTTTAATTGAAAGCCCCGGGGGGTGGCGGTCCCTGGGGCTTGGGGGGCCTTAGAGGCCCCCCCACATACATTTTCATTAACCCCGCATGCCCCCGGGACTTGGCCCACCCGGGGGCCAAATCACAAAGATGCGTGGGTGCCTGCGCTTCGTTTTTTTTTTTTATCGGCAGGATCCTCGCACACAGCGCGTTTTCTGCCGATTTTTTTGGGCCCTGAGCAGGCCTAAGGGGGGCAGGGTGTTTCTACCCTGCCCCCTTTTTGCGTTTTACGCAGTTGTTTTTCTGCTTTCTTGTTCCTCGGTTCTACCGAGGAACAAGATGGCTGCCAACACTTCCTGGTTTGGAGTGTTGACAGCCAATTACCATGCAGCTCGTGATCGGGAGGGTGCGCGGATCCAACACGGCCATAAATATCGAAACTTTTATTTTTGATTTTCTCCAAAACTGCTGAACGGATTTACACCATGTTTAAAAAGGGTGCTTTCTGAACCAAGCACTACCTTTTTGCCAAATTTGGTGTAATTCCGTTCAGCAGTTTTGGCTGTAGCCTTGCATAAAGTTTCCTATGGGAAATTGATTTTTTCACTCTTATTTTTGTGCCCTTGTGGCCTGAGGTACGTGGGCAGCACAATCTTACCAGTGCACAAGCTCCAGCACTTGAGAGCGATCAAGAATGGTGATAAAACGTATCCAGTGGCACGCCATTTTAACCAATATCATAATAGCAACGTTCAAGGTTTGACTTATTTCGTGATAGATGCACTGAGACCTAATGCAAGGGGCGGAGATCGAGAAAAAAATTAATAAGTTTGGAATCCTCTTACATTATTGAGTTAAATACTAAAATCCCGGAGGGTTTAAATATGGAAGAAGATCTTCACACACATTTATGACCAAATATATGTTGAGCTGTCTCTCCTTATATCTCTATGTTTTTATCTGTTTTAATTTTTCACTTTAGAGGTACACTGTGGTTTAAGCACAATTTTGAAGACAAGACGGTTTACAATAGTGGCTTTGTTTACAATATTGACAATATGCCCACTTGGGTGTGATCTGTAAAATGTTTATGCATTGCTATACCGCAGCACAAGAAATTTTAGTGCAGCTCTGTTCACAATATTGATAATAACAAGCCCACTTGGGCGGGATTTGCAAAATGTTTATGCATTGCTATATTGTAGCACAAGAAATTTTAGTGAGGTATGCTAAATTGCCCACTTGGGCGTGATCATATGAATTGTACACCGCAACATGGCACTAAGTTAAAATGAGAGTGTCAATAACAGCTTAGGATACTTGGCTCGTTATTATGAGCAGTGTAATAATAATTTTTCCACCATGCATAACAAAATCTATTAACTGTTGTGAACATAAAAATAAGAAGTATTTATTAATTTTGGAAATACGCAGTGATTCTATTGTAATATTGAAGTTTTAAAGCAAAGCATAATGAAAGAAGGAAATATTGTTTAAAAACTACCAGTCTGTCTTCTCATGCACTGTGTTTGTAGTTTCACAAACGTTGATTCACGTAAATGCATTTAAAATGGCTGAAAACTTTATTAGTTTGTTGGTGAGCGAGCCTGCAGGTCAGGCGAAACGCGTCCGACAGCTGACAAATAAATCGTGTTATTTTGTCAAGACATTGCTTTGTCCTCCTTTGTGTAAAGGAACTTTGTGCTGTTTAAATTCGGACCTTGCTTGGGTGGTCCTTTTGGCGAAGCGCCCTCTGATTTGGAGCAGCGGTGGGCTGACACAGGTAGCAGAAGTTGGATATATATATATATATATATATATATATTTATATATATATATGTATATATATATATGTATATATATATATACATATATATATATACATATATATACATACATATATGTATGTAAATATATATATAAGTAGATGGATGGAGAGATAGATAGATAGATAGATAAATAGAGACTTTATAGTTAAGAAATAGAATTTAAAAAACCTTAGAAATTTACTGAAAAAAACAAAGATGACTGGGACATTATAGTTCGGTTCACATTTTACACACATAAAACTATAGAAATTCTGGAGTTATAGTTAGAATTATCTGAAAAAACTATAACTGATGCTCCAGGCATTCACAGTTTTCTCATCAATAATTTTATTTCAAATGTTGCAGTGATATTGATAATGATATCATAGAAGATGTCATGAATGATGTAATATGTGTGTTTATTAGTAGTGCATTGGGGAGGGCGCGGGTTAAAGGTTACCTTAGGGCACGAGTTGTACTTAGTGATTTAAAGGACGGAACCAGGATCCCTGGATGTATTCCCTGGACTGCAGCACAACACTAACAGCTGGAGTGCAGTCCAATGATTCCATCATTGAAGCTGCAAAGCAGCATAGATGTCATTTTTTTTCATTTATCCTAGTTTTTGCACTATTTTGTGCTGCTTGTTCAAAAATGTTTTGACCTCATTTGCATTTTGTTTGATTAAACCCTTGTCAGAACCCCCTTTTACGATTAAAAAATAGAAAAAGTGTGCTGAATGAGTAAGTGAGTGGCTGTGTGAATGGCTGCATAGGTGTGTGAGTGGTTACGTGAGTGGTTGTGTGGCTGAGTGAATGGGTGTGTAAGTAGGTGTGTGGGTATGTGAGTGCTAGTGTCAGTGGCTATATAGGATAGTGAGTGGCTATGTGAGTGGCCGTATGGGTTATTGAGTGCTACTGTCCGTGACTGTATAGATAAGTGACCGCTAGTTTGAGTTGCTGTATGAGGGTGTGTGAGTTGCAGTATGGGTGAGCGTGTGATAGTGCACATGGCTTTATGGATGAGTGAGTAGCTGTGTATGTAGGTGTATGGGTGAGTGAGTGACTGTCGCTGGCTGTATGAGTGACTGAGTAGTGTATGAGGGGCTGTATGATTGAGAAAATACCTATGTGAGAGGGTGTATGGTGAGCAAATACTTGTGTGAATGCCTGTATGGGTAAGTTAGTGATTGTGACAGTTGCTGTGTGGGTGAGTAAATGGTTATGTTAGTGGCATATAAGAGAATGTATGTGTGAGTAGCTCTATGGGTAGGTGAGTGCTAGTATGAGAGGCTGTATGAGTGAGTAAGAGGTTGTTTTAGTAACTGCATGGCTTAGTGGGTGCTAGTGTAAGTGGATTTATGGCAGAGATAGTTGGTGTGTGAGTAGCTATATAAGCGAGCAAATGTTAGTGTAAATGGCCGTATGGATGAGTGAGCAGTTGTGTGAGAAGCTATATGAGTGAGTGTGTGTGTCAGTGAATGTAAGGGTGAGTGAGTGGATGTATCAGTGACTCTATGGGTGAGTGTGTGTGTGACTAGCTGTATGGGTGAATTAGTGGCTATGTCAGTACCCATATGGGACAGTGACTGTTACTGTGAGTGACTGTATGGGTGAGTTACTGCTAGTATAATGGCTCTATAAGTGAGTGAGATGGTATGTGAGTAGATGTATGGGTGAGCAAGCAGTAGTCTAAATGTCTGTATGGATGAGTGACAGGCTGTGTGAGTACTTGTATGAGTGAGTGGGTGTCTGACTGGTTGTATGGGTGATGGATTAGCTGTGTGAGTGAGTGTATTGGTGAGTTACTGGTTGCATAAGTGGCTGTATAGGTGAGGGAGTGGGTTTGTAAGAAGCTGCGTTGGTGAGTGAGAGGGCGTATCAGTGACTGTATGGTGGAGTGTGTGTGTCTATGAATGACTGTATGACTGAGTGAGTGGCTGTGCGAGTGGTCATATGGGAGAGAGTGGCTGTGGGAGCAGCTGTATAGGTGAGTGAGTGGGTGCATGAGAGGCTGTATGGGTGTGAGTGGCTGTGTCAGTGGCCATATGGGAGAGTGACTGCTACTGTGAGCAACAGTATAGGTGAGTGACTGCAAGTGTGATGGCTCTGTAAGTGAGTGAGAGGGTATGTGAGTAGATGTATGGGTGAGTGTATGGGTGAGTTAGTGGTTGCGTAAGTGGCTCTATGGGTGAGTGAGTGGGCTTGTAAGTAGCAGTGTTGGTGAGTGAGAGGGTGAATCAGGGCCTGTATGGGTGAGTGAGTGTGTCTATGAATGACTGTATGACTGAGTGAGTGGCTGTGTGAGTGGTCAAATGGGAATGAGTGGTTGTTGGAGTGGCTGTATAGGTGAGTAAGTGGGTGTGTGAGTAACTGCATAGGTGAGTGAGTGGGTGCATGAATGGCTGTATGGGTGCATGTGTGGCTGTGTCAGTTGCCATATGGGAGAGTAACTGTTACTGTGAGTAGCTGTATGGGAGAGTGACTGCTAGTGTGATGGTGCTATAAGTGAGTGAGAGAGTATGTGAGTAGATGTATGGGTCAGCGAGTGGTGGTCTAAATGTCTGTATGGATGAGTACTTCTATGAGTGAGTGGGTGTGGGAGTGGCTATATATTTGAGTGAATGGGTGTATGAGTAACTGTATAGGTGAGAGAGTGGGTACATCAGTGGCTGTATTGGTGAGTGAGTGGGTCTGTGAAAAACTGTATGGGTGAGTGAGTAGGGCTGCAAGTGGCTATGTGGGTAAGTGAGTGGTTGTGTAAGTGACTGGAAATGTCCTCAGCTACAGTGAAAGTTTTAATTACAAAATAGGCAAAATAAACTAATAGGAAGCTATGGCAAGAACACTTTATGTTTAAAACCATTCTCCATGGCTCTCTGTAAGAAATATGTCTGTGGTAGTGGTGGGTGGAGAACTCCGCTCCGCCAGCAGAGTTTACAGAATTTTGCCAACTCCGTGCTCCGCTGGGAGGCTTGGTGGAGTTTGCCCCAGCCGCCCAACTCTACCATTTTCATGCATGTCAAACCTCTCTTTGGCGGTGAAAAAATAGGTGGAGCAAATGCAGTTTGGCTCAATTTGTTTCAGAGAACTTTGAAAAAGTCTAGGGTGTACTCGAGTGCCTTTGACCTGAGAAAGCGGATCATAGGGCAGCCATTGGTCATGCGTGGAGTGGGCGTGCTCTATGGGTGCACGATCCGTGCTCTGGAGACTAGGGCTGCTGTATCTGATTCCTACCCGTGTGTGGACATGGTTGTCTCTGCAAGTGCTAGCCGCCATGGCCCTCAGAGCACTACGTTTATTTACCGGTGGAGCGATCCTACTCCAGGACAAGTGAATCCCATCATGAAAGAGGAGGTGAGTCTGGAGGAATTGCTGTGTTACATCTCATATGTTCTGTCCTACCGCAAGATTTTATTTCCTGTTTGGTGTCTTTGTGTACTTTTGGGGTGTGAATTAGACTTGGATCCTGGTTCCATTTCTACACTGCCAGTAGTTTACACCTTAGAGGCTGAGCTAAGCGTAAGCGCAATGTCACTTCCTTCCCTCTGCCTGACCTTGACCGCAGGCAGATGTTGTTAGGCCACAGTTCTGCCTCTGTGTGTAACATTGGGAGATGTGTTAGTGTGCTTCCCTTTGTCTTGCAGGATCTTGCATCACCAGGGAGGTTAAGTTATTTTAAGGGACTACGCGTTTTATCGTTCATATGCATTGTTTTAACAGAACACGTAGGTACAGTTATATGCATGCGAACATGCGCGCACTATTTCACTCTTGCCCTGTCCAGGAAGTGAATGCTTGGAGAAAGCATTCTTAGTAGCCAGAGGATTTGATATGATGATTTCTACAATAGCAATGACTACAAAAAGGGAGCAGAAGTACACCTGCTCTGAGATGCATTACTCCAATGTGATGATTTTTCAAATTACTGCGTCCCGATTCACAGTCATTTTTGCACACCGAAGTGGTAATCAGTAGGGTGGAGCAGAACTCCGTGGAATTCCACAGAGTTTTTATGCAACTCCGCGGAATTCCACGTAGTGCAACTCTACAAACACCACCCACCCCTGGTCTGTGGTAGAAGTGTTTTGAGACATCTAACAATGTTCAACTGCTGCCACTATTGAAAAAGAACATAAAGATATGTTAGTATTCAACCTTTAAAATTACAGAATTATACCAAAACACATTACTTATGCTGTAATACTGTATTACAATGTAGTAAAAATATAATGTTCCCTTTTTTACTGTTCTCTGCTTTCATACTTCTTCACCATAAACAGTGGTCTGTATGAAGCATCATCCTCAAACAGTGGAGAAAAAACAATCAAAGGATTTTTAGAAAGAAACATGGCTGCACAGTGTATCATTATAATTAAGTGACACTATGCATCAAACACACTACACTTTGTTACATAATTGCTTTCTCTGGACTTGCTACAGTAATGTAAACAAACCTATGTTAAAAATCATTGTAAAATTATTATATCTGATACAATATTGCAAATAAATATAAAGCACTCTTCAATTTTGGAGATCCTTTTGAAAACATCACCCCTGTTAGGCCAGATAATGTTTAAATACTGATGATCCATATAGAGAACATCCCATACTGTAGTTTTTTCCACAAATAGTACATTTTTGCTTGATGAAACAAAAAAGGTCATTTTTTAGTTGCAAACGCACTTTTTTGTTTCAGTTTACAACTGCTTTAATTGGATTATGTCCATTCAGTTTCTTACTTGAATTACACTGTGCATTTGATTTAGTTGACCATAATCTACTCTGGCAAACTTTAACCTCCATGGGAGCCCCTAGGGCGATTGTTGGCTTCCTTTCCCACATATATGAGAACTTAACTAGTCAAGTTCGCTTTAGCCCCCAAATAGGGCGGGTATACGGCAAGGATGCGTGTTAGCACCAATCCTATTCTACCTTTTCATTAACGGGTTGATAACCACTTGCAATCGATACAGGCTGATGCTCCGAGGGTGGCTGGTCGTCTGATACCCGTATTGTTATATGCGGACGAAGCAGTACTATTAGCCCGGACCCAGTTAGGTCTCCAAAGATTGATGGATGGTTTCTCAGATTTTATGACACAAAGGAGAATGCTAATTAACAAATCGAAAACATTCACTATGATTTGTGAGGCCAAACAGAAACCTTGTAAAACCTTTTTTATTGACAGTACCCCAATACATACAGTGAACTCCTTTTGCTACCTTGGTATTTTATTTTCAGGAAATGGTACATGGACCCAACATATTTTAAATACGAGAGCAAAATGTGTAGGGCCAACCAAGGGATTTTTAAATTTTCTTCCAAACTAGGAAATCGACCAAACAATGAAATGGTAATCATTTACAAAGCTAAAGGAGTAAGCATATCCCTTTATGGGGCAGGTCTTTGGGGTTACACCAGTTGCTCGGCCCTGCAAACAGAAGAAAATTGTTTTTTAAAATGCCTGTTGTATTTACCACCCTCTGTATCAAATACCATTGTACATCATGAGGTGGGGCTTCAATTTTTAGTGTATTCCTTAATGGCTGGGCCATTGGTATTATGGGCATCAATTGGAGATGGGAAGAGACAGCTTTTACCAGGTTAATCATTTTAGATTGTTTAAACTTGGATGATGTTTTAAAAATTCCGTGGTTATCTTAAATTAATGCCACATTAGGAAACTTGTTTAATTTATCTGTATGGTCGGACCCTGTAAAAATATTGTCCTTTACCAAGAAAGAGATCAAACACTCCTTCCTGCTACAAAGGCGGGATCTCAGAGCAAAATCAGAGCTAAATAAACCGACCGTGGCCTTATATAAATCTTTTATGTTAAAGGAGGGAGCCAATAACTATTTGTCACATGTGACTTATGTACAGCACCGTTTTGTGTTATTGAGATTGAGATGTGGTATTGCCCATTATCTTGTTGCATTTCCTAAAATGAAATCACACCCCCCAGATTTGGTACCATGACCGAGTGACAATAAGAGCAAACAAAGCACATTGCACATTCTATTATTCTGTAATTGTTATCGTAATTTTAGATGTTTTTATCTTAAGCCCCTGTTTGTTGCCCACAATATTAGGTCCCATAAAATAGCTATGAAATTTTTGGTGACATTAGAGGATCCGCTAACATGTTATAATGTCGGCCTGTTCATCCTGAAATCGATTAATGCAAGGAAAAGCATTTTGCTATAATCTAGAAATTAACTGCTCTTAATACTTGGTATTGTAAATTATGTGTTATTTCCTTAGATATATTTTATTGCATGTACTTTTATGGCTGTTTTATCTTTTAAAAGCCAAATAAAGATTTTTGAATTTGAATTTGAATTACACGGTGTAGTATTTAGATGTGGTATGAACTCCTTTAAGAAGAATAAATGACTGTTGACTTGTGAGGAAGACTATAAAGACATTACCCCCAATAGCTGAATAATGTCTAAAAGATTGATGAACTACATAGAAGAAACACCGTGCACCACTCTTTTATCCACAATTCCTCCCTAGATCTTTGGTTGAAGAAAGAAAAGATAAAAGTTTGGTAGTTGGAAGGGAAGTTTTGCTTTGAATCTTATGTTGATGTCATTACATTCCATCCATCCATTTTCACTCTTTAAATAGACAGTGTAGTGTCCCGAGGTTGTATTAAATCCTTCATGAAAGATGATACCTGAATAATACAAATTCTGCACAAAATTGATACTTGTCCAGCTTTAAAGTTTGTAATTTGAGTTTCAAATTTGGAACCATCTGCTCTGCATCGCTGTAGAATTAGTATTAGGTATTTTCCAGTTCTTCTTAGGATTAACTAAAACAGAAAATCTAATCTACAATTTGGACAGGTCATATTTTGGTTAGCATTCTTCAACAAATTGTCAAAAGGCACACTTTTAGTATCTGGTAATGTTGACTAGAGAAAACGCTCAAAATATATTTTAGTGGTAGATGAATAATCACAATCTTCACTATTATGGTTCCATGTTTAACTCACTCAGAATAAATCCTCAATAATTACATCTTCTTCTTCTTCCAAAACTCCATACATAACCATAATAGATTCTTGTGCATCTTGTTGACTGTTGAGAGTAAACATTGCTGATCCACTACATATATCAAAAAGGTCTTGAATCCCTGAAGCAGAATGTGTCACATTCCTGTCAGTCATTAAATGTTGGAGCGAGTGATACAGTGCAGCTCACAACCTCTTAGGTTTTTGTTCACTTTGGTTCACTAGATGTGATAAATGATATAGTACATTGAGAACAACATTCAATAGCAGTTGACACCTGAACTGTTTTTCAACTGGTAACCTACAATATCTCCATCATTTTCCAGTTCTCTCTTCTTAACGCCTTCTACTTTGTCCTTGTGTTCATTCTTTTCTTCAGCATCTGTACACTCTTATGTAATCTTCCATTTTGGACAGATTATCATTTTCTCAGAAAGAGTATCAGCCTAAATGAGGAGCATATACACTTCTTAATTGATTGTAGTCTCTTACGCAACTTGCATCGTCACTAATTTTCTTTTCAACAAAATCAATTAAAAAAAGGTGGATAAGTGGCTATGTCAATGCCCATATGGGAGAGTGACTGTTACTGTGAGTGGCTGTATGGGTGAGTTACTGCTAGTGTGATGCCTCTATAAGTGAGTGGCTGTGTCAGTGGCCATATGGGACAGTGACTGCTACTGTGAGTAGCTGCATGGGTGAGTGACTGCTAGTGTGCTAGTGTGATGCTCTATAAGTTCACTGGGGTAGAACTTTGGCTGGTTTGTGAACTCTCTATCTTTCAACATCTTTCAACATTTGCAGGTAGGTTGGAAAGACTGAACACTCAATGCTCTCTTTCACAGAGTTGAAAAAGTCTTCATAACAGTCACAGTGTCCAAATGATTCTGATTCAGTATGCCATGGCTTGAACAACTGCAAAGGTGCCAAGTAGAAAAACTATCTTCTTTCTGGGGTTTGGCAACTATGCTTTCAGTGGTTAATTAAATTCCCTTTATTGTGTCCCACCAAACAACTGTCACATCCAAGTACTCCATATCTTCGTTCTTCTATGTTACGTTACTTCCATATGTGTAGTGCTGAAGTACTTCACAGAGACACATGTTTTGAATATGGGGACTCCTTCTTGGGTAGTATGTATCCAGCATGCTAGTTTTCAGAACATCCTTACTTTCTGGATTGAATTCTGTGAGATCCTGTATTTCTGGGAAAGACTTTAGCACTCTATTTTGACTACTTGCATGGCCTAGGCTTACCCACACAATTCCTCTTGACTTGGAGAACAAACTAGTCAAGCTCAACCTGTCTGAGCATTCATAAGAACCTATTTCTCTTTGGGAAAGCATTTTCAAGCTGAAGCTGTACAATTTCTTGGTAAGACTCTTTTCTACAGAAATCTCCCTCCACATCTCTTTCATCTCTGTCTTTTCTGATTTTGTTATATATGAAGTCACGTAGCAAGCAACAGTGATGGAGTTGTCTCACGCAAATTGGAGATCCATAATTGCATTCCACATCTTCAGAATCACACAGTTGTAGTCATTGATATACTTGGAAGCATCTGTTCTTCTCAAGTTGTACGTATTTTTTTGTGATTTCCATGTCAGGGTATGTCTGACTGCAGACAAAAAGCTGTTGACTCTTACTTTGGAGATGACAGGTCTTAGGAATCCAGAACAACATCTTGTTTAAAATTCTCCTTTGCACATGTATTTTCGACAACAGTACTTTCCAGATATATGTGCTTGAAACTCTAGAGCTTGTTGTCTCAAGCCCTTGTCTGCAACGTCTTTTGGGATGGTGCATGTTACATACTGTTGTATGAAAGGCAAGACAGACTCGTCAGTTTTTGTTCCAAATTTTGGGACATCTTTTACCTATAACAGCAGGTGAGTCTGCTGAGAACCTCTAGCTTGGTACTCATGCTGCCAAAAGAAATCATTTACTTGGCCAGTAGGAGGATTAGTTTTGCTACAGATGAAAGCCATCATTGCTTGAAACCTGTGGTTAAAATATCTGCAAACGTTTGCAGGATCCAGTGAGCCAAGTTCTCCTGGTATCTTCAGATTGATGTCTTTTATTTTTGATTTTGCTTCTCGTAGGAATGTAAGGAAGTCATCCCATGCATACTCCGCACAACTGAGTGTTAGGAACCAATTGAGTGCTCCTAGGTTTCTCAACATGCATTTGAGCTTACCATGAAAATGATACCAATAATAATTGGTGCCACATTGGCACAATATCCAATTAATCAAGTATTCCAGGCTCTCATCATTTCCTTCAACTTTGTCCATGAATTCCCTTGCAGTGATATTTTTCAGATTCACTCCTGTCCTGAGAGTGTGGTTTTCTGCATAAGATAGGCCTGACAAGTCACTCTCAAATAAAAGGTGAAATATTTAGGAAATACACTGTCAAAAACTCGGATCCTCTGAGTATAGTGTAGTTGATCTGTACTCAGCTGCTTGTAGCTGTACAGGCTGGTCATCATACCTACCACCTATTCCTATGGAGAAGAGATACACAGTTTTGGCCGGTACAGGTTAGAATGGTGGGGAGGGGTGGGGGTTAAGTCGACAAACGATGGAATAGGTAAAATTAAATTAAAAAATAAATAAAACCACTTACCTTGCACTCGCAACATCGCTGACTCGACTTTTGCATGGAAAGTTACATAGGAAACTTCTCAATAAAGCAATGTATTGGTTCCAAACACTGCAAATACTGCTACAGTCCCATTTGTATACAGGGGCCTGTCTACACCCTCCCAGTGCCGCTTCAGATATCACTTCCTCTATATTTCTAGCTACCATTACCTCTTTTGGAATTGGAGAACCCTTCTTCATCTCATAACATCGTTCAGATTCCTAAATTGCATGCACTAATGTTTTCTGTTGGAAGTAGCTTTCTTCATTAAAGAAAGGCTAAGTACTAGAAGTATGTCTCTATTCACCACTAAAAACTTGCAAAAGTTAGTTCTATTGACAAGACCTTTAATTTGGTTGCTTCTCCTCATACTCAACACTATTTTATCCAGTGTCTTCTTTCTGTTTAGAATCAAAATAAATAGCTTCCTTGTCAGAGCAAATGCTTTATCAACTGCACCCTCAAGATATTCCTTTTGTCTTACAGTTTTTCTTCTTTTATATTTCTTCATAATTGTCATTAGATTGTGAATTACAAAACATTCTTACTCTAATTTTCTTAAACTGGGTCTATCTTCTGGTTAAACTCTGTGCTTTTTTGTACAATTATTTATTCTTCATATCATTGACTTTTTCTCCTTTTTTAGTTGATCTTAAACTTTGCTTTTTAATAACTTGATTTTCCACTCTTTCTAGTTGTGCTGATACAATTTTATGAAATGTCTTTGTCCTCCTACCAGCAGCTGTTTTCTCTTTCACCACTTTTGCCGCCTTTTGCCCCTTTTGTTTCTCAGTTGTGAGGGCATAGTACCCTTGTCTCAGTTTCTTTCTTTTCTCTAATTTTGAATGGCATTCTAACTGTCTGAAGTTAAGTAGAAATTGTCTGAAAAGAAAATAAATAACTATATTTAAGTTTTCATTATGTAGAATCAGATACTGAAGTACCAAAATAAACAGTTATATTATTTTAATATCACTAACATTACTCAATTAATTTCATCTCTATGTCTCTGTGTCCTTCTCTGTATCACTGTATGAATTAGTCTCTTACTGGGTATCCTATTATATCCACTACTGTGTTCCTGTGTATCTACCTATATTTAAATGAGTACTTGGCTACATACATGCCTAGAGTGTCTCACTACTTTGCTACATATCTCTGTGTCTTTATGACATCAGCTGTAAGAGAGCCATAAGATGTCTATGTAAATGTGCCAGTATACAATTCTGTGTTTTAGCAGTTCTATAGCTATCTAACTGTGTATATCAGTGGCTGAACATTTAAGGGTTACAGGAGTATGTAGGTTTCTGTCCAACTACCTTTCATACTGCTGGATATATTAATGGTTTCGAGTATGTGAATGTAGAAGTGCGTCTTTTGCTTTCAGAGTAGGTGAGAGAGAGGATCTATGGTTTGTGAACATTTAGGTCAGTTCCTTTTTGCATGGTATAGTTTATGTACTGCTTGGCATAGGGGTCTAGAACTGTATGACTAAGTTACTAATACTCAAAAGGACATCTATCACTTTATTAAGCATAAAACACCCTGATTTATGGCATACCTACAGCATACCTCAGAGGTGTGTTATCTGTACTCAAACGTGGGTTTTTCACTTGAGAAACACCTATTACATGCCCATTGAAGCTTGCAGTGAAAGTGCACAGACAGGATCGGCACTATTAGATATCACCCATGTTTGAAGCACTATTTCTGTGGATGGATGAGAAAGTTGTGTCAGTACTTGCCTGCATTCCTGAGTGAGTGGAGCAGTATACTTGTTTCAATGACCTGACATGTTTAAGTAAATGTGCCGGTATGTAACTGTCTGTTTTATCACCTCTATGGCTCTGTAAATGTGTATGTAGCTGGCTGAACAAATAATACCTCAGTGCCTGTGTTAGGAAATAGAGGGCTAGGTAGATGTGACTGCAACTACCTTTGAGTCTGCTGCATGCATATGTAGTTTCTGAGTAAGTGACTGATTGTATAAGTGCATCTGTAGCTGTCTCATTAGGTGAAAGAGACTGTATACTTTTGTGAACACCATACATGTTCACAAAAGTATACAGTCTCTTTAGGTGAAAGCGACTGTATACTTTTGTGAACATGTATGGCAGTTCCTTTAGGGGTGGCATACTCTATGTCGCACTTGTCATAGAGGCCTGCAAGTGCACAAGTAACTTATTGAACTCGAAAGAACATCTCTCATCTTTTAAGCACAAAGCACCATGCTTTATAGCACATCTGCAGCGTATCTCAGAGATGACTTGTGTGTACTAAAACATGGGTTGGAGGCTTGTGAAACAGATTTTACATGCCACATGAAGCTGGCAGCGAGAGTGCACAGACAGGGTGACAAGTACTAGGATTGATCAGTGTTTGAAATCTACATGTTGATCTATGCCTATGACTCTTATACTACACATCAGACTCAGTATTAGTTTAAAGAGCATGTCCTACAAGCTCAGCAGATGCAAAGTGCCACCAAAGTTTCACCAGCACCTAGCCTAAAGGGTATCTAATACATAGCTGGCATGTTTCACAGATTCATGTGTGATATATACCCATAGTGCATATTTTTCCTTTAAATTCTGAGCCTTGTACTCCTCTTTCAAAATATTAGAAAAACATTCTTTGTGAACAGCACATCATATATAGACATGTAAATCTTTCCACATCTTCTAATCCTTTGTTAAATATAAGTTTATCTGTTAATCTACATTTTTTTCTACCAATTACAGCATGCTGTAAGCAGGTAATGTACAATATACAATTCCAGAGCAACAGATTGTGAAGCAACTTCTCACACACCTAGTCTGCAATGCAGACAAACTGTTACATTCTCATACACTCATAAAGCGTCTTACTCATCTGTTAATATATGTACAAAAACACTCACACAACCACTCACTCTTACATTATCTCTTATAGTTTCAATATTTTTTCAAAAATATTTCATACTGTCTTTTAACATTCTCATATAGACATATACCTTTTCATTCTTTTCTATTGTCCAAATTAAATGTAATTCACATACGTGAAAATCGAGATTGTTGATAAAATATTCTTTTTTAACTCTTAGTAGATAGATACAGTACTCTCAGGAAATATAAAAACTAAGGGGCATATTTACAAAGGCATTGCGTCACCAGAATGTCACTTTTTCCGACGTTCCGGTGGTGCAATGTCCTGCTCCATATTTACAAAGTGGTGTTAAGCCACTTTGCGCGGCTTAATACTGCTTTGTAAATATTGTCCCCTTTCATGCAGGTATCTGCATGAAAGGGCCGTGCAATGGGTGTTTGCCGTGGATGTTCCACCGCAACACCCATTGCTTTTTGACACTGCCCCAGATTTACAGTGATCTGTAAATCTGAGGCAGTGCCAAAAACTAATGCCACTGAATAGCAGGTGTAAGATCAGAGCAACGAGGAGAAATTATTTGATTTTTCCTTGTTTTTGCCCTTTGTATGTGTGCTACATTCTATGAAACTTTGTAGACCTATTTCTTGTTCTACGTTGGAAGAGAATGGAATGTTTGTGGTGATTGGTGAAGGGGTAGCAAAGATAAACGGGGGTCCCAGATGCATTTGGGCACCAATGCATTTTTCCACGTACTTTGTACTCCCATGTAGCGGCCAAACGCCCAGGCGGATTTCCACAAATTTAGCAGGATTACACATTAAGAGGACCCCGGGGACCACTACCTCCCCTGGGCTTACTTAACAAAGAACTGGGGCAGTGCGGCCCCCCTCCCAGAGGCCCGGATGGCCTTGGGGACCGCCACCCCCCGGGCCAGCTACAACAATGTCCATAAATGAATTCTTAGGAAGACAAAGACTTATTTTAAAAGCAGGAAGGATCTTTTTTTGAAAAAGTGAAAACAGATTGAGTGAGTGCCATTCCCAAAGGATCAAAAGATAACCCTAAAAAAGTGAATCAGTAGAATAAAAGATTTAAAGGAATTATTAAAAGCACAAGAGAAAGATTGTATTTTTCTTTTTCAATAAAGAGACGCGCTCATGGACTCATTGTCACACTTGAGACTTCAGATCTTGTAAAAAATCCTCAGGAAAAGATTTAGTCAGAAAGTTTGGCAAAAGTCTAAGCAGGTACTCTGATACTTTGTTTAAGTAAGAGTTTCATATGTGAAATGAGAGCATGAGTCGCACACTAATTAAGTCAATGTGTTTGTAATTATTCCTATGTAACCTGGTTGTTAATTTTTTACAGACCGTCATCTAAGTAGTTCAGCTCAGGCTCATGCCTTCTTCCATCACCACACTGGGAAAAGGGCAGACTGTTGATTCCCCACTGTTGGTTTTGAGGTCCATCCAACAGGTAGGAGATTATCTTTAATTGTATTATACTCACCAATTTAAGAACTTATTCCAAAGACCACACTCTAATGAGTCTTCACCCTCAATAGGATATATTTCCAGGTGTTCCCGTCCTAACCCTGTCCCCCATATTTTAAGCCAGTCCGCCTTGTGGTTTTATCCATGGCTGCTGAAACAAGGTTTCCATTCTGCTCCCATGTAAGTAGTCCTAGGCTCTGACAGAATAACTGGCCCATGAACACTTTATGCCTAAGTAGAATAGCTACACTTCTAGGCTCGCTGTCCTCTATTTCCAAAGCCTCGGAAAAGGTCCAGTAAGAGGTAGCCACTTCTTGTGCTGAGAATGCTGCTTTATGCAGCTGTGTCAATAATTGCAAGCACAAATTACTCCCTTGCCCTTCAGAGTTCCTACACCCTTTTGGGTAACACCTCAGAAACTTCACCTTTCAGTCCCCACCTCTCAGCTTCAACTCCTTTTCCCAGTCATTCTTTGTAGACCCTTCTCAGAATTCATTTCAAAATCCTTTGGTTGTAGGCTTGCTTCCAGTGCCTTTGGATCCCCCCGAAAGATACGGAGGGGAAGCGAAAATGCTTCAACAGTTTCTGACCCAAGTTCAGCTGCACTATCTTTGTAGGCCCTTGTCTTTTCCTGGACCCCAAACCCAAATGTTCTTTCATATTTCTAACTTGACAGTAGCTTCATGGGCAATTCTATTTGCCCAAGCAAACAATGCTATTCTAAACAGTTGGGCAGACTTCTTGGCAGAATTTAGCAGAATCTTTGAGACAGTCTGTAATTCAAACCCTGGACATTGAATTGATGGAACTGAAGCATGGTTCTTGACACATTTTGTACTATTTGACACAGTTGAATCATTTGGTAGTAGAATCAGGGTGGCTGAAAGAAACAGGCATCTTTCTTTTATCAAGGCCTTCGGGATGACCTTAAGGACGCCCACGACCACATAGAGTGATGACCCCAAACCTGCACTGCCCTAATAGATTTGGTGCTGCGATTAGACACAGAATTTCAGAGCTTCAAAGCAAGAGATGATTTACAATTCCCTGTCACTACATCAACTGAACAAGAAATTGAAGAAGAACCTATGCAGATAGGTAGGACTAAGGCTCCTCTTTCAAAAGAAATAAAAGAAAGGTGAAGAAAAAAAAATGATGCCTGTTTTATGGGAAATTGAGTCATTTCATAAAGGAATGTCCCCAGGAGCCTAAGGTAGGTTTAGGGGGGACCACCATGCCTGGCAGTAGTTGGGGGAGCTGTTCCTGGTAAAGACCTTAGTATTTCACCCCATACTTTGACCAAGACACTCCAGGTAGCGGTGGCCCATCTCACTTTGGCAGCTGAGCTGCAGTTCAATCAACAAAGTGTGTGAGCAGAGATTATGATTGACTGTGGAGCAACTGGCAATTTTATTGACACTCAATACACACAGGCCATTCATTGCCCCCTTATTAAGAAGCTACAACCAGAAAAGGTACTGGCAATAGATGGAGCCAAGTTAACTTCGGGCCCCATTTGATTTAGAACAAGATTTAGTTTTGGCTTATAATGGTCAACAACATAAGGAGACCATATTTTTTGATGGCGTAGATGCCCTTCTATTTAAATTCTTGTTATGGCTTTCCTGACTGTCATTACATGACCCCGAAAATAGATGGGATTCACTATCCATCACATTAATTTCTGCCTATTACCAGAAAAACTGTAAATTGAAACAAAAGGATCTCACTAATTGTCAATCTCTATCCCAAGAGCTGACTGTCAGAGTTGAAAAGACCATAGCCATAATGGAAAAACCAACTCAGGAGTTATGCGAGTGCTATTTAACTTATAGTGATTTCTTTGATAAAAAGAAGGCTGAGACATTGGCACCACACCTCCCTTTTGACTGCTGCATAGACCTCGTAGAAGGAGCCCAGGTTCCTAGCAGTGGTGAGTATGCCCTAACTGCAGCAGAGAATGAACATTTGAAACAGTATCAAGAGGATAACCTAGCCAACGGGTTCTAAGACCCACCATTTACCAGCCACATCACCATTGTTCTATGTACCAAAGGCAAACAAAGAACTTAGGCCATGTATAGACTAACAAGCCTTAATTAAGGTTATGATCAAAAACAAGTACCCTCTTCCACTCACCTCAATTCTAGTTGACCAGGTAAAATTTGCAACTTTATACTCAAAATTAGACATCTGTGGAGCCAATAACTTGGTCAGGATAAGCGAAAGAGATGAGTGGACGACTGCTTTTAAAACTCAGTTTGTCCTTTATGAATATTTAGTGATGATCTTTGGGTTGTGTAATGCACATGCAGCCTTCCAGTTCTTGACGAAGTGTTCAGAGAATGTTTAGACCATTTCATAGTCATCTACATTAATTACATCCTCATGTGCTCGAACTTGTAGGCTGAGCATGTGAAACACGGGCATATTGTCTTACAAGAATTGTGTGAGAATGGGCTCTATATCAAATTGAGCAAATGTAAGTTTCACACTACAACAGTAAAGTTCCTAGGTTTCGTTATCACCCCAGATGGGATTCAAATGGATATCAAAAAGATAAGTGCAGTGTATGTCTGGCCATCCCTAAAGTCAGTAAACGATGTTCAATCTTTCTTAGAATTCTCACATTTTTTCAGATGCTTCATTCTCAATTTCTCTCAGTCGGTCACTCCCATCACAAGCCTTCTGAGAAAAGCAGCCAGGTTTAAATGGACCCAAGAGGCCGAGAAGGTTTTTTAGGCTTTCAAAATTGCATTCACCTCTGCACCAATCTTACGACATCCACAAATGGATCTTCCTTTTATAGCAGAAGCCAACACTTCAGATTGGGATGTAGGAGCAATATTATCTCAAAGGGATACTAAGACTTCTGAGCTCCATGCTCTTGTGAAAACAAGTATACAATTGTCGACAAAGAATTATTGGCAATGAAGCATTCTTTCACAGAATGGCATCATTACCTGTTTGGAACACCACATACTGCAACTGTCTATACAGACCACCACAACCTGTAGTTTGTTAAGTCTGCAAAAACTCAGACAACAAAATAACTACGATGGTCTCTATTCTTTATCGAATATCCCTTTACCATCATGTTTCCACCAGGAACCCTTAATCAAAAAGCAGATCTATTATTACGTATCAAGGAATATGAAAAGGTTAAAGAGACACCCGGACCAATTATAGCACCAGAACGATTTCTGGTACCCATTATTAATGTATCCTTTGTTCAGAAATTATTGCATACTGTCCCCAAGATTGAATTAGACAATTTGGTTTTGAAAAAGGCACTTGATTTCTGCGCCAAAGAGTTTCTTTTGTGGGCAACTTATTTAACATTCCAAATACAATTTTAATAAAATAATATGTTTACTTGGTGCCAGGAAACCCACTTCAGCAGGTCTCCCTGTGGTAACTAAAACCCTGGATGCAGTGCATAGACCTTTTCATTGGCCGACAGTATGCCATGATGTTAAAGAATTTGTACAACAGCGATATGTATTTAAAGCAAAGCTGAATATCAAAAGTCAAATCGGCTGTTAAAACCTGTGCCAATTCTGCAAAAAACATGGTGTAATATGTCAGTGGATTTTGTAACTGTATTTCCATCGGTTCAGGGATACAATGTGCTACTAGTTGTCATAAATTAATTGACCAAAATGTCCCACTTCATCCCGCTAAAGGGATTCCGTCGACCTTAAAATTGGCTACTTTATTTCTGGATAATATTGTAAAAATTAATGGTTTATCCACCAGTGTGGTTTCCTATAGGGGATCTCAATTCACTTTGGAGTTTTGGAAAGCCCTCAGTAATCTATTGGGAATAGAGTTGAAGATTTCCATGAACTAGCATCCACATACCGATGGCCAATCAGAAGAATTAATCAATCCATTGAACAATTTCTGAGATGTCACTAACTGCTATGTAGGAGGTCTTGGTTAGACTGTATAAGTATAGTAGAATTCACTTACAATAACGCCAAGCATTCATCCACAGGGTTTTCACCAATCTTCATTCTGTATGGATACCATCCTAGGTCATTTCCAGAATTACTTCTTGATGACCCTTCTTGTCCAAAGGCCCATAAACGTTGGAGGCTAATTCACCAAACCCTCACTTGTACACAAGAAAACCTGTCCAAACTTGAGCAAGCTGATAAAAATCAAGCTGACAAACATTGCCGTCCAGCTGACATTTATCAATTAGGGATAGGGTGTGGCTCTCTTCCCAACACTTTGCCTTAAAAGGCCCCCCAAACTACAATCTGATTTATTGATCCTTTTACAGGGAAAAAAATGATTGGCACCTCAGCAGTCAAACTGGTCCTCCCATCTACGATGCAAGTACACCCCATCTTTCATGTGCCATTGTTAAAAAAGGCTCATCCAGCTTAGAAATAGGTTACTCCTATTTTGCCAATGTTAAAACAAGACCCAAATCCATATTAAGTATGAGAGATCATTGATTCAAGAAAATGGAAGAATTGTGCATGGTACCTGGTGGATTGAGTGGGCTGTGGTCTTGAGGAACAATCCCGGGAATTAGCATCTCAGTTCCATGCGCCACATGGTGAAAGACAGTTTCACCTATACACCCACCCAAGGCATGGGGGAAAAAGACTGAAGTAGGAGAGAACTGTCAGAACCTGCTCCCACCGTTCCATGAGTTTTGTCACTGCCCGTGACATGGCTCGTGAGACAGTCGGAAAGAGGACTGGGGCACTGACCCACCATCTCGGGTCTAGACCACGATACGGTTTACAACATTTTTGGGCCTGGTTAAATTTTGTCCTGTCTTTTGGAACTCTGGCAGGTATTTTGGATCTGGGTGTCGCGCACTATAAAAGGGGCCACACCCTGCTTCACCTGCCAGTGAATCTGGGCATGGATCCACAAAACAAAATGTCACCACTCTCTGATTCACCTGCCAATAGATCTGGACGTGGTTCCACAATAAAAGGAGACCACATCCTGCTTCAACTGCCAATTATTGAGTCTCCGTACAGCAAAGCAGCAGCACTCCTTGAGAGAAAAGACTTAAAGGGATTAAGGTAAGACTCTATTGAGGAAAAAAATGTTTTCTTAAAAGACAAAAATTCAGAAGACCAAGACATAGTGATATTTCTTAAAGAGAGAAAAAGACTGTTTGAACTTCCCTGGAGAAAAGGAAATGAATGTGTTTAAAGCAGTGAATGAAACTATATGGGCGGTGAATCTGAGATTTTGTTTGTGAATTCTTAGGAAGGTAAAGACTTATTTTAAAAGCAAGAAAGATCTTTTTTTTTTAAAAGTGAAAACATTTTGAGTGAGCTCCATCCCCAAAGAATAAAAAGATTATACGTGTAAGAGAAAGATTTAATTTGTCTTGAATAAAGAGAAGTGCTCACTGACTCATTTCCACACTTGAGACTGCATATCTTGTAAAGAACCCTAAGGAAAAGATTTGATTCAGAAAGTTTGGCAAACGTCTAAGGAAGTACTCTGACACTTTGTTTAAGTGAGAGTTGGGGTGTGAGATGGGAGCATGGTCAATGCGTTTGTGATTATGCCAAAGTAACCTGGTTGCTAATTTCTAACAAACCTGCATCTAAATGGTCCAGCTCAGGCTCATACCTCCTTCCATCACCATTCCAGGAAAAGGACATGTTGATTATCCACTGTTGGTTTTGAGGTACATCCATCAGGTAGGCGAGATCTTTAAGTGCATCATACTCACAAATTTGAGAGCGTATTCCTAAGACCACACTCTGAGTCTTTGCCTTCATTAGGATCTACTCCCCAGTGTTCCCTTTTTAACCACCCCATACTTTGTGCTAGTTCACCTTGTGATTTTACTCAAAGTTGCTGCAGCAAGGTATGGATGGTGAGTGGTGGCATTCTGCTCCCACACAAGTATTTACAGGCCCTGGCAGTGAGCTACAGTATTAAAACAAATAGGATGATTTTTAAATGGCAGATGAGTTAAAATAGTGGGCATCACCTGCTTCCTCAAATTTCACAATAAAATGGTCATTTGCAAAATCACGAAAAACTAGTGGGGGTCTGTTTTATGCCTGCACTATAGAAAAAGCCATAGTCTCAGGTTTTACCAATGCTTGTTTCAAATGACTTTGCATCACATGTCTGCAGAAGAGAAACAACCACAATTCACATGTGATTGAAAGTTATTTTTCCAATTGAAACTGCAAGTTCGCTGTAGTCTTCACACAGCACACTACTTATTAATGTTATTCTGTCAGATTATACATGTTCCTAATCAACAGTATGATTTGTTATCTAAGGGTTTAAACTTCTGTCCTACGTCTAAACCAGATTTTGCACAAATACATGTTGATTTGTATAAATTCATTAGGCATCTCAAATAAAAAAAGTTTTTTGATGAGCAACTAACTCATGTTCCACTTTCTATTCCATACACATCTCAGGGGCATATTCCCAAGGACTTGTCGCCGAGTTAGCGGCACTTATCGCAGCCAAAGTGGTGATACATTTATCGCACCATTCACAAGCAGGTCCTAACAGCCGACATCGCCAGTTTTCCTGCGATAGCAGCCGCAAAAAACATCGCCACAAATAATACCGCCAGCTAACGCTAATGATATGCAGAGTAGGCGTTCCTATGCAAAAAGCCGCGAAAACACCACTTCGCAACATTCTCAACGACCAGCCAGATCTACAATAAGATTAAAAAACATGCGATAAGGCGCGTTAGCAGCAGGGATTTAACACCTGCTCTTACCTGGTGTTAAGTTGGACAACAACCTGCACCATGAAAGGGAGCCCAGCCCACAGCCCCACCAGAAGAACAACAGATGCCATGGAGCTACTGATCATGCAGCTCAGAGCCCCAAGAGGGCCACAACACCCACCGCCACCACCCCCAGGTCCCCCACCCCCCTCAGGCACCCCCCCAGACTACCACACCGGCAGTGGGGTATGTGACGTGGTAGGCCCCTTTGATTGGCAGGGTCACATGTCCTGTGATACCTGTGCTGGATGGGTGTGGTGTGGGTCTGAACGAGCCCTCAGGGAGTGGTCGTGGCATGCTGACAACTAGACCAGTGATCAGCAGATCACTACAGGGATGACCTGGGACATTTAGCGTTGTCGTCCCCCCTGTAAGCGTAAGAGGAGTGGACTGGCCTGGCGTATGGCAGCCCAGCGTAGGGGTGGGAACAATGAACCTGGGGCTCTGGGCGTGCTCCAGTTCTGGGCTGGACATGGAAGTAACTGATGCGTGTGTCCCTGTTGCAGTGAATACGCCACCTGGACCGCAATCGGCACTGTTGCACCCTGTCGCTCAAGTTCCATGACATGAGCAACATGAACGTCAGGGGGAATCTCTCACCCTACATTCAACCATACTCACATACGTGAATGATCAAAGGCATGACACATCTGTGCGATTCTGAATGTTTAATTCACATCCAGTGGAGTGTTGCAGCTGGAGCAGTACAGGGCCATGCAAACCCCACTTCACATTACTGGCCCGTGGAGGGCCAGCCAGAGTCCTTCAGGGAATGACAAGTACATCGGAAGGGGAAGAGTTCAGTCCGCATTCTGATTGCTGTGTCATTGGTAACCAAACAGGAGATGGCAGTCCAAGTCGAGGTCCAAGATGAGTGTCATAGAGTGTATAGGGGGTCAGTGGAAGGTGATGATGCAAAGGGCAGGACCAAGCAGAAACCTGCCATTTTGCGGAGGTGAATGCTACTGCCTCCTCCTTACCAGTAAGGTTGGTTCACCCGCATCTTCGTCCTCTGATGGCACATGTGCTTCACACGTGGGTGGTGGTGGATTGCCTGCCGCACTGTGAGGCACTGAGACATCAGGGGGTGAAGATGTGGATGTAGAAGCTGCAGCAGCACTCATCTGAGCAAGGCCTTGGGGCAGCAATGCCATGACGATGTGCTGCAGGGCATTGAAAGCCCCAGCCACATCCCGCTGGTGTGCAGCCATGGCAGCCATCCTGTCCACCGCCATCCGCACCATGGTCTCCATGAGTCCCCGCATCTGTCCCAACTCCCGGCAGACATCGCTGGAGCCACACTGACTGGACAGTTGTTCTTGTCTCAGTATCATGACTCCAGCGATGTCAGCCATGGATCGCTGGAGAGCATGGTGTGGACTGTGGGTGTCCGTTAGGGACTGAAAGTGGTCCCTGATGGGAATCAGACACCCATGTATGGCATCAAGTTTGGCTGCCATGCGATCAAACCCATCCACACCTGATCAGCCACCTTCTCCTGGCACTCCAACATATGGCGTTGGAAGGCCATGTGTTGTTCGTGGGGGTCCTGGGAGTCAGCCGTGGTGGTAGGTGCTTCCTGCTGTGTGGTCTGTGCAGGGGGTGGGGTTTCCTCGATGCAGCTGGGCTGCCCTGCTCCTGGGTGTGGGGTCCTGAGGGTGTCCATGAGCTGTTGGAGGGCGTCGGGTCGATGCTGGTGTGGTCCTCTTCGTCATCAGTGAAGAGAGGTTGGGTCTGCTCTGCAGGAGGTGTTGGTTCTCCCTCTGCAATGTGAAGGGTAGATGCAGTTTATCATTGTGTTCACATGTATGTTGACGCATTGTACAAATTTACATACAAACTGCATGACAATGTACATTGTGACTGTTTGGGAGGAGCTGCCTATTTGATGCGGGACAGTGGACATTTCGACAACATCACGGATGTGTGTTTGTACTTTTACATGTTCATCCCACGTTTCCCTGCTATGCCAAATGTGATTGGCCAGTTTCTACACACAAGCAGCACCACTTGGGTCCTCTGTTGTGAACGTGTTGCAGTTCATACCACATTGTTGTCAATGTTGATGTGCTCTGAATATTATGTGTGTGTGCTGCATTTTGGGAGAGTCGCCCCTGCAGCTCTGATGTGGCTGGCCCTTATCCCTTTCAGGCGGTGTGCCTTGACTTCTGTGCTTCTACAGTGCTGAGATGTTGCATACTTGGGTAATTTGGGCTCTTGGTGGGAGTTGAGACTGTGGGGCATGGTTTGTCTGCAGGTGTGTTGTTGAGGTCAGGGGTTGTTTGTGCAGGTGGATGTGTTAGAGTGTGACCTGCTCCTTTAAGGATGTGGTCCACACTCAGCCACCTCAGTGTCGTGGCGTGCAATATGTCATGGTATATTGACTGCAGCCATGCTATTCGTCATGCAGTGTCACTTGCATTGTCAGTGAGCCACACTGACACGCCGCTTTGCTGGGTTCGGCACATGTGCATGGGTTTGTTGTGAGATTAGTGATGTGTGGGGAGCGCCTCCTCTGTGCACATTGTGGACAGGGGCCCACTTGCTGTTTCTATGTGTGCTGCAGTATGTCAAGGAGATCAGGGGCATGACCCAGAGTCATTGTGGGTGTGCAGTGTGCTATTCTTGATTGTGCATGTGTGCCATTGTGCCCATCTCCCCCGTCCCCCCAGTCCCTGGTGGTTACTCACCCTGTTGCTGTTGTGTCCGGTCATGTTGAGCAGTGTCCGGTCCCCCAACTCCTGCCACCATCTCCCCACTAATGACTGTGGACACCATTTCCTCCATGTCATCCAGCTCCTCCTGTGGTGCTGGACTCCCACCTCCAGTCTGCATTGCTGCCTTCTGGTTGTTGGCGAGTTTCTGCTTGGTTTTGCGCTTGACATCATTCCAGCGCCTCTTGACCTCTTCCATTGTACTCCTCAGCACTCCAACTGCATTCACCTTGTCCAGGATGGACTGCCATGTTGCATTTTTGGTTGCCAATGGCACAGTGGAGGTGACGAACAGTTGTTGATGGTGTTCTACCACCTCCGTGATGAGGATCCTGTTTTCCTGCGGACTGAACTTCGTCTTCCTCTTCTTCTTGTCCTTGCCCTTCCCTGTCTCCGGGGTCCCAGGCTGGACCTCCGTGGGGCTTGTGGGGTTCTGGCCATCCTCTGTACCTGCACCGGCTGCCTCCATTGTGCTTCGCTGTGGTTTGGTTTTTGTTTGTGGTTTTTTTTCTGCTTTTATGGTGATTTTTCCCGCCTGACGTGTTTGATTTGCAGGCCTGGCGCTGCTTTTCGCTGATTGTCTTATCTCGATTGGGCCCATAGCAACTTTTTTCACGTTCGACTTTGGATTTTTATCACCGTCCCGGTGAGTTACTCGCTGTCATTTTCCGCGCTCTCGCGAAACTATCGCATGTTACCGCCGTGTTGGGAATAGGACGTTAAAACAGTGTTATTTTCCCGCGATAGACTGCGATGTGAGAAGTTGCGTTAAGCAAATTTGGCGATAGTTAACACACGTTCTTGAGAATATCCCCTTCAGTGTCATGGGTCTATCAAGGACATACAAGATCTTCACTTACTCTTATCATTAGATGACACAGGCAGACCACCACCCTCCATGTTTGATCTACTTTCAGATTTGGATATTTCCACAAATCTCAACGTAGACAGTAGGCTAAAACCCAAGTCTACTTTTATTCCTAACTTGCCACCTGACAACCTGATTGATACATTTCACAGGGCTGTCACCCATGAACTATACATTTTAGAGGAAAAATATCCTAGATTTGAAAGTGACAATTTGAGCAAAGATGAATGTGAGGCACTGGGCACACTTTCCACAGCACCAAACATCATCATAAAGGAGGCAGACAAAGGGGGGAACATAGTGGTTATGAAAGCTAATGACTATATGCAAAAGAAATTGCTAGACAACTATTGGGTGGCTTAGCCTACATCAAACTGAGTAGTAACCCTGTGAAGGACATAACTAGAAAGATAGAATCTAAGTTGACTTACTGGCGAGAGCACTATCTCATCAGTGACATAGAATTTAAATACATGTATAACCCATCTCCACGAGTGCCTTGTATTTATATTCTGCCAAAAATTCACAAAGCAGGGGAATTTCCACCAGGTAGACCCATTATGTCAAATATCGGCGCCCCCACCAAGTGGATATCTGAATACATGGATATTTTTTTTGCAACCACATGTACACAATCTACCATCTTATATACATGATACCAAGGACTTTCTTAGCAAACTATAGGACATAGAATGGGTGGACAACTTCAAATTTGTAACATTGGATGTTAATTCTTTGTACACATGTATTCCCGTAGAAAAGGGCATACAAATTCTTGCCTCACCTGGAGGGCGGAGCTAGCCCAGCCTGCAAGATGGCCGCGTCGTAGGCGAGCTCCTTGCGGTCGCCTAGTAATCCTGAAATTATCCTCCTTCTTCAGCCTGTCCTGTGCACCAAAATCCACGGATCCATGCACCGGAACACAGCGACAACTGACTGCCGCATTCCGAACGTGTCACCTACCGGGAAGGCATTGATAGCGGCGCCAACGCGGCGAACATTGCAGGGCCTATGAGAGATGCAGGCGCGGCCTCGGAGATGCGGTGACGTGGAGGCCGCGGAGAACCGTCTGTGCGATCCCTTTCCTGTTCGGATGAGTGCCACTGGCGGGGCCGTGCGGCTGACATCTGCGGCGTTGCGGAGGCCGGGGGCCGCGGGGGCCCCGATTACACCGAGGACCTGAGGTGGGAGCGACTTGCGGCGGCGGGCCATGCGCGTGGCTGAGGCCCGGCTGCGGCAGGGGTGAAGCGGACTGCAGCGGTAGCGGGCGGCGCTGTGGGGCCTGCCCCGGGGGTCGGTGCCCCTGCTTTGCGCTGTTGTGGCCCTCCTTTGCTTCCTGGGTGCCGGCGAGAAGATCTGGGCCCGGCCGGCATGACTTGGCACCTGATAGCGAGCCCTGCGCGGTGCCCCTATAGGCCGCGCGGGCGAGATCGTGTGCCGCGCTGGTTGCGGGCTGCTCATCTGTGCCCCCCGGCCTTCCGACCGACGTTGGTGTTTGTGGACTGCATGGCTGGAGTCTTGGGTCCCGCTGGCGTGGAGGTGGGATCGCGCAGCGGGTGACCCTCAGCTAGAGGCCCTGTCTCAAGTGCACTGCATCGCCTCTACACACCCACCATGTGCTGTTGCCCTGAATGTGCCATCTGACTGTAGTATTGAGGCAGGCTGCGACACAGGCACTGACATCCACGCTACCTGGGCAGATCGTGAGAAGGCGGAGCACATCTCTGAGGAGCTCCTACTGCCCTTCTGTAGGCACGCTCTTGCCCCGAGAACGTCCACTTCCACAGACTGCGCGCCAGACGCGGGCGCGTACATTGCGGCGCCCAACCAGCAGAATAGGGCCCCCGGGCCTGTCTGTGGGTTCTCCTCGGATCGGCGCTTTGTGGACTGCTGAATAGCGACAATGGGCAAGCAGGATCATACTCAGCCCAAGCTTAATTTTCAGCAGGCAAAGAAAATGGCGGACAACCCTGGGACGGAACAAATATCAGTGCCCGCGGTGAGTACGCAGCCTGCTACCGCCGTGGATTTTCAAACTATGTTCTCGACGATCCAGGCAACGCTGACCAACATAGATGGGAAGATTGATACACTGACCTATAGAGTGGACCGCATGTCCGAAAGGATGGATCGGCACACGGAACGGATAGATATGGCGGAGAGGCGGATATCTGACGCCGAGGATGCGCAGCGCCAAGCGGAAACAAAACAGGATAAAACAGATAAAGTGCTGGCGACACTCATGGCGAAATCAGAGGACTTAGAAGTGAGGTCCCGTCGCAACAATCTACGCTTCATGGGGATTGCGGAATCGACCAACACGGGCCCCATGGAACGCTATATAGAGTCTCTGCTGATTGCGCTGCTGGGTAAAGACACCTTCTCACCCGTCTTTATTGTCGAAAGGGCGCACAGGTCCTTGGCGCCGCTCCCTTCACCCGGTACAAGACAACGTCCCATCATAGCAAAACTCCTAAACTATAGAGACCGGGATGCAGCGGTCCGAAAGGCAAGGGAGCTGGGAATGCTGTCATACGAAGGCATGACGATATCTATCTACCCAGATTTCACGCAACAAGTTCAAGAGGCCCGGAAGAAGTTTGTGGATGTCAAGAATGCGCTTCGCGACCAAAACATTACATACGCAATGATCTACCCCGCTTGTCTCTGTGTTACGGAGGGGGGCAAAAGCAGACTCTACAACGACCCTAAGGAGGTGCAAACATTTTTGAAACAGAGAGGCGCACAAGCACCGCGTAGACGTTCGCCCAGGGGTGAGCAAGAATCTCAGGAGCATGCTTCGGATGTGGAATAATAGTCATATATCCTTTGTAGAACATTGCAGGGGTCGTTGACTCCTGGACAGATCTGGCAGCAAACCATATGGACACAGATAAGTGCACAACCCAAACTCACGATGTATACTATCAGTTATGCTTGGCCCTGGTGGGGGGAACACGTTTACAATGTGTGTGTCGTTGCACCAGGTATAAGCGTATGAGTTGATTTATGGTTGACATGGGAGGGTGGAGTTGGGTGTCATTGCAAATTGAAGGCGACCCCCATGTGACGGCTGTCACTGGGCCCACTGGCTGGCTGCTCCTGTCCCCGTGTGTATACCACACAAGATGTTTAATTTCTATGGGGTTTGTTGGGGGGGTGGGAGCGGGGGATGGGTACTGTTAAGGGATGGCTTTGGTGAATTGGGACTGCTGAAGTGGGTGGGGGGAGGGGAGGGCGTTGGTTCAGGGTAGGTTTGTTCACTGTGACCATACTGAATGTATTGATGAGACGGACTGTTGAATACACCTATTGTGGATGGCACCACGATAATGTCATTGGCTATTCAGTTACACAAGAATGAGCATGGGTGAGAAATACAACTGTATAACCTGGAACGTTCGCGGTCTTAACACCCCCAAAAAAATTAGACAGGTGTTTGCTTATTTAGACCGCCATGACATTCAGATCGCTCTCCTGCAGGAGACGCATCTCACTGCGGCTTCTGAGATTAAGATTGCACTTAGATGGGCAGGATACAAACTGGCTTCCTCATACTCCTCATATTCTAGAGGAGTGCTTATTCCGGTGAAGCGGGGCGTACGCTTTACACCTATCAGCACTCACACGGATAAGGATGGACGATGCGCCATGGTACATGGTAAATTAGGCACTTCCCTCATTACCCTGATCAACATCTATGGCCCCATAGCGGACGACCCGGAGACCTTCACACGACTATACAGCACTCTGCGCGAGTGGCCTGAGGCAGCCACAGTGTAGGGCGGGGACTTTAATACATATTTAGATCCTCAGTTAGATAAATCTAACCCCCAAGGATTACGCACACCTAAAATTGCGAGGAGTGTCAATGACGCGATGCTGGAATTTGGGCTAGTGGACGTCTGGAGACTCCGGAATGGTGCAGCCAAAGTGGGCACGCACGCCACACCCGCGCATAATAGCTGGTCTCGCCTTGATTATTGGCTTTTAAATGGTGAGGCGAATAATTGGGTTACAGATGTGGTGATACTCCCTCGCACGTTGTCAGATCACAACCCAGTGCTACTTACATTCAAAATCGAATCCAATGAGCGCCGACCCTATACATGGCGCTTTCGGGCGCAGGCACTATTGGATCCTCTTTATAATGACGCAATACGGACGGCAATAGAGCAATATTTTGAAATTAACGTAGCCACAGTGGACAGTGCGGGATAATATGGGAGGCCTTTAAAGTCACCATCAGAGGAGTTTGTATTAGCACCACGGCTGGTATTTTAAAAGATATTGGCGGGCAAATCGCTCAGGTTGAGAGTAAGTTGGCGGAGACCGAATGACAATATACTCTCACCCCCAGTCCTGATATACTGGTAGGCATACGAGACCTGTTACAACAGTATGACTCTCTGGTGGAGTCAGAGATTCGCTATATAGCACGCAGGAGGGTTGCACAAGCTTATGGAGAGAAGGGTCGCCCTTATATTAAGAAGAATGGGATTCCCGCCTTTATTTCTCGGATGGGTGCAGCTTCTATACGCTGATCCCTCAGCACTGGTGCGGGTTGGAGGACTGACCTCCCGACCATTTAAAATTCACAGGGGTACCCGCCAGGGATGCCCACTCTCGCCGCTACTATTTGCACTGGCCCTCGAGCCGTTGGCATGTGTCATTCGTCAGCGTCATAGAAAAGCGGCACTACATTTTTTACATCGCCCAGTTGGCGTATCGCTCTATGCCGACGACATGGTATTATTTTTAAGGGAGCCGAGTCAAGATTTGGTGGAAGTGCTGCGGGAATATATACGATTTGGTCTTTTTTCGGGACTGCAGATCAACTGGGATAAATCGATTATCATACCACTTACGGCCAAGACGGCACCCCCCAGCATGGAATATCCCTTGGTATGGACCACAGAGCCGGTGAAGTATTTGGGGGTCTGGGTACATCGTGACCCTGATCTCGTGGTCAGGGAAAATTATAGCAGGGCATGCATGAAATTGGAGCAGCAGGTGGACAGATGGAACAGGTTACCGCTTTCCCTTGCTGATCGCATAGCGATCATCAAAATGGTTGTATTGCCACGTCTCCTCTATTTGTTCACAAACATCCCGATTAAATTGACACGCCAATTCTTCAGGGAGGTGCAGACCTTGCTCCTACGCTTGGTATGGGGAGGTAAGCAGGCCAGAGTGAACTGGGCTACACTGACGCTGGATTATGCTAGAGGTGGATTTAATGCACCAGACCTATATCTATTACTTATGCGCGCAAGCACAATATGCATATTATTGGTTCAGGCCACACGCTTTTACTCCGCATGTTGCGGTGGAGGAGGGGAAGCACACCCGGTTCCGTTGGCGGGGGTTATCACACATAACCGAAGGCACACGCCTCGCGCAGAAATCAACTCAGTAGATACAACAATAGGAGCGTGGCAGGCCATAGGTAAACTTACTGATAGATTGCCTCTATACGCACCAGCACTACCCATAGCACACCATGCAGCCCTCTCTGTCACACAAGAGGAAGGTCCCATCAAAGCCATGAGGGAAGTTGGTCTCGTGAGCATGCGGGATATATATCCGGAGGGGAGATTTATTACAGAGGAACACTTGTCCTACATAACAAATCCTTCACTATTGTTCACTTTTACCCTCTTCAGGTTGAGGTGCGCAATTAGGGATCACTATCCTACATTCCCAGATGAACCTCCAACACTACGAGCCCTACAGCTGCTGCTGGTAGCGCCATCTCGACGCAAATTGATCACTAAATTATACAGGGAGGTGAGGGAGGAGAGGGTCAATGCGCCGGACAGAAGTCTTGCACGGTGGAATCAAAGTGCAACTCCTCCACTATCAGACAAAGATTGGGAGCATATTTGTAGACTGACGGGGTCCCTTACTCCTAACGGGAATCTGCGCATAATTCATTTTAAATACGTCCACCAAACCTACCATACCCCGGCCAAGCTTCATAGATGTGGGCTTAGAGACACAAGTAATTGTAAACGGTGCGGTCATCCTGACGCTGATTTCTTTCACCTTGCATGGGGATGTAGTTGTGTATAACCACAGTACCCAGAATATACCTGGGATAAGGGAACAAGAGGCACGGGGTACTGGGAGTCAGCAGCCTCCAACATAAATGTATAACCACAACAGAGCTACTCCCAGTATACTAGTCTATGTGCAATGTATCTGAATAAGTGAGTGAAGGTGTCTCACAAAAAGTGAAGGACTGGTCTCACACACCACCTGGTGTCATGCTTCATCATAGACCAGTCCTCGCCCTCTAAAAACTTGGTTTGATAGAGGGCGGGCATACACCTGACGACAGGGATGCACTTCTAAACTAAGTGGGGGCCCTTATAAAGAAAAGTGAATTTAAAACCCATTCCAGATGTCAAATTAATTTATTATCTACCGGCATCTGTGTGGTATTAAAAATGTAAAGTGATCGGTAAACTGGGGATTTTATTGTCCCTTTACCGACATCAATATGGTCAACATGTTTCTGCCAAGAGGCCCAAGAGGGTCCGCGGCATTCATCAGGACCTAAATAGTGATCTGGAGGGCTCCGCTCTTACCACAATTATGGTGAGAGGACATCCACTGTGTGGGGTGACGTGATCACAACCCACTGAGAAATGGCCTTTATACTTAGCACCTGAAAAAAGAAAACAAATGTGTAGAGAGACACAAAGCAGAAGACATGATTTCCACTCAGCCTCATACACAGACACTAATAGTGAGTGGCTATTCGTGAAAAACTGAGTGTCAGTCATCTGTGACTATAACAAACATGGAGGCAAATACCTCCACATTGCTTACCCTAAACTTGGGAATCAGTGCCCCATAGGAGGGTGAGGGCGGAAGACCGCATTTGGTCCAGCGCTACAGTAATTTAAAGAAAAGAAAGGAAAACGACAGAAATAACTCATTAGTGCGTGGCAGTTATAAAAATGGTGCTTGATGAAGTTCCATGATTACCAGGTTAAAATACTGGAAGGAAGACAACATATAACTCATGTTCATTCACACATTCAATCACACTCTTACTGATCCACGATGCAGTCTCCGCTGTTACACCTATGTCTGTGCTCCTCCTCTCCTCGATGTGGAGGAGCTGAAGTGACCGTGGGCTATATATACGCGTGTGTTCACTTCTCAGCGCGCCTAAATTAGTACACACTGATTACTAATTGGCTATACGTGTGTTTACTTCTCAGCGTGCCTCAATTAGTATACACTAATTACTAATTGGCTATCGGATCGGCAGATCCGGTGTCTCGAAATGCGCGCTGTAAATGACCATGATCGCCGCCTGACCTGCCTCAAACAGGAACATCCGCTTAAAATGCCTGCATCGGTAAATCACCCCGCCTACTAAGCGTGCGTGTCCAGGGAGTCTCTAATTTCTGGAGCATGCGCAGAGGAGCAAGTGAGAGACGCCTATGTGCAGCAGCAAAGATAGTACGCATGCGTATAATGTGAAACGCTTGCGTAGTCATATACAGAGTGCAAAGTTATCAACACAGGATGTTAGAAGGTATGAATTTACGGCGCATATATATAGTGCGGCCACTCGTTACCTGTGACTGATATTTACAACTAGTGCAGTTCAATCGAACAGGGCATAGATCTATGGTAATTAAAGCTGTATCTGTCGCATAAAATCTCAGAAGTTGGTCTTTGGTATTGACCAATAGTGATACTCTAACCACAGATGACACATGCACATCAGGTAAAGGAGCCATGAGCAGCTAGTACGACTCAGGTTTTTAAACTAAAGGAACCCGATTCATCAAGAATGTGACTGCAGGGTAGAGGGTGTTTAAAGGGATGTAATCACTATGTATATCTTTCACCAATCAAGGAGGTTAAAGGTACCCGATTCATAAAGAATGTTACTACATGGTGGAAGATGTTTTAAAGGGGTGTAGTCACTATGTATATCTTTCACCAGTAAAGGTTGATTATGGACTAGAGGACCCGGTTCATAAAAGATATTACTGCATGGTAGAGGATGTTAAAAGAGATGTAATCACTGTATATATCTTTCATTAGTAAAAGGGGGAGGAGGAAAGAGAGAGAGAGAGAGAGAGAGGGGGCCTGAATGTCGACAAGAGACACAATTCATGTATATTATTTGGCTAAATGTAGCCAAGGAATCTCATCATTTAGACCCTCTTTCCATGTTCGAAGACGGTACACCCATCTCTGCTCCCTAATATGTAGAGATCTGGTCAGGTCCACCATTCGTTTCTTCATTACTTCCAGGATCACCCATTTAAGATCTGTGTCTTTATGGTTATGTTCAATGAAGTGTCTTGTAAGTTTCGTGTTGGTCTTTTTGCACCGTATTGTACTGCGGTGTTCGTTGATACGAATCTTGATTTTACGTGTGGTCATGCCCACATATTTCAAGTTACAGGGGCATGTCAGAAGGTATACCACATTCTCGGTATTACAGTTCGAAAAATTATTCAGCACCCAAGGACGTGTTGTACCAATGTCGACCTCCTTAGTTGTCAACGTGAATGGGCATGCAACGCAGTTGCCACAGGCGTAGTGACCTATTGGACGTTGGATATTCCAGAGAGTCATTTGATTATCTGTCGCTGGTGGTGGGTCTTTAGTATGTACTAGCTCGTCCCGTAAATTCCTGTTTCTTTTAAAAGCAAACAGTGGGGGTTCCCAGCATTCTCCTGCACCATGTAAGATATGCCAATTTCTCTTTATGATTTTTTGAACAGTATTGGAGGCTGGTGTGTATGTCGTTACGCACACAATCCGGTTGTTTTTCTCTTTCATGTTGTCTTCAAGCAAGGCATCACGGTTGTTGTTATTTGCTCTCTTTTTCGCTTTCCTGATCATTTTCCTAGGATAGTGCCGTTCAAGTAATTTCACCTCCAATTTCTCAGCTTGCTCATGAAAATTAGTGGTTTCAGAGCAATTACGACGCACCCGGAGAAATTGGCCTACAGGCAAGTTGTTCCTTAGCGCTTTAGGATGAAAACTGTCATATAACAGTAAGCTGTTTTTATCCGTCGGTTTATTGTGTACCCTAGTACTAATGCCATTCGTATTCATTGTAATGTCTAGATCTAAAAAAATAGCATGATCTTTGCTAATAGAGTGCGTGAATTTCAGATGTTGGTCTTTAGTATTGACCCATTCGACAAAGTTTCTAGCTGTTTCCTCATCACCTCGCCAAACTATAAAAACATCATCAATGTATCGTTTCCATATTTTAAGATTTTCTGAAAACGGGTTACTTGCATGATAGATATAATCCTCCTCAAATTGATGCACATACAGACATGCCAAACTCGGGGCGAAGGTGCTGCCCATAGATGTACCAGAGATCTGATGGTACACTACTTCCTCGAATTCAAAAAAGTTCTCAGTTAGGGCTACCTCAGCACAATCCATAATGAAGTGCTGTGGTGTAAGGAAATTCCATTCTGTATTCAGTAGGATATGTTCAACAACTTCTAGTGTACGCACCTGGGGAATACTTGTGTACAATGCCTCTATGTCCATAGTAATGAGTAGATCTTCCTCATAATTTGTTTCCAAATCTCTCAAAAGGCAGAGTACATCCTTTGTGTCTTGTAAATAAGATCTTGATTTTTTCACAATAGGTTTTAAAACCAATCACAAAACTGAGAAAGTGGCTCAAGGATAGATCCGATCCCGGATACAATCGGTCGACCAGGTGGAGGTATTTTCTCTTTATGAATTTTAGGAAGGATGTAAAATCTTGGTGTTCTGGGCGATTCATTCACCAGAAACTCAGCCTCATGTTTCGTTATCCAATCATTACATACCGCTTCATTCACCATACCTTTGATCTTAATAGACAACCGGCGGGTCGGATCATCTGGATATTTCTCATAACTGTTAGTATCAGAAAGGAGACGGGTGCATTCCTCCTGGTACATTGATTTATTCATCAGGACAATTGCTCCTCCTTTGTCTGCTGGTTTTATTATAAGCTCAGTTTTGTTTTTTAGTTTCCCCAGTGCTAGTCGTTCTCGGTTCGTGAGATGTAGTTGTGTATTCATGTATTGGGAGGGTGTGGTGCAACGACTGCAAGAGATGACGGGGGCTACCCTGCAATGTACACCTGCTATATGCTTGCTATGTTTTGTACCGCAGCTGAAGGGAGCAGTGGGAAAGTTTGTACGTATTGCACTCCTGCTGGCGAAGCGTCGAGTGGCGCTACACTGGGAAAGCATTTTAGCCCCAACTATTAAATTGTGGATCAAGGATATGGTGTATTGTAATGAACAACTGGCACTATATGCGGACGAACTGCCTATGATGTCAAGGCCAAGAGACATATGGGAACCGCTCAAACAATACCTTCTTCAGCAAACTGATACCACCCCACTGACTGAATAATCGATATTCTGGTGTACAACACAATGTAATGGACTTTTGAGGTGTATCATAATGAGGATAAGGTATACATTGGGACTGAGTAACTGCATGTTCAGTGGGTCACAGCGTTGTTGTAAGGTTTATTATTGTTTTAATGCTCACTAGAGCTGTATTGTGCGTACTATTGAAAAATCAATAAAAATAATTTTTAAAAAAATCTTGCCTCACCTCTTGGCTAGAGATGCAAAACTGTATGAACACAATGAGATGAAAATAATGTATTCCTACACAACAGTAACTGGTTTTGACATGCCCTGGAAGTTGCCATGGGTTTGAAATTTTCCAACTCATGCTACAATCTCTACATTGGCAATTTTGAAAAGATACATCTATAGTCATACGGCCCTCCTGAAATTCTAGAACATTTACTATATTGGGGAAGGTATATAGATGACATTTTTGTCATTTAGGCAGGCAATCCAACACAATTGAACTTACCTTTTTCTACTTTTAAGTATGAGCACATGGTTTTCTTCCTTCTCAGGGCAGCCTAATATGGTCATAATGTTTATAAGTTCTGTCAATTTGTATAATTTTTATAAACATGTTTGAATGTTTGCATATTTATACACATCCACAGCCTTGAAGAAGTCACCTTGTGATGAAACACGTGTCAGTTGTTTTCTGCTGTTTTCAACGCGCATGGACAGATTACAGTTACCTGGCTCTTGTCCTCAACAAATCACAGACTCAACACAGCTATTAGAAGCCTTATTATTCTTGGATTAACTTTGTCTGAACTTCTATTGAGTGCTGTGGTATATTTGTTTACACAGAGGAACTCTTGGACCAATGTGTATTTTTATCCTTGGTAGTAAGATGCTGGATAACATAATAGCACCAATAGTACTGAACTAGCTATTGTTCAACTGAGAGAGACATTTATTGTAAGAGGTAAGGCCAGAAAGAACACTACTACGAACCATAATGTGAGAAGCTGGTCTGGTATATGATGTACACTTATGTAAGTGGATACCTTGCACCAGTCCAGACAACCCTTATGGTGATTTAAGAGGTCTTAGACAACCTTAGAAAGCTCTCTAAGTGGTAGCTGTGGAGAGCAGCCTTCAGGCTTAGTCCATAATGAGTGTAAAGCAGCTTGCTTTACCAGAATGTAATCTTATAGTATAGATTAAGTGAGAAAGACCCACACAAAGTATTTATAAAAATATGTATTTATTATATAATACTCTCTAACACATAGAAATATCTCCTACCCGGAGATATGCACAACGCACACAATACTTTAGCAAAGAAGCACAGTAAATAGCACAAAATACACAGTGGACCCCAGGGGGAGACCAAACCATATACTAAGAAAGTGGCATAAGAACCACGACTCGGGTCAAGACAATGTTGAGAGGACGTAGAAGTGCTGGGGACTCAAGGAACCACCCGGAGTGAATAGATAGGGACCTCACGGAGAGCGTGTGCAGTGTGAGAACACAACAGCGTGCTCCGTACAACTCTACGTGTAAGTCTTAGTTGGATTTTGAAAGATTAAGGACCCTTCCCAGTGGACCCTGAAGAAACCCAGTGGAAGACAGAAGGTTGGAGAGCCACCCCACCCGTGGATACACTAGTACCCACATTACCTACACCAGGGAAGCCGGGTGCATACGTGTGAATTGGTATCGGAAACCGCCGTAAAACCGAATGGAGGACTTCAGGAAAGTGCTGCTGCTGAAGAAGGAGAAAGTGTCCGGTGGGATCCGAGGATGGATTCTAGATGAGAGGTACCTGCAAGCAGAGGGGACAGAGTCTATGTCACTCAGGGGTGACCGGGAGACTTGGAAGAAGAATGCGCACCGATCTCAGTTGTTGCAGGATGGATAATGATGAACTTGACTCTGCAGCTGTGAGGACCAGGCGATGCTGAGGAGGACCAGGAGCCATGCACGAGCTGTCCCACGAAGGATGTCCCGTGCTGAGGGGTCAGTGCCCAGCGGGAGCACCAACAAGCCTTGGCAAATGCAACCAATGCAGGAATTGAAGAAGGAGCAACGTCGGGACCAGCAAGGTCCAGTCGTCTCACCAAAAGCAGGGGAGTCAGGGCAGGCCCGAGCAATCATGGGAGCCCAAAAGAAACAAGTGTGACCCTCAAGTGTACCCACAGGCCAGAGGCACTGGAGTCGCGAGAGGACCTCAAGCAGCTCACCAAAAGATGCAGGCCACGGTGCACAGCAATGTGGTGTGGCTGAAGATTCTGGTCTCTGGAGATGCTCGAGGTGGAGGCTACTTGGAACCCAAAGATCTTCTTGGAAGGAAGCCAGCAAGCCTTTGCAACTGCAAGTTGACGCTGTGCACAGGGGTTCGATTATTGCAACGCCCACAAGGGATGCTGGCCTCAAACTTGGTGAGAGGGCAGGGCAGTGCTTGAGAGCTGTGGAAAACCACCACCTGTGTTGCAGAACCTTATGGAGTCTGGAGGAGCTCAGGATCAGCAGACCGGTTGACTTAGTTGTGGTGCCTGCGAATGCAGGGGAGTGACTCCTTCACTCCAAGGGAGATTCCTTCAAGTATCTTTGATGCTTCACAGGCCTTGGAAGGTTCCTGTATGATGCACAGGCACAGATGATTCAGCAGACTGTAAGGGAGACGAAGTCAGGCCCAAACAAAGTCCAGCGAAGTCCAGATTGCCCAGATAGTAGAAGAAGAAGTGGTTTCTGATCTGAATCTTATCCCATGATGAATCTAGGGACCTGCACCCCGGTAAGCCCTTAAGTACCCTATGGAAAGGGTTGGGAAGTTTCAGGGGACCCTACCAGGTGAAGGTCTGGACAGGGGGGCGGTTACTCCAATGTCCTTTGCCCAGTTTTGCACCAGAGCGGGAGCCAAAGGCTCCCAGGGCTGGTTTGAACTAGACTATGCACAGGAACACCAAATGTGCCCCTAATGGAAACTGAGTGGCACTGGCAAGCGCACCCATCCCACCCCAATACACTAAATCCTGTCTGGGAGGTAGTCACACCTCCCTGTGACAGGATGCCTATTGTTCTGACTTCCCCTGATCGAGCTTGGCTCAGGAGCAGGAGGGCAGAATCGTGTCTCTGGTCGGCAGCAACCATTTTGTGCTGTCCAGGTCAAGAAGACTGGTACCGGGAACACTGAGAGCCTAACGGAGGGCTCTTCCAGTGCTTAAAATCATACCTCCACACCGTTTACGGGGTGGGAGTATGATTCCAACATGTTTGATACCAAACATTATAGGATTCGTTGCAGCCATTTTCGAGATGGTCATCGTGTAATTATGCGGTACCCCTCTATATAGTATATGGCTGCTTCACTGACAACCCAGGAGAATGAACTCCGTAGGCTACAGGGGTGTCCTGCTCATGCAGGGGCACCCTCTCACTTAGAATCAAGCACCCTGCCTTCAGGATTGCAAAGGCCTGCTATAGGGGTGACCTATAGGTTTTAAGTGCAGTGACCCTAGATATAGGAAACCTATGTCTTTAGTAAGTGGTGCTAGCACTAGGGGTGGGCGGAATTAGCGTAGTCGCGTTACGCAAAATTCCGCGAAACGGTAAAAAATCTCCGCGAGCACGCAGAATTCTGCGAGCATGCGGAATTGCTTGTTCCGCCCGTTCGCGATGCGTTTTTCCTGTTCGGGGACGCTGTTTGCGTGCTCGGGGGGGAAATATCTCGCAAACTTGCCCATGCGGTCGCCAATTGGCGCGGCCATCTTGTTTCACTTGTCCCGCCCGCTCGCAATGCGTGTTTCCTGTTCGCGAACGCAGATGTCCGATGGCGCGTCCGAATGACGTGTTCGCGATCGCACACTCTCGCGGGATCGCGCGAACGGATAGGAAAACTCGTCGGCGAACGCAGGGATCCTGGTAAGTCGCTACCACGCCCGCAAACACGCATTTTGAAAGCGCAAACAAGGAAAAAATTCCGCTACGCCGCGGATCGCGGAATTTTCGGCAATTCCGCGTTCTTCGCGGAACGCGGAATTGCCAAAATTTCACAAATTCCGCGAGCGGAACAGAATTTACCGCCCAGGCCTAGCTAGCACCAGCTTACACAGGCTGCAATGGCAGGCCTACAGTTCCATTTTGAATGGTCTCTCATGGGTGGTGTAATACATGCTTCAGCCCATGGGGGACCTCTGGGGTACCTATGCCCTGGATACATGGGTACCATATACTAGGGACTTATAAGGGTATCCCAGTATCCAATCTGGGGTGTACCTAAGTACTGAACACAACAATTTAGGGAGAAAGCAAATAGACTGGGGTCCTGATTAGCAGGATCCCAGTCCGACTAGTCAAATACAGCTTAGCACCAGGCAAAAGGTGGGGTTAACCATAGAAGCAGATCCTACTTTCCTACAATACTGTATACAATACACTACTTATTAGTATTGGTAGAGCTGATTTAATAGCATTCCTTTGAACTTCTACATGACTGAGAAGACATGTATTCTGCCTCCTGATTTCCGATTTTATAGAGCTATGCATTCTGGTGCTTGTAGTCTTATTGATCTTCCAACTTTTGTCAATGCAAGACATTTCCCTTTTTTTGAGTGCTCATTTCCCAATTGGAAATTGCATCTGTCGATGAGTCTCAACATAACACACCACTTAACATGATAAATAAATAATATTTAATGGCATTCTTTCAGATGCCAAGTCACTGAGTAACCACATATTCTATTGGTTTCAGTTAGACCAGTCAGCCTTATGATGGTCTTCCCCCAAATGTTTTGCTTAATTCCCCCTGTTTTGCTGAATTTGTTGAACTCTGCACACTTTACCACTGCTAACCAGTGCTAAGGTACTGGTTCTGTCTACCTTAAACATGGTGAAATTGGCTTACACTCAATTGGCCCATTTAATTTACTTGCAAGTTCCTAGTAAAGTGGTACTACAGGTACCCAGGACCTGTAAATTAAATGATACGAGTGGGCCTGCAGCATTGATTGTGCTTCCCACTTAAGTAGCCGTTTAAGACATGTCCCTCATGTGCAATTGCAGCATTTGGATGCAGTTTTAAAATGCCATTTTGATCTGGGAAAATAAACCTTTTGCCAGGCATAAACCTTCCTTTTTAACAGATATAAGTAACCCCTAGGGTAGGCAATAAACAGATCCTTAAGTCAGTGTGCACCTAAACAGCCCTTAAGGCACTGTGCGTTGTATTTTAAAAGTTGCACATGTCCTTTTAAGTTTTACATGTCCTGGCAGTGAAAAACCCTCAAATTCATTTTTCACTACTGCAAGGCCTATCTCTCCCAGAGGATAACATTGGGTTACCCTAGTACATTTAATGAGTGATAACATTTGCTGGGGAACAGTTAGAAGTGTTATGTTTGGTATCATAGGAATTGTAATTTAAACCCTCTTTAATGATAAAACCGGATTTTAAGTCACAATTTTGAAAATGTGCTTTTAGAAAGTTGCCATTTTCTTGTCTTCAACATTTGGTACCTGTAACCTGTTTCTGGGTCACATGACTAGGTATAGTTGGCAGTTGACCTTTGTGTATACTTCCCAGACAGCATCACAATAGAGGTTCTGGGTGTTGGCAGGATGGGCCATCCTAGCTTGGTAGGGTGGGCAGAGCTGTCACCTAACACACTTGCACTTCAAAGGCAATCTCCCTCTATAGGGGGAAAACTCCAGAAGCTTTTCCCACTTCAAAGTGGCCACCAGATATAAAAGTGGACCCTCAGACCCCTCTTTAATTCACTTCTGCACCTGCGGAAGGGCTCTCAGAGGACTGCTCTGCTGTCTGTGGTCTGCTATGTACTTCAGAGGACTTCCCTGATGCACCAAGAGGACAGCCATGCTGCCTGAAGCCTGCCTTGTACCGTCAGAGAACTGCCCTGCTGCTTGACCCTTGCACCTGGACCCAGCCTGAGTGAGTTCTGACCTTCAAAGTGGTGCCCATACAGTTCTGGGCCCTTAGAAGTAGGGTTAAAGCTGCTGTACAAGCCCAATTGAAGGTTTCACCAAATGTGGCATGAAGTGGTGCAAATCCCGCTAAGCAACACTGTGCAAACGCACAGCAAGGACATAAATTACGATCCACAGCAGGCCACACTTGGTGCTGTACCCAGCCTGCGCTCCATCGTAGTCTGCCTGAACTTGTAACTTTGTCCTGATCCAGCACAGCCAGATAACTGCAGTTGGCAATTTGCACCTTTTGGCGCTACTGTTAGAAATTGGATTTCTGGTTGCAGAGGTATGTACCCTATCCAAGTAGGAACCACAATCCTAGTCAGCGTAAGTCACAGACACACCCTAAATTAACCAGAGCTCAATCCCCCGCCAGCTTGGCACAGAGCAGTCAGGCTTAATTTAAGAGCTAATGTGTATAGTATTTGTGCAACACTTCAATTAGTAAAACAATGACAACACCACTCAAAAAGGAACCACACCCAGTTAGAAAAATTGAGCTTAATGTGATGAATAAAAGAAGACCAAAATGCCAAAAATCCAATAGGTAGAACTGAAGTTAGGAATTTTTAAAGAATAAACTGAAATATAGCGCCTAAAGGAATAAAGCGCCAACCGGGGATATCTGGTCACATTAGACTGGGTCAAATCCAAAAGTTCAAGCTGACTGCGATGTAGCACAGGCCACGTACTGTGCCAGATTACTCCCGCTGAAGTTTTAGCTCAAAGTTTTACCTCGTTCAGGGGGAGAAGTTTGCCGGGAGCAAGAAGAGCATCACTGGCGGTGATCCGTCGGGTGCGAAGAGCTGCTGGGCATCGTGGATGGACAGACTGGAGCCTTGTGTTCATGAGCAGTGATACTTGCTGTGCGAAGAGACAAACTGGCTTCCTCTCCCTCTGAACCTTTTTGGGAGCAATGAGGTTCCAGACCAAAGGGGCCTGTTTAAGTTCACAAAGAGCCAAAAAGCTTGACTTAAAGAGCAGAAAGACCACTTCCAGAATCCAAGGACCTGAGAGGCACCTCGTGGAGATTAGGAGCTCATTGAAGACAGGTTCAGGAGCAGTGGCAAGCCTTGTATGTCCCTGAGACTCAGATCATGAGGCCAGCAGACTAGCCCTTTGAGTCACTCGTGGGTCCTGGGTTTAAGATGGGTTCCAGGTCCAGTTCCTTCTCTCCAGACCAGAGGGCACCAGGCAGCAGGTCAGCACAGCAAGGCAGCAGCTCCTTCAGAGTGGCAGTCTAGCAGAGTGACAGCCCTTTCAACAGCACAGCAGTCCTTCTTCCTGGCAGAGTATCCAGAGGACCATAAGTGTACTCAAGTGGTGGTGTCCAAGGTTCCGTACTTATACCCAGTTGGGCCTTTAGAGAAGGGGAGACTTCTAAGAGATGCCTTTGAGTCCTGCCCTTCCTGCTAGGCTCCAAGATCACTGCAGGGAGGTATACAGCCCTTTGTGTATCGACATGACACAGCCTATTCAGGTGTAAGTGTGGCTGTGCCCAGCTCCTCCCTCCCATCCTACTCAAGATGGCCCATCAGGATGTGGCTGGCCCATCAAGTCACACCTAACTCCCTTTGTGTGTGGCTGTCTAAAGGGAATGCACAAAGCCCTGCTGGCACCAACCCCAGATGTGCATTCAGAGACAGGCAGTAGGCACCAAATGGCTAAAGTAAGAAAATGCCAACTTTCTAAAAGGGACATTTTTAGAATTGAATTTCAAATCCGACTTCATTATAAGTTGTGATTTAAAATTGTGATTCCAGAGACACCAAACGTGGGGGTCAAATCTCCTCCCAATCGGAAATTATACTTATAAAATGTAACAAGGTAAACCCAGTGTAATCCTATGGGAGAGATAGGCCTTGAAGAGTGAAAAACGAATTTGAGAGTACATGTCCAACTTTTTAAATGCACCGGACCCTGCCCGTGTGCTGTTCAGGGCCTACACTAGGGGTGATTTATATGTATTAAAAAGGAAGGTTTTGGCCTGGCAAGAGGTCTACATGGCAGTTTAAAACTGCACACAGAGGCACTGCATTGGCAGGCCTGATGCATGTTTACAGGGCTACTTAAGAGGGTGGCGCAATCAGTGATTCATGCCCATTAGCAGCATTTAATTTACAGACCCTGGGCACATGTAAAGACTTATAAGTCAATTAAATATGCCATTTGTGGGGGTGCGGCCATGCCAGCAACCAAGATGGCTGACTGACAGTGAAGCTCTGGCGGCATTGGCCCCAGACTTGCAGGTTTCTCCATGCCATTTACTCCCATCCTGGCTGTGGGACTGGCTGCTATGAGAGAGAACACACTGACTACATGCATCGATGCAGCCACAGTGACCTCGCCCAGTCGCTAAGCAAGGATAGCCAACTCCAGCCCCCCACATGCCTCAGAGGCCCTGCAGTGACAGGAGCCATGGGCGAGGCTGAGATGCTGAGTCTCGCGGGGGCTGTGTGGCTCTCCTGGAAGCACAATCAGGACTGCTGTTTACCCCCTGTGCATGACCTGAGCCCACAGCCGATATTGCTGATGCCGCTACTGATGCCACTGCTGAGACCTTGCCACGTGGTAGACAACATGGTGCGGCCTGGGACCCTCCTTGCTGACTCTGCAACAATTGGTGAGTGCAGCACCCTAGTTGCATTTGAGCTGCTAAACCCACCGTGTGACCCCTTCGGTCCTGGGACCTACCTCCCTGCTTCTTCTTTTCACGAGTGGACCACTCTTCTCGCCTTCAGAGCATTGTCCCTGAGATCACTCTTGCCTTAAGTGGTGGATAAGATAGGACCGGGCCGGGAGCGGGGACAGGCATTTCTCACTTGGGCCGTGCGACCTCCCCAGTGTCACAATGGACCATAAAGGCACTACCACCCACATTGTAGGGGGGATCGACCCTTTTGCCTAGGAACGCCTGCGCCATCATTACCTGCTGTTCCTGCAGTCTTGAGCGCAGGCATGGGCCGCGTGATGTAACGGACAGCTCCTCGCATCTGATTCTGCTCTCCCGGTGAGTGAAGCACCCCACCTGCACCGATGCTGACTGCACTGTGCTGAAATGCCTGAATACTAAGACAAGCCTTCACTCACTCGCCCTTTGCCTTTGGGTCATGCTGCTCACTTTTTCCGCCTCAACCTGAGGGCCTATATTGACTATACAGTCCCCGCGCATAGCATTGGGTGTCCCCACTCTACACTTAGGATCGGCTGGTTGCAGCGGTCGTGTGTCTTAGGTGCACTACAGATTGTGTGGTCCTTTAGCCACTGCCTGCACACTGGTGTGATCTCTCCTCCATGGCTCATCCTACGTTCTGCTTTATATTGTGCACCATAAAACTGCCCCCGCTCTTGCCTCAGCTGTGGCTGTCCAACTAACCACATATCTTATCCAGGTACTCACTTCTCCTTGTGCAACAGTACCAGAGGACCTGGCCTCGACTTAGGTTGGCATCCTCCGCAAGAGCTTGCAAACACACAGTGCACCATCCCGCTTTTGGCCTTGTGCATTGCACCACCCTATTGTATCTCCCTCAGCTTCATCATTGGCCGTGGTGACCTTAAACAGTGAAAGCTTCTCTTTGAACAGGCCAAGCCTTCCAGAGGCCAAGGCTCACTTTCAGACTTGGACGATGGCCCAGACAAAGATACTGGCACCAAAGCAATGCATGGTACAGCCACCATCATGGGTAAACTATGCATGGGGTTCCGCTCAATTGATTCCAGATTTGATTCACTCTCCAATATACTCGATCGCATGGGTGAATGATTGAATAGACACACCACTAGACTAGATGGCATGGAGGAGAGGATTTTAGGACTGAAGGATGTGGTGATGAAGACTGCAAAGCACCTGGATAAGGTCAAGAGCCTGCTCAAAATGGTCGCAACCAAGAATGAAGATCTTGAGGTGCGCTTGCACTGTAATAATCTGCACATCATGGGCATCACTGAATCGACCAACAATGGCCATCTAGACACGTTCGATTAATGTCTCTTGACAGAGCTCTTTGACCGCCAGAGCTTCACCTCAACATTTGCAGTGTGCACACCGCACCCTGGGCCCTAGCCCACCCCCCTGAAACCCTCAGTACTCTGTAATTGCATGTCTGCTTAACTACAGGGACAGAGGCATCACTTTACGGTTGGCTCGTGGGCATGGCCCCCTTCAATTTCAAGGCTCTGCCATCTCCCTCTTCCCAGACTACTCTATGGCTGTGCAAGAGGCACAATGCAAATTAACAGACATGAAAAACTCTCTCTGCAAACAGGGCCTTAAATATGCGATACTCTTCCCTGTCAGGCTGAGAGTCAAGGTGAACGGCAGGTCACAGATCTTCAACACACCAGCAGTGGTTGTTGAATTCTGCAAACACCATTGTGCAGACAAGAGCAATTCCCATTGCACTGCTCCAGCCCACTCACCCTTTGTGGCATCGGTGGAGTCTACCATGGACCAACCATCACCTGATTGAGGAGCCCTCATTCCTGGCTGCTGACCAGTTCCCCTTGTTACATTGTCAAAAGACAGTTTCTTTTCTCATTTGCTGATATTGATTTGAGCTGCCCCATAGATGCTTATTATTCCCCAGGTACTTTCCCCTCATAAACCCCAACAGTAACCTGATTCCTCTACCATTCCAGGTATGTAATTTCCCATGGGTCCTGCTAGCCGTAGCATTGTCTTACCCCAGAGGTGTATACCAAACTTCAGTTTTAGGGGTTTCTATTGTTGTTTTGCTTGACAGGGATTTGCCGGATAACACGTCATCTGGGGGGAGTGTTTCTTGTTTATTTGTACAACTTACATTTGTTTATTTGTGGATGCTCATCTGGTATGTACAGTCTCTATGCTTTTCATTACATGCACACACTTACACCTACTCCTTTGATGCCTCTGCAGGGAAGGGCCTCTGGAGTGGCGTATCTTACCTTCCTAACATGGAACATCCAATGCCTCAATAACCTGCTAAAGGGAACACAAGTCATTTCCTACTGAAAACACCACAGTGTAAAATTTGCTTTTTTGCAAGAGACTAAGCTGCCTTCCGCGAGTCACACATATTTGCATCCTCCTGGGGACCACATAGATTCTTCTCTTAATATAGCTCGCACTCATGAGGAGTGTGCACACTAATTCACAAAAGTATACCTTTTAAACACACAGCTAGTCTTCTTGACCCGAATGGCAGGTATGTCCTTGTGGCTGGCACCTTAGCTGCTCGCAACATACTGTTATGCCCAACTGTCGATGACCCGGAGTTCCACCACAATATTTCCACACTAATGGGGAGGTTTGTGCCGGAGCTGATCATTATGGGAAACAACTTAAAAATAGTGCAAAACCCCATCACAGACTCCACACGTTTGCAGCCCCACAGAAATCCACGGTCTCTGCATGTACTAAGAGACATTATAGACACCTTCACCTTACACAACATCTGGCACCTGGGACACCCACATCCTCCAAATATACCTTCTATTCTGCACCCCAAGGGGTGTGGACTCGGCTTGACGATTGGTTTGCCTCACTAAATGCAACCCAGTGGGCGACCACTGTTGTCCACCTCCCACGCACCCTGCCAGATCATGCACATTCCGGAAGGTGCTAGACATCACTTATGGAAGTGGACTTGAGCATAGTTGGTGCTTGCCTTACAATACTCTGAACAACACGGTCTTCCACTCTGAAATGCGAGACTCCGTCGTAGACTACTTTACTCTTAATGCTGGCTCAGTAACTATGCAGGCTACATGGTGCATGGCCTTTAAGGCCTACATACTTGGACTCTGTATTTCTAAACACACTGGAGTCCTGCGCGACATCCGCGCCCGCCTTACTCGTATTGAGTCTGAATTGCAGGCCTTGGAACGTGTAGACTCCCAACGACATTGCAGACCCCAACTCCTCTGCCGCTCTGTCTTGCTGAAAGAGTACCAAGATCTGGCTGTAAGGGAGATAGTTTACCTGGGTAAATATGCTACAGCCTGGCGTTACAGTGAGGGGGAGCGCCCCATTTGCACATTAGCGCGTCTCCTCTGTCCTAGCAGACGGAGTGGGTACATTCCTACTCTACAAACACCTGAGGGCGGTCAGATCTCTGACAATGAAGGTATCACACATGAGCTGCTGCACTATTATATGAGCATATCAATTGATCACTGAAGCCTGAACCTGAAATACGGATGCGTGATGATTGGGAGCTTGTCCTTCGGCAACCACTTTCAGACAAAATCTGGTATTACTGCTGTTCACAGACTAAACTAGTCTCCATAAATCAGAAACACAAACTCCTGCATTACAAATTCCTACACCGGGCTTACATCACTCCAATGGTTGTGGCACGTTCAATCCTACCCGTTTCTCTCAATGCCCCAAATGTGGTGTCCTCAACGCAGACTTTTCTCACCTGACCTAGACCGGGTGGCTTGTGGACCAAGATTTTTACATTGCTATCCACAATGATCAGCTCCACACTGGCCCGCCCTCCCCACTCCTGGCTCTCCTGGTATATGTTTATGATATCCCCCAAGGTTGTTAACGCTTCATTGCTATTGCTCTGCTCCTTGCTAGATGCAACTTTGCACTACACTGGGGTAGAAAAACTTGTTCCTCTGCCTGATTGAAGAGTTTGATTTATTGCTATAAAACTAGTGAGTATTACGCCACATTACAACCAATTGTCTTGAGGCCTAAAGATATTTGGCAACCATTATGTGACTTGCTAATGTTGGACTCCACCAGCCAGGACTGTTTTGCCAATATCATACCCTTGGGCTTTGTCCATCCCCTGAACTTGTATGTGGCCCGGCTATGAATGCTGTATGTTCTCTGTACTGCCCATAGCTTTTTTTCAGCTGATATTAGCATGTTTTTTCTTTACTGTACACTTTTCTTCTTTTGATTTACATATCTTAATGCTATCGTTTTCCAATGCTGTTTATTTTGTATTCTTGTCCTCATGGGAGCCCTGTTATGGTCTGTTGTTTTCAGACGAAAATGATAAATAAAGTTTTAAAAAATGCAAATTAAGGATAACCACTTTTACAATGTTTTCGGGAGAGAGAACATGTTTTTACTACTGGTTAGCAGTGGTAAAGTGTCCAGAGTCCTAAAGCCACAAAAACAAATTTAGTAAAAGGGTAGGAGGAAGACAAAACATTTGGGGGTGACCTCACAGAAAGTGCCATTTCCAACAGCTTTGTTTATCTAAATCATTAAAATTGCATCTCTCCAGTTCTACGGATTAGATTTTTGTCTTTTTGGTGTCAAATAATGTATTAATTTTTTCTCTGTTTTTCTAAATTGGTGTGGGGTTGTTCTTCTATTATTTTCACTTTATTACTATTTCATTACTGTATAAATATTGTACACATTGCCTCTAAGTTAGGCCTGACTGTTTTTGTGTCAAGGTACCTGAAGGTTAAGCACAGGTTAATTTAGAGACTTTTGTGGTTCTTCCTGACAGGGATTGTGGCTGTTGCTTGAGAAGGGCTCACACACCCTTCAACCAACCACCCAATTTCTCACAGTTTCCATTCTATAATGATGTGCATTTTGGAACTTTTCATCCTCATTTTATTATCTTTCCCAGAGTGTATATTGCCCTAGTAGAACTGGTAGACTTTGATCAAGCGCACAAAGCCCAGATCCTGGAAACAGCACCCTCAAAATGTTCATGATTCAGAAGTATGGCCTTTTAACCCTTTGAAGTGGGAAATCACATTTGAGCAGCACAATACAAATATCTTTATTGTTTTGTTAATTAAAACCTTTACAATTACATAAAACATTTGCGTGCCAACAGGTATTTCATGTTGCATTGCAAGTATAAAACCGTGCTTGAAAGACAAGCAGTTAAAATTTGAGGAGTGACAAGATTGAAATTGGCCATGCTAGTGTTTTCAGTCAACTCGGGGTGCTTTGGCAAGAATGATTAACGTGGCAAGTCACTTCACTTTATAAAAGTAGGTTATAGTGTGGTATGAGTGGAGCTGTCCTGCAAGGATTTAATAAGCTTCACATAGGGTGAAATCGCATGTTAACTCGACTTGCCACGGTGCCCTTGCTGGTGGCCTTGCATGAACTGTGTGATTCCATGAGGCTGGGTTAGACACCCCAACAACTCTGATCCGGATGTGGCCCCTAGTCTGATAGAACATTGTGCACGTTTGAGAAATTCCAATGATACAGTAAATTCCCAATTGTTACTAAATTGCCATTATTTCTTGGCTGAATTTCAGTGTGATTGTGATTTTCGTTCCGTGCACCACACTGTCTCTCTCAGTCCTCTCGCTAACCTCCTGCTGTATTTGTAGCTGTTTGTTGACTAATTGAAGGAACTTTGTTGCCCTGCAGGCAAGCTGAAGAAACTGGCTATTCAAAAGTGTCATCGCAGCTGGTCGACAGGATCTTATCGGAAGAGACCGGAGGGCTGTTAGTAGTAGGTGCCATCTCAACGGACTGACCACAGGGCAGATACACAGGAGATGTAATACAGTTTCTTCAGAGATGCCGCATATCCAGCAATAGGGGCTAGACCAGGTTTGTTTCCATGGTGGACCTGGTCTTTAGAGGTAAAACCTCCCAAACTGATAATGAGGAGAGAATACTGTATTGATGGGGATATTTGACTTGTGAGATATAGTTGTGGACCCCAGCTCTCATATGTTTGCAAGGCCATCCATCTGTTATTTTTTCCATGCCATCTCAGCTTTATCGAGAGACCAGGCTTGTAGTTTGGATGCTTTGTTGGCAATTTTTATAAAGGCGGAGAAGCTGATGTTAAGGTTCCATACTTCATTCAAATTGAGAGAGGTTAGCACTTGTTGGAGCACCGATGGCCAGTCGTTCTCAGTTTTCAGCTGGCTCTTTATTTCTGTCCAGCATAGGGCGGCCAGTAAGTCGGACTGTGCTGTTCTCAGTCTCCAGGAAAGTTTGATGAGTGCGGCCGTCCTAACCGGAGATTGGTGGAATAAGCTGAATTCCAATTGCACCTGTGCCTGAGAAGTGAATCGTGGGAGACGGAAAATACATTTGAACAGAGTAGATTGCTGTTGATTCAATATGGTCGCATCCTTTCCCTTTAGGAGTTCTGAGCCGTAAGTGAGTGTGGGAAGAAACTTGGCTGCGATTACTTGTAAAAGGTTGGCATGGGATAAGCACCTCAGCTTTGTTCGTAGTGTGTTAAGTGCAAATCGCAGTATGTGCGCCTGGGCCCGTCAGTGGACTAGGTGATCTTTGCATTTTAATATAGGATCCAGGACCACCCCAAGATATTTATACGATCCAAGCAGATCTAATTTTTTTCCTGCTGCCGTTCACTTGAATTTTTGTTGTGAAGTTACCCCTTTGCAGAAAAACAAATCACCTTTGTTTTGTTATGGTTTAACTTCAAACCAAGCATCCCTGTGTATTTGTGTAATTTGTGTATCAGGCACTAGAGGCCGATTGGTGTCTGGCTGCATATGACTATGTCATCCACGTAATGTAAAAACAACAATTGATGGACAGAATGCAGAACAATGTCATACATTCACACCAGTACAGAGATCTGGGCCTAAATCCATCTTTTTTTTGCTCACCATGCCATTCCAGTTTGAACCCAGCCATATGCAAATCAGTCTTGACCCTGTGCCCAATGGGAACAGTCCAGCCCGAACTGCCAGGCCAGGTTCTCCCTGGACTGGAAACAAGCATCCTAGGACCGGTTTCGGGGTTTCACCCCTCTTCAGCCAGGATAGTTTGACTCCAGTGGCATGGAGAGCAGGGGACCCACGTCTGGGCATACCCTTACCACTCGGGGTGACAAATGCAAAAACAAAAATTGATGGACAGAATGCAGAACAATGTCATACATTCACCCCAGTACAGAGATCTGGGCCTAAATCCATCGTTTTTTTGCTCACCATGCCATTCCAGTTTGAACCCAGCCATATGCAAATCAGTCTTGACCCTGTGCCCAATGGGAACAGTCCAGGCCGAACTGCCAGGCCAGGTCCTCCCTGGACTGGAAACAAGCATCCTAGGACCAGTTTCGGGGTTTCACTCCTCTTCAGCCAGGATAGCTTGACTCCAGTGGCATGGAGAGCACGGGACCCACGTCTGGGCATACCCTTACCACTCGGGGTGACAAATGCAAAAACAACAATTGATGGACAGAATGCAGAACAATGTCATACATTCACCCCAGTACAGAGATCTGGGCCTAAATCCATCGTTTTTTTGCTCACCATGCCATTCCAGTTTGAACCCAGCCATATGCAAATCAGTCTTGACCCTGTGCCCAATGGGAACAGTCCAGCCTGAACTGCCAGGCCAGGTCCTCCCTGGACTGGAAACAAGCATCCTAGGACCGGTTTCGGGGTTTCACCCCTCTTCAGCCAGGATAGCTTGACTCCAGTGGCATGGAGAGCACGGGACCAACATCTGGGCATACCCTTACCACTCGGGGTGACAAATGCAAAAACAACAATTGATGGACAGAATGCAGAACAATGTCATACAGTCACCCCAGTACAGAGATCTGGGCCTAAATCCATCGTTTTTTTACTCACCATGCCATTCCAGTTTGAACCCAGCCATATGCAAATCAGTGTTGACCCTGTGCCCAATGGGAACAGTCCAGCCCGAACTGCCAGGCCAGGTCCTCCCTGGACTGGAAACAAGCATCCTAGGACCGGTTTCGGGGTTTCACCCCTCTTCAGCCAGGATAGTTTGACTCCAGTGGCATGGAGAGCAGGGGACCCACGTCTGGGCATACCCTTACCACTCGGGGTGACAAATGCAAAAACAACAATTGATGGACAGAATGCAGAACAATGTCATACATTCACCCCAGTACAGAGATCTGGGCCTAAATCCATTGTTTTTTTGCTCACCATGCCATTCCATATGCGAATCAATCTTGACCCTGTGCCCAATGGGAACAGTCCAGCCCAAACTGCCAGGCCAGGTCCTCCCTGGACTGGAAACAAGCATCCTAGGACCGGTTTCAGGGTTTCACCCCTCTTTAGCCAGGATAGCTTGACTCCAGTGGCATGGAGAGCACGAGACCCATGTCTGGGCATACCCTTACCACTCAGGGTGACAAATTCAAAAACAACAATTGATGGACAGAATGCAGAACAATGTCATACATTCATCCCAGTACAGAGATCTGGGCCTAAATCCATCGTTTTTTGTTCACCATGCCATTCCAGTTTGAACCCAGCCATATGCAAATCAGTCTTGACCCTGTGCCCAATGGGAACAGTCCAGCCCGAACTGCCAGGCCAGGTCCTCCCTGGACTGGGAACAAGCATCCTAGGACCGGTTTAGGGGTTTCACCCCTCTTCAGCCAGGATAGCTTGACTCCAGTGGCATGGAGAGCACGGGACCCACGTCTGGGCATACCCTTACCACTCGGGGTGACAAATGCAAAAACAACAATTGATGGACAGAATGCAGAACAATGTCATACATTCACCCCAGTACAGAGATCTGGGCCTAAATCCATCGTTTTTTTGCTCACCATGCCATTCCAGTTTGAACCCAGCCATATGCAAATCAGTCTTGACCCTGTGCCCAATGGGAACAGTCCAGCTCGAACTGCCAGGCCAGGTCCTCCCTGGACTGGAAACAAGCATCCTTGCATTTGTCGCCCTAAGTGGGAAGGGTAAGCCCAGGCGTGGGTCCCGTGCTCACTACACCACTGGATTCAAGCTAGCCTGGCTGATGAAGGGTGATGCCCTGAAACCGGCCCCAGGATGCTTGTTTCCGGTCCAGGGAGGACCTGGCTTGGCAGTTCGGGCTGGACTGTTCCCACAAGGAACAGGGTCAAGACTGATTTTCATATGGCTGGGTCCAAACTGGGGTGGTGTGGTGAGCAAATGAATGATGGATTTAACCCAGATCCTTGTGACTGGGGGTGAATATTTGCATTGTCCAGCATTCCGTCCATCAATTGTTTCTTTTGCATTTGTCGCCTCTAAGTGGGAAGGGTATGCCCAGACGTGGGTCCCGTGCTCACTACACCACTGCATTCAAGCTAGCCTGGCTGATGAAGGGTGATGCCCTGAAACTGGTCCCAGGATGCTTGTTTCCCGGTCCAGGGAGGACCTGGCTTGGCAGTTCGGGCTGGACTGTTCCCACAAGGAACAGGGTCAAGACTGGATTTGCATATGGCTGGGTCCAAACTGGGGTGGTGTGGTGAGAAAAAGAATGATGGATTTAACCCAGATCCTTGTGACTGGGGGTGAATGTTTGCATAGTCCAGCATTCCGTCCATCAATTGTTTCTTTTGAATCCACGTACTGTAAGCACTTCACTGGACAATTTACTTACTTGGGCGGATCGCGTTCAGCTTCCGACAGCCATTCATATAGGTCCGCTGTGTAGATATTGAATAAGCTGAGGGCGAAAACACACCCTTGTTTTAGTTCTGTGTACATCGGTATCTTCCCTGTTGTCCTGTTGCCTTGGCCTAGTTTGACTCTGACCCATGTTTCTGAGTAAAGGTTGACTATGGCTTCGAGTAGCTTGGAAGGAATACCCCATTTAACCATCTTTGACGACAGGTGCTCTCTCGGAACCATGTCAAAAGCCGCTTTAAAATCAACAAAGCAGGTATACAATTTGGTGGTTTTGTGAAAAGCTTTTTTGACAAGGAGGGTAAGGGCCAAAAGGTTGCTCATTTTGCTAGTGCCAGATCTGAAGCCAGTTTGTGTGGTTGGAATGATGTTCGTATCCATAGCCCACGCCTCAAGGTCTAAAAGAAAGTAGGAAGCATACAGTTTTGCTTCGGCGTCAATGAGCGCAATCAGTCGGTAGTTCGTGGGGTCTGATCTGCTGCCTGCTTTGAAGATTGGATGGAGGATACTGCCTCTCCATGATGTCGGTATGCAGTTAGTTGTAAACCTGTGGTTGAACAATGGGGTAAAATACGAGGCACAGAAGGGTTGGTCGAGCTTAAATACAGCGTTAGGGAGGCCATTTGGGCCAGGAACCCTGTCTTCTCTCAGTCTTTTTAAGATTTTCCAGATTAGTAGTTTGTTCAGCCCTTGTCCCTCAGGCTGGTTGTCGGGAGGCATGTTTCTCAGAGTTATTCGACATTGGGAGTATTCGAAAGTTAGTGCTTGTAAGTTGGTAGATTCCAGGTGTGTTGTCCAGTCTGCCTCCGAGATGTTTGCGTTGTGATGTCAGAAGCTGCCATTGGCAAAAATGTTGATTTCTGTCCAGAACTGTTTGTTGTTCTTTGTTTTGTCGTGTGCACGAGCTTTGTCCAGATGCTTGATTGTGGATTTTTTTGCTGACCAGATTGACTTTTTGTAGAGGCACCTTAGGATTTTGATTTGTTGTTCCGTATATGGGCTGTGAATCAAGTCTTGTTTCCGGAGTTTTCTAAGCTCCTTCTTTAGTTTTCTTTTTTTCCACATTTGAGTACCACAAATTCACATTGGGCATTAAGGCAACCATATAATTTAGCCTCTATATGCAATGCACTTTAATATGTGCCAACCCTTATTTGTTGTACCTGGAAGCCACCTCCAGTGTCAGCTTGTAGCCTCTAAAGCAGGCCTTCTACATGTTATATCAGTGAAGGGTGCAAGTATGAGCATATAATTGCCAACCTCAGATGATTTGGGAAGGCCAGATTACTATAACAAATTACAGATGAACCTTTATTGCTCTTTATTCAGCATATATGTTTTGACACTTCTGTTCTACTGAGAACTGTAGATTTGCAGGATCAGTCGTAGGCAAAGTAGATTCAGAAACTCCGCCTCAAAGAATTCCAACAAAAGCACTCAATTGGTGATAATATTAGATTTATCTGGTAATTCTAAAGAATATGAGAACATTGGAATGTTGAGCGCTCCATTGAAGACAATGGAGTGCTCAGGGCTTCTAATGGCTGGTAAATGCCCGGAAACTAAAAATTCCAATGTTTGTTCACAGCTCTTGCTGTGAACAAAGGTCTCACGGAGCCCGAAGGGATTTCAACCCCCTTGGGCTCTGTGAGGTCTTTGTTTTACAAATTACAACAATTCTGCCCTATGGGGGCAGAATGTTCTAATAGTCTTAGAGGCCTCCGTAGCGGTCTCTACCGGCCATTAAAGGCCCGCTCCCTTGTTAAAAACCCTTGCCTTCGGCTCGGGCCTTTAACGCAGGAGCGGGTATTTAATGGCCGGTAGAGCCTACTACGTCGGGTTCTAAGGCTATATTACAGTATTAATGTGACCAGCAACAATAGCTCCAATAATTACTAAAATTGTATGGTCATGGCATAAACTGCCTAAAGAAACAATATGCAATCCAAGTTAAAGGAGCATAAATCATTGGATTGAGCTACAGGGTGATCTGCACGACAAGACCACAGTGTGTTTAGTGCCAGTAAAACATGCTTCCATCAAAAACTGTTCCCTTATAGTAAGTGTTCTAAAAATGAGCTCAAATGTGGTCTCCTAAATGGTGTTGATAGAAAATTAGCCTTCTAAAAATTAGCTACTTGCCAATAAATTCAAGACTTCTCATAAGGGCTTGAACAATACGAACAATTCATGTTGACTAAAAATAATTGTGACACATTTAATACATAAGATTCTATTAGCAACAGGAACAGGAAACTAGATCTTACTCAAAAATAAAAACCTTTTCTCTTTCTCTCTATCTGTACACTTACATCTTTAAATACAAACACACTATGATTTTCTGTGTTGCATTCATGACAGTCATATGCTCTTTCCACCAGAAGTAAAAATACAACTTCAAAATATATTCCATTGATTCAATTCTTTGCACAATATTTTCTTGAACATACTCCATGCTGGAAGGAAGCATCATAAAACAAAACAATATGAGAAAATTTTAACTTTTGCTAACATACTCTGCAGACTTCATCCATGTAATGTTACCAATTGTTATCTATGGAACGATACAACAGACCAGCAAGCCAGGAAACATTGATCTAATTCACAATAATTTCTATTAACAGAGAAAGAAAAGTGGGCACGTTTATTTGTCTTGCGTGTTTTAAGGCCCACGGTCTTAACAACTACTAAATGAAATTGTATACATTTATAATTTAAATTCGTGTTCTCATGCGTACATCCACTGGCTAACATATTTCAGTGCTAAAAGCCATCATTCACATGTACGCAACTGATAAAATCCACCAGATACCACTCAGATATCCCTTCTTGTTGTGTCCACATACAGGAATAGGTGAAGGAAATCTCATACATGAACAGGAACATTGACTCTAGTTGGCCTCCCTTACAATAGTTTGGGATAAACGAGGGGGAACATGGCGGCCAGCTAGCGGCAGGTCGCGGAGGCTCTAGGAGTCGAAAGCCTTTCGGAAGCCTTTTTACCCATATATGAAGTGGTAAACGGGGATTGTTTGTTTGTTTATTGAAGTAATTTGCTCACCAGTGGCGGGGGCGACGCAGGAGGAGGAAGATTTGCTCTCATGCCATTTTTGACCATGGCGGCAGCGGAGTCGGAGGTAACAGCGGTGGGGGTGGCCGTGGAACAACCTGGCCGTGACTCTCAGGATCCGTGGTGGTCCCGCGCAGCACTGGAACTCAGCAGGAGGCGGAGAGCGGTCGCGCGGATTCCTGTCCGGGCTGGTGGAGGCTGGGGCAGCACTAGCACGGTAGGCTCCAGAGAATCAGGAGGAAACCTGAAGGACCCGGAAAGCGCTCCTGCAGACACAGGTAGGGGGAGAGGTCTCTGCAGGGGAGCGATAGGTGAAACAAGGGGAGTGCTGCCTGTGCAAAGCACTTTAGGGCAATTTCAAAGGTGAAAGGGAAAATCCCCTGGGAGCAGAGTAATAGTTTGGAAACAATATCAAATGCGAGTGTAAAGGGGGAGACAGCAGCAAATATCACACAGCAAGGAACATGTTCTTTAAGGAGTGCAATGGCAGGATCAGTTACGGGGCCTTTATTAATTGATTACAAAAATACACTAGTTAACCCAGACCAGGATATCTTAAAAGTGAGAAAATCTTCAAGTACCCGGTTAGACCACGCTGAGATAGGGGCTGAGGAATGGGTTAGCCCTAAGAGGGGGAAACCAAGGAAGGTAAAGGTGCCTCCCCAACAGCATTAAGTACAGGTCACCCCTTCGCTGCGAACCTTTTTCAAAGTAATGCCAAAAACTTTAATATTGAAACATTCAGGTACTTCTCCACCAAATAGTACCCCGTGGTCTTCAAGAAGAAAGACAGAGACTATAATCAGCCCCAACAGGTTCCAAGTTCTGGCGGACGATTCTCAGTTAGTGGAGGGAACTGCCCTGGAAGTACAGATGGCGAGCGTTGTGAGTCAAGATACAGTTACGAATCCTCCACCCCCTAAGGTTGAGGTGCAGAGGGCCTCGTATTCAGGGGATAATGGCCAGAGTCAGATGTTAATGTCAGATTTGAAGGTTGGACCTTCGAGTCAGACAGCACCTCAGTCAGTCTCAGACTTGATTCATTTGCTGACAACAGAGGTCAGGAGTCGATTTGAGATCTCCGAAACAAATCAGACTGAGATTAGGTCAGCATGTGAGAAAATGGAAAATAAATTGGATGCCCTGGCAGCCAGCACTGCTGCACTTGGAACAACAGTAAAGGTGTTAACATCTAAAACTGAGGAAAATAAGAAAGAGATCACCCTGTTAAAGGAAAGTGGGGTGGGCATTAAGGAAAAGCTTAAATCCCTCGAAAATGCTCAAAGAAGGAATAATCTCCGCTTGCTAAAGATCCCAGAGGGGGGGAGGAGGGGAATAACCTAAAAGAATTTGTGGTCAGATTGATCAAAGCAGGAATCTAATTTGATTGCACAGAACAAGATCTCATGGCAGACATTCAGAGGGTTCATAGAGACCCGTTTAGGTTAACCCCAAATAAGACAAAGCCCAGGAAGATTTTAATTCACTTCCACACGTACAAGATAAAAGAAGAGATCCTGGTTAAGGCTCTAAAAATGAAAACGTTAAAGGTGGATGGAATTAGCTTCGAAATAAGATCAGATGTGTCATCTATCAATGCAAACAAACAATGGGAGCTGGGGAAATTACTTGATCCTTTTAAGAAGCTAGGTGCTACTGCACAGCTAAAATTCCCCGCAACTTTACGGGTAATGCATAACAATAAAATGCAGACTTTTCGGCGGGTGGAGGATGTGGAGAAATTCCTACAGTCCATCTCAGAGGGAGGGACAAGTTAGAGGATTTGGAAAATTGACCCCCCCTGTGTTAAATCTGTTACTAGCGTTAGGCATCTTTAGGTTAACTAAATAATGCTAATGGGTAAAAAGCGGTAAAAAGTTATAAGGTATTATGTATTCTTCCGACTCCAGGAGGGGCCCCCATAGGCCTAGGTGTAGGCCATGGAGGAGAGGAAAGGAGGGGAAAGGAGGGTTCTCAAGGGTGGGTGTCACAAAAGGGATTGAGTGGGGTAAGGGTAAGGGTCACTGGGTGGGGAGCAGTGGGAAAAAATAAAAACAAAATGTGTCCTGTTCGCCTTAGTATGGTTTCTGGTGCCCTGTGGGTAGAAAGAACTTGGCCCAATCGATGAGTGAAAAAAGTGCCTAGTTGAAGGTCCTTTCATGGAATGTGAACGGGCTCAGAGTCAAGTATAGGAGGGAAAAGATTTTACAATATCTGAAAGATGCCCCGGCAAAGATTTTAATATTGCAGGAAACGCATTTAACGGACATAGAAATGAGAAGCCTTTTTAAATCTAGAAACTGGGTTCAAAATCTTATCTGTACCACCCAACAGCTAACTATTAAAGGAGTGGCAATCCTGGTCAAAAGGAGCCCTTACATCACAGTAGAAGACAGTAAAGTAGACAGGGCAGGAAGATTGGTTATAGTGAGAATTAGGTTCAACCATTTTAAATTCACTTTGGTTGGATATTATTGACCTAACATAGAAGATCCCAGTTCTCTTAGAGGATTACTCATGGAGTTATTAAGCTTTCCTGACCCTATAATCTTAGAAGGGGAATTCAACGTAGTGTTGGATCCAGATTTGGACTGTTCATCAAAGAGTAGAGCAATTTTGAATAGTAAGATGCGGTCCTTATTAAAGTCTTCTATGAAACAGCTAGGCTGGTTAGATATTTGGAGAGATAAACTGGGTACGAAAAGGGGGTTTACTTTTTATAATAAGAAGTATGGCCATCAATCAAGATTAGATTTGTTTCTAATAGATCAAGATCTGAAAAGATGGGTGAAAGATGTAAAACACCCAGGTGCACATTTATCAGACCACTCTGCAATAACCTTAGTTTTTGATCTGCCAGCTAAGTTACTACAAAGGAGGTGGACAATGGATCGTGTTATATTACTAGATGAGTCAGTGATTGAGAAGTTGAGTATTGAGACTCTGGAGTTCTGTGCGACTAATCTTGATAGTTCCCCATTGGGGGTTGTATGGGACTCCTACAAAGCCTTTTTAAGGAGGTATATAATGTCTTTACAGATATTTAAACAGAAGAAGTATAGAGATGAAGTAGGGGAAATAGAACGGAACATCCAGCGGCTGGAACAACAGTTATTAGTTTTGGGGGTCGAACAGGAATCAGAACTTATACAAACATGCCTCCAGACTCTTAGGTTGGAATTAGCCAAGGTGATTGAAGAGAGATTAAGAAAAGGTGGCAAGTGAGCAAACTCGCACACTTTGAATATGGGGAAGGGTGTGGGAAACTCCTGGCCTGGAAAACTAAAAATGACAAGGCAAAAGGGTTTATAAAAGAGCTTAGAAATGAGGTATCAGGAAACAAACTTACGACTAGCGAAGAAATAGAAAAGGCCTTCCATAACCATTTTGAAAAGGAATATCAGGAGTGATTACGAGTTATGGAAGAGGATATAGAGGCCTGGTTGGGTCAGGACGTTCCGAGTAAAATCAATGAAAGAGAGGTTCATAACCTTAATAGTCCCATTATAGGGAGTGAGATTAGGAAGGCCATAATGGCTGGGAAGTCTGGAAAAGCGGCAGGTCCAGATGGGATACCGGCTGAGTTTTTTAAGTGTTTGAGCGAAGTTCTTATCCCAATAATGTAAAAACTGTTTTCACATATATTCAAGGAAGGAAAAGACATGCCAGCATCCTGGAATGAATCTGTAGTTACGCTGATCCTCAAACCGGCAAAACCACCCAATGTTTGTAACTCGTATAGGCCCATCTCGTTGCTTAATTGTGATTATAAGATCTTCGTCAAATTCTTAGCAGAAAGGTTAAACGGGTGGTGGGGGGCCTTTTGTGCAAGGATCAAAAAGGTTTTGTCCGAGGGGGGGGGGGGGATACAGGATTTAACTTACAACCTAATTGGGGCAATAGACTTAGCCACACTCCATAAAATACCCCTGGCTATTATCACCTTGGACGCCACAAAAGCCTTTGATAGGGTAAATTGGTCCTACCTTCAGAAAGTATTGAGGCTATGTAATCTCGGAGAGAATTTCTGTAGGGCTGTAGACCGGATATATCAAACCTCTACGGCTAAGGTCCTGGTGAATGGGAATTTATCTTCCCTGTTCAAGGTTTCGAGGGGAACCAGACAAGGGTGCCCCTTGTCTCCTCTTCTTTTTAATTTATATGTAGAGCCTTTGGCTGTGAAAATAAGACAAGAAGAAAAAATATTCCCTTTCAGATATAGTTGTTGGAAGAAAAAGGTGGTCCTGTACGCTGACGACTTAATGGTGTATACCTCAGATCTGTCCTCCGCGGTTCCTGTGTTGTATAACTTGAAACCTCTATTTGGCCATATTTCAGGGTATGAGGTGAACGCAACAAAAACAGAGATAATGGCCTGGAACATGAATGCACAACAAGGGAATATTAAAACTGAGATGAGATATCTGGGTATTAGGGTTTCACAAAATATCAAGAGAATCCGGGAAATACATTTTAAAAGAGTTAGTAAAGAGATATAATAGTCATTAGTAAACTGGTCATAATTACTGTTGACAATTATTGGAAGGGTAAACTTAATAAAAATGATGTTCTTCCCGAAACTCATCTTTATATTCCAGAACATCCCCATGGTTTTTAGAGAAGACTGGCTCAAGAAATTACAGTCCAAGATAAGCAGTTTTATATGGGCCTCAAAAGGCATAAGGATCTCGTGGAGAAAGTTGCGCAGAAAGAAAAATAAGGGGGGGGCTGTGTTTACCAGATTTACTCTATTATGCATGGATCTTCCTTATAAGGAATGGGAAAATGTTATTGAATGAACCAGATGGTTCAGATATCGGGGAAAATGTTAAAGGTGATGCTCTTAGACGTGAAGGGAGGAGAGCAGGTTTTCATTTATAAATTCGGAGATCCCAGATACTTTAAAAAGGTGCGTCTCAAGATTCTGCATGCCTTAGCTGTTACATGGTACAAAATCAGAAAAGAGTTAAAGATCAGCTATTATAGTGCGTTAGCGCCAATATGGGATGCTCCTGGCTCCCCCGAATGGACAAAAGATACACTAGTGGCACCTCTGAGGGAAGTGGGGTTGATGCGTTGGGAACAGCTAATTGAAGATGGAACTCTACTTTCTTGGATGAGTGGTCGGAGATTACGGACAATAAATTATCCAGGTTCAAATATCTCCAAATGAAAAGCTGGCATCAAGTAACTGGAGTAGACATTGGCTCTCCAAACTAGCTGGAATCCGTATTAATGAGGAAAGTGGCAAGAAAGAAAGAGGTGGCAAACCTATACTGGCTTTTGATTGATCTTTCAGAGGGTGACTTTAGACTGCCGACGGAGTTGTGGGAAAAGAGCTTGCCGGGGATCCATCTAGAAGACCTATGGCAAGTATCTTGTAATATTTTGTATTCCACGGTGCAGGCTGCAAATTTAAAGAGAAACCACATTTTCTGTCTCCATAGGGTCTATTGGACACCTTTAAAGCTCTCTAAATTTGGGAAGGAGCTACTCCAAGATGCCCTAAATGCGCCCAAGAAAAGGTAGATGATATACATATGTTCCTGGGCTGACCGATGATACAACCTTTCTGGGCAGATGTGAGTAATAGAATCGCTATAATATTCGGATTAGAATTCCAAGTAAGCCCAATCTCGTTTTTTGGGGGGTTCCGGCATAGCATGAATCCTTATCTGTTGATAAAAACAAACTAATATTTTATTTAATTTTACTTACCCGAAGGGAAATTTGTAAAACGTGGATAAAAAATGTTCCCCGACTACAAGTGATTGGATTAAGTCTGTGAAACATATAGTCAATTTAGATAGGTCTTCATCAAATAAGAAGAAATAATTTTGGTTACCATGTGAGAACTGGTTTGAATCTGATGTAAACATAGTCCTATGATTATGCCTATACACTGTGATACTTCACCACTCCGGATGTTCTCTCGACGGCCCTGGAAGGGGGCAGGAATAAACCACGAAAGGAGAGGTTCTGTGTAAAGTGCACCACCTTGGGTTACAGACAGAGATCTCTGGATGGCGCTAAGCGAGGGAGGCCCCAGAGTAACACCAAATATTTCAGTTTTTCTTAAAGGCGAATGAGGACTAAGAAAAACAAAATAATAGTTTGGGATAAACCCTGACCACAAGAAACAAAGTGAGCGTCAACATCAACTAGTCACTTTCTCAAGTAGATGCAGCAACAAAGAGCTCTCACCTAAAATTAAAGAGGCTGAATAAAGTCACATGCATCCTCAACTTCAACCATATGTGGAATGTATCTGATGCATGTACTATAATGTTGCAGCAGCATATATATTAACTTTCCAAAAAGTCTCTGAAAATATATCACCTTCTACAGAACTGTCTAATAAAACTAGCTGTCGAAAGAAATCGATTCTTGGTGGCTCCTGCATGTAAGCAAAAGGCCGACACATAGTGACTGACATATACAAAGGAAAAACCAGACCCTTGCAACTAATGCTGCCACGTAAGAGGCAAGCCCTCAGCAACTGACCCACACAATGCATGCAACGCAAGTAGTCTTTATATTTTCAAGTGCAAAAATAAATAATGCAGTAGCAAAGCAAACCAAAGTTGTGGTTCGTCTGAAGCTGATACCTGCAGCACCGTTGGGTCATCATGATGACGAGAATACAACAATAAGCAATTGTAACAGTGGCCTTAAATTACAGCTCTAGGACCTTCATAACTGGCGCAATGCCATGAAAGCTCTCCATAAACCGATTCACCAACTTAACTTACTAATGATGTGGATGGAGGCCAGTAAGGAGGGATCATTAGTGCCTGCAGACCCCTCTTCCTTCCCCGATGTAAATGATGCTTTCTACAAGCAATGCCTGAATCAGCCTCTCCCAAATAACGAATGGCACGATAGGGCTGACCTGACCTAAAGCCTCTCTTGGTATTTGTATTTTTTTCATGCCATGAACTCTGAAACAAAACAGCAAAAGCAGTCACTAGCCAGTACTAAAACATGTAACAAACTGCTACTCTTATCCTGCTCACAGTTAATCTTTTTCCGAACAGCTGACATTCATAAATCTCAAACCATAACCTTCTGCATCGTGGCTTCGGCCTAACACCCCATGAAATGCTGCAATCAACACACAACATGGATGTCACAGTTGTGGATGGAATTTGGACATATTGAGTTAAATTATTAGGTGTTCCCTTGTAAATTAAAACTGCAATTAATCAAAGCAATTTAACAACAGTCAATCACAGTAAAGCCATCATCTGAAAACAAACATACGGTTGAGCTTATATAGCATGACATATTCTCTGATGTTTCTTTTTCCCTTGAAAAAAAACATATCTTCTGTTGGAGAACAATTTACCCAGGCCTTAACTCCTATTGATTTAATGTGTTCACGCAGTGCTCTAATTTACTGGGCTGCAGCTGAAATACTAAACCTGTAATAACACTATAGAGTTATTAACAAGGCGATAAAGCGCAGAAAAAGAGATTCTAGCTCATGAAACAGAGCACAGCTAAATGCTAGTCTAAAATAACAGATCTAAATTATCTTTTTGGGGTATTTTCATGACCCGTATTATACCGCGTTGCAAATCCATTGGTATAACTTTACAAAAATGCTATTGGAAATTAATTTCGTATAGGAAGGAAAATACTGACCTGCGTAATCCAAAGAACACAAAAATAGTGCTAAATTAGCCTTCGCTTTAGAAAAGCTAGCCAGGAACATTAAGCCTCTCTGTTCATCTGAGTGAGATTGGTTAACCATAATTATAGTGCAAACGATCAGAGGCTGGAGCATGCTACACAATGAGACATAAATAATTACTTTCCCTGAGCGACTTCTGTTTCCAGCTTCAGGCTTCTTTGGATTAATAAAGGTTTCGTTTTACACTTTCTGAAAGAAATGTCAGTGCAGTGTAACACAGAAAGCACTGTATCCATCTGGCACTGGTAGGCACCGTCAGACGAGTTACAGAATACATTTCAGCTTAATAGGCTGGACATGAAGTGGGCATCTTTCTTTGTTTTCTTCTGGCTTCTGTGTCCCTGTCTTTTCATCTCTCTTGCTTCCTCTCCATGCTTTCTTATTCCATGCACCTTCCGCTCATTTTAAATCATAGTTTCAAATTCACAGAGAATTGTTGCATTACATATATGGGTTTCTAAGCACCAAAAATCTTCCCAACGAATGGGGTTATTTGTTTACAATACCGATTTACATGTTTTCTTTCCACTTTTTGATTAAAAATGGTAGTGATTGCAAAAATTCATCTGTGCATTTAAAGGAGTATTTCTAGAATTATAGTAGGTGCACCTTCCCAAAATTACGTTTGCTGTTTCACAAGGTTTTATAAAAATGTTATTTACATTGATACTAGAACCACAAATCTGTGGTGTTCAGCAATTGCTGAGAGTCGATGACTGGTAAGCACAATTGCTGCTCGTACGAAGGGTATTTTTTTCTGTACCAGAGTGCAACAGCAATTGCACAAAGATGCTAAATAACACCTCATTAAACCAATTCAATGTCACTTTGCGAACAGTATGTGGCTTTTAGTATCCTCTCTGCAACCTATGCACCCCACCCCCAACTTCAATCACAATGAATACTTCCTCTGGAAAACAAAAATGTGTGCCTTCCATTGAGCCTCCATGAAGAAGTCTGAAATTCTCTCACCTCTTCCAAGGACATATTTAAATCATTCTGGGTCTGATTGACACAGGTGAATTTTCACTTTTGTGTAAGCTTACCATTGTTTGCTATTCCGTCCTATCTTTTTATGTGCGAGACTTCGCACTCGGAAAGATATTACTGGTAAATCCCTTTGTGAATAGCAAACCATTATAAACACACAAAAGTGTAAGTTTACCTTTGTGAATCAGGCCCCATATTTCTAACGCCTAGGTTTTATTTACAAACCATGCAGAGCAAAAATAATTCATGGTTTCATGCATTAATTTCACCTTGCATAATTAGATGTTTGCAACATGTGATGTTTCTTCATGTGGAATTACCATGTGGTAAAATTACATGCACAAGTTTGCATGCGATAAAATTGGCTATATCACTTGCAGTAAATTTGCTTGTAGAAAAATTGCAAACTTAGTTTCAATATGAGTTGGATGTACACAATTCCTCATGAGGAATTTCCACTGTAAACAACTCCTGTCCAGAGCAGGTGTGATAACAATGGGTGGAAAATATTAAATGGGACCAAAACATACCAAATCATTCAAATGTATTTTTAAACAATAATACAGTTAATTACATATTTCTCATCCAGAAAAATCTTGGAGAAACATGCATAATACCAATGATAAATATGCAAACAAAGAGGACTTCAAAAACGTTCTCATTGTGTGGTTCAAATATATATTTTTATGTTTTTGTCTTTAAACACAAAAGTTATTTATTTTTCTTATGTTACAATTCTACTGGTAATAATAGTGTACAATTCTAAAAAAACACCGCCAATGTCTATCCCATTTCACTAATGTTACCTAACTGTACCTTATCCTAATCCCACAAATACATGTTGTACTCCCACCTACACCCCACTTAAGTTAACAAAAACAACAAATATCATAAAAATGTTTATAACCAAAAATTATATATTTGCAAGCATATAAAACAATAAATGAAGCTGTACATTTTTGGCAGCGACAGGTGCTGGGTTATGGATGTGGGCTGTATGGGCAGACTTCTGTTGAGGCCTGATGGGTGAAACTTGTCACAATAAGTGTGATTGTAATTGTATTTATGTGGCACTAACTACCCCTGATGGGGTGTTGAAGTGCTTTTTGGCGAGTCACATGCTACACCGCAACCTGAAGGTGGATTAGTGGTGGATTAGTAGAAGGAATATAAATTATTATTGGGAGTGGTGGGAGTAGTAGACATGTGAGTGTTAATTGGATGAATAGGATAAGGATGGATAGAGGAGGGAAGAGTTTAGAAAGGATTATTTGGGAGTTTATAATAGTAAAAGAGGTTTGGGATGAGTCAGGGAGGGAAGGTAGAGGAAATTTTGAAAGAGGAATTGGATGAGTCATAGAGTGGTATTTTGGTGAGGTTTGCCGAGGTTAGTTAACTTTTCTTTTGTTTGCAGTGGAAGGGAAATATGTAGATACATGTCCACACATAATATGTATACATACATTGAGATTTTAACATGATGCACATATGAAAACTAATCAGGAGATATAAGTTTATATATATATATATATATATATATACCTACGGTCGCCAGTAGGTAGGGCTAGGGCTAGTTGGCCCCCAGGGACCCTCAGGACTCAAGGGGATGTAATCCCCTAATTTACAACGCTCCAGGGGGCGCGTTTGCACAGTGGTGCAGGGAGAGGGCGTGGCCTGATGTGACAAGTGTGCAAATGCGCCCTGTGGCACGTTTTAAGTTGGGCGATTAAGTCCCCTTAAATCCTGAGGGTCCCTGGGGGCCAATTAGCCCACCAGGTACCTCCAGTAAGCGCCAGGGAGCTGCGTTGCAGAGAGGTGGTCCAAAGCCATGCCCCCTTTTTACACCACTATGCAACGCAGCTCTGTGGCGCTTACTGGAGGTAGCTGGTGGGCTAGTTGGCCCCCAGGGACCCTCAGGACTCAAGGGGACTTAATCCCCCAATTTACAACGCACCAGGGGGTGCGTTTGCACAGTGGTGCAGGGAGGGGGCGTGGCCTGATGTGACTAGTGTGCAAACGCGCCCTGTGGCGCATTTTAAGTTGGGGGATTAAGTCCCCTTGAATCCTGAAGGTCCCTGGGGGCCAACTAGCCCACCAGGTACCTCCAGTATGCGCCAGGGAGCTGCGTTGCAGAGAGGTGTTCAGAGGCCACGCCCCTTTTTACACCTCTCTGCAACGCAGCTCTGTGGCGCTTACTGGAGGTACCTGGTGGGCTAGTTGGCCCCAGGAACCATCAGGACTCAAGGGGAATTAATCCCCCAACTTAAAACGCACCAGGGGGCGCGTTTGCACAGTGGTGAAGGGAGGGGGCGAGGCCTGACATAGCAAGTGTGCAAACGCACCCCCTGGCACATTGTAAATTGGGGGATTAAGTCCCCTTCAATCCTGAGGGTCCCTGGGGGCGAACTAGCCCACCAGATACCTCCAGTATGCGCCAGGGAGCTGCGCTGCAGAGAGGTGTTGAGAGGCCATGCCCCTTTTTACAACACTCTGCAAAGCAGCTCTGTGGCGCTTATTGGAGGTAGCTGGAGGGCTAGTTGGCCCCAGGGACCCTCAGGACTCAAGGGGACTTAATCCCCCAATTTACAACGCACAAGGGGGTGCGTTTGCACAGTGGTGCAGGGAGGGGGCGTGGCCTGATATGACAAGTGTGCAAACGCGCCCTGTGGCACATTTTAAGTTGGGGGATTAGGTCCCCTTGAATCCTGAGGGTCCCTGGGGGCCAACTAGCCCACCAGGTACCTCCAGTATGCGCCAGGGAGCTGCGTTGCAGAGAGGTGTTCAGAGGCCACGCCCCTTTTTACACCTCTCTGCAACGCAGCTCTGTGGCGCTAACTGGAGGTACCTGGTGGGCTAGTTGGCCCCCAGGGACCATCAGGACTCAAGGGGAATTAATCCCCCAACATAAAACGCGCCAAGGGGCGCGTTTGCACAGTGGTGAAGGGAGGGGGCGGGGCCTGACATAGCAAGTGTGCAAACCCCCCACTGGCACATTGTAAATTGGGGGATTAAGTCCCCTTCAATCCTGAGGGTCCCTGGGGGCGAACTAGCCCACCAGGTACTTCCAGTATGCGCCACGGAGCTGCGTTGCAGAGAGGTGTTGAGAGGCCACGCCCCTCTTTACACCTCTCTGCAACGCAGCTCTGTGGCGCTTACTGGAGGTAGCTGGTGGGCTAGTTGGCCCCCAGGGACCCTCAGGACTCAAGGGGATGTAATCCCCCAATTTACAACGCTCCAGGGGGCGCGTTTGCACAGTGGTGCAGGAAGAGGGCGTGGCCTGATGTGACAAGTGTGCAAATGCGCCCTGTGGCACGTTTTAAGTTGGGCGATTAAGTCCCCTTAAATCCTGAGGGTCCCTGGGGGCCAATTAGCCCACCAGGTACCTCCAGTAAGCGCCAGGGATCTGCGTTGCAGAGAGGTGGTCCAAAGCCATGCCCCCTTTTTACACCACTATGCAACGCAGCTCTGTGGCGCTTACTGGAGGTAGCTGGTGGGCTAGTTGGCCCCCAGGGACCCTCAGGACTCAAGGGGATGTAATCCCCCAATTTACAACGCTCCAGGGGGCGCGTTTGCACAGTGGTGCAGGGAGGGGGCGTGGCCTTATGTGCCAAGTGTGCAAACGCGCCCTGTGGCGCGTTTTAAGTTGGGGGATTAAGTCACCTTGAATCCTGAGGGTCCCTGTGGTCCAACTAGCCCACCAGGTACGTCCAGTAAGCGCCACAGAGTTGCGTTGCAGAGAGTTGTAAAAAGGGGCGTGCCCCAGACCACCTCTCTGCAACGCAGCTCTGTGGCGCTTACTGGAGGTACCTGGTGGGCTAGTTGGCCCCCAGGGACCCTCAGGATTCAAGGGAATTAATCCCCAACTTAGAACCCGCCAGGGGTGCATTTGCACAGTGGTGAAGGGAGGGGCGGGCCTGATGTGACATGTGTTTACTCATGCAATCAGTCCTCCAAAACCCAAGCACTTATAAATTCACCATGCACTCTCCTTGGGGCACTCTAATCATCCAGTCAGTACCCATGTACTTATGCAATGACCCAGGCACTAACACATGCACTGCTACAATCCTCTGAGCACTACCCATGCAGTCCAGCCATCGCCCTGTCAGTACCCATGCACTCTTTCAATCACCCAGCCAGCACCATGTACTTATCCAATCACTCCGCCAAAACCCAAGCACTTATAAATTCACCATGCACTCTCCTTGCAGTACTCTAATCTTCCAGTCAGTACCCATGTACTCATGGAATGACCCAGGCACTAACACATGCACTGCTACAATCCCATGTGCACTACCCATGCAGACCTCTAACCACCTACACAGTACTGATTCACTCCTCCAATTACCCAGGTGGTACCCATGCAGTCCAGAAATCCCTCTGTCACTACCCATGCACTCCTCCAATCACCCAGCGAGCACCATGTACTTATCCAATCACTCCGCCAAATCCCAGGCACTTATAAATTCACCATGCACTGTCCTTGCAGTATTCTAATCACCCAATCAGTACCCATGTACTTATGCAATGACCCAGGCACTAACACATGCACTGCTACAATCCTCTGAGCACTACCCATGCAGTCCAGCCATCGCCCTGTCAGTACCCATGCACTCTTTCAATCACCCAGCCAGCACCATGTACTTATCCAATTCCTCCACCAAAACCCAAGCACTTATATATTCACCATGCACTCTCCTTGCAGTACTCTAATCTTCCAGTCAGTACCCATGTACTCATGGAATGACCCAGGCACTAACACATGCACTGCTACAATCCCATGTGCACTACCCATGCAGACCTCTAACCACCTACACAGTATTGATTCACTCCTCCAATTACCCAGGTGGTACCCATGCAGTCCAGAAATCCCTCTGTCACTACCCATGCACTCCTCAAATCACCCATCCAGCATCATGTACTTATCCAATAAATCCGCCAAAACCCAGGCAGTTATAAAATCACCATGCACTGTCCTTGCAGTACTCTAATCATCCACTCAGTACCCATGTACTCATGCAATGACCCAGGCACTAACTCATGGCAAATACAGAGGAGGTCATGCTAACCACAGAGGTACCCCAACGCATAGTGATCCCTAGTGTATGTAGGTGTTTTCACTGTATTCTAAGTGTCTTTTAGCATAGCACTGGCTCTGGTCCTGGTTAGTCAGAGTCAGTTACCACCAGTACCCGTCAGTAAAAAGTTGGGGGCACAGGAGGAATTTCTGCTCCTCTGTTGGTTCTTTCTGCACATCTCTTGCTTCTTCCTGCACTTTTATTCGTCTTTCTGGACTTCTGTTGACTCTTTCAGCATTTATCTTGCTTCTTTCTGCGCTTTTCTTCCTCTTTCTTCACATGTCCTACCTTTGTAGGCATAGTTAGAAATTAGCATTTAAGAAACCATTGAAATTCACTGAAAAAACCATAGGTTTCAGGCACGTTATAGTTAGAAATTAGCATTTAAAAAAACCATTGCAATTCACTGAAAAAAACATAGGTTTCAGGCACGTTATAGTTAGAAATTAGCATTTAAAAACCTTAGAAATTCACAGAAAAAACCATAGGTTTCAGGGACGTTATAGTTAGTTGGACATTTCACTCGTACAAAACCATAGAAATTCCCCCGTTATAGTTAGTTCAGCTAACTATAACTCGCGCCCCCGCAATGCACTGCTGATGATGTCACATATTACATCATTCATGACATGGTCAGTGACATCACTGATGGCTTGAGGAGGGGGGCCACGCAGCCCCCCTCCAAATAAAAAAAAAAGAGGCCTTGCCCCGGGGGATGGGGTCCCCGGGGCCAATACAGGCCCAGGGAAGGAGGGCCACGCGGCCCCCTTCCCGTTTTTTTTTAATTTTAATTTAAAAAAGGGGTAAGGCCCTGGGGGATGGGGTCCCCAGGGCCTTAAAATAGGAAAAGGAAGGGGGCCACACAGCCCCCTTCAGGGAAAAAAAAAAAAACGATCGGGCCCGTAGGCCCCGCCCCTTCCTTCACCACTCTGCAAACGCGCCCCTGGCGCGTTTGCAGAGGAGAACGATTCCCCTTGAATACTGGGGTCCCTGGGGCCAACTAGCCCACCAGGAACCTCCAGTATGCGCCAGGGGCTGCCTTGCAGAGAGGTGTACAGAGGCCACGCCCTTTTACACCTCTCTGCAACGCAGCTCTATGGCGCTTTTGGAGGTATATGGTGGGCTAGTTGCACCCCAGGGACCCTCAGGATTCAAGGAGTTAATCCCCGACTTAAAACGCGCCACGGGCGCGTTTGCACAGTGGTGAAGGGAGGGCGGGGCTTCAGGTGACATGTGTGCAAACAGGCCCCGTGGCGCGTTTTAAGATGGGGAATTAAATCCTCTTCAATCCTGAGGGTCCTGGGGGCCAACTAGCCCAACAGGTACGTCCAGAAAGCGCCACAGAGCTGCGTTGCAGAGAGGTGTAAAAGGGGTGTGGCCTCTGTACATGTCTCTGCAACGCAGCCCCTGGCGCATACTGGAGGTTCGTGGTGGGCTAGTTGGCCCGTAGGGACCCTCATGATTCAAGGGGACTTAATCCCCCAACTTAAAACGCGCCACGGGCGCGTTTGCACAGATGTCACCTCAGGCCCCGCCCCTCCCTTCACCATTGTGCAAATATTCCTCTAAAATCAGCCGAAATACGAATTCTGATTTACTCACCTGTTATCAGGAGAGACCTCAGTGCTGCATCTTTCAGCCCAGTACTAATCCTGAAAAGTAATTTTAACCGTACTTACCAGTAACTTGAATTTCCTTCCATAGGATATCATTGCCTGCTTTTTGCTGAAAAAGTTTCTAAGTGTTGATTTTTGAAACATACAAATAATCCTCTAAAATCAGCCGAAATCCGAATTCTGATTTACTCACCTGTTATCAGGAGAGACCTCAGTGCTGCATCTTTCAGCCCAGTACTGGTCCTGAAAAGTAATTTTAACCATACTTACCAGTAACTTGAATTTCCTTCCATAGGCTAACATTGACTGGTTTCACTTGGAAATTCTTCTAAGTGTGGAGTTTTGGAACTTTAAAATATTCCTCTAAAATCAGCCGAAATACGAATTCCGATTTACTCACCTGTTATCAGGAGAGACCTCAGTGCTGTATCTTTCAGCCCAGTACTGGTCCTGAAAAGTAATTTTAACCGTACTTACCGGTAACTTGAATTTCCTTCCATAGGCTAACATTGACTGGTTTCACTTGGAAATTCTTCTAAGTGTGGAGTTTTGGAACTTTAAAATATTCATCTAAAATCAGCCGAAATACGAATTCCGATTTACTCATCTGTTATCAGGAGAGACCTCAGTGCTGCATCTTTCAGCCCAGTACTGATCCTCAAAAGTAATTTTAACCGTACTTACCAGTAACTTGAATTTCCTTCCATAGGATATCATTGCCTGCTTTTTGCTGAAAAAGTTTCTAAGTGTTGATTTTTGAAACATACAAATATTCCTCTAAAATCAGCCGAAATACGAATTCCGATTTACTCACCTGTTATAAGGAGAGACCTCAGTGCTGTATCTTTCAGCCCAGTACTGGTCCTGAAAAGTAATTTTAACCGTACTTACCAGTAACTTATATTTTCTTCCATAGGAATCCATTGTCTGGTTTTCAGCAGAAAAGTTTCAAAGTGTCGATTTTCACAAACTACAAATATTCCTTAAAAATCGCCTGTATGACTTAAACGCATTCTTTCAACTGTTTACAGGAGATGCACCAGTGCTGGATCCAGGATCCAACACTGAGTAAGAAAAAGTAACGATAACAGTTTTTACCTGCTAAGTGAATTTCCTTCCATAGGATAACATTGGTGATTCTATGAGAAAAAGTTTCTAAGTGTCAACTTTTAAAATACAATAATATTCCTTAAAAATCACGACTGTAACCAAAACGCTTTTACTCAACTGTTTACAGGAGATGTACCAGGACTGAATCTAGGATCCAGTCCTGTGGTTAGAAAAGTAATCCATAAAGTAACTAATTGCATTTAACTAGAAAATCACATTGAGCTGAATGTTGCATTGTGTTTGAAAATGTGTTGCCCATTGCAACAACTGTAACTACTGTACTTAAAAGTCTATTGCCTATGTGCAAAGTATTTAAACTAAAGTAATTCATTCTGAGAAAGTATTTTTTGTAATGTAATGTATAATGTAATTACAATGTAATTTAAAAAATAAAATATGTAAAAGAAATTGTTTCTAAAAATGTAGTAAATCAGTATGAAAAAAATTAATATAAAAATTAATACATTTAAAAATTGTCATTTAAAAAACCTTTGAAATTCACTGAAAAAACCGTAGGTTTCAGGCACGTTATAGTTACAAATTAGCATTTTAAAAACCTTTGAAATTCACTGAAAAAACCATAGGTTTCAGACACGTTATAGTTAGAAATTAGCATTTAAAAAACCTTTGAAATTCACTGAAAAAACCATAGGTTTTAGGGACAGTTATAGTTAGTTGGACATTGCACTCGTACAAAACCCGTGAAATTCCCCCGTTATAGTTAGTTCAGCTAACTATAACTCGCGCCCGCAATGCACTGCTGATGACGTCACATATTACATCACTCATGACATGGTCAGTGACATCACTGATGACATCACTGATGACATCTCAAATGACATCACTGATGACATCATCCACGTGATAATCTGATGCAGCTCCTCACACCCTAATATAACCTTTGATACACCCAATCTAAATTACAGAGTGCCATTCGCAAAACCATAGACACTCCAACACCAATAACTACATACCCACTCACTGATTCTTAGGTCTACACACACACATCCACTCACTCACCCGTACAGTCACTCATACTTATGGTCACTCAGTACAGGACTATCATATGCACTCTTACTCCTATATAGACACTCAAACACCGCCACTCATCCATAGAGGTACTCACACACCTAGTCAGTCATGCAAATAATTAAACACACTGCCATTTACTCACCTATACAGTTATACACACACCAGCTCACTTAATCATACAAATACTAGCACATTGTTACGCTCTTATACAATCACTGATACAAGCACACACTCATCCATACAGCCACTATCACAATCACTCACTCTCGCTTATAGCTATTTATATACTCCAATACACATATATACTGCCTTTCACATATGTAGTTACTCACACATGTACCACTGGGACATACATTCACTCACTAACACACTCTTACACACACTTACCCACCCATACAGTCTATCACAGATGCACTCTTGAAACCATCCACCCAGTGAATCACCCACTCACACATCTATGCACAGTCGCACACACCCCATCCACACAAACACTCAGGCACCCATACAGATACTCATAGAACCAATCAATAACCCATATAGACACTCATGTAGCTATACGCAAATCCATGCATCCACTTACACACCAACAGACGGATACAGACATTCACACAGTTTAGTCACTAACCCATGCATTCAGTAAGATACGTTTAATCACTCACTTGTAGAGTCAGTCACGCACGTACTAAATCATCCATTCAGACACTTATACACCCACTCATTCTTCAATACGCCTTTCCCTATATATATTAAACATATTTAAACTTTACAGAAACACACAGTCACTGGATGATGTCATCAGTGATGTCATTTGAGATGTCATCAGTGATGTCATCAGTGATGTCACTGACCATGTCATGAGTGATGTAATATGTGACGTCATCAGCAGTGCATTGCGGGCGCGAGTTATAGTTAGCTGAACTAACTATAACGGGGGAATTTCACGGGTTTTGTACGAGTGCAATGTCCAACTAACTATAACTGTCCCTAAAACCTATGGTTTTTTCAGTGAATTTCAAAGGTTTTTTAAATGCTAATTTCTAACTATAACGTGTCTGAAACCTATGGTTTTTTCAGTGAATATATATATATATATATATATATATATACATGCATGGATAAATATTTACAAACTCAGACTTTTCATTTTTGATGAAAATGAAAGTTTTTTTTTATTGTATTCATTACTATTTTGATAGGTTTCATTTATTTAATTTATATTTATTCCTTAACATTTCAATAGTGAAACACTTATAGATACAATTGCTATACTCATATGTATACATTATGAACAGATATGTGTTATTATAGGTAAATAAACCCATAAGCCTACACTCATCACCTTATATCTTATTGATGTACTGATCTACTTATATATGGATATAATGTTAAGGTCATACACATATATATGTATGTATATACTATTTTTTATTTATGTTTTCATTTTGTTAAATATATTTATTTGTTTTCCATTCCTCTAGTAAGTATAGAAAGTATTTTTAGAGATACATACCCATATTATTTTGTTTTTGTATTCCCATTAGTTAATTAGTATTATTTGTTTCTGTTATTTAACTCATTTGATTTATGTATTTATGGTTTATTTTTTTAAGTAATAAGTGTATTGCAGAGTTAAGATTTCCATATACTTGCTGTATAACCATGTTTACATGTTGCGATAGGAGTGATCACAATAAATAGTGATCATTAAGTATGTAGTCAAATACTTATATGTTATTTATGTAATGACCTACATACTTTTTAAGCATAAATATAAGGAGTGTATATATATTTTAACCATAAATAATATATACATTTGTACGTTTGTTAAACAGAAATGTAAGAAAATATATATTTTTTATTCATAAGTAATATGGGCATTTGCACAAAGAATTGCACATATCTGAATACATACATATAAACAAAGTATACATGTTTACAAAAACATGTATATGCACTATTGGTGTTTTGTGCATACTATTGCTGTAAATTTGTATTTTAAATATGGTGGTCATGTAGGGAAGAGCCAGCTCTTGGGTAATCTTCTGAAGCTAACATGGTTATCTGTGGATCTTATGTTTGGGGTAATGAATTCCATAGTTTGGCTGCTTGAATAGAGAAAGATGTTCCGCCCATGGTTTTTCATTTACATGCTGGGATTTTGAGCTGGAGCAGAGTTTTCTTTGATGTATATATTTTGTATTTTTTTTAACTTATGAAAATGGTCTTGTTCCATGTATTGCTTTGTGGGTTATACAAAACAGCTTAAAACTGGATCTTCTGGCAACCGGTAACCAATGTAGGGCCCTTAAGGCAGGAGCAGTGTGGACTTGTGGCTTCATATGTAGGAGTAGTCCAGCAGCAAAGTTTGAATTTGTTGTAATCTTAACATAGTTAATAGAGGTGTTTCCATGGGAGAGGCCATTAGTGTAATCAAGTATAGACTGTACAAGAGAGATAGTGCCTTGGACCTTTTGCGTAAATCCTGGGTAGGGGAAGATGTGTCATAAAGTTTCAATAGTAATGAAGCTTGATCTTACTAACTTATCCACTTGGGCATTCATTGGTAGCTTAGAGGCCATGGTAATTCCATGGTGTCATACTTCTTTGGTTGCTTTAGGAAGTGTTCCCAGATTGTCAGGCCAGGCACAGAGTGGGTCATAATTTTTTCATTCCCCACAGGTGAGTATTTCAGGTTCGGACGCATTAAATTTGACATAGCTCCATTCCAATCACTGATCAATGTCTCAGAGGCAACGGAAGATCTTTGAGTTTCCAAAGTCTTTGGAGCAGAAGTATTTGAGTGCCATCTGTGTAGTTATAGCAAGTAAGGTGAAATTAATTGATCATTGCTGGCAATGACTTCCTGTAGATGTTGAAAATCTTGGGTGAGATGAAACAGCCTTGAGGGGACACCTGCTTTTATGATATAGGGTTTGGATGAGAAAGGAGGAGTATGGGTGACATTTGTCCTGTTTTAAAGGTAGAATGTGATCTAGTCGAGAATATTTCCCTCTATGCCGGCTTGGCTGAGTCTTTGTATTAAAGTTTCATGATAAACTGTCTCAAAACAGCTGAAAGGTCCAAGAGAAGAACTGCAACAACCCTATAGTGGTTTACTGTGTTTTTAGGACATCCCAGAAGGCAATTAGGGCAGATCCATGCCTTTTCATGGACAGAAACCTGTTTGGAAGTCGGAAAGTATCGAGTTATCTTTATTAAATTGAGACATCTGGGTGAATGCTGCTTTTTGTGTTAGTTTGCAGAGGAATGGTCCATTTTCAATAGGTCATTAGTTGTTTGGGTCTTGAGGGTCACGGTTTGCTTTCTTTAATAATAGGTGTATGTATGTCTTTGTTAAATCTTCAGGGGGAAAACCCCTGCTGTCAAAGAATGGTTGAAGATTGTTCTTACTGGGGTGGTAGCAGAGGTTGTTAAAAGGTTGTTCTTAAAGATTTGTGGTGGACAAGGGTCAGAGGGGCAGCCGGCTGGCCTGCTTTATTTGACAAGATCTGTAATATCAGTTTCTGATAGTTATTTGAAGGAATGCAGAGGCTAAGTTAACCTACCCTTTAGGGAGGTTGTTGGAAAAAGGCTGGTGCTGGTGGTTTTCTTTTGGTTTAAATAGGAATCCAACATGTCTGCTTTGGTTGTGTAATGGCTTGACAGTTTGTCTATACATTTTTGGGAAATAGGATGGTTTCCTTCTCTGCTTTTGGGTTAATGAAAGTGAGAACTTTATAAAATTCTTGATTTGCACATTTTGCTTTCTGAATTCTGTTTAAATAGGGATTTTCTTTGAGCTTTTTTGATAGATTACTTGGTTATACTGTTACTTTTGTGTAGGTGAAGATTGTCTTGAGCGTTGTTTGTTTGGAGCCAGGTGCTTTGAAAATTTGGCAATTTGTTGATTTATGTTTAATCCAAGGACCTAGTTTTCTTTTGCCATGTTTTGTTGTTCTTATTGGAATTAGGTTATCAAAAGCTTCTAGGAGCCACTCAGAGTTTTTGAACTGAATGTATTGTGTCCAGATCTGTGTTGGATGTTAACTGTGTTTCTAGGTCCTCAAAATTCAGTTTATTCCAAGGTCGATATTTGGTTGCTGGTGCGGTGGTTTTAGATGTGGAGAGTTGTGGTGTCTTGTGTTGGAAAGCTAAGAAATGGTGGTCTGACCACCTGAATAGAGTAATCCAATGGAAAGTGACTAGTTCTAGATTGGCAAAAATGATGTGGGTTTGGGGATGATCTGATGTAGGTTCAGTGTGTCTAGGTTAGTGATGATAGCTCTAGGACAGGGAATATTTGGTTTATCAAACCATATGTTTAGGTCACTGTTAGACCTGGCACCATTGGCGTGGGTCTCTCTTCCATTTTTTCGCTGTTGCCTCCTATGTTTTTGCTGGTCTAGATGCTTTGGGCACTTTGCCACTGCTGTTCAGTGCCAAAGTGCAAGTGCTCCCTATTGTAAATTGTTGTAATGGATTAGTGACTCCATGATTAGCTTATTTGATTTACTTGTCAGACCCTAGTACAGTGCACCATGCGTGCCCAGGGCCTGTAAATCAGACGCTTTGCTTCCTCTCTGGTAAGGAACAGACGCATCGCCTCCCCTGCACTGCAGTAAGGAACAGGTGCGCCGCCTCCCCCGAAGTGAGGAACTGACGCCTCGCCTTCCCTGCGACCCTTTTTCTTTATACTGCGTTACGCATCCAAGGTACTTTGAGAGTAAAGTGTCGCATTTACCATCTACATTGAACTAAGCTATTTCTACCATTTGAAAGTCATATTTTGTTTACTGTATTGTGGATTTTTGTCGTTTCGTCTTGTGTTAAATCTAGATAAAGATTACTTATTTTTCTAAACTGATGTGGTGTCCATTTGTAGTGTTTTCACTGTATTACTGTATGTGTTCACAAATGCTTTAAACACTGCCTCTGAGATAAGCCTATCTGCTCGTGTCAAGCTACCAAGGGGGTGAGCAGAGGTTATTGTAGGAGTGTAGCCCCCTTACCCTGACTAGAAGCAAGGGCCCCTACTTGGTCAAAGGTACCTACCTCTGCCAACTAGAGACCCCCATTTCTAACAGTCACCATGGATGCGCAGGTTAGAGTGTGGTGTTGGAAGGTTTGAAACTGTATCTAGAACTGTGTCTGGGAATGTTTCTTCGCTAGGTGATGATCTGTAAAGAAGGAGGAAGTTAGAGGAGAAAGATGGTGTAGGGTTGCATCTGGTGATGAGGTCCTCACAACCTTGTATGGAAACATCCCCAGCTTTGATGAGATTTATTGTATCCTTGAATATAACAGCTAGTCTACCTCCTCTTTTGCTTATGTGATTATGTGTGAGAGTTTGCTAGCCTGGATGAACAGCTTTGAAAAGTACTAGGGCCATATCATCCTCCAACCATGTTTCGGGTATAAAGAGCAGCTTGTGTGTCTGTGAGTAGGTCATAGATGTGGTGGTTGTTTTTAGAACCGGATTGTGCATTTATCAGTAGGCACTTTAGAGATTGTGTTTTGGTGGTTGTGCAAATTTGTTTTCTGGAAGAGCGAGCAATATCTTTTGGGCTTGTAGTAGGCAGACTGTTGGTGATGTGGTTAACTGTATTGAAATAGCAATAGTGTTTATCTATATTGCTATCCTTGTCCAACAGGCTTTGAAGGCATTTTGTTGGGTCTCTGTGTGCAGGTGTCGGGGATAGTGACTGAGATTAAGGTGGCTGGCTGTGCAGTTTTTCTATGATGTAGTCTTGTTGTGTAACAGACAAGGAGATGCAAAGTTTTGAATAGGAGTGACAGAGGTGTGTTGCCTATGTTTTTTGCATATTTTGAGTGTAGAAGACGCATGTGTGAGGGGTGGTGGTGGAGCATGTGGGTCATGTTTTAACGCTCTAAATTGTGCAGTGGAGGAAAGACAAGCAGATGAGTATTGTTGTGAATTGGAGGAGTTTATGTTTGGTGTTGTAAATGTTTGATACATTGTGAACAAAGTTTGTATCAGGTGTGTATTATGTGCGTAGGCATGAGGGAGGACGTGGTTGTTTGTATTGTTTTGTGGAATGTAGTAAGAAATTGTGTGTGTGTTATGTTTGGATTTTGAGGAGTTGTCATATGTGATATAATATGTAGTGAGTTTGTGTGTAGGAGTTCTAAAGTACTGGTGGGGAGTGTATGCTGAAGGATGAAATTAGTTTGTGAGGAGAGTGTATGTGGTCTGTGAGAAGAGATGACCAGGGGTTATGAGTGTTTCTAGTTGATTTTGTAGCATGAAAAGGTAGTATTTGAGGTGGAGTTGAGTTAAGGAGTGTTTGTGTGTTTTGGGTAAAAGAGAAGGGAGGAGTTGTTGAAGAATGATATGAGAGGGTTGAGTAAAGGGTTGCTGGTGCTGCGTGTCCTGAGCGTGTGTTAAGAGGGAATAGAGAATAAATGCTGATTCTGGTTGCTGCGTGGTGAGCAAAAGAACAATGGATTAAACCCAGATCCTTGTGACAGGGGGTGAATGTTTACATTGTTCAGCATTCCGTCCATCATTTGTTCCTTTTGCTGTTGTCGCTCTAAGTGGGAAGGGTATACCCAGACATGGGTCCCATGCTCCCAGCAACACTGGATTCAAGCTAGCCTGGCTGATGAGGGGAGATGCCCAGAAATCGGTCCCATGATGCTTGTTTCTGGTCCAGGGAGGACCTGGCTTGGCAGTTTGGGCTGGACTGTTCCCATGAGGGGCAGGGTAATGACTGATTTACATATGGCTGGGTCCAAACTGAGCTGGCGTGGTGAGCAAAAGAACGATGGATTGAACCCAGATCCTTGTGACTGGGGGTGAATGTTTGCATTGTTCAGTATTTCGTCCATCATTTGTTCGTTTTGCTTTTGTCACCCTAAGTGGGAAGGGTATGACCAAACGTGGGTCCCATGCTCACTGCGCCATTGGATTCAAGCTAGCCTGGCTGATGAGGGGTGATGCCCCGAAACCGGTCCCAGGATGCTCGGTTCTGGTCCAGGGAGGACCCGGCTTGGCAGTTCGGGCTGGACTGTTCCCATGAGGGGCATTGTCAAGATTGATTTGCATATGGCTGGGTCCAAACTGGGGTGGTGTGGTGAGCAAAAAAAACCCGATGAAATAAATCCAGATCCTTGTGACTGGGGGTGAATGTTTGCATTGTTCAGCATTCCGTCCATCATTTGTTCCTTTTGCTTCTGGTTGCTGCAGCATTTGTGTGCTGGACATGATATATTTGTCCAACATTAGGACTAGGGGTGGGTGGATTTTTTAACTTCGCTGGTGGAATTGGAGGAATTTAGTAATTTTGCATTATCCTTGTATTGTGGAATTATTATTAAATTCTGCTTCTCAACCGGCAGAATTAATCTGCACTGTTTGGCTTTTAAACAGGCCAGGAAGGGGGAGCAGTCCCTCTATGTTTAAAAAACACTGCAGAATACATTTTAATCTGCAGTGATTTTTAAACATAGAGGGACAGCTCCCTCTTCTGGCTCTGTAAAACGACTGGTGCACTGCTGTGCATATCCCTCGGCGCCCTTACCTACTCTGCAAACTAATGTAAGGACGTCGAGGGGTATTCACAGCAGTGCACTTGATATTTGATAACGCTATTTCTTAGTGCAAAAAGCATCCTCGCATCCATTTTTGGACGTGAGGTTGCATTGGTGCTAGGAAAATAGAGCCAAATGCCCACTATGTCCCACTGCGGATTTCCTCAGAATCTCATGGAATTTTAATTAAATTCTGTGTAATTCTGCGGAATCAAATTCCGCTAATTCTGCCCACCCATAATAAAGACACAGTTAGCTTCATTGTTTGTGACTGTTGACCATTAATGAACAGGTGTTGTCACAGGAGGCAAGCCCTTTGCTCTTAAATTGTTCAGAATTTGATGATGAATCCGTCATCAATCAATGTATGTCATAGGAAAAATATATTATTTGGTCATTTTACAGCTGCAGTTAAGCTCATTGGGCTTATTTTTTTTTAATGATTTTATTAAAATTCACATAATTTCCTTATGAGCTTATCAGGAATGCACAGCGTCACTTTCTTAATTTTTGTTTGGCTTTTGGTAAAACTGTTATGCATTTCTCTTCCTCCTCTATATGTAAATGGTTAATTGTACTTTAACAATGCCCTATGTGAGATATTGTCATTATGGGTCTATCAGTGGAGTGGAGTCACAAGGTCTCCCTAGAGTTACATGGTTAATTTTTTTGATAGAATTGAAGTATATATTTCATATGGATATTAAATGTGGACATCTTTTAGTGGGTAAAGTAGGTTGGAAGTTGCCTCTTTGCCACAAATAATCACTATATTCTATTAATGATTTTATGTGCATTGATTTTCTGGCTTGTATTTCAGCTTTTTACGTGAGCATTTGTATTGCTGTTTTTATATTTGAAATCTATTGTCTTGTGGAGTCACTACTTTATGTGCTATGTGGCAATATGATATTATGGGGCAGATTTCACATGGTATTCCTTTTCTCCTCTAAAATATTACTCAGATTGAGCACCTCCCAGATCAAGTGGTGATTGTGAACACAGGAACTGCTGAAAGGAGTAGGGAGGAGAGAAGATGGTAGGCATGTTGGGGGGTGCACAGGAGAAAAAGAAGTATTGAAGGGGTGAGATGTTAAAAATCTAATATTCAGTTCTTTATGCACACCTAGATAATACAGAGCTGAAAAAAACAATGTAGAACCATTACCATGTTCCTCTTCTTCAACAGCCTCTGCACCACCTACAATTCCTTTGATACTTGCAATATTGATGATGCTCAGGATTTGCTGTTCCAAGGAGCTAAGTTTGAGTTCTAGAGGTAGTGCTCCTCCTGTATTCAAGAATTCTTGGCAAACTTTTGGGATTAACACTCTCACTCATTGTCTAAGGCCTTGAATTGTATTTTTCCACTGTATTGGGGTATGAAGGGACTTCTGCTTTTACTTTGCAGGTAATCTGCTGCCAAATTCAGCTTCTCACCTTGGCACACTTTTTTGTACTACTTGCCCAATTAGTCTTGGTTCTTCCTTCACTATTTCTCCAGCTAGTATTTTAACATCTGCTTCACTGAATTTGACTTTACTCAGTCTCTAACAGGTCACAATGGAAGACCTTTTCAGTGAATTGTTGTTAGTTTGTGAGAATTATTTTGGATTGTGACTCCAAAGATGGCATCCAAAAAGGCGAAGCAGAAAGATAAGTTGTAAGGAAAAATGTTTCTCAATGCAAAAACACAAAAAACTCATATCTAATGCAAAACGGAACAGAAGGCAACTAATGATTACATGCTTCCTCTTCTGTATGCAATTTTCACTCCATCAGGCTTTTTCTGTGCATGCATATTATTCCTGTATGGTAATGCTGGCTAGTAACATTACACAAAAACTTGCATCCATAAACTGTCGTATGACTTGTATCTCCTTCAGTAAAGCTGCATTTGTTGGACTACATAAATGTCAGGATTGTGCCTGACTGATTCCGTGCACACCCTCGGGACATGTTGGCCTATGGTCCTGCTAGCTCACAGTGCTCCATCTGCACCCCTAATCTTACAGGGTAACAAATGTGTGTGCCACCTCAGAACATGACAACCCTGATCCCCAAGCAAATCATTGTAACTGATCTAGAACCCTTTTTTGGACTCTCATGCGTCCCCAAAGAAATACACAAGAAATATTCAACAAGGCATTCCAATATTTATTGAAGCATTGTGATTCTTGTATAAAATACGTGTGCTGCAATAATTAGTAGAATAGAACAGATTAGCGTTATTAGCATTACAAGAACAGTGAAAATAATTAACATTTTCACCATTGTGCTAACACAGTGAATATATGCGGGCATATAAGTTCTGGTATAGTGTATTCCTACTTAGCGCTCCCTAGCCTAGTTCAGCCTAGGGTGAGTGATCTGCCAAATCATATGAAGAATTTTCAGATGGTAAGTCTGATAGTGGAGGAAAGGATAAAATGATCAATTGGTCCCTGATAAGATTTACCCTTGTGTAGCATTCTTGGGGCATTCCCTGGCAGTGATGTCAGCGTGAGGCAGAGCTAGCACCCAAAGAGCATATGCTATCAGTTACTCGTGAATAACTGTCACAACATGCTGTGCAGGAGAGTTGGGACAGGGGTGAAGAGGTGTTGTGTCACCCTAGGATTGGCCAGGGGAGCCTGGCTTCTAGAACCTTCCACCCCCTTTACAAAAACTCTTGCACAAGGGAGAGAAAGGGCTGTTGGTGCTTTTGTGCTTTTTGCTGCTAGACCCTGGGACTACAACATGGACAACTGGAAGAAGAATCTCCCTGATGCCCAAAAGGACCAAAGACTCTGCCCCAGTTGACCCAGGACCAGTGAGTCTCTCCAAAGGCCAGTGGATCAGGCCCCTAAACATTCCACGAGGACAAGTTGGTGGAAAGAGCTGGCTGTCTTTTCCCAGAGACGAAGACCAAGGGAAGAGCTGGCACAGGGAGTCAGTGGAGGCAGCTCACTGCAACATACACTGCCTTGGAGGTCTGCTAGAACTGCTACTGGTGGCTAGAGATCACAACCAGGAGTAAAGCCAGACAAGAATGTCAAAATTAGACCACCGGGGCCCAAGTTATGGCCTTTTTTATCATCAGCAACCTTTGACCTTCTTCTGAGCAACGGAACACATATTGCTCTGTTTCCTTTTCTAAAAATACCCCTAGAGTGGGATAAAGCCCGGGGTTGGCGCAAGCTGATTAATTTATTTATTTGGGGTAAAAGGGCATGCATGGTCACCCTCCCCCAAGAATGTATTGTCCCTGGAGGTGCCCAACACCCCGGGCCCGACTCAAGCATGGGGCTCAGGACGCCAACTCTGGGCCTCAGCACATGAAAAGACAATGGGGACGGCCATCATGCCCTCCAATGGCACTGGCCTTGCCCCCGCTCCCTTTGTCTGGGGGAGCTGGCAGCCACTGCAGACCAAACTCCCTGCCTGCAAGGAGAGGGCAAGGGAATACACAGCTGCTGGCTCCCGCACCAGTAAACAGGAGTGCTGGACAGACAGATAGCTGGCAGGGTCAATAAGAGGTGAGCTCCCTGAGCTTCCCCCAACAAATGGAGGCATGTAAGGTGCCGTTGGGACCTGGCATCCCCAAAAATAAAGAACAAGAAAAGGAAACAAAGGGGCATATTTACTAGAAAATGTTGAAGCGTGGAACTGTGCCAAATTTGACCGTGCCGCAATCCGAAATTTTCATAACGCAGGGATGCGAGGTATTTACTACAATACGATGCACCGCTGTGTTTTCCTTAGCGCTGGCAGTAAAAATTTCAGCCTAGCGCCAATGCAGGAACTCTTGAAGCGTAGTGCAAGGGTGCCTGTGTTGCAGGGAATGATTGTTTATGTGTAGGAAGGTGTGCCTTCCTGCACATAAACAATCCATAATGGCTATTTGTTATTTCCATGTGTGCTGAATTCTGCAGCACACATAGAAGTAGGAATTAGTCGTTATATAATGATTGTTTATGTGCAGGAAGGGGCACCTTCCTGCACATAAACAATCATTAATGGCTTTTTGCTCTTTGTATGTGTGCTGCAGAATGAAGCACACATAGAAAAAGCAAATACGAGGAGAAATAAAAGCAATTCTCCTCGTCCCCTGTTCCAATGCCTGCTCTTGCATGGCATTAGTTTTTGGAGCTGCCACAGATTCACACTTCCTTGTAAATCTGGGGCAGCGTCAAAAAGCAATGGGTGTTGCGGTGGAACGCCCACAGCAACACCCTTTGCATGTCCATTTGCCACAGACGACAGCGGCGGAAAGGGGCATATTTACAAGGTGGCATTAGGCCATGCTAAGTGGCTAAGCACCAACTTGTAAATATTGAAAATGGCGCAATGCCAACGGAGCATCAAAAAAAGTGGCGCTCCGGTGGCGATAAGGGCTTGTAAAAATATGACCCAAAGGCACTCAGGCTCCCAGCACAGCAGGAGACCTGCTGTTAAGATATTCACTGTTCCTGGCTAGAACATCCCATAATGTCCTGTGGGCCATCCTCATTTACATATTTGTCTTGCCTTGTGGGGGCCCCGAGAGGACAGGGACACCACCAGCAATTTCAAAAAGTGTTGTGATGGGCTGTTGGAGAAACTGCAGCCCCCCAGATTTAATATTTGTAAACTGACCCTACATTTGTTGGGTCAAGTAATCCATGACCCGCTAGGATTTGCACACAATTTTTCAAAGCACTCCCAAGCCTGGAGCTTCTGCTCTACAGTTGGGAGTGCAGGGTTCTCTTGGGGCTGGCTCTATGGCTGTCTTTAATGTGGCCTGAAGATGTATAAAGAAGATATATAGAGTGCAGTGCTTTTTAGAGGCTGGTTTCATAGTTGCATTTAATGTAATCTGAAAATGAGGCCCTTTAGGAACTGATTTTATGATCACATTACAAATACAAAAAATTCTGACAGTGATTATTGATTAAGGTCTAAATGCTTCATCGACATAAATAATTGCATTTTTCTGTGGTTATTATTTATCATTGCATTTACTGCTTTTAACATGTTTGTTGTCCTGTTAATATGGTGAATTCTTGATAAAGCCAATAGGCCTGTTTTATCTAAAGTGATACATCCCTATATTGTGACTTGCTATCTGGCATAGGTAGGGGGTTACTGTAATTTGGGGGGTTATGACTCTTTAGGGGTCAAATGCAATTTCACTGTCATCTAAGGCATTTTCAATTTACCTTGTGTGTATATTTGTAAAATAATGTGTAGTATTTAGTAGTATGTGTGTAATAAATGTACTTTTCCTTTTCTAAATAAAAAGGACTAACTAGACAATCATTTATCGAGTGTTATTATTACGTGCCAGTGAATGGTGGTTACTAGCCCACACCACCTCCCCAAAGTAGGCCTTGCACTGTTCTGCTTCACCACCCTGAGAGCATCAAGTGCTACAATGGGGCGCTTGGTTCCTAGTAAGAAGACTTATTACTTTTGCAGGCCTCACATCCTGCACAACTAATAACCCAATGTCCTACACCAGCAATGTGAGAGGGGGAGCTGACCCGAGGACTGGTTTGATGTAGGTGAGAAGAAGGGGATTACTCATTTCCCTAAACACACCATTAGCTGGTACATATGCTCTACTCAGTGGCAGAAAGATTCTGTTATGTTGTATTTACAGCAGAATAGTGAACAGTGGTATAGTTTGCAGTAAGGTAACTATGATACACTGCAAAAATGGGAAGGTTTTGCCCCTAGGAAACTTTTTCTCATTGGTTATAGGAGTAACCGGGTCCCCCCCCCCACCTACTAGCTAGTGAAACCTAAATAGCTGGCACCTCACCAACAGCTCATCAGAAGACCCTCTAGACCTGTGGAAGAATGAAAGTGAAGTGGCCCTGCTAATCGAGACCTGTGTGGAGACGTGAAGGGAAGGGTCTGCTCCCATATGTATCCAGGACTAAGAAGAGGACTCCAAGGGTCAATTGGCTAACCTCCTGTGTGGGTACAGGACACAACAAGCCTCAAGATGCCTTTTTCGTGGAGTGCTTAGCTGACCAGTAGCAACTGGAACTGGACTGGGCCCTGCTGGTGTCCTCTGCTGGAATGAGTCCTGCCCCTCCAAGTGTTCTCCATGGGTCCTGGAAGCCTTAGACAAGGCCAAGGGTAACTGTGCCATTAAGTCTGGAAAGTAGAAACTTTAAAAAAAATTGGACTTTCAAGATCTCTGAAGCATCAATGGCACCATGCAGAAAATGTGTCCAATTTCAAGGGAACTTCATCAGATTCAACTTCCAGACTTGCCTCACTGTACAATTTTGAGCTCCATAAAAAATCTGAAGGTAAAACGCTTGAAGGTGCAAAAGTCTCAGATCAAGAAAAAAGGCCTACAGCAGGAGCAACATACACGCTATGACATGCCACTCCACTCTACAACAAGCCACTCCACTCTATGCCACTCCACTGTACACCCCTCCACTCTAAGACACTCTATGACATGCCACTCTATGATACGCCATTCCACTCTAATCTATGACACGCCACTCCATTCCATGGCACGCCACTCTACTCTGTGCCACACCACTCTATGCCACTCCACTCTACGCCCCTCTACTCCACTTTACTCCACTGTATGATACTCTACCCTCCTTCACTCTGTGACACTCTATTCCACTCTATGCCACTCTACCTTACTCTATGCCACTCTGCGACACTCTACTCCACTGTACGGCAATCTATGCAACTCCATCTATGCTACTCCATGCCATTTACTCCACTGCACTCAATGACTAACTACTCCACTCTACTCTACTCCACTATTCCACTCTACGTCACTCTTTGCCACTCCACTCAACCACTCTATGCTACTTCACTCTTTGCCACTCCACTCAGCCACTCTCTGTGACACTCTACTCCACTGTATGCCATTTCACTCTACAACATTCTACTCATGCCACTCCACTCTACTCCACTCTTCCACACTCTACAACACTCTACTCTACAGCACGCCACGATACACCACTCCACTCTATGTCACTCAACTGTACGCCACTCCACTCAATGACTATTTTCTCCACTCTACTTCATTCTATGCCACTCCACTTTACAACACTGTAGTACACTCTATTCCACTCTACAACACTACACTCAGCGACACCCCACTTGATGACACTCCACTCTAAGCACTCCACTCTATAACACTCCACTCAATGCTAAATATAATCAGATGTCACTGTACCAGTCTATTATAAACTTACCATATATTATGAAGACACAATAAGGCACGTTCAGCTTACACATTACACTCATCTTTTATCTCTGTACTAATTATAATGCATTCCTGATGCCTGAAGAAAATATGGTTAATATTGGTATAAGCTGTTTATATTTTGAGATTTTTGGGTAGCTGTAGAAAAAACATTTTTCCTTCTTTTTTAAACATTTTTTCTAGACATTTTCTTTTTTTCCAAAGGTCAACATGGCCAAATAACAGAAAACAAGAGGACAATAAATGCAAAAAAAAACTAAGGCTGCTGAGGAGGACACTGGTGAGCCATGACTAGTTGAAGGTGTTGTACTAGCTGAAGAAGTGGATGCTGCTGATGTTCCTGCTTTGGCCTCTTCCAACTCCTTCTGATACCTTCTTTTGGCCCGTGCCAACCTGGTTCAATGGTTTACATGCAGGAGGTTCCTCATTCCTATCTCAGCAAATGTGTACTGTTTGATGTTACCACCGGATATTACCTTTTTGCATAGGTTGCAGGTTACCAGTTTGAAATTAACCTTTTACCAGTTTGGAATTACATTTTTTCCCTCCAGGTGGCAAGGAGAAAAACTCCCAAATAATTGAATCCTTCAATTTCTTCTTCTACTCCATCTCCTGTTCTTCCTCTTGCATCCTTCACTTAACCTCTTCTTCCTCCTCTTTCAGCTGGACAGGATCTTCTTACTGAGCCATTGCAGTTCTGCTGAACTTCAAAGGTGGCTTCTGAAGACAAGATTTTCCCTGTTGGAAACACCACAACCTTCACCTTTGAAGATCTTAACTGGAATGGGAAAAAGGGGCGTACACTTCCTGGTTCCTACAATTGACAGTGTTGTAAGCCAATGAAACACTGTTTTAAAAAAAGAGGAAGTACTGTGGTAGTATTTCAATACTTTTATTGTACCTGTATAGTTCACAAACACAAACTAAAGTTTCAATATTAGCACACATATGATTAAAAACATAAGTAGCTATGAAATTCTAAAGCCCTAATGCAAATAAAATATATTTATTTGGTGTAAGCATCATTTTTAAATGTACAGAAAAAAATATTTACTACGTTAATAAAGAACATTGTATGGTTAAAAACAACTTAAAAAATAATATATAAACTCAACGAAAAAACAAAGGTTTAGGATTAGTTATAGTTAGGAAATCTTCATTCATTTTTTCCACACAAAACCAACCTGAACTACACATACCTTAGAAATTCTCAAGTCATAGTTATAACTGTAAGTTATGATTTACACCCCACACAAAACTTGTAACTCTTGCACCTCTGTACACAGTGATGTGAATTTGCTAGACACAGTGAATGAACTATAAATCGAGCCTTCCCCATGCACTGCTTAAACCCTTTCATATTACATATCTTATTGCATGTAAAAAAATTGCATTTATAACAATACTAAGGACATCTGTAGAGACATAATTTATGAGAACACTGTGCATGGTATAGGGATGAGGGACAGCCAATTTTCTGTGGCTAGCGAGTTGAAATAAATGCATAATCAGAGGGGTCTGATTTACCATTCTAAAATCAGTCTTACAATCACTGGGTGAAGTGCATAAACAGAGGGGGTCAGATTTACTACTCTAACTTCAGTTTTAAAAACACAAGGGAAGTGCATACATGGAGGGCTTGTGGCTACTACTGTAACTCTGTTCCATAAAGATTGTGGAAAGTGCACAGTCCTGCAAACACTGGAGAAAGTGCATAAATGGTAGAAGTCATATTCTCTATTCTGACTCCAGTACATCAAACCTTAGTGAAATATGCATACATTGAGAGGTCAAAGTCACTATTCTTGCTCAAGTAACACAAATATTGAGGAGAGTACATAAATTAAGGGTGGGATCAGAATTACTATCTTAAATCCACTCCAACAAACATCGGGTGACATTCAGATTCGCTAAGCTAACTCATGTTCAATAAACATTGTGAGAAATATACGAATTGAAGGGGGGTATGATTTAAAATTCTATTCTCAGCCCCATAAACATTGGGGAAAATGCATAGATAATTCTAGTCCCACTAACATTTGGAAAAGTGGATAAATGGGGTGCTAATTTGTTAAATTCGACCTCCAATCCTACAAAAATTGGGAAACGAGCATAGATTGGTGGGTGCCATATTTACTATTCTAACGTTAGTACCACAAACATTGAGGAAAGTCCACAAATGGGGAGGGGTCAAATGTATTACTCTACCTAACATCTTACAAACAGTGAGGACAGTTTATACATTTGGATTAGCCAGAATTAAAACTTAACTTCAGTCCCACTAACATTGTAGAAGTATAAATATAGAGGGGAGCATTTGAATACCAATGCCAAAAACTATTATGTAATCTCATATTTGCTGGAAACAACCATAATCAATACAATTATCCATAAACAAATTACCTATATAAACCTCCCAACACTTGGTTTATAAATAAACTGTAAAACACTGTTCACAAAAACCCAAAAGAGATACAATATAATACCCGAAAACATATTATGCCATATTATTTTACAGAACAACAATGAAACCAAAAATTTAAGTATAACATGTTAACCCAAATACACTAACAAATCATCCCTTAATCACAAATCTGAGAAACAAATTAAGTATTAAACATCAAAATATAAATACACATCTGATACCCAAATATAACCCATAAAATGATTCTTAACATAAATCACAAAAATAGTAAAGTAAATATATAATCACATACCCAATAAATCACACATAACCCAAATACATTGATGAGGATAATATACATTTTTATGCACACCTGCAAAAATATGAACCCAAAATATTTACCCCAAACAAATTAAACACACCCTAAAAAGTATACCCACCCAGTTACAAAGTAAAACCTCAATAATGACATTTAAATCCCATACTAAAAAATATAAGTACATTAAAACCCTATCACTAATTGCCCTATATACCCTATAACCAGCTGGAAATTATATGAAATACAACATAAACCCCAAAGTATATGAAGCCCAATTTTTAGAAACGAGACCCCCAAAGAGTGGCACCTCAACAATATTAAATAATTTTACATTTAAAACACTTCACATCCCATCCCCCTATAACTCACAACCAGAAAAACAACCAGAAAAATCCATACCCCTAAAAATACATAGAAGAGAAAATATTTACATTCAAATCTTTATACTCATTAAAATAAGAATTCAAATATATACATCACAATGTTTTATTATACTGTTTTAGATTTAGTTTTTTAAGAAAATACCAGCAAGTCAGATAGAAACCCATGCCAAAGAAAAATATCAATACAGTCACTTCAGATTGTGATCCCATCTGGCTTACGCATGACTCATAAACAAAGTCACTTTTTGAAGGTAGGCGAGCACAAGTTGGAACAAAAATTAACGTCTTCTCAGGTTCCCTAACAGAGAATGCACGAAAAGACAGAGCAGCGAGACATAAGATGTTTTCACACAAGCTGTCGTATACAAGCTACCACACACCACCTTCTAGAGATGTCTAGAAAACAGACACCTCAGCCATCTCCACAGTGGGTATCTGAAAAATCCAGCTTGTCAAAGAGACCAGGCGAAGACAAAAGTAATTGACAGTGTCAAAGTGGGAAGATACATATTTCCCCATGCTGCTCAACTCTTGGTTTCATTGTATAGCTCAGTGTTGCCACCAACCTGTATTTGTCAATTCCCATCTGATGTTTATGTGTGCTTTTTTCCAAGCCAAAATCTGTAGGCTCAGATCTCTAAAATCAGTCTCATGAATTCCATCCATAAGCCTTTCTGTTTCGCTGCCACTCTCAAAACCTGATCCTGTCTCTCACAATTACTTTTGGGCTTCCTCAACTTTGGTAGAACATACATATCAGATTATGTATAATGGATAAAACCGTCTTCTGATTTAGTCCAGACTTCTCAAGCACACATTGGACACCAGAATATACACAGATTCTGAGATCACTGCAAACTGACATGCTTGTATCAAAACATTTACACACACTTGTTAATGCCACAAACTTGGTGATCCGCTTGATTGCAGGGCCTACAGGCTACACATATATCACTTTCAATAAAGGTGATACTGTACCAGTTGCATATAAAACAGATTTATATTCCAATGCAGAAATGTGTTTTCACCTACTGAACGAATACTGACTGCAGTTCAGACTGCTGTTATAAAGGAAAGATCATTGACTCAAGAGAAACGCATAATTTTCATGACACCTATCCCAGCTTTAGAAGCTGTTACAAAGTCCAGTCTCACTAACGCGAAAGACTTACATCCTGGATGGATACAGTGGGCCACCTACCTTAACAGCTACTGATGTAGACTATGTCTTTGACCCTACACTACAAACACAAGAATTCCGACAATATGAACAAGAATACCCTGTGCCCAATGATGTTTTGCCTCTTGACCAGTTAGTCTTCATTGTCTATACTGATGGTTGTGCCCAGCCTGCAGTTGGAACTAACCATCAGTACTCCGCCGCTTGGACAGCGGTGAGGGGAAAAATGAGGGATGGTGTCTTCTAGTCTATTAAAACATTTACACAATAACTTGGTGATTGCACTAAACAACTGGTAGAACTCAAAGCTCTACTTCTGGAACTAGAAAATACAGATCCTGAAGTCCCCACACTAATAGTGTACGGTTTGTATTACTATGTTCAGTCTTACAATGAAGACTTGCACTCTTGGTGCCAAAATAGATTCAGGGACTCCAAATGGAATACTATAAAGCACAAGCTGCTTTTGGGGAAAGGTGGCACATTTGAAAGAATGTCTGCCATGGGCTCATGTAATACATTATATTATATTGTATTGTAATTGCATTTACATACACTGAATCACCAACGTGTTGGAATACACGTTTCTGAGAATTTACTGGCTAATGAAGCCACAAAGGCAACGGGCCAGGCTTCTGCCATAGCTGCAATTACTCGCTCTCATATGAGAGCGGATGGAGACATCATGGTAACTGTCAATGCCTCACACACTGGCACTCCATTACCTAAAAAATATCCAGTTAAGCACTCCTACCTGATGAGTGCGCAAAGCATATGGGTTGCTGGTATTCCCAGAGTGGGGGATCGAGTGATTCCAAATTTAGGCCACAGACTAGAATTGATCATAGCTGCTCATGAGGGCTTAGCTTCTGCTCATGCAGGTGTGATGGCTACAATTTCACTACAGCAGTACTGTTGGTGTCCAGGTCTCTACAGACAGACCAAGCAAAATGTCTGTAGCTGTGACATTTGTTGACAGATGAAAACTTCCCCCACAGCAAGGAAACTACTGACGCCTCTCCTAGTTTCAAGCAAGCCATTGGCTTGTGTGTATCTCAACCACAGCAGGCCACTAAACTCTGTCGGCTCCCTTAAATACATCTTGCTAGCAATGGATTTGTGTTCTAGATTCCTATGGGTTTGGCCACAGTGATCGACTGATGTCAAACTGTCTTCATTGGGACATATGTTGTGGCTGCATTCCACTCGGACCAGGGACCAGCGTTTGCATCAAGGGCTCACCGGGATACCATGGGTGTGACTGTGTGTTATTCCTCACCATATCATCCTGGGGAAATATGATTGTGGGGAGGAAAAACCATGACTTAATGCAGTCTTTAACAGCTAGAGATTTAGGTACAGGTTGTAGTTGGATCCATCATCTGTATTGAGTCCAGAGAGCTTTAAATAATCTGAAGATCCTTGGGCAGCTGGACTCCCTATGAGGTCCTGTTCCGCATCCAGATGTGGATTCCAGACCTTGATAATCCTGGTACAGTGGCAGAGGACATTTGGCTGTCTTACAGGAACTGAAAGACTTCCAAGATGATCATTCAAATTAACACATTAGGGGCCTGATTACGAGTCTGGTGCTCCACGGACCGCCAGACTCATGGGGGCGTGGTGGCAGGGGTCTCCAGACCACCATATTATGATTAGGCTGGTCGGACCACCATTGCCCCACCGCAGCCGAGAGGAAACAAAGGGGGCCATACAGTGCCCCATTGTGCCTCTGTACCCTGGGGTGTATGCAGGGGGCACAGCATGTGCCTCCCTGTGTGCATGCATCCCAGTTCCTGCACGGCATGGACTTTTTAGTCCATGCCGTGCAGGATCTGTTTTTTGCTTTCCCATTTTCCCATTGCGGTGCCCATTTTTAGAGGCACCACTGTGGGAGCACCCAAAAACGCCGCCAGACAGAAGGAAACTCCAAATCTGGTGGGCAGCCTGATCACGGCTTTGGCGGTGTGGGGGTGGACCCGGTGCCGCACCGCCAAAGTTGTAATCAGGCCCAAAGTGTTCTGCCCCTGGAGAAGTGAAGGTGCACCCAGCAACTCCTTTCTGGATTCCAAAGATTGGGGATCAAGTTTGAGAGAAGATTGTCAACAGAAATAAATTTGGCCAATCATACAGAGCAGTGATGCAAGTCCTCACAGTTTAAGGTACCAAAACCCTACTTTTGCCACCCCTTGCTGGTTGTAAACACAAAGGATTTATATCCATAGATCTCATGAATCCACACCATGTGGCCAGTCCTATACAGGCAATAAGGGCTCCTGGGTAGTTGTCTCCTCTCACTACTATACAGGAAATACCTTTAGAAGCATTAAAAATACTGAAATTTGTACTCCGCTGCGGGAGATATTAGACACTGAAGTTTTGCTACTTCCAGCTACATCTACCAAAACCATAAACACAACCGTATGTGAATTCACAATCTTCCGCTACCATTACTAACATCGAAATGTTTATTATGATTCATCTTTGTAGGTATCCATCAGTTTTAAACTGCCCCATGAGGTTCCTGTTTTTGCGCAGACTGCCTCTGGCTAATTTGACGACGTATATGACTTTTCTTTGGATTTGCCAGGTACACCATTGCATGGGACTCATGCATTTATTTTTTGGCTTAAACAGACTTAATTTATTCCACCTTGTATTTATGTTTGGATTGCCATTTCATTGCTTTTCCTTTTTGCCTGGATATGATTTGTGACAGGTTTTTTTTTTTGCTCCTAAATGGACATTATCTCCCAGAGAACTCTGCTGTTGATCTGGTAACCGAGGTATTGAAGCCTCATTCTTCATCACATAAAGTGCGAAAAGGCCTGTCCCTTGTGAACATTTCTGCATTACTGATCCCAGATGGCATTGTTTGGGAGAAGGTCCCAATTGATAATTTTGATCCTACTGAGACTTTAAGATTCCTTATATTTTCAAAATATCACTAAATTACATTCTAACTCCTAGCAACTTGTCTGATGATTGGGATGTCAAATCTGTTATTTCTATGCTTTGTTATATTATGTTATGTTAGGCTATGTTATGTTATGTTAATTTAATTTAACCTAGTGCACTAATCGCCCCCGTAGGGGTATCTTGGGGCTGTTCATAGACGCAGCCAGTCAGAGAGATAGTTCAAATAGAACTGTCTTAAGCATCATCCTGAATTTAGCATGGTCTGTGCAGGTACAGATGTAATAAGGCAAACTACTCCAATAGGATGGGGCCAGGTAAGAGAAGGATCTGCCTCCGCACCTTGTCAGTCAGCTACAGGGGACCGTAAGTAAGGCTTTATCCTTAGAATGCAGATTCCTGACTGGACAGTAATAACTAAGCTTTTTACATAAATAGCTGGGACCATTTCCAAATAGTGTTTTGTGAGTAAGGCAACCGATTTTAAAGATTATTCTTTTCTTGACTGGCAGCTAGTGTAAGAGTCTCAGTAGAGGTTCAGACGCAGAGCCCAGAGGGAGATTACAAACAAGCCATCCAACTGTATTTTGGACAACTTGCATTTTGTCCAGTATTATCTCATTTGCTGATGCAAGTAGTGCATTTCTGTAATCTAATCTACTAATAATCAATGCCTGGAAAATAATTCCCATGGCAGAAAGAGGAAGGTAAGGGAATGCTTTCTTCAGCAGGTGCATCGTGTTGAAGCAGATACCCCTAATGAATACAACATGGTCTTTGATGGATAAGGATTGATTCATTTTAACACCAAGATTTTTAACTGCCTGTTTGGACTTGGTAAGGAAAAAGAAAATGGCAAGGAGGAAAAAATATATCTATATCTACTCAATCATAGGGAACTTCATATTACCCTATTAACAGTACATAGTCCTGTCATTAATTCATATACCTTATTCAAAACAACAAATCACATACCACAGACACATTTTTGGAAAAATAATCATCATTATGTTTGTTTCTCTTTTAAAACATACAAACATACATGCAAAACAACATATACATCACAAATCAACAAAACAACAAAATTCATTAGTTCCTTCTACCCACTCAATTGAAAATGAATCAGTGTTTGCAGACTGAATAAAGGCAATCCACTGTGAGGTCGTCATCTATGCACACGAGGTTACCACACCTCTAAAGACCTTAGTTGTTTTGCATCTATGTTTGTATGTTTTAAAAGAGAAACAAAAATAATGATGATTATTTTTCCAAAAATGTGTCTGTGGTATGTGATTTGTTGTTTTGAATAAGGTATATGAATTAATGAAAGGACTATGTACTGTTAATAGGGTAATATGAAGTTGCCTATGATTGAGTAGATATAGATATATTTTTTCCTCCTTGCCATTTTCTTTTTCCTTACTTTTTGTAGTATTTTACCCAGGTATAGGAGGGTAATTTGGGTAAGCCCCAACATATTTTTGAATATGTTTGGACTTGGTAGCCAAACCTAATTCTGTAGGCCACCATTCGGGAGACCAAAGTTGTTTGGCCTTACCAGACAGCATGATCTCTGTTTTGTCAGCACGTAATTGTAAGCAGTTTGTTGTCATTCATTCTGCTATTGCTTTCATGCCTTTAGAAAAATGGTCCTTAATATATCCAAGTCTTTATCAAATGAGATAACAAGCGGAGTGTCATCAGCGTATGATATTATTTTGAAACCAAAGATTTTGGCGATAATAGCCACGGGGGCCACATAGATGTTAAACAATGTGGGGCTTAAACAAGATCTCTGTGGAACCCCCTTGTCAATCAAAATGTTTGAGACTTGAATGTGTCCAGTGAAATGGCTTGAGTTCTATTTTCTAGGAAATCTCAGAGCCGCTGTAAAGCTGTATTAAAAATACCAATCTCATGCAGCCTTTGAATCAGCCTGGTGTGGGACATGGTGTCAAAAGACATGGACAAGACCAACAGCACCATTATAGATGGAGTTCCTATATCAAGAAATAGTCTTAGTCAATCAGTGACTGCAACCAAGGCAGTCTCTGTACTATGGGAGAATCTGACCCCAGATTGCAATGGGTCCAGGATCTTATTCTCCTCAAGATAGGCTGAAAGTTGTTTATTTATTAGGCCTTCCAACAACTAGCCCAGAAGCAGGAGCAATGAGATATGATGGTAGTTTGTTAAATGTTTAGGGTCTCCATTTGCCTTCATTTGTATAGGTGCCAGCAGTGCTGATTTTTAGGCCTGAGTGATTTTCCCAGTGCCCACTAAGAAATCAAAGAGTGTCCTGATAGCTAGTGTGATCTGGTTAGAAGCTTGGAGGATACAGACCCAAGGGTGAGCCAGATTTAGCTTTTTCTAAAGTCTTCTGAATCTACTCGAGTGAAAAGGATTCAAACTTTTTCCAACTACAGATACAATTATGAGGGGGAGAGTTGCAGTTTGGCACCTCATCGTACTGGTCAGCAGAGATAGTAAAGTTCTGATAAATTTGCTTTATTTTATCCTCAAAGAAATCTGCAAGAGAATTACATAATTCTTGCGAGGCCGGAATAGCCTTGAAACAGACGTGAGGTTCAACAAAGTCATGGGGACTTAAAATAATCGATCAAGTTTCATGCTTGATCGATTTGAGTGATGATTTATGTTTTTCATGCTTTCAGATGATAAGAAGAAAGCACTAATTTATATGCATATTTGTTGCTTTAATTTTTTTGTCTTGCACCATCTTCTTTCCAACTTTTTACAAGAAGATTTCTCCTGTCTCAGCTCTTTGGAGTACCAAGGGGCCTGAGATCTAAAAAATGTTTTAGACCCAGTTTTTAGAGGAGCAATATTGTCAAATGCAGAATTTTGGGACTTATTGTTTTCTGCTAGGGCTTAATTGATGTATATGTCCTAGTGAGCCATGGAGAACTCAAAGGCTTGAAAAAGAATCAGGGGTCACCAACCACCATTGTCTCAAAGCTCTATTTCCAACTGTTTTGAATATGATAGTCCCCTCAGTTTTTGGAATCTGGTACCGGATCATAAAATGATCCACCCAGATAAGAGGTAGGTTGGACTCACTAATCAAGGAATTAGAGTTTGTGAAGGATAAATCTTAAGTGTGTCTCACAGAATGGGTGAGGCCTTTGAATTTCTGGTGCAGTCCCAGCATGGCCAGATCCACAACGAGTTGCATGACCTCTGGGTTAGAGGAGTCTTCCCCATGATAATTAAAGTGGCCCAACAAAAGAAAGTGCTTTGAAGCCAATACATGTGTGGCAATATTCTCCGATAGACGATGGCTAAACTCTTTTTTTGGTCATAGAGGGCGCTATTCAAGTGCTCCTTTCCAGGAGTCCTCAGTAGAGAACTCAATTTTAAACATGCATAGTTCTACCCAGTCTGCTATTACAGTGTCCACAAAAGAGACTAGGATAGTGTCCTGAAAGAGAATGGCAATGCCACTATCTGTTCTGGCTTCTCTATCTAGTCTGAGCATATGGTAATTTTCTGGGAGTGCTAACGTAATAAAAGGAAGGGCAGTCGGACTCATCCAGGTTTCTGTGAGAAAACAAACCTCCGGTGACAGGGAAGAGATGACAATGTTCTATTTCCACCTTCGGGTACAGTCAGAGAGGTGACAGTTTGGCCTTCAATAGCTATTTTTAATGTGACCTTTGATGAGCAGATTTAAAGCCGTATTGTTCTAGAAGGAGGTTTCTTTAACATCTGCTAGAGAGACTTTTGATCCCCAGTAACAAGGTCTTCCTCTGAAATACAATCACTACCACTATTTAACCTCCCTCAACATTTTGGAGAACTGGTGCACTGCATATTTAATACATCTAATACTGCAGGAGTAGTACACTTTTTTAAATAGATTGGGTCTGGCTTTGTTAACTCGTTCCAGACTGTCTTCAGAGTGGTTCCTCTTTCAGACACTCCCTGGTGTCCAGCGTTTTTGGAGGCATACTGCTGGTACTTTTTCTAAGTGTAGGTATTTTGCTCCTATTTTTGCTGCTCTGCAATGGATGTTCCACCTCGTGGCCAAATATTGATGGAACTGCCACACATGCTGCTGTGCCATGTATGTATGATGCAGTGTTTTGATGCATCTTTACTTCAAGAACTAAATGACAACTGGTCTTTATTATTTTTACCTGTATGGTTACATTGCATTCAGCCTGTGTTCCTCTGTCGACTGTGCACTTTCGAGTGTGCTCTAGATATATGCTTTGGGATGCAACTGGTTTAATCTACGGATATGGACCTGCTGATGTGTCCGCTAAGGCTTCATTTTCAGTGTTGTCCTATGCGATTGCCGTTGCTACAAAATGCATATTATGAGCCGTTAGTGGATGTTTCAGCTCCTGGATTCGAGGATCCTGGCTTCTCCTCTGTGGTTACAATACCGGCTGGCACACCATCAGCGGCTGCTCATTGGCTTGGATACAACCATGTTTTTTCTTTAGAACGTGTGGGTTGGGCCTCAACGATAACATCGTCTGTAGAAGGTGGTTCCATCATGGTTCCTAATGACTCTCGGGACATGGGAGACATTCCTGGAGTTTCCTGACTTTTAATTTTCCTTTTTTTGTTTTTTAATTGCTTTCATATTCTTTTTTCTACATTGCATGTTTTAAATTGACTTCTATTGCAATTTGGCTTTCATTTTGCTTCATTATTAAGTGCATTATTATACACTGTCATGATTCTCTGCTTATATACATGTTAAGTTTAATTTTAGGATATGCCTTTAATTTTAGTTTAAAGTGTCTCTCTCCCTCCGGTCAAGGCGTGGGTGTTATGGGTTACAACAGGGCCTGTGCACAAAAGCTTCTATTTTTGAATTTACCTTTAAACTTGACAACTTTTCTAGATGGTGACTTTTAACATACTCTGCACGTACATGATAACGTACTTCGAAAGTGTTCTGCTTGCAACACAAGTTTCTTCATAAACATTTTATCACAACACTGTAAATGATGTTCAAGGATAAAGTACACTGGGGGCGGGGCCGGACCAGCGACTGTAATGGCTGCTTGGAGCTAAAGCTCCGTGGAAGCTCTGCGCACGTCATCCCTAAAGCGGTGTTAAACTGCATCAACACCCACATAATGCAGCGTTCCTGACATTGGAACACCCGGTGAGGCTACTGAGCTTGCCACTGCTCGTCTACATCGCCGCTGTGCCGAGCAATTGGCTTGAGAACTCCTCGGCGGCCGGGAGACAAGATGGCGACTGGGGCGTGATGCCGCCACTCTCCAAAGACCCAGCGAGGGAGCCGCGGTAATGAGTGCGATCTCCCTGGAAGCAGTAACATACACAAGTAAGCGTGACCCTTCCCTTCTTACCCCTGCGGATCACCCTAATGCAGTGGATCACCAGCACAGCCCAGGACTCGGGAGCTTCACCTGCTCGTGATGCAGGTGCACAGTGGTGGCGCTCCGAGTGAGAGAAGCGGGCCCAGCGGGGATTGCGGCCTCCCCCACCAGCGCGTCCTCATCGAGTGGCCGACTCGTGTTGCTGGTCCCATAGAGGCGCTGCGGGACAGGGCAGCGGGTGCCTGAACGCATGGTAGAACTGGGGCCCCGGGGACTTAAATAAGAGTACCACGGCCGCTGAGATCTGGGAGCCTGCAGTAAATGCGGCATGTGCGACACTGCTCCCTTCGCACTATTCGCCCCTTGCCTGAGACCTGGATGGAGGGAGACCATGAGGACTGCAAACTGTGGGGGAGAGTGTGACCCAGGCTTCGAGACTGTGCAGAAGATAAACGAAATGCAAATATAAAAGACGCTGCCACAACTCGAATACTGAGGCGCATATGGTGCGTGGGTCCCTGATTGTGACCTGGATGGAGGTGACTGTGAGGGCTGCAAATTACCTGTGCGGGAGAGCGCGGCTCAGCCTGTGAGATGGAGTGGGAGACTAAAGAATTGCATAATATAAAAGACACTGCCACAACTTGTACACTGAGGTGCATACAGAATGTGGGCCCCCTGACTGAGACCTGGATGGAGGAGACTGCGAGGGCTACACATTGCACGTGTGAGAGAGCGCGTCTCAGCTGGTGTGAATGAGTAGTAAGTTAAAAGAATCACAAACCATAAAGACACTGCCAGAACTGCGCACTGCTCACGCCATTTTTTAACAACAAAACACCAGTGACCTCCCCCAATATAAAGACTTGCCACCATGCCAATAGCTGGGCAGTAGCCTAATACAGTGGAGGGGACACACGCAGAACCCGTGCATCAACGCCTGCCCATGAGGGGAAGACTGTGCTTACAGTGAATGATGCTCAAGGACCCCAAGCAGCGGCAACTGCAATTTGAAGCGTCTAAGGCTCAGGAGGGTCGACAAACTACCGGAATGGCAGGGGAAACAACCACTGGCATGACAGGAGGAGCTGCCCCCCCAGATACCACTGCACTCCTACTGGAACTGTGTTCAGGGTTTAAGGCGCTAGACACCAGGTTCGACGCACTAGATAGATGGCTGGACGGGCTGGGTGAACGCATAGATCCCCACGAAACCCGTCTGGATACAGTGGAAGGGCGTATATCGGACTTGGAAGATGGAGCGGCCCAGACTACTAAGCGAGTGGAGCTCCTTGAGCGTATTATGAAGACAGTCGCCCCCAAGAACAAAGATTTAGAAGCCAGGAGCAGCCGCAATAACGTGCGCATAATGGGAATCCCTGAATCCACCAACACCGGGAGATTAGACCAGTTTGTTGAATGCCTACTAACCGACCTGTTCGGGCCCGAACAATTCACAAACACGTTTATAGTGGAGGGAGCACATAGAACATTGGGGCCCAGACCAAACCCTGGATGCCCCCCAAGGCCCATAATGGAAAGGCTCCTAAACTTCAAAGATAGAGACACAACACTACAGCTCACCAGAGAAGCTGGGAACTTGACTTGGCAGGGATCAACTGTCTCTATATACCCGGACTTTACTGCACTGGTGCAGGACGCCAGGCGCAAGTTTGCTGGAGCAAAGGCTGCAGTGCGGAAGCTAGGCCTGCGCTATGGGATGCTATACCCTGCGAGACTCAAAGTCGATGTGAATGGGAAGATGAAAATATTCAACAATCCTGAAGACGTCCAACACTTCTGTAAGCAGCATGCGGGGACAAGCGAATTGCATGGTGGCAATTCCCCAGGTGGAGCGTCACAAGGAGCCCAATCGGGCACGAGTGCGGATTTGTTCACAACCAGTTAAAGAGCACTGTTGGCGGAATGGCTTGAGGAGTCGTGAGAAGCGTAAGTGGACACTGATTTCAGCTAAAGACACAGGGTGCGAGTCAAAGAAGCAGCAAGCAAGGCTGAGTAAGCAGATGGGATTTACAGTGGGACTAATGTATCAGAACAGCGCTAGTGCGCGGGGCGCCCATGTGGCGTTGCTGCTACCCCAGTGGGTTCACAATAGTACCGGAATGGGGAAGTTCACCACGTTGGCATTGCATGAATCAACAATTAAACCTAGGGAACATAGGGACTACACCTGGTAGTCAGCCACTAGGTAGAGGTGGGGGGTGGGGGGATGGGTATAGAAATGTTTAGAATGTTAAAGGATGCAGGTTTACTAGTTCATTTGACAGGCACGTGCACCATCAATGACTTACAGAACTGGCATAGCATGTTAGAACAACCACGATGGTACACAAGGTAGAAATACACTGTAACACAAAAATCGCCCTACTGATATGGAATGTACGAGGTCTTAACAATCAAAAGAAATGCAGATGAGTGCTCCAATATGCACAGCAGCATAATGCTGACATTGTTTACCTGCAAGAAACACACTTATCACCTACCACACTGCCCAAGTTCGCCTCTGCTTGGGGCCCCCACAGGTTCTTCTCGAGCTACAGCTCATACGCTCGAGGGGTAGCAATACTGATTAATGAACGATTGCCTTTTGCACATAGAGCCACGCTCACGGACCCGGAAGGGCGCTTTCTCTTAGTAGCAGGGACTATTGCGGGGCACAAGGTTTTATTGGCCAATGTTTACTCCCAAATACAGATGACCCGGCCTTTTATAAACAACTGCAGTCACAGTTAGACACTCTAGAGGCCGATCACGTTCTCTTGGGAGGGGACTTGAATATGCTGTTAGAACCCAGACTAGACAGTACCGCTGCTTCCCCAGTCAATAAGCCCCGATCCCACATGGTGTTGACAGAAACTTGCCGCAATTGGGAATTAAAGGATGCATGGCAACACCTTAACCCTCAGAGCACTGAATATACCCACTATGCACAACAATACAATACATGGACAAGGCTAGACTACTGGCTACTATCACGACCAACGATCCCATGGGTACAAACAGTGGTACACTTACCCTGCACCTTATCAGATCACTCCCCAGTGCTCCTCTCGCTACAATTACAGGGTGAGGGAGGGTTTGAGAAGCAGTGGAGGTTCCCCTCAATGGCGCTGAGAGATACAGTTTTTGGAGAGGAGCTGCGCACAGCAATAGTGGAATACTTCGCCCATAACACAGGGTCGGTCTCCACACAGAGTGTTCTATGGGAGACCTTTAAAGCATGTATCAGGGGGGTATGCATATCCACTCACACAGGGGTGCTAAGAGACCTGAGACGTAGCCTTGCTAGACTGGAGGAAGAACTAGCTAAACTAGACAGAGAAAACATGGCAGGGATGTCCCGAGACGATGCACCTTATATGAACTGCAAGGCGGAATTATTAGCAGAATACACTGAAGCAGCAGAATGGGAAGCACATTACCTGGGGAAATATGCGAAGGCCCGAAAGTACGGAGAAGGGGAAAGGCTGGTTTGCACGCTTGCGCGACTACTTCCGCCACATTATAATCAGAGTTATATCACCAAACTGCAGGAGCAGGACGGAAAGGTGTCCGTGGGTACTACCGCCATTGGGCAGACACTACTGCAATACTATATAGACCTCTTCACTGCAAGAGCAACTACCAGCCCAGTCGAGATCAAGGAGTACTTAGGGGAGATAGCTATGGTTTGGCTTCCAGACGAACACAGACAATTTTTAAGTGAACCATTCTCGACCAAAGAGATAGAACAGGCTATTGAGGCCATGGATGGCTCCAAGGCCCCGGGCCTCAATGGCTTCTCCGGGGCCTTTTACAAAGCTTATAAGAGTCTATTGGCCCCTCACCTCCTACAGATATACGCAGAAGCGCTGGAGGAAGGAATACTCCCTCCCTCATTTAGAGAGGAAGTCCTGATCCTGTTACCAAAACCTGGCAAAGACCCCAAAAAGTGCCGCTCGTACCGACCGATTTCATTACTTAATTTTGATTACAAAATGTTAGCAAAGATGTTGGCGCCTAGACTGTCTTTACTTATGGAACAGATAATAGCACCAGCGCAAACCGGATTTATAAGACACAGGTCCACAGTATTAAACTTAAGAACCTTTTTTTCTGTAGTTAATAGAATAAACCCAGCCACTCCTGCGGCAGCAGCGTTTTTAGACGCCGAAAAGGCGTTTGATTCCGTGGAGTGGCCTTCCCTACACGCAGTACTGGCTAAGATGGGCATTCCAAAGGGCTTTGCGGCCTTAATTAAGTTATTGTATACTGCACCTTCCGCCCATATCCGATTCAATGGCACGATAACAGAGCCCTTTTCCATAACTAGAGGCACCAGGTGTGAGAAGTTGGCCTGGCATATGCTGTCCACTAATTATAGTGGGCACCTTGCACCAGTCCAAACAACCCCTTATTGGAGATAGATTAAAGACAACCTTATTGAAAGCTATCCTAGTGGTAGCTATGGAGAGCAGCCTTCAGGCTAAGTCTTGAAGGAATGTAAAGCAGCTTGTTTTACCAGTCTATAATCTCTTGAGTGATCAAATGAAAGAGCACCACACCAGGTATATATTCAAAATATATGTATTTATTGCTAAACACACCCCTCTAGTCTCTTTATGAGGCTAGAGTTCGAAGTACACAAGTTATAAGTTATTTAAACACAGTAATAGCACAAATACACGTTTGGGCCCTAGGGGCGTACCAAACCATATACCAATAAAGTGGTATAAGAACCACGACTGAACTAGACACTAGGCCTAGAGCCTCTAGAAGTGCTTGGACCACAAGGAACCACCCAAGGTAGTGACACAGGGGACCCACGGGGGACGCGTGCAGTGTAAATACACAACCGCGATACGCCGTTGACTTCTATGGAGAAAGTCGCGATCAGGAAATTAAAGAAAAGGGACACTTAAAGGAGGACTTGGAGCAAACCCTTTGAGAACTAGTACTTTGAAGAGTCTCTACCCACGGGAGCACCGGAGTACTCGTGTTACCTCACCCAGGGAAGCCGGGTGCATAGGTGCCTTTCGGGGTCGGGTTTCGTCGTCGATTTGAATGGCGATCTGCTGCAAAGTGCTGCTGGCGACCAAGTGGAAAGTGTCCGGGTGGATCCAAGAGTGGATCGGAGATCTGAAGAACCTGAAAGCAGAGGGGACAGAGTCTGGGTCACTAGCCAGTGACCAGGAAGGCGATGGACAGATGCCCACCGATGTCGAGTGCTTCAGGTGCGTTGACAGTTGTCTTGACTCTTCAGCCACGAGATCTAGGAGGCATTGTCGGCGACCAGGAGCAGGATTCGGGCTGGTACACGATGTCTGTCGAGTGCTGAGGTGTCGGCGACCGGATTGGACCCAACAAGCCTTGGCAACGGCAAGTCTTGATGAAGATGAAGATCATCGATGGTGCAGACCAGCAAGGTCTGGGGAACTCACCCAGCGAGGGTAAGTGAGGACAGGCCTGGAGCAACCAGGATGCCCAAGAAGAAAAAGATTGGCCTTCGTGAAGGGCTACTAGCCACCGGGCTAGCGACCGCGAAGGAGCCTCGAGACATCGCAAGTGGATCTGCCTCTCAGGACACTCGTGGAGTGGAGGCTAGTGATCTTCGGTACAGTTGGTGCTGGAGGCTAGGGCTACCTGGAGCCCAAAGCACGACTTCGTGGGAGACCCAGAAGAGGATGCACTTGCAAATGTGCTTGGTGTCCAGGGGTCACGGTCTCACGTTACCCACAATAGCTACGGGCCTCAGCTTTGCTGGGGACTCAGGGTAGCCTTCGGGGAAGTCTGAGAATCCACCTCTGTTGATGCGAAGACTTCGGCGTCCAATGGGAGCTTCAGAAATGCAGACCGGACAGATGCGTCTTTGGTGCCTGCCAAGCAGGGGAGTCACTCCTTGACCCCAAGGGAGATTCTTCTGTCCTCTAACCTTGAGTAGAGCGTCGAAGGTCCAGGATTCTGTTTCAGAGTTTCATCCAGGGATAATCTAAAGTCCTAAGGACTGGGTTCCTATACTTATACCAAGTTTAGGGGTTGGACTACTCTGTGGCCCCACCTATGGGTGGGTCAGGGCAGAGGGGTGGCTACACCCCTTTCCCTTTGTCCAGTTCGCGCCAAAACAGGGGCTGCAAGCCCCTGATCCGGTTTGAACTGGGGTATGCACAGGGACACCAAGTGTGCCCCCAGTGCAGGACTTCAAAGCACCCGAAAGTGCTCCCGCCCAGCCCCAATACACATTATCCTGTCTGGGGAGGTGGTCACACCTCCCTGGGACAGGAAACCTATTGTCCAGGCCTCCCCTGCCGGAGTTTCGTCCAGCAGCAGGAGGTCAGACTCGTGTCTGTGGCAGCAGCATCCATTTTGTGATGCCAGGGCTTTGGAAAGAAGTTACCGGGCTAGCCAGAGTTAACATGTCTTTCCCTCTAGAAGGGTGGAATGCTACCCCCGCCGCCAGAATTGGCGGGGGGTAGTATTCCAAGATGTTTGACACCAAACACGACATGTTTAGGTGCAGCCATTCCAAAGTTAGCATTTAACGCGAGGTTATAATGCGCTTAAGAGTATATGGTCAGGCTGCACTACAAACAGCATCAGAGAAGGGTCTCCGAACGCTGCAGAGGGGCCCTGCTGATGCAGGGGCACCCTCTCACATAGGAACCATGCACTCTGCCTTCAGGATTGATAAGGTCTGCCTTAGGAGTGACTTATAGGTTTATATGTGTGTATGTATTTAGTGATATAGGTAGCCTATATCACAGTAAGGGGTGCATGCACCACCTTACCCAGGCTGCAGTAGCAGACCTGTGGTGTCAGTTTGGATGGCTTTCCAGGGTGGCATAATACATGCTGCAGCCCCTGGTAGGCCTCTGAGGTACCTATGCCCTTGGTACATAGTATACCATATACTAGGGACTTATAAGGGCACTCCAGATTCCAATCAGTGATGTGCCTAAGGCACATGGAAACCATTTTAGAGAGGAAGCAGCTAGGCTGGGGTTCTGATTAGCAGGGCCCCAGCCAGACTAATGTCGAAAAACAGTGAAGCATCAGCAAAAAGTGGGGGTACCCATGCGAAGCAGATCCTACTCTCCTACACAACCCCCCAAACGTAGGGACATTAAACTAACCTTGCCCAGTTAAGTCTTCATGTTCTAAGTGGAAGTACCTAGAGAGTCCATCTGCATTGGCATGGTTACTCCCAGGTCTATGTTCCACTGTAAAGTCCATCCCCTGTAGGGAAATGGACCACCTAAGCAGTTTGGGGTTTTCACCCTTCATTTGTTTTAGCCATAAGAGGGGCTTATGGTCTGTCTGAACCAGGAAGTGTGTACCAAACAAGTATGGCCTCAACTTCTTCAGAGCCCAGACCACAGCAAAGGCCTCCCTCTCTATGGCTGACCAACGTTTCTCTCTAGGGGTCAGCCTTCTGCTAATGAAAGCTACTGGCTGATCCTGACCTTCTTCATTCAATTGTGACAGTACAGCCCCTACCCCCAATTCAGATGCATCAGTTTGAACAATGAACTTCTTGGAGTAATCAGGACTCTGTAGAATGGGAGCAGTGCACATGGCCTGCTTCAGGTCATCAAATGCCTTTTGACAGCTAGCTGTCCACTGAACCTTTTGGGCATTTTCTTAGAAGTTAAGTCATTCAGGGGTGTCACTATTGATCCATACCCCTTGACAAATCTCCTATAGTACCCAGTCAGGCCTAAGAAGGCTCTCACCTGAGTCTGGGTTGTGGGAGCAGTCCAGTCCATGATAGTCTGGATCTTGCTCTGCAAAGGTTGAACCTGGTCTCCACCCACAAGGTGGCCCAGGTACACAACCTGACTCTGCCCTATCTGGCACTTAGTGGCCTTGATAGTCAGGCCTGCCTTTGCAGGGCCTGTAAAACATTCCTGAGGTGGACCAGGTGATCCTCCCAGGTGGAGCTAAAGACAGCAATATCATCTAGATATGCTGCACTATAGGCTTCCAGACCTGTGAGAACTGTATTCACCAACCTCTGGAAAGTGGCAGGTGCATTCTTCAGACCAAAGGGCATCACCACAAAATGATAATGCCCACTAGGGGTTGAGAATGCTGTTTTGGGCTTTGCAGTATCAGCTAGTCTGATCTGCCAGTAGCCAGCTGTCAAGTCAAATGTGCTGAGATATTTGGCTGAGGCCAAAGTATCTATGAGCTCATCTGCCCTTGGTATTGGATGTGCATCAGTCCTAGTGACTGCATTGAGACCCCAGTAGTCCACACAAAACCTCATCTCTCTTTTTCCACCACTGGTGTGAGGTTTTGGCACAAGGACCACTGGACTAGCCCAAGGGCTATCTGAGGGTTCAATAACTCCCAACTCCAACATTTTCTGGACTTCAGTCCTGATACAGTCCCTGACATGGTCAGGTTGCCTATAAATCTTATTTTTAATAGGCAGACTGTCCCCAGTGTCCACTTCATGAGTGCACCAGGTGGTCTGACTGGGTGTCAGTGAAAACATGTGTCTAAACTGATTGAGCACCTGTCTACAATCAGTTTGTTGCTGGGTAGTGAGGCTGCCTGCCAAGGCTACACCATCTACTGACCCATCGTCAGTGTTCTGTGAGAGCAGGTCAGGGAGTGGGTCACTCTCTTCCTCCTGCCCTTCATCAGTAGCCATGAGCAAGCCCATGTCTGCCCTGTCCACATATGGTTTTAACCTGTTGACATGGAGAACCCTGTGGGGACTCCTGGGTGTTCCTAGGTCTACTAAGTAGGTAACCTCACCCTTCTGTCCATGTGTCCACTTCATGAGTGCACCAGGTGGTCTGACTGGGTGTCAGTGAAAACATGTGTCTAAACTGATTGAGCACCTGTCTACAATCAGTTTGTTGCTGGGTAGTGAGGCTGCCTGCCAAGGCTACACCATCTACTGACCCATCGTCAGGGTTCTGTGAGAGCAGGTCAGGGAGTGGGTCACTCTCTTCCTCCTGCCCTTCATCAGTAGCCATGAGCAAGCCCATGTCTGCCCTGTCCACATATGGTTTTAACCTGTTGACATGGAGAACCCTGTGGGGACTCCTGGGTGTTCCTAGGTCTACTAAGTAGGTAACCTCACCCTTCTGCTCAACAATAGTGTGGGGTCCAGCCCATTTGTCTTGGAGAGCTGCTGGGGCCACTGGCTCCAACACCCACACCTTCTGTCCTGGCTGGTAAACAGTCAGAACAGCCTTTTGGTCATGCCAGGCCTTTTGAAGTTCCTGGCTAGCCTCAAGGTTTTTGGTTGCCTTTTTCATATACTCAGCCATCCGGGAGCGGAGACCAAGTACATAGTCCACTATGTCTTGCTTTGGGGGCTTGAGAGGTAACTCCCATCCTTCCTTCACCAAGCACAGTGGACCCCTCACAGGGTGGCCGAACAGAAGTTCAAAAGGGCTGTAACCAACCCCCTTCTGAGGCACCTCCCTATATGCAAATAAAAGGCAGGGCAAGAGTATGTCCCATCTTCGCCTAAGCTTTTCTGGGAGCCCTTTAATCATGCCCTTCAAGGTTTTGTTGAATCTCTCAACTAAACCATTGCATTGTGGGTGATAGGGTGTGGTGAACTTATAAGTCACTCCACACTCCTTCCACATTGCTTTTAAGTACCCAGACATGAAGTTAGCACCCCTGTCTGATACTACCTCCTTAGGAAAGCCCACTCTTGAGAAAATTCCCAGGAGGGCCCTTGCCACCACAGGTGCTGTAGTGGTCCTGAGGGGAATAGCTTCTGGGTACCTGGTGGCATGATCCACTACCACCAGGATAAACCTGTGCCCAGATGCTGTTTGGGGATCCATGGGACCAACAATGTCAATCCCTACCCTTTCAAAGGGCACCCCCACCACAGGTAGTGGTATCAGGGGGCCTTTGTAGTGCCACCTGCCTTGCCACTGGCCTGGCAGGTTACACAGGAGCGACAAAACTCCTAGGTGTCTTCAGACATGTGGGGCCAGTGAAAGTGAGGGACAATTCTGTCCCAAGTCTTGTTCTGGCCCAGGTGACCTGCCAAGGGAATATCATGGGCTAGGGTCAATAGGAAGCCCCTGAACTTCAGAGGTATAACCAACCTCCTGGTAGCACCAGGCTTGGGGTCTCTACTCTCTGAGTACAGGAGTCCATCATCCCAATACACTGTATGGGGACCACTAGCTTTCCCAGCAGCCTCAGCAGCAGCTTGCTGTCTGAGGGGTTCAAGGGAGGGGCAGCTCTGCTGCTCCTGGCTCAGATCTGCCCTAGAAGGTCCCCCTGTCCCCAAGAACTCAACCTGGTCAGGTTCAAGTTCCTCTGGGACAGTTCCTTCTTCAGGACTGAGATCATCCCCCTCAAGGGACTGATCTTCCTCCTGAGCCAAGGGGGAAGGCACTGCCTTAACCCTACTACTCCTCCTCTTGGAAGGCACTTGGTCCATTCTTCCAGAATCCAAGGCCTGTTCAGTGCTGGTCACAGCAAACACATCTGCAGGGATCCCCAGCATTTCTGCATGGGTCCTGAGCTCCACTTCTGCCCAAGCAGAAGTCTCTAAGTCATTGCCAAGCAAGCATTCGACTGGTAGGTTTGCACTCACCACAACCTTCTTAAGGCCAGTTACCCCTCCCCAGGAGAAGTTAACAACTGCCAGAGTATGGTCTGTTCTGACATTGCTAGCATTGGTCACTTGGTACATCTCACCAAGTATAACTTGCCCAGGATTCACAAGGTCTTGTGTCACCATTGTGACACTTGCCCCTGTGTCCCTAAATGCCAAAGCCTCTCGTCCATTGATTAAAGGCTGTTGTCTGTACTTGCCCAGATTACTGGGACTCATAGAGGAGGGCACATCCATGCCTCCATCACAGACTAACACAGCCTGAGTCAGTTCTCTGACTAGGTCAGAGCCCAACTCAGTACCCAGGGTGAACCCTACTAAACCCTTGGCTGGAGCACTCCCACCAACTGTACTAGGGGGAACAGGTGCCTTAGGGGCATTGGTGGGTGCTGGACTTGAGTCTTTGGACTTGGTGCAATCACTGGTCCAGTGGGTCTTTTGCTTACAGACCTTGCACCATGGTTTTCTTTGGCCTTTCCCTTTTGTAGGCTGTGAATCCCCACCTGAAGAAGATTTTTGGGGGCCTGATGAAGACTTTTGATCTTTACCCTTCTCCCCACCCTTTTCAGAGCTCTTAGCATCTTGCTTCTTGGTGTCCCCACCTTGGTTCTGTACCTTCTGCTTCACCCTGGTTCTGACCCATTTGTCTGCCTTCTTTCCCAATTCTTGGGGAGAGGTCAGATCAGAGTCTACCAGGTATTGATGCAACAGCTGATTTTGACAGTTATTAAGAATCTGCTCCCTCATTATCAGATTGTACAATCCTGAGAAGTCACACACCTTACTGCCCATCAACCAGCCTTCCAGAGCCTTGGCAGAACAATCCACATAGTCTACCCAGTCTTGAGACTGTGCTTTTGGGTATCTCTGAACTTCAACCTGTACTGTTCAGTGGTTAGGCCAAACCCATCAATAAGAGCACTCTTCAAGACCGTGTAATTATCAGCATCCTCCTCTCTAACAGTGAGGAGCTTATCTCTACCTTTGTCTGCAAAGGAGAGCCACAAGATTGCTGCCCACTGCTCCTGAGGGACCTTCTGTACTTTACAGGCCCTCTCTAGAGCAGTTATCCACTTGTGGATGTCATCCCCATTCTGATAGGGAGGGACAATCTTGCTCAGGTTCCTATGGTCATAGGACCTTTCCCTATCTCTAGGGACATGGCTGCCACCATGGGACTCTAGTCCCAACTTTCTTTTCTCTCTAAAGAGATCTAGGGACTCCCTGTCTAAGGCTACTTGCTTCCTTCTGAGTTCAAGCTGAGCTTCCTCATATTGAATCAGCCTTGTTCTCCTCTCATGAGAGGATTCCCTCCTATGAGATGAGACAGAGCTCCCTATTGAGGTGCCAGAGTGGTTAGACTCCTGAGAAGGAGATCTAGACTTTCTGGGCACACTCATAATCCTTCCTGGGGGACAAAGAGGGCATCATCCTGATCATCCTCTTCATCTTCCACAGGAGGGATTGGGTTATCCAGGTCAGGGTCATTGTCACCCTCCTGGCCAGTTTTAGAGGGGGGGCTGGGGGTATTGTTACCCCTGGCCCCTTCCTCTTCTTCTGCCCCACCCTCAGCTCCTACCCCTTCAGTCCCCAAGGGCTTACTAAGGTCATAAGCCACCAACAACTCTTTAAGGTGTTGGGTGGTGGGACTTTGGCCTGTCCTTAATTTCCTCAAGTTACATAATGCTCTCAATTCCAAGAATGGGAGGGTATCATACTTGGAGGGAAGAAGCCCAGTGGCTTCTGGTAAGGATTCTCTAGATCCTACCTTTAAAGACATTACTAGTGTGGTGTATGCACTACCTACTCTAGTGTGGCCTACTAAACTCTCTTGAGTTGTAGAAAGGGTGTGCTATCCCTTAACACACAACTCTAAGTTCAGTAGAACTTACTGTATTCTAAGCTTAAATTATATGTACCTTAGGTACCTTTAGTGGTTTTCAGTTGATCAATTCAATTGAGATTATCTGGTAAAACAATAGCAAGCTGGAATCCCACACGCTGCACACCAATGTGAGAAGTTGGCCTGGCATATGCTGTCCACTAATTATAGTGGGCACCTTGCACCAGTCCAAACAACCCTTTATTGGAGATAGATTAAAGACAACCTTATTGAAAGCTATCCTAGTGGTAGCTATGGAGAGCAGCCTTCAGGCTAAGTCTTGAAGGAATGTAAAGCAGCTTGTTTTACCAGTCTATAATCTCTTGAGTGATCAAATGAAAGAGCACCACACCAGGTATATATTCAAAATATATGTATTTATTGCTAACCACAACCCTCTAGTCTATTTATGAGGCTAGAGTTCGAAGTACACAAGTTATAAGTTATTTAAACACAGTAATAGCACAAATACACGTTTGGGCCCTAGGGGCGTACCAAACCATATACCAATAAAGTGGTATAAGAACCACGACTGAACTAGACACTAGGCCTAGAGCCTCTAGAAGTGCTTGGACCACAAGGAACCACCCAAGGTAGTGACACAGGGGACCCATGGGGGACGCGTGCAGTGTAAATACACAACCGCGATACGCCGTTGACTTCTATGGAGAAAGTCGCGATCAGGAAATTAAAGAAAAGGGACACTTAAAGGAGGACTTGGAGCAAACCCTTTGAGAACTAGTACTTTGAAGAGTCTCTACCCACGGGAGCACCGGAGTACTCGTGTTACCTCACCCAGGGAAGCCGGGTGCATAGGTGCCTTTCGGGGTCGGGTTTCGTCGTCGATTTGAATGGCGATCTGCTGCAAAGTGCTGCTGGCGACCAAGTGGAAAGTGTCCGGGTGGATCCAAGAGTGGATCGGAGATCTGAAGAACCTGAAAGCAGAGGGGACAGAGTCTGGGTCACTAGCCAGTGACCAGGAAGGCGATGGACAGATGCCCACCGATGTCGAGTGCTTCAGGTGCATTGACGGTCGTCTTGACTCTTCAGCCACGAGGTCCAGGAGGTGTTGTCGGCGACCAGGAGCAGGATTAGGGCTGGTACACGATGTTTGTCGAGTGCTGAGGTGTCGGCGACCGGATTGGACCCAACAAGCCTTGGCAACGGCAAGTCTTGATGAAGATGAAGATCGTCGATGTTACAGACCAGCAAAGTCTGGGGAACTCACCCAGCAAGGGTAAGTGAGGGCAGGCCTGGAGCAACCAGGATGCCCAAGAAGAAAAAGATTGGCCTTCGTGAAGGGCTACTAGCCACCGGGCTAGCGACCGCAAAGGAGCCTCGAGACATTGCACGTGGATCTGGCTCTCAGGACACTCGTGGAGTGGAGGCCAGTGATCTTCAGTGCAGTTAGTGCTGGAGGCTAGGGCTACTCGGTGCCCAAAGCACGACTTCGTGGGAGACCCAAAAGAGGATGCACTTGCAAATGTGCTCGGTGTCCAGGGGTCACGGTCTCACGTTACCCACGATAGCTACGGGCCTCAGCTTTGCTGGGGACTCAGGGTAGCCTCGGGGAAGTCTGAGAATCCACCTCTGGTGATGCGAAGACTTCGGCGTCCGACGGGAGCTTCAGAAATGCAGACCGGACAGATGCGTCTTTGGTGCCTGCCAAGCAGGGGAGTCACTCCTTGACCCCAAGGGAGATTCTTCTGTCCTCTAATCTTGAGTAGAGCGTTGAAGGTCCAGGATTCTGTTTCAGAGTTTCGTCCAGGTATAATCTAAAGTCCTAAGGACTGGGTTCCTATACTTATACCAAGTTTAGGGGTTGGACTACTCTGTGGCCCCACCTATGGGTGGGTCAGGGCAGAGGGGTGGCTACACCCCTTTCCCTTTGTCCAGTTTGTGCCAAAGCAGGGGCTGCAAGCCCCTGATCCGGTTTGAACTGGGGTATGCACAGGGACACCAAGTGTGCCCCCAGTGCAGGACTTCAAAGCACCCGAAAGTGCTCCCGCCCAGCCCCAATACACATTATCCTGTCTGGGGAGGTGGTCACACTTCCCTGGGACAGGAAACCTATTGTCCAGACCTCCCCTGCCGGAGTTTTGTCCAGCAGCAGGAGGTCAGACTCATGTCTGTGGCAGCAGCATCCATTTTGTGATGCCAGGGCTTTGGAAAGAAGTTACCGGGCTAGCCAGAGTTAACATGTCTTTCCCTCTAGAAGGGTGGAATGCTACCCCCGCCTCCAGAATTGGCGGGGGGGTAGTATTCCAAAATGTTTGACACCAAACACGACATGTTTAGGTGCAGCCATTCCAAAGTTAGCATTTAACGCGAGGTTATAATGCGCTTAAGAGTATATGGCCAGGCTGCACTACAAACAGCATCAGAGAAGGGTCTCCGAACGCTGCAGAGGGGCCCTGCTCATGCATGGGGCACCCTCTCACATAGGAACCATGCACTCTGCCTTCAGGATTGATAAGGCCTGCCTTAGGAGGGACTTATAGGTTTATATGTGTGTATGTATTTAGTGATATAGGTAGCCTATATCACAGTAAGGGGTGCATGCACCACCTTACCCAGGCTGCAGTAGCAGACCTGTGGTGTCAGTTTGGATGGCTTTCCAGGGGTGGCATAATACATGCTGCAGCCCCTGGTAGGCCTCTGAGGTACCTATGCCCTTGGTACATAGTATACCATATACTAGGGACATATAAGGGCACTCCAGATTCCAATCAGTGATGTGCCTAAGGCACATGGAAACCATTTTAGAGAGGAAGCAGCTAGGCTGGGGTTCTGATTAGCAGGGCCCCAGCCAGACTAATGTCGAAAAACAGTGAAGCATCAGCAAAAAGTGGGGGTACCCATGTGAAGCAGATCCTACTCTCCTACACCAGGCAGGGATGCCCTTTGTCGCCGTTACTTTTTATAATTGCAATGGACCCACTCATACGTTATTTCCAGAAGGACCACTTACATAGAGGTCTCCAGTTTAAGCATGGCCCGGTACTAGTGACTTTGTACGTGGATGATGTGGTGCTGTCTGCCGTTAGAACACCAGAGGTTAACCTCCAGCCGCCATTAGTGGAGATAGTTCGATTTGGAGCCCTATCCGGCCCCCACATTAATTGGGGCAAATCAGAGGTGTTCTCCCTGATGGATGTACAGGACCGCTCCTGCGGCGAATTCCCACTACATTGGTGTGAAGCTGAGACAAAATATCTAGGAATTCACTTGCACAGAGATAAAGAACAAGTGTTGCGCCTCAACTATGGCCCAGCAATGGACCGCCTACAAGCACAAGTGGAGCGATGGGTCAGGCTACTGCTATCAATGGCTGGACGGATAGCTATTATTAAAATGGTGGTACTACCCCGTTTGCTTTACCTTTTCTCAAACATACCCATTCCACTAACAAACGCTTTTTTTAAACAGGTCCGCACACATTTAACAAAATTGGTATGGGGAAAGCAGCCTAGAGTAAGCTGGGACATGCTCACTCTTCCCTATGATAGGGGGGGCTTTGGGGTACCAGATATGCAGCTGTACTTCCTTTTTTTTTTTTTTTTTTTTTTTGTCCTCATTTGCCTTTAACCCTAGTAGACAAACCGTCTGTTCATACCCCTACTCAACGACCTAAGATAGCACCGGCTCTTTTTGGTGGGTTATCTCGATACCTTCAGCCCGTAGGGGTATTTTTCCAGATCGACATGCTACTTTCCTTCAAAAGAAAGAGAATAGGTTTCGCTCCCACTTGATCTGTATGACCAGATGGACTCTTTCGATATCTCGGAGGAAGACCCAGCATAGTCCAAGGAGTATCCAATAGGCATAATCATTGGACCCGCCCTTCGTTATAACATATTCAAGATGGAAGTAACACAACAAATATATATATATTAAAAAAAGAATAATTCTTAAGCTATTTCCATTGAAGCAGCAGGTCCCAATATGCAATTTTCTTTCGACTACCAGATCTAGCTAAGTCCAACTTGGATGTTTCATATAAGGAAGTCAGCCAGACCGAATGTTTGGGAGGGGCAGGGTCTACCCACTGTATGCAAATTTGTCTCCTTGCCAATAAGATTGAATAAAATAAAAGTGATCTGGATGGTCCTATGATATGGCTACTAAGACCAAAAATTATTAGAGACAGGTCCATTAAAATTGGTACTCTCAGAATACTCTCTATTGTTATCCGTACCTCTTCCCAAAATGCACCAATTGAGGGACAGTCTTTAAACATATGTGAGTCCGATGCTTCTGCTAGCCCACATTTTTTACAATTGACTTGAGAGCTTTTTAAAATTTTGGAGAGCCTGAGGGGAGATAAATATGCCCGATGTACAGTGAAAAAATGATTCCTCTTCAACCAGGCAGGTTTAACTATGCTGAAGAGATTTTTAAAGGAATCCTGCCATAATAGGTCGCACTGTACATTTGGCATCTGTTCACTCCAGAGGTCATGAGCCAACTTAAATTCCCCATCGACCACCTCTTCTATGGCCCAATACCAATATGAGACCTCCTTCTTCCCTACGGGCCTCTCCACCAACTGCTGCTCTAGACTGTTTCCCTCACCAATAGATTTTTTCTGTCTAATTTGAGACTGTACCCAGCTTTGTAGCTGAATATACTTAAATCTTGAGAGACCACTACCCACTCTCATCTTTAGATCTTCCCATGCAATAAACGATTTATTACTAACCAGATCTCCCCATATTCTCAATCCAGCGTCTTTAAGTGGCATCGCTAGCTTATCCCGCAGACATTCTGGTGAGCCCGGAGAGTCCCAGAGTGGCGCTAAGTTAGAAAAATAGTGCAGACCTGTCAGATTTTTTAACCTTGCCCATATTCTAGCAAATCCCTGCAGGACCTTTAGTTTGACTTTCTTAAAAAAAATTTGGTCACCGAATTTAAACATAAAACCCTCCTCCGGTAAACCCGCCCCTTTTAACATAGCCAATAACATGTCTCCTCCCCCTGTGTCAGTAGGCATTTTTAGCAACATCCGAGAGTATGTAAGTTGAAAAGCCCACGCGTAGTATTGAAGATCAGGTAACGCGAGACCTCCTTTCTCCCTCCTGCGCCTTAGCTTTTTCCAGGCTATCCTAGTAGATTTGTATGCCCAAATAAAAGAATTTATTTCTTGTTGAAATTTTTCTATAGTGCGCTTGTTAAAATGTAAAGGGATTGTATTAAAAAAAGAAAAGTGGCCTTAGGTAATATTGACATTTTAACAAGATTCACCCTCCCCAAGATGGATAAAGGAAGATGGGCCCATGTCTTCATCTGCTTGTGACACTCTTGAAGGACTCGTGTTAAATTGACATCTGCTATTTTATCTATATCATGAACAACTCTGACCCCAAGGTAACGCATATTGTAACTTGAGTGATGTACCGTACCCGAGATGTTCCAGGTCATAATTTCTGTTTTCTCGGCATTTATCTCGTATCCTGAGACCTGCCCAAATTCCTCCGCCAATTTGACAACTGCCGGAAAGGTTGTATCCAAATCAGCTGATAATATCAGAATATCGTCCGAATACAGTGCCACCTTCCTCTCCCAATCCCCATGTCTAAAAGGCACGATGTCAAGGTCTTCTCTGAGCCTCTGTGCAAACGGCTCAATATACAAATCAAACAACAGGGGGGAGAGGGGGCAGCCCTGTCGAGTCCCTCTAGTGATATTAAATGCCTTAGTAAGGCTACCATTAACCAAAAGCTTGGCCGATGGAGCCTGATATAATAACTGTATAGTACGACAAAACTTGACACCCAAATTGAATTTTCCCAAAACTTCTGACAAGTAAACCCAATTAACCCTGTCAAAAGCCTTAGTAGCATCCAGGGTTAAAGCTGCCAGGGGAAGTGAATAGGTGGAGGCAATGTCTATTGCGCCAACCAAATCGCGGGTGAGGTCTGCCAATTGTCTCCCTTTGACGAACCCCTTCTGATCGGGGTGAAGGATATCCTTCGCCACCACCCCCAACCTAGTAGCTAAGATGGAAGTAAAGACTTTAAAATCGGCGTTTAAAAGTGATATCGGGCGATATGAACCGCAGCTAGTGGGATTTTTACCGGTTTTAAAATCAGGACTATTGTAGCATCATTCCATGATGCGGGTGGACTAGAGCCTTCCAGAAATATTTTATTGAATAGACGAGTAAGTATTGGAATTATACTCTCCCGGAGTGATCTATATAATTCGACTGGTAGTCCATCAGGACCAGCCGCTTTCCCCTTTTACCACCTGCCAATGCCATCCTTACTTCCTCTTGCGTTATGCTCTGTTCTAGATCTAACTGTTGCTCAGCACTGATAGATTTTAAGGTGATTTTTCCAGCCATGTTCTTACCCTAGTTTTATCCTCTGTGGAGGTCTCTTTATATATCTCCTGAAAGTACTCCAGGAAAGCCTCCCCAATACCTTCGTCCGAGGATGTGGATGCTGCCCCGTTACCCCTAGAGATTTCCTTTATATGGTTACGGAGCTGGTCTGTTTTGATTTTCCAGGCAAGTAATTTCCCCGCCCCTTCCCCGTACTCAAAATGGGCAATCTTGCTAGCCTCCCATCTCCTCACAAGCCTCTCCTGAAGCACACTCTCCAGCTTTTCCTTCAAAAGTTTACACCTATCAAGATCTTCCTTTTGACCTATTCCCACCTGGCTATTCATTCTTGTCTCTACTATCCTCATTTCTTGTTCCAGAGCTGAGATCTCTTCTTTATATTTTTGACGCCTGTAGCTTGACCTATTAGTTATAATACCTCTCAAAAAGGCTTTAAGAGTGTCCCATATAATATTAATATCAGCTGTGCCCATATTGGTCTCTAAAAAAGAGTTACTTCATTAAAGAGAAAACTTGTTTCCTCCTCTTCAAGTAACAGTGTACGATCGAAGGACCATGTTCTATTCTGTCGTGTCTGTATACAATCCAAAATCATCAAAATGCCAGAGTGATCAGAGAGATGTGATGGCAGATATTTTATATCCTTTACTCTCTCCCTAAGACTATAGCTAATCATAATGTAATCAATTCGCGACTTATGTTTGTATTTAAAATTTCTATAGGATACCCCCAATTGTTGTCCTGACCTCTCTCTCCAGATGTCGCTAAGCCCCAATTGGGACATTATTGTCAAAAGGGACGCCCTAGATCTTGAAGTAACTATCGCTCTGCTGTTAGAGGATTTATCTAGTTTAGGATCCAGAAAGATATTGAAATCTCCTGCCCAGATCACAGGCTCTGGAAAATCCAATAAGTGCGAGGAGATAGTGTGGAGACTGGAGGGATCGTCCTGATTCGGACCATAGTAGCCAACTAAGGTAAGGAGGATACCCCTTAGAATGATCTTCAATATCAGCCATCTTCCCCCAGGGTCCCCCTTATATTGTAGGACCTGTACTTTAGCTGGTTTTTAAAAGAATCAGCACTCCTCTAATGTTTGCCGTCTGGTTGGTGCAGACAAAAGAATCCACCCATTTTTGAGATCTTAATATTTCTTTCGTCTCTGCCTCAAGAAGGTGTGTCTCCTGGATGACCATGACCTGCGCTGGGGAATCTTTTAAATATTGTAAAATTTTTACTCTACGTGACCTCACACGCAGGCCATTCACATTCCAGGACAACAACTGAAGTATAGTCATATTATTAGGGTACAATACCCCAATCCCTCCCTTGATTGAGGCAGAGGCGACATCTAAATCTCGGATCAGCCGAATCCCTCTTGAACAAGACTGGCAAATCTAAGCAACCTAAAAAGATCAAGGCGAATGAGGTGATTTTATTTTTTATTCCCCCGTGCTCCCCTATCCCCCCTACCCCCCACCCCTTGGAGAACCCTACCCCCATTTAACTGGACTAGTTGTTGCCCAGATATGGTGTCCGTGAACTACTCCCCTCAACCCTCTAACATGGCGTCTGCTAGTTGAGCAGCTGCGTGTGTCCGTGCTACTGCCCCTTGTAACAGTTCGTGAAATGTTACCTCGTGAGCAGTACCTCCGCTGATGGTCCCTTCCTGTGTGTTCCCGGGGTTGGAGGAGCTGTGGTTGAGCCCTGGGGCAGGGCGAAGTTGGGCGGTGCAAGGAGACGAATGCCCCTGAGGTCAGACGGCGCCCCCTGCCCGCCTTGTTCCCCGCGCTGGTGTTCGGCCACCCTGGAGCTAAGGCGCGGCCGCAGAGCGGCGGCTCGCGGGCTCCTCCGGGTCGACAGTGGCAGCGCCAGTATCAGGCGTTTTTTCAGAGCTGCGGACACTGGTGGGGCAGGGAGTCTTGGCGGAGATGTTTCCACGGAGCGGGCGGCTCCGGGCTCCACACTCGTAGCGGTGTCAAAGGAATTGAAGGTGCCTCCAGGCAGAGTGGTGGATGTGTCTCCTGCTCGGAGTGCAAGCAGGGAAAACAGCGTGCAGATAGGCGCCAGTAAAGAAGCCGGGAACGGTGGAGACCGAGGTAAATTGGACGGTAATACAAGAAAGAAAGGTAGGAAGCGAGGGAGTGTGCCTAGAAACAAGAAATGCAAAAGTAAGGCAAAGGGAGAGGAGAGTGGAGGGCTAGGAAACCAGGCAGAAGAGGGTGAGGTTTTGGAGGCTCCAACGGCAAAACATTTTCCTAGTGCCCTCAGTGCCTCTAGCTTGCTCTGCGAGTATCCGGCTTCTCAAAACTGTCAGACCAAGACCAGAAGTATAAAGGGGGTGAGAAATAAGATCACTTCTCTACAAAATAAGGTTAAGATTACCCCCTCGCTGAGGTCTTTTTTTAGAGTGAAACCGGAGGTTCTCAATATTACAAAGCAGGGAGCTGAATACAGAGAGAACGCTGGTATAGGAGTATTTAGCTTATCTGGCTCAACTAGTTTAAGTTGCCTTACGGATTATATACCAGAAGAATCCCGGGGCATGATGGAGTCTACAGAAATAGTGCCTATTGAAAATGAGGTATTCAGGGACCGAATAGAAGAGAGTTCAGAAACAGGGGGTACGGAGGCAATAGAACTGGGCTCTCAGAGTCCAGCTATAGCCATTGGTTCTAGTATAGATGGAGGATTAAGGCTGCAGGAGCAGAAGCGGGAGCAGACTCTCCCCCCACTAGAATCGATGCAAGCTCTGTTTACCTCATTAAAAGAAGACATCAAGCAAGGCTTTGCGGTCTCAGCAGCTAATCAGGGAGAAATAAGGAATTCATGTGAGATCTTAGAAAAAAAAGTAGACCTCCTAAATGCCAGAACTGAATCTTTAGAACACTCTGTTGACGAGTTAAAGGCCAATTTAGGGACTGCAGAAGCCAAAATTCATGCACTACAAACAGGGGAGGCTGCACTGCGAGAAAGAATGGAGACGCTGGAAAACAATTCCCGTAGAAATAATCTGCGCGTCTTGAATGTCCCAGAGGGGAAAGAAGGGACAGACCTCAAAACCTTTATGATCAAACTGATTAAGGAAGTTTTGCCACTGGAAGAGGCTACCGAGTTCTTGGAAAGGATATTCAAAGAGTTCATAGAGCCCCTTTCGTCTAAATCCAAGTAGGACAAAACCTAGAAAGATTCTTATCAATTTCCTTACTTACGCAGTAAAGGAAAAAATCTTGAATCTGGCTCTAAAATCAAAATCATTAAGAAGCAAGGATTTTACCTTTGAAGTCCGCTCGGATTTATCAAGAGACACGTTAGAAAGGCAATGGGAGCTCGGAAAGAGGATGGACAACTTCAGGAAAGCCGGAGCTGTGGTACAACTTAAATTCCCAGCCTTTCTAAAAATCATGCATAATAATAAAATGCACAATATTAGGTCGATTCAGGAGGCAGATGAATTACTGGCCAATATCAGCAAAGGGGTCCTTTAGGCTCCTACCTTGGGAAGCATAGGAGGGAGGAGAAGTGAGTGGTGCAGAATACTCCTTTTCATGAATCTTATAAATGAGTCTTGTACAACAAGAAATAGATAGATTTAAAAAAAAAAAAAAGATCAATAAATAAAAAACACAGGGGGTATGGTAACGCAGCTGTACTTCCTTGTGGTGCAGTGTGGATATGCTCGTCACTGGTACCACCCGGACGTGCGAATACCCTACGCTAAACCAGAGAGGGACCTAGCTAACCCAACACCACTGAATGCGCTCCTACCTGTAGGGATCCCACGCGATCCACATGACATACAAACATTATCCACCACCTGTTGGGCATGGCAAAAGCTCCTCAGGAAGACAGGGGGGGGCAACACTATACTTGCCAGCACTGCCAATCTTAGCCAACCCATGGTTACCTCCGACATTGGAAGCTCTGACTAGGTGCACTCTAGTCCATTTGGAGTTAAACACCATAGGAGGCTTGTTTTCAAATGGTCATGTATTCATCCGATCTGAGGACCCCCGTTTCTCATCAGCCACCTTCATGGATCAGTTTGTACTGGCCCATATACAGAACACACTGAGAGATGTAATTCCAACTTACCCTTTAGAACCTAAAGAGTTCGCACCGTTCACATTAGTAATCACAGATAGCAGCGGAGAACACATTATGTCCCGGCTGTACAAGGTATGCCTCGCACTAATGCCACAACACGACACCAAAGTTAGAGACGCCTGGACAGCTGATATAGGGCAACCGTTCACTGATAAGATATGGAAGGGATGTTGCATGCAAACTAAGCTTGTCTCGTGTAATCACAGACACAAGCTACTTCACTTCAAGATACTAAGACGGGCTTATGTAACACCACAACAGATGGTCCGGATAAATAGTGCAAAATTCATGCGATGTCCCAAGTGCAACATGCTAGCGGCATCTTTCATACATATGACATGGACATGTAATATAATAGCTACCTACTGGCAGGATATATTTAGTACAATCCAACAGATGACTGGGTTGCAGCTGGTCCCCTCCCCATTACTAGCACTGATGGGATATGTGGACATGCTGCCTAAAAGTAATCGCAGATTTGTAGCTGTGGCAATGCTCCTAGCGAAACGCGAAATAGTAATTTGCTGGGGCACCAGACAGCTAAAAGCTGGATTAAGAGCATGTCATAATGTCATATTGTGACACCACGAGCGAGCTACATGCAGAACTACAGCCACCCACATCTCGTCTGAAAGACATGGCAGCCTCTAAGGGAATACCTCCGGCAGCAGGAGGAATGTAATACGCAATCTAGCCAGGACTGTCAGACCTCAGAACAAGATTCATAGATACTGAGAGTCAGCTTCAGGAATTATATGAGAGGACAGTGCCTACAGGCGGAACTGGGGATTGCGGCTAGATGTAATGCATTGAGGTGGTAGATGAGGGATGTCTAATGCAATGTGTAACTGATAAGAACTATAACGGCGAAAGGATGATTGTCAAATGTGCCAAACAAATGTCGACTGTGAATTTGAGAAGACGATGTAACTGCATACCAATGTGTCTTTTTTTTTTTTCGTGTACTGTTTAATAAAAATGATAAATAAAGTTTAAAAAAAAAGTATAGAGTACACTGAGCTTGTTGCACTTGTATGTTGTTGTCTGTTTGGAGACAGCTCTGAATTGGAAATATAAACAATGACTTAGCACAGGACCTCAGAACCAGTGGGAATGGAGCCAGTCTTATTATAGAAACTTCTTCTGAAACTTAACTCGTCAGAGGAGCAATTCCATGGATTATCCTGGACATTCACCTGTAACTGATTGCCAGCCCTGCTGACTTCCATCACTATCCTAAAAAAGGACGGCAGCCTGTTCTGTACCAGACTGGCTTCCGGATATATCACACATACAGGTAAATGGGGAGTTAAGATTCTCCTAGAGATCTGGCAGAAAGCACTGCTTATTATGGTCGCCAGAGTAGAGTCAGTGTTAGGTAGGGTTATCCTTATGATATATACTCATATATTCATAGAATCACTGCAATGTTATAATGGTTTAATCATTCATCTTCTACACAATTCTTGTAATGCTAGAAACAATGCTTTGCTTCCTTCTACTAATAATTGCAGATCATGCATTTTACACAAGAATACAATTGCTACAATAAATGTCCTCGCACTAACAGCCTCCTCCATGCGGGTCCCGCCAACATGAATGGATCTCTTTGTGCAGACTTAAGAAGGCAACTGTTCAGTGGGATGAACCTGGTCCCTGTACCCAACCCGTGTTCCATTGCGGTTTTCCTGAATTTTTCCATGGTCCAGCATGACCAGATAACAACAAGTGGAGGTTTGCGCTTTTTGGTGCTTTTTTCTCCAGAAACTTTGAAAGCTCATCTCCCTGGTTCTACTAATTGGATTTTTGTCATTTTGGTATCATTGTATTTAGTAACTTGTACTCTGTGTATCTATATTAGTTTGAGATTTCACATTATTACTGTTTTAGTGCATCATAAATACTTTACATGATGCCTCTAAGTTAAGGCTGACTGCTTTTGTGTCAAGCTACCAGAGGGTTAAGCACAGGATTGTTTCTGACAATTCATCACAATTAGGTTTTAGCAGAGGTAAGGATGGCTACATTAATATTCAGCTCAAATATTTAACTGCCCCTCAAATTAACTTTGATGAGTTTAAGGTAAGTCCATCCTTCTCTTCAAAACATTGCATGCAGGGATAGGTGATAGTCATCAGAAAGATAACTTTAAATAGTATTGGTATGGAGAGAGGTGCTCCCAAGTGATGTGCATTGTCTCCTTTTCTAGTTAATGTGCATATGGAGTGACTGATATTCAACATTTGCTTGACAAGAGTGTTACAGGTAGAAAGAGGGTCTGAATGGAGTATATGACTGTGTTTTGTGTTGGCATCTGTATGCTGTTATTGAATAATCCAGAAATGAAAGGTTTTGTTTGAACATGACCTGAACATTATCAGTATATATGAATAATATCAGATTATACAGATATATGGAATATGTGTGTGTGTGTCTGTGTCTGTGTATGAGAGATAAAAAATCAACTGCCCATTTATTTGGCAAAACAAAAAGGGTATGAGAAAATGTAGTGATAGCCAAGTCTCCAAAAGACACAGCATAGTAAATGTTTTAAACTCACTATCATTTGATAAGCAAATTGATTGCTACACTATTCAGCGAAGTATTACACACAAATATTGATTCACTTTTTAAATGCTGAGAGCATAAGTAGATATTACTTTGCACTTCCTTTTTTGTTGTTAAGTATAATCTAGGCCTTAAAGTTTAGGAACAAAATATTAGAAGGCTACATTCCTGGGATAGTTAAAAATGGCTGCATGTAAATACTAATATTAGTTAACTATTGCACGACAGTAGAATAGTATTGATTGAACGACATTTCTTTTGCCGTATGTGCATTATCCAAATGTATTTACGATTGGAGGTAAAAGGTCTCGAGTTTCAAATCGTAAATACATTTGGATAATGCACATACGGCAAAAGAAATGTCGTTCAATCAAGGCACAGCAGGCATGGGATCTATGTTTGAGTACACACTTAACAAATATGATATGCCTAAGATTAATGAACGCTTTTTGTATTTTTATATGCTAGTGCCACGGGTGTGCCCAGATGTGGGCCTGGTGCTGACTGCACCAGTACACTTAACTACATCTCACTGACGAGTTCCAGAAGGCTGAAACCAGCCTGAGGTTGTTTGTTTTTCTATCAACAGGGAACCTGGCTTGGCAGATCAGCCTGAACAGTTCCTATTAGAGGAGAACCAAGACTGAAATGCATATGACTGGCCTCGTCTAGAGTGGCAGAGTGAGCAAAAAATCATGGACTGCAATATAACTATTGGCTGTGATTAATTTAAGTATCAGTCATCACTTTTTGTCTACATACTAATGTGTATAACGTTAAATGTGATAATATAGGTTCTGATTTCCAATTATGAATGTTCAAGCTATATCGTTTCTTAGACTATTATACTTGTCCCCTATGTGTCCCCTTGCCTACTGAAATTAAATGCAAAAATGGACCTGAAATCATTAATGTATGTTTAATGGTGATTGTTGACTTGATATTCAGAAGCAATGTAACTTCAAAATATCAAATCTGAAAATGGAGTTGTCTCTTTTACTTTTCTTAAATATCAAAGATGTAATAGTTTGTACTTTTTCCACGCAGAGTCAATTAGGAAAGTCATTACATTTCTGACCTGGGGACAGACGAAGTAGTTCATGCTTATTGCCCTAATTAATGACCCACCACTGTTCAAGACTACAAAGGACTGTACACAAAGCCTGGAGATGGTGGGGAGGAGCTGGCTTGCCTCGTTAGCTAGATGTGAGGACCAGGCTGTCAGTTTAATCTATACAGCTCAGACTCTATTACACCCTTATCGATCGGCTGTCCTAGTTGAAGGTACTACCAAAAGGTGTTTCATTCCCTTTGTGGCAAAGAGGCTCAGATTTGGTTACTAAGACATGAACATACGGGTTTAATAGAACTTATTCTTGCTAAATAATTACACCACGGTAATTTTTGTGTGCTAGCAAGTCAGAGAGATTCCCTCTGTCATATAGCACACTCCCATAACAAGAAATAGTCACACTGTTGGCAAAGTAGGAGTGAGAATTATGGAAATTAGTTTAGGATGTCTCTAGGAGAATCTACCAATGGTACGATGGTCTTACCCTTTAAGACTTCATTTTGAGTTAATCAGATCTCAGAAATAGACTGTAAGTCAGACGAGAGGAGCACTTATATGCCTGATCCTAAAAAGAAGCATTACCAGGACTGTCGTCTAAGCCTTTCAGTAAGACTATGGGGCATATTCTCAAGAACGTGTGATAACCACCGCAAGTTTAGCTTAATGCAACTTTGAATATCGCAGTCTATCGCGGGAAAACAACGCCGTGTTAACGTAGTATTCCCAACCTGGTGGCACCATGCGATAGTCCCACGATAACGCGTCAAATGACCGCGTTAAAATTATGGTGACACCGCAAAAATGCGAAACACGAACGCGAATAAAGTTGCGATGAGGCCAAACCCGATACAAAAATCAGCGATAACCAGCGACAGGCCTGCAATCCCCACGCGTCATGCGGGAAAATGCACTATAAAAGCTGAACAAGAAAAACACCCCATAAACAAAATAAACTGTGTAGCTACATGGATGCACCCGGAACAAGTGCCCAGGTCAACGCAAACCCCACAATCCCCACAGACCACCAGCAAGGAACCTCAGGGTCTGGGAAGGCCAAGGAGAAGAGGAAGAGGAAGACGGGGTACAGTCCGCATGACAACCTGATCGTCGTCACGGAGGTGACAGAGCACTAACAACAACTGTCCGTCACCTCCACCGTGTCATTGGCAACACAGATGGAAAAATGGCATTCCATCGTGAATGCAGCCGGAGTGTCGAGGAGGCCAAGATGTGCAGGCACGATGTGAAAAGCCAAACCAAGCAGAAACCCGCTGCCAACAGGAAGGCAGCAACGGCGAATGGAGGTGGGAGTCCTGCGCCACAGGAGGAGCTGGAGCAAATGGTGGCCACAGTCATCAGTGTGGAGACGGTGCAAGGAGTCGGGAGTCCGGACACTGCTCGACATGACCTGACACAACATCAACAGGGTGAGTAACGAACAGGGACTGTGGGGACGGGCACAATGGCACACATGCACAACGACGTGTAGCACACCGCACACACACAATGACCCTGGGTCATGTCCCTCATCCCCGTGGCACACAGCAGCACACATACAAACATCAAGTAGGCCCCCGTCCACCATGTGTCCAAAGGGGTCCCACCCCACACATCACCAATTACACAACACACACATGCACCCGTGCGAAACACAGCAAAGATGCGTATGTGAGAGCCACACTGACAATGCAAGTGACACCACATGACGAGCAGCATGGCTGGAGAACAATCACCATGACATTGTGCATGCCACGAGACTGAGGTGGCTGAGTGTGGACCACATCCGGAAAGGAGCAGGTCACATTCTGACACATCCACGTGCACAAACAACCACTGACGTCAACAATACATCTGCAGACAAACAATGCACAAGAGTACAAAAACCGACCAAGAGCACAAATGACCCAAGTCGCCAACATCACAGCACCTTAAAAGCACAAAAGCCAAAGGCACACCGCCTCCAAGGGATATGGGGCAGCAAAATCACAGCTGCAGGTGCGACTCTCACACAATGCAGCACACACACATAGCAATGACAGCACATCCACATGGACGACAATGTGGTACACAGTGCAACACTTACACTGCAGAACAGAGGACACAACTGGGTCCGCCTGTGCGTCGAAAATGGCCAATCACATCTGACATAGGAGGAAACTGTGAGATGCAAATGTACGTGTACAACCTCACCTACATCATGTAGTCCAAATGTCCACTGTCCCGCATCAAATAGTCCGCCCCTCCCAAACAGTCACAATGTACATTGTCATGCAGTCTGTATGTAAACTTGAACAATGCGTCAACAGACATGCCAACACAATGTCAACAAGCATCTCCCCTTCACATTGCAGAGGGACAAACAACACCTCCAGCAGAGCAGACCAGACAACTTTACAGTAATGCTTAAGAGGACCTCCACACTTCCGACACCGACGCCCTACAACAGTCCATGGACATCTTAGGCAATCTACCTCCAGGAGCAGGGCAGCACCGCTGCATCGAGGATACCCCACCCCCTGCACAGGCAACACAGCTGGATGCACCCACCACCCCGGCTGGCTCCCAGCAGCCCACCCAAGCACACATCGCATTCCAAGGCCAGGTGTCAGACTGCCAGAAGGGGGTGGCCGAACATGTGCGGGTGGGGTACTACCTCATGGAAGCCGAACTAGATCACATGCGTGGGTGTTTAAGTCCCATCAGGGACCACCTAAACTCCCCAACGGAGACCCACACTGTGACAGAGACACATGCCTTTGCACATTTCCAGTACTGAACCACACCCAGAGCCACAGGATAATCATCCACACCCCCACGCTGGACTGGCGTACGCCTGCCCAGTTCACTCATCTTACGTATTGAGTGGGGGACGACAAAGCTACATGTGCAATGTCTCACCCGCTGCCTGCGGTGACATGGCTGCGTCCTCTGTACATGGCACAATGTAATGTTGTAGGGCCCGGGGCCCTAATGCATACATCATGAGCACACGGACACACTCAGATAGTTCGTTGAACTGGCTACGGGCACGTGCGCTTGACACCTTTATTGGCAAGGTCACATGTACAGTGACGCATGTGCTGGATGTGTGTGGGGTGAGTGTAAGCCAGCCCTCATGGAGTCGTTGGTGCTGGCAACAACTCGAACAGTGATCACAATTAAAGCGGAAACAGAAAACACCAGCATAACAGAAACAACTGTGAAGCATCATGGTGGTAGCCGGAGAAAGTACAGTGTTCACCCAACATGCAAGCAGAATGGTCCATGATTTGTGGTGCACTGAGTTACTGGCACCTGAAGAGCTGAGCAGGGTATCAAGCTGATGATGGCACCCACGACAGGTGTGAGCAACTCTGATAGTCTGGCAGCAAGACACTTCCGACTCTGGCAACTGTTGTTTGGAGTTGGTCCTGGCGGTGGTGGCGTGTGCATCCTGAGGTGATGCAACGTCCGGGCAGGTCAGGACTCGATTTGATGTGTGAGCCCAGGTGAACCGCAGTTGAGGCCGGAGGCAGCGGACAGTGCAGGGCCACAGACACATGGCCTTGATGACCCCCAGTCCATCGACCCAGAGGCCATCCAATATGCTATCAGACAGGGGCCATGACTTGAGCTGCACAGAATTAGTGGCCACGGATGAACTGCGGCTGGCACAGGCACACCGCCACGGGATGGTGACTTGCGGTGCAGTGAGATAGGGCCACGCGAGGTGAGCGGGTCGATGTCGAAGGTGAATGTAGCGGAGGTTTGCGAGGGACAGTGGAAGGTGTCCTCCAGGGCATGATGCAGAGGGCAGAAGCCGGCCGGAAGCGGCAAATGGAGGAGTGGAATGCTACAGCCTCGTTTTTGCCACAAAGTCAGTATCATCGATATGATGATGAAGACAACCCCCAGTCCATAGACTCAGTCGCCACCAAAGTTCAACCAGAAAGTGTCCATGGATGTCGGGGAACAGACTTAGTGGCACCGTAGCTGAAAGGGGATGCAGTCTGCGATGAGGCCAGTACAATGATATCAAGTCTGCCATCAATGAATCATGACTGAATTCCCAATGTGTGACCTACTCGACCGCAGTGTAGGCCGAAGGCGTAGTCATCAAGGGCCCACAGACACGTGTGGTTGGGATGCCATGCACATACTTTGTGTCACCACATCGAAGGGAGTATAGTGATTTAAACTCTGCATTGATATGTGTACTCGGCCATTGTGTAATCAAGACTCAGTTCCAAATGTGTGACCTACTTGACCGCAGTGTAAGCCCGAGGTAGCGGTCAGCAGGGGCCAACAGCCACGTGTCGTTGGCCCGCGATGCACAGAGTTAGTGACACCAGAGCAGTTGTCGGTAGTGTTCGATCACCTCCGTAACGATGATCCTTTTCTCCTCCGGACTGAACTGCGTCTTCCTCTTACTCGTCTCCTTGCGTACAATGATATGGACTCCGCCATGCAGAAATCAAGACTCAGTTCCACATGTGTGACCTACTCGACCGGAGTGTAGGCCGAAGGCAGTAGTCAGCAAGGGACCACAGACAGTAGTAGTTCGAATGCTATGCACAGAGTTGGTGGCACCACATCGAAGGGAGTACAGTAATATAAACTCAGCCATGAAGTGTGTACTCTGCCATTGCATTATCAAGACTCAGTTCCAAATGTGTGACCTACTTGACCGTAGTGTAGGCCGGAGGCAGCGGTGGAGTACGTCAACGAGAAAGGAGTAATGTGGGCCTGTGTCACGGAGGCCGTGATGGTCTGAGGAGGCTGCCAAGGTCGCGGGCTTCGGGCTTGGAGCTTGCCCCGGCACGTGGTGGGCCCTCTTTGACACACGCCGGTGTCGGCAGGTGAGCAGTGAGGCCTGGCTGCGCAGGGGCGGGCATGACGGGTTCGGGGACCAGCGGCCCGGGTGCAGCAGGCGCATAGGATCGCAGGCCACACCTCTCACGGCGACAGCGTCGGCCTCATGGCGGGGTGGGAGGCGCCACCCTTGCAGACACGTTGGGCATTCCTGAAGAGAACCACGCCCAGATCTACATGCTTTTTATTCATACCCCTACGCTGGCCTGGCATACGCCGGGCCAGCCCACTCCGCACACGCTTACAGGGGGGGACGTCACAAGCTACATTTCTGCGATCTTCCCCACTGGCTGGGGTGACATGGTTGCGTCCACTGTCCACTACACTCCAAACACCAGCAGTGCATGTAGACATGGATATGTCTGTGGTCTGCATACTGCAGTCTGTCCAGCACATCTCCACCACACTTGGCATTGTGTACATTCTTATTCATGGGTCACTTGCCTCCTTCGCATATGCCTGGTTCCCACCTCTCCCCACATTCCGCTATTGTGTGGCTGAGGTGCCATGCCGTTGATGGCTCATGTACATGGCTAGCCAAGGTTGCCACAGTAAGTTGTGCTGTCATGTCTGGTGGTTGGGCATGTTGTTTGGCATATTGTATGTGATTTTCTGACGTGTGCAGTGCCAGAGTTGTAAGTTGCATGATTGTGGAGTTGAGGTGTGTGGGGTGTTCATTTGATACTTGCCAACGAGCAGTGCATTCCCACAGGTGCCATCATGGAAGCGCTGGTTGATGTTGGACTGTCGGAAGATGAAGGGATCATGCACACTCCCTGGGTAGTTGGCTACGACATTGGTGAAGAGTCCCCTGTGGTCCACTATTGCCTGCACGTTGATGGAATGCGTGTGCTTTCTGTTGCAGTAATTGTGTGCAGTGTCGGCAGGGGGCACAAGTAGGACATGTGTGCAGTCAATTGCCCCCAACACGTGCGGGAATCCAGCTATGGCGTATAGTCCTTGCTTGGTCTCCAGCTGTTCCTGCGCATTGTGGGGGATGTATAGGTACTGGGGTACCTAGCTGATGATGGCATCCAGGACAGGTGTGAAGAACTTGGATGGGGCTGGCTGTGAGACTCCTCCGACTCTGACGGTTGTTGGTTGGGAGGTACCAGAGGCCAACAGGTGCAGCACAGCCAGCAGCTTTGTCTGCGGAGGGATGTTGGTTGTCTGCTGTGTTGGTACCGTCAGCCTGTGGGCATTGATATTCAGGTTGCGGAGGATGGTTGTCCTTTTGAGCCTGTAGTGGGCATTGACATTGGCTGGTGTTAGGTCTGTGAGGCTGGTGCATTTCCTGAAGGTCCACTGTCTTTGTCTGCGCTGCCTCTGTGGTGGTCCGGGGGGGTGGCGGTCCTGGGGGTGGTGGCGGTGGGTGTTGTTGCCCTCTCGGGGCTCCGGGATGCATGGTGGGTGGCTCCATGGCATCTGTTGTTCTTCATGTGTGGCTCTGGGCTGGGCTCCCTTTGATGGTGCAGGTTGTCGTCCGACTTTACACCAGGTCAGAGCAGGTGTTAATTTCCTGCTGCTAACGCGCCATATCGCCTGTTTTGTGGTCTTATCGCCGATGTGGCTGTTCGTTGAGAATGTTGAGGTGTGGTGTTGTTGCGGATTTTTGCTCGGGAACGCCTACTCTGCATCTCATTAGCGATAGTTGCCGGGGTCATCTGTGGCGATGTTTTTTGCGGATGCTTTTGCAAGTAAACTGGTGGTATCGGCTGTTAGAACCAGCTTGTGAATGGGGCGATAAATTTATCGCGACTTTGGCTGCGATAAAGTGCCGCTAACTCGGCGATAGCTCCTTGAGAATATGCCCCTATGTGTTCTGAATAACATGCTTCAAGATTGTGCTAAGGTCTTTAAGCGGCCAACAGCTTTAGGTGGATCTGGTCTGCCTTCTAGGGATATTGAATTTAGAGTTTGAAAGACTGAGAAGCAGTGAAGGTATGGAAATACAGGAAGCTAACAGTTCGATTTCTTTCTACTGGGGAGAATATGTAGACCTGTATTGATTGAGGGAAGACAATCTTTTTCAAGAGGAATTACCAAGACCAAACATAAAAATCCAGTCATAACAACTGCTATAATAGGCATCCTTGTTTGAAAAGTCCAGTTTTGATCAGTGTTTTATGGAAAATAATAACCATCTCTGCTATTTGCAAAGATAAACATTCTTGCAAAAATATACAAGTGCCCTGCACCACTTGAATCTTTTCTGAACCTTCAAAGCTACTCAAGAGAATTTCTGAAATCCACAGGCCGGTATCATGAAGGTACGGTTCGCCTACTGGGCTCCTGCAAAGTCTGCTGAATTCATGCATGTTACATAAATGCTATAAGAAAAGGGCTTAGTGTGGAAAAGGTCCAACCTCAGTTTTTGAAAATATCACTTCATATACCGTCAATTGCCTCAAGCCTTTAACCATTCAAAGAAGTATTATGAACCCCATATTGTCCTGATACCGCCATTTCACCTACTGAGGGAACAACTGATGACTTTGGAGGATAGCACAGTGGAAAGAGTGAATAGGATAAAACAACAAACTGAAAGAAAAAAACATGAAAATAAGGCAAGAAATTAACGTAGGAAAACCATATCGTGGCCAGGAAATCTGTCAATTCTTTTCTCCGAAAACATACTCCCTAAAACCAAACAGAAAACCTGTAGTGCTTGAAGTAGCCCAACAGGCATCTGGTGCAAATGTAGTCTGTTTTATGATTTATCACATCTACTCAGATCTTCATGATTTAATTTATTTATGGTAATTCCTTCATGGAAAATTATGCTACTTCACTGGTTTATTTTCATTGAGCCTTTCAGTTGGAATGCTTCTTCAACATAGATGTTCTGTTCAATGGTAGGCCTGTCAGCATTTGTGTCTGCTAAGTGGCATATCAAACCTTTGTGGATGAGCATCACTCAGCTGCACATCTGTATTCCAAAGGGGACCATGTGTGGCTGTCTACAAGGATTTCGACCATTCTGATGTTGCATCCAAAATGTGCTCCATGTTTTGTGGGTTGTTGTTAGGTAGTAAGCTTGGTGAGTTTAGCAACTGTGCAATGCTGGGTGTTGGCACATACATGGAGTGCTATGTTACTCCGGTTAAATATGCACAATCATCAGTCCTGGTTCCTGCTCCAATAGTTGCAGATGGGTCCTATATGTATAATGTTGAAACTCTACTTGATTCTCAGTGGCAGCGGGGTCAACTTCAATATTTAGTGGGCTATCGTGCATCTGAAAAGTCTTGAGAGCTGGCTTCCTATATTTATGCACCTTAGCCGTTATCTAAATTTCGTCAACAGCCTCCCTCTAAGACTGGTTCCCGTGTTTTTAAAGACATGGGGGCATATTAACAAGGGCCGGCGATAAATATCGCAAAGCGCGCTTAGCGCTTGCATATTTATCGCCGGCTATCTCTGGAATTTATCGCCCGGTTAGCGCGTTATCAACAACGCGGATCGCCGAGGCGATAAAAATTCCAGAGATAGTGTGGATATCGCCGTTTTCCATGGTGGAAAACGGCGATATCCTAGATGATAGGGCCTGTGGTCTTAGCCACAGAATCCACCCCCCATGTTAAGTATGCCTTAGTCAGGAATTTAACAGACGTTAAATTCCTGCGTTAAGTCATACTTAACGCGATTAAAAAAATCGCTACCCTTCTTTGTTAATATCGCGAAGCTGCCTTCACAATATTTTCCCTGGTTGGTTTCACAGCCACGCCTACTTTGCATCTCATTAGCGATGCAAAGTTAGGCGTGCTGGAAACGGGCGCTAAGTCAGCAAAACACGCGATAGCGTGTCTTTGCTGATCAGGCGATGAAATTATCGCCGCTTTTCGCCCGAAAACGGACGCAAAAGCGGCGATAATTTCATAGCGCCACCTTGATAATATGCCACATGCTGTTTTTTGCGAGGTGATAATGATAGGTTTTGAAAGTTGGGTACAGCAGCTAAAGAACATATACATTGAGCACTCACCAGATATCTCATATATTATATTGTTCTATTTGTCTGTGGGGAAAACAGGACATTTGGCATACAGCACGTCATTCTTGGGTCTAAGATATGGCTAACAGTATCCATTGCCCTTTACTTTCATTGGTCTTGTACAGTTCTGGGGAGACAGAAAATGGTGAGCTGAACACAAGCACATGTAAATCTTATCCTAAATTAATACAATTTCTGCCTAATATGAAATGCACTGTGTGGTATGATAGTGGTATAAACATATCCATGCTGTGCTCATGATTCCCATAGTGCCTCAGTCTCCTTAACAGGCCTTGCACTATTCAAAACCTCTTGTTGTCATTGAGTTAATACACCAGATGTCCAGAGGTCCACGGGGACTCCCATGCAATGTATCCAATTTCCTGGTGCCCTACTTGGATATAGGTTCCAAGTTGGTTCAGCTGGAAGAGCTGTTGCTGAAACAATTGTTTAAATGCAAATCTAAAACCCTTGACTGGGTCAATGTTTCAGTTTAATCTGATTATGTGCATATGTAGGTTAGCTTAACGAGGTGCCCATGTCTTAGTCAGACTTCCATGATATCACTTATTTTTTTCTTTTTTTGTTTGTCCAATGGGTTATAATTACCATTCTCAACCTTTAATCCTGATTCTAACTTTTTGACATGCCCTCATTGCATTGCCATAATAAATGCCATCGCCACTTCCTTTATTGATTAAACCAACACTATCTTGGCCTTTCTGAAAATTCAATCACAAAAGTCCAGTAGATATAGAATGCAGTGAACAGATTTTTACATGTGATAAATAAATATGATCATATGTCACCTAACCTCTGCTACCTTGACTGCATCTGGTTTCAGGCCTTAAATACTGTCTGCAGTGTTGACAGTGCCTTTCTAAATTGTAGACCTAGCTTTATCAAGGAGCAAAATATGTAGCAGGAAGAGTATGCTGCACATGAGGTGCTGTACATTGCGGCTTATGTCCAGATGAAATTAGGTATTAGCAAACAGTATGTGGTTGAACTAAGGCAACAGAGAATTGGGTTAGTAATAGACCGCATGTTGTACAGATGGATTTTTATTATAATTAGGTCTGGTTTTGCCAAGACCTTATGATTCTAATATTTTAATAAAATTATTTTATATTCTATTACTCGCACCATCAAGATGTGCAGCTAAATGCCCCACATATTACGTCACTCAAGATATGTTCTATAACATCATTGATAACATCACTTTAACATCTGAAATAACACAATTTAAACAAAACTGTGCATGGTAGAGCGCGAGTCATAGTTACATTAGGTCACTGTAACTGGTGAATTTCAGTCGTTTTTTGAGTTTAAAATGTTATGTTGTCCGTGAAATCTTCAACTAACTATAACGTCACTTAAACCTTTTTTCAGTCAATATATATTTATATATAAATTCTACCCAGTGACAGTCGCCAATGGATAGTTATAGTCAGGTCAGCTGTTCCATAGGAAAAGTGTTTTATTGTGTTGCCAATAACTTTGGCCCCGTTTGATGAATCTCCACGAAACTTTCCAAAAAAGGATGTTACCTTTTGACAAATGTGTACATGGAAAGTTTCACGGTGATCCATCAAGCGGGGGCCCAAAACACAAAATACCCATGCATTTTCCATAGACTCTTTTATAAAGGGCTACTACAAAACTGAAGTAGAGAATTACACCAAATTTGTCAGGAAGCTAAATCTTGGTCCGCAGCCTGTGCTTTTTTGTGATTTGCTGTAAATCCATTCAGGAGTTTTCAAGAAATTAAGATTAACATATATTTGTATATCTGGACGGTTGGGTCCGCAAGCATCTCGCGAGAGTCCCATGAAAGCGCAAATTCAAAAACTGAGCCCTGTGATTGTTTGAAAGCCCCTCTTTCCCATGAGCCTTCAAGCTCCCAGAAGAGGGAAATACTCTAGCGAGTCCCGCAGGAGTGAGCTCAGTGATTGGCTGACTGTGGGATGTTTAGAACTGAAATTCCCGCCATTACTGTTTACTTTGCTAAATTGCAGGTTTTGGGGAAATTAAGTAGAAAAGCTATATACTCTCCTAGATATGAGTTCTGTGATAAAAGTTGTGGTGGGTGGTAAACTCTGCTCTGCCGGCTGAGTTCACAGAGTTTTTGTCACTCCGCTTGGAAGGCGTAGTTTGGCAAAAAACTCCACCTACGTCACATAGCGGAGTTTACTGGCACCCACCATGTACACCCTGCAGTACACACTTGTACGTGATGAGAACTAGCCGTGTGTAAGCCACATAAAAAGTGCTATTTTGTAGAATTTGCAACTGTGATGCATGAGAATATTACGCAATATTTTGCTGGACCATGATCTGCGCCTGGTTTGAAGTGGCTCTGGAGTCTCTGTGAATGCACCACGTGCCAGTTTGGTAGATTTGGCTTTGTGAGGAGTGTTAGGGAGGTTTGAACTGTTCCTGCCCCTTTGTGCCTCCTTTACATTTATTATCAGGATCTATTGCTCCATGACACGTCAGCTTCCACCATTGACATTTGTGGTGGGTGCACTTGTAAGCCACCCACACCCCAGCAGAGAAGGGGCATGCTAAACATATAGATAAGAGTTTAGCCCCTCAAGTCACACTCACCCCCTTCGTAGCTCCGTCAGGTGGCAGGCGGCAGCCCAGCGCACAAATTAGCGATGTAGGACTCGGAGGGGAGACAGTCCAGGCAGAATTCAGCAGGAACACTTCACGCACTCAGCAGCTGCATGGGCCAGAGGAAGTGGCTCCTTGAGGTGGGTTGCATCACCAAAGCTGCTGCATGGCATAGTAAGGATGATATCAGGCAGGAGCATGCTGCAATGCACCCAAGAAGTTGCTCTTCGGATGGGTTCCCTGGAGGGTGGGATGGCACTAACAGTGATCTCTGATGCTCTACGATCGCAGCACTGACCATTCTCCAGGGCAGATGGCGGAGCAAGGAGCCGAAGGCGGCCGTGTGCAATGGTGGTGCATTTCCTGTAATGGTACGAAGGCCCATCTTCATTCAGTAAGTAGTCCATCTTCCCTTTCTATGGCTCATCGTCCTTGCCAGTACCAGCAGTGGTTTGTGAGTCCCTGGGCTTCCTAGGGCTCAGTGGGGACCGGGGGAGTAGGACCCGACCTCAGGGGGGCTCATCATGGCCCTAAGGCACGGCGCACTCCGGACTGACGTCACCTCCAAGCGTCTCTCCTGCTTTGGTAAGTTCACATGGTGTGAGCGCCCAGGGGCTGCCAGTACGAATGTGGCTGTCAGAGAGTGCGCTGGGCAGCCGCTCCGGCAGAGCTCTTTCATCAAGTGAATCCCCCATACCATCCTTTAGGAATAGGGATGGGCGAGTGGAGCAACTCCACCCGTGGAATTCCACAGAGTTTTTATGCAACTCTGCGGAATTCCACGTAGTGCAACTCTGGGAGCTCTGCCCACCCCTAGATAAAAGTAAATAATTTTACGATTTTGCAGAACTCTCACAGAATCGTGCACAGTAAAAGGAGTCAGTGACTTCTCAATACACTTAACTAGCAGAAATTCATATTGCCCCCCTAAGTATTGAGAGGAGGTGTGTAAGGCATAAGTACTGTGAAAAAATGTTGCGATCTCGTGGGACACCCGCAGGATCATGAAAAGTAGAAAGGAGTAGGTGATCTTTAAATTCACTCTGGCATGCACACTTCTTACTGTAGCGAGGAGTCTTACTGGAGATGGAATTTACCAGATCCTACTATTTACACTTGTCAGCTGTGGAAGAAATCTGATCAGAGAGTTGAGTCTCTCCCCACATCCTACTACGCACATCTGCAATCCAAGAGAGAGGTCTCAGTGGAGAGACTAGTACCTCCAGACACCCTACTATGCCCACCCATCATCTGAGAGAAAGATCTCAACAGAGAGACCAGTCCCTCTCTATACCCTACTACATACACATGCTGTCCAAGAGAGAGGTCTCAGTGGTGAGACTAGTCCCTCCCCACACACTACTAGGCATGTTTATTACCCAGTGGAGGGATGTTAGTGAAGAGGTTAGTCCTTCTACACACCCTACTACGCAACTCATCATCTGAAAGAGAGCTCTCAGTGGAGAGGCCAGACCCTCCACACACCCAACTATGCACACCTGTTTTCCAGGAGCGGGGTCTTAGTGGTGAGGGTAGTCCGTCCCCACACAATACTATCAATGCTTATAACCTTGTGGAGGGGTGTTGGTGGACTGGTTAGTCCCTCCATACACCCTATTAAGCACACCCAACAGCCCAGAGAGAGGTTTCAGCAGAAAGGCCAATCTCTCTTCACACCCTATTACATATAGTCGTCACCCAAGAGGAAGGTCTTAGTGGAGAGGCCAGTTCCTTCCCACACCCTATTATGTACACCTGTCATCTGAGAGAGGGGTCTCAGCTGAGAGGCCAGTCCCTCTCCATACCCTACTATGCACACCCATCATGCAAGAGAGGGGTATCAGTGGAGACACCAGTTCCTGCACACACCATACTATGCACACCTGTCATCTAAGAGAAAGGTCTCAGTGGAGAGGCCAGTCCTTCCCTATACCCTACAGTGCACACCTGTTGTCCAAGAGAGAGGTCTCAGCAGTGAGGCTAGTCCCTCCCCAAACACTACTATGCATGTTTATCACCCTGTGGGAGGGGTGTTGGTGGAGAGGTTAGTCCTTCCACACACACTGCTATGGACACCTGTCATCTGAGTGAGGGGTTTTAGTAGAGTGGCTAGAATTTCTCCACCCCCTACTATGCATAACCATCATCTAAGAGAGATGTCTCAGCAGAGAGGCGAGTCCTTCCCACATCCTACAAGGCACACCCATCATCTGAGAGAAGGGTCTGAGTGGAGAGCCCAGTCCCTCCCTACACCGTACTACGCACATCTATCATCAAAGCGAGGGATCCAAGTGGAGAGGTGAGTCCTTCCAGACATGCTACTATGCACATCTGTCATCTGAGACAGAGGTTTTAGCAGAGAAGCCTCCCCCACCCTACTACACACACCCATCATCTGAGACAGAGGTCTCCCTGGAGAGGCCAATCCCTCTCTACTTCCTCCTATGCACAGCTGTCATCCAAGAGAGAGATCTCAGTGAAGAGAGCAGTCTGTCCTCATACCCTAGTACACACATCCGTCATCCAAGAGAGATATCTCTGCGGTGAGGCCAGTCCCTCCCCATGCCCTACTATGCACAACTGTCATCCAGGAGAGAGGTGTTAATAAAGAAGCCAGTCCTCCCCATAATCTACTATGCACATAGGTCATCAGATACATAGCTGTCAGTGAAGAGGTCAGTCTCTCCTCACAACCTACTATGCACACCCATCATCCAAAAGAGTAGTCTCATTAGAAGAGAGTGCAGTCTCTCCCCATACCCTAAAATGCGCACCCATCATCCGAGAAAGAGGTCTCAGCCGAAAAGGCCATTCACTATCCAAAGTCTACTATGCACACCCTTCCTCTGAGAGAGGCATCTGAGTGGAGAGGCCAGCCCCTCCCCATGCTGTACTACGCACATCTATCATCCAAGAGAGGGAGCTCAGTGGGCAGGTGAGTCCCTCTAGACATCCTACTTCGCACATCTGTCATTTGAGAGAGAGGTCACATGTAAAAGCCCACTCTCTCTCTTTAACCTAGTAGTCTGAGTAATGAATCCAGTTTCTTCAGTTTAGAGTCGTTTTTATATATATTAGGCTTATTAGTCTTGCTGGAGTCAGATAAATATATGGGTTGAGTCCGCTGTTTGGATGCTCCCACTCTTGTGAGAGTCCTGTGAGTGTCAATATCCCCAAAAAACATAGTTATTATATGAAAGAAATATTGGTTAAAAGGTGTCCATTTTGTAAAGAGTATGGTATTCAATGAGTTTGCAATTCTGTTGCGATCCTGCTAGAGTCTAGCAACAGTAGTTTGTAAGCTTCAGGAAGTGAAGTGAAGCTTCCCACATGAGGCTTGTGCGATCTCGTAAGAGTCTCACGAGACACGCTTGAAAAATTACTGATTCTGCCATGAGGTGTTTTCACGCAAGATCGTATGGGAAGGCCTAGAAAAAAAGGAGCATTTTATATTTAGGTCAAGCAATAGTTAACATTGCCAGTAAATTGTTGAAGAAAGGCTGTGATTTTCTCCACAAACACAGATAGCTGAGATTGTGCTAGGTGGTTTGGGGAGAAGGAACTCTCTTTTACTCTTGTTCAGCAGAGGTGATTTTATTTGGAAGTTAAAGAGACTGGTGTATACAGCTGCATTTAAGACATAGCTCCAGCTTCAGGTAATTAAAATTATAGTTTATTTAAAGTATGGTGTGTGTCAATACAGAGTTTATAATGTCTTTATAAAAATATATATGTTTAAATTCTGTGCTTTTGAAGGTATTGGTGATTATTTGTCAAATTTAAAATGTGAATAGTAAGAAAATTAGTAATTAATTTCTTTTTTTTAAACATGGAGGGCCTATGTTTTCTTGGAAACTTTGAACACAGGCCCTTAACTTTGTGGAGAAGTGTCTTTAGGTACCCTACAGTTTATAAACTTATTTTACACCATGTTTACTGAGTGAAAAGCTGTTTGTAGAGGTGTAGGTTTCTCAGTATAGCTTCTGAGAAGTTTACATTAGAATGCAGAGAGATATCAGCAGGGATTCTTGTTGTGTAAAAAATGAAGTGTTCACCCTGTCTACAGTTGTAAATGAAGGAGGTAGTGTTTTAAACAAAGAATCAGGAGTGTGTTAATACAAGCGTAGTTTTTTCCTTGTTGATATCGGTGAATATAATGTCAATGTACACCACAAAATGTGCATGCCCAACAGCGGCAATAGCAGTAAATCCAATGTCGATGTACGCCATAAACTATGCACACATAACATTGTCAAAAATAGAAAAAGCAATGTTGATGTATGCTATGACAACTGTATGCAGAATAATAAGAATGTCAGTAAATATGATATCAATGACTGCCATCTTTTATGCACACACAGCATCAATCTCATATCATTGCTGTCAGATTCTCCCAAGATGACCTCCCCAACAACCCCGAGTCAGATAGACCCTGCAACCTAAACCTAGGCCTACTGATTCATAGGTCACAGGTGGGGTTACATTCAGCCTGAAAACAATCGCGCAACCAGGGAAAACCATGATCAATCCTACAGATAGGAAGCTACACCACAAACAGGTCAGAGGAAATTGGCACCAATAAAACATGTTTGGCAAAAAGCTCATGTTCCCAAAATACCACAAAGTTAGATGCCACAAGTAGTTAGGAACACTCAGCCAATCAGGACACAGCATGCAAACCACACGTAGTGATCACACTCTCCACATCTGGACACATACACACTGGCCAACACTAGCTCTCCCCAAAGTCGAGAGCCACCTGGGTCCCCTTTATCAGATTGTTCTATTTATAATTTATGACTAGGCCCGGACCCACATTCTCAACAAGAATGTGTCAAAGATTTATTGTACTTCTAGAAACTGTATAAAATGCCAGCCAAAACCTCTGTACATTGAGATTGTCTTTAGATGCTACTCTGTCGATGTTCTCCCGGTCGCTGCGTTTAATTAAACCAACTTGTTCCTGTTTTGCCAACCGCCTCTTGTCTTTTCATTTTGTTAAGGTAAATTCATATCCGAGCAACGCCCTAAACTCTAGCACACAGAGTTTTTGCCCTTATCAAAGGTTTCAGTGGAGAGATTTCCTTTTCTAGATTGAAATACCCTGCTCACTGTTAGCAAAGGTGTGTCGAGAGGAATGTGTTACTCCGTAAACTTTATGAAACCAGCTCTTACCTTGTAAAGAGGTGTTAATAGTTAAAGCGTATGTTATGCAATGTAGGTGCATTCTCCTAGCTGTGTGTAGTATATTTTGGATGATCTTGATGAGTTTCTCAGGCCAGGTATTTTAAACATTGAAAGTATAATTAATAAAACTCCTCATTAACTGTTGTATTGATCTTGCAAATGTTTGTAGGTAGCTCAACCACAGATTTGAAGCCATGTTCCGCTTTATCTGTAACAAAAAAATTATGAAAGTGGAGAGACTTTCAGGAGAAAGTTTTAACAAATTATTGTGGGTGAAAAATGTACAAAAGTTTAGAAAATGTAATAATGAATCACTATCATTATTGAGCAGTATGTAACTTTTAATTTTTCTTTTTGTGTATGAGGAAAATGGAAAACAGAGCTTGTTGTAAAGAAAACTACCATGGGACAAAATATATAAAGGAGAAAAATTAAACTTTTTCACTTTTGAAGAAGCAGGAAACAATACCTTTGTGGAAATACAAGGAAAAACACTATTGCTTGGACGTGAATTTATGTTCATGTGAAACTTATCCTAGAAGTTATAGATTTACGAGAACAAATAACTTGCTTATAGAAGACGAAAGACACAGCCTTATTTACAAAGGTTGGATTGGTAGCAGCCTGACACGATAGTGCTTGAGGTGGTAGTGTATGCGCAGGTGGAAAAGATGTAAAAGCTTCTGAAGTGTGGATTATTTCACAACAGCAAGCCATCTGAGCACTGGCAAGTGTCTGTGAACACGTAGATCTTAAATGATTCTACATACCAGTAGTGGTTTTGCTGTACTGTTTCTTTCTCACTCTGCTGAATTCTTTATTTTAAAGTTTGCAAGTTACAAGCTCTTCATATACCTTTTTTCTTCATGCTCAAAAACTGCTGGTTTCTACTGATCAATCTCGGTAGAATATATCATAAATGACTGAAGCTGGTTGTACTGTTCTATTTAGAATTGTTGATATGGTTTGTTGATATAGTTGTTGTAGGTTTGTAATGCTTTTAAATTAGTTTATTGTAATATAAAATGTTTAAAGTTACTACAGATTTTTTTTTACTTACTAGTTGTTTTAGATTCCAATATTATGACAGTATTTGAACGCTCACTGAAACTCGCAGTTGCAACTCCTTGGACTGTACAGGTGCTCCTGCATGTCTGTGTATCCATATGGTATGCACATCTTTTATGCCAGAGAGAGACGTTAATGGAAAAGCCAATTATTTGTACACTCTACTACACTCACTTGTCATGCAAGATTGAGGTCTCAGAAGAGAGACCAATCCTTTTTCACACTATCTTATGGAGAACTCTCATACAAGAGAGAGATCTTGGCAGAGAACCAGCCTTTCCCAATACTTTACTATGCACACCCGCCATCCAGGAGAGAGCTAGGTTTCTCAGAGGACAATCTCTCCACACACCCAAATATGTGTGGGCATTAATCTGGCAAGAGGTCTCAGCTGAGAGGCCAGTCCCTATCTACACCCTACTACACCCGCGTATTTCTCTGGAGACAGGTTTAAAAAAAAAAGAAAACAGTATTTTCCCACACCCTATGGAGCATGGTTGTCATCCTGGGAAGAGAGCTCAGAGGAGATATCATTCCCTCTACACATCCTAATATGTACACCCATTATCTTGCAGAGAGGTGTTAGAGAGCAGGTCTGTGTCTTCTCACAATCTATTCCTTATGGATGTGAGCTTGGCGAGAGATGTCAGCACAGATGCAATTGTTTGACACAATGTACTACACATGTACATCACCCTGTGGAAAAGTGTGAGTGGAGAGGACAATCTCTCCTTACACTCTATTATATGCACCTCTTACTCTGGAGAGAGAGGGCAGTTCCTGTCTATACCTCACTATGTATAACTCTCACTCCGGGGAGAGCTATGTACTATGTATATCTGTTACCATGAGAGGAGATGCTATCAGAGAGGGCATTGTTTTTTACATCCTACATTACACATATGTTATCCTGGGGACAGGTCTCAGTAGAGAGGTATTTCATTTCTCATGCCCTAATATGGATACTCCCCCATGCCCTCTTATGCACACTCGTCACTGTGAGGAGAAATCCTGATGGAGAAATAACTCCCTCTCCACATAGTACTATGCACGCTTGTCTCCCTAGGGAGAGGTCTCAGTTAGAGGTCAGTCTCCCTCCTCATTCAAGTATGCAAATCCATCATGCAAGACAGAGTTCTCAGCATAGAGGTGCTTTCCTCCCCCTACACTACTTGTACATCTGTCATGCAGGGAAAAGTTGTGAGCAGAGTGGTAAGCCCCTCCTCACACCATAATTTGCATGCCCATCATCAGAGAGAGAGGTCTCAGCAGAAAAGCAAGCTACTCCTTGCACCCTACTATGCATACCTGTCACCATGCATTAGGAGAGAGGTCAGTTTTTCCGCATAGCCTGCTACAGACACCTGCCACCCTGTGAAGATGTGTTAGTGGACAGGCAAATCCCTTCCCACACACTACTGACCATCTCTGTTGCCCTAAGGAAAGGTCTCAGCGGTGAGGCCACTACTTCCTCATACCATACTGCACATCCTTGTGGTCCTGGAGAAAGGTCTCAGTGGAGAGGACAATCTTTGACTGCACCGTGGTATTTGGACAGAATAGCGAAAAAAACGTGATACAAATTTATTGTGTCAAAAATATTGGGACATCAAAAATATTGTCGACAGAAATATCGATGGTAAAAATATTGTTTTTATTGTTGTTTTCAATATCGATGTTGAAAATATCATTGCATGTAATATTGTTTGTAAGCATTAATTAGTATGTAATATCTTGTAATGTGGATGGTTTTCATTTTTTGGGACATTTCTTTAGTAATGGATTATGTTTTTTTATGAAAATGTTGACGTTTGTGTTTTTAGTTGTAATAATGTAAACAATTAATTGGTAGCTTTTTTTAGTAGTGGAATATTGGGTTTTTAGGGGATAAGGATGGGGACATTTTTAAAGAATGTATATTACCATTTTAATATATAAGGAAAATAGTTTAATGACATGCAAATTAATTATTTAGAATTTTAAAGTATATTTTATTATAGCAATATTTGTAATACCTTTTAATGTGATGTTATATAAGATATAAATTAAGGGTATTATATATGTATTATTAAATATTAAAAACATACATTTATGTTTAGGTAGACTATTTAGTGATTTTTGTATATAAAAAATATTAAAAAAATTTAGCAAATGATTTTTAAAATGTGTGTTAACTTTTTTATAAATGTTAAAAAATATGAAATGTATACATTTGTTTACAAAAAAATTATTGTGGTTAATTTCGTGTATTTTTAAGTTTATGAATATTAACAAATAATTTTACTTATTTTTGTTTTTCAATAGCAATTAAAATAGTACTATTATAATTTAAAATATAGCTATGATTATAAAGGATTGTAGTTAAATTAGTGTGTTTTTACATAACAATTTACTAAATTTTATACTTCACAGAAATTGTGAGAATATGTAGTATTGATTGTCTTTGTAATAAGTTTTTTGGTAGTTTGTTTTATTTTAAAGTGGATATTGTACTTTTAAACTTTTTAGTGTACATCTCCTTCCGCAATACGGTTTAGATTGGAATGGCTATAATAAATGTCACCCTTTTAGTGTCCAACACCTTGCCCAATATGGTTTACATTGGAGTGGAAGTATTAAATGTAATCCCTTTCATGTTCAACACCTTCCCCAAATTAGTTTAGATTTGAGTGGGAATAATAAATGTTACCCCTTTAGCGTCCAACACCTTCTCCAAATTGGTTTAGATTAGAGTGCGAATAGTAAATGTTACCCCATTACTGTCCATCACCTTGCCCAATTAGGTTAGATTGGATTGGGAATAGTAAATATCGCCCCTTTAGTGTCCAAACGCTTCCTCAAATTGTTTTAGATTGGAGTGGTAAAAGTAAATGTCCACCCTTTAGTGCTGAACACCTTCCTCAAATTGGTTTAGATTGGGGTGGGTATAATAAATGGTGCCCCTTTAGTGCCCAACACCTTCCTTGAATTGATTAAATTGGATTGGGAATAGTAAATGTTAACCCTTTAGTGTCCAACACCTTTCCCAATATGGTTAGATTGGCATGGGAATAGTAAATGTCACCCCCTTAGTGTCCAACACCTACCTTAAATTGTTTGAGATTGGAGTGGGCATATTAAATGTCCCCGCTTTAGTGTCCAACACTTTCCCCCAATAGGGTTAGATTGTGGTGGGAATAGTAAATATTACCTGTATAATGTCCAACACTTTTCACAAATTTCGCATGAGAAAAACATGTTACACATTTTCCAGTATTTATTTGCTTCCAATTTTTTTATTAGTGTACAGTTTTACAATTTGTATTATAATACTTAAAGTAAAAAAATCCAAAATATATAAAATTATGGAATTTAAACAATTTTGCAGTATTTTTAATAATAAAAAGTCAGGTAAATCATATGTATATACATTAGCATGTTATACATTTTGAACTGTTATTTTTTATTGTTAATAATTTGTTAACATTTATCACCTTTTTAGATATTTATTGTTAATATTATTTTCACATATGTTTTAATAGTATATATTAAATATTTATATATACTATGTACAATTATTTAATTTATACCATACAATTTTTTCATAATTTTTTATAACATTGAGTGATACGTTTTATGTTTAATAATTTTGTTATTTAACATTTCTTAACTTTTTTCATTTATATAGATCAACATAATTTTCTTGTTTAATTAGTTTATACTAGATAATTGCATATATTTTATACTATTATTTATTTTATACGTTACAAGTTTTCATAATTTTTTATAATGCTGTTTGATATGTTTTATATGTGTAGTAACTTTTACCCCTTAAACTTTTTTTGCAATATTTTCCATCCATCTTCTATTTTGTTATCTATTTGTATTATTTTTGGTGTACTTACCCCGAACCAGATTGCAATAAAGTGCTGCTGTTTTTCGAAACAGGTAAGTCCTTTTTTAAGGATTTTTTAGGAGTTTTGAGGGTAGAGGGCATTTAGGAGGGAAGTTTTAAAGTTAGGTATAAAATTGTTTGTCAGTTTTTGGTATATTTAGATCGATTGCTGTTATTAATTTACACTAGTTTGTTGTTTGTGTTTTTTACATTGTTTTAATAATTTATAACTATGTAATGTTAAATTGTGTGGTGTTAGGTTCCAAGATGAACTGTTATGTGTCTGTACTTTTGGGAATGTTATGTGTTTTGCAGATGAGTTTTTTCTATTTCTTTTGCAGGGTTTTGTCAACAAATGCTTTTGATGGACATCTGGATTTGTCATTTTGAAAGAAATCAATTTGGTTTATAATAAACCAATTGTTTTTACTTTGATTTCCTTTTTTGGGTTTCTAGGAGTGGTTCTTTTTTAAGACCATTTTCCGTTTTTTTATGGGACCTTGAATCTGTGGATTACTTCGAGTAATTTTGATTGGAATCATTGTATGTTTGCAGTTTTTTGGGGGGATTTTTGCATTCATTTCATTTATTTTTGGTGGATTACTAATTTTTGTTACGTGGAGTCAGTGTAAGATCTGCAGCTTCAAAACAGTAAGTTTTAATTCTTTCATTTATTGTGGGTCTATTGTTTATATTGATTATATGTGGTTCTTATGTGAAATTCTTTGGATTTTGTGTAATTATTTTATGTGATAGATTGAATTTTATTTTGTCTATTTTGTTTGGTGACAGTTACATTTTATTTTAAACAATGTATCTATAGTTTTATTATGGTAGTCTTTATTAATGTTGTTATTGCTTGACTGATCTAATAAAATATTTTATTAGTTAAAAAAAAGATTTTGCATGTTGGGTTAAGAGTTTGTTGTATTTTTTTATGACTGTGGTAGGTTAAGATTGATTTTAGAGAGTATTTTAGCTATAATTTCTAAGTAATGTAGTCCTTTGTTATTTATGAAGGGTTTGACTTTAAATTGTATCGTGTTGTACAGTTGCGCAGTGTGGATTGTAAGGTATTGTGCCATCCTTCCACTGAGTTGTTTGTTTTGGCTTCCTGTGCCAAGGTGCTGTCATTCACACTCCACCAAGGTATTTGGAATTTGGATTGGCGTCTGTGTCTGGATCGATGCAGTCTGTCAACCCAAGTGTCATTGAAATAGCCCTTTAGAGGACTTAGGGCCTGATTATGACTTCGGTGGTCCGACCGCCGGACCGCCGTTGCAGCGGTTGGGAGAATGCTGCCAAGCCAGTGAAATCCTGACCGCCATATTATGAATACACCACCGGGCTGGCGGTTTTGTGTTGGTGGTGCCCCCGGGGGGGGCATGCATTGGCTCATAGAGAGCCTGAAGCATATGCCGGCACCGTGGCAGAGCCACTTGCACGTCGGGTGCACTGTGTACCATGCACTGTGTCGTGCATGGCATTCAGTGCATGCACAAAAGTGCAGTAAGAAAGGGCACACCATATGCTCCTGGGCACTTTGCCCAATGGGCAAAATTGACCTGGGGCCCTGTTTGGGACCCCTTCCTTGCCTTTCCGCCAACCTTTTCATAATGGGGTCCTTGCCATAAAAAGATTGGTGGAAAGTCAGGTCATGATTGGGATGGCGGTGCAGGTATCGGCACCGCCTCCCATCTCACCGCTTTCCCCACTGCCACCACTACAGGATCCAGGATCCTGGCGGTTGTGATGGTCTAGAGGAGGTCTAACCGCCAAGGTCATCATTGGGTACCTGACCACTGTACTCGTAACCAGGCCCTAAGTTTGTCTTAATTTTGCTGGTAGAAAGGGTTTTCTAATAGTAAATTGTAGTTGTTGGCTACCTCTGTGACAGGGACATAGTCTAGTGCTTTCATTGTTTTATTTAAAAGGCAAATTGACTGTTTGTGTGCAATATTCCACACTTAGGGGGTTATTATGATAGCGGTCAGTCGAACAGCCGACCGCTATCGCAGAAGTCAGGAGACTGCCCGACAATCAGTCGGTGGGCCAACCACTGCATTAGGATACGACCGCTGGGCTGGCGGTGGCAAAGTGCTCCTTTACATGGTAGCTTGTGCTGTGGCCCAGGAAAAGGGCTGCAGCTCAAGTCGCCATGTAAAGGAGCACTTCCTGCACATCCATGCACCGTGTGCCATGCACCATTCGATGCATGCCACACGGTGCATGGAGGTGCGTGGGGCCACTACATGTACCCCCTGGCTACTTTACAGTGGCCCAAAACAGAAGGGGGCCCTGTTTGGGACCCCCAATATCCATTCCATGTCTGTTTTTTAGATTTGTAAATGTTTCAGGTGACTGGTGAATAATTTGTTGATATATGTCTATAGTAAGTTTTTGGTTCATTTAATTTAATGGTTTTATGTGAAAAGTGTTTCAGTGTGTTATTAATGGTTATTTAGTTATGTTGGTGATAATATTGTACTTGCTATTGTGTGGATCAATATTTTAGGCATATTCTATGGTTACGATATTTTTGTTTCTGATATTTTTGCTTTCGATATCTGTAAAAAATGATATTTTTAACAACGATATTTGGGTTCTCAATATTTGTGGTTTTTATAGTTAAGATTTGGAGTCGAGAATTTTGTTAGTGATATTTAATTACCAACATGTTTGTGTTTTGATTATTGTAGAATCAATATTATGTTGTTGATTACTACATCCTACTATGTATGTCTGTTATCCTGGGGAGAGGTGTCAGTGAACAGGCCAATCCTTTCTCACACCCTAATTTATATGGTTATTGTCCTGGGAAGAAGGTCTCAGAGGAAAGGCCAATGCCTACTCACACCTGTCATGCTGTAAAGAGGTCTCAACTGTGAGGCCAGTCCCTCCCCACACCCTACTATGTATACTGCTCACCCCAGGTGAGGTGTCAGTGGAGAGGCAATATCCCTTAACACCCTACTATGCACACTGTTCACCTTGAAGAGAGGACTCAGTGGAAAGACCAGTCCCTCCCCACACCTTACAATAGACAGTTGTTGGGAGAGGTGTCAATGAAAAGTCTAGTCTCTCCTCACACATTACTGTGCATTCCTGTCATATTGTGGAAAGGTCTCAGTGGAGAGGCCAGTTTCTTCACAACCATACTAGTGGGGACTGTAAAACATAAGTACCGTAATGAAGGAAAGTGTAAATTCTTTATCCCAAAAATTTAAATCCTGCGAGACCCTCGCAGAATCTTAGAAAAGTAGGGAGGGGTAGACAAAAGCTCTCTCAAGAGAGGCGTCTCAGCAGAGAGGCTTGTGTGTTTGTGCACTCTACCATAAACACCCTACTACGCACAGGTGTCATCCATGAATAGGTTAAATGTATGAGCTCACGAGAGCCGGACAAAAATAGAAGTGGATCAAGGCGTTTGGGTGTTCCCGCTCTTGTGAGAACCCCGCAGGTGTCAGTATCCCAAAAAAAGGCAGTTTAACATGAATGAATCACATAATGTAGGAATAGGGTGGCTCTGACAAGTGTTATTAAGGAAGATCTGTTTCCTTCTGCAGTGAAGTGCACTACATCTCACCTATAGACGCATATCAAAATGGATAGGATATTGTTATGATCAATAGAACCCATGCCATGGTCATGAAGAAATTCAGAAATTGTGTTAGTAAAATACTTCTGGGACTTCTCAATCTTAGGACCATTGCCAAATTTGCCTTTGACATATATTAGCATATACAAGGGCTGTGTGAGGAAAAAGAGACATCAATTGTGAAAAGATCTCTTTCATTTGAATTTCAAGTGCATCCCATGTGAATGTGTCTAGATGATTGCCACCATAGTGCACTATCATCAGGCCTGGGTGCTCCCAATCCAAAATGCTCTCAACCATTGGTAACATTTGATGCCACTTCATACCTCTATGGCCAATCCAAGTAAAGTCCATGTTTGGAAATCCAAGATTTTTGACAATGTCACAATTAATGGCATAGTCTCTACCCAAGTGGATGAAGTTGTGTCCCAAAATCCAGAGGCAAACCATGTTGCAGTATGGAGTTGTCAGTCACAACAGGAGTGCTCAGCAGAATGAGTAAGCTTCAGGAGTACTATGGAGTTACATGAGAAGAGAGAAAATGGGAGGGTAGCAAAAGTATACTTGTACTTGGTAGATTTTGACAGTTAGAAAAGTAGGTTAGGTTGTGACCAACTGTTCTTTGTATGGAGCAGAGTTACTGGTTAAACAGTATGGGTTTTTCTATTGGATGGTTTTAAAATTCTGCTACGATCCTTTGAGAATCTTGCATAAGCCATTTGCAAGCTTCTGTAGGTGAAGCATGCTATGCGGCTACGTACAATTCCGCGAGACTCTTGCAAGAGTCGCATGGAAATTTACTGAGTGACCCTGCCATGTGGTCTTTTTACGATCCCATGAGAGTCTTATGAGCTCAATTGTACAGGGAGATAAAAAGTGTGTATCAGCACAGTAAAAGTGTCATTAACTGCTTAATAAACCACAGGTTGCCAATGTTCATAATTAAGATTAAAAAAGCTTAGAAAAACAATCAAAGGGGATTGTGGTACTTGTAGTACATGTACTGTGGAAGAGATGCATTTGTGTGAATAATGCATGACTGAGGTTGTATTAGGATCAACCAATAGTTGACATTCCCTATACACATTTAAAAAAAAAAGCTATGATGTGATTGGCTGCAAGGCTTGAAGGTACAGATACTCATATCTGTTGCATAACCTTAGACACCTGAGATCGCCCTTGATGGTTTGAAGGTGAAGGAAGTATAATCTCTTTGACTTGTGCTCTGCAGAGGTCATTTGATTTTTCAGTAAAGGAGAATGGTGTATTCAGCTGCCTTCAACATACAGCTTTATTTGCAGGTAATTAAAAATAGAGTGCAATTAAAGTATGAGGTCTGTGTGTAAATATTTAAATAATATGATATATTTAGAAATTAGTTTCAATATCTTTGTTCATTATGTGAGTACTAATTATTTTGATTGTTAAAATGTGATTGCCAATCTCTTTACTACTGAAACTTTTTTAACACGTGATAAGAAATGAATATTGAAAATGCTATAGTAATAGTGTTGTTCTAGTGGTAATTCCACTTTTCTGTTTATTCTCTGTGTTTATTTTACTGTGTTAGTTGGTGCTGAAATTTCATAATTTTTATAAAATTAATTGTGATTTATAAATTTAGAGTGCTTACTATTGAACCTTAAGTAATTCTGTTTTTAATATGTTATGGCGGTTATAGGGGGTTCTTGAAATATTTTTGTATTGAGTTCTATGTATCTCTCTAGAGTACTGTATTTTCCAAGCATTAAACTTAGTATATATAATTTTGGACAGTGCATGACCAAACACAATGATACAGCGTGTTCAGTAAGATAGAAGGTGTTAGAAGTGGGAGACTTTCTCAATAAGGCTTATAGAAGTTAGGTATCATCCAGTAGACAAGTGTTAGCTAAGAGGATTTGTTGTCATAAAAATGAAGTACTGAGCCTCTATAGAGTATTAAGATAAGGAGCTAATGTATGAAAATGTACTGCAGAGATTATATATTCTGTAATGATGGGAAAAACAGGGTATAGTGCTTCTGTTATACCATCTACCTAGTCTTTACTTTGTAGTGATGTGTTATTGCAGAGTCTGTTTTTGTGAAAACATATCATTAACCCTGTTTACTGGAAGAAAAGTGTGTTCAGATAGCTTAGTTCCTCAATAAAGGTGACTTTAATTGGTACAGAGCTATTAGTAGAGAGGGATTGTTTTATAAAACTCTGCCATACAGAATGTAGTACATTTTGAAATGTACTAGCACAGGCCCTAATTTTTGTCTTAATCATTCTACACAGATTGTTTTTTTCAGTTCAGAGGTATCACTAGAGATGATCACCTCAATGTAGTGAACCAAACAGCCTGTTCACTCAGAGAAATCATCTTTACAGAGAGATGAGTTTGTTAGTAACCCCTTTCACAGGCATCCTCCATCTTGATGAGACATTTTACCAGAGAGGCCATGTTGTCATTAAAAAGAAACATAAACCCTGTATACAATTATAACAAAAGGAGACACTTTTTCATCAAACTGTAACATACAGCATCTGTACCCACATCAAATGTGATAGTACAAGGCCTAGTTTTTAGATGGACCCTTCTACACAGATCTTTTGTCCTTTTCAGAGGTGTCTGTGGAGAGATTGCTATTTGTAAAGTGAGTCTAACACCCTGCTCAGTCTGAGAAAAGATCTGTAGACAGAGATGGGTTCATTAGGAAAGCCATTCACACCCACAGATTAACCTGTAGAGAGGTGTTAGATAAGATGGTGTGATATTATAAAACTGAACCCTTCATACAGCATGTTGCGTTAGAGAAATCGTCATTATAGAGGATGAATTACTGACTAAGGCCTTTTACATGCATCCTTTAATCTGTACAGAGCTATTAGTAGAGAGGTAATGTTGTTAAAGAAGTGATCAATTTACTCTGTATACAATTGTATTGGAAATGTTTCGTTTTGCATCAAGGTTTACCATGCTCAATCTGTACTCTGTAAAAATGTTATGGCACAGGGCCTAGTGCTTCTCTGAAACCTTTTACACACACCATTTGCTCTGTTCAGAGATATCAGTAGAGAGCTTGCTGTTTGTGAAGACAGCAGGTGCTAGTTCTATAAGTTATTTTACACAGACTGTTTTCTCTCTCCTGAGATGTCACTAGAGGGGCTGCTGTTATAGAGTAGGATGAGATAGAATCACTTTTATGAAACTATACCATATAAAATGTATAGCATTTTGAAATACATTAGCAGAGGGCCTAGCTTTTCCTCTTAGTCCTTCTACACAGACTGTCTATTCTGTTCAGAGGAATCGCTAGAGAGTGTGGCCTTACTGTCGTGAACCAAAAACCCTATTCACTCAGAGAAAACATCTTTACAGAGGGATTTCTCAGTAAAGCCTTTCACACCCAGCCTTGATCTTGAAGAGAGATGCCACCAGTGAAACTACGTTGTCATAAAGAACAAGTATATACCCTGTATACAGTTATAACAAAAGGAGACCCTCTTTTGCCAAACTGTAGGATACAGAATCTACAGTGTCTTGAAATGTGATAAAAGAAGTGCTACTGTTTATTTAATGTATTCTATACAAACCATTCAGTCTTTTTGAAGGTGTTTCTAAAAAGGGTGTTTATAGTAAAGTGAAGCATGCAGTAATCTGATTTTTTTTGTAATAACTATGTGAGACACAGAAATAAATATAATGTGTCTTTCATTTTCTCTGTAGTGCTCTCACTCAATTAAATATGCCAATGAAGGACCAGTGAAAGAAGAAGAAATATCAGCGATACAACATAGAATTTTCGAAACATGGAACACAGGTACAGGAAGGAAAAGATGGTAAAAAAAAGATTGAGATCAAATAAGAGAACCAAGGGGGATATGTTCTTGGAAGAGGCAGAGCGCGGCGTTAGCCTCCTTGGCTTAACGCCGCGCTCCGCCACTTCTGAAACGCAAGGCTGCTCCATATTTACAAGAATGTGGTGTAGCCTTGCGTTTCCCCCTGTGATGGCGCTAAGTTTAGCAACTTAGCGCCAACGCAGGCACCCTTGCACCATAGTGCAAGGGTGTCTGCGTTCAGGGGAAGATTGTTTATGTGTAAGAAGGTGTCCCTTCCTGCACATAAACAATCCTAAAATACGATTCTGTCACTTTCTTGTGTGCTGCTTCATGCATCACACATGAAAGTGACAAAATGGCATTTTTTTTTAAAGGTTTGTTTATGTACAAGAAGGGACACCTTCCTGTACATAAACAAACCATGACATTTTGCTTTTTCCATGTGTGCTGCACAAGGCAGCACACATGGAAAAAGCAAAAACGAGGAGAAACAATCAATTTCTCCTCGTTACGCCAAATTAAGACCAGGATTTACCTGGTCTTAATTTTGGTGCTGCCTCCTATGTCCACCACCCTTGTACATAGGGGGCAGCATCAAAATCAATGGGTGTTGGGGTGGAACGCCCACCGCAACACCCACTGCCCACCCCTTTCACGCTAACCATAGCGTGAAAGGGGCCTTATGGACAAGGCAGCGTTAAGCCACGTTAAGTGGCTTAACGCTGCCTTGTACATAAGGCGCAGCCCCTATAGCCACTACAACATCGGTAAAAGTGATGTTGTGGTGGCGATAGGGGCTTGTACATATTCCCCCAAGTCTTTCATTAAAAAGTAATACTATCATGTAAACTTCCTTCTGCAGGTGTAAGTAATAATGAAGAGCTGTCAACATATAAGAAAACAGCCTATTGATTTTATTAGAAGCATAATGCCAGAAAAGAAACAGAACAACCAGACAGATTTCAAAAGAAGAAATTCAAAGAACTTCCATAGAAGTTCTTCCGAGGAAGAGTAGTTTCTAATTTTATGAGAAGCATGAAGACAATGAAAAGCAGCAATGCATTGCAAAAGCAGAAAGAGTTTGTTGAGTGTCTAGAAGACAAGGTCTTTGTATTAAAGAGAAAGCTATTTATTCTCATTTTGAAGAGAATGAGATATTTAGATAAACTGGTTATTTCACTTTAGAAAATGTCACCAAAAGATTGAAGTTAATAAAACAAACTTTTGCACTATTTTCCATGGAGAATGAAAACACTCTTCTAGAAGTGAGGCATTTTTTAATGAGGGAAGCTATTTACAGGAAAATGAGTTAGTATTTGCAATTGACAGAGAAGCTTGTGCATGTGAAATAAATGAAGGTACTCCAATTGCAAAAGAAAAATGAGTGCCTAGAAATGTAGAAGCAGAAATAACCAATAAAGTATTAGGTCAACGAGCTCAACAACCCATTTTTGAATGGAACTGTAGAAAAGTATGCAACATAAAACAATAGTTTACTGATAAACTTAGGGGCATATGGACAAGCGGATTGTGCCACCAGAACGTCACTTTTTTAATGTTCCGGTGGCGCAATGCCCTGCACCATATTTACAAAGCAGCATTAAGCCACTTTGCATGGCTTAACACTGCTTTGTAAATATGGTACCCTTTCATGCAGGTATCTGCATGAAAGGGGCATGCAATGGGTATTGCTGTAGGTGTCTCACTGCAACACCCATTGTTTTATGATGCTGCCCCAGATTTACAAGGATATGTAAATCTGAGGCAGTGCCAAAAACTAACGCCATGCAAAAACAGGCATTAGATTGGCGCAAGAGGAGAAATTAATTTATTTCTCCTCATTTTTGCTTTTTCTATGTGTGCTGCATTCTGTAGCACACATAAAAAGAGCAAAACACCATTAATGATTGTTTTTGTGTAGGAAAGTGTCCCTTCCTGCATAAAACAATCATTAAATAAGGGTGATTTGCTACTTCTATGTGGGCTGCAGATTGCAGCCCACATAGAAGTAGCAAATTGTCATTATTGATTGTTTATGTGCAGGGAGGGATACCTTCCTGCACATAAACAAACATCCCTGCAACGCAGACACTCTTGCACTATGGCGCAAACGAGTCTGTGTTGGCGCTAGGCAGCTATTTTTAGAGCCAGTGCAAGGGAAAGCATAGGGGTGCGCAGTATTCTTGTAAATATGGCACATCCGTACATTTTTCTAAATGACACAAAGCGGCACTGCAAAAATTGCCACCTCGCTCTGCCATTTCCTTGTATATATGCCCCTTAGACTTTTCTTAAACAAATACAGCAGAGGAACTGTGAAACAAAAAATGAAACTACTTCAATGCCTTGATCCTTGTCGAGATAGGAGATGGACAAACCTTTAAGGACATTCATTGGCTTGCTTATCTGAACAGATATGTGACAGTACTTTTTATCCTATACCAATGGTGTCTGTGCACCACACTAAAATATGTAACCCAGTAAGAATTACTGTATTTTGTGAAATGTCCATCTCTCTAGCTTCAGAAACTAATTGTTGACTTATTAAGAGTTAATCATTCTCAAATCAGTTCTGATATAGATGATATTCAGATGACATACTATGGGCCTGAAAGGCCAACTGAAGAGAATGAGATACTTGTTAAGACCAATACTGACATTGCTAATACTAGCACAGTTTTAGAACATTTTAAAAAGGATATTGATGCATTTGTAACAACAACTGCAGAAATTCCTGACACAGTTTGTTTGTTCTAGACGAACTAACTACAGATCACAAACCAAAAATATTGATGTTCGTGAAAAAAAAGAGAGTGAACTACTACAGTGGTTTAAACTGGCTCTTTACTTGATTGCTGAAGATTGGTTTGACTTGTACATAAGGCAGATTGTCTGTAAATATTGTATTAACAAACTGGATGGTAATCAAATACCTGCTAGTAGTGTTCATAATCAATTTAAACTTTTTCCAATTCCTCCTGAGCTTCAAAACCTCAAAGTCTATGGGAGCATTCTCATACAGACAGTACATCACTTCCAAGCAATTGTTAGAATGGAGACCAAAAATAAGAAACTACCTCCTACTGAATTATTAAAATGTCTAAAAGGTAAGGTTGTGTGTTTGCCTTTGAATATGATGCAGAATACTGAAACTATAGGTGCAGATTGAGAAGAAGAAGAACCATTAGTGAAAAAACATTAGTGGTTCTAGTAAACGGAGTGCCTACTAAAGACAGAAAAATTACAGGAACTTTTAAGCATTGATAGGGTTATGAAAGCTTTGCAATATCTTAAAATAGAAAATGTGTTTTACAAAGATGTTGATGTAGAGGAACATGTCACCTGTGTTAGAACAAGAAATTCCACCTCACCTCCTTCTGCTCAGTTTGAAAAAGTTGGCTTAGGTAAAGCTGAAGAAATATATGAACATTATAGCATTCATTCGCTACACTCAAGAGACATGATGGGTAATGCTTTAAAATTGCACCAGATGAAGCAAACAAAAGGAGAACCGGTAAGTGTTTAGGAAAGGAGCTTAGAAGCACTGTGTTTTCCAATTGTGTGCCCTACAGGAGAAGGAGGTCATTATGATGAACGTCTAATACAGATTCCTGCATCAGAATATTGATCAAGTCAATAATATTCTGAAGATCCCTGCTTTAGGCAAAACATTCCATAGATTTTCCACTTTTTGTTTGAAAATGATCTGTCTGTGCTATCTTATGCTGTAGGCCATGTTATGAGAACAGGGGCATGGTTTAATGACATCAATGTGACATATTTTGTGGGAAAAGTGCATGGTAAAGATGAGGTTCTACAGAGTAATTTGATGAATATCATGTCTTGCCAATGTGGTATGAATGAGTATTGGTCCCATCTCTACTGTGAGCAAAAGTGCATGTTACACAATCAAGGTGCACCTATCTGGTTTGTCACTTTAAGCTATGCAGAGTATGCTTGGTATGATCTTCATGACTTTCTCAGGCAAGCTAATGCAAATATTTCAGGGATTAATTTCAAGGCTCCTGGTGAATTGTATTCCATTGATCCAGCAAATGTTTATAGATACTTTAAGCACAGATTTGAAGCCATGCTCCATTTTTTCTGTATCACAAATAATCCACCACTGGGTGAGGTTGTGGACTTTTTCTGCAGGAAAGAATGCCACGGTAGATGTGCACCACATATGCATATGTTATTGTGAGTGAAAGATGCACCAAAGTTTAGTTAAGATACTGATGAGTCAGTGTTGTCATTTATTGAGCAATATGTAACTTGTGACATTCCAGAAGAGTCTCAAAACAGAACTATTAGGTATAGTGATTTCAGTCCTATGAATGTGGCAAATATTGTAGGAGGAGATACAGAGCAATAGGGAAATACTATACTTAGGGGCCGATTCCGATTCGTGTCGGTAATTTCTCCGACCGAGCCGGCCTCGGAGAGATTTCCGACCGAATCGGACCCGTGCAGTCCGACCGAACGAGTCCGATGCATTCGTATGCCACCGGACACGAGTCGGTCGGACTCCCATTGAACTCAATGGGAGCCGGTCGTACTAACGCGTACGCGGGCTCCCATTGCCTCAATGGGTGCGAGGCGGACAAGGGCGCCCCCTACAGCGAGTACGCCGCGAGCGCTCCCGCGGCGTACACGCACAGGTAGGGGGACCCATGGGTCCCCCCTGTGTGCGCCTCGCACGGGTGCGCGTACAGGGGGTCCGACACGGACCCCCAAAGTACGGCTCCGACAGCGAGTTCGAGTCGGACGGTGCGAGTCGGTCGGAGCGGTCGAGGTGCGCATCGTACTTACCCGGCCGGAAAACGTCTCCATTGCGCGGTGCGAATCGGGTCCGAGCGAGTCGGTCGGAGCAGTACGATCCGGGAACCAGTCGGTCGGAGCGGTCGGGTCGCCCGGACGAGTCGGTCGGCGAATACGCATCGTACTCGCTCGCCCGGACGCACGTACGACTCGGTCGGAAAATAGGGCTCCGGATCGGATCCGGTAAAACCGAATCCGATTCGGAGCACTACCGGCCGAGATCGGAATCGGCCCCTAAGTGTTGTTTTGGATTCCCTAGGCCTGTACTCTCTAAAGGAAGAGTGAACAGTTTTATTTATGCAGTCAGACACACTGTTACTGAAAAATCATCTAAAAATACATAAAACCTAATAACCTAAAAAGAAATGAGGCTTCAAAGCTTATATATGATTGCAATCCAATAATCTTGTCCATGTGGCATGCCAACATGGATATGCAGATTGCAGTGGACACTTCTACTGCTGAAGCTTGATATGCCACTTCATATATAACAAACTCAGAAAAGTCAGAAATGAAGGATGTGTGGGAAGAGATAGCAGCAGAGAAGTCCTTAATAAAATGCTTTACAGTTTCAGTTAAAGATGCTCTTGATCCAGCGCGAAGAGGCCAGGGTTGAATATTTTTACACACAAAACTGAACTTTTCAATGGGCCCATATACCTTTATCCAAATACGATTATCTGGATTCCCTTTGGCCAATTTCCCGCTGGACGGGTTTTTAGTTCTATATAATTCCACAAATTCTGATGAGTTATTTCCCTGTAACCACAAATCAATTACAGTATCATGTCTAACTAATCTTCACGAATCAACACTCTTCCTCTAGTCAATGGACCATTAGTTGAGTTAGTTGATGGTGATATTAACAACTTCTTAACTAGAACTCATAGTGAAATAACCACAGACTCTGAATATAATAATAATGATAAGTTTATCTAAAATTTCAGTCATTAAGTTGAACGCTCATCAATTACAAGTACACAGTGCAAACTCAATTTTTCTTAAATGGGAGAGAGAACAATCATATAGCACAATACATTCAATTTACACAAGCTCATTCAACAAAAATCAAATGCATAAGAGTGGATAGATGAAGAGACAAAAGGCATATTTATAATACATTTGCAAAGAAATATGCAAATACTGGATAGAATGACATTTACCTAATGAAGAAGACTGGAAAACCACCCCTCTGGCCAAAGGACTGGTGGGGGTCCCCTGACTTAGGATCAGGAGACAAAGATTAAAGGATAGGATCAGGACAGGTCTGATACTTACTAGACGTCTCTACAACCTGACGCACCAGGGCGATTCCCTGTCTTACACTCTCTCCCTCCTCGATATTCTTCCGCAATCTTCAAATCTAATTAGGCAGTAGTCTGGATCTTCTGAGTCTACTCTCGTCTTCTCACTCTCTCATGCTCAGCTCCCAGCTGCGCAGTCAGCATCGTTAATTTTTCTTAACTCAAGTCACTCTAGTTATAGTCTTTATTTCTTCATGTCCCACCCTCAAGTGTTGCAGCTTTACTAAACTACGGAATATGATTGGACGGGGTTAGGGGTGTCTTCATCATCCCAAGCTGACGTATTCATTTTATTAGCAAAACCTATTGTTTGTTAACCCTGCCCCTTCTACTCATTCATATAATTTATTTGAAACATGCATATTTTGTTGCAAATGCCATAATTCACTTAATACAGGCATCATAGTTGACCGATACATCTTCTTCTTTTCCCATCCCTTCTGTCCTTGAATCTTGGCAGACATTCAGCTCTCTCTGTGTCACCGGGTCATTTCATGAACTCATTGAGCATGCACAGCTTTCGCCATTTTCTTTTTCAGTCATGGATTAGCAGGCCCAAATACACACTATTAATAAAAGAATCAAAAACAGATATTATTTTCTTGAACATGTAATTCTCGCTGTTCACCACCCACTTCTACTCTATCCCATGTAATTATTGTTACTCTTGGGCAAAAGCATTAATAGCAACAGCTTTCTTTCAAATCAAGCAAGCATATGCTGGGCATGCAGTACCTCAAGACTGCGTTCTGGACTTTCTTCCGCATGCGTGAGGTTTTCCCTCTCAAAGCGAGTTAGTCACGTTACTTTATGGGTCTTTCGGGCTCGCACATGGGCCAAGCGTTTTTGCAAGTTAAAGCGGGTTTTAATGGTGCTGCATTTTATTTCTCATTAATTCAAGCATACGTAAGCTTTTCTCCCCGTGTATCTGTGTTGGGTGCATGTTAGTTTTGTCTGATCTACTAATTAATGATTAGTGAAAGTTAATGGAGGATTCAATCGAGCAAGTTTCATTTTCTCGAATCCTTGCTCCATCAATCCCCCCTCTGATGACATTTTTGAGCCATCATAAAAATACCCATCATTACCAAGTGCCAACTTTATTCATTTACATTTTTAGTATCTTCCTTTCTTTCCTCTAACTCTTCCATTTTCCTTTTCATGCCTACTCCTTTCATTTCATCATATAGACTCCCTTTCATCTCTTCTAATTCAATCTTTTCTCTTTCTTTCCATTCTTTTATTCTTTATTTCGGTTATCATTCATGCTTTTGTTTTATTCTTGCAACATCGATATGTCATTATCATTATCAGACCTACTATTATTATAGAAATTACTGGTATTAGGATTTTCCCTAATAGACTACTCCCTAAAGTGGAAAACCAACTACCTATAGTGGAAATACTTTTACTAAGTCTTTCCCAAACACCGTCAACCTCCAATTGGGTCAAATCGTCATGAATCTTTGTAATATTCTTAATATATCCCTCAATACCCTTACTTTTGTCTGGGATATATGTACAGCAATGTTGGACTTTCAACATGCCACAGACTCCACCCTCTTTTGCCAATAATATATCAAGAGCAAGTCGATTTTGCAAAAACATAGATCTAATTACAACCATTTCGGTATTAATCATTAAGAATCCCCCAGCAGTATCTGTCGATAGACGATCAACTACTGTTGACAATTTGCGTATCTTATTTGAATTCAGTATGACTCCAACTGACGGTATCAGTGCACCAAATATATCACCTACTATTTCTGAGAAGCTTGTTCTTTTAGTTCGTTTTAGTCCTTGACTTATTACATCCATTTCATTGTTTTTAGTAATGTGGTACACTTTTGGAAATATTATCCCAAGATAACAACTACCATACCATTGTGTTGGCAACCTATAATAGGCATTCTTACCACACACATAATATATTCCTGGAAAGACAGGATCAGTTCCACCTTTTAGCCCCCATCCCCCCATGATTAGTTAGGTATGTTCACATTCACTAGAACCAATGAAAATGTTGTTATAGTCTGTTTTTAGTCTATGTAGACAGAATTTTCCCAACTTTGACAAATCTAGGGACATTGCAGCATGAGTCTCGCCTTTCTTATAGTCCCTTTCCTTATTAGCCCATGGAGGTTCATGTGACTTCTGTTCAACAGCCTTCTTTTGAAAATCCTGTCTTCTTTCCTCTACTAAATTTAGAACATCTTTTTCTTCATCTCGTAACATACAGGTTAAATTGTTCTTATGCGCATATGTTATGTCTATTGGGTTTGTTGTTAGGAAAAACTCACCCATAAATTCTGCATCTTTAGCACTAAGCACTGGGTTTAGGTTTCTTTTAATAGGAATCTCTGGAAATACTAAATCCATATTAGAATAATAATACTGCAATTTGCCTGTTTTATAGAACAAACTTGACACAACACTACATGACACACCATATGTTAAAGGAAGATGGTGATAAGTCACCCCCTCCGAGACAGACAAAGGTAATTTCATGCAAACATAACAATCACTTACGTCCATTGTATCTACATACTCATAAAGAAGTTTAGTAAACACATTTAATGACGAATCACTATTTGATCTGTCATGTTGATACTTAAAATATATATATAAAATCTTTGTGTGATCCCACACTTCAACAGCTTTTTTTGTAATTTTCTTTCCCCTTTGTCTTTAATTTCTTTTCTTCATCTGGTTCTTTGATTCTTTTCTTTACTTGTCTGTAAAATTTCACCCTTTGTGTCACAATCTTTTCTCTTAAGGTGGTCTCAATTTGCTTTCGTCACTTCTTTCATTAGTGACATTTTCTTGTCCGTTTAGATCAAGATTCTCAAAGTCCTCAAGGATAATATAGGTCCATTCAGGAGCCTTATATTTTCTATTTGGAGCTCTCACTCTTGTTGATTTTCATAAAGATTTTTTTCTTGGATGTTCTTTTTCAGTTTGACTTGATATTTCGTTTACTTGTTCTAATCCTTTTCCTGTTGTTCTTTTCAAAACATATCTTAGTCCTTTTACTCCACTTGGCCAGTGATCACCCTTTCTGATTCTTTTTGTTTGCACTGCCTTTTCACCTTCTTCACCAATTTCTAACGTTCTTTTATTTTCCTTTTCTTTTAGTTGAACTTGTTCTGGGGTTTTTCTAATTTTTGTCTTTCTGTCGATTGAGTTTCTTCTTGATCTTTTAGTTCTTCTCTTCCTTCTTCTGATTGAGCTTGATCTGAGTTTCCTGCAGCAGATTCTTCTGTTGACTGAATTTGTTCTGAACCTGTCAGTCTCTAAATTTCTTCTTCTTCTGATTGAGCTTGATCTGGATTTGCTGTTTCAATTTGTTCTGGTCTTTCAGTCTCTTGCTCTTCCTCAGCCTCTACAGCAGTCTCTTGAGACCCAGTATACAGTGTCCACCCTACTTGACTTGTACTTCGATATGTTCTTCAGAGTCTGTTTCTCAGATTTCTTCGACTTCACAACTTTCAGCTTCTGGTTCTTTTCTTTGTTCTACCAGTTGCTGCTCTTGTCATTCAGGAGGAGTTGGGACTCTTTTGGTGTGACTGGCATGGATCCAGTTTGGGAAGCCAAAACACTTCACTGCTGTTGTTGTGACCAATATGATTTGATGAGGTCCTTTCCACCTGGGTTCTAAACACGATTTTCTTGTGTGTTTCTTTATCATAACCCAGTCCCCTGGATACAAATCATGAGCTTGATTTGGCTGTGCTGTGGTTGCATCTTCTCCAACCTGGTGAGACACAGAACGTACCAGATCAGCTAATCCTTTACAATAGTCCAACACTAGATCATCAGTTATAGTCATCAGTTTGTTGCCAGGTACAAATGCTTGTCTCATTGCTCTTCACTTGAGAATTTCATGAGGACTCAATTCTGTTCTTCTGTCAGGGATACATCTAAGGCTCATCAAGACAAGGGGCAAAGCATCAGGCCATTTCAGTGAAGTGGATGCACACACCTTTCCTAACCTGGATTTTATTGTACCATTTAGCTGCTCGACCACTCCAGAGGCTTCTGGTTGATAGGTACAATGTAGTTTCTGCTCAATTTTGAAAGCTATACAAATTAATCGAATTATCTCATTGTTAAAATGAGGTCCTCTATCTGATTCCAAGGTGACTGGAAATCCGAACCTTGGTATGAGCTCCCTCAACAGTAGTTTGGCAACCGTGAGGCTGTCATTCCTTCTCGTTGGATAGGCTTCCACCTATCGAGAAAACAGACACACAATGACAAGGACGTACTTCAAACCAGTACATGACGGCAGTTCTATAAACTCAAGCTGCAGCCTCGTAAATGGTCCCTCTGTCTTTCCAATTTTTCCCCAACTGACATACGTTTTTCTACCTGGGTTCTGCTGTCGACATGTCAAACAGCGCTGGCAGAGACTCTCTGCAATAAGCCTAAACTTGGGATTATACCATGTCTGCCTAAAGTGTCTAATCATGGCATCCCTTCCAATCTGTGTGGCTCCATGATATACTCTTGCCATTTGTGATAACATACTGTCTGGCATTATTGGTCTTCCATCTGGACACACCCATACCTCATCATCGGTTCTTCTTGTGCAACCTATGTTGATCCAGAATTCCTTTTCTTTCACATCTGCCTCATCCTGTAGCTGTCTAACTTCATCCCATGTTTCAAAAGCAGAGAAAAACATTAGTTGGCAATTGGTAGTTTCTTTTTCCAACCCTCTGTTCAAAGACATTGTATTTTGAGCACAAAATTGTGCAACTTGGTCAGAATATTTATTGCCTTGTGTCACATATTCATTTCCTGACTTATGTGCGGCACACTTGACCACTGCAATTTCTTTTGGCAATTGTAATGCTTCCAACAATTCTTTAACATTTTTGCTGTTTCTGATAGGAGAGCCTGAATAAGTCAGAAATCCCCTTTGCATCCATATTTGGCCGAAGTCATGCACAACCCCAAAACCATATTGACTATCCGTGAATATGGTTACTCTCAATTCTTTCCCAATTTTGCAAGCTTTTGTTAAAGCTACCAATTCGGCTATTTGTGCAGACTTGACTCCTTTTAGACAGGATGCTTCTACAATAGCAGATATAGTACAGACAGCATAGGCAGCACTCAGTTCTCCATCTTGTTTTCACAAGCATGACCCATCAACAAACAATACATAATCTGATTCTCCCAGTGGGACATCAAAAATGTCCGGCCTGGGCTTTGTACACATTTCTGTTAGATCCAAACAATCATGATCAACTTCTTCCTTTACGTCTTCACAGAATGGGTCCGGCAACAGGTTTGCTGGATTCACTGTGGTGCATCTTATCACACTTACATTTTCAGCACCTAGGATCACTCTTTCATACTTAGTCAGCCGACTAGGGGTCAAATGCTGAGTTCGAGTTCTTGTTAAAAGAATCTCGACAGAATGTGGCACATATACTTTCAAGGGATGTCCCATAACAATAGACTCACTCTGCTCCAGACTCACACAAGTAGCAGCTACTGCTTTCAAGCAGCCAGGCAATGCTGCGGCCACAGAATCCAGAGTGGCTGAAAAATATGCCACTGGACGTCGCATCAATCCATGTCTTTGGGTTAATACTGAATACGCACATCCTTCCCTCTCACAACAGAACAAAGCAAATTATTTCATGTAGTCACTAGTCAGGCATTCCTAATGCAGGTGCTTGACACAAACAATCCTTCAATTTTATGAATGTATTCTCACTTTCATCATCCCATTCAATTGGGTTCATCACATCTTTTCGTGTCAGTTTTATTAGAGGTTTTGCAAGCAATGAAAATCCACTGATCCACTGACGACAATATCCAACCACTCCCAAAAACATTTGTATTTCCTTCTTAGTTTTGGGTAGATTCATCTGTCAAATTACTTTTATTCTTTCTGGTGTCACTTTTCTAACTCCCTTTTCTATCTTGTGTCCCAAATATTTGACTTCTTGTTGGCAAAACTGTAATTTTTCTGGCGACACTTTGCCTCCACCTTCTGCCAAATGGTTCAGTAAAGCAATTGTGTCTATGACACAAGCCTCTCTTGCCTTTGATGCCACTAGTAGGTCATCAATATACTGAACCAAAACTGAATTTCCTGGCATAAACAATGTTTCCAAATACTTTTTCAAAATTTGATTGAAAATCGAGGGACTCTCTGTGTACCCTTGAGGAACTCGGCACCATGCCAAAACACGGTCCTCGAACCGGAACGCAAAGAGATATTGGCTATCTACATGCAAAGGAATCGAAAAGAATGCTTGGCACAAATCAATCACTGTATACCAATGTGCATCCCAAGGTATCTGATAAAGAATTACTGCTGGATTTGGTACTACTGGACAACAGGGTACTACGATTTTATTGATTTTCCTTAAATCTTCCACTATCCTACATTTGCCGCTAGACTTTTTAAGGCCCATGATTGGCGAATTACAAGGACTGCCCATTATTTCTTTCAAAATACCTTGTTCAATCATTTGATCAATTACTGGAGCAACTCCTGCTTTTACTTCTGGACTCATTTTGTACTGTCGGGTGTTTGGATAAATCGCACCTTCCTACACCATTATTTTAATTGGGTCTACATTTGCCATCAGACCAATTTCTTTTCCTGAAAAATCCCACACATCTGATCTCACTGTGTCTCTCAGCTCATCAGGCAGACTGCTTTCAGTCAGAAGTGAAAACATCTCATCCACTTCTGTTCCTTGTTTTGCCAGCATCATCTTGAAAGCGATATCTTCATCAGGTGTTTGAAAAGCAATACCATCAGGTGTACAATAGATGGTACAGTTCATTTTACACAACAAATCCCTCCCTAACAAATTAACTGGACTTGAATCACACACCACAAACTGATGCATATATTTGAAATTTCCGATATTCACTTCTATTGGTTTAGTAAGCAGGGTTTTTATTTGCTTATTTGAGACTCCTACAACTTGGATAGTTTCTCCCGAGAGGGGTAGGTTTGGAATTTCTGCTGCTCTTACAGTAGAACGGGTAGCACCAGTATCCACTAGGAAAGTGATGTCATTACCTTCCACCTTTCCATCAACAAATGGACCTGACTGATCTACCGCCAAGGATGCGCCAAGCACGCATTCTTCCTCCCCCTCAGGCACCGTCATTGGGAAACATCTGAATCACACTCATTACTGTGCATCCAATATTGTTGAACTGTTTGTGTATTCTGACCACTCTCTCCACGAAATCCAGTGTTCACACTATATCTCTGCACTTGAGCGTTCATACAGTTGGGCATAGGGGCTTGTGGCACCTGAAACTGTGGAGTAACTACCTGTTGCTGTTGCTGCTGGTTCACAACCACCTCATTCTGCATCTGTGGATTTAAATTTTGATTTACCCCATTATTCTGTTGAACATTTCTACACTCATTCTTCCAATGCCCATGCTTTCCGCATGCATGACAAGGAAACTTCTTTTTCGCTTCTTCTCTACTCATTCGTCCTTTTCCTTTATTCCCATTCGATCCTTGACTATTCTGATTGTGGTTATTTGACCGATTTTCATTTTGAGAACCAGTACTTGCCTCTTGATGTTCTGCTAACTTCACTTGTGCCCACATCATCTTTTCTTTCAATTTCTTATGTTTTTTGTCACTATCATCACTGCAATACTTCGCGTACTTCAAAATGTCATCAATGGGCTTACTCTGCCAGCAAAGCATATGCTGTTGAATCATCTGTCTAATTTTCGATCTCAATCCATACACAAACCTGTACACAAAATGTCCCATATCCTTATCACCAATATTTTCAAATCCACTATACTGTTTAAATACCTGTAATAACCTTTCGTAATACACATGCACTGACTCTTTCGGTTCTTGAGTTGTTCTATCTATTTTAACCCAATCCGTTTCATTTGGAGGAATTTTCCCTTTCAAGAAGGTAATCACTTGCTGATACTTTTTCATCACATCTTCTGAAGGTGCACCTGTGTTTGCATCTCTTGGATATTCTTCAGTTGGCCAATCAACCGTAATCTTACATTCTGTCCACAAATCAGTTGGCACCACTATATCAAACAGAGCATCCAAATCCTTCAACAATACCTTTGAAACCTTCACAAACCTCTCTACCTGCTTGTACCATTCAAATGGTTTCTCCCTTAATCTGGGAAAATCATTCGTAAAAGACAAAATATCCTGTCTAGACCTTGGAACATGAACATGTCCACCACCAGGAACTTCTCTCATTGGACACACTCTTTCAACCTGTTCTGTTTCTCTTAATGGGAATGCAGATGCTTCCTTTGTAGCTGCCTCAACCCTTTTCTTTGTCCATCTACCTCTCCATCTGTCTGCATCTCCCCATTTCTTCAAAATATTCATTAATTCTTTGATCTGTAATCTTCTTCCTGACACATTCAAACTTTCTAAATCCTTGTCAGTAAATTCTGCCCTATATGGTTTCTGCAATAATTTCGATTTTTCTACATCTCTTCCAAATTCTGAAGCAACCTCTACTATTTTCTCATGCAGATTCTTTGCTCTCCATGTTATACTTTTACACAAAAACAACAATTCATCATCTCTGCATGTACCTAATCTCTCTGGGCTTATTGTACCAATGATCATTTCTTCCAAATCCACTTTCAACTTGGCCACATCTATACTTGGTGTTTGAGGTTTCTTTTTGTCTAATCCTTTCGCCCACTCCTCTAGCTCTTCTGGCGAAAACCCTTTAGAATTTCCTACTACCGGAGTGACAATCAGTTTCTTTCTCCTTTTATTTACTGGTGAACCTCTTTTCGGAGTCTCCGTCACTGTTTCAATATTAGGGAGATCTAGTAATGATATATTTGAATCAGTCTCACTGGTTAGATCTTCTGATATAGCTACCACTTTTCTGACATTATTTTGTGGGATTGTCACTGTTTGTAATCTCGGGGTGTCTCGTTTATCCCCATGTAATGGAATAACTGGACCTATCGTTACTGGCACTGTCAAGGCTTCAGCATTCAAACCTAACTGATTTATTTTCTGAACTATCTCTTCTTTCGTTCTATTCAATGCATCCCTTTCCTTTTCCTGTAATACTTTGGTAACTGTTGGATCATATAAAACCTGTGGAACTAAGGGAGTTCTCACCATTGGTGCACTTGGAGTTACCTCTCCAGTATTTTCTTGATAAGGTGGAGGTCTTTTAACTAAAATGTCCTCTAATAACTCATCATCCGTTTCATCACACTCTGTTCCTGCCATACCTGTGTGTTTTATTTTTTCTTTACATTTACTCCCTACTTGATCTTCAGCCATCAATACTGGATACAACCCTTCTGTTACTACAGCACTTCTCCATCTTTTCATCTCATCTCCTCGAGTATCAAATGGATATCTTTGGAAAAATCCTCTATTTATTCTCCTACCTCCTCTGTATTTCTCTCGCTCAAATGCCTCAACTTCCCATTCCTCCAAAGCTTCATACTGCGTTAACCTAGGGCTAGGTTGTAATGTATTCATCCAATTTCTCAAATTCTGAAGAACCCTTACATTAAACGTACCATTTTCAGGATAAGCTAAAACTCCATCACCTTTCGTATACTCCACCCAATTTTCCAACCAAACACACGTATGGTATCCTCGTTTCAACATCATAAAAGAAGCAGGCGTATTAGGGGGTGGCATAAGAATCCCTTCTCTGGTTACTACACGCTTATCCTTTTTAAAGAAATTTTTGATTTTATTAATCAGCTTCATTCTGTAACTAGTTATTTTCAGCAAGCTAAACTAGAAACTCTTCCGTATTCTTACGTATCCTGTTTCCCAACACTCGCCCTATACCAGCGCGACTCACACCAACAGTCCAATCAGGGCTCACTACGTATTTTCTCCCACAACCAATTCCTGCGCGGCTCTTGTCCGCCAACCAATCAGAACTTTCCACACACCCACTTGTCTGTCCAATACTAGTGCAGCTCTCTGTGACGTCAGTATTACTCCTACTACTGACCCTCCCTTTACAATCGATACTTGTTACACGCCCGCTGTCTCAACCAATACCAGCGCGGCTCTCTGTGACGTCAGTATGACTCCTGCTACTGACCCTCCCTTCACAAGGTAATACGACAATGTATTTTCTAAACTTTTCTTAATATCTTTTCTGTTAGTAACAACGTAAAAACAGCGCTACTCTGTCTGCTCCGCTAATTCAAAGATAGTTTATTCACTTGCTTCAAAGAGAAAATACTTCCTTACACTACGAGTAAAAACCACTGTTTACCCTTCACTTAAGCTCGGGGAGGACCAATTACTCCTCTAGGGATACTCCTCCTTCGGGTAAGGCCAAAGTTTCACAGGTGGACCCTTTGCTATCACTCACACTCTACTCTTATACGATATAGTCCCTAATATAACACCTACAGCCCTCCGTAGCTTTTAGGTATTATGACAACAGACGAGTAACCTTCTGCAGTGTGATCTCCTTACCACACTCTTCAAAATTCAATTCCCAGGATTCCCAGGTATCTCCGTACCTGTACTTCTAGACAACATAGAACAGGGCACTAACTTCTCATGTTAAGAACATATAGTCAATAATCAATTATCAATAATCACCAAACTAATCAATAATAACCATAACTCTGCTACCTGAAAAACTGATCCAGCGCGAAGAGGCCAGGGTTGGATATTTTTACACACAAAACTGAACTTTTCAATGGGCCCATATACCTTTATCCAAACACGATTATCTGGATTCCCTTTGGCCAATTTCCCACTGGACGGGTTTTTAGTTCTATTTAATTCCACAAATTCTGATTAGTTATTTCCCTGTAACCACAAATCAATTACAGTATCATGTCTAACTAATCTTCATGAATCAACACTCTTCCTCTGGTCGATGGACCATTAGTTGAGTTAGTTGATGGTGATTTTAACAACTTCTTAACTAGAACTCATAATGAAATAACCACAGACTCTGAATATAATAATAATGATAAGTTTATCTAAAATTTCAGTCATTAAGTTGAACGCTCATCAATTACAAGTACACAGTGCAAACTCCATTTTTCTTAAATGGGAGAGAGAACAATCATATAGCACAATACATTCAATCTACACAAGCTCATTCAACAAAAATCAAATGCATAAGAGTGGATAGATGAAGAGATAAAAGGCATATTTATAATACATTTGCAAAGAAATATGCAAATACTGGATAGAATGACATTTACCTAATGAAGAAGACTGGAAAACCACCCCTCTGGCCAAAGGACTGGTGGGGGTTCCCTGACAGGATCAGGAGACAAAGATTAAAGGATAGTATCAGGACAGGTCTGATACTTACTGGACTTTTCTACAACCCGACGAACCAGGGCGATTCCCTCTCTTACACTCTCTCCCTCCTCGATATTCTTCCGCAATCTTCAAATCTAATTAGGCAGTAGTCTGGATCTTCTGAGTCTACTCTCATCTTCTCACTCTCTCATGCTCAGCTCCCAGCAGCGCTGCCAGCATCGTTAATTTTTCTTAACTCAAGTCACTCTAGTTATAGTCTTTATTTCTTCATGTCCCACCCTCAAGTGTTGCAGCTTTACTAAACTACGGAATATGATTGGACGGGGTTAGGGGTGTCTTCATCATCCCAAGCTGACGTATTCATTTTATTAGTAAAACCTATTGTTTGTTAATCCTGCCCCTTCTACTCATTCATATATTTTATTTGAAACATGCATATTTTGTTGCAAATGCCATAATTCACTTAATACAGGCTTCATAGTTGACCGATACATCTTCTTCTTTTCCCATCCCTTCTGTCCTTGAATCTTGGCAGACATTCAGCTCTCTCTGTGTCACCGGGTCATTTCATGGACTCATTGAGCATGCGCAGCTTTCGCCATTTTCTTTTTCAGTCATGGATTAGCAGGCCCAAATACACACTATTAATAAAAGAATCAAAAACAGATATTATTTTCTTGAACATGTAATTCTCACTGTTCACCACCCACTTCTACTCTATCCCATGTAATTATTATTACTCTTGGGCAAAAGCGTTAATAGCAACAGCTTTCTTTCAAATCAAGCAAGCATATGCTGGGCATGCGGTACCTCAAGACCGCGTTCTGGACTTTCTTGCGCATGCGTGAGGTTTTCCCTCTCAATGCGAGTTAGTCACGTTACTTTATGCGTCTTTTGGGTTCGCACATGTGCCAAGCATTTTTGCAAGTTAAAGCGAGTTTTAATCGTGCTGCATTTTATTTCTCATTAATTCAAGCATGCGTAAGCTTTTCTACCCGTGTATCTGTGTTGGGTGCATGTTAGTTTTGTCTCATCTACTAATTAATGATTAGTGAAAGTTAATGGAGGATTCAATCGAGCAAGTTTCATTTCCTCGAATCCTTGCTCCATCACTCTCACAGAAACAAATTCGATCCTATGAAGCGTGTGACACGCTCAGCTTTTCTACCTTTTGCAAGAAGTCTAAATCACTAATTTGGGCCAGTTTAAGTCTAGCATCAACCAGAAAACATGTGTTGAAATCATTTCCTGAAATTGAGTATCTTGCTCAGCTCGATCCAGAAAGCACTGAACCATTTAAAACAAATACGATGGTCACTTATTACCCAAATCGGAGTGTCCATCTAGAACACGTTTGTTTGTATGAAGGACTGTAGCACATACATTAATCAATGACATAGATGATAATAATGAACAAGGAACGTTTGGAGTGACTGGCTGTGACAGATGTTTAGTGAGACATTCAAAATCAAGTCTCATTAATCATTGTAAACTGAGCTGTTACAAAGATGGGAAAAGAGAATTTGTTTATCTCGACGTCCAGAGAATGAACTGCTAGGTGAATAGGACTGTTGTGAATGAAGATGATTTCAATGCAGTCAAAGATAGTATTCAATGTGAAGTGGTTTCCACATATCAGAAAACTTTAATGATGAAATTCAACATTTGCTATAGAGGGGGCAAAGACAGTTCACAAGATAGCAAGAGCTCAGGGCATAATAGTCAAGATCCCCTTGGCCAGTTTCTCATTGAAAATGAGGCATCCATAGCTTTGAATGAAGTAGAAAATGCTATGGGCCAAGTGAGGAGTGAGACCATTGATTTAGAAACTTTGGTCTCTCAACTGATTGAAGACCTGCTACAAATTTGTGAGCACATAACAAAATCTGTAGAGCATGGGCTCCTACATGATAAGTCTGAATGCTCTTGCAGAACTTTCAAGCCTACACTTCTTTATGCTAGTGGTCAGGCAGGTACAGCAAAAGGTTTTCTAATTAAAGTGCTGACTGCATTTGATCAGAGAAAGACTAGCTGCTCACAACAATAAAGAAATCACATTGCACAGATTGCTTATGTTGCCTGTGGAATATGACAACAAACTAGAATACTTGAAATTATCTGGTGATGCTTGTCATGAAGTCTCTGGAGGTCGGAAAAAATTAAAGTTCTCATTATGGATGAGGATAGCATGGTATCTAACCTAATGCTCGCTTTCATTCATCTGAGGATGCAATAGGTCCTCAAAACACTATAATGTTCTGTTTGATAGCAAACACATCATAGTTTTTGCTGACCTTCTAAAGTTGACAAATGTCAACCAGTTTTTAAGAAAATTCTTTATAAAGAAACTAAAAAGTTGTTATGGAGTATTGGAAATGTTAACACATGGTTACATTTTCAGCACGCTGAGCTGACACAAAATATGAAACAGGCTGCACATGTGGAGTATGGCAATATATTAAAAGACATGAGAATCTGAATTATTAGCGAAGAAGCAAAGAAAGCTCTTGCTTTTCACACGGTTAGGTATCTTTTCCCACACAATGACTCACCAACTTCTATAATGCAAGATCTTTTGAAAACTCAGAACTTTTGTGTCTCATACCAACACTGGACGAGTACACTCAATTTTTCTTTGAAATGCTTCATTTGATAAAAAAACAAGAGGCTGTGAGTCTTAGTATTAAAGATAAAATGTAACATCGAGGTTTAAACTTACCACTATGTCAATCAGTGGTAAAGAAACTTGAATCACTGGAGAAAACATTTTCACAGACTGCTTGTTTAGAAAAGACTCTAAACCTGTGTAAAAATTGAAAAATAAATTTGCTACGAAATCTGAACATGGAGGAGGGATTTGTGAATGGTGCAATGGGAAATGTAATACAGTACAAATATATTTTGATTAAATTTGATCATATTGAAGCGGGTAAAAAATTGGAAGTTGCACTGATAGATTTCTGTTGGTAAAAGACCTCTACGTGGAAAGACAAACATGTTGTCTGTGTTTGGCCTATGCTACCACCAATCACAAATCTCAAGGATTACATTTGGATGCAGCAATGATAAATATCAGTCACCCAGTGTTCATAAGGTATGCCTTACGTTGGTTTATCCCTGGATAGGTCATCGTAAGGATTGTACCTTCTTCACTTTGAACATTCTTCACTTTGATGAGAACAAAGTAAATGCTGACTCCTCATGTGCGATAGAATAAAATCGTTTGAGAGGGATGTATGACCCTCATCTAAGCTTATATCCCATTGTTAAGAAACATCTAAGTTATAGAAAGCAAAAAAGGGCTGTGATTTAAGATATTTCAAAAGTTTCAAAATCAAGTGCAGAATCCACAAAGAGTTCCAAAAAGTAAAAAACGAATGAGGTCAATATTGTAATGGATTTCCCATTTTCTAACACTTATGGAGTTTCATGGTACTCTAATGTAGAAGTGAACTTCTTAACTGGAGGGCCTCCCCCCCCCAGTGATGAGCCCTTTTTTGACCATTTAGTATGTGTTTGCGCTCAGGGCTCCATAACTTTCTTTTCACATAAGGTGTGCATGCGAAATTTGCGGATTTTTTTCACCAACATCCTGGGGATTCTAAAGGTACCCAGGGTTTGGGGATTCCCCTGCAGGGGACTGAGAAAATAGGCAAAATATAACAACATTTTGAGGTTTTTTTTTTTAAATAGGAAAAAGTGCCACGGATAAAAGTGTCTTTTTCCCCTAAAAATGACATCAACAAACAGTTTGCTGTGCTAAATTCACCATCTTCCCAGCTTTCAGGAACATGTCGAGCTGAATCAAAAATACTAATTTTGTACCACAGTATTGCCATTTTTCAAAGAGGAAGCCTATTTTTTCTAAATTGTTTTGTACTCTCAACCTACTTCCAGTTTGTGGTGAGAAAATTGTGTGAAACCAATGGGAGACCCAGGACTGCTATAGATTTCTGAAAAGTGGACAACATTACTAAAACAGCAAGGGGTCATATGTGCAGATCCCTCAAGGTTTTCCTAAAGAAAATGACTGTTGAAATAAAAACATATTAGAAATTAGTAAGAAAATAATTGTGACAACATTTCCATCCGTTACTTTTTGTCCTGATGACTGATTTACAAAAACAATATACCATTACGTCTGCTAGACACTTCTGGTTGCAGGGAAATATAGGGTTTGTAGGTTCTCTCAGAATCCAAGGTACCCAGAGTCAACAACTGAAGTGCACCGTACAATGGTTTTTCATTCTATACCAAATATAGACCAATGCATATGGTGAAATATGTAGAGTGAAAATGGGTATCAAGGAAACCTATGTATTTCTGAAATGGGCACAAGATGTGGAGTTAAGGATCAGTGGTAATTTGTGCATCTCTGAATTTGTGGGTACCCGTACTAGCTTATGATTTAGGGGGTACTTTTCAAAATGTCTTCTTTCTTATACTCTGACTTACATTTGAAAGGCACAAATGTAGTAAAAATCAATTGGTAATAACAAATGTTCTTGTATTCGATGCTCCCACATGTCTGCAGATAAAAATGGTACCTCACTTGTGTGGGTGGTCCAAATGCCTGCAACAGGAAACAGGCCAAAACACAGCTTGGATGCCTCACATTTTTCTACTGAAAACTTATCACTCAAGTGGGTAGCTGTGGATTTCTGACCCTAGCTTAGCCAGCACTGAGGGAAATCTAGCATATTTTTTAAAGCTAGACACCTAGGGGTAACCAGCCTGGGTGATTTGCGTGGCTCTCACCAGGTTTTTTAACCCAGAATCCCATGCAAACCTCAATCCTTGAATCAAATTACACATTTTCCACACATTTCTGTGATGGAAAGTTTTGTAACCTGTGGGGAGCCACAAACTTCCATCCACCCAGCATTCCCCTAAGTCTCCTGATAAAAAGGGTATCTCGCTTGTGTGGGTAAACCTAGTGCCCGCAACATGGACACATTAAATTTTTTCACTCAAAACTGATTCTTTTTTGCAAAGTAGGTAGCTGTAGATTTCGGACCTTAGCTCTTCTGGCACATAAGGGAACCTAGCAAACCTGTACATTTTCCAAAACTAGACACCTTGGGGTAACCAGGGTGGGTGGTGTGCGTGGCTCTCACCAGGGTTTTTTCCCCAGAATTCCTTCCAGACCTCAAACTTTGACTAAAAAAATCACATTTTCCTCACATTGCTGTGATGGAAAGTTCTGGAATCTGTGAAGAGCAACAAACTTCTATCCACGCCAAATTTCTTCAGGCCTCCCAATAAAAATGCCACCTCACTTGTGTGGGTAGGGCTAGTGCTGGTGACAGGACACTGCTCAAAACGCAACAAGGATTCATCATATTTTTTCCACTGAAAGCCTACAATTTTTTTCAAATGTGGGTTTTTGTAGATTTTGGACCCTAGCTCAGCTGGCACCTCGGGAAACCTAGCTAACCTGTACATTTCTAAAAACTAGACACCTAGCGGTAACCAGGCATGGGTGACTTTTATGGCTCTCAGGAAGCAGATGACAGAATTGCTCCTACATGTAGGGAGCTGTATTTGTGTCTGCTCCCTAGATGTGTGGGCAATGCCGGCACCCGCTGGAGGCTGGAAGCCGGGAGGGACCACTGGGTCATTGAGGTTGGTCCCAAAGAGTGGTCGCTGGGTGCCCTGGGTGGGCTCCAGGGCACCCAGGAGCAAGAGACTGGGCCCCGGGGATGGGTTCCTCAGGGCCCATATCGGACCAGGGAAGGAGCCGTGTGGCCCCCCTTCCCTTCCAATAATTGGCCGTGACCCTGGGGATGGGGTCCCTAGGGTCAAAATCGGCCCAATCGGCCCAGGGAGAGGGGTTGCATGGCCACCCACCCCCATTAACTCTTGGCTGGGCCTCGGGGGAAGAAGTTCCAGGGGTCAAAATCGGCCCGGGGGCCACATGGCCACCCTCCCCTTCTGTAAATGACATCTTAGGCATTGAAAGACGATCTGAAATGCTTCATGGAGGTAAAGGCGTCATTGATCTATTGGAGCGCAATCTGTAGTGACTGTGACGAGTAGGTTCTTTCTTGTCCTTGTCTGGTGAGAGCAGAGTCCGTGCTTCTCCCTTTAAATTACTACGAGCATTCAAATGCCAAATCACTTGAAATCTTTGCCCGTTTGGCCACGCCCACCTTAGTAGTATGCAAAGATCTTCCCGCCTTTTGCCAGGATGATGGAGAGCTTAAAAAGAGGCCTCCAAGCACATTTCTTGCTGATTTTTTTGACACATTCTTGAGGAACATCAGGACATCTCCACCATACAGAAAAGCACTTACTTCATATACTGGCACATGCATCAGCAAAATACTGGTCGCAAGCGAGCAGATTCTCAGAATCTGCCCCTTTGCGACCAGTATTTCTGCATTTGGGATGCATCATCCCAAATGCAGAAATCGCAATTTAAGGAATCGCAAAATTGCTATTCCTTAAATTGCAATTGCATTTAAGGAATCACAAATTGAGATTCCTTAAATGCAATGCATTAAAGTTAAAAAATTTGCGATTTCGCTAATAGGGAGCAAATTACCATGAAGTTAAACTGCATGGTAATTTGCAAAAACTTTGAAAAATGCACTAAAGTTCATTTTTCAAACTTCCATTTACACACACACATGCCCTTGGGGCATGTGTGTGTGCAAGATGTACTCATATGCAGATTTCAGGGGTGCAACAGGGTGTCCTTTTGACACCCTGGCACCCTGAAATAGCTCCCGCTATTAGCCATTCTTTAATAGCGAATCACTAATAGTGAATACCTTCCCATTCATTCCTATGGGCCTCCTGGCCCATAGGAATGAATGGGTAGATATTCCTTAGTAGCGACTCGCAATTTGCGAGTAGCAATTAAGGAATGTTTAGGAATCGCTATTTATTGAGCGATTTCTACATGCATAGGCAATTGCGATTCCTTAATAGCGATTCCTTAATAATAGCTATTAAGGAATCGCAATTGCCTAGCTTGATGCATGTGCCCCATAGTTAAGAAAAAGGACCCTTGTTAGGTGGAGATTTCCCTATTTATACTCTAATTGTGTTCTCTATAGGAAGATTCATGTTATCACAAATTTCTAGATAAAGATGCATGAGAAACAATCACATTGCCAAAATTCACACAAGTTCACTGGTGACATTTCTTTGTGCTCCATTATGCTGCTGTAGTGGAGAATATGTACTGGACATTTACTCAAGGAGGTAGCAGTTAGTAATTAACTAGTAGAAAGTACTCGACTTGGGCACTCACTCACACACCCACTGAGACACTCATGCACGCACGCACTCACCCACTCACTCTCAAAGGATACAAGTTACAGTTAAACCTTAAAAATTCACAAAAATTCAAAGGTTATAGGGACGTTATAGTAAGGAAATAATATTTTTTTAAATTTAAAAATTCACTGGAAAAAACAAAGGGTACAGAGATGTTATAGTTAGGAAATAGAATAAATAATTCCTTAGTAAGTCACTGAAAAAGAAAATGGTTACAGGGAGGTTATAGTTAGGCTCAGATTTCACTTATAGAAAACCAGTGAAATTCAGCAGTTATAGTTGCCTGAGCTAACTATAACTTACGCCCCCACAATGCTCTTCTTATGACCTCACATATTACATCACTCATGACATGATCAGTGACATCACTGATGACATCACTTATGATATCCTAAATGATGAACAGAATTACACCAAATTTGACAGAAAGCTAGTTCTTGGTCCTGAACAAGTGCTTTGTGTAAATTGATGCATAACCATTCAGTAGTTTTTTAGTTATTAAAGGAAAATGAAATACAGATATCTAGGGATGCAGAGAGTCTGTGGATCCAACAGATCTCAATCAGGAAGTGTTGGCTACCAAAGTAAAAAAAAAAAAGGGGGCAGAGTAGGAATACCCTGATGCCCTAAGCCTGGTGGTAGGGTCCCACAGGGACCCCGCCAAGGCCCAAAAATGTTTTTTTTAAATTTTTGCCACAAATTTACAGAGGATTTGCAAATGCATTGTAAAACCTTTATAAAAGCAAGTGCTTGTTTTTTAATTTGCCCCCCCTCGGGTGAGCCAGGTCCCAGAGGGTGTATTTATTTACGTATTTGGGCCAAGTACACCCTCTCCTTAAAAATGTGGCGGGCACCGGGGGATCATCTGAAATCACCCCAGGGAGGGGGGCTGCCTACCCCCACACAGGTTGGCTGCATGTGGGGTGTTGGCTGCATGCAGAGAGCTGCGGCCAGGCCCTGAGGCCAACCCCAGCTATGTTAAAAAAAGTTGAAATGCACTGAAAAAAACTGAGGTTACAGGGACGTTTTAGTTATGAAATATAATTTTAAAAACCTTTGAAATTCACTGAAAAAACAAAGATTACAGGGACGTTAAAGTTAGGTTCAGAATTTATACAGAACCATGGAAATTGAGCAGTTAGAGTTACATCAAGAAACTATAACTCATGCCCTAATGTAACTATAATGTGTACCCTCTCCATACACTGCTAATTACCCCACATATTGTATCACTCATGACATCTTCTATGACATCATTGACAATATCAGTGCAACATTTGCTGCAAAATTATTGATAAGAAAACTGTGCATGGTGGGGGCGTGAGGGATCAGGTTGGATGTACCCTGACCTCATGGGAGGGATAATAGGGGTGTTTCTGAGACACAGTATGGGGAGAAAACATTGAAAAACTGGATTTTCCACCCCACATGCGATATTTACAAATTTGCCACAACATGTAACATTGTAATGAATTTGCAAATATCGTAAAAAAACACAGTAAAAAATCACACTCACAGAGACTGTCTTGCAGTCACTCACAGACCCACTCAGATACTCATGCATTCATACACACGCCCACTGACAGACCCACAAAGACACTCATACCCACTAACAGACCCATTGAGACATTTATGCACCTACTCACAGCCCCATTGAGGTACTCATGCACCCACTGTCAAAGCTACTAAGACACTCATGTAGCCACTCTCAGACTCACTCAAAGATTCATATATCTACTCACAGACTCTCTCAGACGCACATGCACTCACTCACAGACACCCTCAGACACTGATGCACCCACTCAGAGACTCAGTCAGACACTCATGCACCCACTCACAGACCTGCTCAGATATTAATGCACCCAGTGACAGACCCACACACACACTTATGCATCCACTCACAGACTTACCCAGATATTGACATACCCACTCACAGACCAATTCAGACACTCATGCACCCACACACAGACTCAGACACTCATACACCCACTTATAAACCCACTCAGACACTCATGCACCCACTTACAGACCCACTCAAACACTCAGCCACCCACTCACAGATCCACTCAGAGACTCATTCATGTACTTATAGGCTTATTTAGATAGTGATGTGCCCAGTCTAATACACAGAATAACTTATATAGTTATGAATTTTGAATGTGCTGGTGTCAATTGAATGCATGCTTTTTTTTGCGTATTTGTGATGTATTCGCAAATTTAAAATTTTGTTTTCATAAGAAAAGATATCTTAAAAGAGAAGGGACAATATTTTGGGAACTAGTTTGGCTCTATGTAAGTGAGGTTTATAAATATGAGTATGATATACAAAAAAGGCATTATAACTTTATGAGACTATAAAATGAGTGGTTGTGTGAGTTTTTTTTATATATTTATTAATGGGTGAGTAAGTCCTCTTTCTGGGTGTGTGAGTATGTGACGGATTGTCTAAGGGTCAGGCTAGCTCTGTGAGAAGTTGCTTAAAATGTGCTGCCCTGGAACTGTATATTGTGCATGTGTTGTTTTAATGCATCCTCTAGTTGGTATTAAAAACTGCTTGCTAAGCTTTAAAACAGTACATAACAATGTACTAGAAGCTCTGCAAAGTGTTACAGGTACATACATGTGCTGCTCAAAAAGAATGTTTTTCTTTGAACTCTGGTACTTGTAGTCTTATTTATTCCATTTTAAAAGAGGACTACAAGCCACAGAATTGAAAGGAAAAAACATGCACTTGAGTAGTACATAACTCATGAACCTGTGAAGCTCAGCAGCTATCTATTAGTTACCGTTTAGGGTTGGTGTTGATAAGTTATAGGGCAGGTTTGTATATGCTTAAATGGTAAGACATGCCCTTTTAAGTAATATGTGTAGTTTAAGACTCCTAGGCATAGTCAAATATGCAGTGTTTGACATACAGTACATGTTTTATACATATATAGGATACAATTATTACTCATCTAGTCTGTGGGAGAGAGTCAGAGGTATGTAGCTATTCAGTGGCATACCTATACTGAACTTATGTATGCAGCAGTAATTACATATAACTGATTCCTATGATAGGCTGTAGGTAGGCTACAGGACAGAGTAGTTTGTACTTAAATGTAGTTTTAAGTTTACTAAGTTATATGTGTACTTTCAGATCTATATGTCCAGTTCTACATGCAGTATCCCACCCATAATGCAACTCACTTACCCATTAAGAAAAACATAGAGCTACTCACATACCCAGTAAGAGAGAGCCAGAGGCACTTACACATTCAGTCACATGCCAATAGAGAACTCATGTATCCAGCAATAATAGAGTCAGTTGCACACACAGTTATATACCCCAGCGCTCACTAATACAGCCAGTAAGCAATCCATGCAGCCACTTACAAACACAAATAGAGACACACAGAGATACTAAGACACCTAGGCATATAGCTATATAGTCATTTACACATCCAGTGACACACCCAGAGAAGGATTGATACACTTATTTAGATATGTACTCAAGTACTGACACACCTAATCACCCATGCAGACAAGTAGCTCTTTAAACATGTATTGGGTCTGCTACTGCGGAGCCTGTGTGTGCAGATTTACTGGTAGCTCAAGTTGTATTTAAAACTCCTTGTCAAGCCTTAAACTTCCTTTCTTCTACATATAAGTCACATCTAAGGTAGGGTGTATGTAGGCCATGGTTTGAATGCTGGCATTTATAGACTTCTTTATTCCATTATAAATGAACCCTACAAGTCCCAGAATTCATAGTAAATAGACTAGAGTGGAACAGTATATCACGCATTACCATGTGAAACTTGCCAGCTGTGTACTAGATACTCATTAGGTAGGGTGTAGGTATGTCATAGGAAAGGCTTCAATGTGCTTAAATAGTAAGACATTGCGTTTTAGGTCATACTGAGTCAAATGTGTGCTTAGATAACTGTACACATAGTTATATATGCAGTGTTTCACCTATACTACAAGTTAAGTATAGAAGTAAAAAAAAAATGTTATTCAGCTAGTCTGTGAGAGCGAGAAAAAGCTATGTAGATAGTCAGTGTCATGACTATACAACATTTATGTATGCATGTAACTACTGACACAACCCAGTCGCCCATCCAGACAAATAGTCCTTTAAAAATGGGTCAGGCCTACAACTGTAGAGCCTGTCTGTGTACTTTTACTGCCAGCTCAACTTGGCATGAAAAAGCCCTTTATCAAGTCTTAAACCCACCTTTCAATACTCACAACTCACCTCTGAGATAGGCTGTAAGTATGTCATAAAGCATGTTGCTTTGTGCTTCAAAGGTAAGAGATGTCCTTTTGAGTTTCACTAAGTTACTTGTGCACTTGCAGACCCCTATGCCAAGTATTACATAGAGTATACCACCCATAAGCCAACTGACATACATGTTTTCAAAAACATAGAGCCTCTCTCTCACCCAGAAACACAGCAAGAGAGGCACTTATACATTCACTCACATACTCAGAAACTAGTTATGTATCCAGCAGTATCAAAGGCAGTTACAGACAAACTTACATACCCCAGTATTCCCCAACACAGGGCCCGATTCACAGAACTAACTTAAGACAAAATCCTAAACTTACTACCATTTTGGTATTCACAGAAGGCACTTACTCATTTTGGTATTCACAGAAGGCACTTACTTACTCATTTTGAGTAACTTACTCATTTTGAGTAACTTACTCATTTTGTGTAACTTACTCATTTTGGTATTCACAGAAGGCACTTACTCATTGATGAGTAAGTGCCTTCTGTGAATACCAAAATAGTAAGTTACACAAAATGAGTAAGTTACTCATTTTAGTATTCACAGAAGGCACTTACTCATCAATGAGTAAGTGCCTTCTGTGAATACCAAAATGAGTAAGTTACACAAAATGAGTAAGTTACTCAAAATGAGTAAGTAAGTGCCTTCTGTGAATACCAAAATGAGTAAGTGCCTTCTGTGAATACCAAAAAGGTAGTAAGTTTAGGATTTTGTCTTAAGTTAGTTCTGTGAATCGGGCCCACAGGTACTAGGATATTCATTCAGCCACTTACATACACATTTAGAGAGCCATAGAGTTACCAAAACAGACAGTCATATACCGGCATACTTACTTAAACATCTGATGTTGTTAATATTGAAAAAGTGGGTGCCAATATGAATAATGATACGTTCATGCATAAAAACAAATTACATCTTGATTGATGAATTTGCCCGTTGTGAAGTCCACGTCAACCCCGACTCAGAAATACATGGTAAGGCAGGCCCTGAAACCCACGTCATTACTACCTGTTTTCATCATGTTCATGTTTGTGTGTTGCTCCATGTAATTAGGGATTTCCTGCTGTATAATAGCAGTCCTCAAATTGGGAAAAATGCTAGCAAATTGGAAATCAATCATTGTCAGAACCAAAGAACAACAGTCTCCCAATAAAGTAACTGTCATGAAGTATGGGTTAGATAGTATAGTTGAATATTCAACCAGAGGGGGAATGTTATTATTGAAAAAGTTAATGTCAACATGAATAATGATAGGTTCATGTATAAAACCAAAATCCCATCTTTATTGACAAATTTGCCCGTTGTGAACTTCACGTCAACCCAAACTCAGAAATGCATGGTTAGGCAAGCCCTGAGGCCCAGGCCCAAGGTCACTGATTGACAGATCACAGGTGGGGTAGCACCTGGCCAGCAGACAAGTGCATGAACAGGAAATCCAGGATTGATCCCACAGATTGGCGCAGCGACACCACAATGGCCCCAGAGGTTGACGCCAATAAAGCATACATGGCCGAAGGGGTGCGCATGTTCCCAAAACACCAAAAAGACAGGTGCCACATGATTGTAGGAACACTTAGCCAATCAAAATGCAGCACACACAGTACACGCTGTGATCGTGCGCTTCCCATGCCAGACATCTGGACACGTTACCCACTGGCCTCGCGCTCCCCATGCCAGACATCTGGACACATTACCCACTGGCCCCATTGTCTCCACGCAAGATCGAGGTCCACCTACTTTCCTGATCTAAAACCTCAATTTACGACTCCAAGGACAGAGGTACACATTGCTTACCAAAAAAAGATCTCCGGAACATTTATCACACTCAATGAACTGTATAAAAGCCTATGCTAGACCGATTGTAAACTGAGACAGTCCTCAGACCCCATGCCTGTGACTGTGCTCCCAGTCATATTATTTAATTAAACAAACTGTTGCCGTTTTGCCAAATGCCTCTTGTCCCTTGTTTTTTCAAGGTATTTCATGTTCAAGCAACATATGGCAAGCCAGATAGGAGCTGATTGGTACCTCGAACCCGACTGTAGCCAAAGAAAGGGGACCCCACCCAGTTGGATTCACATTTGCGTAACAAGGAAGGTAAGCAAACACAGCAATTGATTGGAAGCTCTGCTGAATCTGCTGGGCGAAGGTCTGTCCTGAAGCAGCCACCACAGAGGGTAAGAGACTACATCAGAACCTTAGTCAAGCATGTAGCGTATGGCCAACTAGGTAGAAGCGTAAAAAGATAACCTGAGTGCCCTGCCATTGACAGAAATCTGGCATATTACCTATTTCATATGTTCTAGCTGAGTAGTTGCAAGGCAGCCTCTGAGGCGATCCTGTGGAAGTCACCTTTTTTCAATAGTCAGCACCCTAGGAAAGGTGAATATTTATTGTATTTATTGTCAGAGTTGACACCTCAACCTTATTTTTGTCTAAAATAGTTTCTAAGTGCCAGCAGTTTTCCAACAGCATTGGTATCTGAAAGAAATGAGAGTTGTTGGTCGCTTGGACCGCTGGGCGTAACACAGATGGTATGCTTAGCCCCTGGGTGGGATACAGGGTGCAATTCAGACATTTAGGGAGAATGGTTTGGACCTTCAAGACTAGGTGTAACTTGTGTTTGGACAAGATGGGCCTGTGGTTCTTGAGTTATTCCTTTTTTTCATGAACTGTTGTTATTATCTTAGTTCCGGAGACAATATTGGCAGACAGTCAGGCTCACTTAGTCCCGTGTTCAGTGCAGAGCTTCCCATGGTCACAGGATAGCATGCGCTGGGATGGGAAAAGGATTTTATTGACAAAGACATCATTTTTTCTCTGTCAGTTTTTTAAGTGTTGGTCGCTTGAACCACTGTGCGTTAGGCAGATGGTACACTTAGCCCCTGGCTGTGAAGCAGGGTGTGATTCTTGATGTGAAGTATTTGTGTGATGTTGTGGTGCTGTCAAATTACAGCAAACTGTGTTTTGTCCTAAGTACTTTGGGGCAGATTTACAAGCCCCTTGCGTGACTTTTGTGCCGCAGTTGCGTCACTTTTGTGACGCAGACAAGGTGTAAATGTTGTGGCCCATTTACAATGTGACGCATCTATGGAGATGCGTCATGTTGTAAAGCCCTGCGTCACATTATACCTGCGTCAGGTATAAAGTGTGAAGGGTGGGCGTTCCCATGCAAAAAGCCATGTAGAACTGACGCAGTGAAATCTGCAAGATTTCACTCTGTCACTCTACGCCTTCACTGCGTCAAAATCCCAACGCCTGCTCAGACCAGGCGTAAGGAATGACGCAGGGCTTTTTGAATGGGACTCACCCATCTATTGTGGCGCATTGCTGGAGTTGCTTCACTTTCATGAGCAACTCCAGCAATGCATCACTTCTGCGCCAACAGATGCGTCAGAATTTCTGATGCATCTGTTAATCCTTGCGCCATGGAGTGAGCACTGTGTTGTAAATACAGCGCATCCATAGTGGCGCAAGGACATTCGGCGCTGATTCAAGGAAACTGACGCATCTATGCAGATACGTCAGTTCCTTGTAAATCTGCCCCCTTTGTTTTTCTTGATGACCCAATGTTTCATATGAAGATGCTGCTATTTCTTACCAACTGTAATTATTGCCAGAAGCCTATATCGTTCAGATACTGTTTTCATTGACAAGTTGCAACACTTTATATGTATTGCTATTTATATTTATGAAATGTGCATGTTGAATTGTTTGATGCATCTGTACCTAGCACTGAGTTCGTAGTTACATAATTAGAAGCAGTAAACCCCGTGTATATTTTCCCCACAATTCAGATCGAAACCAGAGAGTCACTAAAACAAAGAAGCTAAGGTATCTTTTCCTCTAAAACTTCCAAAACTCACCATGGAGATACCATTAAAACACATGCAAACCAGGTTCCCCACACAGGTTAAAAAACGTAATAAGGTTTGCCAAGAATGGCACAAACATGCAAAGGCGCATACATTTCCCTGGCCAAAGGAGGGAACTTTTGACAGTAACATACTTGGACACATGAGAAATACATACAAACCAAATACACAGGTCAAAAGAAAGATAAGAGAGAAGCCATATTTGAACTATGGGCCATCTTCGAGCAGGCCCAGATCGACATTCCTGCACTACAGATAGCAAACAAGGCATAAGCACCTCCCTCACCATTTGCTGGTATGGAGGTGCTCTGTCCCACTCTCCCTGCATCAGGACATACCCATCCACCAGTTGAAGAGTTGAAGAGTCGGAGGGCCCCCCACCGAACAAGAAGCAGTTAGGCCCAGACATGAGACTAACAAGCCAAGCATGCCCTAGCAGTCACAGAGCAACCCCAGTCCAGTGCAAGGGCTCCAAGAAGTTCGACCCCCCATCTGTTGCACCTGACACATAGAAACCCCACAGCAAGGAGAACACGCACCCTCACTGATTAAGGTGAGCACACACGAGTGACAGGGAGGTTTGTAGCAGTTCTCTAGACAGTGATGCAGCCAGTGGGAGTGAGATAGGGGGCCCCAGTCCCCCGGGATATGATGACTAGGGTGAAGCTACAGGACTTGCCCAGGTAGCCGAGGAAAGCCAGACAAAAAAGAACAGCACATAGCTCAGAACAAAAGAGGCAACCTAGATGGGATGTCAAAGAAAGGTGCAAGCTAAAGAGGGAAAGAGAAAGAGATCGCACCCAGGAAGCACAGCGAGATCACAGAGCAGCGTGCCCCAGATATGAGGAGAATGGGGGTAGGCACAGGGCATCTATTAGAGAAGAGTCAGAAGTAGAATTAATTGAAAGACTTTTGGCTGGGAGCCAAGCCTCACCAAATTTCCAATGAAGGAGAGGATCTGACCGGGAAATCAGGGACCAATGCAGCCTGGTGCTGACCCAATAAAGGCATAGGAAAAACATGATGGCACCTTTGCACATGCACAAGGGAAGCAGTGACGAAGACATACGCTGCTCCACCCGAACACACAGCAGAGATAGACTGACCCCAAGGAATATAGCGGCCAGAGAGGAAGGCAACACCTTTGCTCGGCCATTATGCCACCTGCTAGCCCACTGGACCGAGAGAAAAGACCTGTATGATAGACCCTGGCTGAAGGAGGGATCCTTCAAACCAGAGAACATGCCCATAGAGGAAGACTGCATTGGGCATGGAGGAGGAGATCCTGAGTAGAACTTCCCATGCAGGAATGCCTAAGAAGATGGGAACACCATGTTTCAGAGAAAACATCAGAGTTACCCAAAGCAAAAAGTACCCGCTCCTACAGAAGGGCACATCAGGGACCATCTATGTACCATGGACTCAAATGGACAAGGAAGGGCTAAGGACAACGTTTGCCACCATTGCTGGATGGACAGGGAAATGTATGTCATGCTTTGAGAAGAACACATCATGAGTAAACGTAGCCATAGACAATATCAAAAGTCTTCTAAGTAGTTTTATCGGAGAGCAGACTAACATGGTATTCTCCCGAGCTCACATTCCAGCAATTATGCTACCTAGCACCGAGCTTGACAGGGCCGCATTCAATTCATACAGGCACCAAATATGGACTGCCCTAAGGGAGATGTTCGCTGCAGGCCCTGACGTAGGAGGGTTAATGGCAGAGACTTTGAAGCCAGGAGAGACAATAACTTCTGGATAGGATGAAGGAATGATGGGGAAATGAGACAGGACAGACGGGGACTGACATGAGCCCACAAGTCACATTCTTTTACAATATTCTCAAAAAGGGGCTGCCCACTGAGATACAAAGTGGATTGGACAGGGTAGTTGGGTTTGACACCAAGCCCTGGTGGGGGATACAAGCCCATATATTGCATTACCACAAAAGGAAATAAGAGAAGGATAGAGAAAAACAGGAGCAAGCCCAAAGAGACACTGCTAAATTAGTCCAGCTCAAATTGAAAAAGATCTCCCTTGGGGGGCTGCATTGGCTGCGAATGAGCAAATTGCACCAATCTTAATGGGGTCTCCACCACAAACCCAAGAAGGTTTCAGCCTAGCTATAGTGGTAGAGGCTAGAGAGGTTGGCAGCAACCAGACCTTATGGAATGTAACTATTGCCACAGGATGGGCCACCGGGCAGACTGATGCCGATTAAAAGCATACTATGGACAAAGATAGATGGGCCAGGGTCAGCCACCACAAAATCCTAATCCACAAAACCTAGCCCAGGGAAATCCAAATACACCTTACATTCAGCCACAGGGAGGTCAGTCAGCCGCCGCACAACCGCAAAAGTGATCAGGTAGTTTTACAAACATGTGGCAACAGCAACCGCAGACAGTGAACTCAGCCCAACAGGAACAAGGGCCACAGTCACCGGCAGGGATGGGTAACTGTCTGGGGAGGTAATGCCTTCACACAAACACAGAATCCAAATACACAGTATGATAAAACCCCAATGTGTAAAATGCCACCCATTCTCCCGCATCTCAAGGATTAATTGTCCTAAAGCCAAATGAAGGACCAATTAGACAGCAATTGTAATACATTTCTTTTACTTGCACCTGGGAATTTAAGGCTGCTATATGTGTTCTGCAGATCTGGCATCCTCACTGTAGTCCACCATTGAGGGGCCTGCAGGAGCCAAGGCCCCACTCTGTTGCTGACCCCAAGGGTGGGGTTGACTGGCCATGCCCCAGGGAGAGAACAGTCTGATGAGGGGGCAGGGTGACTCCTAGGCCAAGTACTTAAAAAGCAGGCACCTAGGTCCCTGTATCCAAAAGTCAATGGGATGGGTTCCAATAACCAGGTCAAAAGGTCCCCATTGTCAGGCCTTTGGCAGGGATCCATGTTTTCTGTAGGGCATGTAGTTCCAACAGTGCCCCCAAGAACTAGAAGCCTCTGGCCCAATGGAGGCCCCCTTTTCAGTTCTAAAACAAAGCTGTCCTCAAGTGGCGGTATCCAGGATTCCCATGCACGTGGGATAGTGAAGACCCCATAACCTCCACAGGACATACACAAGAGTCAATAAGTTGCAAAGCGCCCTCACGGCATCGAGTCCATGGAGAGGTTCATCAGGTTAGCTAGACGTCCCGGAATTGCGAGGCAGCCCCGGTCGAGTCATCCACCCTATGCAAAGTTCGGCAAGGGTTCTTGACCTTGGCCCCAGGCTCCCCATATTCTTATGATGTCGGCGAGGTTTCCTTTTGTTTACTTTGGGCTTTTCAAATATCCGAAGTGTGGTCACCTTGTCATACCCCTCTAAAGAATATCGACAGGAGGATTCCTGCTAGTGCAAAGTCCCTAGTCACAAGCTAGGAAAGTCAGATCCAAGCACCAAAGTGAAGAAGAAGTGGTCCAAGGGAGAAGGGGATGCCTGGGAGAGGGGAGCCCGCAAAGTCACAGTTCCAGGTGAGAGGAGAATGCAGAATGTGCTCACCCATGTATCAGGTATTTGGCAATGCACCAGGCCTCACATACCCCATCCGGAGATAGTAGTAAGCCCTGACCTCGGACACCACGTGACAGCGATCAGAGGTACATGGGAGTCACGGAACAACTTTCCAACCCCCTCCACCTCATGATAAGTGAAAATAGCAGACATTGCAAGATCTAGGGAAGCGCCCAAAACCCAACAAAAATAGCCCAAAGTTGGCCCAAAAAGAGAAGCCTCTAAAGAAAGGGTAGAACTGAGAATCTGGTGCCACAAGGGAGATGCACGTTGCAAGCCGCATGCCGAGAGACACGTAATCTCGGGGCACATTGCAACCACCTAACAACACTAAACAGTGACACGTCCCCTCCTTGTTCTGTCCCCCGCATGTGTAGGTTGAAAACAACCAGCACCGATGGTGCCCCCAGGCACACATCAGGAGAGACAGGGTGTCAGGAAACTGGTGACACCGAAAAAGCATTGGATAAAAACTGATAGATCCATCCCTATAATCACAAGAACAGTCCATAAAACACTAATCCAAGCATCTAGTTAAGGTCTAGGACTCTTAAAATAGATCAATTTACTTGATCATCCCACAAGCCACCTTAAGCTTTTAACCATCAAAAGATACCATGACCGGGCCACCTTCAGGTGCATCACTAAAGATTTGCATAAAAGGAATGTCGAGAACACACCCCTGAGGGAAGTACAGAAACCCCGAAGAAACGATCATTAGCAATGGCACACATGCAATACCTTTCTAAACTAACAAAGGAACCAAGGTCTTATCCAAAAGGTCTGCAATCGAACCACCAAGTGCACCACCTTTCAGCTGCCACATCATCACACCAATGCAGATCTAAAGTGTGTGAATCAAACTTACGAACTACACTGTGAACTTTTTGATTGAGCTATTAAACGGAAACACCCGATAACCAGGGGACCATAGACATCTTACCTGGATCCATATCAGAGACCTGCAATGTTTACTCACAAATCATGTATTTTTGCTCTTCTATGTACCCTCTCTCTAGTTTGGGTGCTACCGCACCTTTTCACTGCCAAAGAGCTACCTGGCCAAATGGAGTCTGTTCACAACTCTTGCATATCGATCTCTCCCATGTCACTTATAATTCCACCAACCCAAACACCAGCATTCCACATACACTACAGAGCGCCCTTTTACACAACACGTGGTATTAGCACATGACTACTGTGGGCTCTAAGACATCAGCACGGCTGTGTTACCTTACCTCCTTTCACTGATACCTCATGCAGTATGCACAGATAGGCTTACTTGTCCCAAGAGGTAGTCCCCAAAAATGCAAAATGCCTTCTCTATTTATACATGTGCAGAATCAGGGCCAAAATCCAGCTGTTTGGCCCAAGACTTCCCAGAGAAGAGATTCTTGAAGGTAGCAAAACCCCCAACTCAATGTACAACCACAACCGTGTCTGGCTCCATTTGTGGTCCACGGGTGACCCTTAGCATATACGGGGCACTCTTCTTTCACAACAAGTAGACTCCTGACTTGGAGTTCCTGTGTAGGGCTATCCAGCTTGATGATAAGAAGGGAAATGGGTCTCATAAGGGAGTGTTGGATGAAAGCATAGACAACCTATGTCAGGAAATCTGGAATACCAAGCAGGGTGGATACACTTGGCTAGAAGGGAAGGGGCAACCCCTAATTGTATGGAAGCTTACACTGTATTCCTTATGTTTTAGAGGTAAAGGAATGCTTCCACCTGGCACGAATGAAAACTGTGGCACAATCATGAACATTCTGGATATGTAATGGGGTATCTCCACACTAATGGATATGTACTGGCAGCGTGGTGAGTTTGCCTATACTTAGCTTGTCCCTGGATGGTGCAGACTTTGCTCTCCAATCATCATGCACACCCTGACCCTGGTCATTTCCTGAGAAGAACTATCTGGCTGGCACCAGCACCAGCTAAGGAAGAAGACAGCCTTGCTGCATCAGTCTTATGAAAAAAGAACTGCATATTATTTTGGCTGGGCTCAATACAAAGACATTGCAGAAGAACTTAGACTGTTCTTGGACTCACAAGTATCGGCAGGAGTTTCCATGCCCTCCTTCACTGTGCAGATGAAAGCCAATGCCCACTGGCTTCAAATCACCAGATGGGAAAAGCTTAAAATGATGAACAGCACTGAGCTTGGCCTTAATTCGATCATGGAAGAACTGAGAGTAATCTGGCTCATGGTGATGCAGCATCGGTATGTGTTAGACTTATTGACCGTGATGGAAAGAGGGATGTGTGCCAAGATTGGTACATCCTGTTGCACTTTTATCCCAGGGAATGTCCTGGATAATGGGATATTGACTCTTGCAATCCAAGTAATGCAGCATTTACAAAACGACATGCATAAAAAGGGAGGTGCCCCTGAGCAGTTCTTGAATTAGTTCTCCTCATTCCCCCGGCGGCTTTCAGGATTGTGCACGTCATTACTACCTGTTTTCATCATGTTTATGTTTGTGTGTGGCTCCGTGCAATTGGGGATTTTCCTGCTACACAAACATAATCCTCATTTTAGGTAAATTGCAAGTAAATATGAAAGTAATATTTGTCAGAACCAGAGAACAATAGTCTCCCAATAAAGTGACTGTCATGAAGTATGGGTAAGATAGTGTCATTGAAAATTCAACTAGAGGGGGTTATGGTAATATTGAAAAAGTCGATGTCAATATGAATAACGATATGTTCATATATTAAAACAAAATTGATCCTTTATTTATTTGAAAAGTTTTATAAAGCGCGAACATGACCCTTACGGGGAAAACAGCATTTACAATGCTGCCATTACATCGCGTTCCTATTACAACGCGGTTGTTACAACGACTGCATTGTTAGAACGCTATGCCTTTACATCACAAGTCATTAGATCGACTTGCTGTAGGGGGCGCTCTAACCTAAGGAATAGTATAATTTACTATTCCAACACCTTCCCTACTGTTGCGCAGGCTGGAGTTGGAATAGTAAATTATACTATTCCTAAGTCCAGCGCGCCCCCTACAGCAAGTCGATCTAATGACTTGCGACGTAAAGGTATCGCGTTCTAACAATGCGGTTGTTGTAACGACTGCGTTGTAATAGAACGCGATGTTATAGCATGCGATGTAACATGCTATGTTCCCCTTATGGGTATCAGAGCACTGTACAAAGTGGCGAGAGCAAGAGTAAAACAACACAATGGAACAAATGAGGTAGTTAAACAACCACACAGTCAAAGAAAAGGGGGGAGCAGTCAAGGTTAAAGGGGCAAGGGGAGTCAGCCAGTCTGGAGGGACCAGTACAGTTTCAGAAGGTCAATAGAACAGGATAACAAGTGAACAGAAAAACATATTACAATATGAACAAACGGTAGAAAGGAGTATCAAAACCGGAGAAAGAGGAGGATTGAGAAGGTAACAAGGTTAATGCTATTGATGGGCACTCAAGATTAGCCATTTGACATGCTTCTTGAAAGATGCAGTAGATGGGTTGGATCTGATCTCGGGAGGAAGAGCGTTCCATATTCTTGGGGCAAGACCAGAGAAAGCACGACTGCAAGTTCTTTTCTTTTTGAATTTGGGAGGTTTCAGAAGTAGGGTGGTCGAGCTTCTTAAGCTCCGACTTGAGCCAGATAGTTCAAGCTTTTTTGCCAGGTAAGCTGGGGTGTTGTAATGAATAGCTTTATGCATCAGGCAAGCTATCTTGAAATGTATCCTAGCTTCAATAGACAGCCAGTTTAGTTGAATTAGGTCAGGCGTGATGTGGTCATGCTTTCTGGAACCTGTGATGAGCCTGGCCGATGCGTTTAGAGTGGCTCTGAGCAGAACCAAACTAGTCTTAGGTAGCCCAGCAAGGGTCACCAAACCATATTCCAGGCGTGAGATAACTAGGGATTGTACTGCAGGCTGGATGTCCTCGGGCGGAAGGAAAGGCTTGATTTTCTTAAAGGTGTTGAGCTGAAGATTGGCTCCCCTAATAGTTGCACTGATGTGATCTTCCATATTAAGGTGTTTGTTCAAGGTTATACCTAACGGTTTAGCAGAGTCAACAACATGAGGGGTGCAGTTAAGAGCAGTGAGTTGTTTAAGCCAGTCCAGGGCCTACCCTGCAGAGTGGTTGCGGGGGGCAATCAGAAGGAATTCTGTTTTGAGGTTATTTAACAAAAGATGGTTCTGGGCTAGCTATTGTTGAGTTTGTAAGAGTGCATCATTTAAAGTTTTTATATCTTCTGGAGAGGAGATCTTCAAGTGCAGTTGCGTGTCATCAGCATACATGTGGTAATGAATGTTAGAATGATTCAGAATATCGGAAAGTGGTTCCATAAAAAGGTTGAAAAGAGTGGGCAAAAGTGCAGAGCCTTGAGGTACTCCAATAGTGACTGGGGTACTGGTTGCAAGGGAATGATTAACTTTGATTCTTTGTGTGCGTTTCTGTAGGAAAGGGGCAAACCAGTTTAAGATCGGGCACAAAAGACCCATCTTATGTTGAAGAAGAGCAATCAGGTTTTCATGTTTGATGGTGTCAAATGCTGAGGACAAGTCAAGAAGGATCAGAAGACAAGGGACATTTTGATCAAGGGATCTCAAAACGTCATCAATGATGTGAGTTAGTGCTGTTTCAGTACTGTGCCCTGTTCTGAAACCCGACTGGAAGAGGTCAAGGAGTTGAAATTTCTCTATGTGGTTGCAGAGCTGTGTGTGGACGCATATCTCGAGCAATTTAGCTAGAGTCATGATGCTGGTGATAAGCCGCAAGTTGTTAGGATCAGCTAAGTCAGTATTAGGCTTCTTAGGAATGGGAGTGACTTGACCAATCTTGAGGCAATCAGGGATCCCCCCGTACGAGAGATTCTTGAATGATCCGGGACCACAGAGGGAGAATGGCTGAATTGAGAGCTTTAAAAAACTTAGCTGGTAGTGGATCGCTGAAATGATTGGAAGGTTTTAAGGACGCCATATAATGGAGCAGCTCCGTATTATCTGGAAGAAGAAAAGAGTTCCAAGATGCGTTGTTTTTGGGAGCACACCCTATGTGGTAGGACGGTGCAGTCTCTACCAATGGTTCCGTAGGTCCATCTGAAGATGCGGTGTAGTTCAGAGCCGCAAATTTGGAGTGGCAGGTTACAGCTCCAGTTCAATTTTTTTTGCCTTTTCAGAGAAGTGTGCTGAGAAGTCCTCCCCACTGGGAAGGGAGGTCATGGGTGTTGAGATATGGTTGGAAGAGTGGTTAGCTTGTTGCTTGATGATTTCAAAGAGTTTTTTTTTAGCACAGTCAAGCTGAGCCCTGAAATGGTTGGGTTTAGCATTGCAAATGTGTTTGTTGTAAGTGCTTCTCAGCTTCCTTAACTGTTTGAGGCTTGTAGTGGAGGGAGAGTTTCTCCAAAGCCTCTCTGAAAGCCTGAGTTTGCGAAGTTCATCATTTAGGGAGCCATTAAACCAAGGTTTGGATTGTTTGATCGGAATCCTTTTAAGTTGCTTCAGCGCAATAGTGTCGAAAATATTAGCGATAGAGTTAATGTAGTGATCAGAACGATCATCCAGGTTGGTCATGTTAGGGGTGGCTGAAGCCTATTCTTGGTGATGGATGTTAGAACAGTAATGTTGATGTCTCTCAGATTGCGAGTCAGTTGTTTAGCCTTAAGAGGTTGGCCCTGTCTGCGTGTTATCTTTTCCGGGATGTGGAAGGAAATTTGATGATGATCCGACAACTCACAAGGTAAAATGTCACCCAATTGTATGATATTGTCTTTAGCTATGATAAGGTCGAGGGTGGCGCCTTTGTTGTGGGTAGGTCCCTTGCAGGCCTGTGTGAAATTTAGATCAGAGAGGAAAGCCTTAAAGGAGCATACTAAAGGATCATTTGTGTCATTCCAATGAAGGTTAAAGTCTCAGAGGAAGATATGGCTGAGTTGGTCCGAGCAAGAGCTAATGGCCTCCATGATTTGCTCGATGAAGAGCAGCTTATCACCTGGTGGATGATAAATCGTGTGGAGCACACAGACAATCTTGCCATTATTCCAGATTTTAGTGACTAGTTGCTCACAGGAGGACATCGAAGCATTTTGAGATTGTTTCAAAATGAGGCTGGAGCGATGAATGCAAGCAATGCCCCTCCCCCCCCCCAGTTTTAACAAGTCAATCGCATCTGATAATGCCATAATCAGGAGGGATTCAGATGTCGAGAACTGGGGAGGAGGCATTATTGAGCCAGGTTTCAGTAAGAATCAAGAGGTCCAAATTTTGCAAAATGATGAGTTCAGAAATATCTGCTGCATGTTTCACTGCAGATCTGCAGTTGAGGAGCATCGATTTGATGTGAGGGTTGGTAGTGACTGCTTCAAGGTGGGAAGTGGTGATCTGAAGTAAGTTTTCCTTATTAACAAATCTAAAGTTGACACTAGGTTCTCTGTCAGGGTCAGAGGAGATAGTTGGGATGTAGATTGTTGCATTAGAGGAAACACCCCCATAGCCATTGTACGAAAGAAGAAGAGTGAGAGCGTCATCAACCGACAACTGAGGCTGAAACCATCTGGGCCTAGAATGGTGGTTGGGAAGAGGCCTAGACCTCCAGCTAGGACTAAGTGGGGAGATGATAGAGGACAGTAAATCCCCGCCGTGATTAACTCCTAATGGACAGGGTTGATCGGTCCCCCGGGAGGGATATAGATTCCAGAGCTTCTCCATCTTCATGGAGAACTGTAAAAGGGTCTGCAGGATATCTTTGACAGCAAGGAGATCCTGCTTGAGTTCAGCCATTTTCTCCTCAAGGTAAGGGAGATTATCGCCATCAGCAGCCGGCCTACAATGAGAAAATGGGTAGGACCCTTTTGTGAGAGGGGTGTTGGATGGCAAAGTATGTCCCTCACCACAGTTACCGGGGGAGATAGAGTCCCGCTTGAGAATGGTCTCGACATCCAAAAAGGGAGGAGGATTAGCATGGAGGGTAATAGGATTCGGTGCAGGGGGGGCGGAGAAAATTCTTGAGTAGGATTAGTTACAGGCAAGGAGGTTTTATCAAATGCGATGGGGGACGCACAGGGGGAGGATAAAAGAAGGTGTGGGCAAAACGGAGAAGTTATGGGGACAGCAGCTAGGTGCAAGGCCCTCGAGTTTGTAATACAGGAGCCAAGGGGTAGATTATCAGGGTTGTCAGGGTTAGTTATGTGGGTGTTATACTCATCCTCCATGCTGTTGGAAATAACAGAACCGTTAATAGGTAAAGAGGGGGAAGCGGAATTGGGGGAAAAAGAGGCATAGGGAACAGAGGGTGCAGTTATTGTGGGTAGACGATGATGAGTGGCCGGATTCGAGTTATTAGGTGTATTTTTAATCCTCAAAAATATTCTGTCAAAGCGCTTGAGATTCATGTCAGAGGCTTGAATGAGGATGTTACCATTATTGTATAGGGAAATGGTCAGATCTGCCTTAAGGTCAGGAGAGGGTAGAGTGATTATACGGAAACCGTGTGGGGTTTTGCACAGCGGTTTGGAATGAAGTGCAGAAGTTAGAGCCTTTCTCCACTGGGCTCTTCTGTTAGTGTAGAAAATGAGGTCTGTCACCACAGTACCCTTAGACCTGGAAACATAGGTGTCCGAGATAAGCGTTTCCTGACATCGTTTGAGGAGATTGTGTTTGAAAGTCTTTTCCGCTTTCTTCGACAGGTTGGGGGGGTAGACAATCTTAAACGAATTCAGTGCTACCTGAGCAAGGAAGTCAGAGGAACTAGTGCTGTGTTGAGCCATGATGAGGGTAGCAATCAGATTAAAGGTGGTAAGGTAGTTCAATTAAGGGGAGGCAATATTCCGGGTTCAAAGAGCGGTATATCAGAGCTCCCTCCAACACTAGCTATGTGTTAAGATGGCATTCAAGAGTAGTGTGAAACTGCCTCTTCAAGTAATATCAACAACCCTAAAAAAAAAAAAAGAAAATAACACCAGAAGGTAGTGAGAGGCATCAGCTAAAGTTATGCAGAACATAACAAGGTTACAATACCGATTCCTGACTGCCAAAGCCCAGATAGCTGTGATGAAGCAAGCTGGAGTGCTAAGAACATGCAGGAACATACTACATAGATGAACAGAGAGTCATAATTAAAAAACAGAGCAAAAAGATTTGTTGCTTCAAGGCTATTCCAAGATGGCCAACCCCAGGGGGAAGCAGAAGGGTGGTCCTACATTTCTTTCTTTCTTTGCCAAAATTCTTTGTGTTTGACTGTTTCGAGCACAGCTGGTCTCAACCCCGGTGTCACTAGGGGGACAATAGTTAGTCAGATAGAGATCACCAATGTGCACCAGCATAGATTGCAGCCCTAGGATCCCGAGAACAGGGCTCTGCCACGCTCATCATAAAAAAGTCCTCTCCTTTGTTCAACGACCAAAAGGCGGACGAGGCAGGCAGAAACAGAGCAACCAGCAACCCTTGCTCAACCTCCGTTCTGAAGTAGTGAGCCCAGTACACCATGGCTCCGCCCTGCTCTTCCAGCGGGGGCCGTCACCTCCTTGCCAGCAAAAGCAGGGGACCGCCGTACTTCACCATCACAGGAAACTGCCGCAGAAACTTCCAAAGTGGGCCCCGAGTGCCAGGGCTCTGAAGCGATGTTCCCGCTAGCCCAGAAATACAGGGGCTCAGCCCCGTATAACAATCAGGGATGGCAGCCTCAGTGCAGCCCTCGTGACTTAGTGGCAGGGCACAGCCGTGCCTCACCCCAATGGTAGCAGCGGCCTACCTCTTGCCGCGAATCCAGCACACAAGGGCTCTGCCGCGCTGCAACCAGCTGGGACATCAGCCTCTGCCTCCTATGCATGGTGCTCGGTGACAACAGGGATCCACCACAGTGCTTCGCCAAGGGCAGTCTCCATGAACCAGGAGCAAGTCCCGATCATCAGAGCACAACTAGACCGCAAGTGCAGGATCAGATCCCAAGGACAAGTCCAGATCACACGGCAGCCGTGATGAATTTGCCCATTGTGAACTCCATGTCAACTCCAACAGAAATACGTTGTTAAGCAGGTCTTGAGATCCAGGCCCAAGGTCACTGATTGACAGAGCACAGGTGGGGTAGCACCTAGCCAGCAGACAAACACGCAAACAGGAAATGCCAGATTGATCCCACAGATAGACCCAGCAACCTCACAATGGTCCAGGGAGATTGGTCCCAATAAAGCAGACATGGGCAGAAGGGTGTGCACGTTCCCAAAACACCATAAAGTCAGATGCCAGAAGTGAAGCTAGGAACACTTAGCCAACCATGGTACAGCACACACAGTACACACAGTGATTATGCACTCTTCATGCCGGACATTTAGACATGTTACCTACTGGTTGCATTGTGTACACGCAAGGTCGAGGCCCACCTGTATTCCTCATCTAAAACTTAAATTCATGACTCCAAAGACAGAGGTACACAATTCTTACAAAATTATTGCAAAAACATTAAATTACACACTGAACTGTATAAAAGACCGATTGTAAATTGAGACAGTCCTCAGACCCTATGCCTGTGACTGTGCTCCCGGCCATATTGTTTAATTAAATAAACGGTTTCTGTTTTGCCAAATGCCTCTTGTTTTTTCAAGGTATTTCATGTTCAAGCATCAATGGCACTCCTACAGTTGGACTTCTACGCTCACTCTGATTTGTAGCCAAGTACTGACACAACCTAGTCACCCAGCCAGACAAGTAGTCCTTTAAGCATGGGTAAGGCCTACTACAGCAGAGCATATCTGTGCACATTTACTGCCAGTTTGAATTGGCATGAAAAAGCCCTTCACCAAGTCTTAAACCCACCTTTTAGTACACATTACTTACATCTGAGATAGGCTGTACTTATGCCATAAAGCACAGTGTTTTGTGCTTGAATGGTAAGAGATGTCCTTTTGAGTTTTACTAAGTTAGTCATGCACTTGTGACCCCTATGCCAGTACCTCATAGAATATACCACCCATAATGCAACTGACATGTTTTCAAAAGCACAGACCCTCTCTCACACCCAGTCACACAGAAACAGAGGCACGTAAACATTCACTCACATACTCCAAAACTAGTTATGTACTTAGCAGTATCAAAGACAGTTGCAGACATACTTACACACCCCTGCATTCACCAATACAGGCACTGAGCAATTCCTTCAGCCGCTTACATACACATTTAGAGAGTCAGAGCGTCAATGAAACTTATACATTCACTCACATACTCAGAAACTAGTTATGTATCCAGCAGTATCAAAGGCAGTTACAGACAAACTTGCATACCCCAGTATTCCCCAACACAGGTACTGGGATATTCATTCAGCCACTTACATACACATTTAGAGAGCCATAGAGTTACTAAAACAGACAGTCATATACCGGCATACTTACATAACATCTTATAGCACTTCTACATGTGGACTTCTGCACTCACTCAGATATGTAGCCAAGTACTGACACAACCTAGTCACCCATCCAGACAAGTAGTCAATCAATCAATCAACATAAGTCTTTATTCGATCCTAAAAAGATCATAAAAGCACAAAATGTCATAGGACAGGCTTTAATGTGCTTAGATAGTAAGACATTGCGTTTTAAGTCAAACTGAATCAAATGTGTGCTTAGATACCTGTATGCATAGTTAAATAGGCAGTATTTCACCTATACTACATGTTATCTACAGAAGTAGAATACTTTTCTTATTCACTTGGTCTGTGAGAGACAGACAAAGCTATGTAGATATTCAGTGTCATGACTATACACCACTTATGTATGCAACAATAAGATATATGGTAAGTGGACATAATATCGACTTTTTTATATCGACATGCTGTAATATCGAGTTTAGAATATCAACAGTACTAAATATCGATGTTAAGTATATCGATGTAAAAAATATCAATTTTTGTGTTGTAAAAAATATTGATGTATGAAATATCGACTGTTAAAATATCGTTATGTTAAAATATCGTTCTAGTAATATTTTTTTTGTTATATGTTTGTTTTTGTTATAATATTAGGCAATTAATGTTATAAAAATTTTAAATTGTATTTAAATTTTTAGGAGCGGTATGTTGGGTTTTTAGGGGATAAGGGTGGGGAATGTTTTTAAAAAGTAGTTTTAAAATTTAAAAAAAATAAAAATAAAAAAATTAATTTTAAATTGTTGTTTTAGGAGCGGGATGTTGGGTTTATAGGGGATAAGGGTGGGGAGTGTTTTAAAAAAGTAGTTTTCAAAATAATTTTATTTTAAAGTTTATAAATTTAATTTAAAATTGTTGTTTTAGGAGCAGGATGTTGGGTTTATAAGGGATAAGGGTGGGGAGTGTTTTAAAATATTTTTATTATTTAATAAAAAAAATATTTAAAATTTGAAATAAATGTTTTTAGGAGTGTCATGTTGTGTTTATTTTGAATAAAGGTGTAGAATTTAGTATATTTTTGTTAAGTATTAATTAAAATTTTAAAAAGAAATATTTTATAAGAAATATATATATATATTTTTTTTTAAATTTGTGTTCGTAGGGGATACATTCTATTATTTTGTTTTCAAAATTATTGTATTATTATAAATTTGAAATATATTAACATTTAAAATTTTACTAATTTTAATAATTAAGAGATATTGTTTGTTTTTAAATAATTATATATGTGAAATTGCAAATAATATTTAATTTTTTTTAATTATTTCCAAATATAAAAAAAATCATAATTAGGTTTTAAAATTATATATAAAAATATGTTTTATGTTTTATAATTATTAAAAATTAAATTGTATATGGGAAATATAGTATTTGTAATTTTTTATAATAAATTATATTTTTATTTTTACTGAATATTATTTATAAATTAGATTCTGATTAACTGATTTACATATTGTAAGATTTTATAATTATGAATACCAGCATTGACCAGCCCATAGGGGGATGGATGGCTATCACTACCAGCAGTCTCTACCCATAGGTGGGTGGATGGCTATCACTACCAGCATTGACCAGCCCATAGGGGGATGGATGGCTATCACTACCAGCAGTCCCTACCCATAGGGGGGTGGGTGGCTATCACTACCAGCAGTCCCTACCCATAGGGGGAGGATGGCTATCACTACCAGCTTTCCCCACCCATAGGGGAGTGGATGGCTATCACTACCAGCAGTCACTACCCTTAGGGGGATGGATGGCTATCACTACCAGCAGTCCCTACACATAGGTGGGTGGATGGTTATCACTAGCAGCATTGACCAGCCCATAGGGGGATGGATGGCTATCACTACCAGCAGTCTCGACCCATAGGTGGGTGGATGGCTAACACTACCAGCAGTCCCTACCCATAGGGGGAAGGATGGCTATCACTACCAGCAGTCCCTACCCATAGGGGATGGATGGCTATCACTACCAGCAGTCCCTACCCATAGGAGGGTGGATGGCTATCACTACCAGCAGTCCCTACCCATAGGGGGATGGATGGCTATCACTACCCGCAATCCCTACCCATAGGGGGGTGGATGGCTATCACTACCAGCAGTCCCTACCCATAGGGGGATGGATGGCTATCACCACCAGCAGTCTCTACCCATAGGGGGGTAGATGGCTATCACTACCAGCAGTCTCTACCCATAGGGGGATGGATGGCTATCAATACCAGCAGTCTCTACCCATAGAGGGGTGGATGGCTATCACTACCAGCATTGTCCAGCCCATAGGGGGATGGATGGCTATCACTACCAGCAATCCCTACCCATAGGGGGATGGATGGCTATCACTACCCGCAATCCCTACCCATAGGGGGGTGGATGGCTATCACTACCAGCAGTCCCTACCCATAGGGGCCTGGATGGCCATCACTACCAACAGTCCCTACCCATTGGTGTTCTACGCCAAACACTCATCTACTACTATCATGCCAATAATGTGTTTTGTGTGCAAACTGCTTGCTACAGTGACACTGAAAGAGAAAACTTACAGGACCGCCCATCACAGTTGTGCCCAAAAGGTGAGTGTGGGGTTCAAACCCCCAGCATTGTCAGGAACATTGTGGATATGGGTTCTAACCCCCTCACTGTAGTGACCAAAGGTGAGTGTGGTGTTCAAACCCCAGCATTGTCAGGAACATTGTGGATATGGGGTCTAACCCCACCCTCACTGTAGTGACTAAAAGGTGAGTGTGGGGTTCAAACCCCAGCATTATCAGGAACATTGTGGATATGGGGTCTAAACCCCACTCACTGTAGTTACCAAAAGGTGAGTGTGGGGTTCAAACACCCAGCATTGTCAGGAACATAGTGGATATGGGTTCTAACCCCACCCTCACTGTAGTGACCAAAAGGTGAGTGTGGGGTTCAAACCCCCAGCATTGTCAGGAACATTGTGGATATGGGGTCTAACCCCACCCTCACTGTAGTGACCAAAAGGTGAGTGTGGGGTTCAAACCCCCAGCATTGTCAGGAACATTGTGGATATGGGGTCTAAACCCCCCTCACTGTAGTGACCAAAAGGTGAGTGTGGGGTTCAAAGTCCCAGCATTGTCAGGAACATAGTGGATATGCGGTCTAAATCCCCCTCACTGTAGTGACCAAAAGATGAGTGTGGGGTTCAAACACCCAGCATTGTCAGGAACATTGTGGATATGGGGTCTAACCCCACCCTCACTGTAGTGACCAAAAGGTGAGTGTGGGGTTCTAAATACCAGCATGTGCAAACAATCAGGTATGATTTCTGGTCCTAAAACCACAAGCAATGTAGTGACACAGTAGTGGTTGTGTGCCAGACAAAAATAGTTCAGTTGAGGATAACATTGTTGTGCCTACAAAAATACCCTCAGCCATGTGCAGACAAGGCTCTCCCATGTGGGCTGACAAAGCCTCCAATGTTCAAATGGACAATGTAATAAGTGACCATCATAATGCATTAACACGTAGGTACACCAACAGACACACATACAAAGGAATCCTTCGGAGACTGCAGCATTTAGGTGATCACGTTCCATACTGTGCCAGCAATGGGAAATAGCAAACATGATGAATGTACAGACTGACGATGTAGGAGTCCCAGGGCCAGGAGATAAAAACCTCAAATAAACATCCACTCAATGCCCCACAAAACCAACATCAATACATGGGTGCAGATGCACTAACACAACCAACCACCCAGCCACACACTGCATATCAAACACAACATGTGTGTGTGTGTAAGAGTCCCCAGGCTACAACTACACACATGATGGCGGGCTGGACTCAAATGAGACATATGCGTTGTCAGTCCAATCCTGAAGTATCTCATGAATTGGGTTCCTGTTTGTGGAAAATCGGGCATTGTTAGATGAGCGGCTCACAACAGACACATGTGCAACAAGCTGGGCGGGACAGCAACAAACACATCAAGAAACAGACTCACTCCAGCAGTACCCTCAAGGACCCTACATTGTGGTGACAGTAGCCTGTATGATGATCCCTCTGTGAAGACAAATTTGGATGTTGCCCATAGTGTGGAGCACATTCACCTGTGCGCACTGTGTCATGTGTCTTGACAGATCAACTTCCATCACACATAGACAAACACAACTCACTGGGCAGGGCCTGTAATGTAAGGCCACAATGTAGGTAGGGGCCTAGCCATGAGACAACTCATATTTGGTCAGTCGCAACACCACACACCTTGATATGCACCAATGTGCATCAGCTTAGCCCACATTGACTGGTGACATTGCACATGCATCCCTGACAATCCCAGGGGAGCGGGGGGTCTAAGGTGCACCAACATATTACACATGGCCAGTCACCAAACCTTGTGAATGTCTGTCACACTGCATAGTATGAGGTACATGTGCATGAGGGGAAATGTATCAGACACATTGGGATGTCGGTCACAGTCCCAGACCAATGAAAAACCCTAGTAGACCCACAAAGAACGCATGTTGACATCATCCAACATTGACGGCTAGGACCTGATGAGTGGGAGCAGTCACACACATATACAAGTGACAAAGTCACAGGAAGATACCACATAGTGAAAAGAAGCTGATGTTGGAAACACAAATGTGACTTGGGGAATAGTTAATATGTCACATGTGCGTTTGACCACAGTGCAGGCCTGTACATCAACCACACCCAGGGATGACACCCTAATGACTATTAGTTTTACATGCACCTACATCCCAGAAACCCAAGGTCAAAGAGGTATAAAAAACACAGGACAACACAGCAAGCATCACAAACAGGAACATCAGCAGGGAATACAGGCTGTGTAGAAAAAGGGATAGGAACACACAGAGTCTGGCTCACAGAACACTTACCATGGGCTCAGGCAATGTCACAGAATAACACACTGCAATAAGGTGATGTCACCGATGTGGAAGGTCAGCTGTGTCAAACGTTCTCTGTGCAGGGCTCTGTCATGCCAGAATAAAACTCAGACATTGTGCCAACAATTACAACACACTGAAAGCTCTGGTCACATCAGCCTGTGTACAGGAGTGTCTCTTAAGTCATCTGCACATACACAAAACACCTGTATAGCAAGTAGCACTGATGACACCGATGACTTGTTCCTCATCAATGCACCATTCTGCCAGTCCATTGGAGAGGGGCCTACAGTTAGAAAAAAGTACAATGTGCACCAATGTCAGCCCAACATATGTGCAGCAGCGTACGCAAAACATGTGAAGTGGTGAAAAGAAGGTTACACTCCCTGTGCCAAATGATTGGGATCATGACAACCTCAAATTGCAGCAAATGACGACATGGATACATACTGTAATAGGACACATATACCATGGACCACATGCAGTCCATCACCTCACCAAATGACTTATTGTCAACAAACACTATTACAACAGCAACTTCAGGACACTCTTCAGCAACATCATGTACATTAAATGCAATTCAACAACATAACTAGAATAAGCTTTATTCAGCTTGTCAAAAAATTAAATTGTAGCACAACAAAGCTAAAGGCCAATGGCCAGTCCATTGCAATTGTCCATCATGGGTGACACATGACAAGTTGTCACAATTTGCTTGCCTGCACTGCTACAGCTAGGGGACATCTCCCCTTGGAGGGGCATCCATAGGGGCAGGCCAGGCACCGCAGGGACAGGATCATGGAATAGCAGTATGGGGCAGGGGAGGGGTGGTGGGTACAGGAGCCTCTGTGACAACTGCAGTGGACCTGTCAGATTGAGTGGGCGGGGTCTCCACTGCAGTGGCAATGTCCGAATGAGTGGGCGGGGGCTCAAATGAAGTGGGCAGGACAGATTGGGGGGACACGATCTCCACTGCAGTCTCAGGAACAGGCTGAGGCTGGGATGTGGGAGTGGAGGTGCTTGTGGCAGGGGGATGGCCTAATCATTTTGGGGATGGTGTACTGGTGTGTGGGGGAACCTGGGACAGGGTGTGGCATGGGAACTCTTGGTGTGGTGGCCTGGGGGCTGGAGGACGGAGACTGTCTGGTGGAAGTGAGTGATAGTTGTGGGCTCCTGCTCTTTCTGGTCCTGGAGGATTTGCGGGTGGGGACCTCAGTGTTCCTTCTCCTGGGGAGTGTGTGAGCGTGGTGGGGGATCTCCCCTCTGTGTGTAGAGACTTCCTCTTCCCCTTGTGAGTTGGTTCAGATGGAAATGTGGGGAAGAGGCCAAGGTCACAGAGGAAGAGCTTCTGGGAAGGGGGGTTGCAGGTGAGTCAAAGGAAGGGGTTTTGGAGGGAGAGGTATCTGAGGACTGCGGAGTGGTTGTGGATGGCTGTTTGTGTTTCTGTGCCCTTTCCCCTGTGTGTGTGCTGTCAGTCCCCTGAGTGTGCGTGCTTGTATGTTTTGCCTTTGACTGACGTTGCTGTGTGCTGCTTGTGTCTGTTGTGGTGCATGAATGTGCCTGTGTGAGTGTGCGTTGGGCAGGTAGGGTAGTGGGGATTGTGGATGGGGCAGAGGTAGGATGGGTGAGGGACTGTTGGAGGAGGGACACTGCTGCTGTCATTGAGGAGGCCATGGACTGATTGGTCCGCTGTAGGGCAGACATGTCAACTGAAATGCCCTCCATGTACGACACCAATTGTGTCAAAAGACTGGTGTGGGCATGGAGGACACTCAGCATTGATGTCTGCCCCACATGGATCTGCTTCAGCAAGTCCACAGACTCCACACTCAGGGCAGCAGGGGAGACAGAGGCAGGGGGTGCGGTGCCTGGACCAAAGGAGACATGCTCCCTAACACAGGAGCCTCCATGGACATCTGGGATGGGAGCAGCTGGGAGGGTGGAGATGGTGGTGGCGGTGGCGGGGACAGACTCGCTAGCTGGGGTCTGTGTTCTTGTTACACCTGCCTCCACAAGGGAGTCCTCACTGGAGCCGGAGTGTTCCTCAGCTGAGGTCGATGTTGCTGAGTAGCCCTCAGTGTGGCTCCCCTCACCCTCCGTGCCACTGGGTCCCTCCGCATCATCCACAGCGGACCCACTCTGGCTCTGCTCCTCCTCTCAGTCCGTGGAGCTGTCTCCTCCCTTAGCCATAGATGATGCTGTGAAGAAGGAGGAGAAACAGAATCACATCAGTCATCTGTATTGACTTGACACTTGAGTTTAATTGCAAGACATCACAGAGCAAGCCCTGGCATAATGTTAAAGCCACTGCTAAATTGACTGACACATATGTGAACCAGGCACTTGTCAGTCTGCCTGTAAACCATGCTTCTCGTACACATGCTGGCAATGGACCCATCTGTCCAATGTATGTATGATGTCACTTATTACATGGGCAGGCATGCACCATATTGCCTGTTGTCTGAGCTTTACTGATTGTGAGTGACATGTGTCATAACACACGTCTCGTCTCATGCTAGTGACTCAGTAATTGGGACAGCAAATGGGATGCCCAAAGTCATTGTTGACAGGATGAACATACTTCCATCCCCAGACACCATGATGGGCTCATGTCTTGGAAGTCAATGCTAGAATGGTGTGTATGCAGGACAACAGACAAGTGACAATACTGCATGCACCAGATTTGCATATGGCACACCATGCCATAGGCCTGTGTGGCCAATCAGTCAGTACTGACTCCTGTCACAGTGGCAGTGCATCCCGACTCCACAGTGAGCACCGTGTCACACTCATGTATGCACTGTGAATGCAAGCTCTGTAGTGCTCAAGTATACATGTCAACCACATGCTACACACATTTGACATAATCTGATAATCTCACATTCTCCTAATGAGACATTAGAGTTTGTGAGTCAACAAATCTGCACACAAGAAGAAAGTAAAGCTGCTTACACATATATGTTGAAGCCACCATTAGGTACAGTCAAGTGATTACACACATATGTTTAGTCCTGTGTGCTGATCCAAATTCCACATATCAGATGTCGGTCCATGACAAACAAATTTCCCACATTTGCAATCCAAAAAGCTATGCCAGTCCACAATGACACAGAGTCTGACACATGATTACCGAATTTCACAATGGGCAAACTGTTGTCTGACACCCAAGATTAGGAGGCCAGAGTGTCTCAGATGTCCGGAGTTGGCATCCCTGTCCATGGGCCATGTGAAACATAGGATTACCAGGAGCACTAGGCAGGTGACTACGCATTTGTTACGCTCATACATTTTCTTTGTGTGAGGCCTCAACATTGGTCTTACCTGCTGCATGGGTGTGTAGTTAATACCTCAGACACCTATGCTGACCCAGATTAGCAATTTGCACATTTATGTATGGGCCACACAGAGTACAGGTCATATTTCAGTCAATGTGCTGACACATGTCCGACAATTGCCTCACTCATGATGCTCAACTCAATGCCCGTGTTGCAGATGTTGTTCTCAACATTGACATTGGACAACAGCAAATACACACAACCCAAGTGACACATGTCACAGAGGGGAAGGGACACACCTGGTCATCAGATGAGAATGGGACATCACCAAATTTAGACACATGAGTCTTGTCTCAGCAGACAGACGAACAGTGGGAGTGTCACCAGGCTGAAGGAGTGCAAATTGCATGTTATACACAATTCACCACAAAGGCATGTACTTACGCCCTCCTTGCTGCTGTCTGTCCTTCAACTGCCCATCCAGGTCAGGGAAGACCACCGTCAGTATCCGGCGCATGTGGGGGGTCAGGATCCATCGTCCACCCCTCCTGCGAGGTGGCAACAGCTTGAGCTGGACTCTGGCTATCCTCCTGGTCCAGCCACGAAGGTCCTGCCACCTCTTCTGGCAGCGGCGGATGCGGCGCTTGAAGACCCCCACAGATCTCACTGCCCGGACGATGGTCTGCCAAATCTCCTGTTTCTGATGGGCATCAACCTGTAAGGATGACAAAGTGAGACACCATTACTACACATGCAACATGTTTGTACATCACACAGTTGGACATACATGTTGTTATCAGAAGGGCATATGATGTATACAGGTAGTGCTACTATGGTCATGGGCAGTTGTCCTGTGTGCAAGCCTGCATTGCCTACATGAAACAGTGCCTGGAAATACAAACCATGAGAAAATACACTTTTTCATCACTGCACCTGTACAGTACATGTATCCACACACTTTGAGACTTAAAATTACTTGGTGTGCATGCTTGCCCTTGGTAATCACAATGCTAGTACTAACATTCAGATAACATTTACAATTGAAATGTCAGTGGACTCCACACTCACCTGCTCCCCTGGTTTCCCATACAGCTTGCAGTACTGTGGGAGGAGGCTGTCCAGCAGGGCCTGGTTCTCCTCCTCTGAGAATGCTGGGGCCCTCTCCACAGTACGTGCCATTTCAGAACACAGAGGATGCAGAGACAGCAGCAGTGGAAGTGAGAGATGTAGTCCTGTAGCATGTAGTGCAGGCAAGTGAAGTCTCGGGGGAATAGACAGCCTTATATCTGTGCTGCAGAGGCAGAATCAGTCCCATGCGGCCAAAGAGATAGGTCCGAGACGTTCGCATAATCTGAAAATAGCCAATCCATGACATTGCACGCATCGTACACGCCTTTTGCGTCGTTCAAATATTCCGCATCATGACACCATTGACTTTGATACATTGTTGTTGGTAGCCAACGGAATTTGTTTGCACGCGATTCGTACACGTAGCAATACCGCGTCCGTCTCCATGACAGTCAATAGCCAATGCGTGCGTCCGGATCGGTCCATAAGTGTACGACGCGTCTTTTGAATACTCACTCGCGTCCGTCTCCATGACAGTCAATAGCCAATGCGTGCGTCCGGATCGGTCCATAAGTGTACGACGCGTCTTTTGAATACTCACCCGCGTCCGTCTCCATGACAGTCAATAGCCAATGCGTGTGTCCGGATCGGTCCATAAGTGTACGACGCGTCTTTTGAATACTCACCCGCGTCCGTCTCCATGACAGTCAATAGCCAATGCGTGCGTCTGGATTGGTCCATAAGTGTACGACGCGTCTTTTGAATACTCACCCGCGTCCGTCTCCATGACAGTCAATAGCCAATGCGTGCGTCTGGATCGGTCCATAAGTGCACGACGTGTCTTTTGTACACTCACCCAAGTCTGTCACCATTACAGATAACAGGCAAAGGATGCCACCTACAACATTTTGGCAGAGACTCAGGTGCTTTACAACAGACATACAGCCTGTCATACAGGAAATTAAATCACTTTTCATGCTTCATAACATGTGTGTACATGGCTTCACATGTCATATTGTAGGGAGCACATTGGAGCACACACTCCCAGGATATGGCATGTATCATGGGGACCAAAACCTTTGTGTGTGATGCACATCACTACTGTGAGTGACAACTTGTCAGATCACCACCCGAGGCCTGTACACAGTTCCAGGGGCCCATTGTGTGATGACATGATTACATACACCATGAATTACAGCTGAAATTGACTGTATGTAACGAAGTGTTCCAGAGCTAACAGTGTGAGTTTAATCCAGAGTATTTGCGTATTGTGCTAGGCACATGTGTCTTTTTGCATGTGGCAGATGTGAGTTGTTTCCAACATCCTCCTGTTTTTGGCATGTGAGTTGCTGTTGTGTCTGTCACATACATCCATGTTTGCCATGCCAAATTAATCTGGAAGCACATCATGTGTGTCATGGGTGTAATGGTACGTGTACATCAGATGTTACATGATGAGAGTGGCCATGTGGCATTACAAGATCCCTGTGTGTGGAACTTACTAGCACCAGTCATTTGGACAACACATCTATACTCACTAGTCACTGAGGTGTGTGTTTAGTATGTGATATTTGTTCAGGTGTACTGTGATAGACCCCATAGATTGTTCACAGCACAGCATTGCACTTGTTGTGTAACCATCTGGAGCTGATATGTTAGATGGGGGGCACATAGCTGGCACATGTGTCCATGCTCGACAGCACACACCGGACTCAAATGTGTCTTGCTATGATGTAGCATGTGATATTTAGCATAGTCATTGCCACATATGTAGGGGAACTGACAATCTTTCTTTGCTCACCTAGGTACTGCAGGGGAGCAACTGTCCACAGACCGTTCCCAGACCTTGCAACCATGGCTGAACGTGACTGCATCTGACAGTACAGCTTCACCGGGCCACTTATTGAGGAGTTGGCGGAGCAGTTGGCCCCACATTTACAAAGTGGACGCCCATATCCATCAGCGCTGACCCCCAAGGTGGCAGCCCTACACTTCTTTGCCACCGGAACATTCCAGTAAACGGTGGCTTCTGCTGGTGGGATGTCACAGACCATGTTCAGCCGTGTGCTTCGTGATTTTTTGGAGGCAATGTTGTATTTCCTGAACCGGTACATCCAATTCCCGACCCCACGACAATTTACTGACATAAAGAGTGACTTTTATGCACTGGGAAGGATGCCACATGTCATCGGCTCCATAGATGGAACACATGTGGCTTTGGTACCACCACATGCACATGAGCAGACATACCGGAACAGAAATTTTTTTCACTCCATAAATGCTCTGGTGGTATGTCTGCCGGACATGACGATATCACATGTCTGTGCACGTTTCCCTGGTTTGGCACACGACGCTTACATCATGAGGAATAGTCGGGTACCACAGATGATGTCACAGCTGCAGAACCAGCGTGCCTGGCTTGTCGGTGTGTAATATCTGTTTACCTTGTGTGCTTTTTATATCTTGAATAACCCTGGGCGTAGTTCGCGTAGTGGCGCTACGGGTAGCTACGCGAAGTGCACTTCGCACTACGCATGCTACGCGTAGCTATGCAAACTGCGTAGTGCGGTAGGGTACATAGCGCGTAGTAGCACAAACTACGCAAACTCCGTGAGCGTAGCGTAGATTTCCGCCCAGGCCTAATCTTGAAGTTTTACACTCTTTTCTGACCCATGAAATGTTTGTTTGTTTGTATGTAGGTGACTCCGGATACCTCAACATGTCGTGGTTGCTGACACCTCTCAGGAACCCTGTGACACCTGCGGAGATACGCTATAATGAGGCACATGGGCGGACCAGGAGAGTGATAGAGCGGACATTTGGTCTACTTAAGAGCAGATTCCGCTGCCTAAACCGGACAGGAGGGGCCCTCCAATATGCACCAGAGAAGGTGTGCAAGATCATAATTGTCTGCTGCATGCTACACAACCTGGCAGTGAGGGAGGAGTTGCCCCTCATCCAGGATGATGACGACCAGCAGCCAACAGCCGTGGAGGATCCTGCCCTGGGTCATGTTGCGAGTGATAATGAGGGTGAGGGCGATGTTCGCACACAGCTCATCAACAACTTTTTTGCATGATTGTGAGTATACAGTGATGACTTGTCTACGTTTTTTCATTGCCTGATATGTGTGTGTAGTGCAATGTCGCTGCATACGTGTGGCTGAATGCTACTTGACAGGAGGCTTGCAGTTATGTGTCCATAGAGTTAGTATGTTCTCCCAAACAGTGTTGACATGATTACTAGGTTGTTTTCACGTATCTTCGGAATTGTGTATGGAATGTCTATAGGTGATGTATGCAGTTATTTAGTAATGTAAGTACTGTTGTATGTCTGTCCTTCACAGGTTCCTTTGGCTGTTGTCTGGTGACATGGGACCTCCAAAACACTGAATCCTGTTTTCGTGGAGAACAGATGCAGTGCCACACACCCAAGTACTGACATTTGTTACACACTTGGTTACTGTGTGCTCACTGTCACGTGAGGTTACCTTGCTTCTGTTGTGGAGTTAACATGTTGTGATTGGGTAATAAAGCAGTGCTTCACTTTGGGATGTGCTTCGTCTGTATCCACACATCCGACATTCATTTGCATTCTGTACCTGTGGGCTGATTACCACTACCTCTGGATGAGTGTTGTGTATGTGCATTCCACTGTATTCTCAGTTCACAATAGTGGAGGCAATGAGTATGATGGCCATGGGAAATTTGTGTTGTGTTGACCTAGGAATGTGTATCGCTCATATGTGTCACATCACAATGACTCACAAAACAGTGTTTACATTGCTGTAGTAGTTTTCATGCACAGTCTCTGTTTAGCCGTTAATCATCTCTATGTCACCGACCAATGATGATTCACAACAGAGGCAAGTATTGTGTGATTATGAATTTATTTACATGCATGTGTGAGAATAGTAAATGTAATTGAAAGTGCTGGACAGTGTGATTGAAATCCAAAGTTCACAGAGGAGTTGGTAGTGTTGGTAGATGAGATTTCCTGAGTAAAGTCCACAGTCATTTGATTCATTATTCCAAATTAGACCCTCCATCACATGTGGGAGAGTTAAGTGACAGTCAACAAGGTGTATGCTTTACATACAATGGAGGATGTCATGAGCAGGTGTTCACTTCCTGGGGGATATGCATGGCCATCTGCCTCTCACTTGTCCTTCTTCGGACGACCCCTCTTCTTCTTTTCAGGGGACCCTCAGGTGCAGGCTGCTGTGGTGCCGTGGAGGCTCCACCAGAGTCCTCATCCCTCCCTGTGGCAGTTGCAGATGATGTGGCAACAGATGTAGTGGGCACACAGGGAGGTGTGGTCATGTTGCCAGCAATCTGGCGGAGGCATGTGAGTATGTCCCTATGCACCGCCGTGAGTTCATCAATTTTGTCCATTCTGGACTCCATTCTGGACTACATTCGGGACATGTGTGTCTCCACCCGGGACATGTGGGAGTCCAATCTGGTATGATGGGCAGCCTGCTGTTGTTGGATGTCCGTGAGGATCCCCACTACCTGGCCAAAGCCTCCCGTGCTTTCCTGGTACGCATCTATGATGCGTTGCAACTGTGGATCACCTTGCAGTGCAGACCCATCTTCAGGCCGTGGCCTCACCCTGCCCCCATAGGGGGATGGATGGCTATCACTACCAGCAGTCCCTACCCATAGGGGGGTGGATGGCTATCACTACCAGCAGCCCCTGCCCATAGGGGGATGGATGGCTATCACTACCAGCATTGACCAGCCCATAGGGGGGTGGATGGCTATCACTACCAGCAGTCCCTACCCATAGGGGGGTGGATGGCTATCACTACCAGCATTGACCAGCCCATAGGGGGATGGATGGCTATCACTACCAGCAGTCCCTACCCATAGGGGGGTGGATGGCTATCACTACCAGCAGTCCCTACCCAAAGGGGGATGGATGGCTATCACTACCAGCTTTCCCCACCCATAGGGGAGTGGATGGCTATCACTACCAGCAGTCACTACCCATAGGGGGATGGATGGCTATCACTACCAGCAGTCCCTACCCATAGGGGGGTGGATGGCTATCACTACCAGCAGTCACTACCCATAGGGGGATGGATGGCTATCACTACCAGCAGTCCCTACACATAGGGGGGTGGATGGTTATCACTAGCAGCATTGACCAGCCCATAGGGGGATGGATGGCTATCACTACCAGCAGTCTCGACCCATAGGTGGGTGGATGGCTAACACTACCAGCAGTCCCTACCCATAGGGGGAAGGATGGCTATCACTACCAGCAGTCCCTACCCATAGGGGATGGATGGCTATCACTACCAGCAGTCCCTACCCATAGGAGGGTGGATGGCTATCACTACCAGCAGTCCCTACCCATAGGGGGATGGATGGCTATCACTACCAGCATTGACCAGCCCATAGGGGGATGGATGGCTATCAATACCAGCAGTCCCTACCCATAGGGGGATGGATGGCTATCACCACCAGCAGTCTCTATCCATAGGGGGGTGGATGGCTATCACTACCAGCAGTCTCTACCCATAGGGGGATGGATGGCTATCACTACCAGCAGTCTCTACCCATAGGGGGGTGGATGGCTATCACTACTAGCATTGTCCAGCCCATAGGGGGATGGATGGCTATCACTACCAGAGGTCCCTACCCATAGGGGGATGGATAGCTATCACTACCCGCAATCCCTACCCATAGGGGGGTGGATGGCTATCATTACCAGCAGTCCCTACCCATAGGGGGCTGGATGGCCATCACTACCAACAGTCCCTACCCATTGGTGTTCTACGCCAAACACTCATCTACTACTATCATGCCAATAATGTGTTTTGTGTGCAAACTGCTTGCTACAGTGACACTGAAAGAGAAAACTTACAGGACCTCCCATCACAGTTGTGCCCAAAAGGTGAGTGTGGGGTTCAAACCCCCAGCATTGTCAGGAACATTGTGGATATGGGTCTAACCCCCCCTCACTGTAGGGACCAAAAGGTGAGTGTGGTGTTCAAACCCCCAGCATTGTCAGGAACATTGTGGATATGGGGTCTAACCCCACCCTCACTGTAGTGACTAAAAGGTGAGTGTGGGGTTCAAACCCCCAGCATTATCAGGAACATTGTGGATATGGGGTCTAAACCCCACTCACTGTAGTGACCAAAAGGTGAGTGTGGTGTTCAAACACCCAGCATTGTCAGGAACATAGTGGATATGGGGTCTAACCCCACCCTCACTGTAGTGACCAAAAGGTGAGTGTGGGGTTCAAACCCCCAGCATTGTCAGGTACATTGTGGATATGGGGTCTAACCCCCCCTCACTGTAGTGACCAAACATTCCAATATTGACGGCTAGGACCTGATGAGTGGGAGCAGTCACACACATATACAAGTGACAAAGTCACAGGAAGATACCACATAGTGAAAAGAAGCTGATGTTGGAAACACAAATGTGACTTGGGGAATAGTTAATATGTCACATGTGCGTTTGACCACAGTGCAGGCCTGTACATCAACCACACCTAGGGATGACACCCTAATGACTATTAGTTTTACATGCACCTACATCCCAGAAACCCAAGGTCAAAGAGGTATAAAAAACACAGGACAACACAGCAAGCATCACAAACAGGAACATCAGCAGGGAATACAGGCTGTGTAGAAAAAGGGATAGGAACACACAGAGTCTGGCTCACAGAACACACACCATGGGCTCAGGCAATGTCACAGAATAACACACTGCAATAAGGTGACGTCACCCATGTGGAAGGTCAGCTGTGTCAAACGTTCTCTGTGCAGGGCTCTGTCATGCCAGAATAAAACTCAGACATTGTGCCAACAATTACAACACACTGAAAGCTCTGGTCACATCAGCCTGTGTACAGGAGTGTCTCTTAAGTCATCTGCACATACACAAAACACCTGTATAGCAAGTAGCACTGATGACACCGATGACTTGTTCCTCATCAATGCACCATTCTGCCAGTCCATTGGAGAGGGGCCTACAGTTAGAAAAAAGTACAATGTGCACCAATGTCAGCCCAACATATGTGCAGCAGCGTACGCAAAACATGTGAAGTGGTGAAAAGAAGGTTACACTCCCTGTGCCAAATGATTGGGATCATGACAACCTCAAATTGCAGCAAATGACGACATGGATACATACTGTAATAGGACACATATACCATGGACCACATGCAGTCCATCACCTCACCAAATGATTTATTGTCAACAAACACTATTACAACAGCAACTTCAGGACACTTTTCAGCAACATCATGAACATTAAATGCAATTCAACAACATAACTAGAATAAGCTTTATTCAGCTTGTCAAAAAATTAAATTGTAGCACAACAAAGCTAAAGGCCAATGGCCAGTCCATTGCAATTGTCCATCATGGGTGACACATGACAAGTTGTCACAATTTGCTTGCCTGCACTGCTACAGCTAGGGGACATCTCCCCTTGGAGGGGCATCCATAGGGGCAGGCCAGGCACCGCAGGGACAGGATCATGGAATAGCAGTATGGGGCAGGGGAGGGGTGGTGGGTACAGGAGCCTCTGTGACAACTGCAGTGGACCTGTCAGATTGAGTGGGTGGGGTCTCCACTGCAGTGGCAATGTCCGAAGGAGTGGGCGGGGGCTCAAATGAAGTGGGCAGGACAGATTGGGGGGACACGATCTCCACTGCAGTCTCAGGAACAGGCTGAGGCTGGGATGTGGGAGTGGAGGTGCTTGTAGCAGGGGGGGTGGCCTAATCATTTTGGGGATGGTGTACTGGTGTGTGGGGGAACCTGGGACAGGGTGTGGCATGGGAACTCTTGGTGTGGTGGCCTGGGGGCTGGAGGACGGAGACTGTCTGGTGGAAGTGAGTGATAGTTGTGGGCTCCTGCTCTTTCTGGTCCTGGGGGATTTGCGGGTGGGGACCTCAGTGTTCCTTCTCCTGGGGGAGTGTGTGAGCGTGGTGGGGGATCTCCCCTCTGTGTGTAGAGACTTCCTCTTCCCCTTGTGAGTTGGTTCAGATGGAACTGTGGGGAAGAGGCCAAGGTCACAGAGGAAGAGCTTCTGGGAAGGGGGGTTGCAGGTGAGTCAAAGGAAGGGGTTTTGGAGGGAGAGGTATCTGAGGACTGCGGAGTGGTTGTGGATGGCTGTTTGTGTTTCTGTGCCCTTTCCCCTGTGTGTGTGCTGTCAGTCCCCTGAGTGTGCGTGCTTGTATGTTTTGCCTTTGACTGACGTTGCTGTGTGCTGCTTGTGTCTGTTGTGGTGCATGAATGTGCCTGTGTGAGTGTGCGTTGGGCAGGTAGGGTAGTGGGGATTGTGGATGGGGCAGAGGTAGGATGGGTGAGGGACTGTTGGAGGAGGGACACTGCTGCTGTCATTGAGGAGGCCATGGACTTATTGGTCCGCTGTAGGGCAGACATGTCAGATGAAATGCCCTCCATGTACGACACCAATTGTGTCAAAAGACTGGTGTGGGCATGGAGGACACTCAGCATTGATGTCTGCCCCACATGGATCTGCTTCAGCAAGTCCACAGACTCCACACTCAGGGCAGCAGGGGAGACAGAGGCAGGGGGTGCGGTGCCTGGACCAAAGGAGACATGCTCCCTAACACAGGAGCCTCCACGGACATCTGGGATGGGAGCAGCTGGGAGGGTGGAGATGGTGGTGGCTTTGGCGGGGACAGACTCGCTAGCTGGGGTCTGTGTTCTTGTTACACCTGCCTCCACAAGGGAGTCCTCACTGGAGCCGGAGTGTTCCTCAGCTGAGGTCGATGTTGCTGAGTAGCCCTCAGTGTGGCTCCCCTCCCCCTCCGTGCCACTGGGTCCCTCTGCATTCTCCACAGCGGTCCCACTCTGGCTCTGCTCCTCCTCTCAGTCCGTGGAGCTGTCTCCTCCCTTAGCCATAGATGATGCTGTGAAGAAGGAGGAGAAACAGAATCACATCAGTCATCTGTATTGACTTGACACTTGAGTTTAATTGCAAGACATCACAGAGCAAGCCCTGGCATAATGTTAAAGCTACTGCTAAATTGACTGACACATATGTGAACCAGGCACTTGTCAGTCTGCCTGTAAACCATGCTTCTCGTACACATGCTGGCAGTGGACCCATCTGTCCAATGTATGTATGATGTCACTTATTACATGGGCAGGCATGCACCACATTGCCTGTTGTCTGAGCTTTACTGATTGTGAGTGTCATGTGTCATAACACACATGTCTCGTCTCATGCTAGTGACTCAGTAATTGGGACAGCAAATGGGATGCCCAAAGTCATTGTTAACAGGATGAACATACTTCCATCCCCAGACACCATGATGGGCTCATGTCTTGGAAGTCAATGCTAGAATGGTGTGTATGCAGGACAACAGACAAGTGACAATACTGCATGCTCCAGATTTGCATATGGCACACCATGCCATAGGCCTGTGTGGCCAATCAGTCAGTACTGACTCCTGTCACAGTGGCAGTGCATCCCAACTCCACAGTGAGCACCGTGTCACACTCATGTATGCACTGTGAATGCAAGCTCTGTAGTGCTCAAGTATACATGTCAACCACATGCCACACACATTTGACATAATCTGATAATCTCACATTCTCCTAATGAGACATTAGAGTTTGTGAGTCAACAAATCTGCACACAAGAAGAAAGTAAAGCTGCTTACACATATATGTTGAAGCCACCATTAGGTACAGTCAAGTGATTACACACATATGTTTAGTCCTGTGTGCTGATCCAAATTCCACATATCAGATGTCGGTCCATGACAAACAAATTTCCCACATTTGCAATCCAAAAAAGCTATGCCAGTCCACAATGACACAGAGTCTGACACATGATTACCAATTTCACAATGGGCAAACTGTTGTCTGACACCCAAGATTAGGAGGCCAGAGTGTCTCAGATGTCCGGAGTTGGCATCCCTGTCCATGGGCCATGTGAAACATAGGATTACCAGGAGCACTAGGCAGGTGACTACTCATTTGTTACGCTCATACATTTTCTTTGTGTGAGGCCTCAACATTGGTCTTACCTGCTGCATGGGTGTGTAGTTAATACCTCAGACACCTATGCTGACCCAGATTAGCAATTTGCACATTTATGTATGGGCCACACAGAGTACAGGTCATATTTCAGTCAATGTGCTGACACATGTCCGACAATTGCCTCACTCATGATGCTCAACTCAATGCCCGTGTTGCAGATGTTGTTCTCAACATTGACATTGGACAACAGCAAATACACACAACCCAAGTGACACATGTCACAGAGGGGAAGGGACACACCTGGTCATCAGATGAGAATGGGACATCACCAAATTTAGACACATGAGTCTTGTCTCAGCAGACAGATGAACAGTGGGAGTGTCACCAGGCTGAAGGAGTGCAAATTGCATGTTATACACAATTCACCACAAAGGCATGTACTTACGCCCTCCTTGCTGCTGTCTGTCCTTCAACTGCCCATCCAGGTCAGGGAAGACCACCGTCAGTATCCGGCGCATGTGGGGGGTCAGGGTCCATCGTCCACCCCTCCTGCGAGGAGGCGACAGCTTGAGCTGGACTCTGGCTATCCTCCTGGTCCAGCCACGAAGGTCCTGCCACCTCTTCTGGCAGTGGCGGATGCGGCGCTTGAAGACCCCACAGATCTCACTGCCCGGACGATGGTCTGCCAAATCTCCTGTTTCTGATGGGCATCAACCTGTAAGGATGACAAAGTGAGACACCATTACTACACATGCAACATGTTTGTACATCACACAGTTGGACATACATGTTGTTATCAGAAGGGCATATGATGTATACAGGTAGTGCAACTATGGTCATGGGCAGTTGTCCTGTGTGCAAGCCTGCATTGCCTACATGAAACAGTGCCTGGAAATACAAACCATGAGAAAATACACTTTTTCATCACTGCACCTGTACAGTACATGTATCCACACACTTTGAGACTTAAAATTACTTGGTGTGCATGCTTGCCCTTGGTAATCACAATGCTAGTACTAACATTCAGATAACATGTACAATTGAAATGTCAGTGGACTCCACACTCACCTGCTCCCCTGGTTTCCCATACAGCTTGCAGTACTGTGGGAGGAGGCTGTCCAGCAGGGCCTGGTTCTCCTCCTCTGAGAATGCTGGGGCCCTCTCCACAGTATGTGCCATTTCAGAACACAGAGGATGCAGAGACAGCAGCAGTGGAAGTGAGAGATGTAGTCCTGTAGCATGTAGTGCAGGCAAGTGAAGTCTTGGGGGAATAGACAGCCTTATATCTGTGCTGCAGAGGCAGAATCAGTCCCATGCGGCCAAAGAGATAGGTCCGAGACGTTCGCATAATCTGAAAATAGCCAATCCATGACATTGCACGCATCGTACACGCCTTTTGCGTTGTTCAAATATTCCGCATCATGACACCATTGACTTTGATACATTGTTGTTGGTAGCCAACGGAATTTGTTTGCACGCGATTCGTACATGTAGCAATACTGCGTCCGTCTCCATGACAGTCAAGAGCCAATGCGTGCGTTCGGATCGGTCCATAAGTGTACGACGCGTCTTTTGAATACTCACTCGCGTCCATCTCCATGACAGTCAATAGCCAATGCGTGCGTCCGGATCGGTCCATAAGTGTACGACGCGTCTTTTGAATACTCACCCGCGTCCGTCTCCATGACAGTCAATAGCCAATGCGTGCGTCCGGATCGGTCCATAAGTGTACGACGCGTCTTTAGAATACTCACCCGCGTCCGTCTCCATGACAGTCAATAGCCAATGCGTGCGTCCGGATCGGTCCATAAGTGTACGACGTGTCTTTTGAATACTCACCCGCGTCCGTCTCCATGACAGTCAATAGCCAATGCGTGTGTCCGGATCGGTCCATAAGTGTACGACGCGTCTTTTGAATACTCACCTGCGTCCGTCCCCATGACAGTCAATAGCCAATGCGTGCGTCTGAATTGGTCCATAAGTGTACGACGCGTCTTTTGAATACTCACCCGCGTCCGTCTCCATGACAGTCAATAGCCAATGCGTGCGTCTGGATCGGTCCATAAGTGCACGACGTGTCTTTTGTACACTCACCCAAGTCTGTCACCATTACAGATAACAGGCAAAGGATGCCACCCACAACATTTTGGCAGAGACTCAGGTGCTTTACAACCGACATACAGCCTGTCATACAGGAAATTAAATCACTTTTCATGCTTCATAACATGTGTGTACATGGCTTCACATGTCATATTGTAGGGAGCACATTGGAGCACACACTCCCAGGATATGGCATGTTTCATGGGGACCAAAACCATTGTGTGTGATGCACATCACTACTGCGAGTGACAACTTGTCAGATCACCACCCGAGGCCTGTTCACAGTTCCAGGGGCCCATTGTGTGATGACATGATTACATACACCATGAATTACAGCTGAAATTGACTGTATGTAATGAAGTGTTCCAGAGCTAACAGTGTGAGTTTAATCCAGAGTATTTGCGTATTGTGCTAGGCACATGTGTCTTTTTGCATGTGGCAGATGTGAGTTGTTTCCAACATCCTCCTGTTATTGGCATGTGAGTTGCTGTTGTGTCTGTCACATACATCCATGTTTGCCATGCCAAATTAATCTGGAAGCACATCATGTGTGTCATGGGTGTAATGGTACGTGTACATCAGATGTTACATGATGAGAGTGGCCATGTGGCATTACAAGATCCCTGTGTGTGGAACTTACTAGCACCAGTCATTTGGACAACACATCTATACTCACTAGTCACTGAGGTGTGTGTTTAGTATGTGACATTTGTTCAGGTGTACTGTGATAGACCCCATAGATTGTTCACAGCACAGCATTGCACTTGTTGTGTAACCATCTGGAGCTGATATGTTAGATGGGGGGCACATAGCTGGCACATGTGTCCATGCTCGACAGCACACACCGGACTCAAATGTGTCTTGCTATGATGTAGCATGTGATATTTAGCATGGTCATTGCCGCATATGTAGGGGAACTGACAATCTTTCTTTGCTCACCTAGGTACTGCAGGGGAGCAACTGTCCACAGACCGTTCCCAGACCTTGCAACCATGGCTGAACGTGACTGCATCCGACAGTACAGCTTCACCGGGCCACTTATTGAGGAGTTGGCGGAGCAGTTGGCCCCACATTTACAACCTGGACGCCCATATCCATCAGCGCTGACCCCCAAGGTGAAGGTGATGGCAGCCCTACACTTCTTTGCCACCGGAACTTTCCAGTACACAGTGGCTTCTGCTGGTGGGATGTCACAGACCATGTTCAGCCGTGTGCTTCGCGATTTTTTGGAGGCAATGTTGTATTTCCTGAACCGGTACATCCAATTCCCGAGCCCACGACAATTTACTGTCATAAAGAGTGACTTTTATGCACTGGGAAGGATGCCACATGTCATCGGCTCCATAGATGGAACACATGTGGCTTTGGTACCACCACATGCACATGAGCAGACATACCGGAACAGAAAAATTTTTCACTCCATAAATGCTCTGGTGGTATGTCTGCCGGACATGACGATATCCCATGTCTGTGCACGTTTCCCTGGTTTGGCACACGACGCTTACATCATGAGGAATAGTCGGGTACCACAGATGATGTCACAGCTGCAGAACCAGCGTGCCTGGCTTGTCGGTGTGTAATATCTGTTTACCTTGTGTGCTTTTTATATCTTGAATATCCCTGGGCGTAGTTCGTGTTTTTGCACTGTGCTACGTGCAATTTACATAGCGCGTAGTAGCGCAAACTACGCAAACTCCGTGAGCGTAGCGTAGTTTTCCGCCCAGGCCTAATCTTGAAGTTTTACACTCTTTTCTGACCCATGAAATGTTTGTTTGTTTGTATGTAGGTGACTCCGGATACCTCAACATGTCGTGGTTGCTGACACCTCTCAGGAACCCTGTGACACCTGCGGAGATACGCTATAATGAGGCACATGGGCGGACCAGGAGAGTGATAGAGCGGACATTTGGTCTACTTAAGAGCAGATTCCGCTGCCTAAACCGGACAGGAGGGGCCCTCCAATATGCACCAGAGAAGGTGTGCAAGATCATAATTGTCTGCTGCATGCTACACAACCTGGCAGTGAGGGAGGAGTTGCCCCTCATCCAGGATGATGACGACCAGCAGCCAACAGCCGCGGAGGATCCTGCCCTGGGTCATGTTGCGAGTGATGATGAGGGTGAGGGGGATGTTCGCACACAGCTCATCAACAACTTTTTTGCATGATTGTGAGTATACAGTGATGACTTGTCTACGTTTTTTCATTGCCTGATATGTGTGTGTAGTGCAATGTTGCTGCATACGTGTGGCTGAATGCTACTTGACAGGAGGCTTGCAGTTATGTGTCCATAGAGTTAGTATGTTCTCCCAAACAGTGTTGACATGATTACTAGGTTGTTTTCACGTATCTTCGGAATTGTGTATGGAATGTCTATAGGTGATGTATGCAGTTATTTAGTAATGTAAGTACTGTTGTAAGTCTGTCCTTCACAGGTTCCTTTGGCTGTTGTCTGGTGACATGGGACCTCCAAAACACTGAACACTGTTTTCGTGGAGAACAGATGCAGTGCCACACACCCAAGTACTGACATTTGTTACACACTTGGTTACTGTGTGCTAACTGTCACGTGAGGTTACCTTGCTTCTGTTGTGGAGTTAACATGTTGTGATTGGGTAATAAAGCAGTGCTTCACTTTGGGATGTGCTTCGTCTGTATCCACACATCCGACATTCATTTGCATTCTGTACCTGTGGGCTGATTGCCACTACCTCTGGATGAGTGTTGTGTATGTGCATTCCACTGTATTCTCAGTTCACAATAGTGGAGGCAATGAGTATGATGGCCATGGGAAATTTGTGTTGTGTTGACCTAGGAGTGTGTATCGCTCATATGTGTCACATCACAATGACTCACAAAACAGTGTTTACATTGCTGTAGTAGTTTTCATGCACAGTCTCTGTTTAGCCGGTAATCATCTCTATGTCACCGACCAATGATGATTCACAACAGAGGCAAGTATTGTGTGATTATGAATTTATTTACATGCATGTGTGAGAATAGTAAATGTAATTGAAAGTGCTGGACAGTGTGATTGAAATCCAAAGTTCACAGAGGAGTTGGTAGTGTTGGTAGATGAGATTTCCTGAGTAAAGTCCACAGTCATTTGATTCATTATTCCAAATTAGACCCTCCATCACATGTGGGAGAGTTAAGTGACAGTCAACAAGGTGTACGCTTTACATACAATGGAGGATGTCATGAGCAGGTGTTCACTTCCTGGGGGATATGCATGGCCATCTGCCTCTCACTTGTCCTTCTTCGGACGACCCCTCTTCTTCTTTTCAGGGGGACCCTCAGGTGCAGGCTGCTGTGGTGCCGTGGAGTCTCCGCCAGAGTCCTCATCCCTACCTGTGGCAGTTGCAGATGATGTGGCAACAGATGTAGTGGGCACACAGGGAGGTGTGGTCATGTTGCCAGCAATCTGGCGGAGGCATGTGAGTATGTCCCTATGCACCGCCGTGAGTTCATCAATTTTGTCCATTCTGGACTCCATTCTGGACTCCATTCGGGACATGTGTGTCTCCACCCGGGACATGTGGGAGTCCAATCTGGTATGATGGGCAGCCTGCTGTTGTTGGATGTCCGTGAGGATCCCCACTACCTGGCCAAAGCCTCCGGTGCTTTCCTGGTACGCATCTATGATGCGTCGCAACTGTGGATCACCTTGCAGTGCAGACCCATCTTCAGGCCGTGGCCTCACCCTGCCCACACTCCCACCACCCCTACCCACACGAGCAGGACCTGCGGTTGCTGGGACAGATGACACTGGGCCTCCTTCTGTGTTGGCACTGGTGGTGTTGTCCGCAACCTCCAGAGTGCCCTGTGTAGCTCTGCCGTCGGTGTTATGTTGACTTGGTCTGTCCGTGTTGCTAGAGGTCATCTGGGTGTTTGCAGATGTAGCAGGAGTGGTGGCAGGGGGTGCTGATGTTACAGCTGCTGGTGCTGCACGCTGACCCACACTGGAGGGGCCAGGTCATTCTTCGTCGTCCGAAGAGGACTAAGAGACATCCACACCGGAGAGCTCAGGGTCAACCAGAGTCTGGGACTGGGATTCCTCTTCTGTTCCTGCTGTGTCCCCAGCATCCCCTGTGGGTGGAAGAGACACACAATGTATGTTGTGGTTCAGCACACATCAACGGCTCACAACATTGCAGTTGCTACTGTACTTCATAATAAGTGTATGTACCTTGCATTGTCCTGAATTGTCACAGACTGAGGTCTATATTGATTAAGCACATTGTCATGACAACCTGAAGAGTTTTGATGGGCACATGGAGCTGTGTGCATGAACAGCTCATGTGTTCATTCAGTGAGTGTACATGGCCATTGCTACTCAAGTGCAATCCTGGGCATGACACAGGAGTGCTGTCCTTGTCAACATTTGTTCTTTAACAATGACATACGTGCACTTCCTCTTACGATGTGTTGCAATATTGGGGCATGTGTGCTGGCATTTGTGCATGTATTTTTGAGTCACATTGGTGTGTCTATACGACATGGCCAGAGTCCGGTATGTCTCAGATTTCTTGAGAGACACTATTTTGTTGTATGTGTTCCTAGTTTACATCTCATTGCACACATGTGATGGTGTTACTGTTGCAAATGATGTAGCTGCTGAGCTTTGTACGTGATAACGTCATTTGTCTTGTCAATGTCCTCCATGGAAAGAGGAGTTAACCAGGGCAGCTCTCTTGATTTTCCATGTTCATGACAGTGAGGGCCAGAGGTTTGTGTGTTTGAGTTATGCTACTGTCAGTTGTATGCCTCCTCCAACACAGTCCAGGTTACTCCTTGTGTTGCAAGTATCAATGACAGTGAGGGTAGTGTTGTGTCAAGGATGCTGACAATGCTGCATGATGTAGGAGTAGCATGTAGCTCACAACAGCGCCTTTTGTAAATTACACCATGCAACAGTGTCAGCTATCTTGCAGTGGCCATTCCATTCCCTGTCAGGTGTCCCCTGTCAATGATGTATATGTGGCTTTGTGTGTGTGTTTTGATATGTGCTATATCTGCATCTCCCCAATTGTCATAGAACCCACACACCTTCACTGCCAGGCCAGGCGGCACCCCTGGGACACCGCATCCCCAGACAGTGAGTGGAAGCATACAGTTGAGATGGCTGTGAGTGTGAACATGTGTGATGGGGCCAGTGCCTAGGTGTGACTTGCAGCCAATTCATACATCAGGCCCATGTGTCAGCCATCTTGCCAGGGCATTTACTATCACTGTAATGGAGTGACTGTTCCCAAGAGTGCTATTTGTTCTGGCTGAGAAGGCGTGTGTAGAGCTGGCCTTGATAGCATTTGGAGGCATTGCAGAACCTCCTTCTCCCCCAGAGGCCAGGTAATGACCCATGACGCATGCTTCCATTGCAGGGAGTCACAGTCAACTTTCAGGATGGCTGACAGTGGTGTCCTGGTGTTTGTTTGAACACAAGTCCCAACAGGGCCTTGTGCTTCACACAGCAGAGCCCAGTGTGAGGCCTCTTTGTAGGAGATTTAACTTGGCTCTGAGGGAGTGGATTATCCCAGGTGAGTTGTGTGGAGTTTGTGGGAGGGTGTGTGTGTGTGACAGGGCCTGCTGGTAGATGTAGTCAGAGATAGCACTCCTCCTCCCCCCTGGCCCAGATAGGCCACCATGGACCATGCTTCCCTGGCAGTGAGTCGAAGTTTACGTTCAGGATGTCAGGCAGTGGTGTCCTGTTGTTTGTTGGTGCACAAGTCCCACCAGGGCCTTGTGCTCCCACAGCAGAGCCCAGTGTCAGCCATCTTGGCAGTTCTTTTCCAGTCCCTGTGCGGTGAGCTTGGTTCAGGGTGGGCTTGATGGGCCATGTGGGAAGAGGAGTATTGGCTATGACTACGACTCCCATCATGCTATCGGATACACCCACCTTCCCAGAATACCCAACCTTCCTTCCTGTGACTCCGCTTCCCTGTGAGGTAGTGTAACAGTGCTGGCAAGATGGCTGACAGTGGTGTCCCGGTGTTTGTATGGGCAGTACTCCCGCCAGGGCCTTGTGCTCCCCACAGCAGAGCCCAGTGTCAGCCAACGTGGCAGTTCTTTTCCAGTCCCTGTGCGGTGAGCTTGGTTCAGGGTGGGCTTGATGGGCCATGTGGGAGGAGGAGTATTGGCTGTGACTACGACTCCCATCATGCTATCGGATACACCCACCTTCCCAGAATACCCAACCTTCCTTCCTGTGAATCAGCTTCCCTGTGAGGTAGTGTGACAGTGCTTGCAAAATGGCTGACAGTGTTTGTTGGTGTTCTGGGACAATGCCTTTCTGTACATGTTAGGACATAGTTCCATATTACTCTGAGATTGCAGGTATTGTGTTTGTCTAACTGGCATACACATCACAGGATAATTGGCTTTCGGTTGATGTGGCTTTGCTAACAGTGATTGGTTTCACTGTCCCCTTGACAGTGATATGTGTGTATTGGCTCACAATATTGGCTAGTTGGTTATGTACTCACCAGGCTCTGGTATTCCTGTTAATCCATGGATGCCCTCCGGTGGAAGGATGGCTCGCACCTTCTCCTCCCAGGAAGTGAAATGCGTAGGTTTTGCAGGAGGGCCACCGCCGGTCCGCTGGCTCAGGGCATGGTCTCTGCCAATCAGCTTCTTGACCCTCCTTCGCACATCATAATACCTGTTCCTGATATCCTCCATTGTGCGCAGGCAAGGTGCTTGTGCGTTCACCTTGTTGACAATCCTCTCCCACATCTTTGTTTTCTGGGACATGGGGGTCTGTTGGACCAATGTGCCAAATAACTGTGGCTCTACTCTGAGAATTTCATCTACCATGACTTCCAACTCACTATCTGTGAACTTTGGACTCTTCTTTGAGGGCATGGTGATGGGTGGTGGTGGAGCTTGATGTGTGTGTGAGGGTGCAAGTGAGGGTGAGTGGCTGTCAGTTAAGCTGTGTGTTTGTGAGTATGCTTTTGAGAGGTGCTAATGGTGTGAAGGTTGTGTGGTGGGTGAGTTGTGAGTGTGTCTCTGAGTGCAGTGTGGTAGTGTTCTCTGCTGTCAGATCTGTAGAATTTGCAAAGGATCATGGTAGGCATTTTGGCCCTTATGTAGGTGGAGTTGTGGGTGTGCCTTTGTTCATTTATTTTTAAAAACATTTTTTATTGACTTTGGCAATGCTTGTTTGGTCTTTTTCTGTCTGTTTCTATTTGATTTTGCTGAGCATGATGGAGACATTCAGTTGTCCGGGACGGACGCTTACAGCGGCAAATGCGGGCTGATCCGAGTCTGTCACACTCACATTTTGCTATGTTGCAGCATTCGCGTCGGTCGCGACGGGCTCTTTAACGTGGTAGTCACTGTGTTCCGTACGTTACGGTCTTACTGGTTGTGCTCCGTGCGATCGGTTTAGTTTCACACGCATTGCATCGTACTGCGCCGGTCGTACAGCGCGTGTTCGTGTCCATCGGAACCATTCCTGGTCCGTGTCGTTCGGAACGGTTCCAGGTCCGTTTACGGGCGATTCACTATTTTCCGTACGTTTTGGTCTTGCGGATTGTGCTCCTTGCGAGTCGGTTGTATTTCACACGCATTGCATCGTACTACGCCGGTCGTACAGCGCATGTACGCGTCGGTCGGAATCCAGTCCCGGTCCGTGTCGGTCGGAACGGTTTACAACCGGGATCGGACTCGGCCCCATAGTAATGAAAAAATAAAATTTCTTTCATTAAGTGCATATAATGTAAATTGTTACACATAGAGAAAATAAATACAATCTTTATTTTTCAGACATTATATATTTGGTACATATGTATAGTTTTATATATAATAAATTTGCAAAAAAATGTTTTAAACATTGCTAAACTTTTTAATACAGTAATGTACATTTTGTAACATGACAAAATGTAGTTTTCCATTGCTTTTTAAACATTTGTTTAAGAATAATATTTTTAATAACAGTTGTACATTTTTATTTTGTATTGTGAACATTTATTATATTGTTACATATACTGTACATTTTTAATAATATATTTGTTTTCATATGTTTTAATACAAACAGTTGTTGATATTGTATTATTTTTTTTTAACATATAATAATACTTTTTAATTAATATTATTTATATATAAATCATAAATAATATTAATTATTACATGGATTTATTTAATAGAAACATTTTTTATAATATGTACACATTTTTTAAACATTTATTGCATTTAGTACATATTCTTTTAAACATTGTATATAACATGTATAATTATGTAATTATAATAATAAATATTATATGTTTTATAATATTTATTATTATAATTTTACAATGAAGAAAAAATATAAGCAATGTATTAATCATGTTATAACAGTTTTAAAAAAAAACATTAATCTTTAATGTTTAAAGCAGCCATATTTGTTTATAACTTGTATTTTGTAATCGCTCGCGTTTGTTTTGGGTCATTTCTGAGGGGAGAAGCTCGCGGTTGGAAGCTGCGTCGCATCGAGGAAGGTAAGTTTAATTTTCTTTATTTAAACTATACTTTTAGTCTAATTTGAATGTAGTTAGGTGCTAGGTAGTGTGTGTAGTGTTAGGTTTATGAAGTTTTGGTGATTTTTATGTGTAAGTTAGGTTTTAGTGATATGTCGTCCGTTAATTTAGAGGCCTATGTTAGAAATGTGTAAATATGTAAAAATATGTTTGAATGGTGGAAATATTGTTTGTAATAGTATTATGCTATAGTTTATGTGTATGTTTGTGTGGGTGGGATTGTTCGTGTTTTTTTACAGGTTTTGGTCATTAGATGTGGCGGTTACGAGAAGATTGCATTTTTTTTTGTTAAGGAAGTGTCTATTAGTTTAATCAACTAATAATTATTTTACACTTCCTTAATTTTTCACGTTTTCATGGAGCGTTTCTTTTTTAAAAGCCTTTTTTCGGGATTTTTATGGTTTATCGTTTATGGAGTTACGGACGGAGGATTAATCTTGAAACAGTTGGATTTTTCCATTTTTTGAGGGGATTTATTTGGTTCTATTGGTATTATGATATACCTGGATTTATTTACAAGAGTTGGGATTTCCTTTCTTCAGCTACAGAAACGGTAAGTAATTTTAAATATTTATTGTGGGAGGGAAATGTTAAAAAAAGTAGTGTTATTGTGTTTTATATTGTCATAAATAAAATTAATATGTCAATATATATTTATTGTTTTTTATAAATATATTTGACAAATTAATTATATTTGGGAAAATATAAAAATTATATCTATTTGTTTGCTTTGATTTTGGTAATGACTATTTGGATATTTTGAGGGTTTTAAAGTTAAAGTAGGCTTTTGGCTATTGTTTCTAGGTATTCTAGGCCACTTGTTGTTGGATATAGTCTTACTTTATATTGTAAGTATTCAAACATTTGTTTAGTTTGTTTGGTAAGTTTTGGGCCTATTTGTGTTACAGATTGCTCAATTCTTAGTTGTTGGTAGCTCTGTTCTTTTTGGATAGATAGTAGTAGTTTATGTAGAGTAGGTGGAGCTCTGCCTGTTGTTGCTTGGAAGGCATTATGCCATCCTTCAACAGCATTGTTTGTTTTAGCTTCTTTATTTAGTGTGCTGTGATATACATTCCACCATGGAATGTGGTATTTAGGTTGCCTTCTGTATCTAGATCTGTGGAGTCTTCCCACCCAGGTATCCTCAAAATAGTCTAGAAGGGGACTTAGTTTTTGTTCATTTTCTTGATAGTATGGACTTTCTATCAATAAGTTGTAGTGTTCGGCCACGTCAGTAACTGGGACGTTGGCCAGTGCTATACGTTTTTTTATTTGATATGCAAAGGAGCTATTTGTTGCATATTCAACACTTAGGGGCCGATTCCGATCTCGCTTGGAAAGCACTCCGTACAACTCGGATCCGGAGTGCTTTCCGAGCAAGACGTGCTCCGGGAGTCCGAACGAGCGAGTACGATGCAGCCGTATGCTGACGGACTCGGTTCGCTCGGACTCCCATTGAACTCAATGGGAGCCTGTGTACAGACGCGTACACAGGCTCTCATAGCAGAAAAGGGGTGGGTGTGGAAAAGTGTACACCCTGTGGCGGGCACCCCTTGGTGCCCACCACACTGTGCATGCTTGGATCGGGGGGACCCATGGCCACCCCCGTGATAGATTCGGAGGGCCCCGGGTGAAGGGGGGCCTGGTACGGCCCCCCGAAGTACGCTTCCGACAGCCGTTTCGACTCGCTGAGACTGACGCAAAGCGGCTGTCCGAATCGTGCATCGTACTCGCTAAGTCGAAAATCGGCTCCATTGCGCGGCACGAGTCGTCCTACAAACGAGACGTACGGAGCGGTTCGGGTCCGGAAACGATTCGGTCGTCACGTACGCGATCTTCGCATTGTACTTGGTCGTTCGGACCTGAGTACGATTCGGTCGTAAACAAGGGCTACGAATCGGATCCGGTAAAGCCAAATCCGATTTGGAGGCCTTCCGATCGAAATCGGCCCCTTAGGGGCTCATCACGATGCCGGACAGCAGCCCATCCGTGCTGGTGGCGGTGGCGGAAATCATTCATTTTGCCGCCCCAGGTGCGGTCATTGCGACCACCAAATTACAATGGTCCCACAGAGGCCATTTACAGTCCGCCGCAGTCTGTCAGGCTCCGCACGTTTTTTGCATACGCAAGGGTGGCAGACGGAGCCAATAGAGAAGGACCAGCGTGCGGACACACGTTCCGTCTGCCAAACAGATTACGATGTGGCAAACAGCTCTTCCCACCGCCACGTAAAAACCACCACGATGAGGATGGTGGAAACACAACAACGGAGAGTAAGAGCCGATACAGCACCCATCTAAACCACCGGAGCCACCATGGATCCAACGCTACAGGCCTTCCCGCTGCACTACCTGCTGCACCTCCTGCAGACAAGACGCCGCCGCGCCCAACAGCAGAGGTACGTACCAAACATCTCCACGCATGCAACCCCATAACAACTACAACTCCCAGCAAGCGTGGCGGCACCACGATAAATGTGGCAACCTGCCAAATGCAAAGCGCGAGGCCCACCCCATCCCCATGACTGACCCTCGGTGCCCCTCAAGGCAATTGGGGCCAATGACGAGCCCCGCAGTAGCAGAGCGTGCACACCGCAACATCAAAATATGTACGCCGAAGGGCCACATTGGCCGATGGCTCATTCGCATAGTGGTTGCACACTGCGGCGGCCGGGAAGCTGTGACCGCAACCCTGTATCATCCAATTGGGGCCAATGCGTGTCATCGCCGCGGATGACAGCTACTGCGCATGCAAACACATACTGCATTTGCATTGGCACCATGCGAATTACATCACCCATCACAATTCATTTGCCTAAAGTGATTGGTGCACCCCATGTGTAATGTGGGCCACAAGGCCCCCATGCATATAAAGTAACCACACAGACACCGTACATGTATAGGAGAACTGTCCCAGGGCATGTGCGTCCAGCCCCGTTTGTTGGCAGGGTCACATGTCCAGTGACGCCTGTGCTGTGTGTCTGTGGGGTTGGGGTAAGCCAGCCCTCTTGGAGTGGCTGGTACATCAGAACAACTAGAACAGTGACCAACTGGTCACTGCACTGTGAAGGTATGAGAGAGTGTGACCCTTGAGTCAAGTCTACACACACATGGCATGTCCAAGAAAAGGAGAGTGAAATTACATACATAGTCATGCCCCGTGGCCAGCATGGACCGAAATGAGGGAAGGAGTATAAAAGGACAAAGGTCTCTCGCACTGTACCAATGTTGTGTAATGAAACATCCAGCCTGTGAACATCGCTTGTACATCCCTTGACAACTGACTGGCGTCCCTTGGCCAGGGGTCGACTTGTGAAGGGCCAGTGACATAGGCAGACAATCAGAGGAGTCCACTGTCTGCAAATCAGACATACTTGTAACCCCTAGCACTCCCAACACACGTACTGGTGTGGCGTGCAGTGTGCACAGCTGCCATTGCCTGTTAATGTTCACACACGTCATAGGAGTGCACATGTGGAACAGACAAACATAGCTCTGACCGACATCATCGCTCATTGGCAGCCATGTGGGCATGTATACACAATCCATGTGCATTTGTGCCTCATACAGGTGAACATTGCAATGTCTGTTACGCAAATTCCACACACACTCATGCAGGACTGACCCCATAATGTCCACATGTGTCTGTTCACCGTGCTGAACAACCATGTAGCGTTGTCCAGATGACACTCACTGCCCTCATCCCATAATGGTGTTGCGTAGTGTGGGACTGAAGCTTGCGCTCGTGCAGTGACAGCAGCAACATGCAACTCAGCACTGATGCTGGGAAACACCAGTGCCATGCCATCTGACCACAGGGCAGCTCATCCTTGATGTAGCAGTGTACTACATGCCATACACATCGACTTCTTTGGATGTCGTAGTGTCAGTATGTCGAGTGAGTGAAGAAAAACAACGTCTGTATGCAGGTCACTTGTGCATTTCACATGACTATGAGGCCTGTCAATGTTGTGGTTGTGCGAGTCTCTGGGTAAGCTGTGCACCACATTTCATCTAGAACTCAGCACATGCCTGTGTACCCTGATATACTTAGGAGGAGACCACCCATCTATCACCCTGTCCCTGACCTGACGACAATGGAGGACATCAAAATCATCCGGGGATTCCGTTTGGATCGCCGCACACTACGAAACCCATGTGCCCAGTTGGAGCCCCATTTGAAGGCCAAAAGAAAATATCCGGCTGCATTGTCTGCTACAGTGAAGGGTATGGCTGCATTGCATTTCTCCGGTACTGGGTCTTTCCAGTACACTGTGGCCAGCGCCGAGGGGATGTCACAGCCCATGTTCAGCATGGTGTTGCGTGACGTCCTGTCAGCATTGATGCCTTACAAGGACAGACCTGTCCACTTCCCGAGGAGGGATGAATTGGCAGCTGCGAAGGGGGATTCCTATGACCTGGGAGGCATTCCAAATGTTGTATGAGCCATTGATGGTACCCACATTGCCCTTGTTCCACCACAGGCAAGTGAACACATCTATAGGAACCGCAACCACTACCACTCCATCAATGTACAGGTGTTATGCCAAGCGGATCAGATCATCCCAAACGTGTGTGCAAGGTTTCCTGGGTCGGCACATAACTCCTACATCATGCGGAACAGCACCATACACCAATTGATGGCCAATCTGCACCCCAAGCGGGCCTGGCTTATTGGTGAGTGGGCTGTGTCAATGACTGTGATGTATGTGTGACATGCTGCTCTCCCCACACATTCAGATCACACTGTTTGCCTGTCTGTCTCACAACTAGGTGACTCTGGGCATCCCAATCGTCCGTGGTTGCTGTCCCCACTGCGGAATCCAACAACGCCGGGGGAAGTCCAAAACAATGATGCACATGGGAGGACACGTCGTGTGTTGGTGCGCACTTCTGGACTGCTGAAGTCAAGATTTAGGTGCCTGGACCAGACTGGTGGTACACCTAAGTACTCACCACAGAAGGTATGCCAGATGTTAGTCGCCTGCTGCATGCTACACAACCTGGCCACACGCAGAAGGATCCCCCTGATGCTGGCCCACGATGAACAGCAGCAGCCCCCTGCACCCAACCCACACATGCCCAGTGACGATGACAGTGGTGAGGAAGAAGGCCTTGACCAGCGACAACAGCTCATCGTCAACTAGTTCCGTTGAGTGTAAGTGAACAATGAGCGACTATGGCTGTGTCTGCGTGCCTTGCTGTTGTCGAACAAACTTTGAGATCTGTTACTGGCATTTTGTACACATACAGGACTATGCGCGGGATTGGAGAACTTGGGCAGGCAGGGACTGAGCACCCAGAAACACCCATTAACACAGGACCCAATTGCTATAGTGCCTCACTAGCTCTCCCACGCACTCAGAGGTTTGCAAGCGCGTGTACACAAGTCGATATGTTGCAGGCAAGACACGCTTTGAAATGTGCTTTATTTACTACAGTTGCAAGACAGGCAACATACATGCCACAAGAAGTTGAGAATGCATGAGTACATATACAGTTTCCATAGTGACACATCCATAACACATGAAGCAAGATGTCATATCAATAATCCCTCTGGACGAAGACCCACAAGCATATCCCCCCACCCCTTGCTGGGAGGAGTTGAATGAGATGTCCCAGGTCTATGGGATTTGCCAGCAGACCCATTGCTCAGTCAGTACATGGAGAAATGTACATCCCATGTGCTGTGTCGCTCACATCACTGGATGGATCACTCTCAAAGTGTGGGGCGACTAGCCCGCCTCCCCATGACATCTAAAAGGCACCCGTGTCCTCTAGCAGCAGTGACACCTTGTTGAGTGGGGGTGCTAGGGCCTGACCAGAACAGAATGACAACGGACAATCCCCTCTGACCACGGACAGAATGTACAGGCAGTGCTCCTGGACCGTGCCGAGAACAAGCTCTGCAGACACTTCCCATGTGACAGACAAATACTATTGTACTTGCAAAACGACTACGCCATGTGAATTTCGTGTGCTACAGCTGCATGATGGAAGCCGGGCTCATGCCAGTCGACAATGTCCATGACGGTCAGATGACAGCATCCCTGTTGCTCAGGTCTGTGGTACCAAGCGAAACAGACCGCAGAGGTCAGCAGAGTCAAAGCAAATGCAGATAGGGCAAAAGTCAGAGAGCTGAATGACAATTCCTGTTAGTAGGCATGAAAAAGTTTAAAGGACATTGAATTTGTCACCAACAGTTCCTGTTGCTGTTAAGTAGTTATGAATCCAAGAAGGCACAGGTAGCCTCGAAGGCAATCAGTTCCAAAAGACCATCCAAATCATCTCCAGCAAAAAGGACCGCCATCCAATCCAGCAGTATGAAGGAACAGTTGTGCTCCTCGCACCACGAGGATGAATGGAGCATCCCATGGCACCCGGGGAGAGGTTCGATGTAGGCATGGCACAGGAGCCTTTGCGCAAACGCACAGGCGCAGCTGTCAGCCTGCCTGACACATTAGAAGGCATCCCACAAACGTGTATCACTGGAGCAGTACTGATCATGGACCAGCAAAAGACTCACCCACAGCTCATGATCCAGGGCAGCAAGGGATGTGTTGGAAAGGCAGACATCCAGGGACCACTGAAAGGGGCATCTTCGGCAGTAGAACACAGCTGCACCCAGGTGAAATAGGCATAGTGGAAGGTTAGCCTATAACTGATGCATAGTACAGCTAATCAGACACATCCAAAGAAGAGCTACAGTACAGTTGCAACTGACCGGGGTTCAACTGGACCACAGGATGGGCAGACATGGGGTGAGAGCACTCTTAGAACCAGCGCTCAGCTGTACAGCCATGAGTAGTGATATCAAACTGCTGAATGCAGTCTGGTAATTAGAGGAATGACACCCGGTAGAACTCCAGAAATCGCATGAAACGAAGGGACAAGGCCAGAGTCCACGTGTTTTAAAAAAGTGTGCAACGGCCTTCAGTATTAGAGGCTTTCGATGATTCTTGTGTCAGTCCCCCGGAAAAAAGTGGGAGTGTCGTGTTCAGCAGTGACTGAATCGCATGGGACGGTCAAGGCACCTGGAATCCGAAGGTCTCCCGGCTGATGTGGGAGCGACTATTTGTCTAAACAGAGGTCCATTGTGCCTGCACACTTATTGAAGTCTGCTTTCACTGTGGGAATGTGAGGCCACAAATGACTATCCACAATCACATATGGGGGAGTTAGGAGAACATTGCTACAGCAAGGAACACGTTGGGCAACAGTTCCTATATACGCGATGCCTGCCCTGTGACCGCAGCAGTTGTGCTCATTCAGGAGAAGATAACTTCATTTGTAAAACAGATTTAGCGTGGGTATGTTGTCAGGGGCTGGTGTACATGTGGGTAAACATGCATAGACCGTACATGTCACTTGAAAATCCCTGTGCAACAGTACTTGAGTGTGCGAATGCGATAATGTCACCATTGTCCACATGACAGGATGTGTTGTGATGCTGGCTCTTGTGGGCACACTGCTAAGGAGTTCATTGTTCTGCGCTGTGTGATCTGTGACAACTTCTGTCATGTCCATGATGATGTTATTAGGGGGATGGGAGCACACTGCTTCACTTCCCAGCACAGTGCACCCCTTGGCATTCTGGTAAATGCAGTTCAGTCATGATGCTTACTTGTCATGTGACCGAGGTGTTTCACCTGAGTTGGGCAGGGAGAGGTACAGAGACCCGAGTAGAATCTGGCTGCTTCCTCAGCAGACACCAATCACAATGTATTTTACCCCTACTGATGTGGGAGGATAACGCAACACACATGTGTCTAGAGATTCACAGCACTGACCTGCACCAACCTAGGTGACACACAACAACGGTAACAGAGGTAAGCTTTTCGACTGGACTGCTATGGGCGAAAGTGTGTGGGGAGGTGCAGTCGTGTGCTCCAGTCCCCCTGCTGTCCATGTTGATGGTGTTTGCCGGTGTTGTCTGTAATGCATATTGTACAGTGTTGCCTTGTGGTGTTCTTTTGCGGTTATTGCATAATATGGCAACGCACTGTTGATTCCTTGTGTCTTTCCAGGTACCTCCACTCTCTCAATGGATTTTTGCTTTTACATATTCGGATACATTGCAATGTGAGTCAACATGCCACTTACTGTGATGAGAATGCTCTTGACACGAAGGCATACTGTTGTGAGTTGTGTTTATGTTGCGATGTGTGACAGGTGAGGGGTGGAGTAGGAGGTGTTGGTACACGGGTAGTTAGGGTAGGACACACAATGGTAGTGTTCCAAAGTCCACGCGGACACTCCCATCCTTGTGGCAATGTGGTTTGGTATTTACAACGACAGTCAATGCTCGGTGTTACAGTGGTGACATCAGCGGTTGCTCCGAGAACTGGTACGGCATGGTGCTGTGCCACGTGATCCTGACGGGGTCTTTTTCGGACGCCCCCTCTGCTGTTTGGCCGGGGGGAACCTGTTGCATGCTCAGAGGTGTCTGAAGATTCGCCATGGTGTGACTCACCCCTCCCTGTAACCGCTGCTTGACCGGGCCCTTGAGGTCGCCCTACCGCTTCCTGAGGTCATGCACATGTGTAGGGTGGTCCCTGCGGCATTGACTTTGCTGTGGGTCCTTGCACACATCTGAGTCCTGCGCGCAAGTAGGGTGTGTTGGACCAGGTGCCCAGACATATGTGGTTCTACCCTAATTGTCTCGTCTACTGTCACTCTCAACTCTGAGTCGTGGATTTGGGCATTGTCTTGGGGGGCATGGTGCAATTGAATGAGGGGTGCAGGGTGCAAGGTAGTGGTGGAGATATGTGAAGTGTGTGAGGTGTGTCCTGTCTCTCTGTCTCGGCTTGTGGTGTGCAAAGGATGCTGGTCCAGGAAGGGGTTGGTTTCATACTGTGGTATGTGGGTGTGTCCACATGAGTGGTGACCTCCAGATGTCTCTTCCATGCTGCGCATGGCTTTCCTTACCAGGAGGAAGTTGGGGTGTATCATTGTGGCGTGTGTGTTGTGAATGAGGGTGGCAGGGAGTACAGGCACACTTCGAGCATTGTTGTGGAGTTGGTTCCGTCCGCCATTCATTTGGCCTATGTGCGTGCACGTTGGTCGGACACAGTGCTCGGTCTGCCAGCTCCGCATTCTCATCGTAATTAGCTGTGCGGTCATGCCGCGGCAGGAGCGGCCTTTTCAAGCCGTTGACCAGCTTTCCCCGTCCGCCGCGGTCAGATTTGCAGCTTTTCCGACCGTGGTGGACGGTCTTTTGTGACATCCGTCCGCCGCGGTGTGATTTTGCGTGCATTGCATTGTAATTTGGCCGACGGAAATGCCGCGGGTCATGCGGGAGGTATTTTTACGACACCATGGAAGACGGAAGGCTTTTCCGTCCGGCATCGTAATGAGCCCCTTAGCGTGGATTTTTGGAGGTGTCTCCAAATACATTGATTAAAATGATAGTAGCAACCCTGAATTGCTGTGTGTGGGTAGGTTTTCAGTATTGCATTTATCATTGCCTGCTCAAAATCAATAATTATTTTTGGGGGAAAATAATTATTGGCTTCTTGTTTAATTTTAGACAGTAGTTCAATATATGTGGAATTTTGCTTATTTGGTAATAATGCGTAGAGAAAAAGGATGTTAGTATTTTGGTATAGTGCATGGACAGTATATAGTTGATAGAATGGTTTGGGACATATTTTAAAAGTCCTGTCCATCACCCAGGTTACAGACTGTTGGAGTTTTACTAAATTATTAGCAGTTGCAAATATAATTATTCTTTTATCTTTAGATTTGCTATCATAAAGAAGAAATTGTTCTTCATTATGTGTAATTGACAGTTCTGGGGGAATTTCTACTTCAAATGTTTTTGGGGCAGGTGTGGTGGTGGTAGTAGCTTTTTTCGTTCTAGCTATAGTTCTTTTTAGGGAAGATATTGAGGGCATTTGGCCAGTAGCATGTTGTGGTATTTTGACGAGCATTTCCTTAAGTATTTCAGTGGTAGATTTTTGTGAACTAGTGCTAGCTTCTTTTATATCGTCTAGAGCATTTCTGACCTCAATTTCAGTGATGTTAGGGGGGTGATTATGCTCCCTAACATACAGAACAGTTGTTTCCTTAGTTGTAGCCCTCCCATAACACTTATTAGAATAGTATTTACTGCATTTCCAGTTTACTTTCAGTCCAGTTTGTTTTTCTTGGGTATAAACATACCCCATGTAACATAGTAAAAACTTTCCTTTTTGTGAAGTTATGAATTGGGCGCCTTCAGTCATTGTGATGTTTCAAATGCTAAGAAAAATGTATATGACAATTATTCAAAATAATGCTGTACTGTTTTATTTATTAATATATATATACATTGTCATTTATATACTTACAATGTTGAATTTGAAGCAGATGATGCACTTTCTTTGCTGTTTGATATCTGTTTTGCTGCTGATATTTCTGTTGGTAGAAAAAAGTAATTTTGATAATTTTGTTCAATTGTGAACGAAGTGGGGGAAGTTGGGATATAGTTGGACTTACTTTATTTCCAAGTCGATTTTTCACAATGTTCTGTAACTGTTTGGATGTTTTCAGAATTATCTGTAGAGGAGATATACATTAAATATATATATATTTTAATTATTTTATCAGTATAAATAGTTGTTTTTGAAGACTAGCAGTAGTATGAGATTATAAATGTCATTTTACTTACTTTCTGGAGTAGGAAATAGAATTTTCTTTAATGAAGTCCTGTGTTCTGGCAGCAATCCGGCAGAGTTTCGCCTTCTTGTTTCTTTTTGGTTTGAGGTGTAAAATAATGATTAATTTTCCTGTCTTTATATATTGTTTAATTAATAGTTTGTTTAATTTCATTGGTTTATATTAATACTGTGTGTCTTTCATTGGTTGTCATTTATTGTTTTAATTGTTTTGGTCGTTGTTTTCTATATATGGAAAACGCTAATTAAGAATCAGTAATTGCATTTTTTTAATTTTACTGCTTTAGTCTATTAAATGTGTATTATATTGTATTTGATGTAAAATAATATTTGCATTTTATTTAAGTATAATATTTATATAGTTATTAATAGTGTGTTTATAATATAATTTATGATTATATATTTTTATAATTTTAAAACAGGTTGTATTTGATTTATTTTGTATGCAGTGTACGTTTATTGATAAATATATATTATTTGGGTTAAGTTTTGTATGTTTTAAATGCTTTTAACATGTCGATATATTTTTATAAACGATATTATTGCTGTCTATATTGTTGTTATCGATATTTTTGACATTTTGTATATTTTTTAACTATATGTTCGATATTTTTTAGAACGATATTTTTGTGTTCGATAATAGTGATATCGATGTAAGTGTTTGACGATATTTTGGTGTCGATATTAGTGTATTTTTCTAAATAAGTATAGGATGTCGATATTAATGTAATCGATATTTATGTGTCGATAATATGGTAGGTCGATATTGTGTATTTTGATATTATGTCAGTGATTCAATATATATATGCAACTTCTGAAAACAACCTAGTCACCCATCCAGACAAGTAGTCCTTTAAACATGGATCAGGCCTACTACTGTAGAGCCTGTCTGTGCAATTTTACTGCCAGCTCGACTTTGCAAGAAGAAGCCCTTCACCAAGTCTTAAACCCACCTTTTAGTACCCATAACGTACCTTTGAGATAGGCTGCAGGTATGCCATAAAACATGGTGCCTTGTTCTTAAAAGGTAAGAGATGTCCTTTTAAGTAACACTAAGTTACTCGAGCACTTGCAGACCCCTATGCCATGTACTACAGAGAATATACCACCCACTCGCTTTTCATCCACATGGACTCTGCTTCCTTTTCCCTTGCACAGAGCACTTTACCCCCGGCCCCAGCCCCCTGAGTACTGCACGGAGCACTTTTCTACTGCTCCCTTGTTTGTGGCTGGAGAGGGGAGGGGCTCACAGCGGCACTGGCACTCATGCGCAGGAGCGCTATTTAAACTGCTGAAATCTACTGCAGCGCGGGACGTGCACGGGGCGGGCAAAGACCGGGCCAAGACGGGTCCATCTTAGCACATCATAGACCGGTAGAGGCCGGGCCGGGCTACCCCCTTGACCATTTGCGGCCGGGACCTACGGCTTTTCTGGGTGAGCTTGCTCTGTTGAATCATAATCACTGGTTTTATTCACTCTGTGCCACTGTAGTGATAATTAAAAGTTAGGGGGACTATTTGCACGAGGACTTTGGAATCATTTCACTTGGAACAGTTGGGACATTGATTCTTTTTCTCTTTATTTTTGAGACAAGTGTATGCGGCATGTAATTTGTTTGGTTTTGAGCTAATTTCTTTTTGTGCATGTACTTTGTAGGTCCCAGAGTATTTTTACACTATTAGCTCTCTTTGCTCTCTGACCAGATTTTACAGGGTCTCTCAGAGTTTCAAATCTGTTCATCTCCGGCTGGGCACGATGGGTAAGAGGAAAGTGGGTTGTTTATCAAAACCAGCTGGGGGACTACAGCAATCACTTATGAAATACCATTCTGGGGCCATGGGGGCTATCGAAAAACAAATCCACTCTGTAGAAGAGTCATTATACCAAGGACAAAAACCAGGAGGTGTGGCTACGAGCGTACTAAACGTAGATCACCCCATCCCCCCGGAAATGCAATCTGAAACCCCCATTGGCCCAACTCAACATAACGGCTGTGTACAAAATGTGTCGGACCATATATACCTCTCCGATCAGGAGCGCAAATCCCAACCCCCCCCAAAGCGACCCAGAAATCCGGAGGTTGTGTTTGACACATCAGGGATAAACGAAGTTATTATCCAACATTGATGTTCTGCAAAAAACTATTAGTGACGTCATAACCAAATTATCTGATAGAGTTGCTCTTATAGAAGATATGCTGACTAAGCTTCTAGGAGTGCATCAAAATTCCCTTAAGACTAACACTCCTACTACTGCAAGTCGCCCAGGTATTGAGTCATCTCCCAAACCTGTTGAACAGAGTAGAGGGGTGGCTTACTTCAAGGATCATTGCAGGAATTTAGGGAAACCCTCCTCTTCCAAACCCAATCTTGGACCCAATTTAATGGGCCCATCAACATCTAGCAGAAGCAAAAACGTCCGGCCACAAAATATAGACAACAACTTAAGTGTTCCAGCTTGTCCAAGATCAATGACAAACTCTCTGAATCGTTATGCGACAATAAGCAAATTATATCCAATCATCCCTAGGGTAGATCTACCACCTGCTGTAACCCCCTATACGGTAGTCCTTGCCAATGTTCCACCTCTATTACCACAGGCGAGTGAATCCTGGGATTCACTAAGAAACACAGCTCTTTACTGGTTGGGCTGGTTGGGCTTCAAAATAGGGTTAAAATATGTATTATTTACTGAATTTAAAATGGCAAGAAGGGTTGGTTGGGTTGGGTTGGTAGGGATCCCAAGACATTCTCAGGCGACTGTATAGTTCCCACATTCAAATCAGTACATCTGAAACGAGAGATCCTCTTCAGAGCTGGCACCGAATCCTGTATGGGCACTGATATTAATATAGTACCGTTGTTTTTTTTTATCATCCCCCCACCTCGAAGCAATTACAAAATTCATAGGAGCAGTCCTACAAGTACTGGATCCTATTCATATAGTATTCCAACGTCCAACCATTTTGGCACTTTGCCGTCTCTGGAGGAAGTAGATTGACTAAATTTATCTGATTCAAACCCAATCCAACAAAGGGATGTGGTCTCACACTTAGGTAGTGTGCTCTTGCACCCCTTAGTTACTACTCCTTCGATTCTGGATTCCAACACTACTCCTGTGAGCGATACAGTGCCATTACCATGTAGCCGGGGCTCTTTGTCACTCCTAGATCACCATTCCAATATGACAAATGCTACTATAACAAACACTCCTAGGGATAGCCCTCAACCAAGACATTCTCTGCAGGGAACAATGTTCACTGACTCACAGGTGATCAAAATGTCTTGGAATCTAGCAGGGATACGTCCTAACCTAAATTACCCAGAGTGGGGTAAATTAGTGGATAATTGCCATATCTGTCTATTTCAAGAAACTTGAGCTACAGAACAGATCCACAGGGTGGGTTTCTCTACATTCAGTATAGAAGCTAGATGGTCTTCCTCTGGTAGGCCTGCAGGGGGGATGTTGATCTGGGTTAAGACCACACTGGCATGCAAAATTAAGCGACTAGATATAGATTCACAGGAGCTCCTTGGTATTGACTTGGAACCGCTCAGAGGTGGCACTTGTGTTAGACTAATTAACATATATAATCGGTTTAAATGTCCCCAAAAGCCCTCGGACACTAAGGGGCCGATTCCGATTCGGGCCGGAAATCTCCCCGACCGAGCCGGACCCGGAGAGATTTCCGACCGAATCGGACCCTAGCAGTCCGACCGAACGAGTACGATGCGCACGTATGCTATCGGACTCGATTCGATCGGACTCCCATTGAAGTCAATGGGAGCCAGTCGTATGACGCGTACACGGGCTCCCATTGACTCAATGGGCACGACGCGAACAAGGGCGCCCCCTACAGCGTGTTTGCGTCGATGCGGGTCGCACCGTACATGCACGTGTAGGGGGGACCCATGTGTCCCCCCTGTGTGCGACTCGCATGCCTACGCTTCCAGGGGGGTCCGACACGGACCCCCAAAGTGCGGCTCCGACACGGACCCCCAAAGTGCGGCTCCGACACGGACCCCCAAAGTGCGGCTCCGACAGCTCCTTGGAGCCGGGCTGCGCGAGTCGGTCGGAGCGGTCGAGGTGCGCATCGTACTTACCCGGCCGGGAAACGTCTCCATTGCGAGGTGCGCGTCGTCCCCGTGCGAGTCGGTCGGAGCAGTCGGGTCCTGCGAACGAGTCGGTCGGAGATTTCGCGAGCGCACGCATCGTACTCGCTCGCCCGGACGCACGTACGACTCGGTCGGGAAATAGGGCTCCGAATCGGATCCGGTTAAGCCGAATCCGATTCGGTGCCCTACCGGCCGAGATCGGAATCGGCCCCTATGTCGTCACTTTCAAATTTCCTGGACAGCCCCAAAAATGTCTACCATCTCATCATAGCAGGCGATTTTAATACAACGTTTGAGCCCGTAGGTTATGTCCAGGAGATTGCTCAGGATGAAGAACATGCAAGAGGTGTCAAAAAGCTCCAATTACCAACCCTTACAAGATGCACATGTGTTGGGCAACAAGTTTTATCATTCACCCTTGCTTATGGGGTGCGAGCATGTAATGGGCGGACACAGTCAGATACCAATGCCAACCACACTTTTAAAAGGGGAAATGTTAAAAGCAGGATTTACTACATTATGGTAGATCTTGATATTTGGTCCCTAATCAGCGACATGTGTATTCTTAACCGTAATGACAGCGAGCACAACGCACTGCTTTTAAGTCTTTCTGAGCTTCCTACCCTTCAGACCCAGCCACCCCGAGTGAATACGTCATTGGTTACAACAATACCCAGAGAGTCAAGTGTGCAAATGTCGTGTCTGATGGAAAGGCCCTCTCACACATTTATAGTAAGGTTGCTCAAGTACTAGAGAAATGGAGCAAAGATAATATAAATGTGAATACCATTCTTAATAGTTATCAAGAATTGTCAAACAATATTCAGCCATATTTCAGTAACCAGGGAAGGCCACCATTGGTTAGGCACAATAATGCCCCATGTTACAATGATGCCTGTAAGCGATCCAGGAGAGACCTTATAGTAGCACTAAAAGCAGGGCCTCAGTCTGACATAATTAACAAAAGAAGGCTCTACAAAAGAAAGCAAGCCGAAGCTAAATGTGGCTGGGAAATAGACAACTGGAGTACTTTAGTTGAGGCTTCCAGGCAGAAGGATAGTCGATTATTTTGGCATCTTTTTTCTAAAGGGGTAACCCACCTGGTCAGCGTAGAAGATTTTTATATACAACCACATCTCTGGGAAGAATATTTCCAGGAATTATATTCTGAAAGGGACTGCGACCCCGCCCGGGAGGCAGTTGAGTTAGTGGAGGCCTATATTAAAAAGTCGGATGTGCCGGAGGCAGTTAGTTTTTCCTTAAAGGAAACTTTGTATGCAATCAGTACACTACAAAACGGGAAAGCCCCAGGGTTAGACAGATTACCAGGAGATCTCTATAAATCTGAACCCCACATATGGGGCCCCTTGCTCCACACAGTATTTAACGCCATCGCACACGGGGTGATATACCGTCAACTTGGAAAGGTGCCAAAATCCTCCCAATGCATAAAAAAGGGGCAAAAGGTGACCCTGCAAACTATAGGCCAATAAGCCTCAGAGATGTGTCACTGAAAATCTTTAGTAAAATGATTCTTCTACAACTTCAAAGCTGGATAGAGGACAATAATATATTGTCACATTTGCAAGCGGGGTTTAGAGCCTCTACCAGCACCCTCGACCAGGTTTTTCCATTTCTCATGCTGATATGGAAGGAGGTCAAACTACAGAGAGGTCATCTCTATGTAGTATTTGTTGACCTCAAAATGGCGTTTGACTCCATTGACCATACTAAGGTATGGGTCGCCCTTAGGGACTTGGGACTTCCCCCTGGTTTGCTCCAACTTATAATTAGTTTACATCAAACAACTATGCCAAGGTCAGATGGAACCCTGATGGTAGCTAACCACCAGTGTACCCATCATGAAAGGAGTCCGTCAGGGATGTGTGCTGGCCCCAACAATGTTCACTTTGTTTATGAACGGGCTTATAAGTGAGCTGTATGATTGTGGAGGTGATCCGCCCAAACTAGGAGGCAGGCAAATTCCAGCTCTGTTATTTGCAGACGATACGCTGCTTATATCAAAAACCCCAATGGGCATCCAAAATGTGTTAACCAAGTTTGCAATAGCCTGTAAAGTCCATGGCCTTGAAATTAATAGTCTAAAAACAAAGTTCATGGTCTTTAACCCCTACAAATCCACTAAAGGGTAGGTGAGGCTTGACACTCAATTACTAGAACAGGTCAAGGCATTTGATTATCTGGGTGTAAGAATTAGTGAAAATCTGGCATGGTCCCCTCAAGTCCAGAAAAGCGTGCTGACTCTTCAGCATGCAGATTGTGCCATCGTAAAGAGAGTCAAACGCTCAACCTTTCGTCCAATCTCACCTATCTTAGAAATACATAGAGCAAAAGGGTTAGGCGCGGCTCTCTACGGGGCCGAATTATGGGGATTGGAGAATATTAGCCAGCTGGAAGTCACTGAAAATAAGTTTTTAAGAGCTCTTTACTTCTTCCTAAGAACACTCCTATGTTACCCTTACGCCTTGATCTTGGTCTAAAGTCCATTACTCACTTTGCTGTTCTCAAGGCGCTCACGTTCTGGTTTAGACTTTGGACTAGTAACACCCAAGTTCCTGTCAAGGATGCAGTGGAGGAACTATTAATCCTCCAAAGAAAATCAGGCTGCCTTCCATGGTTTGGGAAAATCAAAGAATGGCTCTTTAGATTGGGGGTAGGAAATTTGTGGGATGATCCACATTCTATTACAAAGAATATGCTACCACAGTTCAAAGCAACCTATTGGAACTTTGTTGATTCGGTTGGCAATGAGTCCAGGGCACTTGGCACTTTAACATTGTGTTTTTTAAATGTTAAAAGTTGTTTTAACCTCGAATTTTACATGGATGATATTGAACCACCACAAGCACATGCACATTATATACAATTTAGATTCAGCACCCTACCTCTGAACGCCATGAAAAGTAGATGGGCGAACGCCACTGTCACTCCTATGTGCCCGTCTTGTAATTACTCCATAGAAACTATAGAGCATTATGGGGTTTTTTGCCCTGCTTATGCCAATTTGAGGAAATTATGGTTTATCCCTGCTTCTAGGCTGCTGTCGTTTACTCGTCCCGCAGATGCTCTACGTGTATTTAGCTCCGATACAACAAGGTGGCTTGTCTTCACCTTATCTAGGTACCTTCTCTATGCATGGTGGCAGGGATCCAGAGTGGTTAAAAAAGACCCACTGTAGCTGCTTGGGCACAAATACAGTGAGTAGTCAGAATGGGATTCTAGTCCAAAAAGTTGTAGAAATAATGGTATACTCTCTTTTATTTAAATTAAATTTTAATCCATTTTATATTTTTATATAACTACTCTTAAACCTGCTTGCTATGTCAAATTTTTAATTTTTCGCAAGGATGTTAGCATTGATTGATGAAATAACGACAATATTTTATTATTGTGCATGGACCTCATTGACAGCATTTTATATGTTTTGTGACTTTTTCTTGTACTGTCTATGATCATGTTATTGGTTGTATAAATAAATATTATATTATTACCACCATAATGCAATTGACATACAATTGACATGCATGTTTTCAAAAGCATAGAGCCTCTCTCTCACCCAGTCACACAGCGACAGAGGGCACTTATCACTCACATACTCAGAAACTAGTTATGTATCAAGCAGTATCAAAGGCAATTGCAGACACACTTACATTCCCCTTGTATTCATCAACACCGGCAATGAGCTATTTGTTTAGCCACTTACATGCACATTTAGAGAGCTATAGAGTTACTAAAACAGACAACCATATACCGGCATACTTACTCAAACATTTGATGGCACTCCTACAGGTAGACTTCTACACTCACTCAAATATGTAGCCAACTACACATACATCCTAGTTACCCATCCAGATAAGTAGATTTTTAAACATGGGTTAGGTCTACTGGGTTAGAGCATCTCTCTCACCCAGTCACACAGCGACAGAGGCACTTCTACATTCACTCACATACTCAGAAACTAGGTATGTATCCAGGTGAATTCCTACTCTCACTCAAATATGTAGCCAAGTACTGACAGAACCTAGTCACCTATCCAGACAAGCAGTCCTCTAAGCATATGTCGATACACAGAAGCACAGTAATGGATATGGTAGTATACCCAGGGAGAGACTAACGCATACGCTGACACACACAGAAACACAGAGACATAATCATGAAATTTTATAGAGTAAGGTTTGCTGTAATATAACACAACTGTTTATGCTGATAGATAAATACTTAAAATATGTAATCTGATAGTACCTAATGAAAAGCTAAATGTGCTTGTTTTTTTCTACTTAAGTACAAACAGTTGCAATGCCATCAAAAGGTGAGATAAAAAAAAGAAACAGAAGCAAGCATACTATCTCCTCACAACTGAGAAACAAAAGGGGCAGATTGCGGAGAACGTGGTGAAAGAGAAAAGAGCTGCTGGTAAGAGAACAAATGCATTTCTTAAAATAGTATGTGGACAACTGGAAAGTGAGCAAAATCAAGTAAATAAAAAACAAAGGGCCACATGTACAAGAAGTTAACGCCGCCTTAGCAGCACTTTTCCGACGGTTTTGCGGCAAGATTTTTATCGCCTTATGTACAAGCTGCACCTAACCTCTGTTAGCGAAGTTTTCCGGCGAAAACGTCCATTCTAAAGATCGCCACGTCTGTTAGCGATAATGACATGCAAGGGAGGTGTTCCTATGCAAAAACGGCCGCTAACCCCACTTCACGATATTTACAAGGGGATCCTGAACTTTGGAGGACCAAAAAAAGTGCTGCTAACTGCAGTTAGAGGCAGTTATTTAAGACCAGAAAATAGCTGGTCTTAAAAATGGAGATAACACTTGGGGCCTCTTTTCAGCAGGTTTTGGTGCTGGACACCGCTGCAAGCAATGATGCTGTGCTGCCCTGCAACAAAACTACAGGGCAGGAATGCGCACCATCAATAAGATAGTGCGCATTCCTAGGCCTCAGTCATGAAAAGTGTTGCAGCGCTGCGACAAGACAGTGTTGCAACAAGTTTCACTACCCCCTTCTTGTGACACCATGGATGCGCTGTATTCACTGGACAGTGCTCCATGACGCCAGTAATGACAGATACGTCTGGAATCCTGACGTATCTGTCTGCGCTAAAGTCACGCATTGCTGCAGTCGTGTCACAACCATGACGCAATTCCAGCACTGCATGAGGCCAGCCTATCCCTGTGGCACTGCATCACCCTTACGCCTGCCATCAGGCAGGCGTAAGGTACTGACGCAGTGCCGTTCTTGAGGGGTGCCAGGGTGTCGGTGCAGTTGGAGATCCATCGGTTGCGGTTGCGTGCTGCGGTGTCATCGTCTGTAAGCATTGGCGGAGTGGTGGTGCTGAGGGAGTTGAATAGACGTTCTTTGGTGGCCTTGATCCAGCTGCGAGGGGGGCGATGATGGCGGTGGTGTATGGTGGGCACGGTGAAGACGTGATGTATACAATGATGGTCGGTCCAGGAGAGTCCAGTGGTGTGGCTGTAGTTGAAGTTCCCGCTGGCGGAGGAGATGTGCTTGACCATGTGTCCTGCTATGTGGCTTGCTGCGGTGACTAGCTGCTTGAGTCTGATGTTGGGGAGCCTCATCAGTAGGGGGTGGTGTTCTGGTCACTGTGGTTGTCCAGGTGGAACTTGAGTTCACCGAGTAGGATGTCGTCGGTGGATGGGAGAGCCTGGGGTGCAATGAGGTCTACAATGGTATCGGAGAATGGGGGTCCATGGCCCCGGGGGCCTGCAGATGAGGGTGCCACAGAGGATGGGCTTGGGGTTGGTCTGGATCTGGAAGTTGAGGTGTTCCATGGTCACCGTTGGGTCATTAGAGTTCGTGGTCAATTGGAGTGTGCTTCTGTAGGTGATGGCAATGCCTCCTCCTGGACGGTCTGGGTGGTCCTTGCGGGTGATTTAGTAGCCATCAGTGAAGGCGATGTCTGGTCCGGAACAGAGACTGGTCCTGGCAGGCGATGTGGCGTCCAGGGTTGATGGCGAGGAGGGTGCTGGCATCATAGCGGTGGAGTGTCCGAGGGCAAGGTTGCTTGGTGCTGAGCACGTTCCAGGAGCAGACAGACGCAGACGGGCTTGCCTATGGCTTGCCTTTGGCACGGGAGACATCCGTTACAATGCGGGCATTACATGGTAATGCCTTTACAATGCAACCCCAACAACGCAGGTACCTTTAAATCGCATTCCATTACGACGCATTGTGAGGTCAGTAATGGATATTTTTAAGTTTTAGGGTGGGTATGGGTTTCGGCTGTCGGAAATGAAATTTCGGGTGTATTATGGGGTAAAATTTGAAATTTGGGTTGTGTTTCGGGGTCAATTATGAAAATTGGGGTGTGCATTTGGGTCAAATATGATTTTTAGGGTGTGTTTTGGGGGCTCAAAGATGAATTTTAGGTTTTAGGGTTTGCTTTGGGGTGCAAGGGTTAGTTTTAGGGTTGCACTCACTGAAGTGGGAATAGTAATATTTACATCTCCGCTATCCAACACCTTCCCTACTGTTGCAATATGCCTAGAATTAGTATGCATTGTAATGGAATGCGATGTAATGGTATGTGTCGTAACTTTATATATACCTTTGGCACACCAGCAATATGCCCGCTGCGCATGGCCGCACAGTGGCCGCCATTGAAAAGTGCTGCGGGGGACTGGAGAGCTGGGAGGTGGGAAACGCCAGAAAGGACACTGAATGGGGCAAGGACGCAGGGGGGGGTGTAAATGGTGTTGTAAATATTTCAATGAGAGAAATCTTACCTTGAGGCTGGGTCCCGTGTCTTCGTTGCTCCTGCTCTCCTGAGTCTGCTTCCAGGAAAAGAAAGTAGGCAGCCAGGCTCCCTCCCCTAAGCCAATCACAATGCTGCAATGCGGCGTTGGGATTGGTCATTGACCCCGGGACAAGGTCTTCAGCCAGGGGCTGGAGGGGTGGGCATGTTCTCCATGCAGGCTGTAATGCAGCCTGCATTGTGAACAGGACAGTGTGCATGACTGCTTTGGGCGGCCTGAGTGGGCTGACCAAACCGTCACTGCGCACTTGAGTGGGCATGCCACTCCGCCCCTGCCCTGCTCCGTGAGTGGAGCAGCCCTACCCACCCTCCTGCCCGACTATAGCGGATGAGCCGCCACTGGGGGTGCGTCATCTACAGGTGCTAGGCCTGGGCGACTCGACCGCCGGGCCTCCTCCGCTACGCGTCCCACCTTCTCCATACCTGGACATTGACACCGTGGCGCAATCCGCTGCACTCTCTCCAAATCTGGGACTCAGCTAGCAGGAGCCTCAGCCAGGTGGGATTTCACAAGCCTGGGTAGAGCAGTCGCCGACAAGTCCACTGGTGAACCTCCCGATGCAGTTGATGTAGCAGGGCCCCTTAGGCGTGAAGTTGCAGCGCTCCCGCCACACAAGTTCGGCGCAGCTCAGGGGCCTTGCCCTCCACATCATCCGGCCAGCGCAACATCATCTGGCCTGTGATGCAGAGAGGTGCCACCCACTGTTGGTAATCCCCTCCGTGCACCCCGGTGTAGTGGAGGATCATAGTATGTGATGCACACCTCCCTACATTGGTGCACAGGAGCGCCTCTACCATTCACAGCTACAAGGGGCTCAAGGCGGTCTTCTCGCACAGGTGAGCAACGTGTCTCCATGCGACCTGCCAGACTTCACCACCAGGTACGAGAGATCGCAGTGCATCAATGTCTACCGCCACGGCTCATCGACTCCACAGCTCCTCCGCATCCCACTCCAGTCTCCAGGTGCAGGTCCAGCGAGGCATCCAGGCTCCGAGCACAGGTCCAGCGAGGCATCCAGGCTCCAGACGCCGGTCCTGCGAGGCATCCAGGCTCTCATCCTGGTCAGAATATGTAAAAATAGAGATTTCTCTTGGTTGATGTCTCATAATCATTCACACTTCACTCTGTTAAACTGTATAGGAAAGCATTCAACGGAACCCATAAACCAGCCATAAATTCAGCAAAAGACAGATATAAATATTGAATACATTTGTTTAATAAAAATTTAGTTAAAATTAATAAAAACAGTTCAGTAAATATATGCGTGTATATCATTAAATTTCTCGCATGATGAAAAAAAAGCAAAAAAGTTCATTTAATATGTGCAAGAGACAAAAAAGAGTGACAACAAAAAATCATCATGAAATATGTTAATTCGATTGAATCAATTCCATAGAGATCTATCCTTCCTTGCGTAATTAGACTCAAATGTTCCTCGAATTTAACAATGAAAAGAACAGGGCGTCGACGCGTTTCGGTGGATTAATCAGTTTTGAACCACCTTCTTCAGGACTTTCTATTTGTATTGTCTCTCTTGAAATAGGCACATTGTCAAAAATGCCTGTTTAAAGGACACGAAATATATCAATATATACTATATTATACAACACATACAAAACTTTTCATTTGCAATTCATAATTGACAAACATTTAAAACCTATATTGCAAATAAGAACAACTGTCTGTTGCAATTTATAACTATCTTCAGGGCCCCCTGAGGTTTCACAAAACCCATACATACCACTCAGATTTAAATTACTATACACGCTCAAAAGTTTACCATCCACATACATTCATAACATATGATTTATTCGAGAATTTTCAATGGACGTATATATAAAAACTCTCCATATTTAAGGGTATGGTACCCAGCAGGATATTCCAGAGCCCCATTATTGAACATCTCATATGTCATCTGATTTAGTTTGGAAGGAAACGGTTACCATTTAACTTTCCAACATCTACCTTGGTTCGTAGAGGAAAAAGCGACTCCTCACTCATCTAGTAAAATATGATGTTTGAATAAAATACCTTAATATGCTGCCTTTTCAGCAGGGTCAATAAGTTCCCAGTGTTTTTCAGTTAGAAGAATGTCATATCTTCTGCATAGTACAAAGTAGAGAGTTCTTCTAATAAAGAAAAACAAACAATAAATATTGTAGATATCAAGAAGAGTACTCTCTAAATATAATAAAAACATGTATTGCCAAAAACATCAACCTAACCCACCTTAGGTATCAATCATGAATAGATGATGCTTAGGTATCAATCATGAATAGATGATGCTAGTATACGACGGCAACAACAGATTTCTCCTGGCCACCGATAAATAGAAGCATGAGAATCCTAATAAAAATTAGATAAACCTTTTGACTCTTACGTTGTATCTGTTTGTCATAATCTAATTAACCTATACATCGTGTCGAAGATGTGACGTGGTCAAACATACCTCCCAATCTAGTAGGCGTCGAACAAACAGTTAAGGGGCCGATTCCGATCTCGGTCGGAGGCGCACCCAATACCATTCGGTCGGGAAAAAAGCCATGCGAAAGCCTGATTCCCGACCGAACCGTACGCGGGTCCGGCCGAGCGAGTACGATGCGAATTCCCCGACCGACTCGTCCGGGCGTCCCGACAACTCCGACCGACTCGCTCGGACTCGAACCGCTCCGACCGACTCGGTCGGACCCGATTCGCACCGCGCAATGGAGACGTTTCCCGGCCGGGTAAGTACGATGCGCGCCGCGAGCAGTCCGACCGAGCCGCGCACTCCGGCTCGTAGGAGCTGTCGGAGCCGTACTTTGGGGGTCCGTGTCGGACCCCCCTGTACGCGTATCCGTGCGAGGCGCACACAGGGGGACCCAAGGGTCCCCCCTACCTGTGCGTGTACGCCGCGAGCGCTCGCGGCGTACTCGCTGTAGGGGGCGCCCTTGTCCGCCTCGCACCCATTGAGTCAATGGGAGCCCGCACACGCGTTGTACGACCGGCTCCCATTGACTTCAATGGGAGTCCGACCGACTCGTGTCCGATAACATACGGCCGCATCGTACTCGTTCGGTCGGACTGCACGGGTCCGATTCGGTCGGAAATCTCTCCGGGTCCGGCTCGGTCGGAGAAATTTCCGGCCCGAATCGGAATCGACCCCTAAGTGATCCTCCGTTTCATAAGAATACGGAAATGATTTTCTTAGAACATAATGCGCGGTCCTCTTTGTACAGTGTAATGTTCCGCTGACGTACAACATTTCTGTGAAAATGTATTATAGAGTTTTAATTGTCTAGCCAAACTGAATTATCAGTTTCACATAAGGCGGCAATTGCATTACATCAGTATATATCCTAACTCGAGCCATTACGAAAGCTAAACAAACGCGGAGAGTTCAGCGATAAGTTAGCGGAAAGATCACCCCGAATTATTTAAGACCGTTGTGCTCAAAGGTATTCCCAGGTGTTTTTAAATCCTACCTTAGAATTTAAAGAGACTCCGCGTAATGATTCCTCCGGTTCCGCTTCACTATAGGAAAACGGGCGAGTTTGAGAAACATGGGTTTATATATGCGCACGTAGGCGCCAAACGTAACCCACCTGACCATTCACCCGATGTCATCGGAATGCGACAGGGTGCCGTATTTGTCAATAAGACTTTTAAAGCGATAGCCCAATGTAACATGCCATATCTAAATCGGTCCGTTTTTTGGGACTAACCATATATTTTATTTATAAAAACATAAACTAATAAATGAAATACTAATCATATATATCGTAGCAACCTCACAGGGGGTATCCATCCTCAAAATAAATGGCAAATTGTCCAAGTGTCAAGGATGAGATATTCAAGCCCCATTTCCCTAATGTTTTGAACATCCCCTCACAGTTAGCCAACCCTAATGCACTTGTGATGTAGTGGGGTCCCGGCAGGTACAAGACCTCAAATACCTAAAGATTCAGAAGGTACTATTCTATAGTTTTTTTTAAAAAATACTGATAATCTAAATACCATAATTCAGGCCAAGAGATAAAATTATGAAAATAATCCAATTAATCAAAGACCCCCACAGCTATGCTTTAGTTGATCAGTCTCATCCAATCTTCCTTTGAGTTAAGCCCTGTACTAACTGTGTCTAAAATTGAAATATACCACTGTTCGCGATTTTTTCGCTTTGTGGTGAGGTTACTTCCTCTCATGTTGCCCTTAATTTTCTTGATAATAAACCATCTGAAATCCATACAAGTGTGGCCAGCTTTCTTTTAATGGTCCACTAATGGAGCATTCTCTGTATTATTCTTTATTGCTGACTTGTGTTCTAAAAGTCGAACTCGTAATTCCCTAGCTGTTTCCCCCACGTAACCTAGGTTACATGGGCATAGGAGTAAATAAACGATGTTGCTACTCCTACAGTTATTCAAATCCTTAGGTACTAGGGTATGTTTATTGTAAATAATATTTTTACCTATTATACACTGGTTACAAATTATGCAACTACCACACTTATGTTTACCTATGGCTTTAGTGCCTGTAATTGTGCGTTGTCCTATTTCTGAACTTTCTCTATAGGTATTTACCAGTTCTCGCCTTAGATTATTATTGCGTTTAAATGCAAAAAGTGGTTTTTCTAAATTCTTTTGTTCGTTATCGTTGAGAATACTCCAGTGGGAGTTGATGATGTTTTTTATTTTGTTACTAATACCTGAGAACTGGCTTACAAAGACTATTTTTTGCATATCCTTCTTTTCTTGTTTCCTTTTATTAGTGTTGGTTAACATACTATCCCGATTATAAAAATGAGCACGTTTAAGAGAGTGATTTATTAATTTTTTAGGATAACCTCTGTCTTTCAGTTTTATTTTAAGGTTCTCAGCGTGTTTATAAAAATCACCTAATGAAGAACAGTTCCTTCTGAGCCGAAGGAACTGGCCAAAAGGGATATTATCTTTTTGGGATTTAGGGTGGTAACTTGCATAATGCAATAAGGTGTTTTTATCAGTTGGCTTTGTGAAAAGTTCTACTTCTAAATGGCCACCTACATCTTTAATATTGAGATCTAAAAAGCTTACTGATTTGAGCTTACTGAATTGAGAAGTGAATTTTACATTTTCATCTCCCAAATTTAACCATTCTAAAAATTCTCCCAGATATTCTACTGTACCTTGCCAGATGAATAAAATATCATCAATAAACCTGTACCACTTAGTTACATTTTCAAAAAATGGTGCAGATTCATTAAAAATGTGTTTCTCCTCAAATTGACCTACATAAAGGCATGCCAGACTGGGGGCACAGGTGGCCCCCATACTGGTCCCCTTACATTGTAGGTATAGGTCATTTTTTAATAAAAACATGTTATGTTTCAATACTAATCTCATGCATTCCAATATAAAGGCTAAGGGGGGGATTTTCTTCATTTTTGTGGATCTTTGGAAGACCATATATTGCCGGTATAATGGCATTTGTGTTGGTCAAGAATCTATACTCACTATCTGTTACCCATCCATTGTCTTTTGCAAGAGATAGAAGTGAAGTGATCTCTTTCTTTAATGCAGACCATTTTTTCATAGGGACACTAGAGTAATGTTTTTTTACATTTAGAAGAACCATAATTCTATCTTCATAATTAGCTGTGTCAAAAATGACTACCCCACCCCCTTTATCTTATCCGCGGGTTTAATTGTTATATTTAGGTCATTTTTCAATGATATAATGGCTTCCTTGTGTGGTTTGCTAATGTTGTTGTACATGGGAGGTAGATTTTTACAGATGTTTTGTATTTTTGATTCTACCACTTGCTCGAAGATCTCAACTTCTAAATGTGAAAGAACATTACTCTAGTGTCCCTATAAAAAAATGGTCTGCATTAAAGACAGAGATCACAAAAATGAAGAAAATCCCCCCTTAGGCCAATTGTTAGTTACATAGGTTCACCATTGGAACCTCTAAGCAGATATATAGACAGTTTTTTAAAACCTCTGGTGCAGATACAAAAATCATATGTAAAGGATTCTGCGCATATGATTAGCATTATTGAAGGTTCAAGCTTCAATTACCAAAAGCAATTACTTGTAACGCTTGATATTGATGCGTTTTATACAAACATCCCCCAGGATGCCACTCTAGCTACCATCAAGAACATCTTGAACCCTGGGGTATGCAGAGGGGCTAATTCAGAATTTATAATGGAATGCATGAGATTAGTATTGAAACTTAACATGTTTTTATTAAAAAATGACCTATACCTACAATGCAAGGGAACCAGTATGGGGGCCACCTATGCCCACAGTCTGGCATGCCTTTATGTAGGTCAATTTGAGGAGAAACACATTTTTAATGATTCTGCACCATTTTTTGAAAATGTAACTAAGTGGTACAGGTTTATTGATGATATTTTATTCATCTGGCAAGGCACAGTAGAATATCTGGGAGAATTTTTAGAATGGTTATATTTGGGAGATGAAAATTTTAAATTCACTTCTCAATTCAGTGAGAAATCAGTAAGCTTTTTAGATTTCAATATTAAAGATGTAGGTGGCCATTTAAAAGTAGAACTTTTCACAAAGCCAACTGATAAAAACACATTATTGCATTATGCAAGTTACCACCCTAAATCCCAAAAAGATAATATCCCTTTTGGCCAGTTCCATCGGCTCAGAAGGAACTGTTCTTCATTAGGTGATTTTTATAAACACGCTGAGAACCTTAAAATAAAACTGAAAGACAGAGGTTATCCCAAAAAATTAATAAATCACTCTCTTAAATGTGCTCATTTTTATGATCGGGATCGTATGTTAGCCAACACTAATAAAAGGAAACAAGAAAAGAAGGATATGCAAAAAGTAGTCTTTGTAAGCCAGTTCTCAGGTATTAGTAACAAAATAAAAAACATCATCAACTCCCACTGGAGTATTCTCAACGATAATGAACAAAACACTTTAGAAAAAACACTTTTTGCATTTAAACGCAATAATAATCTAAGGAGAGAACTGGTACAAACCTATAGAGAAAGTTCAGAAATAGGACAACGCACAATTACAGGCACTAAAGCCATAGGTAACTACAAGTGTGGTAGTTGCATGATTTGTAACCAGTGTATAATAGGTAAAAATATTATTTACAATAAACATACCCTAGTAGCTAAGGATTTGAATAACTGTAGAAGTAGCAACATCGTTTATTTACTCCTATGCCCATGTAACCTAGGTTACGTGGGGGAAACAGCTAGGGAATTACGAGTTCGACTTTTAGAGCACAAATCAGCAATAATGAATAATAAAGTGAATGCTCCATTAGTGGACCATTATAAGAAAGCTGGCCACACTTGTATGGATTTCAGATGGTTTATTATCGAGAAAATTAAGGGCAACATGAGAGGAGGTAACCTCACCACAAAGCGAAAAAATCGCGAACAGTGGTATATTTCAATTTTAGACACAGTTCGAACAGGGCTTAACTCAAAGGGAGATTGGATGAGACTGATCAACTAAAGCATAGCTGCGGGGGTCTTTGATTAATTGGATTATTTTCATAATTTTATCTTTTGGCCTGAATTATGGTATTTAGATTATCAGTATTTTTTTTAAAAACTATAGAATAGTACCTTCTGAATCTTTAGGTTTTTGCCGGTCTGATTGCACTGTGTCATGCGGTGAGGTCTTGTACCGGCCGGGACCCCACTACATCACAAGTGCATTAGGGTTGGCTAACTGTGAGGGGATGTTCAAAACATTAGGGAAACGGGGCTTGAATATCTCATCCTTGACACTTGGACAATTTGCCATTTGTTTTGAGGATGGATACCCCCTGTGAGGTTGCTACGGTATATATGATTAGTATTTCATTTATTAGTTTATGTTTTTTATAAAAAAAATATATTGTTAGTCCCAAAAATACGGACGATTTAGATGTGGCATGTTACATAGGGCTATTGCTTTAAAAGTCTTATTGACAAATACGGCACCCTGTCGCATTCCGATGACGTCGAGTGAATGGTCAGGTGGGTTACGTTTGGCGCCTACGCACGCATATATAAACCCATCTTTATCAGACTCGCCCGGTTTCCTATAGTGAAGCGGAACCGGAGGAATCATTACGCGGAGTCTCTTTAAATTCTAAGATGAGGATTTAAAAACACGTGGGAATACCTTTGAGCACAACGGACTTAAATAATTCGGGGTGATCTTTCCGCTAACTTATCGCTGAACTCTCCGCGTTTGTTTAGCTTTCGTAATGGCTCGAGTTAGGATATATACTGATGTAATGCAATTGCCGCCTTATGTGAAACTGATAATTCAGTTTGGCTAGACAATTAAAACTCTATAATACATTTTCACAGAAACTTTGTACATCAGCGGAACATTACCCTGTTGTACAAAGAGGACTGCGCATTATGTTCTAAGAAAATCATTTCCGTATTCTTATGAAACGGAGGATCGCTTAACTGTTTGTTCGACGCCTACTAGATTGGGAGGTATGTTTGACCGCGTCACATTTTCAACATGATGTATTGGTTGATTAGATTATGACAAACAGATACAACCTAACAGTCACGTGGTTTATCTAATTTTTATTAGGATTCCCATGCTTCTTTTTGTCGGTGGCCAGGAGAAATCTGTTGTTGCCGTCGTATACTAGCATCATCTATTCATGATTGATACCTAAGGTGGGTTAGGTTGATGTTTTTGGCAATACATGTTTTTATTATATTTAGAGAGTACTCTTCTTGATATCTACAATATTAATTGTTTGTTTTTCTTTATTAGAAGAACTCTCTACTTTGTACTATGCAGAAGATATAACATTCTTCTAACTGAAAAACACTGGGAACTTATTGACCCAGCTGAAAAGACAGTATATTAAGGTATTTTATTCAAACATCATATTTTACTAGATGAGTGAGGAGTCGCTTTTTCCTCTACGACCCCAGGTAGATGTTGGAAAGTTAAATGGTAACTGTTTCCTTCCAAACTAAATCAGATGACATATGAGGTGTTCAATAATGGGGCTCTGGAATATCCTTTGGGTACCATACCCTTAAATATGGAGAGTTTTTATATATACCTCCATTAAAAATTCTCGAATAAATCATAATATGTTATGAATGTATGTGGATGGTAAACATTTGAGCGTGTATAGTAATTTAAATCTGAGTGGTATGTATGGGTTTTGTGAAACCTCAGGGGGCCCTGAAGACAGTTATAAATTGCAACAGACAGTTGTTCTTATTTTCAATATAGGTTTTAAATGTTTGTCAACTATGAATTGCAAATGAAAAGTTTTTTATGTGTTGTATAATATAGTATATATTGATATATTTCTTGTCCTTTAAACAGGCATTTTTGACAATGTGCCTATTTCAAAATAGACAATACAAATCGAAAGTCCTGAAGAAGGTGGTTCAAAACTGATTAATCCACCGAAACGCGTCGACGCCCTGTTCTTTTCATTGTTAAATTCGAGGAACATTTGAGTCTAATTACACAAGGACGGATAGATCTCTATGGAATTGATTCCATCGAATTAACATATTTCATGATGATTTTTATGTTGTCACTCTTTTTTGTCTCTTGCACATATTAAATGAACTTTTTTCTTTTTTTTCGTCATGCGAGAAATTTAATGATATACACGCATATATTTACTGAACTGTTTTTATTAATTTTAACTGAATTTGTATTAAACGAATGTATTCAATATTTATATCTGTCTTTTGCTGAATTTATGGCTGGTTTATGGGTACAGTTGAATGCTTTCCTATACAGTTTAACAGAGTGAAGTGTGAATGATTATGAGGCATTAACCAAGAGAAATCTCTATTTTTACATATTCTGTACCTGGGACCCTGTCTCTTGGTAAGTGGGGCCACTCCATTCTTGTTCTAGTCTCATCTTGGTCATCCTGGATGTTGGGTGGCTTGAGGGGGTTGTTGATGTGTGCTGCACTTGGCCGTGGCTGCTCCATTCTGCATTTCATTGTTTTGTGTGTCTATTTTCTATTGGAGGTCGACTGATAGGCTATTTTTTCCAATAGAGGCAAAATAAACTCATGTTGGGCCGACTAACGTGCGTTTTTGTGCCGCTAATGGGCCTTTTGTTGGTTTTAGCCCGCTAACGCCGGAATTCCTATTGCCATCACGCTAATGTTAGCGGCAGTTTTCGCCGCCGATCCCTGAAGCTTTCGCCATGTAGCAACGGCTTGTAAATACGTCCCTAACATGGCGATAGTTTTCAGCTGTACACGGCGGTATGAAAACTGCCACTAACTAACGTTAGCGATAGTTTTCGCCAGTCCTTGTACATATGACCCAAAGTTTCTCTTTAAAAAAAAGGCGAAAATGCACATGACATGATGAGTAAACAAATTATACAATAAAGCAGATAGTTTTTCCAAAAGACAGAGGCACTTTAAGGAAACAGGATTTAGAATGTTCCATACTAGAGTAATTCAGAATCTGTAATGAACTATGGCGAAGTATAAAAGGAGAAGAGAAGCAGTCAGACAAAAGGAGCGTGTTGAGGCTGTAGTCGATAAGGCCTTTGCTCTCAAGAGGAAGCTATTTATTTTGATTCTAAACAGAATGATGAGACTGGATAAAATAGTGTTGTTTATGAGGAAAAGAAGCCAAAAGAAAAGGCTTCTCAATAGAAGTAACTTTGCAAAATTTTCAGCGGTGAATGGAAACATACTTTTAGTACTGAGCCTTTCTTTAATGAATAAAGCTATTTCCAAGAGAACACATTAGTGCATGCAGTTGATGAATCTGGACCATTTTATGAGATGAAGGATGGTAGTCCTATTCCAAAAGAGGTAATGATACCTAGAAATGTAGAGAAAGTGATAGCTGAAGAGGTACAGGGAAGGTGCAGACAAGCCCATGTATATAAATTGAACTGTAGTGGTATTTGTAGTGTTCAACAAGTCTCTCTATATAGAGTGAAAAATGTCTTAAGTATATTCCCCTGCAGAAGTCTGATACAGAAAATCGGAATGTTGCAGGGATTAGATCCATGCCAAGTAAGGAAGTATACTCATTTACAGGGACACGACTCACTAGCATGTCTATCAAAGAAAGTGTGCCAAGGACTTTTCATCATTTCAGAATGTTAGGTGTACACCACTCGAAAATGTGAACTTTAATTAGTATGCTTCACTATGTCAAAACTTTTGCGCTATGTTTAGGAGAAATGAACAGAGCTCGTTTGCATGGTACAGTAGCATAGGTGAAAAAAATTGCAATTAAGTTCAGTTTCATTTCTTTGGTCCTGAACAGGAGTGCCGGGGAAATGAGGACTTGTTATCTGCAGGTGCAGAGGAAAATGACACAGGTATTACTGTTGATAACTTTTGAGAAGAGATTACAAAGTTTAACACAATTTCTGTTTGTATATGTTGTTGATGCACTCAGTACAAAAGCCAAACTCTTAATGTTCTGCCTTCAAAAACTGAAGGAGAGAACAGAGATAAGTGGGAAGAATGTGCTAAAGACAGGAGTGAATCTGGAAAATCTCTCAGCAAGGGAATTTGTTGAGAAAGTTCAAGGAAAATATGAAATCCTGGAATACAACTTGATTAATTTAGATCAACGAGTATTGCTACCATCATCATGGCAAGCTGAAATGCATGTTGAGAAACCTAGGTGCACCTACTCGGTTTCTAACACTCAGCTGGGCTGTGAATGCATGGGATGACCTGCTTGAATTTTTGCAAGATTTTCCATCAAATTAATCAAGTTATAGTCCAGATTTTGATATTTTCCTTGAACTTTCTCAACAAATTTCCTTGCTTAGAGATTTTCCAGATTCACTCCTGTCTTTAGAATGTGGTTTACTGCATAAGATAGGCCTGACCAGTCACTCTCAAATAATAGATGGATTATATAGAGAATACACTGGCAAAATCTAGGGTCCTCTGAATATAGTCTAGTTGATCTATACTCAGCTGCTGATATTTGTACAGGCCGGTCATCATACCTACAGCTGGACAACTTTGCTTCTTTGATCCTGCAAATGTTTGCAGATATGTGAAGCACAGGTTTCAAGCCATGATGTCGTTCATCTGCAAGAAAATTAATCCCCCACTTGGTGAAGTAACTGATTTCTTTTGGCGTAAAGAGCACCAAGCAAGAGGTACTCCACATATTCACATGCTTTTATGGATAAAAGATGCACTGAAATTTGGAACAGACAGTGATGACTCTGTCCTGTCTTTCATAGAACAGCATGTAACATGTGCCATCCCACAAGACAATGGTGAGAAAGGCCTGACACAAGTTTTGCGGTTTCAAACTCATAGATGTGGCACGCACTGTCATTGAAAATATAGATGAAATGGAAGATTTTACACAAGATGTCGTTTTGGATTCCCTCAACCCATCATTTCAGAAGGAAGAGACAACAGCTTTCATCTGCAGTCAGACATACACTGAGACGAAAATCACCAAAAAACACTGACAACCTGAGAAGAACAGAGGCCTTGAAGACTATTAATGACTATAATTCTGTCACTCTAAAAATGTAAATGTGAACATGGTAAAACACAGAATAAACGGTGGTGACGTTTTTCAATCAGCATTTATTGAACCAGCGTCATTCTATTGTAAAATAGGTGTGCTGAAACAACCATTAGACAGTAACAGATATAAATGATTATAAGCACTAACAGAGTAAAAGGATGGTAGATTTCTACCATCATGCTAAAACAATGAATACAGGCAAGTATATAAAATACATGACAGTAAAAGCGTACTCCCACGATGCGACCCTAACTAGATGTACCTAAGTGTACCTAGCATGTATGTAGGTGTCAAGCCAAGAATCCCTATAGGATAAAGTCAACCCCATTACCTGAAGTGAGAGACTGTGGAACCCCGTCTTGGTCTTGAGATGGACACCCCGCAAGGGATGTCAGACCACTGCGAGCTGGAGTGTCTGTGTGCAGGAGCCTCAGTGTCTTGCGTCAGTGTGTCGGCATGGAAGTCCTATTCTCCTCTGACTACCTCAGCAAGATATGGTGTATATATACCCAAAGTGGTACCCCGTGGGGATATACCTTGCTGTGTCATGTTGGACTAGGATGACGGAAGGAATGAGCCTTATACATAGTTATTATGCAGGAGATGGAAGGCCTGCTGTCCTGCTGTGATTCCAAGAATCCTCATGCATAATGAATGAGGCTTAAGCTTTTCGGAGAAAACGCCATGTCATCTTTGGACATTACCGTAACTAGGTAAAAGGTCAGTACTAAGAACCGTTATGTAGTGTAATGGTAGGGAGAATATAGGTGAAAGGTTAGGTGACTACCTGAGCCTATATTGGGATACCTATATGGAACATAACACCCACTCCTCATCCGACTGGATGACATACTAAAAATTCTAACATACGGCTAAATGTTGTATGCAATAAGTCCATTAGAAATAGTACTTTAAAAGTAAAATTTCTCAAAAATGCTAAAAAGAGAAAAATATTGCATGTGGTAGAAGTCTGTACTAAATAAGTTCATATATATAGTCCGAACAATGAGTTACTGAAAGCAATGCAGTTTAGAAAAAGTGTCTATTGTTTAAAATTCCAAATTTGGTTGTTTTTGAAAAAGGCCGAAATTTCCCAGCACATGATGAGCCAAATGTTTATGTGTCCTGGCTGGGAGACGTAACATCACTGTTGCCTGCAATCGCAGATGACAGTCCCTGCAACACCTCACAGATCAGGTCAATCGAGCACAGATGTTCCTCCGTATTCACCACAGCCGTTGCTGGGGAGGTACTAGTGTCATCCGAGGCCTGAGTATTTCTTGAGGAGCCGGTATCCTTTCTGACAGGAGCTGAAGCATCCGGTGGTGGCTTTAAGAATGCAGACATCAACATTGGAATACGCTGAGGACACTGCAGAACATGGGCCGTTATCGGGTCCAGTAAAGCATCAACGGCCGGTGGCGCAATTGTTGGAAGTGTTAGACAGAGATCCAACACGCATTCTTGTCCGCAGAACAGGCATTGGATGACAGGCAGAATACAGTCGATCCAGACTGGTCTAAATGACAAGAACCAAGACTCGATCAGTTCTTGAAGACGAGGTGTGCCCAGATGGATTACCATGCGATCACGGTATCGGTGCTCCAAGAGCATCTTTCCATCTCCTTGGTGACTGGGACGTCCATTGCGTAGCAGAAAAATGACAATCAGGATAACTGCTATTAGAAAGAGAATCAGCAGAAACCCTCCAAAAATGCTTCAGAATACGGAGTGTATAAAGTTGGGAACAACTCTGGGATTGTCTGAAAGGTGCTTAACAGTCCAGAACCTATGGTCTTAAATAGGTGGACAATACCCGTCGTATCAGGCATGTTAAAGATACGTTGTACAATTTCTGTGAAATGGAAAGGGCAGTTTGTTTGTACTAGTGACTGTATCTCAGCCGAGGACTTGCAACCTGGCGATCATAAGTTTCTCGGGCGGAGGTTAAGGGCACGGTTCGCTGTAAAAGCATGGCTGTCATTCGGCTCGGAGTATCAAACCGTATAAAGGAAACATTTAACGAAGGCCATAACGGCGCCTCCCTGACTGTAAGGGTCGGTGGAAACAATACTTGCATACAACAAGTAACCCTGGAGCTTACAGTGACAAGATATGTGATGCCCAGGAGCATCCCACAACAACCTTGATCATTCAGCATCAAGTAACTCCCATTTGAAAGCAACTTGAACACCGGATTAATCACGGCAGCCAGGGAACCTTTCAAGTGGCAGGATAAGTTAGCAACTGAACCATTACAGGCCCCGTGAAGCATGATATCCTGGCATTTGAGAGATCCACTTGAGGAATTCTCGCAGTTGGTACCACTAAGAAACACTTCCGTGTCCCCATTCCTGCATAGAAATCTGTACAGCAATTCCCAAGATTCCTTGATGAATTCCCTACCCATAGCTTAATATCTGCCTGCCTGTTATTGTTCTAGGCAATATTGAAACTGGAAAGTTGTGACCGGTAGTGTTATATGGCCATGAATTAACCATTCTGTGGACGGTGATTCTGCCACAGTAAAAGGTAATTTGTCCAGTTTTTCAATACGCAGCATTGTATATTTTGCTCCCCTCTGTGCCATCGTAATTTGTTTTTCTGTTAGATTGTATGCAGAAAATAGGGACGTACTGTTGATAAATCGCCAAGGCACATAACCAGCGCTCAATGATTGCAGCGTCCAGCTTAATAACATTATAGAACGGAGCTGAGATTGTCTGTGCTGTGGTATGGACAAGTCCTGCTCTAGTATATCAATAGCAGAAGATACAATGTTGCCCAGTGAATAAATCCTGGATGTTAATGTAGTCATACCATTGTCAACTACAGCTAACTCCTTTTCTAGGTTAATTCTATCTATCTCTCCGCAGCTCCTTGTTGAGAGGTTTTCCAGATTTCATTATAGACAGCGTAATAGAAACGTTTCTGACGTGGCTTTCGGGGACCTAGTAAAAAATCCCTTAAATCCACCTCATCTGAGAGTAAGGATAAGTGCTATTTCACCTGGGACAGTGTCAGGGTTTTTAGCCAATCGAGGCACAGCTTCCCAACGCTGTATGATTTCACTACCCCGGATGTTCTCTCTGTACATATCGTGGGTCTGGCCTATGGCTACTAAACCCTTCGATTGTACCCCCGAATCTTGATTGACATCTGTTTGTGTCTGTGGGCCAAACTAACCATCCCTTCCAATTGGGGTCTGATGTATTGTACTGCTTGATGTCATCTATTGTATCCCCTCCACGTGATGTAAAATTTATGTGTGAAGTTGTGGGAATCCGAGGTCTGTTCAAATCCTTGTTCTTGGCTAGTCCACGACAGGAAGTCTGTTGCACAGTTTCATTCAGAAATATTATCTTTTGCAGAATGAGGCACACTCTAAATAGTGCTTGTGTTCCCTGAACTTGCCATTCCTTTGAACCCCAGACCGATTTTGTGTCTATTGTGTCCTTCCATAAGTCGAAACCCTGTTCAGACAGTTGGGCAATAAAGGATGCAGAATAAATCTGTTTGGTGTTAGTCAGCATATTTTTCTGTGCAGTTGTAGGTGCAACCTTATAGTAATATGAGGACGGGTCAGAAGTGTTAAACCCTGAAAAATATGAGAACTTCTGTGCAAAAGTTTTCAAACTAACTTTCGGCGGTGTTGGGCAATGTTCCCACTGGTGGTATGTGAAAACATTACGAGGGATACTGATGACCATAATGATGGTAACAGTACACGCTATCAAAGTCAGATGTGTCCTCTAACATTTCATTGTTAGAAAATGCAGCAGATTTTTCCAAATCAGACAACATATTATTTACAGTTTCAAAATCCCAATCATCAGAAAATGTACTGGAGGTAATAATATAATTTAGAGAAATTTTAAATAAATGTGGTATTTTCAAAAGTTCAGTAGGGCCAAATTCATCATAATCAACCTTGTCCCAAACTATACCATCATGAATTGGAAGAGCTGTGATGTGTCAGGCTCTCCAGGGAGCGCTGCCGTTTCCCCCGCTCAATTACACAGATGCGAGCCCCGCCCACTGTTCTCTGTCAGCGACCGAGGGCGGAATCTGTGATGTATTTAAGGAAGGGGTCCGCGTTGGCAACGCACTTCGCGTTCCAGCACGGATCCCACCAGGCCTTCCTCCGTTTCCCTACGCGTCACTTACCTGCAATCCTTGATCGGGGTCTGCTGTTGACTGTTGCTTGCTGGGCATCTTCGGTGTTCTTTCCCCTTCCTGGGTTCTCTGGTGCTCTTACGAGCACTTGATTACGCTGCTCCTTTTCCAACCAGCAATATTGTATCCAAGGAACCTCAGCCTCTTAACCCTTGGCGTTCTGGCAACTTGTCTCTGAAAGACAAGAATAGTGCAAGGGTTGTAAAGAATCACAGTGTCCTCGTTTTCTGGGATATTGTAGAGCTTATTTTGAATTGGAGAATTAGTACACTTATCTGATGGCCTCTGGCTAGACGGTTGTTTCTAGTGGTTCTCTTTGTTTTTTGATAAAACTCTTCTTGCTGCTAAGGAAAATAGAATTTACATTAATGGAGTCAGATGACTCAGTTGTTTTTGTTGTTTAAAGTGACCCTGCACTTTTGCCCTGTTATTTTTCCCGTGCTCTCTCCTGTCCTGGGAAATGAGTTTTTGGTTTTTCCCTAATTCAGGAGTAACAGACATTTCATTTTTTATATACTTCTATGGTACTTCTAACTTAGGTTTGTATATTACTGTTCATCTCTTGTTTAACGTCGAACTCCCGCAGTCCTTCCACATACTGAACATTGTTCTTCCTTTTAGACACGAGGAGTGTTCTACAGCCCAGGGGAGTTGTCCCCCCCCACACGTACTGGACATATTCATTTACAGGTATCTCATTAATAACAATAGGGAGGGGGTTTATATACAGCTAGTTCCTTGTACTCTTGATTAGTGGTTTTCCTGTGTTCTCTCCTTCAGGTTTCTTGAAGACCACCCGACAGAAGATCCTGTGGACATCTACCCCTTCTTCCTTCCCTTGTTTTGTTTCCTTCCTTCCCCACCTTCCCTCTTTTGCTTTGACTTAGTTGGGAGAAGGAGGTAGGTGAGGGAAGTTGGGACCTAGCATCGCTTCCATCCATTTCGTCCCTGCAGTAACTCCAAGTGAGCCTCACATAATGTTCACAGAAAACAAGTCTCTTTGTTCACGATGAGATGATGTATGAGGTTTCAAGACCAAGTTCACATTGGATACTGCAGAGCGTTCTGGGATATATTTTCCATTCACAAGTAAGCAAAATACAGTTACTAGGCCAATCCAGAACAGAAAAAACAATATTCCAGTTATGATCCAGAGCTGGAGCCAAGGTGACACTAAGTAAGTCTTTTTCAGAAAAGTGTAGAATTCACAAATTTGTTGCTTATGGGGAAACTTGAGCTGGCGGTGTCTCAGGTTCACTGGGATCAAGAGAGAAGGTATCAAAATTGATGAAGCAGCCAGATGCAGTTCGATCAATCTTTGGTAGCTTGGCAGGTTGTGTTGAACCGGCAGGTGTCTCTTGTTGAGGCGTATTGATGTAGACATCGGTGTTAGGCCGAACTGAAATTTGTCTTTCATTAGTAGTTTGAAGTTTTGTTTCCAGAGGAACGAGTTCCATTTCAGTGATGGAAATTCAATCACTTCGTATTGGTGACTCTTCAAATGTTATGAGTCTTTCTGTCTGAACTTCCTGTATGGTAGCGAGAGGAGAGCGTTGGCTACCCAGGAGCCCATGGGGCCTACTATTCAGTATCGGCCACATAGTGTGGTTTGATCAGATCAATGGAGAAGAATCTCTTTTCTTTTTTTCCGGCAAGAAGCGGAAGAAGTATTGTTCTTGTTCCTTTCGACAGCCAGGACAGGTACAGCCTTTCTGTATGATGGCCCAAATTCTTTTTTGCCCTTGATCTTTTCTCTGACCAGATCCCCACTTTTGGGATCCAGACAGGTCTTGCCGTGACTGATTTGACTTCCCCAGTGGCGGTGCGCTTTACTTGCACGTTGCTTAGTAGTCCCCGGGATTCATTTAGATCCTGTAAAACAGCCAAACGTTTATTGATATCAAATGGTTTTTCATCCGCCACTGTGCTTTCATAATCGAGATCAGGTACCCACATTCTTGTCCCAAATAGGACCTCGTAAGGAGTAACCCACCCTAGAGGACTTCTTGGCAAATTATTAAGGGCTCGCTGTACCCCATATAAGTGATTGACCCAACTACCACCCAAACCTAATACGCTTGCTGTTAAAGATTGCTTTAAGTCCCGGTTTTTCCTCTCCACGACCGAATTTCCCTTGGGATGGTACGGAGAGGAGTACCGCAATGCTACACCCAAACCTTCCATGGCTTCCTTGTAAGCCCTAGAGCTCAATGCGGGGCCACGATCAGAATGTAATGTGCCAACTGCGTATGTCCCTATAAAGACTCGCAAATCTTTTATAACAGTTCAAGCGTCAGCCGAGCGCTGACGCCATACCCATATGAATCTTGAGCATGAATCCACTGCCACCATGATATACATGTAAGCCCCATCCGATTGTAGGGGGCCGCAGTGGTCCAAATAGACACAAGCGAGTGGTCTGTCTGATATTAGTAAAGGTGTCTGCGCTGGACGCGCCACAGTGGAACCCTTCATCTGCTGGCAGATGTCACATTTTAAGACAAAATTCTTCGTCTGTTTTGTTAAACCAGGCCACCAATAGCGTTGCTTTAGTAAAAAAACAGTTGCGGTAATCCCTGAGTGTGCAGAACCTAGACCCTCGTGGGAAGCTAGAATTAAGCCTAATCTGCGACCCATGTTTGGTATTACTCTATCCCCCGCTCCTGGAATCTGAGCATATGGAATGTTGTTTGCATCTAACTTGTAGGAGTATTTGAGTGGAAAGCCTTTCGGTAAGGCTGGGCTGTTTTTGCGTGAAGCAATGACAGCTACCATTATCTGTCCTTCTATTCTCATTTTGGAACAAGTGATTGCAGCTACTGCAGCAGTTCATACTGCCCTCTTCGCAGCTTCATCAGCCAATGAATTCCTTTCAACGTGAATGCCATCACGTTGATGACTCAGCTTGTGTATCATGTGAGCTCTTGGTAGTTCGTTTTTCAACTTAGCTACCTGTTCCCATAGCATTTTATGCTTAATTGTGCCACCTTTTGAGTCTTTAAACCCATTCTGACCCCAGTAATGGAGATATTCATTGTATGACTGGACACAATAAAAAGAATCGCACACAATCAGTGTGGGGAATTCTTGATCCGTATTTATTAGTGCCTGTAATAGGGCTTTTAGTTCTGCCAGCTGAGCTGTGAAGTCTCCTAGAGACTGTGTCTTCGTATAGCTGGGATGGAACTTGCCATCCCGCATACGACCTTTTACAATCGCACAAGCGGCGCTGTATTGTTGTTTACTTCCTATGGCTTGCTGAGCAGATCCGTCAGTGTAAATAATGCATTCATACTGGCATTATTTCATTTGGGAGAGGATATTCTTGTTCATATTGCAGGAATGCTTGTGTTTTTAGCCTTGGGTCATATCTGTATTCTACATCTGTTGCAGTGAGAGAATTAGCCCATTGTATCCATCTTGAATGTAAGGCTTTAGCATTAGGAACGCTTGCCTTTGTAGCAGCCTCTAAGGCTGGTACCGGAGTTACGACTATTATTTGTTTCCCCTGAGCCAGTGCTCTTTTTTCTCTGTAGAAGCAAAGCGCATTTTTGCGTTCGTGTACAAATGTGATTTGTAAGCTATGGGTACTGTTTTGCCTTCATTGAAGGTTAGGAAAGTATACCCAGATTGACCCGCTATAACGCGGATCACCAAGTTGCGGACGTTTACGCGTGTCTGCAAGTGTTTTGAAGCTATCACGTCAGCTTGTAGGGAACAAAGGATATGTGTGTGTTCCTGTGTCCAAAGCCTAACTGAGAAATCAGGTCTTATTAAGTCATAGAAAGGTTTTACTCTTTCTGCATAATCCAAAATGTATGTTCTGCCAAAATTTAAAAATCCTAATATGGATTGTACGTTTTTCAAAGATTTAGGAGGTTGGAGCAGCGCGCACTTTTCTAAAACGTTAGCTGCCAGGCTTTTTCCTTCACTTGATAACTTGTATCCTAAAAATGGGACATTGAGGTGGGCTATTTTAGATTTTTTTAAATTGAATTTGTAGCCCTCAGAGGTGAACCCCAAAATTATGGTGCTCACTCTGGTCAAGTGATACTGTAAATCATCATCCATCAGATAAATATCCTCTGCATAGGACAATGCCTCTTCATTAACCCTGGGCGGTGAACTCCGCTCCGCTCACGGAGTTTGCGGAGTTTCCTGCACTCCGCGTTGCACGGAGATCGGGGAGTTCCGAAAAACTCCGCTTCGCATTGCGTAGCTGAGTTTTTTTCCTCGCTCGCATTCGTCAACGTCAAGTTGGCGACCGCGGGTGAGGAAAATCAACCTCCCGACGAGATTTTTCCTCGTTCGCGATCGTCAACATCAAGTTGGCGAGCGTGGAAAATCAACATCCCGGCGAGATTTCTCAACGTGGGGGTCAGGTTTCTAATTGAGAGTGGTCGCGTATGCTCGCGACAGCTCGCGTTGAGAAACTGCCCGTTCACGTTCAGAAAGCTGCTGCTCGAGTAAAAATCTACTCGAGCGGCAGAAAAGGTAAGCAGGGACCGCTTGCACAGAGCAAGGTGCTGTTCGCAATGATTGCACAGTGCGGACAAGCATCCGGCACTGTGCAATCACCGCGAATGGCATTTTTCTATTGTACTCCACCGCTCACGTAGCTCCGCGTAGTGCGGCGGAGCTTTTTTTTACACTTCGCGTAGTGCAGCGTAGTGCAACTCCGTGAACTCCACCCAGGGTTACTCTTCATCCAAATTCTGAAGTAATTCTGTTACCCTAGCAGAAAACAACCCGGGGCTATTCTTATACCCTTGGGGGAGTCCACACAATTGAAGCTGGGAACCTAGCGCGGAAAATGCAGTTAAATACCTGCTTTCAGGTGCTATATTTTGGCAGAAGAATCCATTTGAGATATCTAGTGTTGTTTTGTATTTTTTCCACACAATGTTATTCATCAATGTTGCACTGTGTGCATTCTGTACTGCAAATGTTTTAGTACATGTGTTCAGATGTCTGTAGTCTAAAACTAGATGGTATGAATTATCGTGTTTCATTATGGGAAACAAAGGATTGTTCATTGCAGAGGTGCAAGGTTCTATTACACATGGTATTCAAGTTGATCTAAGATCATCCTGACCTGTTTTTTCACTTCTTGTTTTATTAGGTACTGTCTCTGTGGAGTTGGAGTAGTTTTTACTGGGGTTACATGGTGTGGTGACTCAGCATCCCACCCAACATGGTTGCGATAAAGTGCTGGAGCAAGGGCTACCACCCACTCCCGCGCGTATGTGTATTTTAAGTATATTGGAACGTGGTCAGAAAAATCTGGAAAAATTACCGTTTCTCCCTTTGGGCAATCGATAACAATTTCAGGCGGCCAATATTTTTCAGCCAAAAGGTTGTCATAGCCATAAGTCAAGTTCTCCCAAAAGAGACCTTTAACTTTTCTGGGTTTGTCCCCCTCCATTTGGAGTGTTATCTCATGTAACCTATGTGTGACACTTACCCTCATATCAGGTGTTTCCACCATGATGTGCTCATTCAACTCCACTGTCACCTCTGGCAAGCTATTGTTACTTCTGCTGAGCTGTCTAGCATCGTCAGAGCCCATTCCCCGTTCAGAAGTTGAGTCCTCAGAATTCTGGGCATGTCTAACTTTAAGACCTACTACTTTCTTCTTTTTAAATTGAGGTTTAGATTTTGGCTTGTCTTCTTTTCTGGAAGGATAGCTTGAAGCGTGTGGCGTGTCTCTGGACTTTGTACGTACTTCTTGAATGTGTTCTGACCGTCCTTCTCTCTCGGAGTTTCTTGGTGAACCCTGAAAAGAACGAGAGGAACGTGTATCAGTATCCTGATACCTGTCAGGTTTTTTAATGATATCTCTATTCCTAAGGTTGTATCTCCTTTCGGAGGGCTCCTGTTGAGGAGACCCACTCCTAGATAGAGATCTATTTTCTTGTTTTTTTATTGTTATCCCATTTCTTCTTGGAAGAATCAGGTGCTTGCATGGTGTTATCCTTTTTAGGACCACCCATGAGTTGAGGTTTTGTTGCTCTAGCTCCCAAACTATCTCTACCTAATTCAGCATAGGTGTCAGTGATAATTTTAGGTAATTCACGTTCCTGTTGTAAAGGAGTGAAATCCCTCAGGAGTTGGCGTATTGCCACTGCTGCTGCCTCCCCTTTTATATTTGCTAATATTATAGCTGATACCTGGGCAAAATTACCTAATAATTTCATCCCTAAGTTCAGAACAGGTTCTGCTCCATACTCAGTCTATATTTGTCTTAATACGTCTGGTATTACTGCTAATGACGGGATACCATGAGTTCTGGTATATATGGCAGCGAAAACTGTACCCCAAGTGGTACAATCCTCTATCTGGGGAGCTATCCCGATTGGCAAGCAGATTGTTAACATTCTGTGTTTTTCTTGAGGGCTTGTGTGTGGAAATACTGCCTCTAGCTGTGTTATTTTTTGAGCTATCCAGAATGGCATTTGCTCACGTTTATTGGGCATTTTACCCATAATTGCGTTCAGTGTTTGTGGTGTAATTTTTGTTGTAGAACCCTGAATTTGACTTGTTTGTATAGCTCTTGTTGGCTGAAGTGTGAGTGTTCTCATCACGAACTGTGTCAGGTTTCTGTAAAGTTTTATAATTTCTTTATGAAGTGGATGTAGGTCTGCTACTGGCATTGTGTTAATCTCTGGATGCGGTGTATAAGCCGCTAAGACTGGCAAAGTGGCTCCATCTCTTCCGAGTGGACCTAGTCTTACTTTGTCTTTTGTATGGGGAGGGCGCCTTTAAACCAGTTTATGTGCTCCTGGGAGGTGAGCGGAATTTCAATGTCCTCATACGGACAGTATTCATTTGGTGTTTCATCTTCAGTGTAAGAATGAAATGTATTTGATTGTGCATCTGCTTATGGGAATTTAACCCATGAATAGAATACCTCTGTTCTATATGATTCATGAGCCTCAATCACGAAGGTTACTGTCCCACCCCTAGCTGTGACTCCATAGTCCGTTAGCTTTTCAGTAAGGGCATTTCTAACATTTTCTGAAATGTTTATTTCCCCTTCTATTTCTTCTTCCCTGACTGCAGCAGGCTGTGCTCGCCCAGTGGCGTTTTGGTCAGCCATTTGTTTGACAAAAAGTTTCTCAAGGAAGAGTTTCAAGGAAACTGAGATAAGGTTTTATGCACAATAGGAACAATTTGTCCTTCAGGCTTGATAAACCTACAGCCAATAAATAGGAATTTTGCCTACTCAGCTGTGGCGGATAATTCCCTTCCCACTCCAGACGTCTCTGGGGAAATGTGAGTAGGGGTCTCTGAGAAAAGCACGACTGAACTGCTCAGATTTTGTAGTTCCTATGAACCTATATAAGTTCTGCGCGTTTAGACAACACACACTTTAGGATTGGTGTCTGGACTGATTCTAGACACCCCTAACGGGTATGTTAGCCTGTATACCAGCTAGCTCACAGTGCCACTAGAAACCCCTCTTATCAAGGAGAGAATAGTTCTTGGCAACTATCGAACATGACAACCCTGATCCCTCAGAATCTTGGAAACAGTATACTGATTTTCGATCAGTCACTCGTGCTCACTTCGTCTCAGAGAGATACACAGAATAAACGGTGGGGACGTTTTTCAATAAGCATTTATTGAACCAGCATCATTCTAATGTAAAATAGGTGTGCTGAAACAACCATTAAACAGTAACAGATATAAATGATTATAAGCACTAACAGAGTAAAAGGATGGTAGATTTCTACCATCGTGCTAAAACAATAAATACAGGCAACTATATAAAATACATGACAGTAAAATGCGTACTCCTACAATGCAACCCTAACTAGATGTACCTAAGTGTACCTAGCATGTATGTAGGTGTAAAGCCAAGAATCTCTCTAGGATAAAGTCAACTCCATTACCTGAAGTGAGAGACTGTGGGACCACGTATTGGTCTCGAGTTGGGCACCCCGCAAGGGATGTCAGACCACTGCGAGCTGGAGTGTCTGCGTGCAGGAGCCTCAGCGTCTCGCATCAGTGTGTCGGCATGGAAGTCCTTTTCTCCTCTGACTCCCTCAGCAAGATATGGTGTATATATACCCAAAATAGTATCCCCTGGGGACATGCCTTGCTGTGTCACGTCGGACTAGGATGACAGAAGGAATGACCCTTATACATAGTTATTTTGCAGGAGATGGTAGGTCTGGTGTCCTGCTGTGATTCCAAGAATCCTCATGCATAATGAATGAGGCTTCAGCTTTTCGGAGAAAACCCCATGTCATCTTTGGACATTACCTTAACTAGGTAAAAGGTCAGTACTAAGAACCGTTATGTAGTGTAATGATAGGGAGAATATAGGTGAAAGGTTAGGTGACTACTTGAGCCTATATTGGGGTACCTATATGGAACATAAGAAGCTCAAAAATGCCTTCTCACAGAGAAATAGGATCCTCTCAGTGCTCGGTCCGTTTGAGCTCGGCTAATTTGCTCTTAAAGTTAAGGAGAATTGTATGGGTAAGTCTAGGCCTTGAAAGCATTTGAAATAGAGTGTTAAAGTCTTTCTCGGAAATTCAGAATCTAGCAGAATTTGATCCAGAAAATTGAGACATTGTGAAATCTAATATGTTGGATACATACTACCCAAGAGAAGTTCATATCTAGAAAATACGTGCCTCTATGAAGTTCTTCGATACTATAGAGATAGAAGTAATGTAACAGAAAACATGAAAGAAGGGAGATATGCAGTACTTGCATGTGATGGTTGTTTGGTGAGACACACCAAAGGAAACCTAAGTAACCACAGAAAACTCAGTTGCCAGGATGCTGAGAGAAGAGCGCTTTTCTACTTGGCACTTTTGCAGTTGTTCAAGCCATGGCATGCTGAATCAGAATTACTTGGACACTATGACAGTTACAAAGACTCTTTCAATGCATTGAAAGACAGCATTGAGTGTTCAGTCTTTCCAAACTACTTGCAAATGTTGAAATATGAGATTGAGCAGGAGGAAACAATTGCAGCTGAGATAGCCAAGGAGAGTTCACAAAGCAGCCAATGTTCTGGACCACTGAGTCAAGATCCTCTTGGAAAATCAATTATTCAAAATGAAGCAGCTATAGCTATGAATGTGGTGGAGAGTGCAATGCAGCAAGCAAGAGAAGAAACAGTTCATTTTGAACAGTTAGTAGAACAACTGAATGATAAACAGAAAGAACCTTACATCGAAGTTAAAGATAAAATAGAGCATGGATTTCTGAATGAGAAGAAACAATGTGAATGATCTTCATTTAAGCCAACATACTATACATCAGTGGTCAAGCTGGCAATGGAAAAGGCTTTCTAATTAAAGTTCTCATTGCTTATCTACAGAGGATTACAGAATCAAATTTGTGATATGTAGTAACAGCACCAACAGGATTAGTTCCACATAACATTAAAGGAATTACTTTACATTGACTACTTATGCTACCTGTTGAACATGACAATAAACTGGAATACCAGAAATTATCTGGTGAAGCTTGTCATGAGGTATCAAGAGTATTAAAAAAACTGAAGCTTTTTATAATTGATGAGGTGAGCATGGTATTGAACTTAATACTTGCCATCATACACTTTAGAATACAGCAGATTTTAAGAACAAAGCATGATGTACTCTTTGGAGGAAATCATTGAATTGTGTTTGGTGATCTACTGCAACTTATCCCTGTAAAAGGACAACCTGTTGCCAAAACACTTGTCCATAAACAAACAAGAACTTCTTTGGGGAGTATTAGCAATGTAAATATTTGGCTAAACTTAGAATACAAGGAACTAGTGAAAAATATGCGTCAAGCATCTGATGTGGAATATGGAAATATTCGTAAGGACTTTAGAATAGGATTTCTAACAAAGGAGGGAGAATGTGCTTTAGAAAGTCGACTTATCAAGAAACTATTTCCATTTAACATTACATCAGCAGAACTAATGTACAATTTCATCTAAGAACAGAAATCCATAGTCTGTTTAATGCCTGCACTTAAAGATGCTCCATCGCCAACGAACAATTACTAAAACTGGAGAAAGAAGATATATTGGAAATTACAGCTATCAATAAAATGGAACATTAGGGAGTGACAATACTGCGCAAAGAAAAACTTCAAGCAAAATTGGATTCTTTGAAAAAGTCTGTATGCAGGACTGCAGGATTAGAAAAGCATTTACAAGTGATCAAAAACTGTAGAGAAATTTTGTAGCGTAATTTAAATGTTGAAGAAGGGTTAATAAGTGCTGCAATGGGTAAATCTTTTGATTTCATTAATTTTCAAATATAGATGCGGTTGAATATTTGGGTATAAAATTTGATCAGATTGATGATGTAAAGCAGATTGGCCGATGTATTGTACGTTTTTTGCTTGTGAAAGACTTATATGAGCGGCAGCAGCAGTTCCCATTCTCTCTAGCGTATGCTATTACTATCCATAAATCACAAGGTTTAAGTGTGGATGCAGCTTTTATTAATATTGGAAGTACTGTATTTAATGAAGGAATTTCATATGTAGCATTGTCGTGAGTTAGAACATTGCCAGTTTGTTTTTGATTGATTTTGATGATAAGAAAGTTAATGCTGATGCTATTTGTGTGAGAGAGTACAATCGGTTAAGGAGTCTATACAATCCTCATTTAGGACAGTATCCTATTTATGAGAAATGAATAATCTGTAGTAGGCAGAAGCTTACAAAAGAATCAACTGATGTTCCTCAAAAAAATGAAAAGAAGGACAAGTAAGAAGATGTTAAGAAGAAAAAAGTGGAAAATGAGGGAGATGTCATAGGTTACCAGTTGGAAAATAGTAATGGTATCAACTACTATGCTAAGGTTGTTCTCAATGTACTCTTCAATTTACCACATCTTTTAAACGCAATTCAAGAAAAACCAAGGAACACATTGTGTTCAGCATTTTGTTGTTTGCTCCAGCATTTACATAGTGATAGGACTGTTTCAGGCATCTGAGATCTAGTAGACATACATACTGGCTATATAGGGGCAGATTTACAAGCCCCTTGTGCCACCGGTGTGTCACTTTTTGTGACGCATCAGTGGTTGTTTTTTTATGCCGTATTTACAAAGTGGCGCATCTTGGGAGATGCGTCACGGAAGACAGACATGCGACGGAATGGAACTGCGTGAGAATCTGCTGCGTCACGTAAGTATTAAAATATGCAAGGTGGCGTTCCGACGGAAAATCTAACGCATTACTGATGCAGGTATATTTACAAACATTCCCCGCGGTGACGCATCGTTTGGCTGCATCACACATCTTAAAAACTGCGCTAGAATCCCTAAGCCTCACAAACCCACGCGCAGGAAATGATGCATGTACCATAGAAATAAAAGACAAGACCAGTAGAGCAGTCTTGCATCAGATTAGACAGCCTGGACCTCCTAATCCTGCAGCTGGGAGTTGGACCAAGAAGACAACAACCACCACCAGACCAAATACCACAGCCGCACCCTCCACCATCACCACAAAGGCAGCGTAGGAGAAGGGCGCACATCTATCAGCAAAGGACCAGCCTCATTGGGCTCAGGGATGAACAAGTCATCAGAATGCATTGCCTCAAGAGGGCGTCCGCTGTGACCCTGCTGCGTCAGATCTCACCATGGCTACAGCCACCAACTGACAGGGTCTGCAACCTTCCACTGCAGACAAAGCTCCTGGCGGTCTTACACATGTGGGCCTCAGGATCTTTCCAAGCAACAGCAGTATGAGTGGTGTCTCCCAGGTATCTTTCTCAGCCTTCCTCACTTATGTCTTTCTTGGATGCCATTATTCAGCTCACACCACAGTACATCCATTTCCCCAACACACAACAGCAGCAGATGGATATTAAACAAGGCTTCTATGCCATCGCTGGCTTTCCTCATGTACTTGGTGCAATGGACTGCACGCATGTCCAACTGGTACCACCTGCAGCAAACTTCACATCTATACCGCAACAGGAAGCACACACACTCCATCAATGTCCAGGCCATTGTGGACCATTGGGTAATCTTCACCAATGTACTGGCCAAATATCCTGGGAGTGTGCATGATTCATATATCTTCAGAAACAGCATCATCAATGAACGTTTCCATGCCCGTATTAAATATGCGGAGTTATTGGAGCAGCTGCAGGTTATTGACTACCGTTCTATACACAGAGAATACACATGGAAGCGGACCGTCCTGGTGCGCTGCTGGCACGAATAATTAGGGATGCTCCTCCACCTAAACCAATAGTAGAAATAATCGCACTGCACAATGTGCGTGTTACCTCCCAGGCAGATATTAATGACACTTTCGATCGTCACTACCAGGCCCTGTATAGGGCCCCACACCGGGCGGACCCCCTTGAGTTGCACTCCTTTTTAAGCAAAGTGCACCTACCCCGAATTACTGACGATGCCAGGAAAAAACTTGCTAGCCCCATAACGATCGGGGAAATACATGCAGCTATAAAGAGTCTTCCCAAAAACAAGACTCCTGGTCTAGACGGACTTCCTGCGGAGTTTTATGCTACCTATGCGCAGCAGCTATCTGCACACCTTAAAAAATTATACGCTGCAACTTATGACACAAGTACCTTACCACCTTCTACAGCCCAGGCATTGATCACTTCCTTACCTAAACCAGGTCGTGATCCCTCGACACTGAATGCATACCGACCATTATCATTGTTGAACACTGAATATAAGATCCTTAGTAAAATTCTGTCAACTCAGCTGAAACCACTCTTGATGAGCCTAATACATATCGACCAATGCGGATTTATATCCACAAGCAACACATCTCTCAAAATACGCCGGATCTGCTCTATAATGTTCTCTTGCACTGGGGACCTACCGGATGCCGGGTGCCTGTCACTGGATATCACTCAAGCATTCGACACATTGAGCTTGGAGTACATGTTAGCTACACTGCGGAAATTCGGTATCCCCTCGGAATACATTCAGTGGGTGCGGGCACTGTATCATCTTCCCACCGCTAGAGTGCGTACAGGGCTGCATATCTCAAAACCACTAGACATACAAAGAGGCACAAGTCAGGGTTGTCCCTTTCGCCCCTGTTATTTGCTCTAGCAATGGAACCACTAGCTTGCAGGATCTGAACTGAGGCACATGACTGGGGCATCCACTTATCTAATACACTCCATGCCATCTCTTTGTATGCTGATGACATTTTACAGTATGTCCGCAACTTGCAGGATAATGCCCGGACTGCAACGCAGACATTTCGACATTTTGAAGTCTGGCTATTAATTATGACAAATCCTGTGCGTTCTCTTTTAATGACACTACAGATGCTTTATATATCCCTTTCGGCATTCATTACATAGCATTAGCCCGCTCCACTTTTCGATACTAGGGAATACAAGTATACAGGGCCACACAAGATATTATAGATGGGAATCTCCAGAAGGCGATTACCTCTATGAGGGCACAAGTGGCATTCTGGATGTCCCTGCCTCTTTCGGTCACAGGCAGGCTTGCGATCTCCAAGATGGTGGTTCTAATACATATTGACCAATGCGGATTTATATCCACATGCAACACATCTCTCAATATACGCCGCCTCTGCTCTATAATGTTCTCTTGCACTAGGGACCTTCCGGATGCCGGGTGCCTGTCACTGGATATCACTCAAGCATACGACACATTGAGCTGGGAGTACATGTTAGCGACACTGCAGAAATTCGGTATCCCCTCGGAATACATTCAGTGGGTGCGGGCACTATATCATCTTCCCACCTCTAGAGTGCATACAGGGCTGCATATCTCAAAACCACTAGACATACAAAGAGGCACAAGGCAGGGTTGTCCCCTTTCGCCCCTGTTATTTGCGCTAGCAATGGAACCACTAGCTTGCAGGATCCGAACCGAGGTGCATGACTGGGGCATCCCCTTATCTAATACACTCCATGCCATCTCTTTGTATGCTGACAACATTATACTGTACTTCTGCAACTTGCAGAATAATGCCCGGACTGCAGCGCAGACTTTTCGACATTTTGAAGCTGTTACGGGTCTGGCTATTAATTATGACAAATCCTGAGCATTCTCTTTTAATGACACTACAGATGCTTTAGATATCCCTTTCGGCACTCATTACATAGCATTAGCCCGCTCCACTTTTCGATACTAGGGAATACAAGTATACAGGGCCACACAAGATATTATAGATGGGAATCTCCAGAAGGCGATTACCTCTTTGAGGGCACAAGTGGCATTCTGGACGTCCCTGCCTCTTTCGGTCGCAGGCAGGCTTGAGATCTCCAAGATGGTGGTTCTGCCACGGCTGCTTTATTTCTTTACCAATTTGCCTGTAAGGTTTCCAGAGGCTATCTTTCAAACTTTGAATACGTTATTGACTATGTTGATTTGGGGTGTAGGCCGCCGTCGGCTGAGCTTAAAGAAATTGCAGCTCCCGTCTAATGCGGGTGGACTGGGAGCGCCTGACTTCTATGCTTACTGTCTGGCTGCACAACTCCAATGGTTGTCTTACTGGCTGGCTGGCCGAAATTTAGGTGAAATTGCATATACACCGCAAATGCTTGCACAGGGCAGGCTGCACCGCTTGCTGTGCCTGAACGCTGTGGCCCCCCCTACATCTCATATACTGGTTAAGATTGCATTAGATTACTGGAGAAGAGCGCTCCGATATACGGCAGATGTTTATGCATATGCGCCCAATATCCCATTATTGGGTATCCCCACTAACACCGGAACATTAACGGCACGGCAGTTGGAGCCTTGGGCGCAAGCCGGAGTGGACACGGTGGGCGATTTGTTTGGGGATGGGATGTTACTGACACACACTGATTTTGTTAACGAACAGGGAGTACCAGATATACTGTTTCTGACTCATGCCAGCCTAACAGCTTATGTTAAGAAAAAGTGGACTCCTCAGGGAATGGAACCCCCTAAAAATGAACGTGTTCACCTGATGTATCTTATGGGAATAGGTAGCCACATCATGCGCTGGTTGTGTCATGGATTACGTACGCACCAACCGTCCCCGTTGGCTGCTGTGCACAGTAAATGGGAACGAGACCTTGCTCGACCTCTGCTAGATAAGGAATGGGCGATTATATTGGAATATCCAAAACGTGTGTCCCGTAATACCCGTTTTAAGTTTATCCAATACATGGTTACCCAACGAGCCTACTTAACGCCACACACTATTAACACCATATATCCTGACTCCAATGCCCTATGTCCCAGATGCTCCGACCAAGATGCTGACTTGTTACACATGTTGTGGACCTGTAACAAACTACGGGGGTACTGGGAGGAGATAGCACAAACACTACAGAGATATTGTGCGACATGGGGCTCCAAACGCTAGAAGTTTGTATCCTAGTATTGTGTAAACTATGGAAGGGTAGCAAAGTTCATGCTAAATTTATGGATTTGGCCCTTTTGTTGGCCAAACGGGGCATAACTAGGAGGAGGAAATCTCCAATAGCCCCCACTTTCCTGACTTGGAAGGATGAAGTGGATAAATGGGGACTAGCGGAAAGCATGGCCATTCGCACTGAGGAAAGTATGGGTCTACGAAAAATAACCATAGCCATGAGCTGGACACCATATTGGAATCCTTTAAGGCAACTGATGTCCTTACTCCCGGAAATGGATAAGCCTAATCGTATCTAGTATTGACCACGTATGGAATGTACACATGATGGAGCTTCCTGTATTACTTTGTCTGGTTTCTCCCATTAAGACTAGTCGTATAGCAGCACTTCTATCCATAGGACATGTTCCACTGTACCACTAGGATGTCTTGCCGTTTTTCTTTTCTTCTCACTTTTGCTACTTAAGGTACCGTCAGCGGGGGTGGGGGATTGTTTTAAAGGTTAATTGTTGTATAAAAAATCCTTTTTTCTACAGTGTACTCTTGGTGCTTTTTAAGCAGGACTGATACTAACGGTTCTAGCAAGAGGGCGAGGACGATCGTTTTACTGGATGTCATGGACTGCACAGTCACTTGAGTTAATATTCTGATAAAACTGCTACATTGTTTCACTTTCATGATTACCTATCTTGTCCTGCTGTATAACTGTACTATCTGTTACTATGTGGAAAATGAATAAAATTTGTTCAATGAACGTTTCCAAAATGGACAATATGGCAATGGGCTACTCGTAGGTAAGCAACAATCAATTAACATATCAATACTCTGTAACAATAGTTGTCCATCTGGCACATTACATGCCCTCATGTAATAATGACACAATAAGTGATTGTGTAAAGGCTAACCCAAATCTACAATATAATTACATAACCTACAGTCAAAAGCTGCATACACCCATGGCAGCATAACAGAAAGTGTCCTGTTGGTGCCCTGGTACCATCTTCCCCTAAGTGTGCCCACAGGGCACATTGTGATTAAAGAGGTGGGCATAGATGCATGTTACTCACCTCATGAAATGACGAATGTGCATGTGCCCATAAGGCAAAGGTTCTGTCTGAAGCTGAATCATTCACCATTGCATGGAGTGTGTGAACACATGCAAATGATGAAATACCCTTGGCCCAATGCCTGCACAGTACAACAGGCCCAAGAGCTGAGTACCAGAAGTTCACATCATGTGCAAAAACATAGCAGCACCTTCAGAGATATGGCACTGTCAGTGTGCCCGCAAAGACTACCCATACTGATGCTTGAAAGGGTGTCCCTTAGCTAACACAGACATCACCTCACATGCATGTGCACATAGTCACAGCACCTGTCTTTAATGGAACCTGACACATCTGTCAAAAAAGTATTTTGTAAAGCACATGCATAGTGACACATGTACCAAATATCTGAAAGCTGATATGCATATTAATTTAAAGTCCTTCACTCATGGCAGCACGAGTAAGAGTCAGCTGTGTGTACCGAACAATTTATGTGACATGTCACACCTTCTATTTTTAGGGACCTGTGCACACATGTGTACTCTGATTCTTTACAAGCTCCTTGTGAAGCATGTACACCACATTGTGTGATGTAAGGTGGGCATGACCTGGTGGTCCACAATTACATGGACACATGAATTCACCATGTGTGGATTTCTGTGTGCCAGCTTATACTGTCACTGACATGCAAGACTATGTGTGTAAGGTGTGTAACATGGTTGCTGCTGTGGGTCCTTCGACGCAGCAACCATGCATCCTGAGAGAGCAAAAAGTTACAAGCTGGAAATGCAACAGAATGCCCTGTAAAACCATGTTGTGCATAATAAGTCACACTGTCGATCTATGCTTACATCTCACATACGTTTATTTAACTCTTTCAATGTGTATGCATTGTAAAGCATGTATGGAAAGTGGCAATCACCTATATGCATTGTGTCTGTGCATTAAAGTGTCCCTTCATTTGTGCCTCATGGTACAAGGGTGCCTGTCCAGGGCCATGTCATCCGATTGTGTGACAACGCATGGGCAAGCACATTTAATAAAGCAAAACATATAAATATGTTGCATCACTGTGCCTTGAAACTGACTCACTTCTGCACAGTCAAATTATTTGCAGCACTTTCATAGTGAAATAGGCCTAGGTGTGTCATGCACAATCAGGGAAAGTATGCATCAAACAATATAAGTACCCAGGTATCACTTACACAATGCAAGACCTTACACATTTCAGTCAACAAATCATGCACTGCAATGCGCCCCCGTCATGCACACTAAATGATAGACAACAATTCAAGTGACATGTGTCACAAACAATGTGCAACTTAATGTTAAACATAACATCTAATTTTCCCAAAAAGTAATCTCACTTACAATGTTTCCAAACATGATGTACAACACATGCCATATATACTCAATTGTCTTAATAATTAATACAGTTGTCTAACTTTCCACTTACAGCTGATCAAGGATATGGTATACAGACATGGTTGATGACACCATTTGGCAATCCCCAGACTGATCCACAAAAGGCATACAACCATGCACATTGCCGAACAAGAAACATCATTGAGAGAAGCTTTGGCATGCTTGTAGGAAAGTAGGATCTGCTTCTTATGGTTACCCCCACTTTTTGCTTGATGTCTCACTGTTTTTGACTAGTCTGACTGGGATCCTGCTAATCAGGACCCCAGTCTATCTGCTTTCTCCCTTAAATTGACATACATGTACTGTGGTACACTCCAGATTGGATACTGGTGTACCCTTATAAGTCCCTAGTATATGGTACCCATGTACCCAGGGCATAGGTACCCCAGAGGCCTCCCATGGACTGAAGCATGTCTTATGCCACCCATGAGAGGCCATGCAAAATGGAACTCCAGGTCTGCTACTGCAGCCTGTGTAAGATGGTGCTTGCACCACTTACTTTAGATATAGGTTCACTATATCTATAGGTCACTACACTTAAAACTTATAAGTCACCCCTATACAAGGCCTTATCAATCCTGAAGGCAGGGTGCTGGGTTTTTAGTGAGAGGGTGCCCCTGCACGAGCAGAGCCTCTCTGCAGCCTTCGGAGACCATTCTCCCGGGTTGTCTGTGACTCAGCCGGACATATAGGTAGAGGTGCATTATAACCTTGCGGTAAATGCTATCTCGAAAACGGCTGCATAGAGACATATCGTGTTTGGCATCAAACACCTTGGAATCATACCTCCACACCAGTAACTGGTGTGAGAGGTATGATTCCACCCTTCAGAAGAGAGTTTCATGGGGTCACTGATCTAACCGGTGCCAGCCTTCTCGACCCAGACAGCACAAAATGGATGCTGCCGACCAGAGACACATTTCTGCCCTCCTGCTGCTGAGCCAAGCTCGAGCAGAGGAAGGCAGCACAATAGGCATCCTGTCACATGGAGGTGTGACCACCTCCCAGACAGGATTTAGTGTATTGGGGCTGGGTGGGTGCACTCTGAGAGTGCCTGAAAGTCTGCACCTGGGGCACATTTGGTGTCCCTGTGCATAGTCCAGCTCAAACCAGTTCTGGGAGCCATTGGCCCCTGCTCTGGCGAGAAACTGGACAAAGGACATGGGTGTAACCACCCCTCTGTACTGCCCCTCCCCTAGGAGGGTCCCCTGAATCTGTCCAACCCTCTCCCGTGGGTACAAAAGGGCTTACCTGGCTGTAAGACTTTAGATTTTACGTGGACACTATTCTACAAGAAGAAACCACTGACCTTCGACCGTCTGGACACGCTGGACTTTGCTGGACCTCGACTGGACTTGACTTCGTCCCCCTTTCCGTCCAAAGCTTAGTTTGTGCCTTTGCTCCATACAGGCTCTGTGCAGGACCTGTGGTGCACTAGAGACAACTGAAGAATCTCCCTTGGAGTGAAGGAGTAACTCCCCTGCATTCACAGGCACCTAAGTGCAACTGACCGGTCTGCTGCTCCTGAGCTCCTGCAGACTCTGAAGATTTCAGCAACACAGGAGGTGGGTTTCCAAAGGTCCCTGAGGTTGATCTGCCTTCTCAGCAAATTTGAGGCCAGTATCCCTCGTGGGGACTGCATAACCCGAACCCCTGTGCACAGCATCCGTTTGCAAGTGCATATGCTTGTTGGCAATTCTTGAGCTTGTGCACTGGACTCTGTGTAGTCCTGACCCTGAGCAGTACTTGCACTAGAGAACTCCGGCCTTCTCGCACAGAGTGCTCCGTGGGCTGGTACTTTGCAATCTTGCCTGAGGTCCCCTCGCGACTCCTGGTCCTTCGGCCTGTGGATCCCCCTGAGGGTTATCTTGATTTCTGCTGGCCTTTCCTGGTTACTCCAGACGTGCCCTGACTCCCCAGTGCTTGGTGAGTCCCCTGGACCTTGCTGGTCCTCACCATAACCTGTTTGACCTTCCTGCGTGGGTTGCTTTTGCCAAGGCTTGTTGGTGCTCCAGCCGGACACCGACCCCTCAGCACTCAACATCCTTTGTGGGACAGCTCGCCTGCAGCTCCTGGTTGTCCTCAACATCTCCTGGTTCTCGTGGCTGCAGAGTCAAGCATCCCTTCTTTGCACCTGAAGCAAACGACATCGGTGGGCATTCGTCTACCAAGCCCCTGGTCACTCTGAAGTGACCCAGACTCTGTCCCCTCTGCTTTCAGGTTCCATCTTCCCTGAATCCAGGCTTGGATTTCACCAGACCCTTTTCACCTTCACGGCAGCAGTACTTCTTTGCAGCTCTCCATTGAGAACGACGGCAGCTTCCGACGCCACTTCAGACCTATGCACCCGGCTCATCTGGGATAGGTAACTCGGGTAATTCGGTATCCACGGGTGGGGTGGCTCTTCAAACTCTCAAGTTCCAACAAGTTTGCTCGAAGTCCTCCTAGAAGGGTCATTAAACTTTAAAAGTGTAACCGCAACTTCCCCATAGAATTGTTCGGAGCCCGCGGTCGTGTTCCCACACTGTACCCGGCCTCCGTGGGGTCCCTGTCTACTCACCTTGGGTGGTTCCTTGGGGTCCCAGCGATTCTACATGCTCCAGACCTTGTCTTGTTCTCAGTCGTGACTGTTATACCACTACTTTAGTATATGGTTTGGTCTCCCCCTGGAGCTCACTGTGTATTGTGCTACTTACAACTGTTCTATTGATCTCGTATTGTGTGCTTTGCGCTCTATCCTCGTGTAGAGGATAGTAGAGAGTGTTATATTAATAAATACATATTTTTATATAACTACTGTGTGGTTTCCCTTCATTTAGTCAGTCAGGAGGTGATATTCTGGTAAAACAAGCTGCTTTACATTCCTTCAAGATTACGCCTGAAGGCTGCTCTCCACAACTACCACTAGGATAGCTTTCTAAAGGTTATCTTTGACCTCATACATCATAAGGGTTGTTTGGACTGGTGCAAGGTGCCCACTTTAATTAGTGGACAGCATATACCAGGCCAACTTCTCACAATGCTCAAGTCCAGGTTTCGGTGCCTGGATTTATCAGGTGGAAGTCTACTGTATTCACCAGAAATGGTCTGCAAGATGATCATTGTATGTGCAATACTACATAATATATGTGTGAAAACAAATGTGCCTTGGGATGAAGAGGAACAGCCCCCTGAACAAATGGATGATGCTGATGATGAATCAGAAGCAGAAGGACGAGCCCAACTCAACACTGCTGAAGGGATAAGAAGTCACAGTCACATTGTCAGTCAATTTTTCACATGACGTCGCTGTTCAACATTTGTACCAATAAGCACCATTGTTACCAATACACCCTCAAATACACATGAACGACTTGCATTTGGGTACATTTTGTATACAGGTCATAAGATACAACAGCAACAATTGTGAATTGCTTTTATGTCATATAAATATATCATGTTATGAATCATCCAAATGACCTGTGTATGTAACATGTGTGTACATATACCTTTGCTTCCCACATAGAACCACCAGAAAATGAAGGTGCTGCATCTGCTTGGGTGTGCACCCCATTGCTACAGGTAGGACATGTGCATTCATCAAGCTATCAACCTCTATAGATGTGGCATCCAGATCGGCATATGTGCATGGCAACATGTAAATGGGTACATACATTCGTCTTTCATAGCATGTTCACCTGCCACAAGCAGTGACTGTCAAAATTGAATCTGAGATGCATTCTCATTAAATTTACACATGTAGAGTCACAATATGCCAATAGGCAATGTTACAACATTTGCAACAGTGCATAGTACGCAATAATGTGATGTGTCACATCACAAATAAGAACATCTCCTATGTAAAGTGTCAATACTGTGCACAACTGTCACTGATGAACGATAAAGTAACACCGCATGTTACTGCAAGTACTTTTGCAGAGTCTCGCTGGGTCATTTATGAGGCACAGACATGCAATGTATTTGCTAACACATGTTGTTCTCTGTGGTTTACTCTGTGCACGCGCAGAAACTGCTGGCATGCATAGTCAGAACATGCTACGCTGCACAAAGGGGCACCTTAATGCCGAATCCAAATTCATTTAGGCAGATCACCTCTTAATATGTGTGATATCTGATTCAGAACACATTTAAAGTGTGAAAATGTATGAGAAAATAAGATTTGTCTCCTCATTGTGGCTTGTGGCATCAACGCTGGTGTGGTGTAGCAGTTTAATGCATATATGCAAGTATGATTGACCATAAATGTGAAATGCAATAGTGGACATGTGTGTTGTATGGAAAAGCACTGAAAGCGCTGTCCTCAAAGAATGAGGGGCGTCTCCAACTTGCACTCAATAGTAACTTGTAAATGAATTATTCCAATATTAAAAAAATTCTCTCTCAAAGTTCTTTATTGTGTTATCACTTTTTGTTCCCTTTTCTTATTTCGTTCATTATTCATTCATGACGATAATTTTCACTTAATAACATATGTCTTTGCATATGTCCATATGCCCAATGCATTTCGGGCTTTTGCCCTTCATCAGAGGCTTTATTCTGAAAAATAGAAGAAACTCGAGCTTAGTACTGAGAGTGGCGTACGTGCCAAAGTTCATACAAAAGTATAGAAAGTATATCTGCTTAAAATGCAGTCCTTTATGTGAAAAACAGGGTGACAAATTCACGCGTGATAAACGCTCTCGTCCGTGTTAAATTGATGGTGAACATTTAGTCCACATGCGAGTGTTGTGATACCAATTTTAGTGAAAACTTTGTTAAAGTGTACGTGAAGATCTACGATACTCCTGATTCTCGTCAGTCTCATGTGAATTTTCAATCTTCAAGCTAGGTGATAAAAAACCCTGCGTTTAACGTGGTGTGACCGGGTATGTAAGAGTGATATAGATCAATAATACGTATGTAAGTCATGCCTGATTTCAATTAGTTAGTGCGATACATCTAAATGTGTGAACATGCAAGTTTATTCGAACGGTTATCTCGGCAGTGTCTTATTCCTCGTCATTTTAGTAAATCTCAAGCCTAAATATTAAATAATAGGGAGCGTTAACAAAGTATGACCATGCAAACTTACTCAAACCGTGTTGTCGACAATTTAATTCCGCCTATTTCTGGTTTCCGAAGAATAGCTGAAAATGTTATAGAGTCGTTAACTCTACGCGTGCAAGATAATAGGAAGTAATAAATAGTGCTGTTGAGAATCTAACTTACCCGTATTACTAGTGGTGTTCAAGCGACTGTTCGCGGTGCCGTTGGTTAGGTGCTGGTTAGTGAAAACCACACCGGATTTTGAAATATAATTCACCCGGAGGTACACACACATGCTTGTAACTGAAAGACTACCACTTTAGTCGACACAGGTGACGCCGGATGTTGGAGTGTGTTCCACCCGGAAGTGAATGGACTTCTATGTGATTTAAAAAACTACAACATTTATTGATATAGATGACGGTGAAGCACCGCAAGTGTTACGTGAATGTTCAAAATTACTATTAATAAGGAACGCTTATACGAATAATGGATAACTTGACAGTGTTGATATACAATCTGTACAACCTTGATCTTTCATCACAACCCTGTATATACAATCGGAACATTCTAGGTACTTAAAGCGCTGGTGAGTACATGTGGTATAAAAATAGTAAGTGCAGCGGAACAGGATAAAAAATATTGTGAGAAATAAAACTAGATATCCTATAGATATAGTAAAACGTAAAAATTCAAACATGAGAATTCAAAAAAATACGTAGTAGATATATATCATGTGGTGTGGTGCCCTAAACACTTTGTATATGTTGTGAGACTTCAGGGACTTCCATGTATGGCTTGAAATGAATCATGTTCAATCATAGAAAGCAGCTTAAATCCATCCGTTCATTCAAACCTTTCGGATTCACAGTGTCTAAACAATTAATCCAAAATATCTCTTTGTAATAGCAACTAGAACTTGTTCTAGGATCAAAAATCTAAGTTGGCTGACGTTGTGACGAAGTAAATTAAAATGTGCGGCTACCGTAGATTTGGGATTCTTGGTTTGTATATTGCTTTTATGTTCATTTAGGCGTATCCTGATTTTGCGCTCAGTTTTTCCCACGTACGCCAAGCCGCATGGGCATTTTAGCATGTATATAACATTCTGACTGTTGCATGTGGCTGTCACCCTTAATTTGATGATGGTTCCTTGGGTGGGGTGTCGTGTAGTATTGCCTTTGATGATGGAATTACAGCTCCCACAGTTCATACAAGGTACTGTCTCAAGAAAGTTTTGTTCTTTTTTGTCAATAGTTTTATTTAATATTTGTTTTAAGTTTCTCGTCCGAAAATACGCAAATCTTGAGTGATGTTCAAAGATACCTTTGAAATCTGATTCTGTCTCAACATAGGCCAATACTTCAATATGATGTTCTTAATTTTATGACTCCGGGTGGAGAATTTAGACACAAAAACGGTTGTGTTTTCATTATCTTCAAGATATGTGCATTTTAGTAGACTTTCACGTGTCTTGTTTTCAACTTTCTTAATGGCTTCTTGTAATATGGGTTCAGGGTAACCCCGTTCTCTGAATTTGCTGATTGTAATGGTCATACTTTCTTTGTACAAGTTGTCGTTTGACAAAATTCTTTTCAGCCAGAGTAATTGCGAGTATGGTAGATGTTTTTTAGAGAAGGTTGATGGAAACTGTGGTAATGAAGTAGATTCTTTCGGTCAGTAGGTTTAGTGTACATGCTGGTAATTATCACTTTTCTAGACACTCTTATTGCCAACATAACATTTTCAGCTATTCTTCGGAAACCACAAATAGGCTGAATTAAATTGTCGGCAACACGGTTTGAGTAAGCTTGCATGGTCATACTTTGTTAACGCTCCCTATTATTTAATATTTAGACTTGAGATTTTCTAAAAAGACGCGGGATAAGACACTGCCGAGATCACCGTTCAAATAAACTTGCATGTTCACACATTTAGATGTATCGCACTAACTAATTGAATTCAGGCATGATTTACATACGTATTATTGATCTATATCACTCTTACATACCCGGTCACACCACGTTAAACGCATGGTTATTATCACCTAGCTTGAAGATTTATAATTCGCATGAGACTGACGAGAATCAGGAGTATCGTATATCTTCACGTACACTTTAACAAAGTTTTCACTAAAATTGGTATCACAACACTCGCATGTGGACTAAATGTTCAACATCAACTTAACATGGACGAGAGCGTTTATCACTCGTGAATGAGTCACCCGGTATTTCACATAATGGACTGCATTTAAAGCAGATATACTTTCTATACTTTTGTATGAACTTTGGCACGTACGCCACTCTCAGTACTAAGCTCGAGTTTCTTCTATTTTTCAGAATAAAGCCCCTGATGAAGGGCAAAAGCCCGAAATGCATTGGGCATATGGGCATATGCAAAAACATATGTTATTAAGTGAAAATTATCGTCATGAATGAATAATGAACGAAATAAAAAAAGGGGGAAAAAAGTGATAACACAATAAAGAACTTTGAGAAGAATTTTTTGAATATTGGAATAATTCATTTACAAGTTACTATTTAGTGCAAGTTGGAGACACCCCTCATTCTTTGAGGACAGTGCTTTCAGTGTATTCTTTCATCCTCGTACTCGGGAGGATTTACCAACCTGCACCACCTACCATTTTCAACATTGACTCAGAAATACACCAGTGAGTGCGTGTATCTATCCGATTGTTGGTTCATACATATTTCTTGTATAGAAAAGCCACACCAACACCCATGTCCCCCCAACATGCAAAGTGTTGCGTGAGAAGTAGCCCTGGGCGAAGTGCACAAAAAACTCTGCCACACTACGCAGAGCACCGCGAGCGGCGGAGTTTCTTTAGATAAATGCAGTTCGCAGTGATTGTCAGTGCCAGCTGCTTGTCCGCACTGTGCAAGCATCGCGAACGGCATCATGCACAGCGCAAGCGGGCGCTGCTTCTTTTCTGCCGCTGGAGTAGATTTTTACGCAAGCAGTAGCTTTCTCAACGTGAGCGGGAGGTTTCTCATACGTCACCACTCGCAATGAGAAATCTGACCGCCTGCGTTGAGAAATCTCGCCGAGAGGTTGATTTTCCACGCTCGCGCTCGCCAACTTGATGTTGACGATCGCGAACGAGGAAAAATCTCGCCGGGAGGTGGATTTTCCTCGCTCGCGCTCGCCAACTTGACATTGACGAACGCGAGCGAGTTTTTCGGAGCAGAGTTTTTTGGAACTCCGGGAGCTCCGCGTAACGTAGAGTGCAGAAAACTCTGCAAACTCCGCTAGCAGAGCGGAGTGAAGTTCACCGCCCAGACTTAGTGAGAAGTGGCAACATACACAAGCATATGTAAAGCCACGCAGGATTTATGGCTGTGTCATGGTAAGAATTGGCCTGCAGGTAGGGCTGCTGCTGCGTGATGTAACATGATGCACTTGTTGCGCAAGTTGTCTGTAAATGTTCCGCAAACATCACACAATTTCATTGTTAAACAAAGTTTGGACACATATCCCATGATATATGTGAATGTCAGAACCAAAAATGACCAGCGCACAATGAAATACATGCATTATGTTGTATCGAAACCTTAAATCAGCATTACGTGATGCATCACTTGGACAATAACACGTATCTCCAATTAATCATACAGAAATCAGGGTTGAGTCACTTTGACACACAAAATGGGTCGCATCTTGGAGAATATTGACGCAACCAAATCAACGTGTTGCATCTCCTGTACAGATGCATGTTTCCGCATGAAGCCTAAGGCAACAAAGTTAAAACCCACGCAACACAGAGAAACGTCACGCATCGTCAAAAATATGACACAAAAACGTAAAAACGTGTCGCATCCATACAGGAAATGATGCAACGACTCAGCCATGCTGAAAATCAGGAAGTACACAGTTACTTTTTCTTTCACTTACTAGTCCTAGGAGTGTGCTTGGTGGAGGAGGCTGTTGTGGATTGTTTTGAGAGTTTGCTGACTTTGTACTGTGTTTTGTGCGGTTTTGTGAGCTTTTAACATTTATTTGTCTGTGAATTGTCCTCTTAAAATCTTTGTGTTGTCTTAATTGTTGTCATTTGGGGGTGTGTGCTTTTTTGGGGTAGATAGGTGTAGGTTAGTTATTAGGGTGGGATTTATTTTTTTTGCTAAATTTCTTTTTTCCACTTTAAGTGTCATTAAACATGTCAGGCAGGTCCAAAAACCTGTCACACAGGCAGTTTGGAGGCCTATTTTGGCTCATTTTTCATTTCCTGCCCAGAATGATCAGCACAGGGGGCAGAGTCAGGAAAGGTTACTCCCCAAAGGAATGGCTGCAGAGGTGGGAGAAGGTCCAGCACCACATGGCACACATTTACGATGTTGATCGAATGGTCCACCAATTAAAACATCGCTGGCAGGATCTCGTCAGCAGAGAGGGAGACTTGCTGGACCATCTCGGACTGGAAGTCGGTGGCCCCATTGGTAAGTCAATACCTACTAACACACATATGTGGCTCATTTACAGGTCTAATGTAATGCCATACATTGCTCTCACCATTATTAAATGTGAAGCACTGGTTGCACAAAGGTCTCAGACAAAAGACCACATGAATCCCTACGCATTTTTGCGTTTTCAAAGGTCATTGTGCCATACTTATGACACACAACATGAATTACAATTAAAAAGGCATTTTTGTTCATTTACAAGCACCCAGTGCTGAGGGTGCATCACTTTGGGTGATGCACCGGCACAGAATTTTGCTGCACCATGGTACCAGTGATATGTAAAGGCACCATGTGTGGCATTCACTGTCCCTGAAAATATGGCACATTTATGCTCTGCACTTTTTCATCACAGGCCTGTTCCATATGTGTTGCTGTGGGTGTTCCCACGCAACACCCATTGAACATGAAACATTTGATGATGTTGTCGAAATGCAAAAAAATGGAAATGCATCTCACTGCCACGCCTCCACTTGGGAGACATATGTATGCACAACATGGAGGAATGCACTAATTTATCAAATGTCTGAACATCTTATAATGTGTGCTGCATCCTGCAGCAAACATAGTGCTAGTAAAACAACTATGGTGATTTATCATGTGCAAGAAGGTGTACATTCATGCACATACACCATCATCTTCGTGACGCAAACATCCTTGCACCATTGGGCAAGTGTGCCTGCGTCAGGGCATGTTGGATACTTCTGCCCCAGCAGAGAAAATCACAGGGATGCATCACATCATTGTTAAACTCTCAGAAGCCTCTGCTGTGGAAGTGTCATGGCATTGGCACATTCAAAGGGCCAGTTGTCCCAAGTTGTATGACTTTCTTGTAAATGAGTTTCATGGTTTGTAAATTACCTGCATATGTAATGACAATGTCTTGTGCTCAATGCATACACTGTATACAAGTCTCACAGGTCATTGTACATCTGTTCATGTCGCCTAGGTGGACCACAGCCATAAACACAAGGGGAGGTGGACTCGTTCGAGGACCCTAATGCTACCAGTGAGTCTCATTTCTCAATGACTGTGATGGTGATGGCCAAGTCTGAAAAATGTATTTGTCTGTACCTTCCTCAAATATTGTTTTCCAGCTCCTGCTGCTGTCTCCACTCGGCTTACGCTATTCAAGTTTAACTAACATGAGACACGGCATTGTGCATGGTGTACTGTGTGAAGACATGCCTGAACCTATGAAATACCATGATAGAGTCAGACATGCCTACATTGCAGTATGCCGTGCGCAATGCCGTGCCACATGTCCATTTGACTTGAGTAGTGGAAGCCAAGTGGAGACAGCAGCATGGGCAGGAGAATGCTTTTGGAGGGAGGTAAGTCTACCAGCAAGCCTCACTACGTGGGAGGTGGTGTGTGGGACAACGGGTTTAACGGGAGGTTGGCGGGGGTTGCAATGTTTGACTCTGCCAGGTCATGTAAGTCTGTGGAATTTCATGGAGTATTGCAGTTACTCCATTGAATTCCACGGACTACAGCAATGCAAGCTCTGCCCAGGCTTAGTATGCATCTAGGACATCTATGTTACATAAATTTAGCAACATCACATGTGAGCAAGTTCACATTTTGAACAATAAGATGTGGTACATCCATCAAATCTCTGATGTTTAGGTGATGTGACATTGTTTTTTTTTTTTTTTTATTAATTTTTTTAAATAATATAATTTGGGACTTAATCAACGCGAGCTTATGACCCGCACTTACTGGGAATTCATATATATACATACACACATACACATACAGGTTTTGACATTTTCACCTAACTATCACGTCCTTAAACCTTAGGATTTTTCAGTGAATTTCTAAGGTTTCTTTTTATTTCTTTTTTTTTTATAAAAGATTTTATTGTTATTTTATGACCCAAGAGGTACAGTACAAAAAATAGAGATAAACATACAATTATTACTTGAGAAACAGATCAAGAAAAAGATCAATACAAAATTCAAATTATTTAGTACATATTGAAGAAGAAAAAAATAAAAAATCATTGGAGCGTTAAATTCATTCTTAATATTATTATCAAACGGAAATATTTGAGCAAACCATTGGAACCTTAAATTCATCCTTAATATTATTGTCATACAAATCAAATTAAAATGTATACAGTTAAGTGCGGACAAAACAGGTCAGCCTCGGCTATCATTCAAAGCTTCCTTCCACCTATATATAGGCCCCCATATACGTCTGCATAATTTTTTCCCTTTCTTGCCCTTTCTCTCAAATATCCCTTTCTCCATATTATATATAGCTAACAATTTAGCCAACCATTGTTGAAATAGGGAGCTGATTGGTCCAACCAGGCAGAGGCGATAATAATACGCAATGCGGCCATAACAAGAAATAAGAAAAAATTAAGCGAATTTTGTCTTCCAATTGATTGAATCCCCAAGAGTATTAAAGCTGGATCCAACACCACCTGTATGTTCAGTGTTTGATCCATACATTTTTCTATTGATTTTATTAAGTTGTCCAGTTGGGGGCAGGTTGCGAACATGTGTATTAGATCCGCTTCGGTGCTTTTACACCGGGAGCACCTATTCCCCTCCTGACCACCCCATTGCGCTATCCTAGTCGGCGTGTAATACAGCCAATAAATTGTTTTAAGATGTTGAGCCTGCAATCCTGCCGAACATAAGATGCTTTGCCCCATTTCTAGCGATTCAGAGAAGTAATTCTGATCTATACCCAATTTTCCCGCCCACTTTTTCTCATATTTAACCAGGTCATCCGGTTTTTCAGCTTGAAGTTCAGCGTAAATTTTCCTGATAGTACAGTTCTCTCCTGCTCTTATGACATCTATTATTACCGATTTCTGAAAACCGCAGGGCCCCCCCTTTTTCCCATTCAAAAAGCTCCGTAACTGTAAGTATTTAAAAAAATTCCTTCTGTTAATCCCATACTCTTGCTGGATATCGCTAAACATCCGCTCTCCATTAGGGCTAATCAAATCGCCCAACACCCTTAATCTCTTCTGCTCCCATTCTAACATAATTGTATCTGAAAAGATATCCGGGAGGGTTGGGTTCCTATACAGCTGGGTATAATAATTAAACCTGCCGAGGCCTATCTTTTTTTTAAAGGCAGCCCAGATCTTATAAGCGGCCGACAAGGTCTTAAATTTTGTTTTTTTGTAGTAACTAGGTTCTGTAAACTTCATGAAGCAATTATTTGCCTCCTCACCTAATAACAGTTCATATACATCTGGGGGAGCCAGTGTATCCCTGTGATCTCCCCCAGCTCTCCCAAACAAAACAAACATATATTGAAACGACGAAGCCCAATAATACAACTTAAAATCTGGAATTGCCCATCCTCCTCTCTCCCTAGGCAGTGACATATATTTTATAGCCCTTCTAGTTTTTCCGTGGGCCCATATAAACCTGTTCACAATGTGCTCAATTGTACTAATCCAATGCTTCTCAAACTCTAGTGGTATCGCCCTAAAAAGATAGAGTACTTTAGGGAGGAATACCATCTTTACCACATTGCTACAGCCAACAAGAGTCATATGCAGATTATTCAAGCGGTCAAAATCTTTTTTGGCTTTCCCTATAATTGGTTCAATATTCTTTTTCACCAAATTTCCCAATTCTGGAGTGATTACAATACCTAGGTACGTAGCTGAATCGACCACTCTAGAATCTTCTAATTTAGCCCATTTATTTTGGACTATTAATGTCTTCTGGCTATTCAGCGCGTACCCGGAGATTGCACCAAAATTTTGGGCTTCTTCTTCTATTACACCCATTGTATCTCGGGGGTTAGAAGTAACCACCGCAACATCATCTGCGTATGCCAACATTTTTGTCTCCCACCCATGATATCGCATTGGGCTAATACCCATAGAGGCGTCCAGTTTTTTTAGCAGGGGATCGATGTATAGTGCGAAAAGCAGGGGTGAGCAAGGGCAACCCTGCCTGGTCCCTCGGTTAATTATCACCGGTGTCGTATATCCCCCATTTAATCTAATCCGCGCCCTTGGAGCTTTATATAGAACCTGTATGGCCTTGATATATTTACTCCCAATTCCAAACCATTTCATCACATCCCAAAGGTAGTCCCAGGAGACCCTATCAAATGCTTTTTCAGCATCCATAAGGATTAAAGCCATAGGGTCCCCTGAGACTTCCGCTGCATCAAAAAGGCTTATAACTCTGCGAGTGTGTTCTGTAGTCCCCCTCCCAGGAATAAAGCCGTGTTGGGAAGGATGAACCATTTTCCCTATAATTCGGTTCAGGCGCGTTGCCAAAGCCTTTGAATAGATTTTGACATCACTGTTCATCAGTGTAATAGGCCTATAAGAGCCTGGTTCTCTCGGTGGTTTGTCTTTTTTTAAAAACACAATCATATCCGCCCCACCCCATGAGTCAGGAGCAGCATCCCCCTGTTGAGCTTTTCCAATTAAAGCTACCAGATCCGATCCTATTACATCGAAAAATGTTTTATAGAATTCTAAGGGGATTAAATCTGGTCCAACAGCTTTCCCTGCCGAGAGGCTCCTTAGTGCGCCATAAATCTTGTCCTGCGTCAGCGCTAAATCCAATGCCTCTCTATCTGCAGGGTCAATAGTTTGGTTCACAATTCCCTGTAGATATTCCTGGTTTAAACTCTGCTCCCCTTGCTGCTCTTCCCTGTATAGATCTTCGTAATATTGTCGAAATACTTCGCGAATACCTAATGAACCTTCTATTAGCTTTCCACCTCTATCCGTAATTTCTCTGATTTCCCCCGCCGCTACTTTTTGCCTGAGTCGGGCTGCCAGGGTGTGCCCCACCCTTTCGCTAAACTCGTAGCACTGTTCCCGTTTTGCCAGAAATGTTTCTGCAGCTTTACTTGCAGCAAGATCACTAATTTCCGCCTTTGCTATTGCCAATCTCAATATTATTTCATCGAGTGGTTTACTCATCTGTATCGCCCTTGCGAGCTCCTCCTCCACATCAATTAAAACCTTGCACGAAATTCTCATCTGTTGAGCCTCCCTCTTCTGCCGTCCCAAGCTATAGCTTAGCGTCTCCCCCTCACCCCAGCCTTAAACGTATCCCAGACAATCCCCAGGCTGGCGCTCTCCCTGTTAATCTCCCAGAACCCCTTAATCCACTGATTCATATGGGTCACATATTCTTCATCCTTTAAAAATCCTCTCTCAAAAGTCCATCCCCTCTCTTGTCTTTCCACTCCACCCCCAGTGAGTGTTAAAACTAAGGGGTTGTGATCTGAGATTAACCTGGGGTACTTTTCTATCTTGCATCTTGATTTTAAATAGTAAGACATGAAAAAGTAATCCAGTCTGGTAACAATCTTGTGGGGTGCTGAAAAAAATGTAGATCCGGGATCTGTGGGGTTTCGCTGAGCCCAAATATCAATTAGCCCATTGTTTTGAACAATATTAGAGAGTGCCCCATAGACTCTTTTCTTTCTACCTAAATACCATCTTCCCTCTTCCCCCCAAAGACCCCCCAAGCCATTAATGTTAAAATCCCCGCACATAATAATTGGGGATGGCCAGGTTGCTACTTCTACATCCAAAAATTCTAGAACTTCGGGATCATCCCCCGTAGAACCATAAACAGAGCATAGGGTAAATGTTTCTTCTTGCCACTTACATTCAACCAACACGCAGCGCCCCCATTTATCTGCTATTTTCCTTTTAAAAGCAACATCATTTCGGCGCGATAAAATAGCCACCCCTCTGATCCTCGTGCTCTGTTTGGTATTTATGATTAATTTAAAACCCAGTTGTTCCATAAGGTTAGCCCGACTGTCCTCAATATGGGTTTCTTGAATACATAAAATATCTACTCGCATATTTTTATAATCACTGCCGCCTTTTGTCGTTTAGTCAGATCGTTAAGGCCACATATATTAATAGATGCAATCCGAAGATTCATTCCTTAACATTAATCATCTTACCCTGCACGATCCCTCCATTATCAATTCTTTGATTCTCTTGTACTAACCCTTTGATTTCAACTCTTTGCTCCTTTGTTCTTTGTTGCATCCTATGCTGATACTTTGCATTCACTGAATTCATCCTCAAGCAATAAACCATACTATACAGTACTGTAACCTCCCAACCCGACAACCCCAAAGGTCTCCACCCCCACCCCCACCCCCTTTCCCCAGCCAGGCAAATAGGTCAAGCATGACCTATGTGTGACCTATGTGTGACCGCTGTGATTCCCATTGTACGCGCCGCCGACTCCCCCCAATTACCCAAATCTCCCATACATAAACCATTAGCCCCCTAAATGTCTAACAAACCCCCCTCATTCCATGTGTCCTACTTGTGTTTAATGGTCCTAAAAAGTAAAACAGCTATACCCTAACCAAAAGTACCTAATACAAAGACATATCTTTATTTTAAGAAGTTAAGTAGGTTCTGCCCATAGTTAAAGAAAAGAGAGAGCTACCTGAGCACCCCTTACAATAACGTTAAGCAAGCCAACATCGAGCGTATAGCAAAGAAGAAAAGAGGTACCAAAACCTCGATTCCTTTGGGTGCCCTTTATTTAATTCCTGACGAAGTGGGAGAGATCTTAGACCCTCCCTGCTACCTCCTTTGTTCCCTTCAGCTCAGACAGGAACTCCTGTGCCTTGATCTCGGAAAAAAACATCTGCACCCTCCCTTTAACAATAATTTTGAGTCGAGCAGGGAATAACAGATAAGCCTCGCACCCTAACCCATGAGACGGGGTTATTAACTGTCGGAGCTTCCATCTCCTCTCAACGGTTGCATGGCAAAAATCTGGACGAGCAAAAAATGTGTAGGCCTCGTATGATCGTTTAGCCTCCGGACGAGCTCTGTCTAGAATTGCCTGCCGCAAAATAAAATTGCCAATATAAACAAGAATAGCTCTTGGATGCTCCCCCTGTCTCCCACCACTGTTTTTCTTTTGATAAAAAGGGAAATGATGTGCTCTCTGGACCTCGGTATCCCAATTCCACTGGCCCAGTTCCGGGAATGCACCCTTCAAAAGTCTAACTGCAAAGAGCATAATGTTCTCGCCTTCCGCTTTCTCCGCAATACCAAGCAATCGAATGTTATTTCTGCGTTGGCGGTTCTCGAAATCCTCGAGCTTCCACATTACATCCTCGGTTTGTCTCTCTCGCGTCTCTTTAAAGTTCTGTAATTTTGCCACTTCATCTTCCAGATTACCTGTTCTTTCCTCAACAAGTGCTACCCTATCAGCCATATCTGAGTATAATTTATTGACTTTTCGAAGTGATGCCTGCACCTTCTTAGTTGCCTGATGTGCCCTGCGGCCCTCTAGTCTTGCCTCCCCCTGCATCTGTTTGAGGGTAGAATAAACTAATTCCAGTGATGGTGCGACTGCCTGTCCTGATTTCTCTGAAGTGGCCGTTTCCCCTTCCTCCATGTACGTTTGAGTCGTTGCGGAGTAGTCCCATTCAAGTTTTCTCGCCGTATCATTTTTAGTGGGGCTGGCATTAGTCTTAGCCTTGGATCTCCGTTTCCGCGATAGGGTCTTTATTTGTTGAGTCTTTTGGATCTTTTGAGTCTTTTGCGTATTTGAGGAGTCTCCAAAAAAGTTATCAGTCTCTGACTCCGACCCAAGCGACGTTTTTATATGGCTTGTTGATGACATATCTGTATCATCATTTAGCGAGAAGAATTTATCCCCTTCTGGCGAGCGTAGGGTCATTAAGCTTAAATCTTCTCTTTCCCCTTCCCCTCTGGGAGCGCCCAAAACACCATCACCACATTCCGGGGGGGCAGCCTTTGCTGCACAAGCCTGAGGTGCTAAATCTGTCCCGCTCCCATCCAAATCCGCATTGTTCAAGTATATAGTCACCTCTTCTTCTATTTCTATTTCTGTGTTTTGAGTTTCCCCCACAACCCTCACAGTACTGTCCACAGTATTATTCGGTGTGCCACCCCAATTATCTTGATTACCTTGACCGGCTTGTGTGGCATTCTGTAGTACCTGTGCTTTCGGGAGAGGCTGCAGTGCTTGTCCCGATTGTACCCCTGGCGGCTCCTCCTCCTTCTCCTTCGGCGTTTCCTGAGGCAGTGCTAGATCTTGAGCAGCCTCATCCGGTGAGTCAGAGCCGAGGGGGGGGGTCTCCCGCATGCTTCGTTCTTCCTCCACGCATTTGTAATTGCTATTATTGCTGTTTCCAGCCGCCGCTGCAGCAAATACTTCTACAACTGTAGGCTGGCGCATTCCGACCTCATCACACACCGCGCGGCGCCCAGTCCGCCCATCCACTCCACCTTCCCGAGGCTTCCCAGTCTTTGCCATGTTTTCCTTGGCCTCTATTCTCTTCGGACCACGCCGATTGAGCCCAAGTCCCTTAGATGCGGCGCCACTCTCTTTCGGCGGGTCCTTCACATCCCTTGTTAACCTGGTAGTTTTAGGCGCCATCCCACCTCTGCAGATTGGGCACTCCGAGTCCTGTCGAGTTTGACTGCTGCTCGTGTGTATCCCCAGCACTCGCCTTGATCCTCGTTTCCGCAGCCAGGTGAGCAGCTGTGTTATCAGATAGGTGCTCAGCGGCATGCCCTGGAGTTTTTACCGGCTAGCATCTATCCTTCAGACTGACCAGGCTAATCGGGGAGAGAGCATGAGCAGCGGCTCCCACAGAGATCAGTCAGCGGCCATCTTGCCTCCCAGGTGATGTGACATTGTAATAATCATTCACTTTCAATGTCCGAAATTAGACGAGTACAGATAGTACGCAACAGATGTCTAAGATGATCAGTCTGCCTTGTGGCATGTTATTATGTGATCATTGTGCATTGTTAAGGACAAGTAAAAATGTGTATATACGCAATCATTCAACATCTTGTAGTCCAGAACTGCCTTCTGAATCCTGACTGTGTGTGAATGGATTTGTTTGTCACAACTGTTTAAATGGGGCATCAGCATGAGGCCTAATTTGCGTTCACCAAACAAGTTTTTTCACAGAGGATTACTGTATGTACACAATGCACTAGTCATGATTGTTGTACAAATGTGATGTATTGAGGAGTGAACAATGTACACAATACACAAGGATATTGTGTCCCAGGTAGGGACATGTCTCCCTACATCATCAATACATAGGTAGTTTCCCCTGCTAGGACTTCCTGGCATGCTGCATGTCTTTCAACATTGTGAGTGGCATTCAAGAGATGTGGCATCATTGTTGCACCGCAGAGCACGTTGGTGCTTATTGCCAAGCCCCTTGCGCCACCGGAGCATCATTTTGAAAATGGTTAAAAGTGACATTCGGGCGGCGCAAGGGGCTTGTAGATAAGCCCCTTTGTCGGCACCACACTGTGGCACTTTCTGATCACAGCATAAGTTTCCTGGCCTAGATCTCCTGACTAGTTGAATGTATCATGGTGGTGCATAGTACGTACAATTTGTGAAAACTGTTTGGATAATATGATGTATGGTTACTAGTTTATTATGGCTCTCAGTGTTTTTATCAATTGTCTTCCATTACATCTTTTCCTTTCTTAAAAATATGAGGTTCAGCTGATAGCACAGTATGTGATGCACAACCTTGCTGTGTACTGTTGCTGTGTGTTTCCCACACAGTGATCAGATGTTTAGCACAGGTTTCATAGTCAGCATCTCCAATGTACTCATGCAATGAGTAGCTTTGAATGTCAGTTATGAACACTTTGACTGACACATATGTACTTCTTGTCTAACAGACAACATGACTGCTGAGGAGGAATGGGCTTTCCCCAATCAGAAAGACACGCTACTCCCACATCTGTGAGATAGCAAAGGGATTCTGTGGGATGGCTCGTCTTTATAATAAACAGAAGGCAGCAAAAACATGGGTCTCAACTGTTCCTGCCAAGAGGAATGATAATGGACATGGAAAGAAGGCCTCCAAGGACATGGGCAATGGAGGTGGACATGCTTTGCAGGCTGGACCGTGAACCGCATCAATACCAGCCCCCGGACAGGCTGCGCACGCAAGTGCTGGGCAATCTTGTGGTCAGGGGATGGCCGCACAAGATGTTGACTTTTTTTATAATGAAAATACGTGATTTGGAACTGCAAATGGCAACTATGTTAAAGAAGATGGACCAACTTCAGAAGTCTGTGGACACAATACTGGCACAACTGTAGTGGCAGTGGCCATTTTGTTTACCTATTTTATGTAACTGTTAATTATACTTTATTATGGTTATGGTGTAGTGTAGATTAGATTAGGTACTCTTAGGTAGTGTAGTTAGTATTTTTCACATGTTTATAGGTTTACGTTACTTTTTCCATTATCATTCTTTTAATACTATGGGGTGGGTGGGTGATTTGGGGTTTTATAACATCTCTCTTACTTAACAGAAAAAAAAGTACAAAAAAATCTATTTATGTGTTTTAATACTTGTTAGCTTAGTTTATATGTAGATTAAGTATGTGTATGCCCATTGTGCATTGATGTGTTAAGGGTGGGTGGGGGCTGATGATTTAGTGGTCTAACGTGATACATGTATAGCATAGGATAAGTTAAGTTCAGTTATGTAGGTAAGTCATAGTTAGGTTAGATAGATTTTTAGATAGAGATGTAGGTTTTAGGTTAATTTAGGATAAGGTTTTTAGATAGATTTATTAGTACTTTTAACTACAGTTGTTATTGTTATTAAAATGAGAAAATTGCCAAATATACTCTTGTTCATTAATGGGCAGCATTCCAATAAAAAATAAAAAAGTTTTGACTTATTAGGCACATACAATGTAATCTGGATTGTGTGTTTGTGTTATAGGCCATTGCAAATTTAGTATGGTGAAGCATATTTTGTCTGTCGTTGGACATGTGATTTCAACACTTGAGACTCACCATTTTGGGGCAGACACTCTTGGGGGTTGTCATACATGGGACTATCATTTTTCACCTTGCAATGCTGTGAACATGTGCATTTCTATGTGACAAGATTCCGTGACATCAATGTTGAGTGCTCTTCTATTTGTGAAATTAGGTGTTATTACTTACACAGATGGACAGCACATATACACTCCACATTGTCAGGCTAGGTGTTGTTTGACCTATTTCATGACAATGCTCAACAAGATAGTGTGTTACAAGTGGTAAATTAAGGCCACTGCTCACCACAATGGCTGCAAACAGGACTATTTGAGTGGCAGTGATGGTGTATGGAGTTCAGAGAAACTGCTTTGCAGACATCTTGGTTACTGGTATGACTTCTTACACTTGCTGTGGCTATGTTGATAATTTGACACAGAATCATTTCAGATTCAAATGGCAGTAGTTGAGCATGTATTTGCAACATCCACATTGTGGTCCTTTCAAGACAAATATCGATTCATTACACAAACTGTCACAGTGGTCAAATTTATTTACACGTGTCAAGAAAAAGTACAAAGGGTAATTGGCAAAACATAGAAGAAAGAGACATTGATCTGTGAGCACGATTTTGTATGTTGCAGTCATTTTTCCAGGGGTGTGAGGAGTGACGAATCATGTTGTCAAGTAGTGAAGTAGTGCAGTCAATGTTAGTGGCACTTTGTTATTTAATTTAAAACAAAAGGACAACCATGTAGGAGAGGTACATGTGTATGAAGTACGAAGAGGACATTGACTCCTGGGTAAAATCCAGCAAAATTGTGGTCAAAGTATTTTTTTGACAAAACACATGTGACATGGTCAACTGTCAGTGTCCTGTCTTTCGCTTGAATTGTGTCTCAAACAAGTCATCTTTGTCTGAAGACTCTGCTTGATGCTCTGCTGGCTCTGTATTTGGTGGTTGTCTGTGACAAGTGGAACCAACAGCAGGGCCAGAGGAGGTTGGAGGCATGGCTGCATCAGCATTTCGCTTTGAAAACATGTTGGGCATTAGTGCATTAATTATTATTTGCTGGTTGCTGATGACAGTTACTAAATCCCTGTGGTAGGCAGAAATTGTGGCAAGGAAGGTATCCTGCTTCTGCTGCATTTCACGTAGGATGTGTATGATTTGCTCATGATGTTTGCCTACCTCTCTGGTGGCACTTTGTGTGGGCATTTGTTCATGCCTCAGCCTCTTACATCTGAGATGTTGGCCAATGATTGAACAAGGCCAGGTGTTTGATTGTAGTTGGGTTGATCCTCCACAAGGTTGTCAGGTTCAGAGTTGAGGCATCTGAGGATGGCCTGTAGTGTACCTCCCACACTATCCACAGCCACATGCACCTCTTTTAGGAGCGCACAATGTAGTCCCACAGCAGTTTGTTCCAAATGTAGCTGTGTATCCTCAGAGACCTGTGGGGGATGTGCACTGACAGATGCAGTCACTCTCAGCAGGCAGAGAAGGTGAGCGTATGGTTGACAGAATTGATCAAGGGTATCATTATCTATGGTGGGCAGATTCTCGTCACTCTCTTGGAAATCAGGTGTTTCATCAACCTGTTCTGATGTTGTAGGTGCATCTGCTGCAAAGAGATGGAAATGTGTTACTACTGCTTGCATGTTGATTTGGGGAAAGGTTTACAACACAGGTTAACATGTGTGTTTCAAAAATGTGATTGCTGTGTGGCAAGCAAGATCTCATTATTGTAATGCTGACCTTGGAGCAAGACTTATGCCTCCTTGCATCATCATTGCACCACTTTTTAGGATACACCAGTGGTGCAGTGTTGTGGCACATATTTTCAGGGACATGTGAAACCACACTGCCTTGCTAATATTTATCTTGATGGTATGGTACCCTTTGCAGGCAACACTATGAAGGCATATTTACTAGAAAGTGGTATTGCAAGGCGTTAGCCTCCTCTGCTGCACACCATACTACACCCCTTCTGAGATTGAGGTCTGCAACATCTTTACAACTTTATGGTGCATAAATGACATTCACCCTGCACAGGAACTGAGGGGGCGTTTTAAAAGCCACTTGCGCCACCATTGCATCACTTTTTCACATGTTTAAAGTGACACACTGGCGGTGCAAGGGGCTTGTGAATAAGGCCTTAAATTTGTCGGCACAGTGTCAAAGCAGGCAGCCTTGCACCATAGTGCATGGCTGTCTGCAGGGGAAGATTGTTTATGTGCAGGGAGGGATACCTTCTTGCGCATACACATTCAATGGCATTATTATATTTCTTTGTGAGCTGCACAACACAACACACATGGCAACAGCATGAAAAAAGATTTAGAACATTTGCACATTTACCAACATTTTGCAAATGACTGTCCAGCTTCTCACTAGTATTGTGTTATTTGTTCTGCAACATTTTTCAGCAATCCTTGCGAATATGTTGCAGCATCAACACCCACTAAGTGTTGCAATTGTACACCCACATGAACACCCATTGCCTGCACCTGTCACAATGAGTATGCGTGAATGGGTGACATATTTACCAAACATCGTACAGCCTCATGAAGTGGCTTAACACTACTTTGTGAATGTGCCAAAGACCATATTTCCAGAATTATTTCCTTATATGTGATTGGGGTTTGGCATTTGGCTTGTGAGAATGCACCTTTGTGTGTATGGTCCATGCCATGGGTCTTGCTTTGTGTTTTCACAAGCAACAGCTGACACTTGATTTGACAAGTTTTTGAGAATGTCTTAAGCCGGGTATGCGTCATTGGCCTAAGGCTACACAAGGTAAGCATATGGATGCACAATAGAGTTTTTTTATGGATTTGCTGTGACTTTCAAACTTACAATGCATGCAGATTTTCTGCAACACACATGGAGGGAGGGAGACAGCTATTGTGAGTTATTGTGTGCAGGAATGGTCACGTGCCTGCACTAAATCAATCAGTCATGCAACACAGGTACCATTGCACCATGGTGCAAGTGTGCCTTCACCGGTGCATGGCAGCAGTTTGTGCACAAGTGCAGAAGGAAGCACAGACATGCAACATATTGCTGACAATGTGTCTCACAACTGTGCTTAGAGACTAACACAGATAGGCACATCACGATGACTTGTGGCACCGCGCAGCTTTGGATTATTGGGAATCTGCCCGTAACAATTGGGACATAGTGGATTTGTTTTACATGTTGCATTACAGAAGGAAGTTGAACAAATATGACATGGAGAGATGTGGTAATTTTGACATGGCAGGGGCAGATTTTCAGGAAACTAACCCAGTGCGGTGATGCAAGTCATTTTTCTGCGCAGCATTGCGTTAGTTTTGAAGCACAGGTCTGAGACATATTTAGAGAAACATGTTGCATCTCTGTGCTTCCCCCTGCGCTGGCACACAAATTGCTGCCATGCGCAGGCACCCTTGCACCATGGTGCAAGGATGTCTGCGTCGTGGGAAGATTGTTTTTGTGCAGGAAGGGGCACCTTCCTGCACAGAGGCAATCAATTGGGGTGAATTCCTCTTCCTATGTGTGATGTCGAATGCAGTAGGTATTTGAAGAGGCAAAAAACGTGTCGAAATGAAAACATTTCTCCTTGTTGCGCCTCGGGAGGCTACCCCTAGGGTGGCATGGCATTCTGATGCATTTCCAGATTTACAATTGCTCATAATTCTTGACATGCATCAGTCGACATGGGTGTTGCGTGGGAACACCTAATGCAACACCAATGTCATGCTACTAACATGCAAAGTGTTGCATTAAAAGGGGCGATATTTACAAGCACAGGTAAAGCCACACAGGGTGGCTTTACCTGTGCTTGTAAATATCATGCAGCTGTTTACACCTCAGGTGCCTCACGCAACGTGAGGCTCTGGCGGCACAAAGGGCTTGTGAATCTGCCCCAGCGCTGAGGGACATGGCAGGGCTGTTTTGGCATATGCAAAGTGTGATTGGCATATGTAATTTACTTCCATTATGGATATGTGGGACTGGGTACAGGTCCCAATACATCATGATGCACACAGCAGACTGTGGCACAGGTAGATATATAGCTGACATCACCACCATGACCTATTACTCACATCTTTGCACTTCTTGTGACTTACCCATTGACTCCTGTTGATTTTCATATGCTGCACTGTCCTGTCCTGAGATTCCAGTCAACAACTCCTCCGGGATAACAGCTGCCACCCGCTCCTCCAGGGCATCTAAATCCTCCTGTTCTGCTGGGCTGCCTCCTCCTGTCTGCAATGCTGACTTGCGGTTTGCTGCTAGTTTTTCCTTTGTTATGTGTTTGCAGTCATGCCAGCACTTTTTGCAGTCAGGGACAGTCCTCTTTGCTTGTCCAAGTGGCAACTTTGAACTCACAAAGAGCTGGTGCTGATAATTGGTCACCTCAGTGACCAGTATTTCATTCACCTCTTGACTGAAGTTAGATTTGTGCTTCCTCTTTGCCTGGGTCTCTGCGTGTGCGTCAGGACTTTAGTTGATGTTGTTTATTTGAGTGTCTTGACTACTGCAGTGTGCTTCCTGCTCAATTGCAGACTCCTCTATGGTCCCCAAAAAGTTGGTTTTAGGGAGATGCGTCTTTTTTTTGTGCAGAATTGTTGCCGCTTCACGCAGTGGTGAGTGTCGCAGACTGCTCGAACTGGCGTTGCGTGACGCAATTCTGCCTTACGTTACTTTTTCAGCAGTTGCGTCAGGCTCACTTGCAGCAGTTTTGCGGCACCTACGTCAGTTCTTCTGACGCAGAATGCGGCGTTGTGCCACGGTCCGCCAAGATGTAAATATGGCGCAACCGTGGCGAATTGCATTAACGCAGTAACGGCGCATTGTTTTTGATGCATTGCTGCGCTGCACCAGCGATGCGTCACTTCTTGTAAATCTGCCCCATAGTATTTACTCTCAACACTCAACAAGTCGCACAGGAATTTATTATGGGGATCCTTGGAGTTTTAGAACAAGAAGAAGTAAATGTTGATGATTTATTAGGACTGAGTTACACATGGAACAATGACTGTGAAGATTGTTATTTTTCATCTACCACTCAAATAAACTCTGAACATTTTCTGTATTTAACATTACCTGATTCAAAACTGTGCCTTTTGACAGATTGATGAAATGGGCTTGCCCAAATTGCAGATCAGAATTTATTTCTCCTTTTATTCTAGGAACAACTGGAAAATACCTTATACTAATGCTACAACGATGCAGAACAGATGGATCTAAATTGGAAACTGAAATTACAAACTTCAACGCTGGACAAATATCAATTTCTGGAAGAACTTATACTACTTTGGCTATTATCTTTCACGAAGAACTTAATATAACATCTGGACACTACAGTCTACAGAATCTATTTAAAGATTGAAACTGGATGGATAGAATGCAATGATAGCAACATTAAATTCAAACCAAAACTTCCTTTCAAGCTACCAAACTCTTATCTTTTGTTTCTTCAACCAAAGTTCTAAAAAGGAATTCTAGGGGAAAAGTAGTGTGCAGTGTTTTTTTATATGTGGGTCATCAGTGTTTTAGACATTATTCTGCCTATCAGTGGTGATGTCTTTGAAAAGTTCTCCAAAATTCTAGAGTCCTTTTATCTTCCACAAAGGAGTTAATATAACATCTAAATACAACAGTCTCTAATTAAAGTGTGAAACTGAAGGCTAGATGTATGACCATTTTGAGAGTGCAAAATCCGTCGCAAAACGATTTGCGCATGCAAAAATGGTTGTGCGCAATGTACGAAAGGAACTCGCAAATTTCAAAATTGTGATGCGAACGAATATCGACTCGCAAAAAATGCGACCGGTGTTTGCATTCTGAAAATAGCGACTTGCAATTTGCGAGTCGCAAATTAAAATGTACAGACCATTGGCAAAAACAAAATTTCGCAAATTGGCCCATTTGTGCATGCAATTTACCACTAATCAGAACCAGGTGGTAAACAGGCCCAACCTATAAAAACTGGCCCAGAATGCATCTGAAATCTTTCCACAATGGCTGGCCTGTACGTGATAGCGAGGAGGATGCGGATACTGGCTACTCGGCAGAGACAGGAGAGGATTTTCAGAGTCAGGCTGACATTGTTTGAGAGACAGAGGAAGAGATTTATGACCAGTATAGGCTGAGTAGCACTGTCATCCTAGACCTCATAGACACCTTGAAGCCACAATTGGAAAGCAGAACCATGCGCAGCAATGCAGTCCCCACAGATGTGCAGGTGTTGTGCTCCCTCCACCTATTGGCCACTGGTAGCTTCCAAGATGTCATTGCAGTGGCCGGAGGGGTGTCGCAGAGTGCGCTTTTGTGTTTCTTACACAATTTCCTAGATGCCATGCTACACCACATCCATCAACACATCTACCTGCCCAGGAATGGAGAGGTGGAGGTGTGGTGCAGCGGCCAGGGCAGCTGACTTCGGAGCACAGGGGTCACGGTTCGATCCCTGGCTCCGGCGGCAGCTCAGCTCAGCATCCTGTGACTCTGGGCAATAGCTCACTTAATTTCCACAACGGCCCCCAGCGCCTTGAGACCCGTAAGGGTGAGTAGTTCGCGCTTTACAAATACGGATTTAGATTTTAGATTTAGGAATGATAAGGAACTTGAAAATACAAAACTGCAATTTTATAGAATAGCAAGGTTTCCCAAGGTCATAGGGTGCATAGATGGGACCCATGTGCCCATATGTCCCCCCTCAAGCATAGAATACATATTCCGTAATAGGAAAAGCACACATTCCTTCAACATCCAAGTTGTCTGTGATGCAAACAACATCATCACAGACATTGTTGCCAAATATCCTGGAAGCACCCATGACTCATACATCTTCAGACACACTGGCATATACCAGAAATTAGAAAGAGGTGCCTTTGATGAAGGATACCTACTAGGTACTGAATCTTCATGCCCACAGTGAAATGTATTTGCACTTTAAAGTCTGTCTGCATGTTGTCTCACCATCATAAATCTCCCCCCAGGTGACAGTGCGTATGTCCTGCGTCCATGGATCCTCACACCGTACCTGTCTCCCAGCAACGCACCTGAAAGGTGGTACAACATGGCACATAGACGCACCAGGTCAGTCATTGATCACAAATTTGGCATCCTAAAATCACGAATCCACTGTCTTCACAAGTGTGGCAGAGCCTTGCAGTATGCGCCTGAGACAGTCTGCAAAACTGTGGCAACCTGTGCCATGCTCCACAACATTGCCTGCAGGCGTGGCTTGACCATGGAGATGTCTGATTCAGACTCAGGAGATGAAGACCCTGGCCCACCAGCCCAACAGCCAAGCGAGGAAAGCTCAGCAGTAGAGGGGAGAAGGCGCAGGGACCACATAGCCAGACATTATTTTTCAATGTATGTCATAACCTTTGACACTCTACACACCACAAATGACACTACAAAATGTGAACTTAACAATTTGAATTTCCCTTTATTTGAAGGGCATGTCAATAAACAATGCTGGGCAACCTGTCCATCTCAATCCACATAACCAAATGAAAGTATAAATGTCATGTGGTTACTGCACCACCAAAAATAAACAAACAGGCACATTTGTGTAAAAAATCATTTCTTGCCTCTACATCCGGCATGTGGGGGTCTGGCACTTGGGATTAGTGGCTGCTGACTTCAGCTTCGCCGCTGCATAGGTGTTTCTGCAGTAGAGACACTGCTGCGGCTGGACACCTCACTGTCTGTTATCTTTGTGGCTCCTCCAGTAGCAATCATGTTTGTTTGGATTGCCTCCACTTCAGCTGTTATTTGTTGCAGCCCTCATGCAACGTCACCACTGTAGTGGCCCATTCCTATCTGCAGAGCCAGGGTGCACCTGGTGTGCTGTGTTATTGCCGTTGCCAGCCTACCGATTGCCCTGGTCATTGAGCCCATTCTGTGTGCCTGGCTGCGCTCTATTCTCCTCTGCTGCCCTCTCTTCTCAGCCAACTCTGTGCACAGCTGCCCAATAGCCCCTGTAAGGGCATCAAATTTCCCCTCAATGCAAGGCTGGTTTTCAGCCATTTGTTGTGTAATGTTTAGGAACCCCTGGCTCGGCTTCGAATTGATCAACCTAATCTTTTTTTGTTGCAGGTGCTGAACCTTCAACATGGCTTGCTCCAGGCTACCAAACACCGCCTGAGTGGCTGCTCCAGTATGGGTGGGAGTGTGCATCCTAGCTTGAAGCCGCCTTCCTGACTGCTGTGTCAGACGCAGAACCCGGATCCTGGTGCCCAGAGTGCGCTGAAATGGTGCTTGCTGCTGTGTTGCTGGTATGTCATGTGCTGGAGCCTGTGATGACCTGTATGCAGCACTTGCCTGGACATTTGAAGTACTTGGCTCAATTGCTGTTCCCTCATCCTGCCCTTCCTCCATCTGGACCTGCTCCTCCTGTGCGTCACTATTATCTGCCCTTGGCTCTCCTCCCAGAGGTGTATCTATGTTACAAAAGGGGAAATAAAGAAACAAAATCTGAGTAACTATCTCAGTGCTGGTGCTATATTCTTCAGCGCATGTCAGTCCCTAACTGCACTGTTTATGTCACATACTACATTTCCCATAATGCACCAACTGTGACTTTTGGATCATGTAGATGGAGCATGTAGATGCAGTTGGTTCTGGGTGTGTGGGATGCATGTGGGGAGAAGGTGTTTGGTTGACATACTAATATGGCACACATTTCACACTTACCAGTGGGTGGTGGAGGTTGAGATGTGTTGAGGGTCCCACATCCCACTACTGCCTCTCTCTCCAGGGTACTTTCCACCATTGCCTCTGCTGCTGAATGTTCTGAAAAATTGGATGGCCCTCCTCTTGTTCCTTGTACTTCACACAGCTGTGCTGCCACCCTCTCCTTGGCCCTGGAGCGCAGGTCATACCACCTTTACTTTATGTCGTCCAGGGACCGGTCAGCAACACCCAGGGCATTTATGCGCAGCTGAATCTCTCTCCAGATTTTCCTTTTCTCAGACTCTGGGACAGTATGTGATAACCTCCCAAACAGCTGCTCGTGGTTGTTGCAGCATTCTTCAACTAGTATGTCCAGTTCCTTCTCTGAGAATTTGAGTTTGTGCAGCCGCTCCTTCCCTGCCTTCTCACTGGACTTGCTGGACATCTTGGTTTTCTTTGGTTAGCTGGTTTGAAGTGTTGGACTGTGCTGCTGCACCTTACCATGTGTTTTCAATTTTGTTCAGGATTCTCCAGGGACACCGCTTCCTGTTTCAGGGTCCTTCTGCTCCCCCAGGAAGTGTTTTTGCTTTTTTTTTTTATCGCAGTTGCTATTTGCGCATGCAAAATGCCCTTTTCTGCCGCGTATGCTGTTTGCGTACGCTAAACTGGCTGTTCCACCGTGAATGCTATCTGCGTGTACTTAGCGAGTCAAAATTTGCCTCCTCGCTAAATTGCGATGCGAGCCATTTGCGACTTGCAAATTGGGGACCGGTTGGGTACGTACATTGATTTTTGCAACTCACAAATTGCAACTCGGTATTTGGCGCAAATTGTGAGTTGCAAATTCAGGCGGTCGTACATCTGAGCCTGAATGCACACAATTCAATCACAACAACATTAAATTGAAACCAAAACTGTCTTTCAAACTACAAAATTGTCACCTTTTGCTTCTTCAACAAAACTTCTATGAACTATGTGCGAAAAAAAGTTATGTATGGGATTTTGTCTACATGGACCATTAATGTTTTAGACATCATTTGTCATACTAGGGGTGATGTTTTCAAAAGGATATCCAAATTTCAAGTGTGGTTTATATTTATTAGTAGTTTTGTACCAGGTATAACAATAAAACCAATATTTTTAAGATAGTTTTTTAGATTACTGTAGTTACTGTAGGTGAAACAACTGATTAATGAATTGTAGTGAGTGGAATGCATAGTGTCACTTACTTATAGTGATATACTGTGCAGTTTTTTTTTTTTTTCCCCTGTTCAATGATGAAGCTTCAAACAGTACATCATTTATGGTACACAAATATGAAAGTTGAGAACAGTAAAAAAGGGAAAATTAAATGGTTTACTTTATTGCAATATACTGTTACAGCATAAGCAATGTGCACTGTTATGTTTCTGCAGTTTTTTAAATGAAATACTTTATCTTCTTTTTCTTTTTCAATAGTGGTTGGAGTGCTGCGTCTTTAGATGTCTCAAGATACTCATTGTGCCACACAAATATTTCTTAGACATAACCCTGGAGAGTGTTTTATGCATAAAGACCACTTTGCATGCTTTTCCACAACTTTGTTTTGTCCATTTCTAAGTAATTTCTTTCTATGTAGTTCAGAAAACTTACACTGTAAAACTATACACCAAGATAGAGTCACTCACCCATTCAACCGCTAACACACCTACTAACTCACTGAAACAGTCAGTAACACACCAACTTGCTTACGAATACATCTACTTCTATATGATCTCACTTACCCATACAAATATTCACACACTTAGTTACTTGCTAATACATGTACCAAAACATGCACTCGCTCACCTACACAGTAACTTATACAACCAGTCAGCCATTCATACAATCACTACCATACTTAATCTCTCTCCCATGTAACTACTGATACACCCTATCACTCACCCATACAGCTAGAAAGACATTCACTCACTCCTGTAAACAGTCATGCATACACTTACTAACTTACCTAAACTGCTACTAATGCAGTCAGTCAGTTGCTTATACAGCTACTTTCACACATATTCAATATTACATACAGGCACTGACTAAATCACCTACTTACCTGTACAGGCATGCCCATAGACACTTACGTGTTTTGGTAGTGCGAGGGTGGGTGGTACTCCACTGCCGCATCCCTGCATTGCCGGAACTTGCTGCCAACCCCACCAGATTACAAGTTATTTGTAGTCTGGCAGGCAGGGGGCATGGCATTTCCAGGATGGAGCCTCTTTCAGTGGCTGTGGTGCCTTTGGAAACAGCACTACAATGGGAACGCCTAACAAGGTTACTGCATGGCATGGACTGAAAAGTTCATGCTGTGCAGGAACTGTTGTGCATTCACAGAGGGGGCACATGTTTTGCCCCCCTGTGTGCATGCATAAGTGGAGGAGGCACAGGAGTCTCTCTAGGGCCCCCTTTGTTTCCTCTCCAACAGGGTTAACATGGAGGAGGAATGTCTCCGCCGGCAGGGAGGAAACTAGTAATATGCTTGGCAGGACCGCGACAGTCCCACCAAGCATATTGCAGCCTCTGATCACAACGCCATCTCAAGAGAATGGCATTTCCCTGGCAGCAGCGGCAGTCCCAGGGAGGTCCGACCGCCCAACTTGCAATGAACTGCCACCTTAGTGCAACCAAATGTCTGGCACTCCTCGGACTGCCAGACTCGTAATCGGGAACTTAGAGTCTGATTACAAGTTTGGAGGTGTGGGAGCAGACTGCCACACCGGGGGCCCGCTCCCACACTGCTAAATCTGTGGTCTCACCACCTGCCAGATTACAAGTTTCCCCTTGTCTGATGGGCTGTTTTTGACGGTCCCACAGCAATGCCTATGAAAATGGGCACCGAAATGGGAATGCCCCAAAAAGTTCCTGCACAGCAAGGACTGTAAAGTCCATGCCATGCAGGAACTGGGGTGCATGCACACAGGGGGGCACATGTTATGTCCCCCTGCATGCATGCCCATGGGCAACAGGACTGCAAGCCTTTCTCTGGAGGAAAGACCACCATGACACCGCTGGTGGTCCTGAAGCTCAAAATATGCATGTCGGTGCCACAGCAGCACCACCAGCATATTACTGAGGACCTGACTGCCGCACCACTGCCAGTGAACGGCGGTTGCCTGGCAGCTGCGGCGGTGCAATGGCGGTCTGACTGCCAACCTGTAATGGCGTGGTCGGACCGCTGGTGCGGTGGTGGCTGGACTGCCACTGCCGCACCCCGTGAGTCTGGCGGTCCTTGGACTGCCAGACTCGTAATTAGGCCTTAGTCACTTTTACAGCCACTCACACACCCACTTACTCACCTATGTAGATACTCACACACCCATTCACACACAGACACAGACTATGACACAACCAGTCACACACTGTTGTGCACATTATCACACCCAGTAGGTAACACACACGAGGGGTTCCTCATGTACTAATTCCCGCATTTATTTTAGTACATGAGGAACCCCTCGTGTGTGTTACCTACCGGGTACTGTGCAGCCTGGTTAGTCTACAGTTCTGGGTAAGTCCTTCTGCTCTCTGCTACGTTTTATTTTTGCCACAAGGGCTGAAGTTCACGCAAGTTCACCCTGCGCAGTCACCGTGTGGCACTCTGTTTTTAACTGGTTTTAACTGTTTTATGCTCACCACATTATCTAGAGAGTCAGTTCATCACAGGGAATACGAGAGCATTCACCCACCACTGTGTTATTACATTCATCAATTTGATTTATTCTCTCCTTACAGGTAGTTCCAGTACTACCAGGTATCCGACGAGTTAGTCCTATGGTTGATGTGAGTGTACCGCCACAACACCATTTTAGTTTTAGTTGTAGATAGTATACCCCTCGCTTTGGTCCTGAGGAATCGCCCGAAGATTATTCAATTGGCGAGAAACATGTTGACCGACCACGTATAAGAGTGCCACTATCTGAGACATAATCTCAGCTCAGCACCTTATACTTTTGTTTTTATTTAGGGTAGGAGACCCTTTGATTAAAGTTGTTTTTGCAGGTACTCCCAACCCTATTTTACATTCACTCTAACATTTATCAACACACATTCATCTACACACACCAGGCCCCTCACCCCCACTTCACCATACAGCTGTTGGAAAAAGATCTCCGTTAAAGTGCCCCTACTATAGGGAGCCCGTCGGGTATTGCACCGCCGACCCGACGAGGAGCAGCCCGATGATGAAGCATGACACCCGACAGGGTGTGTGAGGGCATTAAAAAACCAATACATGGATTCCCAACCCTGAACCATTCTGGTCAGGTTGGTTTAATTTCCCTGTTCATTGACTCTCATCCTTGAGGAACAGCATATCTCTTTTGTCGAATACTTTCCTTGGGCCTTTATGCTGGACCTATCCAAAAGCCCTCTGTCCCCCCCTTTTGAATACTGATTTTGGCACGGGTACTCCCGTGGGACCTTCCTTGGTGGGTAAAACCTCCGCTGTCCCCCAATAGACCATCTTTACACGGCTTGAATTGAGCCAGTGTTTTTAGAGAATAAAATATCTCCAACCACCTAACTAGCACGCTTGAACCCCACACCATGGAGGGACAAGGTCTGAGCTATGGAGATGATATAGCAGCAGAGATATTGAGGGCACCATCTATTCTGGGAGCAGAAGGAGGTGCAGCAACAGGGAGCCAGTTGGAGGACTGGCAATCCCTTTCATCTATGAAAAGAGAATGGGTCAGGATTACCTTACATGGGGCCCTCATGACCGAATATCTGAGGGCCAATATTGCACCAAATGGGCTACTTATCAAGAACTTCCCTCGGATTTTCCTTGAGGATGGCGTATTTAAGACAGAATGGTCCCAAATTTCATGGAAATGTACACGGGACCTACTTATATTGATAATCAATACAGCCAAAAGACTAGCAGACGATCTATTGGCAAGGATCCAGATAGAAGAAAGTACTTTGAAAAGTGCCACCCCACAGACTAGCTTCAAATCAAAGCTGACAGAACTCAATAATGAAATTGCGGAACATAAGGAATACCTTATGAAACAAAAAGTAGCTAAACTACAGAAAGATATCCGCAGATTTGATAAGGAGAAAGTCTACCCTTACTTGAAACAGGATTTTGTTCCCCCAGAGACGAACAGCATCTCAGACACAAGCTCTAATTCCCCAGAAGGGGCTCATCCAGTAACAGTGATTCCAGCACAGAGAACTGGAATAACAACTATCCCAGGAGAGGTGGCCGACAAGGCTTTCAAGGGTTCCCCGTGCCACACTACCAGGGACCAGCATATTGGCAGTACCCCATGTTCCCTCAGGGCCCACTACCCTTTGGCCCTCCAGGCATGAGCCAACCTTTTTTAGGCAGAGGTTGGGGCAAAGGGCGTGGGCAAAGAAGAGGCAATCAACACGACAAGAGGGTACAATGGGAAGAACCACAACAACGTGTGGTGGAAACCCGGAGCATCACCAAGAAGAGAACCTGATTGTAAACCTATCTCCCAAATCTCTGACGGAGATAGAACACAGAGTCCTCCAAAAAGGGTTGGGGTTTGTACCCACCCCCAGGATAGATAAATTCAAACAACATTGTGAATTGCAGCAATTCTTTCGCAAAGTACGACTGAGAACTTTCTTTGACGGGACGACCTCCCGAGAGGTTAGTGATTCTGGCCTTCATAACCCTTCTACTTTTACCCCCAACACCAGTATGGTACCCAATGAGGTCATCACGTTTGAACAGGCTGTCCTTAAGGACTTGAAGAGGGAATCTGACAATAGACAACACTGTAACATCACCAATGAGGAGTTGGTGGCTGTCAGATCCCTGGCAAATGACACTTCCATCACGATCAAACAAGCCGACAAAGGCGGCGCCACAGTAATTATGGCTACTACTGACTATGACACTGAATGCTTAAGACAACTGAGCGACCGGCGGTACTACACCCCCATTACCAGTAGTCCAGTACCACGCCTTACCACGACTATAACTACGTTAGTCTATGCAGCCGAAACCCAAGGCTGGATAAGCAAGAAGGAAGCTGACTTCCTCATGAAAAAAGACCCCAGGACCCCCTATTTTTACATACTACCTAAAATCCATAAGGGGGTCACACCAGTACCTGGCCGTCCCATCGTATCCGGTATTGACTCCATACTGGAACCCTTGTCACAATTTTGTGACCATTTCTTGCAACCTTTGGTAAAACAAATACCATCCTACATACAAGATACCACTGATGTATTACGCCAAGTCTCGGAATTCCAGCCGACTAGCGACATTGATCTCCTCATCACTCTAGATGTTGAGGCGCTCTATATGAACATTCCACAGAGAGCAACCCTAGATGTGATAGAGGAGTTACTTAGCTCGGCACCTTGGGACTCCCCCACACCACCCAGCTTTATTCTTGAGTGCGCAACTTTGGCACTCACCGAGAAATTCTTTGAGTTCAGAGGACAGCTTCTACCACCAGACGCAAGGTACTTCCATGGGGAGTACCTTCGCTCCCAGTCTAGCCTGCCTGTATATGGCGGCCTTTGAGGGTGAGCTGATCTTCCATGATTCAAATCCATATCGGTCAAACATTCACCTATGGAAGAGATTCATAGACGACATCCTGATCCTCTGGTCAGGTGACGTGACATCCTGTGAACATTTCTGCGTGTGGATTAATACACTGAACGCATACCTGAGATTCACGAGCACCATCTCCCAGAATCAGATTCCATTCTTAGATCTCACGATCAAACTTGAAGAGGGCAGTTTGACCACCGCGATGTACAGAAAAGCAACAGATCGCAACAGTTTGCTGCTCTTCAGTAGTCATCACCCTCGTGCCTTGAAAGAAAATCTCCCCTTTGGGCATATTCTCAGGGTGAGAAGAAATTGCAGTAAAGTTGAGGATTACATAACTGAATCTGAAATACTGGCAAAAAAAACTGGCCTCGCGGCAATATCCCCCACGAACTATTGCCCTGAGCAGAAAGAGAGCTAGGAACAATAATCGTGAAGCGCTCCTAGAGCAGAGAGAAAAGACCCCCAGTGACACACTCACCTGTGTGACTACCTTCACACCGGGATCCAACAGACTGAGTAAAGTAATCAGGAAACACTGGGGAATACTCAACACTGGGCCCATGACACTGGATTTACCGCGCTTCGCTTTCAAACGCTCACGCAACTTGAAAGACATGCTAATTCACACCAGACCCACGACAGTCACACCAGCAGTCCAAAGAACTTTATGGGGTTTACCACCGGTGAAGGGACATTACCCCTGCGGGTCTTGTCTGGCGTGCGCTTCCACCTCGATATATAAATCCATTACTTTCTCCAACAGTTTTACTTGGGAGTTGCGGGCCCACACCAATTGCAACACATCAAATTGCATTTACTTGATCAACTGCCCCTGCAATCTACAATATGTAGGGATGACCACTTGTCCCATCAAGACACGTGTTGCTGAACACCGGAGCAACATCCGTTGTCAAAGAACCAACACGAAAATGTGCTCCCACTTTCTAGAACTACGTCACTCACCCGACTCATTAAGATGGTTGGTCCTTGAGACATTCACGAAAATCACCAAACATGCCCTCTTTTTGATTGAACAGAGATGGATACACCGATTATCCTCATACACCCAAGGATTGAATGACGATATACCTTGGAGTGCGCTGAGGATATGACCAACCACTGTTAATATTCGTGCCTCTAACCATTCAGGGCACTTTGTCCAAACCAACCAGTCATCCATCACAATGAGTGCACCTTGTACTATTCGATCCAGGTTTTTATGACCCACCCTCTATTAGAACACACTCCTCAGAGATGATACACTAAGTGGGCAACACTATACAGGTACCACTGAGTGATTTTATTGCTATCATTGATTATGAACGCTGAAACCATAAATGATCAGACTTTTGATACTGCAACCTTCTAATCTGCCTTATCACCTTACGACCAGCTATGCTCTTGAATACAACCTCCCGAGTTCACACACCAGGGGTATTATGTCATATACATTGTTAAGCCTACTTACTGACCCTTATCTCTGTTTTTTGAAGTGATATCATGATACACCATTCCAGTATGGCCGCCAATTCTCATACATATTGAACGACCACGTTTAAAGTTGGCCACTGTACCTGAGACAGACCGCAAGCCCTACCTCTAACATGGCCGCTGGGCTGGTTAGCACTACACACACAAGACCTCCCCACAACACAAACCACGCCCCCCGGAAGTGCTTGGCGGGACTAAATACGGTGCAGATTCACTCCACTCTACCACCCGGGCCCGGTAGGAGTGGGTAGGTCTAAAGACTTCGTGCTACGAGCACCAAAGTGAGTACTGCTAAATGTATAACTGCGTGTTGTATGTCTCTCTACCCCGTATGATTGTTAACTTTCGCCATCTTTTATCACTAACCCCTTGACCATTGCGGGTTTTTTATGGACATGCCCGGGTCATCTCAGGGGTGTAATGTATGGCCCCCTGCATCTGCTTCCACGTCTGAACATTAGATATACACGCATGACACCGCGTTCATTGTCTGGGTCACTCCATAAGCGGTATATATGGCTCCCCCTATTCACTTCCAATATTAGATGTACACACATGATGCCATGGTAATTAGTGTGTGTGACGGTCTTGCGGTCATCACGTTGGGCATTTAACCGTTAATCTCTAAATGACCCAGCCTCCTGACTGCTTAAGGCACACTGACTGAGCCTCAGTCATGCAGGATGCTATTATTCCCGCTAGACCTAGCCATTACGCTTTTATCTATCAAGCGTACCTACTTGATTCCACTGCTCTTACTAACAGCATTGACCTACAATAGAATCTGTGCTGTGGGAATATATTGCAGGCAGAATGTAAGCAGTACCTCCAAGATAAACGCAACCCTAATCATGATCTTGATGTGGCGGCAATGGTAAAGAAAAGAAATTAATTTGTGTTGACATTCGAGGTTTAATTGACCATGTAGGATAGGGAATTAGGAGTTTTTTCACTGAATTTTTGACTCCCTTTACATTTATTGCCACCCTTCAATGGGTTTTTTCCCCCTTCCCGCATTTATTTTAGTACATGAGGAACCCCTCGTGTGTGTTACCTACTGGGTACTGTGCAGCCTGGTTAGTCTACAGTTCTGGGTAAGTCCTTCTGCTCTCTGCTACGTTTTATTTTTGCCACAAGGGCTGAAGTTCACCCTGCGCACTCACCATGTGGCACTCTGTTTTTAACTGGTTTTAACTGTTTTATGCTCACCACATTATCTAGAGAGTCAGTTCATCACAGGGAATACGAGAGCATTCACCCACCACTGTGTTATTACATTCATCAATTTGATTTATTCTCTCCTTACAGGTAGTTCCAGTACTACCAGGTATCCGACGAGTTAGTCCTATGGTTGATGTGAGTGTACCGCCACAACACCATTCTAGTTTTAGTTGTAGATAGTATACCCCTCGCTTTGGTCCTGAGGAATCGCCCGAAGATTATTCAATTGGCGAGAAACATGTTGACCGACCACGTATAAGAGTGCCACTATCTGAGACATAATCTCAGCTCAGCACCTTATACTTTTGTTTTTATTTAGGGTAGGAGACCCTTTGATTAAAGTTGTTTTCGCAGGTACTCCCAACCCTATTTTACATTCACTCTAACATTTATCAACACACATTCATCTACACACACTAGGCCCCTCACCCCCACTTCACCATACGGCTGTTGGAAAAAGATCTCCGTTAAAGTGCCCCTACTATAGGGAGCCCGTCGGGTATTGCACCGCCGACCCGAGGAGGAGCAGCCCGATGATGAAGCATGACACCCGACAGGGTGTGTGAGGGCATTAAAAATCCAATACATGGATTCCCAACCCTGAACCATTCTGGTCAGGTTGGTTTAATTTCCCTGTTCATTGACTCTCATCCTTGAGGAACAGCATATCTCTTTTGTCGAATACTTTCCTTGGGCCTTTATGCTGGACCTATCCAAAAGCCCTCTGTCCCCCCCTTTTGAATACTGATTTTGGCACGGGTACTCCCGTGGGACCTTCCTTGGTGGGTAAAACCTGCGCTGTCCCCCAATAGACCATCTTTACACGGCTTGAATTGAGCCAGTGTTTTTAGAGCATAAAATATCTCCAACCACCTATCTAGCACGCTTGAACCCCACACCATGGAGGGACAAGGTCTGAGCTATGGAGATGATATAGCAGCAGAGATATTGAGGGCACCATCTATTCTGGGAGCAGAAGGAGGTGCAGCAACAGGGAGCCAGTTGGAGGACTGGCAATCCCTTTCATCTATGAAAAGAGAATGGGTCAGGATTACCTTACATGGGGCCCTCATGACCGAATATCTGAGGGCCAATATTGCACCAAATGGGCTACTTATCAAGAACTTCCCTCGGATTTTCCTTGAGGATGGCGTATTTAAGACAGAATGGTCCCAAATTTCATGGAAATGTACACGGGACCTACTTATATTGATAATCAATACAGCCAAAAGACTAGCAGACGATCTATTGGCAAGGATCCAGATAGCAGAAAGTACTTTGAAAAGTGCCACCCCACAGACTAGCTTCAAACCAAAGCTGACAGAACTCAATAATGAAATTGCGGAACATAAGGAATACCTTATGAAACAAAAAGTAGCTAAACTACAGAAAGATATCCGCAGATTTGATAAGTAGAAAGTCTACCCTTACTTGAAACAGGATTTTGTTCCCCCAGAGACGAACAGCATCTCAGACACAAGCTCTAATTCCACCAGAAGGGGCTCATCCAGTAACAGTGATTCCAGCACAGATAACTGGAATAACAACTATCCCAGGAGAGGTGGCCGACAAGGCTTTCAAGGGTTCCCCGTGCCACACTACCAGGGACCAGCATATTGGCAGTACCACATGTTCCCTCAGGGCCCACTACCCTTTGGACCTCCAGGCATGAGCCAACCTTTTTTAGGCAGAGGTTGGGGCAAAGGGCGTGGGCAAAGAAGAGGCAATCAACACGACAAGAGGGTACAATGGGAAGAACCACAACAACATGTGATGGAAACCCGGAGCATCACCAAGAAGAGAACCTGATTGTAAACCTATCTCCCAAATCTCTGACGGAGATAGAACACAGAGTCCTCCAAAAAGGGTTGGGGTTTGTACCCACCCCCAGGATAGATAAATTCAAACAACATTGTGAATTGCAGCAATTCTTTCGCAAAGTACGACTAAGAACTTTCTTTGACGGGACGACCTCCCGAGAGGTTAGTGATTCTGGCCTTCATAACCCTTCTACTTTTACCCCCAACACCAGTATGGTACCCAATGAGGTCATCACGTTTGAACAGGCTGTCCTTAAGGACTTGAAGGGGGAATCTGACAATAGACAACACTGTAACATCACCAATGAGGAGTTGGTGGCTGTCAGATCCCTGGCAAATGACACTTCCATCACGATCAAACAAGCCGACAAAGGCGGCGCCACAGTAATTATGGCTACTACTGACTATGACACTGAATGCTTAAGACAACTGAGCGACCGGCGGTACTACACCCCCATTACCAGTAGTCCAGTACCACGCCTTACCACGACTATAACTACGTTAGTCTATGCAGCCGAAACCCAAGGCTGGATAAGCAAGAAGGAAGCTGACTTCCTCATGAAAAAAGACCCCAGGACCCCCTATTTTTACATACTACCTAAAATCCATAAGGGGGTCACACCAGTACCTGGCCGTCCCATCGTATCCGGTATTGACTCCATACTGGAACCCTTGTCACAATTTTGTGACCATTTCTTGCAAACTTTGGTAAAACAAATACCATCCTACATACAAGATACCACTGATGTATTACGCCTAGTCTCGGAATTCCAGCCGACTAGCGACATTGATCTCCTCATCACTCTAGATGTTGAGGCGCTCTATACGAACATTCCACAGAGAGCAACCCTAGATGTGATAGAGGAGTTACTTAGCTCGGCACCTTGGGACTCCCCCACACCACCCAGCTTTATTCTTGAGTGCGCAACTTTGGCACTCACCGAGAACTTCTTTGAGTTCAGAGGACAGCTCTACCACCAGACGCAAGGTACTTCCATGGGGAGTACCTTCGCTCCCAGTCTAGCCTGCCTGTATATGGCGGCCTTTGAGGGTGAGCTGATCTTCCATGATTCAAATCCATATCGGTCAAACATTCACCTATGGAAGAGATTCATAGACGACATCCTGATCCTCTGGTCAGGTGACGTGACATCCTGTGAACATTTCTGCGTATGGATTAATACACTGAACGCATACCTGAGATTCACGAGCACCATCTCCCAGAATCAGATTCCATTCTTAGATCTCACGATCAAACTTGAAGAGGGCAGTTTGACCACCGCGATGTACAGAAAAGCAACAGATCGCAACAGTTTGCTGCTCTTCAGTAGTCATCACCCTCGTGCCTTGAAAGAAAATCTCCCCTTTGGGCAATTTCTCAGGGTGAGAAGAAATTGCAGTAAAGTTGAGGATTACATAACTGAATCTGAAATACTGGCAAAAAAACTGGCCTTGCGGCAATATCCCCACGAACTATTGCCCTGAGCAGAAAGAGAGCTAGGAACAATAATCGTGAAGCGCTCCTAGAGCAGAGAGAAAAGACCCCCAGTGACACACTCACCTGTGTGACTACCTTCACACCGGGATCCAACAGACTGAGTAAAGTAATCAGGAAACACTGGGGAATACTCAACACTGGGGCCATGACACTGGATTTACCGCGCTTCGCTTTCAAACGCTCACGCAACTTGAAAGACATGCTAATTCACACCAGACCCACGACAGTCACACCAGCAGTCCAAAGAACTTTATGGGGTTTACCACCGGTGAAGGGACATTACCCCTGCGGGTCTTGTCTGGCGTGCGCTTCCACCTCGATATATAAATCCATTACTTTCTCCAACAGTTTTACTTGGGAGTTGCGGGCCCACACCAATTGCAACACATCAAATTGCATTTACTTGATCAACTGCCCCTGCAATCTACAATATGTAGGGATGACCACTCGTCCCATCAAGACACGTGTTGCTGAACACCGGAGCAACATCCCTTGTCAAAGAACCAACACGAAAATGTGCTCCCACTTTCTAGAACTACGTCACTCACCCGACTCATTAAGATGGTTGGTCCTTGAGACATTCACGAAAATCACCAAACATGCCCTCTTTTTGATTGAACAGAGATGGATACACCGATTATCCTCACACACCCAAGGATTGAATGACGATATACCTTGGAGTGCGCTGAGGATATGACCAACCACTGTTAATATTCGTGCCTCTAACCATTCAGGGCACTTTGTCCAAACCAACCAGTCATCCATCACAATGAGTGCACCTTGTACTATTCGATCCAGGCTTTTATGACCCACCCTCTATTAGAACACACTCCTCAGAGATGATACACTAAGTGGGCAACACTATACAGGTACCACTGAGTGATTTTATTGCTATCATTGATTATGAACGCTGAAACCATAAATGATCAGACTTTTGATACTGCAACCTTCTAATCTGCCTTATCACCTTACGACCAGCTATGCTCTTGAATACAACCTCCCGAGTTCACACACCAGGGGTATTATGTCATATACATTGTTAAGCCTACTTACTGACCCTTATCTCTGTTTTTTGAAGTGATATCATGATACACCATTCCAGTATGGCCGCCAATTCTCATACATATTGAACGACCACGTTTAAAGTTGGCCACTGTACCTGAGACAGACCGCAAGCCCTACCTCTAACATGGCCGCTGGGCTGGTTAGCACTACACACACAAGACCTCCCCACAACACAAACCACGCCCCCCGGAAGTGCTTGGTGGGACTAAATACGGTGCAGATTCACTCCACTCTACCACCCGGGCCCGGTAGGAGTGGGTAGGTCTAAAGACTTCGTGCTACGAGCACCAAAGTGAGTACTGCTAAATGTATAACTGCGTGTTGTATGTCTCTCTACCCCGTATGATTGTTAACTTTCGCCATCTTTTATCACTAACCCCTTGACCATTGCGGGTTTTTTATGGACATGCCCGGGTCATCTCAGGGGTGTAATGTATGGCCCCCTGCATCTGCTTCCACGTCTGAACATTAGATATACACGCATGACGCCGCGTTCATTGTCTGGGTCACTCCATAAGCGGTATATATGGCTCCCCCTATTCACTTCCAATATTAGATGTATACACATGATGCCATGGTAATTAGTGTGTGTGACGGTCTTGCGGTCATCACGTTGGGCATTTAACCGTTAATCTCTAAATGACCCAGCCTCCTGACTGCTTAAGGCACACTGACTGAGCCTCAGTCACGCAGGATGCTATTATTCCCGCTAGACCTAGCCATTACGCTTTTATCTATCAAGCGTACCTACTTGATTCCACTGCTCTTACTAACAGCATTGACCTACAATAGAATCTGTGCTGTGGGAATATATTGCAGGCAGAATGTAAGCAGTACCTCCAAGATAAACGCAACCCTAATCATGATCTTGATGTGGCGGCAATGGTAAAGAAAAGAAATTAATTTGTGTTGACATTCGAGGTTTAATTGACCATGTAGGATAGGGAATTAGGAGTTTTTTCACTGAATTTTTACTCCTTTACATTTATTGCCACCCTTCAATGGGTTTTTTCCCCCTTCCCGCATTTATTTTAGTACATGAGGAACCCCTCGTGTGTGTTACCTACTGGGTACTGTGCAGCCTGGTTAGTCTACAGTTCTGGGTAAGTCCTTCTGCTCTCTGCTACGTTTTATTTTTGCCACAAGGGCTGAAGTTCACGCAAGTTCACCCTGCGCACTCACCGTGTGGCACTCTGTTTTTAACTGGTTTTAACTGTTTTATGCTCACCACATTATCTAGAGAGTCAGTTCATCACAGGGAATACGAGAGCATTCACCCACCACTGTGTTATTACATTCATCAATTTGATTTATTCTCTCCTTACAGGTAGTTCCAGTACTACCAGGTATCCGACGAGTTAGTCCTATGGTTGATGTGAGTGTACCGCCACAACACCATTTTAGTTTTAGTTGTAGATAGTATACCCCTCGCTTTGGTCCTGAGGAATCGCCCGAAGACTATTCAATTGGCGAGAAACATGTTGACCGACCACATATAAGAGTGCCACTATCTGAGACATAATCTCAGCTCAGCACCTTATACTTTTGTTTTTATTTAGGGTAGGAGACCCTTTGATTAAAGTTGTTTTCGCAGGTACTCCCAACCCTATTTTACATTCACTCGAACATTTATCAACACACATTCATCTACACACACCAGGCCCCTCACCCCCACTTCACCATACGGCTGTTGGAAAAAGATCTCCGTTAAAGTGCCCCTACTATAGGGAGCCCATCGGGTATTGCACCGCCGACCCGACGAGGAGCAGCCCGATGATGAAGCATGACACCCGACAGGGTGTGTGAGGGCATTAAAAATCCAATACATGGATTCCCAACCTTGAACCATTCTGGTCAGGTTGGTTTAATTTCCCTGTTCATTTACTCTCATCCTTGAGGAACAGCATATCTCTTTTGTCGAATACTTTCCTTGGGCCTTTATGCTGGACCTATCCAAAAGCCCTCTGTCCCCCCCTTTTGAATACCAAGTTTTTAAATGGGACAACATGCTTGTAGTGACACATGAATATGTTTTCAACATTCCCCTCAAAAGAGTTTTTTCACATAAGGAGCTCTTTACATATTTTGCTACAGTTTTTTTTCCCTGAGGGGATTGTGAAGAAATGACACGTCATGGACTGGCACTTTGGAGGCGGTTCTTCATCTGAAGAGTCTCCTGCCCCTGAATTCCTCTAGAGGCCATTTTATGTAAGATGTTGGGAAAAAAAGAACTCAAAAGGGAGTTGTAGCAGTGCAATATAAAGGACATCTGCAAATATGCTTCCGATATCTGCACTGGAAGTACGAAAAAGAGGAAACTGGGTGGGAACATCCTCTGAAACATTACTAAGAAGTGTCTTGTCCAATAAAATCTCTTTGTTACATAGTCACATGATATTTGCGAATGCCAACTTCATCGCGAAAAGGGCCATTGCCGCAAAAGTGGCAAAGCGAATTATAAAGTGTTTACAATAAAATTACTTACAGAAATGAAAGTTTATATATTATATTAGTAAACTACTGATCTCAAACATCAATTACAATATGTGTATATATGTGCTTTACAAATATGTAATGCAACATTTTACGACAAATTTGTGAATAATAAAATATTGAACAAAAAGACATTGAGCAAACCACTAAAAAAACTCCTCAATAAAACAGTTTTTATCCTTAAACATTTGTGCACAATATCTTATACAGTAGTAGTTCAACATGGTAAAATTTTGTAGAAGCCTCAAGCGATAAACATTGGTGATATGAATCATCTCCTGGCATATTTCCTAGTGTGACAAGCACTTTTCATTTTTTTCCGGAGTTTTATATGGCACAAACGTGACCAGAACGTATCAGAGTAGTTTACATGAGCACCAGTTGTGTTACAGACGGACACATTCATTTTGTTAGGCATGAGGAGATTAAGTGATTTGCCCCGAATCACAAGATGTTGAGCGTCCCTGCCGAGACTCAAACCCAGTTTAGAGGTCGACCGCTCTAGCCATCAGGCTACATCCTCTCCCCTTTTACTTTAGTAAAATGCATTCTCTACACATTTTCCACCTATTTTAAAGAAGGATTGTTGATAAAAAAAAATATAATCACTTCTACAAAAACAAAGAACCACTTACTTGACTTAACAACTAAGCATAGTAATGTTTTACAAATGCCCACAGCAAACCAAAGAAGTCACTATTCTGTAATGCTCTAATGAGGATTACTTTCTGTAGCTCTCTGACTAAAGACAAACCTCTAGGGAGGACCAAAACGAACTCACAATCTGCTTCCCGTTCTTCACTCCACTGTCATAGGTGCTCGTTAGGGTGGATGCGCAGGCCTCGCTGTACCAAGGAACTTTCCCATTCTCTGTTGCGCTGCCCATAGAAAGTGTGTAGATGCTGTTGGTGTAACCATCACAATTGCAGTTGTCATAGTGAAAGCTGCCATTCCCAGATACCTAAATAAAGATGGAGCCCAGGCCACCTCTCCCCTAGAGAACACAAAAAGCAATTAACCAGTGTGGGAATAGAGACAGTATGGAATCCAGAGAGATGCCCTTCACACTGGGATTTAGAACTCAGTTTGGGAACAATGAAGATGTGGTGAACAAAAACTGCAGTACACAAGGTATATATGTATGTATCTTTGCATGTATGTATGTAGAAGTGTTTGTAGCTAGAGATCACTGAAACGCTGAGCAAAAGTGGTAGCCCTGAAATACAATTCAGGATCATTTACAATGAAACAGCATGCTTGTGGGTGAAGACTCCTATAGTGTGGAGATGTACATGTCTCTGAAGAGGTGGCTCCTTTCACAATCACAGTAGGCTTGTGGTGCAAGTCTCAGTAAGGGACCAGAGGGGAAATAGTTTACTAGAGGGGTTACACTGCATGCTGTGATTCAGTGCATATGCTATAAGCCACAGCTGCCGTGCAGACTGGTTCGGGGTCAGTTTGAATACAGAGAATAAGAATCAAGCCAGTCTTGCAGTGAGCACTGAGAACCAGAGCTCAGTTGAGAACAATGCACCTGTATGCCAAGGATGAAGTGGGTGCTACAATGTACAGCACAGTTTGTGAATGGAGGAGAAGCTGTCAGCAAGGGCTTCAGCCTGCACTATGAATAGGACCTTGTCTGGGATCAAGGGAGAAGATCCAAGCTATATACTAGTGCACATGCCGATTCAAGGCTCAGATTGTGACAAAGGAGCAGCAATGGGCCAGGTCTGTATAAGCACTGAAAATGTAGGGTTTTAGTACAAGTTTTGGGGTGATTTGTCAACTGGGAGCTGGTTGGGGGTGGGGGTTGTCTTTTCAGTGCATTTCTAAGGTTTTTTAATTCTATTTCCTAACTATAGCGTCCCTGTAACCTTTAGTTTTTTCAATGAAAATATATAGAGATATTGCTCTACCTTTTTGGGGAAATGTGTGGTTCTCCCAGTGGGCAATCATGGCAGGGTGTCAGACCAGGTGCAAGAGGGCCAACTCCCTGACAATTTCATTGTTTTCTTCAAAACTGTTTTTTTACATTTTATATTTCCCTGGGGGCGCAGCTGCCCCCCCCCCCAGGGAGAAAATAATCTTCTTTAAAAAAAAGATATTCATCCTCCACATGGGGGATGGCCCATTGCCCCAAGAGCCGACCCCCTTACAAAATCTCTGGTGGCCAAGTGGATTTCCTGGTTGTGGATTGCGGCGTGATCTCAATCCACAGCTGGGAAGCCATTTCAGGGAGTCTTTGTTTGAAAAGGTGGCTTCTTCCCTTTCAAACGAGGCCTACTTGAAACCAGGGGAGACCTTTTTGGGTATTTTATTCCCCACCGGATTAAGAGAGGAAGCTTACCTGCCCCTGGAATTTACTCAGGTGGGGAATATGTGACTTTAGCAGGCCTTTCAGTGTTCTAAAGTCACAGATGGTCAGGAAGGTGGGTGGGGGTTGATGCAGAAGTGATTCCACATCTTTCCTACCCTTTAAAAAAAAAAGGAATCCTCCAGTGCAAGCACTGGATGATCATTTTCTGCCCTCTCCAGTGCCTACCGTTGGCTGACAGACACACTTGGGAGGGTGTGCGAGTGTCGGCCACTGGTAGACACCCGCACCTAAAGGGTTATTGTTCTATTCCACCCACAACTGGTGGTTGAAAACATTCTTCAAAACAAAGAGAAACTTTTAAGTCAAGCTTTCACAACTCTCTTCAGTTTAGTGCACACTGAAAAATACATGTGTAATATGAATGGATTTATACATGATTTTGTTGATCAAGGTAATGTTGGTACACAGTTCACTTTGAATATGCAACAGGATAAATAGGAGTTTTTAATGTTAGTGCTAAATGTGTTAGAAAAGAGGGAATTGCAATTAATGACTTCTTTAAAACAAACTATTCTTGGAAGTATAAATGCATCAATTGGTATTTCGGCAGAGCAGATATTCAATTGGAGCAATTTGAGTACCTTACAGTGCCAGATTGCAAGTCAGTGGCTTTTGAAAAACTTTTGTAAAAGCTGTGCAGAATAACTGCTGTCCAGAATAGACATCGAATATACTGTCTACAATAGTTTTGAGGCACACATCAAAATATGTTATTCTCATGCTGCAAAGATGCAGAGCTGATGGCAATAAAATCAATACTATTATCACCAACTTTAAAGCTGGTCGAATATCAATTTATAGGAAAAGTTAAGCTGATGCCATTATTTTTCATCATGGACAGACAATCAATTCTGGCCACTACACAGTCTACCTTAAAAAGTAATGTGGCTGGACTGAATGTGATGACACAAGTCTTACAGTAAAGCATATGTTACCCTGGAAACTTCCAAATTCCTATCTCATATTTCTGGAAGTTCTAGAGAGAAATAATAAAAGTCTATGTACATATAAACAGACAGGAAGCATTAAATTTCATGTTCATTGTCGGAATAGTAGAAATTGGAGTTGTAATAAAGTAAATTAATCAGTATCATTGTTTATATTAGAAACATCTTACATCACTCTACTAATGATATTTTCTTGCAAATTAAAAATGTGAATTACTGTTTCTGCCTGTGCTTTCAAGAAACTCTTTTTTTAAAGTTGTTTGTTTGTTACATATAAAATATGTATTGTTTTGTATATCAACTTGATTTATTTTTTCTACACATTTCAATTATGGATTGCATTTTAATTAATTATTCAGACTGTACACACTTAGGGCCACATGCATCAAAGGAAAAACCGGTCGCAAACGGGCAGATTCTCAGAGTCTGCCCCTTTGCGACCGGTATTTTTGCATTTGGGATGCATCATCCCAAATGCAAAAATCGCAATTTAAGGAATCGCAAAATTTGCGATTACTTAAATTGCGATTGCATTTAAGAAATCGCAAATTGCGATTCTGTAAATGCAATGCATTAAACAAAATAATTTAGCGATTTCGCTAATAAGAATCGCAAATTACCATCAATCTAAAGTTGATGGTAATTTTCGATTTCTTTGAAAAATGCACTAAAGTGCATTTTTCAAAGTCACATGTTACACACACACATGCCCTTGGGGCATGTGTGTGTGCAACATGTGGTTAAATTGTAATTTCAAGGGTGCAACAGGGTATCCTTTTGGAACCCTTGCACCCTTGAAATTGCATGCGCAATTTGCGAGTACCTATTGGGTACTCGCAAATTGCGCATGCAATTCCCATTCATTCCTATGGGCCTCTGGGCCCATAGGAATGAATGGGAATCAATTCCTTAATTGCGACTCGCAATTTGCGAGTCGCAATTAAGGAATGTTTAGGAATCGCTATTTTTTTAGCGATTCCTACATGCATAGGCTTTTGCGATTCCATAATTGCGATTCCTTAATAATCGCAATTAAGGAATCGCAAAAAGCCTACCTTGATGCATGTGCCCCATAGCGGCATATTTACAAGCCCCTATCGTCAGCAGAACCTCACTTTATTTTACGTTGTGGTGGCGATATGGGCTTTGCCTTATTGCAAGGCAATGTTAAGCCACTTAACGTGGCTTAACGTTGCCTTGTAAATAAGGCACCCTTTTACGCTATACTTAGCATGAAAGGGGTAGGCAGTGGGTGTTGCAGTGGGCGTTCTTCCACAACAACCATTGATTTTGACGCTGCTCAATATTTACAAGAGTAGCGTAAATATGGGGCAGCGCCAAAATTAGAAACATGGAAAACCTGGTCTAAACAGAGCACGACAAGGAGAATTGCTTTATTTCTCCTTGTTCTTGCTGTTTTTATATGTGCTGTATTGTGCAGCATGCATAAAATCAGCAAATCGCCATGCATGATTATTTATGTGCAAGAAGGTGTCCCTTCCAGCACATAAACAATCATTTTAAAAATGACGAGTTGCAACTTCTATGTGTGCCGCACAAAGCAGCACACATAGAAGTTACAAATCGCCATTTAAGATTGTTTATGTGCAGGAAGGGACACCATCCTGCACATAAACAATCTTTCCCCAAAACGCAGGCACCCTTGCACTATGGTGCAAGAGTGCCTGCATTGGCACTAGGCACCTAAATTTAGTGCCAGCAGAGGGGGAAATGCAAGGTTGCACTGTATTGTTGTAAATACGGTGCAGCCCTGCATTTCAGAAGTGGCAGAGCACGGCGTTAAGCCAAGAAGGCTAATGCCGCTCTCCGCCAATTCTTTGTAAATATGTCCCGTAGTATTTTGCTGTATGTATATTTTAAACATTATATCAGTATATATTCAGTGTATATGCAATGTCTGAGAACAAAAACTTTTTGGGAGAAAGTGAAATAAATTAAATATTCACATTATACAAGTAACATAAATATACTAAAACTAAGTTAGTATGGTCTCTTCTTTTGTATTAAGATAGCAGGTGACATGAAAAATATCAGTCTCCTTCCACATCTTAGTTGAAACCATCCTCACCCTGAGAAGAATTCTCAGCTGAGACAGCAGTCTTTCTGCTCACTATACAATTCACACGCAGCAACAAAACAACAGTGTAAGTATATAGTGCACTCATTTATCACACTCTACTACATACACTCCTCATCCAAACACCTCTTACCCAGACAACATTATTAATTTATATTTTACTGTTACTCTTAATACTACTGTATTAGACAGTTATTCAAGCCTGAGGAAAGCTCTTAGAAGATAAATTACTCCCTCTACACTCATTAGCATGAACGCCCAACACCTTGAGAGGAGGTGTCATTGATAACACAATGTCTGTGTAGATCCTTCCACATATGTCCAATATACTGGGGAGATTTCCTATCAGATACAGCACTGTCTATCTCCATTCTTCTATGTACATCCATGATTGAACAGACAGTTTTCAACAGAAATACAAATTACTAACTAATCTGCAGCACATACAATCATTACATTATGGAGAGGGTTTATAGGAGATGTCACTATCTTGCCATACTCTACTATATACATTGTGAGTATACTGCAGAATAGTACTCTTTCAGAGAACTTGCTGTGAATGATCAACAAATGTCCCATGTGGCCCTGCAGCTGTTCTGTCTTGAGGTATATTATTTATTAAAAGCCCTCTCCTTGGTTATAGAACTTTATGTGTGGCTCAGTGGTAGAACACCGGTTAAGAGCCTACAATAACGTATATAGTTCTTAGTAGTGAGCTATAAGCCAGAGAGCACACATATAATTGTCTTCCAATACCCTACCATACATAGACATCATTCAGCAAAAAGGCTTTACTGCAGAGGGCAATCCCTCCCCACATTGAAGAGAATCAATAGCTCATATTTGTGATGGATGCAACAAGTTTTTTGTTACTAAATTCTAATTTCTGTGTTTCTGTATATCTATTTGGCATTGAAAACATTCTAACATATTCTAGTCCTATCTTTTAATATACTTAAAGATGTTCTGCCTTGGTCTATACTACTTCATAAAAGGCCTCTTGTTTCTTATAATACATTGCGTGTAGTCAGCTCTATAACATTTATTCAAGGTCTAGAACAACTGGTATAGTCCTCATTAGTTGGCTAGAAACCAGAGAGTGGAGAAATAAATCTCTTGCAAACAGTATGACACACAGCCATCATGCAACTGAAAGCCCTTACTACAGAAGCATGTCCTTCTCCACAATCTACAAGAGGCAACTGTTTTCTTACAGTGACCAGTTTGTAGAGAGGTGAGTTCCTTTTTTACACTCTAACTGTACAGTCATTTCATAAGGATGGGATTTTACCATAGAGCACCACTTGTTGACATTTAATTATATACACCTATCATGCACAGAAAGACTATAAGCAGAGAACCTGATCTTTCATCACACGCTATTATGCTATCATATCTCCGAATAGTGAGGTTTTAGCAGGCAGTGCAGTCATTTCTCATGGAAGGGCATTGTCTTTGGAAGAAATGTGTGTAACCAAGATTCCTCCTTTCCCCATCCTAGTTTGTTTAACTTGGAAATAAAATTTCAAATTATGTTTAAAAAGCCCTTCCGAGAACATCTGAAGAATAGATCAGTGTATGTATAGGCATCATACAAGGGAGAGATCTTAGCAGAGAACCCAGTCCCTACTTGCACGCTTCTCTGTAGTATTTGTGCCAGATGATAATTCATCACTTTTCTTTAACTCTGTTGTAGCCAACCTACTGGGTGCATTGAACCCATACAACAGCACATTCCAGTGGTGCCAAAGAATATTGTCTGTGTGTGCCATGGAAAGATTTGTTGTGGTACTACATACATGTCACTGTCCTTGATCAGACTTTTTTAGCTTCTTTCAGATTTGTAAAACATTCCTAAAGCAAAGATTCCTTGGTGGCCTTTGGAGGCTCAAATACTGAAACCAGCTGTAGATGTGAACTAGGGGTGGGCGGAGTTTGCAGAGTTGTACTATGCGGAATTCCGCAGTCATACAAAAACTCAGTTGAATTCCGCAGAGTTCCGAGAGTGGGCGGAGTTCCCTAATTGTATTTGTCAAGCAATCAAAGTCATTTCAGGGAAACTTCCCTTGATCTATAAGCACCTGTGGTTGTACATGACTGCAAGTTGTGTTGAAATCTCCAGTTTAAAATCACGTCATCAGAGCAGACAGTCAGCATTTGTGCATGCCCTGCATATTGGCTTTGCTGCTACTCTTTCGCGCCTCTTGCCCTGGCCCCTTACCTTTTTTCCCCCCTAGATGTTGCTGATGGAATGTAGATTTAATTAGACAGTTACAACAAATACATTGAAATTAATAAACCTTAACGTGATGCTCATCGGTGTCTTAAAACAATTTGTTTCGGTGCTATTTGAGATCAGCCTTATGGAAACAATGACACCGTATATTCGTGAATGAAGATCACATGCACAGTGGTTTGTAATCCTGGCTTTTGCAACATCACTTATGGGGTTAGGAAGATGAATGTCCATTGCTTTCATCCTCCCATGATTTACTAGGCTCTGGGTCTCTCCTGTCTAGAGCATCATGGGCTCGTTGTGGGTATGCTTCTTAATTTTCTTTTTAAATTTGGCCCCTTAGCTTGATTTGGGCGGCCGGAGGATGGTGTGTGGTCACTCACTGGCCAGGTCTGTGCAGTGGACGAGGCTGCAGAGTACCAGCAGGTGATGGGCAGCGTGAGCGAGAATGAGAGGGGGTGGAGCTCCACCCCGCAGGAGCTAAAAACAGAATCTGCAGCGTCATGACTCATGACCACCATTAGTGACTGACAGCACCTCACCTCCAAACTGGAACCGAAAGCCCAACACACTTCCAGATCGAGGCTTGAAACACATGCAGTTTTCACCCAGTGCAATAGGGGAATGGACTGGAGAGCATGACCGGCATGATGGATGAGGAATAAAGACCCCAGAAATACCAGGCTTTCTTTGAGTAAGTGGCTGTCCTTCCTCCTTCTACCGGTAAAAAGGACAATCTATGGAGCAGCCTGGCAAATTTTAAGCATGACTGAGCATGTGCACTGCTGACTGCTGGTAAACTCTGCTCTGCAAGGAGTGGGAGGATGTTTTTTTCCAAACTCTGCATTCAAGAGGAGCGTGAAGTCAAGTGACAAAAACTCTGTGGGTTTACCGCCCATCCTTAATGTGAACACACCCAAAGTATTTTCCCTCAATGAGGAAAGTAGAGTCTATACATCCTACAGTAATGTAAGACATTATTATTAACCAAACTAATGTCTGGAGTGTCTCTGCTCTGCGAACCTCGCAGAAGCTTAAAAATGTAGATAAGGTTATTGCAGGTTTGCAATATTGACTAATATACTTCCATTATGCCTGTTTCATTTAAACAGTAAGAACAAGCTTCTTTCAGTGTTTCCATTACATACTATTAAAAATTCAGTTACCAAAGATCAGTCTCGTGAGTGGACCACGAGAGTGAAATGGGAAGTTCTGCCTCCCCAGACTGCACACAGGGTTTATGTGCCTGATTCTTGCAAGCCTCTTGAGAGAGTCATCGTTTATAATTAAATGGAAATAAAAATGATATAGATAGCTCAATCACACCCTTCGTCACTATTTGCATTAAATACACATTCAACTAATGAATAACCTCCATATATAACAAAATAAAAGTGAATTAATAAGTATACGATCCGCGAGCTTCTTGTAAGAGGCCCACGAGCATCCTGCGACAGTAGAAACACACCCAGGGAAAAAATATTTGATTGGTTAACAATATTGCCATGAATTATTGAAGAGAGTGATCAGCCCTCTTTCCTCATTTAGGAGCAGCTCTTTGGTGTGGAAACATCTAAAGAGGCTTAGTAGTATCTTCTCTTCTAATTGTTCAGAACTTTGGTGAGAAGATAACATATCTTCATCTGATAGAGATAAACAAACACCAGCTATACCAATTGCATCCCCTAAGCCACCAAAGGAATCTATTGTGTGGCAATTCTTTGAAATGGCACCTGGAGGGAAGAAAGTGTCCGCAAAGCACATGAAGTGCAAATTGTACCATAATAAATTTATCAGAGGCATCAAGAAACAGTACAGTATGGGAACAATGGAGTTGTTGCGACACTTATGGGCAATGTATCCCCAACGTCTAGCTCGAGCAGAGATGCAGAGGAGTGCAGAGCTAGATGCTTTAACAGGTGCCTCTACGCCTGTTCAAGATGGCGAATTAGCACCATGTCAGGTTGTGACAAGTCAGGCTACAAACAAACCAGCCTACTTGACTAAAGTACTTTTCTGTTGTCTTTGCAAAAAAATCATTTTTTCTTCGGAGCAGAATGCAACAGCCCAGGACAAGCTGGCAGAAGAGGATAAATGCCCTCCTACGCATTAGATTTTTTTTTTAAGCCATACTTTATATCCAAGTTTAGAAACCCTTATTTTTCTGGCATCCTCATTTCTCCTTTCTACAAATTAAAAACAAACAAACAAAATAGTTACAAAAAATTATGAAAAATTCATAACTATTTCAAAAACAAAAAAGGGTCTTTTGAGAGTCACCTAATGTGGTATAAAGATAAATACAAGAATTTAAATTTCATATTTATGTCAGGTTCATTGGCATCTCTAGCACCCACGAGACTTTAGCAGGTTTTTTTTTAAAAAGGAAAACTTAAAATAGAAAAACAGTAGATAATGACACTATAGGGTTGCTCTGAGAAGAGCCTTTAACAGTTTTGTATTTTTTTTATTTTAAAACAGGATAGAACTAAGACATAATGCTTGTCAAATAATGTAAAAAAACTTTGAACAATATTTCCTTTAAAGAAACAGGAGAAAGAAGTTGGAAAAAATATTCTTCCAAAAGAAACCTATCGCTTATGGGGTCATTTACTCTCTTTTATGATCTTATTCGATGCAGCTCTACTGGACTCGAAAAAATTATCTGCTAACACAAGCAGCAGAAAAGAGCTTTTTTTAAGTATGCTGGATTATTATCTGCTTGAACAGTAAGCACCTGAGCAGGTACAGTGTCCCCAGGTTGAAAAGATGTTGAAGCTCCTTGTAGTGTCTTGTGAGTTAGAAATTACAGGACCCTTTTGGTTCCTGACAGACTCCATAGAACTCAGCTGTAAGTGTTCAGGTGTGGTTAATAGAATTCATGATTTAGAATGTTGAGTTCATGGTTCCACACTGAGGAATAAATATGTGTAATACCAAGCTTCATGTGTGGTGTAATCATTGACATGAACCGAGGCTTGGGAGAATGCTACAATTGGCAACGAGATAAGGGATTACGTAAACCCGACAACCCAATGAACCGAGAGTGCTCTCCTGGAGAGTTAGCCATGGTCCAGCAAACTGTTCGTGTGTGCTACGTGTGTCTCAGTCGAAGTGAAAATCAACGGTTGGCGTATATGGAGTCAAAGCGCTGTTCCAACCAGTGCAATGCCTGTGAAGAAATTGAAGGCCTTACAGAAAGTTTGTTTGTCATCAGCTAGAAATTTACTGGTAAATTCAAGACAAGAGATACTGTGCCGCAGCCTAACAGAGAGCCGTCATTCATACAGTACAACATCACTAAAGGCATCGACAACCAGGTACAGAGAAGTGCCAAAGGCAGTAATTGCCGAGTGCAAGGAAAAGCACAAAGAAACGCTAAAGGCAGTGACAACCAGGTACAGAAAGTGCAACAAGAGGCGACAGCCAGGTGCAAGAGAACGCTGTGAGTAGAAGCAGAGAAAACGCAGAAAAACATTAGAGGCGGCGATAACCAGAGGTATAGAGAATACAATAAAATGTCCCAGAACCGGAGTGAAGACAACCATCCAACCTCAGCACCACATACCAAATCCCAATCAGAAGCATGGAGTTTGTGCTTACGAAGCTGGTGAATCACATCAGGCTGACTGAAAGGCCGTGCAGCTTTTCAATAGCTGCTGAAAAGAGCACCAAATGTGGCACTACCGAAACCACAGCCTCCTGTTGATACCGCCAATAAGCTGAATATTGGCGAAAGATGGCTGCCTGGATCAAATTCTTCGATGATTTCATTGGAAGAGACAAATGACAAAAAGATCATTAAATATCTAAAGAATTTGGCTGCAGAAGGAGTTAAGGAAGTGATAAAGAAAATACCACATGGTGATGAAGTGACATACCATCAAATCAAAAAGGCATTAAACACCAAGTTCAATCCAATGCCAAATGTTGACTATGAAAGGTATATTTTCAGTCAGGAATGGCAGAAAGCTGGTGAAACGAATGACGAATTTGTCAAAAGACTTTATATGCTCATCAAACACTGTAAGTTCAATTAATTAAATGATGAAGAAGCCATATGCCTCAGAGATATAGATGGATGTTTGTCATATTCATTCAGATGCTGAATGCTGAGAGAAACACTTAGGGCCCGATTACGATGTCGCCAGGAAGGCCATCCAAGAGCCGTCTGGAGTCGGACCTTCCAACCGACTCATACTGGGATCCGGTTCTACCAAACGACGCATTACGATGCCCAAAACCCTTTACTTACCGAACAACTCATCACTCCGAATCTGTCTTAATTTTCCTAACGAGAAATATCCGGAAACACAGAATGGAGTCGTCCGGAGGCATTTCCCAGGCCGAATCCAATCTGACAAGTACTAAGCGTACTTCCCATGTGCCGAATTGGATGCCACAACCAACACGTCAGAGCATCCAGAAGGGGAGTATTCCAGATCTGATTCGCGCCACACCACAATTCCTGTGAACGAAATGGTGCAGCCATGTATCCCATCATGCACGTGATCCCCATACTCTACACCTACGAAGAATACTAACACCCCAACCGACGCGATCGTCGCAGATGGTAAGTCCAACAACTACCCCTACACAATGATGCCACTACCCCATGAAAGACTATACAAGAGAAAGCAGGGGCACAACTACACCCAAATTGGGGGGGGAGAATACTTCCAGCAATGTAGAGGCAATTTTAGGGGGGCTAATACTTCCAGCAATTCTGACCCAAAGGGGGTGCTGGGGGGCTAATACCCCCAGCAATGTAGATGCAAAACTGGGTTTGGGGGTAAATACCCCCAGTAATGTAGAGGCGAACCTGGGGTTGTGGGGCTAATACCCCCAGCAATGTTGAGGCAAACCTGGGGTTGGGGGGTAAATATCACCAGCGATGTTGAGGCAAACCTGGGGTTGAGGGGTTAATACCTACAGCAATGTTGAGGCAAACCTGGGATTGGGGGCTAATAACCCCAACTATGTTGAGGCAAACCAGGGGTTGGGGTGCTAATACCCCCAGCAATGTAGAGGCAAACCTGGGGTTTGGGGGTTAATACCCCCAGCAATGTTGAGGCAATTCTGGGGTTGGGGGGCTAATACCCCTAGCAATGTTGAGGCAAACCTGGGGTTGGGGGGTTAATACCCCCAGCAATGTTGACTGGGGTTGGGGGTCAATACCCCCAGCAATGTTGAGGCAAACTTGGGGTTGGGGTCTAATACCCCCAGCAATGTTGAGGCAAACCTGGGGTTGGAGGGTCAATACCCCCAGCAATGTTGAGCCAAACCTAGGGCTGGGGGGCTAATACCCCCAGCAATGTTGAAGCAAACCTGGGGTTGGGGGGTTAATACCCCCAGCAATGTAGAAGAAAACCTGGGGTTGGGGGGTTAATACCCCCAGCAATGTGTACCTGAACAATGTAACTGGTGCTCATGCAAAATGCCTCAATACCTACAGGTGGTTTACATGCTGCAGGAATTCTTTAAAAAATAAACACAAAGGTACTTTTGCAGGAAATGTATTCCCACACTGTGGCAGCAAAAGTAACTGGCAATTTTGAGGAATGGGCAGAGTGGAGATGCTGGTGCTCTAGGGACTGTGGAAAAACAAATAAAGCCTCATCATCTAGTAAATGGTCCCTAAAAATTGTGTGAAATACTCAGGTGCTGATGCACAAACTTGACAGACCAGCCACACACAGCAGCTCAAGGACTGTATGCGTGTATGTGGAAGCTGTCTCAGCCTGGGACGACACACACAACGGGGGGCTGAAGCCCATAGAGCCCTATGGGTGTTGACTTTGATCAGAAAGTGTTCTGCATACGCTTGGATTGGCTATGTGTGAAAAGTGACCTTGGTCGATGTGCCGGTGCACTAGGGTAACCTGTGGGCCACAGTTTTGGGGCCTCTGTAAAACACACCAAGAGACTGACTTACTTCACCAGTCCCAACCAGGCCACTGCAATGTGGCGCAAGTATGTTGTCCGTTCACCAGCTGTGCTGTAAATTGAGGCTGGGGGACAGCCTTTGGAGCATACTCACCTTGGCGCACTGCCTTGCATGCCTTGACAGAAGCAGTTATATAGGAAAAACAATGGTTCCTGTGGAATAATATACTATGAGGTTATGATACATAAGCACAATTGCGATATAGAGGGTTAGATAATGGTAGAGCGCGAAGGAACCACTAACACACCGATTCCAGTATAGTATATTTTATGGATTTTTTAAACAATAAAGTTAGGAGTAAACATTATACATCAAAACAACATTTGTGCATAGTGTCCCAAGTTACAAAGGGAACCTAAACCTAAGTGACAACGTGAATATTAAATACAAGGTTTCCACAGTTTGTACAAGTCGACCCTTATCAAAATGATTCCATGTGAACAGCAGCTATATACAATGATATGTGCTGGGGAAATGGTTCGCTTCTTCTGTTTGTCGACGGCGTTTCGACCCTCAAAACAATGTGGGGTCTCTTCAGGACTATTGATGAAGGGACATCTGAATATATGGTTGCGCAGCCTTGTGAAAATGATGTGCCACACGTGAAGAAAAGAGGAAAAGGTTTACTCACATGAGGACAGGCTGTCAATCCAATGAGGTATGTAGGTGGGCCAGAGGGGCTCAATTAGTTTTACGCCACAGCCGTAGCGTTGTAGAATCCCTTTGTGGATTAACAGTGACAATGCACTGAGAGTATTTCTCGGTAGAAGAATGGAAAAGCAGGACAGCGCTCCGCGTGTCACCATGGTCATTGTACCCGATCAAGCTGACTGACGCGGATTTTTCTGAATCTACACGCAGAGCGCTGTCCTGCTTTTCCATTCTTCTACCGAGAAATACTCTCAGTGCATTGTCATTGTTAATCCAAACTAATTGAGCCCCTCTGGCCCACCTACATACCACATTGGATTGACAGCCTGTCCTCACATTGAGTACCCGGACGGGTCCTCATGTGAGTAAACCTTTTCCTCTTTTCTTCACGTGTGGCACATCATTTTCACAAGGCTGTGCAACCATATATTCAGATGACCATTGTTTTTCCTATATAACTATTACCCTGGTTCCTTAGTGAGTAGGGTTCCCTTGTTCTTTCTTGAACTTGACAGAAGCAGTGTCATCTCCCCCACTCGCCCATCACTTTCAGGTCATGGCAGGTGCAGGGAGGTTGCGTTGTATGTAGGGGCTTTGCAGGGAGGTAGGTCTCATTTGGACAGTTTAACCTACTCACCACCCTCTTGATCAGCAGCAGTGTGCCTTTGTGAAACATTCCTTGACAGGTAAAAGCACGGAGGCTACAATGAAAGAGATGATCACAGAATGTCTGCCAATTACTTTCAGAGTGCCTGAGCATCATTCTGATCGCAATCCAACCATGGGTCCCTAGCATGTTGTGCATGTCCAATGAGGGAATGTCGTCATCAGTTAGGTACACTTAGCCCGCCAAACACTATTAGAAACACACTTTTGACGGTGGAACAGGAATTACCATAACCACACATATGTATGTATAATAAAGTGAATGCATGAGTCCACCACAACACACACTGAAACATTGCAGGGCAACAGAACTCCAATGTGCTCATAAAAGTATGACATTGTGATGCCTCTGTTTACATTAAAGCCCAGAGGATATTGGCCCAGACAACACACTACTCCACAGACCCAGGCACTCTGTACTGATTTCAGTGCCTCCCAATACAACAACCTAGAAGTGGTTGTGTCACATTCGTCTTTGAATTATTTGTAGACAAAAACCATCTTGGCTTTGAAAGAAGCATTGGCCAACAACAAGGTGGGATACAGTCACCAGGTGTGGACTGTGGGCGCTGCACACAACTCCCAATGTGTATGTGTACACGGTCATCTTTGTAGAATGTCACTCACAGCAATTCTGCATCGAGCTCCTCAGGCTGTACTGTGTGCCCCAAAAAAATATCCCATGTTGAATGTGCAGATTGTGTACTGCAGAGTAGTAGGAGTATGCATGAGTCTCAGGACGTAGAATCCACCAACAGTTTTGGAGGTTCTAGTGCAAAGCTCATTGTGTAAGATAAGCTGCCAGTACTTGAGAGGATGCCAGGGGGGGTGGCTCAATCTGTGGGTTCACTGATAGAATATCGATGCCCAAAATATCCCCATACACAAATATCGAGTCATAAATATTGATGTCAAAAATATCGACATCCTATATTTATAACCTCAAAATGATTTGCTCTCCCAAGTAGGTTGTAACTCCTTTAATGAAGATTTCAGCGACAACAGCATGAGCAGGAAATCGATTACAAGGCGGCCTGATTCATTTCGGGCTACCATGCCCTTGTTCACAGACCTGGCAAGAGTCAAACAACAGAAGATGCAGTCACCTGTTCCATTTAAATCAGTGTCCTACCCACAATGAGCCTTCCTACGAAGTGCAAAGCAGCATGGTACTTGTGGTGCTGCATATGTATTATCCCAGTGGGTTTTGGTGTCGCTCTCATAAATAAGCACATTTTACCCCAGTGGGTTGACTTCAACTGTCTCATATCTGAGTCCTCTGCCAATACCACATCATTCATAAAGGCCCCACTGGTCCGATTGTGTCGAAATTTCTGCATCACGATATTTCCAACTCGATATTTGTGAATGTGAATGTCGACATTTAAAACTCGATATTCTGTCTGTGCACCCAATCTGTGGCTCCCAAACACAATCGACATAGCCATCCTCAAGCCATAGGATATGGGTACATCTTGTGTGGATGAGGGATACGTGCAGAATTAAGACTGCTATGTCCACATTTGGCACTGAAACACTGTCTCCAAATCTATGAAAACGTCAAGGAGACCTTCACAAAGACATATTGCCATCACGCTCCAGGGCAGTGTTTCTTGGGCAAAATGGGAGCACCCATGGACACACACAAGGGCTACCCTTGCCGAACCAGATTAGAGGTTGAAAGATATTGACAATGCAAACACCCATAAGAACTGGGTGTAATGTTCCAGTGTCACATGTGTGTTTGCATACACTGCAATGTGTTTTCCTCAGCACAACCAGATATATCATCACAATGAGACCATCTCCCTTTGTGTCCCCAGACCTTGAACATTCAAAGTCAGAAGGCCAATAATAACCATGCGGTGTAGTCTACTGTGAAGTGTAGGGATGCATTTCTGGAGTAGTCTGACACCGGGTGGCACAACAACACACATCATTGACTTCCCACTTGAGGGGGCTATTGCCCTCTAAGCAATGTACTGTCATCCAATGTTCCAGCATCATGACATTACAATATTAGCAATCACCACCTCCATCAAAAGGCAGTAAGCAAGGGCAACAATGAACAATCAGTGACTACAACTACCTACAAAGGGTAACTCCCCACAGCTGCCCACACACAACTCAGACAAGGCAAGGCTAGGTGGAGGCAAATTGTCCTATTAGGACAATAGGTTTTGCATATGCCAGTGTACTCAGAGGGGGCTTTACAACAATCAGTCATGAACATTCAGTGGCAGACAGCAAGCTGCAGCAAACACATTCCACATCTTCATATTTACTCTGGCTACTGTTTTTGCCTACTTACATACACCTAATCTACACATATGTACATTTCAGCATTACCTCAAGGCCTTCATCTCCACTTGTGTGGCTATGACCCCTCTCACATCCACCTCAAAGTACATGCTCATCTCTCAAAACTATCATACAAACAAAAGCATGTCATAAGCACCCTCTGGTCCATCTAAACGGAAAAGTATGTCTGCCCCACATGCTCAAGCATTGTACTCAAACTCTTCCAAACTGATTCATACAATCTCACACTTGCGCTGCCCTTCTTACATCTACACCTACATTCACAGAACAACTTTTCATCACTATGTAAACAACACCTATCACATACATGAGATGTACACAATGTTCTGTACTCATCACCTGCTCAGCAGATGTCAAACGTAACATGTCAAATGGACCACTCTCATCACCAGGTGCACCCTCAGTAATGTCTTGAACTGCACTCATACCACAACGTGCAGCATCACAGCCCACTCTGACATGCTCTCTTAACACATCAACACATCTCACAAAAAGACACTTACATTGCTTAATGAATATGTCCTCCGCCATTTGCATATAAACATACACCCACCATGCTCTGCTTGAGTTCTTCAGATTTTCATTTATAAAACAAAGGCATCCACAGATTCAAACACAACATACATCAACTATACAACACCTCAAATGTCACCGTTCAGCACCATAATTTTCACAACTGGTGTATACCCTTGACATACACTTATCCACTTTGTTACAAATGACAAGTTTAACCTTGACTCAGTGTGGCCCTGTCACATATGACTTTCAGGATCCATACCACCATTGACTTATGCACATTAACAACTATCTTCACTCATTGAAACTGCCCTGTTACAGTCATCTCTCACCGTAGTGACACAGACCACAGCTCTCATCTCCTGCCAGAATCCATCCTTGTCTACCTGGTCATACCCCTATGACATCTACCATTTCCTACCATACCTTGTACAGTATTTAACCAGTCTAACAAGCTTTCATACTCTGATTCACACCCTTGTATGTTTAACCACTCACATTGGGTGAATGTGGATACCTCACATCTCCTACACAAGAAATGCCTATGAACTTAACTCATACCTTACATTCTCTGACAATCACTAAATTTGTCCTACCACCATTACGTATGAATCTCCACTCCATCTAAAAATTTGAAAGACTAGTCATTCTCACCTTTCCCCCTGTTTAAGCAAGCTCAGCACAGCAACATGAACCTTGGATAACACATCTGTAGCTAGGCATCACATTAAAAAAAACACATCCTCCCCTGTGTGGCAAACAATTCATATGCTCAACTGCAACTGGTGTGTGGTTGTAAATATGAAATCTAAGCTTGGACAGACAAAAAACCCCATACATGTGATGTCCCCAAACAAAAACAGGATGGCATGACTGACATATAAATTAGAAAGCAATGGACAATTAAGACAACACACACGTTGTGTAACATGAATCCCTGCAGAAAGTGGCGTCCTTGGAGGCAACAGGATCTGAAGACTGTGAGAATACTGCTCACCTTACACTCACCTTGGGCTCAGGAAATGTATCAGATGAGTACACAGCCATGAAGGGTATTTGCCTTCAGTGTCGTGCCACATGTGGCAAAGTTGTCATTGCCACTAGTCTACTAGATCTAAAGAAGACACAGATATGGGTCCATCACTATCAAGTCATATACATGCATTGTATCACTACTCTGTGTACATGGGTGTGTCCAAAGTCACTCCCATGTAGTTGAAATACATATGTACCCAGGTGTATCGATGAGACAGGTGTCTTTCTGTAAATCACAAATATATGCAGCATGCTCCTCCTAAACTGTTGCACTTTGAAACACTTGCACTATGTTGACATATGAAAGCATGACCTATGTGCAATTGTGATGTAAAAAAGTAAAGGTTTGTGACTTCATGTCACACTCATAGCCAAAATTGATGTGGACGATGACAGCCAGCAAATGTAGACACCAAAATCTTGAATACATACTGTCAAAGGGCACATACTCCATGGACCATATGCAATACATGCCTTACTAATATCATTGTATACTTACACTACTAATTGTACATGATTCACAGTTAACTAAAACTAACCGTGGTACAAAGGTGCCTACGTTGGTGCTAGGCTGCCAAAACGGCGCCAGCACAAGGGAAAAGGACAGGAATGAGCCTGTTTGGATAAATGTAGTACATTCCTGCCCTAACTCTGTGACACAGGGCAACGCAGCAAGGTGACTTGCTGCACCACAAACTATGGCCCTTAATCTTTACAAAAACTATGACAAAACAACCGCTGACAAAGTGAAAAGCCTGGCAGTTATCTGCAGATGTTTTGGCTTAGTCACTGCTTGTAAGATTATGTTAGCACACATCAAGTTTTTTTCTAAATCAAAAACCTCCACTAGCTGGACATCGGTCAGTAGTAAAAGGAATTCTGAATGCTTTCTCCACTTTACAAACATGGTTCCTAAAATTAACAGCAAATCCTGCAATGGTACTGCTATTGAAAGCAAGCATGGCATGAAAAACAAGATCCTATCAAGAGAAGCCACCATTATAACAAGTAAAATGCAAGCACTGATTTACTGAAATACATAGCGTTAAGTAATGCTAAGGTGTTTGGCGAAATCACACTCCAGCTGACTAGTTTTATACTCGGTGTCAATTTCGACATGTTTTGGTGAATTGCAAAAAAAATTAAAAAACTAACTTCAATGATGCTTCGTATCATGAGTATTTAATAAATGTATCCGTGTGTAGATGTTAGATTGGAAACAAAAGACAGCCACAATAATTGTCCTTCATTTAGAAGACAATCGGGACTATTAAAATGGCAGTTGAATTCAAAAGTACTCAAGATGGTTTCCAAGTAAAGCGAGGTGGATTGGCAAGAAGGGCATGAGAGGAGAGCTCATGTGATAGGCCTCCCTGCGTACTGAGCGAAACTGCACATCAAACTAGCTAAAACGTCCTAATGTCGCTGTGAGCAACTCTATCTGGCGAGTATCTGAGCAATATCATAAAAATTAACTCCAGACTGCGGTGTAAGGAGTATATGTCTGTAAAGGCTGTCTGTAGAGCAAAGACCCATGGAAGATGGGGAGCGGACAGAAAACTGTAGTGTACCTACACTCTCGTTCTAGATTGTTAAACTAAGCACTAAATACGAAATCAAGATTCTAATAAAATGGGGATGTATAGTATAAACGGTTTTTTGTTCAATAATTTCGATAATGTTATTGTAATTGATATTGTTAGTTGAATTAGAACATATTGGGTGACTGACACATTTTTAATATTCCTGCAGCTCTAGATATTTCAATCACGGGAAATAACCTTTGATTCCAGGCTCAGAAATTGCTTTCCCGATGCTCATGAATAATGTATGTGCTATGACGTTAACGTGGGGTGGTTGTGTTGTGCATAATGTGTAAGTATGAAAAGTGTGTATCCTTGACATTTGCAGGTGTCGTTCCCAATGAGGTAAGATTACAGTTCGACTCCTATCAGGTGGTTTATTTTGTGGCGTTCCGCCATGCTTAGGTAAACACACATTTTCCACACGTTTCACTAATTCAGCTAGGCCTAAAACCATTGACTGACTGGAGGTGGTCGCATACATGAAACAATGCTGCATAATGCTAAGGTGCCCTTCACGTTTATAATAACATATATGTCTGCCATTCTAATAATAGTCTGTCGCGTTAGACCTTGAGCTTTTAAAAAGTCACCTCAATTTTGATATAAGGCAGCCAGCTTTCAGATTGGGCCCTATTTCACAATCTGTTATTAATAAGTAGGCTGCGTGACCCTCAAAAGCAATCACTGCCTGCACAATGTTAAATTATATCTTTTGGTGTATTTCTGCCCTGGCCGTCGAGCTCGGCAGTATCGCACGCGACAAATCATTGTAATAGGGAACAGAAGTAAGATCACCCCAGTAAAACTGACGCTTGCCGTATTTTATCTTGTAACGCGCAATGTCTTACAGAAGATTTCATAGAAGCCAAAGGCCACTAACAGAATTTGTAGTTTCCAAAGGCCCTTTTTGTCACACATTCAGAGACCTAAGTGCAAATCCATGTGCGCCCAAGCCCCCGTCCAACACTGTAATCGATAACCTCGTATCTAGGGAAACACAATCCCCTTAGAAGTCACTTGAGCCCATGTTTATGCTTTCACTCTTATGTGCATGATACTTTACACTGCGCGCATCGGAACAATTTGCACACACTGAAAAAACACATCCAGTAAACCCATCTTTGGATGGCGAGCCGGGCCGCACAACCTGACACGCACATTTCCATTGACTTCCAAAACAATCAAAAGCAAATGCCATTTAATGAAACTGTGGTCTTTTTGTAGAATATTTGCATCACAGAGGCCACGCATTTCTAGAAAAAAAAATCTATGCGCTTCTCCATCCACCAAGATAAAGGACAAAGTAACAATTGGAAATGTGATCTATCATAAACAAAAGAAATGTAATACTCTTTCATGTCTGCTGATAACCCTTATTAAACAAAAAAACACATTGGCTGTTCAGAGCATTGTTGCTATCTTCTCCTTTAATAAACTGAAAGAAAACAAATAACATGCAACAAAAGAGCCGTGTACGGTGTCTTATTCCACTTCGGCTGCTGCTGTCATGGTAACCGCTGTTGTAAATGTATGAACGTTCAGAGCAAAATGTAAACCACTGAATGGATGATGACTGGTCGGTGGCTGTTAGCTCGGTTTTCTAGTCCCAATACACATCTTTTCACATTCGGTGGTCTTTTATTTTTGTTGTTGTTTTTTTTTCAGTCCAGAATGCACGGGACTTCTTCATAGCTCATTTGTATTTCAGTAGGAAAGGTGACATCGTGCCTTAAGTGAGCATTGGTTAGGGCTGAGTGCGGCTCCTTCGAGTAAAGGAACAACTTGCCCTCCAGGAACGGGCAGTCCTGGTTGCAACTCGTTTGCTACAGATATCAGGTCTCCAAAGAAACTAGCAAATTGTGAAAAATCAGAGTTGTTCTATTTTCTATGCAAATTTGCGTGAATAAAGCTTTTTTTTAAAAATTAGAATAATTTTCCACATATCAAACCATGAATCCAATAATGCCTTTATGCCGCCCTACATCCACCACCTTCCACCACCAACCCTTAATCCTCTTATCCAGCCACCATAAGTAATAATATAGCAACAACAGAAAAGGTTATCTGTGTCGTCATCATGCCAGGGGGTCATCAAAGCACATTTTGACATGTAGCAAAACAATGCAGTGTATGACTACAAGGGGATCTCTTCTGACACCATGACACACTGGCGTGTGGTTCCCTTATATAAATGTTAATTTACTATTATCAGTTCAGTCTGAGACATGTAGGAGTATATATACAACAAAATGTCAGAGCGCGGTGTAAAGCCAAATTTGGCAATGTCGCGCTCTGACATTTCAAAGCGCAGGGATGCGCCGTATTTAGAAAAATACGGCGCTAAAAACTTACCTGGCATCAGTGCAGGCACCCTTGCGCCATGTTGCAAGGGTGCCTGCACTGCAGGGGCGAATGTTTATGTGCAGGAAGAGACACCTTCCTGCAAATAAACAATCTTTAAAGGTAATTTGCTGTTCGTATGTGTGCTGCAGAATGCAGCACAAATAGAAAGAGGAAACTACAAGGAGAAATTAATAATTTCTCCTTGTATCGCCATCCTAATACCAGGTTTTACCTGGCCTTAGTTTTTGGCACTGCCCCATCCTTGTAAATATGGGGCAGCATCAAAAAGCAATGGGTGTTGCGGTGAAACGCCCACTGCAACACCCTTTGCCCGCCCCTTTGCCGCAGCAGACTGCAGCGTAAAGAGGCATACTTACTAGGTGGCGTTAAGCCACGTTAAGTGGCTTAACTCCACCATGTAAATATAGGGTATTGAGCAACGCCACTGGAGTGTTAGAAAAAGTGACGCTCTGGTGGCGTTAGGGGCTTGTAAATTTCCTCTGTAGTCTTGGTTTCTGATGAACTTGGCCCTTTTTGCAGGGTCATCCCTGAACTTTTTGCCTTCCTCTTGTATTTTCTCTGACCTGTTTTTGTTGGTTTTATGACTCTGGGCACTTTACCACTGCTGATCTGTGCTAAAGAGCATATGTTCTCCCTATTGTAAATTGATGTATGGATTAGTGACTCCAAGATTGGATTATTTGATTTACTTGTCAGACCCTAGTATAGTGCACCATGGGTGCCCGGGGCCTGTAAATCAAATGCTGCTGGTGGGCTTGCAGCACTGGTTGTGCCACCCACAGAAGCAGCTTGTAAAGTGTAGCTCAGGCCTGCCATTGCAGAGCCTGTGTGCAGTCTGAGACTGCCATGTCGACTTGGCAAGTGCACCCACTTGCCAGTCCCTAAACCTTCCCTTTTCTACATATCAGTCACCCCTAAGGTAGGCCCAAGGGCGGGGTGCATTGTATGTAAAAGGTAGGACATGCCCTGATGTGTGTAGCATGCCCTGATAGTGAATTACAGCCAATTTCGTTTTTCTCTATTGCAAGGCTACCTGTCCCCATAGGCCAGAATGGGCAGCTTGATTATAACATCTTATAATCCTAACTGACCCAGGGAACATGGTAGAAATTCGAATTTAGTATGCCTGAACTCAGAATGATAAAATACATCTTTTAGTGAAGTTGGTTTTAACATTCTGTGTTTGAAAATACCACTTTTAGAAAATAGGTATTTTCTTGCCTAACCATCCAGCCTGCCTCTGCTAGCTTGTGTATTGTATGTCTGGTTTTGTGAGTGGCAGGGGCTGGGGGGCTCCAGGGGACAGGGTGAGTCAGCACTAGGCTGAATAGACCTACCTGCATTGGGAGTGGTGGGAGGAGTAGCACCTGGGCCTGAATAGAGCTGTGCCTGCCTTCAACAATGCTGGCTCCACCTCCTGTGGTGCGTCTGATGGCCCTGGCCCACACTGACAAAGGAAGAAGGTGTGCACTGGCAGAATGCACCCAGAACTGGTTTGGACTAGGTACAGGACCCTCTGCCTTCAGAGGACAAAGGATTTACTGGTATAAATAGTGGGGCCCAGACCCCAAGACTTTAGATCACTTCTGGGAAACAAGAAGAACCTTTGCTGAGGAGAGGAACCAGAGAAACTGAAGGAGGAGACTATCCCTATGCTGTGTGCTGTTTGAGGGATTGGCCTGCAGTGGTTGCCTGATTGCCAAAGAAAGGAGAAAGGAACTTTGTGCTTACTTTCATCATCTTGCAGAAAATCTCCAAGGGCTTGAAGATTGAGCTTGCCTCCTGCTGAAGTCTCAGGGATACAAGACTTCACCAACCAGCTCCCCTGAATTCCCTTGCTGGGAATTTGAAGTGCCTACTGTTGTGTTGGGCCTTCTGAGAGACTGCGTGTTGCTGGGAGCTGGAAGCGCGACTCACGAAGAAGCGTGTCGCCGCCGCAGCAGTTGTCGTCGCATCGCCGAGAGAGCGTGCCGCCGCTGCCGCTGTCGCAGCAGACGCCGTCGCATCATCGGAGAAGCGTGTCACAGGGCCTGTCGCGGCTCCAAAGATTCACCGAGTCGCCACACGGCCGTCGGGAGTGCACGCATCGCCCCTTCGTTGTCGCATCAAGAGGAAGACGCCATTTTGTTTCATTGCACCGGGTCGTCATCCCATCGAGGCGCTGCTGGTCGCATCGCCACAGAAGCGCAGTAAGAAACCGACGCATCACCTCCCCACGCAGTGAAGAACCGATGCATCACCCCCTCTCCGGTAAGGAACCAACGCATCACCGTCCCCTACGCAGCAGTAGGGAACCGACGCATCACCTCCCCCGGAGCAAGGAACCAACGCATCACCGTTCTTGCGTGTAAGGAACCGATGCATCACCTTCCCTGCAACTCTTTTGTTTGTATCGTGTTACGCATCCAAAGGTACATTGATCGTAGGTTGTCGCATTTATCACCTGCATTTGAACTGAACTATTTTCTACCATTGACAGTCATATTTTTCATAGTGTATTGTGGATTTTTGTCGTTTTGGGTCTTGTGTTAAGTCTATATAAAAATACTTATTTTTATACTACAACCTGTGTGGTGTCCATCTGTAGTGTTGTCACTGTGTTACTGTATGTATTCACAAATGCTTTACACACTGCCTCTGAGATAAGCCTGCCTGCTCGTGCCAAGCTACCAAGGGGGTGAGCAGGGGTTATTTTAGTAGTGTATCCCCCTTACCCTGACTAGAAGCAAGGGTCCCTATTTGGACAAAGGTACCTACCTCTGCCAACTAGAGACCCTCAGTTCTAACATTGGTGGCAGCAGTGGGATTCTGGACTTGCATTTGTGACTCATGTACAGTAATTGGTGTACGCTACTAGTGAGTGCAGACCAAACACAACCACATACTATTTTTCCCTGTTTCCCTTTGGAATTTGTATTTTGGAACTCAGGTTACTTGTTGCACCTGTTGGGCCTTGTCAAAATGGAAGTCAACCTTTGGCACCTGTACATCTACAAGATAGAGGAACTGAAAGTGTTTTGCAAGGAGAGGGGGCTACCTGTGAAGAGGAGATCCACAAGGCAGGATCTTGAGGCAGCCCTGCATAGCTATGAGGTGCTACACTGAAAAGCAACACTAGCAGATGACTCTGCGGAGGAATCTGAGGGGGAGGATCCCCAGCCAGAATACCAAGAGGGCAGTGGCCCTGAGGAGGAAACATTTTGGGAAAGATTGGCTCGTGAAGAGAGGAATCGGATTCGTGCTCGTGACCGGAGGCTGAGGCAGCTAGACCGGGAGTGCGAGGAGATAGAGCGAGCCTTAGCTGAAAAAGAAATGTGTGTAGCTCAGGAAGTGAGCTTTGCTGAGTTGGAGGTGGAATCCAGCTCAGATGGTGGCAGCAATATTGAGTTAATTAGTGCTGAGGGAGTAGTACACACACCCAGAGATGTGGCGCCTGACTTGAAGGAGGGGGTTAACATACACCAGGGGGTTCTAGGATGTGAGGCAGCTCCAGTGGTGCGTAGTGTCCCTGAGGTGGATTGGGAAACTGACGCAGGGGTTCATAGTCCTAGTGGTGGGAGGGACACTCTACTGACTCTAGATGAGAGGTACAGGGAGAGGGGTTCTGGTGTGTGAGTGTGGAGACTGCCCAGAAGAGTGTGGGTTGAGTGACAGAGACAGTCAGATACTGTCTTGCCAGTCTCAGGAGAGTGGTGTGGGGTACGTGTGCGAGGCACTGGATGGTGAGGCGAAGGATAGTTTGGTTAACCCTTGTAGGGGGCTGTGTGATCCAATTGTGGGAGAGCATATTGTAAGTCCCTGTTTTCCAGAGCTATGCCAACACCTGTTGGAGAGTGAGTTCTCTGACCCCAGGGAGCTCACCAGGGAGGCAGACCTTTTGATGGATTCCAGAGGGTCTGAAGAGGCATTGGGGAGTGACCCTAAGGGGAGTGACTCAGGTATCTTCCAACCCAGAGTGGTGGAGGTGGTTCAGAGTAGCCCAGCTAGGTCCCGTTGTATTGGGAGGGGTGTAGGGCCTCACGTCCTGTCTTCAAGAAGAAGGAGTGAGACTGGGATGCGTCCCGGTAGTGCCCAACCTCAGTCTCAGGGCCTGGATGGTTCTTTAAAGGAACACCAGGTAGGGAGCCTAGCCTGTCCTGATGGGCCACCCATGGAGGGGGATCCCCTAGTGTCTGGTGAACTGGGAGTGTCTGTAAGCAGGCCTCCATCAGTTCTGGTGTCTGGCAGTACCACTCCTAAGTGGAGGGTGCAGAAGTCCAGATTGAGGGGTGAGAGGGGGAAAGAGTCCCCAGTGGAAGAACCAGTGAGTCAGGGGCCAGCCAGAAGGGCTGCATCACCAATGAATGACCATGGTGACACCACTTCTGTCCTGGGGGATCTTCACGCACTGTCAGATGGACAGGGGTCAGAACATCTGCGCCAGGCAGACTGTCACACAACACATGAGTTGTGTGTCACCCTCGGGGGGGCATATGTGCTCCCAATGAAGTCCTGGTGCGCCGGGCAAGTGTTCAACCGCAGGGGTTGGTCCCTGGATTGGGAAGCCAGGTTCAGGTGTTGTCTGACCTGGAGGGAGGGACAACTGTAAACAGTGTCCTGACCGGTTGGTCTTCTAGGGGTACCACTCCAGGTGGGAGGGTACAGCACTCTGGAAGGGGGTGCAGAGGGAGGGAGTCCTCGCCTCTGACCCCGGTTCAACTGGAGGGTCTTGTTGCGGGGATTCTGCACATATACAGAACTATGCGCAGGAAAACAGGACCTCGGTGTATAGTGGTGTACCAACCATGCACCTTAGTGCCCAAAATCCCAATCCGACTAGCTATAGTGTCTCATTCGTTCTCCGTACTACAGCGAAGCTACCAATGATTAGACATCCCAGAACACGGACTCTTTCAGGAATCGCAGGAGCAAGAACACTCTTTCATTACTCACTCATACTTGTTCACAACGTGCGTATTAAGAGACACAGTATAGTTTAAAATGTTTATTTCAATTATCGTGCTCTAAGACACAGTACACGTGTCAGTACTAGCAGCATAATGCATAAAGACAAAACAGTAAGCATTGTTACATTTCCATAGAATACAAACGGGGACAGCATTTTATAAAGACAGTGGATTAAGGACTATAATGCCTTGCCACCCTCACCTTGCTAGTAACTAGTTTATTATAAAAATAGAAGACCTCTGGGCTTTGTCAGGGGGACCCCCATACCTCAAGAACTAGATGTAAGGTTTACATCATCGGACAAGCACAGCTCTTCTCCCTGGAAAGGTTTGTCTCCAAGTGCCTCCAACAGGGAGCTCACAATATTAAAAGCACCCGAATTTCTCCAGTGCAGCTGTATTTCATGTTATGTCTAAGTGCGAGGGGCTGACCAGAACAGCAACAACAAGGGACATTGTTTTTCCACCTTGTCCATTGTGTGCAGACGAAAACCACAGAGAACATCAGAAAAGGTGAAAGGCAGAAATGCAGACAGTTCTAATGTGAACGGTCACAAGCAGAGTCTGGAAAAACAAAGTCACAGAGTAACGTGTGCAAAGGAGGCATCATGTCAGCTAGGACTAAGCTAACTTAGCAATGTCGACCATTAGGCCACAATCCACACTACACCCTCCCCTGGTCAGTCCATATGACAAGACATAGGACGAAAGCACAGTTCAAATAGATGGAGCAGAAGGCAAACGTCTGTACGTGGGACAAGTTTTTTGGAAGAAAAAGGTCGAAATAGGGAAGGAAAAAATGGTCACTCAAAGAGGATAAAAAAATTCCGGATCTGCAGTTCATTGAAGAGTCAGCAAAACTAATCCATCAGAGTGTATGCGCAAAAGACCGCAACACCTTCCAAAAAGACATCATTGTCATCGTTTGAAAAAAGAGATGCCATCCAGTTCAACAATTCGAAACTGCATTCATGTTTCTCACAATAGGGAGCAGCGATTAGCATTGTGGAACAACTTGCGTGATATTCAATATAACTTCATTGTAGGAGATCCTGAGCAGCCGCCCAGATATCCCATTGTGCCAAGACTCCAAGTGCAGCCGCACGCGCCATTAATCCGTCACCGGAACATTCCCGTTCATGGGCCAGTAAGGGGCCCATCAACTGGTCGAAATCCGGGTCAGAACAAGACGTATTGGAGAGGCAAACATCCAAGGACCAAGAAAACGGACATCATAAGCAGGACATCACAGGTTGCACGCAAGTGAAATACGCAAAGCGAAAAGATAGTCCATAAGCCACGCTGAGTGTCGCCAGTGGCAGGACGCCGAAGCTGTCAATCATGCGGTCACGGAGCATCCGCAGTCGCCCTGGGTTGTGAAGGCCCACAAGAGGTGCAGCCATTGCACAACAGACATAGTAAAAGCAATATTCCAGCAGCTAAGGCTAGGATCAATGGGAAGCCACCAAAGACGCTGGAAAAAATAGAATGGATAAAAGCCGGAATTACACCAAATATAGTCTGAAAGGAGGTCAAAAGGCAAGAGCCCACAACTTTAAAAAAGTGTACAAGACCTTCGGTATTAGATGCATTAAATATACGGTGAATCAGTTCTCCGAAATGTTGGGGGAGGTTAGTGTTCAAAAGGGCCTGTATTTCACTGTGGGTGCTGGCTACCTGGAGGACGAAGGTCTCTCGTGCGGAAGTTAGCATAACCTCCTGGTTTAATAATAGCGCCTTTATTCTGCTCAATTTATTGAAATCTGCCTTCAAAGTCGGGATGTAAGGCCAAATGGAACTATCTAACTTCCCACGCGGGGGTGGAAAAAGCACATTTTTGCTGCACACTACGCGTTGCGAAACTGTTACAATGTAGGGTATGCCAGCCTGCAACCCAGAGCAATCCTGATTATTTAAAAGCAGATAGCTACCATTAGCAAGCATAGTGAAAGTAGGTGATATAACCGGAACAGGAATGCCCTTTAAAACACATGCAAGATTCGGGGCAGAAACATTACAAGCCCCGTGCAATTTAATGTTTTTACAAACAAGGGAATGACCCAGTGTAGAATCGTAAGACTCCCCTGTGAGAAATACCTCCTTGTCATCCCTAAGGCATCTGTATGTGAAAGGTAGGGACCAAAGTTCGTGCAAAAAGGCACTACCCAGAGGCTCAAAACGGCCAACAGGATAATGTTTCATGCATGAACTAAATTCAAATAAAGAAAAAGGCAAAGTGATAACCCCGTGTACTAGCCACACTGCAGAGTCAGTCTCCGCCACAGAGAATGGTAAAGGATCTATTTTTTCGATATATAGAAGAGTGTATGTTGCATCTTTCATGGACATGAACTGCTGTTTCTCAGTTAAATTAAACGGCAAGAACAAGGCAGATGTGTTTAAAAAATGCCATGGAACCTTCCCCATTTTCAGTGTCTGCAAAGTCCATGCAAACTGCATTACTGAACGCAATTGATTCTGACCATGATATAACACAGACACGTCATCCTGTACAATATCAACAACAGATGAAACAATATTCTCTAATGTGTAAATGCGGGAAGACAGGGTGTTAATACTATTGTCGACAACAGCAAGCACTTTTTCTAGATTTGCTTGATCTATTTCCCGTAAACGGGAAGCAGCTTCTATTTGTGAAAGCTTCCAGATTTTATTGTAAGTCGCATAAACAAATCTTTTAGGTCTTGGACCTCTAGGTCCTAGAACAAAGTCGGCCATGTCGATGTTGCTGGAGAGCAGGGATAAATGTTGTTTTACGGAATCTAAGGTAGAGTGCTGCAACCACTGTTTACATAATTTACCAACCGAATATGTGGTAATTGAACGTGAATCAGAAAAACGGGGATCTGGTCTATCCTGTTTGTAACCAGGAGCAGAGTTATGAAAACGCAGTTGGCAGGCATTAGAAGCTATGGGCCACACCAACCAGGCTGAGTGATCTAGTGAAGAGATATTAAATGAGTTATTTTGAAACAAAGCTTGCAATCTATCAAGGGAAAAATTTAAATGCAAGCTCCTGTTCGGCCAGAAAGACAACGCAGGAGTGGAAGGTGCATTTAATTGTTTGGAAGTCGCCAAACCAAAACAAGTTGTTTGATATATAGTACTATTTAAAAATAATATTTGGGTGGGGATAAGGCAAGCGCGGTGTAAGGCTTCTGTACCGCGTACCTGCCAAGATTTAGTGCCCCAAATAGATTTCAAGTCAATGGTATTTTTCCAGTGCTCATAGCCACCAACAGCTAAAGCGTCCATAAAGGAACTAGAATATAGCAATTTGGTGTGGGTCAACATCACCTTCGGATTTGAAGAAATGTTCAATTTAAAATAATAGGAGCCTGGGTTTGATCTGTCAAAGTCTGTAAAATAAGTACATTTATTTATCAGTGTTTGGGAGCTACCTTGCAGAGGGGTCGGGCAATGTTCCCACTGGGTATAGTTGAAATCACCTTGAAGTGTACTTGGTTTATGCAGAAAATTGTTACCGTAATGCTGGTAACAAGACAAATCGGCATAATTAGCAGAATTTAAGTACAAATCCTCACCATTAAAAGCAGCATAATATTTCAAATCAGAAAATAACGATTCAATTGCAGGCACGTCCCAATCATCTGAATGAATATTCCTTTTTACCACATCACCCATGGAAACACGAAGCACATTTGGGACATTAATAATTTCTGTCGGTCCATGAATTTGGAAATTCACTGCATCCCATACGAGGCCATCTGCGCCTGGAAAGGCGGAAATGTTCACAAATGTCTGGTCACGCTTCATGATGTGTGAAGAAGAATGCAGAGCCAAAGTTCCAACCACAGAGTTCACCGCAGAGCGTTCTGGCAAGTAGTGACCATTGATGAGTAAGAAAAAAACTGTCACAAAGCCAATGGACATGAACAGGAAAATCAGGAATAGTACCAACCAGATGTATGTCCATGGAGGGACCAAAAAATTGTCTCTGAACCAGGATACAAAAATACTGAATTTGGTTGGGACCAATGATGAGGAGGAAGACGAATCAAAGGAAAAACGAGACGGGTTCAGTGGTGTTGTAGGCAAATGAGCCACTGACTCACTTGCGGGGTAAGTATACTCAGTTTCCTTGTTGCAGGAGGAAGCCGGGAGGTTGAGCAGGCGATCTGGCAAAGCGACCATCCCAATGGCAACATCGGCACATGTGGAGACTGGAGGGCTACGAACAGGAGTTCTTGAAATTGCCGGACATGATAACGCAGGTGTTACACTATTCAGAATTAGCCAGATGTTGTAGCTTGACATTGTCCACTGAGATGTATCTGTTGACTTTGCAACCAGGAAGCGGTGGTAACATGACTGTACGAGTACCCTTCAAGCCAAGAACTGGAACCGGTGCACGATAAGAGGGGCCAAATTCTTTTTTGTTCTCCACCTTCTCTCGGACCAGATCTCCAACCTTTGGAAGCCAGCCGGCAACCGGAATCTGCAGCGCTGCGTCTGTGGCTGAGGGTAAGTGTTCGCTTGCAAGCCTGTCACGGGTCTCTTGTAAGTCCTTTAACATAGTAGAATGATTATCTACATCAAAGATTGTGGCAGTCGCCGCCATGTCTAGACCATCAAGGTCCGGCACAAACATCTGTATGCCAAAGAGCATTTCGTATGGGGTCCGCCCACCCAGAGATCTTCTAGGGAGATTATTAAGTGCAGGTTGCATGCCATAGAAGTGGGCCAGCCAGTTCCTGCCAGTACCTAAAACTCTAGCTGTCAAGGATTGCTTTAAGTCACGGTTCATTCGCTCCACAATTGAGTTGCCCTCAGGCCTGTATGGAGACGAAAATTGCACCAGCACCCCCATAGACCTCATTGCGTCCTTGTACGCCTTAGAGGCGAACGCTGGACCTTGGTCGGAATGGAAGGTGCCACAGGCAAAAATTCTCATGAAGACACGCAAATCCCTGATGACATTTCGAGCGTCAGCACTGCGTTGTGGCCAAACCCAGATGAAACGTGTGCACGAATCAACTGCAACTAAGATATATTTATATGCAGTATCAGAACAAAATGGACCGCGGTGATCAAGGTATACACAACCAAAAGGTTTATTAGAAATGCAGAGCTGTGTTTGTGGCGGACGTGTAACCATAGAGGGCTTAATTTGCTGACAGATGTCACAAGAAAGGACATAGTTACGGGTCTGTTTATATAAACCACGCCACCAGTAATGCTGCTGCAAGATTGAAACAGTTGCAGACACGCCAGCATGGGCCGAAGCCAAGCCTTCGTGTGCGGCTGTTATCAACGAATGTCTGCGGTCCGCGTTGGGAATCAGCCGATCACCAACGTCCGGAATTCTTACATAAGGAACCTGGTCGGGACTGAAGTGATAAGAGTACTTGGAAGGGAAACCCTGTGGATAATTAGAACCTTCCTTAGTTGCAGCAATAGCTGCCAAAATCTCATTATCTATCTTTGTCATGGATCTTGTAACGGTTGCTACTGAGCACGTGGCTACTGCTGATTTGGGAGCTTTGTCCGCCAAACTGTTACCGACCGCGTGTGCGCCCACACGCTGGTGGCCAAGAGTGTGAATCACCTGTGTGAGAGGCAGACGTTGTTTAAGATCTGCTGCTTGAACCCAAAGCATTTTATGCTTAATTGCGCTGCCTTTAGAATCTCTATAGTCGTTCTGAGACCAAAAGAATAAGTTGTCATTAAAAGACTGAACACAGTAGTAAGAATCGCATACAATAAGTGTAGTCACATCCGGGTCTGCAAACTCAAGTGCGAGCACCAAAGCGCGCAGCTCGGCCAATTGGGCTGTACTGTCTCCCAGTGCCTGCATGTGCACAACACTTGATTTGAACTCACCGTTCACCATGGTACCTGCCACAATAGCACATGCTGCCGAGTATGCATGCTTAGAACCCGTGGCCGGTTGCGCCGAACCATCGGTGTAAATGATACATTTGTACTCCTCAAGCGGCAGCAAAGACAGAGGAGGAGGATGAACACATTCATACTGCAAGAACTCCTGTGTCTGAAGAGAGGAATCAAAGATAAAGGTGACATCCGGAGACGTCAAAGAAGTAGCCCATTGTATCCAACAGGGGTGCAAAGCCTTAGAGTTTGGTACACTTGCCTTTGTCATTGCCTCTAGGGCAGGATAGGGTGTGACAACCAAGATGCGTTTCCCCTGTGCCAGTGCGCGTTCTCTAAGAATCGCCATTTGCACTGCAGTCAAAACTTTCTCCACAGTTGAAAAGCGCAACTCGGCCGAAGTGTAAAGATGCGACTTGTAGGCAATAGGTACTGTGTCACCTTCGTTAAACGTCAAGTACGTGAAACCCACTGCCCCAGGCACAATTCTAATCACCAGGTTCGTGTGGTTATCACGAGTCAACAAGAACTTAGATTCAAGTAGATCAGACTGCAAAGCTTGCAGAATAAACTAATGTTCCGGAAGCCAGCATGACTTCGAAAAGGTAGGTTGTATCAAGGCATAGAGAGGCTTGATACGCTGGGCATATTCGGGAATGTAAGCACGCCCGAAGTTTAAAAATCCCAGCAAAGACTGAAGTTTTTTCAGGGTCGTTGGAGGGCGCAAAAGTGCGCACTTCTCCAGGAAGTGGGGAGCTAAACCCCTACCTTCATTGTTGAGCTCATAGCCCAAAAACAACACAGTGAATTCTGCGATGTGAGATTTGGCAAAATTAAATTTGTAACCTAAGACCGCGAACTCGAGAATAATGCGGTCTACTCGGGAAAGATGTGGCCATTGTTCGTCGTCTGTCAGATATATATCATCCACGTACGAATACGCATCTGGGTCTATGCTGTCCAACAAAGAGACAACATGGGCGGCGAAGACCCCGGGCTGTTTGTAGCCCATTGGCAAACGCCGGAATTTTATTTGTTTTCCACCGGAAGTGAACGCGGTCCATTGACTGCAGTCAGGGGACAAATTGTGTGTGTAAAAACCATTGGAAAGGTCAAGTGTTGTTTTATATTTTTTACGAACAAGACTGTCTACTAGCGCAGAACTATGTGTATTCTGTACCGCAAAGGTCCGACAATGAGAGTTCAAATGCCGGTAGTCTAAAACCAAGCGGTAAAACCCATCGGGTATAGAAACCGCGAAAAGGGGATTATTCATTGGTGACACGCATGTTTCAATTGCTCCTTGATACTCTAACTGTGTCAGAATGTCGGAAACGGGACCCTTAGCTTCCCGCCGGAGGGGATATTGGGGTTGAGGCTGTGGCATAGACTGCAATGGTATATCATGTGGGGGAGAATCCTCATCCCAGCCCACGTGATTATGGTACAATGCCGGGGCCTGGGCCACAGCCCATTCAGCTGCGAAAGCCTCCACTCTGTCCTTGGGGACATGATGCGAAAAGCTCGGAAGGATTACTTCCTCCCCTCTAGGAGCAGCAAGAACAAATGGGGGTGGCCAATCTGCCTCCGCCAATAAAATGTCGTAAGCAGAGGTCAGATTTTCCCAAAAGATCCCTTTATTAACACGCTCAATGTCACCTTCAATTTGAAGGACAATATTAAATAGTCTGTCAGGGGGTGCCACTCGGGTGTCAGCTGTCTTGACAGTAATGAAAGTGTCAGTTGCTGTCGCCTCCACATGAGGACGTAGTGCCTCCCGCACTATAGTAACTTCCGCGGTGCTGTCTAGCAGCGTCACTGCCCACGTCCAATTCAGGAGTCTCGTTCTCACCGTCTGTGGCATATCTCGCTGTTAAAGCTGCAACTTTTTTCTTCTGAAACTGTGGGCGAGAACGTGGAAATTCTTCCTGTTTCCCTCTGCCAGGTTGTCAAGGTTGGTCTTGTCCCTGTGGGGCGTCACGACCCCTGCCTCTTTCCTGGCGATCTCCTCCACCAGCCTGTGAGGTCGATGGTGCCTGTGAAGAATGAGGAGAACGCTGGTCAGGGACCTGAAATCTATCAGGAGACTTAATTCTCGCTCGAGCGCGCAAATCATAAGTGCATTCAGAAGATACGGAAACCGGTGACGCTGCACACGACCCTGGTTTTGGCTGTTGCTTTCCCTGTTTCTTTAACTTCCAGTTCTTTTTAGAAAAGAATGGTTTCTCGTCTTTACCAGACTGAGAAGTTGGTTGTGATTGTGGTTGAGTTTGCGTTTTAGCAAAAGGCTTAACTCCCAAACTATTGCGGCCAATGGTTTTATAAGCCTGTGCAATAATTTTCGGTAATTCGCGAGGTTTGTCCAGTTCTGGGACTAAAGCCAAAGCATTAGCGACTTGAAAGTTAACTGCATCACCCTTGACATTCGCAAGGATTAGAACAGCAACTACATCGAACACTCCCACCAGTCTCATCCCCAATTCCACAGCCGCTTCAGGGCCATGTTCGTCTTGTACACGCTTAATCACGGTGGGGAGGACCGTCATGGATGGAGTGCCGAAACACTTCACATACACTGCCGCAAATACCTTACCCCAGTTGTTGCATTCTATCAACTCAGGAACTAAGGGGCCGATTCCGATTCGGGCCAGAAATCTCTCCGACCGAGCCGGACCCGGAGAGATTTCCGACCGAATCGGACCCGTGCAGCCCGACCGAACGAGTACGATGCGCACGTATGGCATCGGACTCGATTCGGTCGGACTCCCATTGAAGTCAATGGGAGCCTGTCGTACAACGCGTACGCGGGCTCCCATTGACTCAATGGGTGCGAGGCGGACAAGGGCGCCCCTGCCAGCGTGTACGCGGCGAAGCGACTCTCGCGCCCTACACGCACAGGTAGGGGGGACCCATGGGTCCCCCCTGTGTGCGACTCGCATGGCTACGCATACGGGGGGTCCGACACGGACCCCCAAAGTACGCTCCGACTGCTCTTTCGAGCCGGAGTGCGCGGCTCGGTCGGATCTGCTCGCGGCGCGCATCGTACTTACCCGGCCGGGAACATCTCCATTGCGCGGTGCGAGTCGTGTCCGAGCGAGTCGGTCGGTGCGGTTAGACCCGGGAACGAAGTTGGTCGGAGCGGTCGGACGCCCGGATGAGTCGGTCGGCGATTTACGCATCGTACTCGCTCGCCCGGACGCGCGTCTGAATCGGTCGGGAAATGGGGCACCGAATCCGGATCCGGTTAAGCCGAATCCGATTCGGAGCCCTACCGGCCGAGATCGGAATCGGCCCCATAGTCTTTTGGCAAACTAATAGTCAAAATCCTGTGTTTTTCCACAGTAGAGGTATTCGGAAACACCGCCTCCAGCTGGTCAAATTTTTCAGCAAGCCAGAAAGACAAATCATCCTTATTCTGTGGGCGCTTGCCCATCACCGAATTTACCATGACGGGACTTATAGTCACACGGCCAAGTCCAGCTGGATGCGCTGCAACTCCAGGAGGGGCCATCTGGACATTGACTGTGACATACTGTACGAAAGCTCGGTGCACACGGATCAAAGACGTATGCAGCACGTGCAGTTCATCTACTGAAACCGCTAAATAACGTGGATGTTGGGTAAACCCGGTCAAAACAGGCCAAGCGGCCCCATCTAAGGATAAATGGCCTAAACGAATTGGGGTGACCGGGTGTGGGAGGGCGCCATTAAACCAAACACGGTGTTGCCATGCCGTGAGCGGTACTTCAAGAGCCTGATAAGGCCGATAAACATTAGGAAGGGCGGTGGGAGCATAAACGTAGAACAAATTGTCAGCTCCTTCCACCGCCGGAAAAGTGACCCATGAGTAAAATACCTCAAAGTGGTAAGCCGGATCAGCTTGGACCACAAAGATGAGGGCGACACCCGCGTCGGGTACTCCATAGGCCGTTAAATGAGCATGGAGCGCGGCTATGTACCGGTATATTGACATTCACAGCCATCAAGAATAAGAATGTAGAACAACCTAGTGTGTGGCAGCGCAATATAGGGTTAACAGTAAAGAGAATACCTTTTAATAACTTCAAGCTTGAAAGAACCTATAAAAACATCAATATGGAGGTTACACCTCACATCTGTTTCCGGAAACCGAAGTGAAGGGAATTGTGGACAAGCACAAACACTACTCAAGCGTCTCGCAGATAAGAAGCCCACCACACGTTGGTGGCGCCATGTTGCGGGGATTCTGCACATATACAGAACTATGCGCAGGAAAACAGGACCGTGGTGTATAGTGGTGTACCAACCATGCACCTTAGTGCCCAAAATCCCAATCCGACTAGCTATAGTGTCTCATTCGTTCTCCGTACTACAGCGAAGCTACCAATGATTAGACATCCCAGAACACAGACTCTTTCAGGAATCGCGGGAGCAAGAACACTCTTTCATTACTCACTCATACTTGTTCACAACGTGCGTATTAAGAGACACAGTATAGTTTAAAATGTTTATTTCAACTATCGTGCTCTAAGACATAGTACACGTGCCAGTACTAGCAGCATAATGCATAAAGACAAAACAGTAAGCATTGTTACAATTCCATAGAATAAAACGGGGACAGCATTTTTATAAAGACAGTGGATTAAGGACTATAATGCCTTGCCACCCTCCCCGTGCTAGTAACTAGTTTATTATAAAAATAGAAGACCTCTGGGCTTTGTCAGGGGGACCCCCATACCTCAAGAACTAGATGCAAGGTTTACATCATCGGAAAAGCACAGCTCTTCTCCCTGGAAAGGTTTGTCTCCAAGTGCCTCCAACAGAGAGCTCACAATATTAAAAGCACCCGAATTTCTCCAGTGCAGCTGTATTTCATGTTATGTCTAAGTGCGAGGGGCTGACCAGAACAGCAACAACAAGGGACGTTGTTTTTTGACCTTGTACATTGTGTGCAGACGAAAACCACAGAGAACATCAGAAAAGGTGAAAGGCAGAAATGCAGACAGTTCTAATGTAAACGGTCACAAGCAGAGTCTGGAAAAACAAAGTCACAGAGTAACGTGTGCAAAGGAGGCATCATGTCAGCTAGGCCTAAGCTAACTTAGCAATGTCGACCATGAGGCCACAATCCACACTACAGTCTAGACCCTAGGTTGGAGTGCCAGGTTTGGGGTGTCCCCCCTGACCTGGATGCCCAGTTGCAGGATAGAACCCCTGAACTGGTGGGCGAATTGTGCAGGATACCTGCCACAGGTGGCCTGGCAATTCTGGAAGGGGGTACCACTCCAGGTGGGAGGGTACAGAGCCCCAACGAGGAGAAGGAGGACCAGGTGTGGGAAAGCCCACCCCAGTCTCCTGTCCAGCCGCCAGGTACAGGCCCGGGGCTGGTGGGTCAGTGCCAGGATGTCATACCTGACCTGACAGGAGGGAGAGTGGACAAAGGGTGCCAAGCACCTGGGGCTACTGCCGCCCGCTCTCTAATGCCACAGAGGTTTGAGAGCCCTGCGAGGCATAAGGCCTGGGTCTCATCACTGACCACTGTCAGTGGCCACTGTGGCTTGCTGTCTGTCTGTTGGGACACACCTGTGAGCAAGCTAAGGTTAGGTGCTGCACAGATGGTGTCCACAGGTGCGGAGAAGGGTTCCCCATGGGTTAGCTTGGTGGGCCCTGAGAGTTTGGACAGAGGGACCCAAATAGGCTCAGATTGGCGTAGAACTGGAGTATGCCCATGCTGTTGCGGGCCAGGGTCTATGTTCTATCGCCCAAAGCAGGGAAGCCCATCAAGTTAGTGATTGGTCTACCCTGCGTTTTGGCTGTAAGGGGGTTGTGTTGGACTTGGCGCTTTTTGCAGGGTCATCCCTGAACTTTTTGCCTCCCTCCTGTATTTTCTCTGACCTGTTTTTGTTGGTTTTATGACTCTGGGCACTTTACCACTGCTGATCTGTGCTAAAGTGCATATGTTCTCCCTATTGTAAATTGATGTATGGATTAGTGACTCCATGATTGGATTATTTGATTTACTTGTCAGACCCTAGTATAATGCACCATGGGTGCCGGGGCCTGTAAATCAAATGCTGCTGGTGGTCTTGCAGCACTGGTTGGTGCCACCCACAGAAGCAGCTTGTAAAAATGTAGCTCAGGCCTGCCATTGCAGAGCCTGTGTGCAGTCTGAGACTGCCATGTCGACTTGGCAAGTGCACCCACTTGCCAGTCCCTAAACCTTCCCTTTTCTACATATCAGTCACCTCTAAGGTAGGCCCAAGGGCGGGGTGCATTGTATGTAAAGGTAGGACATGCCCTGATGTGTGTAGCATGTCCTGATAGTGAATTACAGCCAATTTCGTTTTTCACTATTGCAAGGCTACCTGTCCCCATAGGCCAGAATGGGCAGCTTGATTATAACATTTTATAATCCTAACTGACCCAGGAACATGGTAGAAATTCGAATTTAGTATGCCTGAACTCAGAATGATAAAATACATCTTTTAGTGAAGTTGGTTTTAACATTCTGTGTTTGAAAATACCACTTTTAGAAAATAGGTATTTTCTTGCCTAACCATCCAGCCTGCCTCTGCTAGCTTGTGTAGTGTATGTCTGGTTTTGTGAGTGACAGGGGCTGGGGGCTCCAGGAGACAGGGTGAGTCAGCACTCAGGCTGAATAGACCTACCTGCATTGGGAGTGGTGGGAGGAGTAGCACCTGGGCCTGAATAGAGCTGTGCCTGCCTTCCACAATGCTGGCTCCACCTCCTGTGGTGCGTCTGATGGCCCTGGCCCACACTGACAACGGAAGAAGGTGTGCACTGGCAGAATGCACCCAGAACTGGTTTGGACTAGGTACAGGACCCTCTGCCTTCAGAGGACAAATGATTTACTGGTATAAATAGTGGGGCCCAGACCCCAAGACTTTAGATCACTTCTGGGAAACAAGAAGAACCTTTGCTGAGGAGATGAACCAGAGAAACTGAAGGAGGAGAATATCCCTATGCTGTGTGCTGTTTGATGGATTGGCCTGCAGTGGTTGCCTGATTGCCAAAGAAAGGAGAAAGGAACTTTGTGCTTACTTTCATCATCTTGCAGAAAATCTCCAAGGGCTTGAAGATTGAGCTTGCCTCCTGCTGAAGTCTCAGGGATACAAGACTTCACCAACCAGCTCCCTGAATTCCCTTGCTGGGAATTTGAAGTGCCTCACTGTTGTGTTGGGCCTTCTGAGAGACTGCGTGTCGCCGGGAGCTGGAAGCGCGACTCACGAAGAAGAAGCACGTCGCCGCCGCAACAGTTGTCGTTGCATCGCCGAGAAAGCGTGCCGCCGCTGCCGCCGTCGCAGCAGATGCCGTTGCATCATCGGAGAAGCATGTCACAGGGCCTGTCGTGGCTCCAAAGATTCACTGAGTCGCCGCACGGCCGCCGGGCATGCACGCATCGCCCCTTCGTTGTCGCATCAAGAGGAAGACACCATTTTGTTTCATTGCACCGGGTCTTCATCGCATTGAGGCGCTGCTGGTCGCATCGCCACAGAAGCGCAGTAAGAAACCGACGCATCACCTCCCATGCAGTGAAGAACCGACGCATCACCTCCTTTCCGGTAAGAACCGGCGCATCACCGTCCCCTACGCAGCAGTAAGGGAACTGACGCATCACCTCCCCGGAGCAAGGAACCGACGCATCACCGTTCTTGCGTGTAAGGAACCGACGCATCACCTTCCCTGCAACTCTTTTGTTTGTATCGCGTTACGCATCCAAATGTACATTGAATGTAGAGTGTCGCATTTATCACCTGCATTTGAACTGAACTATTTTCTACCATTGACAGTCATATTTTTCATAGTGTATTGTGGATTTTTGTCGTTTTCGGTCTTGTGTTAAGTCTATATAAAAATACTTATTTTTATACTACAACCTGTGTGGTGTCCATCTGTAGTGTTGTCACTGTGTTACTGTATGTATTCACAAATGCTTTACACACTGCCTCTGAGATAAGCCTGCCTGCTCGTGCCAAGCTACCAAGGGGGTGAGCAGGGGTTATTTTAGTAGTGTATTCCCCTTACCCTGACTAGAAGCAAGGGTCCCTATTTGGACAAAGGTACCTACTTCTACCAACTAGAGACCCCCAGTTCTAACAGTTTCTTTGAGCAGAACCCAGTTGTATACCACGCCTGAAAAGAATGATTTATAAAAGGAAAATCCAGGAATGGAAAGGTTGCTTCCTTGTGTCCCAGAGTCACATGGTAGCACAGATACTGTTCAAAACTTTAGATGGTCATTTACACGCTGGTGGGTGGTTCACCAGCCTACACGCTTAGCAAAGGCCATACCATCCACTCTCCTGCCAGAGTATTGTCTGTCTTTTAGTGGCAGCTGCTGAACTTTCAAAGTAGTGTGGCATAAGACTAAGGGGCCGATTCCGATCTCGGCCGGTAGTGCTCCGAATCGGATTCTTATTCACCGGATCCGATTCGGAGCCCTGTTTCCCGACCGAATCGTATGCGGGTGCGGCCGAGCGAGTACGATGCAAGCACCCACGAAATCGCCGACCGACTCGAATGCGGCTTCAACATGCTCCGACCGACTCGCATGGACACGACTCGCACCGCGCTATGGAGACGCTTCCCGGCCGGGTAAGTACGATGCGCGCGCGAGCAGTCCGACCGACTCGCGCCGTCCGTCTCGAAAAGCTGTCGGAGCCAGACTTTGGGGGTCCGCGTCGGACCCCCTGTACGCGTAGGCGCGCGAGTCGCACACAGGGGACCCATGGGTCCCCCTACCTGCTGCATGTACACCACGATGCGCATGGACGCGTACCCGCTGTAGGGGGCGCCCTTGTTTGCCTCGCACCCATTGAGTCAATGGGAGCCCGCGTACGCGTTGTACGACAGGCTCCCATTGACTTCAGTGGAGTCCGACCGACACGAGTCCTATAGCATGCGTGCGCATCGTACTCGCTCGGTCGGACTGCTAGGGTCCGATTCAGTCGGAATTCTCTCCGGGTCCGGCTCGGTCGGAGAGATTTCCAGCCCGAATCGGAATCGGCCCCTAAATCATGAATTTGCAGGTGTGCACGTAGCGAGCAAGTACCACTGTCCTAAGGGGGCACAGAGGGTTCTACTACAGAGAATTTTGTATAAATAATGCCGAAATGGTGCATCTATATCAACACATATCTCAGATGTCAGTCAGTCAAATAGCTTTTTTTCGATATAAATATCATAAAAGCATCAGACTCTACATCAGTACCAAAAGGATATAGGCTAAAATGATAAAAACACAGTATGAATTTACCTAAAAATCGAAACATGGCTATTTACGACTAAAAACATTTCATTCTTTATAAAAATGATGAGCTAAAAGAGTATTTAAAACGTTAAAACAGATATTTCATCACAGTCATAAGTCTGACGCTTTGAGACACCAGTAACTTGATCCTTCATACCGCTGTGCTTGCCTGAACAAATTCTCGGTCTAAATCAGGCTGTTATTTGCATGGCCTTGTGTCTCATCTTCCAGGTGCAACCCAGGAATTTTGCGGTTCCACAAACAAAAAGGGTTCTGGGATCAGATTTTAGTATACGCATAGCCACTTGATTATCCAGGGTGCCTAGGTGTTTGCAAATGGGCGCGAGCCACCTAGACCTAGCTATGGCATACCTCGGGCAGGCAAACATAAGATGTGCGACACTCTCCTTTGGAGACCCACAAGAGGGACACTCTTCAGTTGTTCGATATGGGGGGCACCACTTTCCGGTAAATGCACGAACAGGTAGTGTGGCAAACCTAAATTGCATGTATAGTGCCCTCTCTCTAGGGACCTGAACTACGTCCAAATAAGGTTCGAGGCCTCTAGAGTGTTTGAACTGGAGAAATTCTTCCGTGAGTCTACCCATGTTAGGGTTACTGAGGTCTCTAACATCTACCCAGTCCCAATAGATCCGTTTGAGATCAGACTTACTCGGTGGGGTTTGTGCATCCCAAGATTCCTTGAGACCGAGTGTTGTCAATAAGGTCCTAAGGTTGGAGATCCATTTAATACCCTTATTAGTGTCCAAGCGCAATATTTCTGCAAAGGCTTCCGCATAATTAGAAAGTTCTGGGGTGTTGCTGAAGCGGGCCCAAAAAAGGCAACGGGCGAAGTTTGGCCAGGTCCTTAAAGTGGCGCCTGCCCAGGTCATATAACAGTGGGGTTAAGGGAGTACCCTGGGGCAACATAATCAATTCCCTAAAGAACTTATGTTCTGACCTACTGATTTCATCCAGATTATCAAAGCCCCATAGCTCGGCTCCATACATGGCCGAGCTAACTGCCTTTGCTCCGTAGACAATAAGCGCCGGGGCAACAGGTCTAGTAAATGAAGAGCGATGTTCTCTGCTCAATGTCCCAGCGGCGCGTTTGTGATTCAGTAGCATTTTATTGAAATGGGGTCTCCAGAGCATTTTGTCTGAGAGCCGTATCCCCAAATAATCAAACGTGGAGACTCTCTCTAGGTGTGACCCATCTAGTGTGATGTTGTTCCTGAACGGTTTGTGGGGCTTGAATGTCAAAAATTTTGTTTTGGATGTATTAATTACAAGCCCTCGTGTCTTACAAAAAGTTTGCAACCTATTCAGGAGTTTTTGCAAACCTATCGGGGTCTTGGAGATCAGTAGTGTGTCGTCAGCAAATAGGAGAGTGGGCACCCTATTGCCAGCCAAGGCCGGGGCATCAGTTGATATTTCTTGTAAAAAACTAACCACCCCGTTCATATATAAAGAAAACAGGGTGGGTGCCATCACACAGCCCTGGCGGACTCCCCTATTCACTGCGATCTTTCAAGTAGTTGCCCTTGGGACCCCCATCTTACCTGGGCATAATTGCCCTCGTGAAGCCTTACTGAAAGGTTAAGAATCATTGGGGACATGCCCATACCTTGCAGTGTTTCCCACAGCCTGTTCCTGGGGACCAGGTCAAAGGCAGTCTTTAGATCTCAGATGTTATTTTAAAGTGCTGCAGCAGATCTTTTAAATTGTCCTAAAATGCTTTTCTGTGAATTCAGTCTTATTAAAATGGTTACAAAAGCCTCTCACCCCCAAAATCTCGGATATTGAGACAAGCTTCAAAGAGGACGAGACAAAACAATGGGCCTTATTAGAATGTTGGTCGTAAGGCCTCTGACCGTAGGTCAGAGACCTTACGACCGACACCGTCGGTTTCAATTACAACCGCTGATTATGATACAGCCGGTCGGAATTGAAACCGATGGGCTCCAGGAGCGTCGGAGACTGGCCTGTAATCCAAATAGATGCAAGGTTTCCGGCAGGGTTTCCATGCTGGCCTTTCCGGAATGGAAACCCTGTGCGGAAAGCATGTTTGGGGGCCCATAGCAGGGCCTTCTTTCCCTTGCGGCCTCTGGTTGAGGGGCCGAGGGAGCACCTATGGTGCTCCCCAGTTAATCCCTGCACCTTGTAGCAGACACCTAAGGTGCCTGCCATGGGGTGCAGGAATTAACACAACCTCCCATTTCCCTATGGGAGCATGTACTATGGCCGGTTTACGGCCATAACACATGCTCCCATAGGGAAATGTGGGATTGTGGGCGAACAATGTTCGGTCGGTTTCATAATCAGGCGGTCGGTTGGTCCCGTTTCCGCGACGGTGTCGGACGGGCGCAAGTCCGCTCGACATCGTAATAGGGCCCAATATGTTTTTCAATTCGATTTCACACCAGCACATATGTATTTTTGGGGTGGTGAGCTAAATTAATTTTGGCTTAGAGAAGTGAAGAAAACTGGTGAAGGGGGAGTGTTCACTAAGTTTTATTGTTATGTCATAATCAGACAAAAGTTTGTGAGATGTAATTTTGTTTATGTCACCATCATAAAAATTAGTAGTTTAAAACTTGCACATTTTTGATCATAGAAAGCAAAACTGGCAAGTACGCTGAGGAAGTATGTAGCTCATATGATACCATACTTTCCATGCTCTTAACATTCAACTTACTTGTACTAACACATTGCATCCTGTTACAGTTGTACATCTTCCACTGAAGCAGCCAGTCAGTTAACTCATAAAAGCACAATGAAACACCCATTGACTTATCCCCAAAACACTGTCTCTCTCCTGCACTGGGCTGGGCTCTCCAGTGCTTCCTGCCCATGCTGGCTATGTCCGGAGTGGCAGTGCATTCAACTCAACTATATGTTTTACAAAATGTTTAGAAAACATGTAACTCTTGTAACTACTTTCACAAATGGTAGGCATTTCATATATGTTTCATAAAGCTAAAAAAAAAGGTGTAGCAATCAGGCTTTAACATTATGCAAACTTTCGAGCAGCCCTTTCATATTTCTGCATAAATGTCTCAGTTCCCAATACTGCAAAATGTGAGGGACATGCGCACTTTATCCCAACAAGGGCAGTAATATTTAGGCAAACACAGCAGACCTCTCAAAAATCCCCAGCATGGCCTCCACCTCACCTACACTCAAAGAGGGCCTCTGGTTTGCCTTACATTTTACTTCCCATTGGCTGATTTGATCCAGAGAGGCCAAGGACAGCACTCCCTTGCAACATCCTGCACAATCATTCAGTGGAGGGTAGGTGACATGCTGGCTAGTTTAGGGTTGTTGTGGCCACATTTAGAAACCTTTCCAAAATTAATAAGAGCTGTCCAGGTGTATTTATATTGAATTCTGGTACATTGTTATTTAGTTATAAATGTTAGACTCCAAATACTGGAATGCAATGGAAAATCACTTAAATATATGGCATATTATGACACAAACACTGATATTTCCACATTGCTTCATCAATAGATCACATGGGGAACACAACACATTGCAATGACATTGAGTTAGAAGGTTTGTCTGAGAAAGGGTCATAAAATAGGTCAGTATTGTTGCTGGCAGAAGAGGCAGTGCAGGCCTGCAGCAACATACTATTTAAGCCCTGTTGCTCATGCTTTTTTGTTTTAACTACAAATAAATAGTAGTCTGTCGTTTAGAGCAGGAGTTCCCTATTGTCCATCTCAAGCAGATACCTTTGAAGCTTAGTTACCTACACTGCAATGTCTTAATGCATGTGCAAGTAAGGCCTTCATGGGTTTGACAACACCCTAACCTCAGCATCCGTATGTATTCACGTATTGTTTGCCACTTTTCTTGTTTTGGTCATTACTTTACACATAAGGTTAATTGATGTTAGCTGAGGTGCCACTAAAGGGGTAAGTAGTCTAACCCCAAATAAGAAAGGCATTTTACCCTACGGTTTGTTTACATAGCATTGGTGGATAAGAACTGGAACTCTCCCAAGGCAACTCCTGGCTGTTTAGTTCAGACTGACCTCACCCTCCCACCACCACGTCCTCCTCTTTCTATTCCTCAATGGTCAGCGGCCCAGGCATCTCTGGAGCCTGTTTCATGCTGTATCTGCCCTATTGACACCCAGCACTAAAATTAAAATTGAACAAATAAGCACTAAGCATCACGTTTCTGCTGTCAGATAGGATTTGCTGGGATTTACTTACCCAAACAATAAGGGGTCATATTTGCAGCCGAGCAGATGTAGCATTCTGCCACCATATGAAGCCACAGCTCTACACTAGACCATACTGGTGTAAAAATAAGAGTGCTAGAAAGCTAATCGAGGTGCATCTGCTGTGACTCGTTTTCTGCATAATTATTCACTGCTGTTTAAGTAGCTCTTGCTCCTACCTGATCGTGCTTCATAGCGGTGTAGATACATCTCTGTGCTATTAAGCAGTGTAGAGAAATTGTTTCATTATTATGACACTCAGGTTTTGTGCTTGGATAGGTGGAAAGCTAAGGCATTCACAGGCTGATTTCATGCTTTCCACCTGTAACCCACACGATGTGCTCTGGAGCAGTTGCTTTAAAACGTGGTCTCTGATGACATATTACTTACTGACGTAACATGCGCCTTTCAATGAAGGATTTCACATGTGCTGTCAATTTGGCTGCTGTTAGGAAACTAAATGCTACAATTAATGGCCCCTTAAGGTCGAAGGGAACTATCACGCACTTTTGGATTTCAGCCACTAATACAAACTAATATCTGGCAGGAGGGCACGAAAACAGTTAAACACTACTAACCACTTTTATGGCTTGCTGAGAGATGAAACAGTTGCATGCATTTTGAGCACTTCATTCTGTTAATATGCAAGTTTTCATTTCCCTTACCTGAGGTGCAAGGAAGCCTGGTGCAGCTTCTTTCTTTTAACTTTAACCCGCCACTGTTTACTTCGTCTCAGGGCAGGGTTGGGTGGGGTTAACAGTGAGGCTTGCTGAACTGTCATTCATGTGTAGTCCTGGCCTCTGCAGAGTTAGAAGCCCACAGTGCCCACTCTAACTTTATTGGTGGGGAGGTCCTTCAGGAAGGAACTCAATGGCTTTGCCGAGCTTGTGATGTCATGAGCCTCAGGGCTGTGAGCTCACCAGCTTGGCAAATCTAGGATTTCTGGTGCCTGCTCAGAGTGTATGATTTGTGCCTGCCATAAACCTGACTCGTGAGTGCTGCCTGAAGTCAATGTCTGCGTTAACATCAAGGGGTGTGCAATTCCTACAGGAAAAGTGGAAAGAGAACAAAGACAGGTCAGTGCTAGAAGCCTGAGGAACTAGATGGGACATCTGAACAGGGGAGAGAAATGCAATTACTTTGTCCAGACATGAACTAAGGATATGCACCTACCCCGTCTCTGCTACCTTGGAGGTGAGTGGCCGTAGAATGGGGCAGGATTAAATACTTGAGGGATGGGCTTGCAGGTGTATGCAATCATCTCTTTCCATGTGGAGTCCGACGTTTGGTAGAGGAGTGGCCCGAATATGGGTGCCATGTTGGAGGGAGGCTCAATGCAAGCTGTTGTGTCGGGTTAACATCTCCATAATGGATCGGGGTTACCCTAGGGGCTGCAGATATTTTGGTAGAGAAGCTGCAGCCTGTTATGGGTGCCATGTTGGAGGGAGATAAACACCATTGGAATGCTAATTAAGATCGGGCGTGTGAGGGCTCTTGCTCCTGAGCACTCAGATGTCCCCATCTAGGTCCTCGTGCTTATAGCACCGGCCTGTCTATGTTGTCTTTCCACTTTTCCTGTAGGAACTTCATACCCCTTGTTGTTAATTAGTGACCCTTTGGAGCACATATGCTGGAACTTCATGCAATCTTTGTCCCTCTTGTGTATATAGGTCAATAATATCTGCATTGCAGACAGCCTGAGGCAGTTTACTGGCGTAAATAATTTTTTACTCTTAATCGTGGAATAGGAGGCACAACTAGGGGGCAGAAAAAGGATGAGAGCGTGTCCCATTTGCCCATTGCTGTCATATCATGAGTTAACCTCCTGCCTCTTGGGAATCACTTTCTCTTATGTGCATCTGCCAATGTGGGCTTGCCCAGAAGGCAAAGAAGGTTTCTGAGTAGGCCAATGTTTTAATCCCACTGGGCACATTTTGTGTTTTTCTGATAAAAACAAAAAATGGAAGCAGGGATTTGCTTGAGGAAAAAAAAAAAAATGGCCCTGACGCACTGGGTGATGTCTCCCAACATTTGAGGGTTATTTATGTTTTTTCCTGTTTGGCACTGTCAGAATTTTTCTGCCTGTCCAGAACAGGAAAAATTGACATCAGAAAAAGTACAAGAACTATAGTGATTCTTCTGATTGACAGCTCTGTGGTAGTTGAGCTTTCATTCAAAAGCTTATGATAGGGGTCAAGCTGAGGCTCTGCCACGCAAAACCTTGTCCTTCACCCACCTCAAAACGGGGGTTTTCAGGACTCTCTGAATCTTATTCTTATAGACAAGTAGATCCTAACACATCCCCATATAAGTCCAGAAAAGAAGGGTCACCAACTAGATGAAAGACAACTGCCTGAAGCTCAACATGGACAAAATGGAAGTGCAACACTAAGCTTGGTACGAATCCTAGTGGCCCTCGGACCTCGGACCATCACCCAAACCGACCGACTATGCCAGAAACCTCGGCATATTCCTGGACATCAAACTGATCATTAAGTCCCAGATGAACGCAGTCGCCTCTGCCTGCTTTCACACACTTCACATGTTATGAAAAGTCTTCAAATGGCTCCCCCTGAACACCAGGTGTACCTTCACTCAGGCTCTAATCACCAGCTGATTAGACTACAGCAATGCACTCCATACTGTGATCACCACACACCTTCTGCAGAGACTCCAGACCATACAGAACTCCGCTGCCAGACTCATCCTCTACCTCCCCAGATGGACCACATCAATCACCCTCCTCCAAAAACTCCACTGGCTCACCATACAGAAGAGATGCCAATTCAAACTGATGATCCATGCCTACAAAGCCCTACATAACAAAGGACAAGCCTACATCAACCATCGCCTGAACTTCCACCACCCTACCAGACAACTATGCTCTGCCTCCCTCTCATTGGCCCACACCCCCGCATCCACCGAAGCAACAGTAGAGGACGCTCCTTCTCATACCTCCTGGCAAAAATCTGGAACAGCCTCCCTCTGCAGCTATGGACCTCCACCTCTCTAATGGAATTCCGGAGAGCACTCAAGACCTGGCTGTTTGACTGAGTCACCTGAACCATCGTGACCCTCAAGCATCTGGATACCCTCGCGGATGATTGGCCACGCTGTATAAATCCACTTGATTGATTGATACCTAGCCAGCACAAATAGTTTTCATACTGTAAAATTATACACTGTGTGGCATGAAATTATGCCATCATAAACCCTCAGAAGGGCAGGAGTTGGTGTATCAAGGTCTGGTTTGCCTTGAGTAAGAGAGGAGTGGTTTGACTTTGTCAGAGCTCTACTCCAGCAAAGGGCTGGAATAAGTTCCCTCCCAGGATGTGATGAGGAACAAAAAAAACCATACTATGCATGGGTGATGGGGAGGGATTTTGCTGATGAAAAAATAGGGAAAAAAAAGAAAGTTAATAAAAGTATATTTGCACGGTGGGCTGCCTTTTCCGCAATGCAATGTTTTACTGTGTGAACCACTCTGCACTTGGGAAATATGAAATGTCATATAACATTTCCAATAATACACCTGATAATCAATGGCTCTTATTATGAAGACAACAGGGATTCCTATGGGGATAAGAATTAAATTGTAAAAATAAGCAATTGTATAATTCCAAAACATTGTTTTAATACACAAAAATGTGCATACTTTTTTCAAAACATAAAAAGGCAGTGGGTGGTGAATCAAACGTGATGTGAAGTAGTGCTCTGGCAAAGGAGTGATACATGTGACTTAAATGTGTATTATTTATTTGTATTACAAATAAATTAGTAAAAGATGCAGCCCTTCAATTATAAAATGAATATTGCAAAGAGGTGTCTGTATGCAATGTCAACGTTGTTTCAATCCTATTAACATAGCAGGACCACCATCAGGAAAAGTTTGTTACATAGGCCAGAGTTGTTTGTTACATATTGTCCAGATTTGGGTGAAGAAACCACAATGTGATAGAGATGAGGTAAGCCCATTCAGTCTGGAATGTAGCGAGATAAAGAAACTAAAATATACAGTCAGGCAGTGGCCGGATCAAGGAGAACTCAATGATGGTGTCTGTATGTGTTGGAAAGTGGTTTATTAGTAGTTATAAGTAGGGACCTACCACTGACAATAAGACCACAAACACAATAAAAGGGTCAGTCAAGGTCTCAATTAATTATTCCCTCACTCAACCCTTGGTAGCTGATAACGAGCAGGCAGGCATAATTTAAGAGACAGATGTGTATAGCATTTAAAAACATCAATACATTAAATAAGTAAGACACAACACACAATAAAAATTCAACACCAATTTATAAAAATCGGATATATTTTCATGAACAAATAGACCCCAATGCAACAAATATCCAATGTAGGTAACCAGAGATATGAATTTTTAGATTAAACACTTTCTAGTGACTAAAAACCAAAAGTGCCAACTTGGGACACCTGTCGCACTTGACCAGGGCCAAAAACGAAGATTGAGGCTGACCGCGATGTTTTTCTGGATGTTTTACTCTCTATGTTTAGTGAGGCTTCTCGTCGGGCTGGGTTTTGAGTCGACACTTGCGGCTTGGTTCAGCTCAAGGCCTCAGTGAAATCCTGGAAGTCTTGTGCTCCAGAGCTTTCAGCGGGTTGCAGTTCGATGTCGGCAGCAAGATTCTCGTTGACAGGTCAGTCACCTTATGGATCTTTTTATAAAAAATTCTCCAATCTTCTCTAAACTTCTGGATCTTCTTCCAGAAGATCCTTTTGGGATTCCAAAATGTCCTCAGCACAAATCAAAGGTTCTAGAAGCTCTGAGATGGTCTTTGGGATGTTGGGACTACGTTTCCCAGAATGCACCTGGCCAGCTCCTTAAAAGTCCCCTGTACACAATCTAGCTGGAATCTTCTTGGAGGAGATGGGGCAGATGGAGCTCTTTTAACCTGTTGCTTTCAGGGAGTCCACTCCACTTCTTGAAGCAAGGCAAAGTCCTTCGGGCTGTTGTTCTAAGTGTGCAGAAGGTGCAGTAATTCACAGTGAAATCCTTTGGGTTCTTGCAGGGCAGTCCTTCTTCTCCTTGTATTTCCAGGCAAGGATCTGAGTGGCTGGTCAACACTCCCATATTTATTGACAGTTCCTGGGTGTCAAGCAGGGGGGGACCCCTAACCAATGGGATGCAGGGTGCCACCCAGGTGTATGGCCATTTGCTCCAAAGAGTGGCATGTTCTTGACCCAGAAGGCACTATTCTTCCAAAATCTAAAATGGAAAAACTCTCTCCTGGAGGGTTAGATCTGACTATGCCAATCCACTGGCGTGGCTAGGTTTCCCTAACACTTCCCTTCCAGCCCCTTCACTAATCTAATTACTAGGGCTCCTGAATGGCTTGGGATGCAGGATGTGGGAGTGAGGCTGTGCTGCCCTAAACTGTCATTCCCTGTTTGAAGACCAGTTTGGCTACTCCCCCCTATCCTAAAATTTGCTCCGCAGCTTGCAGCCCTCCTTCCACAGGCAATTCTTTGTCTCTAGTCATGCCACTTTGCACCTCATTAGGACAGCTTGGTTCAGCCTGGCACAGGCTGACCAATCAGAGCAGGGCTGCTTGAAGGCTGAATTTCAGCTTACAGAAAAGAAAGTTCTATAGCTTCTTTTCTGTGATAGTTATGATAAATCTAACAGTTACAAGATGTTGATACTTTGAAGTATAGTTTTAGCTCCTTTCTTTGAATAATTACACTTTAATAAAGTATTCCAATGTTAGCCTTTGGAGCCATTGTGCTACAATGGGGAAAACGACATTGGCAGTTTTTCCCAAACCAGAGCACATAACACATCTTTTATAATGCCCCTACTTATAGCTACAAGGCACCCTACCCCTGGGGCACCTAGGGGAGACCATAGGGTGACTTCTATGTACAAATAAGTTAGTTGGAGACTTTGGAAGTACCTTTAATTCTAAAGCCGAATTTGCATATAATTTTAATGCAAAGGCAACCTGAAAAGCATTGCTGCCTTTAAAATGACAGCAGACAGCACAGTAGTGTACACTTAAGTGAATTAAGTCTACTGGGCCTCTAAATCCACATGCTCTATTATATACTAGGGACTTGCAGCTAGGCTGTCAGTACCAATTGTAATTCAACCTAATTACCATGTACCTTAAAATCAGAGCACTGGCCCTGGGTCTGGTAAGCAGAGTCCAGGGCACAATCAGAATCAGTTACCACCAGTATAAATAAAAATATGGGGGTGATCAGGGCAAAAAGGGTGACTTTCTCACAGTATGGGAAACTGGGGAGCCAATGCTACCCCAACGACTCTGGGAATACGATGCCGTGCCTTAGAGATTTGGAGAAATGCTGATGATGCCTAGAGCCACCAATCAGAAAAGCGAGCCATCAGTGTAGTATTATCTCTCGGTTTCCTATCATAAATGGCAAACTACTAGCTTTTAAGTTGAAATAAAAATGACGCATCCAGACTGTAATATAAAAATATATTTATTATCATTTAGTTATTATTATAGCCCACTACTTCAGGGCTGCTGTAAAGAGAGTAATCGGTAAACAATCCTCACCCTGTGCACCATAAGCCTTAGCGCCTGATTATGATGACGGCGGGAAGAGTCCCTCTGTTGCGTTTTTGGTGGTCCTCCTGCCCGCTTCCCTGGCATTCTGACCACCCGATCAGGAAGTGAGCTGGAACACCGCCTCAGGACTGCCTTAGTCGTAATCAGGACCTTAGTCTCTCTGTTTATTTTGTCTACCATTTCCATTCTTTGAGCCTTAGTGTTGGGTGACCATGTTAACTGAATATTTCTGTGTGACACGAGTATATATATAAAATTACATTTTACCCTTTGTACCTCATAAAGAGAATGAAAGTGGTTTTCCCATTTTTTGGCTCTATCACGATGGAGAGAGATTTAACTCTACCCATGGCTTTAAAATTAATTCTCCTAAACACTTGACTGTCTCCAATTCCAATGATCTCAGCACTATTGTATAATACAGTGGCTCTGTGTTTATAATTTCTGTAAGCATGTCCTTAGTTTTCCTCAAACCCCTACCCACCCGACCATTTTGTCTGCTCTTTCATTTTTTCAGTTGACATTTAAGCTTACACTTTGGAATCCATATAACCTTTGAATAATTGTCAATAGGCTTATTTTCTCTCTGAACTATTTCTCTTACATCTTCCACCAAATCTGTTTACCAAGTAAGATTGTTTCCCTGCGTGTTGGTTGATTTTTTAATAAAGTCACCATATTATATTTACCTTGATTTAATATATCTTTCTACACGTTAGTTGTTTCCAGATATTCAACACAGCATTTTCTTTTCTGATATTTTGCACCTTAGTGATATATGATCAAAATTCTGAATATGGAAGAGTAATGATCACTATTCTTTGGCTTCTCAATTCACGTCTTTAATACATTTGCACAACCTGTATATATATATATGTATATGCATATGTATATCTATATATCTATATGTATATCTATATATCTATATGTATATATATATATATATATATATATATATATATATATATATATATATATATATATATATATATATATATATATATATATATATGTGTATATTATCTACTGGCGGTCGCCAGTAGATAGTTATAGTTAGGACCTATTTTCCATAGGAAATCCGCATCACTCTATTTGAAATAACTTTGGCGCCGGTTGATGAATCTTCGCGAAAGTTTCAAACTTGTTGGGGCGCTCCGGTCAGCTCCTATCCTGAAAGTCTCGGGGTGATTCGTCAAGCGGGGGCCGAGAAAAAAGGGGGGTCCCAAAACGTGTTTTCCCCATTCATTTTTCCATAGGAACCGTTAGTCGCAGCTACAGCCCGAACTGCTAAACGGAATTACACCAAATTTGGCAAAAAGGTAGCCCTTGGTTCAGAGTCGTGCCTTTTGCTTAAATGGTGTAAATCCGTTCAGTAGTTCCTGAGAAAATCACAAGTAAAATCACATATATATCTATGGCCACGTCGGATCTGCGCACCATGAGCGGACCCTGCGCGCACCGTCCCGTTCACGAGCTGCATGCTAATTGGCTGTCAAGTGGCTGTCAACACTCCAAATCAGGAAGTGTTGGCAGCCATTTTGTCCCTCGGTAGAACCGAGGCACAAGAAACAAGTGCGCAAAACGCACAAAGGGGGCAGGGTAGAAACACCCTGACCCCCTAGGTCTGCTCAGGGGGTCCCACAAGGACAAGGACCCCCTGGGTGGAAAAAAGCATTTTTTTTTTTTTAAAAATCGGCGGGATGCGCGGATCCCGCGCTTCGATGCTATTTTGCCCCCGGGTGGCCCAAGTCCCGGGGGCATGCGGGGGTTAATGTAAATTTATGTGAGGGGCCTCTAAGGCCCCCCAAGCCCCGGGGACCGCCGCCCCACTGGGCTTTGAATTAAAAATGTTGCGGGAGGGCTCTCGGCCCTCCCGCAGCCCCGGGGACCGCCACCCCCCGGGGCATCTTTTTATTTTTTTTAAAATAACCTGTGTGGGGGGGCTCAAGCCCCCCCACACGCCCTGGGGACCGCCACCTCCCCACGGCACTAAATAATAAAATGTGGGGGTCCGTTTAGGACCCCGAGCCCCGGGACCACCACCTCCCGGGGCTGTGCATAGGATGGGAGGGGCCGCGCGGCCCCCTCCTGGAGCCCTTGATGGCCCTGCGGACCACCACCCCCCAGGGCCGGCTCCTGCAGTGTCCCGGGTGCCTACCCCCGGGACACTGCTGTTTGCAATGGCAGGATGGGAGCCATTGCCATGTGTAGACCTAAGAATCAGTGAGTGGGTATGTAGTTATTGGTGTTGGAGTGTCTATGGTTTTGCGAATGGCAGTCTGTAATTTAGAGTGGGTGTATCAAAGGTTATATTAGGGTGTGAGGAGGTGCATGAAATTATCACATGGATGATGTCATCAGTGATGTCATCAGTGATGTCACTGACCATGTCATGAGTGATGTAATATGTGACGTCATCAGCAGTGCATTGCGGGCGCGAGTTATAGTTAGCTGAACTAACTATAACGGGGTAATTTCACGGGTTTTGTACGAGTGCAATGTCCAACTAACTATAACTGTCCCTAAAACCTATGGTTTTTTCAGTGAATATATATATATATATATATGTATATGTATATATATATATATATATATATATATATATATATATATATATATATATATATATATATATACAGTTAAACATGTGGCAAAGTGAGCAAGGGACCCACGTCTGGGCATACCCTGCCAACTTAGGGCGAACAAAGCGATACCAAAGGGGATGATGGACGGAGCATTAGAGCAAATCAAACACTCACCCCCAGTCAACTGATCTGGGTTTAATCCATCATCATTCTTTAGCTCACTCCACCACCCCAGTTCAGACATGGCCATATGCAAATCAGTCTGACCCTGTGCCTCATGGGAACAGTCCACCCCGAACTGCCAAGCCATGTCTTCCCTGGACCGGAAACAAGCATCCTGGGACCGGTTTCGGGTTCAAAACCCTCATCAGCCAGGCTATCTTGAATCCAGTGGCAAAGTGAGCAAGGGACCCACGTCTGGGCATACCCTGCCAACTTAGGGCGAACAAAGCGATACCAAAGGGGATGATGGACGGAGCATTAGAGCAAATCAAACACTCACCCCCAGTCAACTGATCTGGGTTTAATCCATCATCATTCTTTAGCTCACTCCACCACCCCAGTTCAGACATGGCCATATGCAAATCAGTCTGACCCTGTGCCTCATGGGAACAGTCCAGCCCGAACTGCCAAGCCAGGTCTTCCCTGGACCGGAAACAAGCATCCTGGGACCGGTTTCGGGTTCAAAACCCTCATCAGCCAGGCTATCTTGAATCCAGTGGCAAAGTGAGCAAGGGACCCACGTCTGGGCATACCCTGCCAACTTAGGGCGAACAAAGCGATACCAAAGGGGATGATGGACGGAGCATTAGAGCAAATCAAACACTCACCCCCAGTCAACTGATCTGGGTTTAATCCATCATCATTCTTTAGCTCACTCCACCACCCCAGTTCACACATGGCCATATGCAAATCAGTCTGACCCTGTGCCTCATGGGAACAGTCCACCCCGAACTGCCAAGCCATGTCTTCCCTGGACCGGAAACAAGCATCCTGGGACCGGTTTCGGGTTCAAAACCCTCATCAGCCAGGCTATCTTGAATCCAGTGGCAAAGTGAGCAAGGGACCCACGTCTGGGCATACCCTGCCAACTTAGGGCGAACAAAGCGATACCAAAGGGGATGATGGTCGGAGCATTAGAGCAAATCAAACACTCACCCCCAGTCAACTGATCTGGGTTTAATCCATCATCATTCTTTAGCTCACTCCACCACCCCAGTTCAGACATGGCCATATGCAAATCAGTCTGACCCTGTGCCTCATGGGAACAGTCCAGCCCGAACTGCCAAGCCATGTCTTCCCTGGACCGGAAACAAGCATCCTGGGACCGGTTTCGGGTTCAAAACCCTCATCAGCCAGGCTATCTTGAATCCAGTGGCAAAGTGAGCAAGGGACCCACGTCTGGGCATACCCTGCCAACTTAGGGCGAACAAAGCGATACCAAAGGGGATGATGGACGGAGCATTAGAGCAAATCAAACACTCACCCCCAGTCAACTGATCTGGGTTTAATCCATCATCATTCTTTAGCTCACTCCACCACCCCAGTTCAGACATGGCCATATGCAAATCAGTGTGACCCTGTGCCTCATGGGAACAGTCCAGCCCGAACTGCCAAGCCATGTCTTCCCTGGACCGGAAACAAGCATCCTGGGACCGGTTTCGGGTTCAAAACCCTCATCAGCCAGGCTATCTTGAATCCAGTGGCAAAGTGAGCAAGGGACCCACGTCTGGGCATACCCTGCCAACTTAGGGCGAACAAAGCAATACCAAAGGGGATGATGGACGGAGCATTAGAGCAAATCAAACACTCACCCCCAGTCAACTGATCTGGGTTTAATCCATCATCATTCTTTAGCTCACTCCACCACCCCAGTTCAGACATGGCCATATGCAAATCAGTCTGACCCTGTGCCTCATGGGAACAGTCCAGCCCGAACTGCCAAGCCATGTCTTCCCTGGACCGGAAACAAGCATCCTGGGACCGGTTTCGGGTTCAAAACCCTCATCAGCCAGGCTATCTTGAATCCAGTGGCAAAGTGAGCAAGGGACCCACGTCTGGGCATACCCTGCCAACTTAGGGCGAACAAAGCGATACCAAAGGGGATGATGGACGGAGCATTAGAGCAAATCAAACACTCAGCCCCAGTCAACTGATCTGGGTTTAATCCATCATCATTCTTTAGCTCACTCCACCACCCCAGTTCAGACATGGCCATATGCAAATCAGTCTGACCCTGTGCCTCATGGGAACAGTCCAGCCCGAACTGCCAAGCCATGTCTTCCCTGGACCGGAAACAAGCATCCTGGGACCGGTTTCGGGTTCAAAACCCTCATCAGCCAGGCTATCTTGAATCCAGTGGCAAAGTGAGCAAGGGACCCACGTCTGGGCATACCCTGCCAACTTAGGGCGAACAAAGCGATACCAAAGGGGATGATGGACGGAGCGTTAGAGCAAATCAAACACTCACCCTCAGTCAACTGATCTGGGGTTTAATCCATCATCATTCTTTAGCTCACTACACCACCCCAGTTCAGACATGGCCATATGCAAATCAGTCTGACCCTGTGCCTCATGGGAACAGTCCAGCCCGAACTGCCAAGCCATGTCTTCCCTGGACCGGAAACAAGCATCCTGGGACCGGTTTCGGGTTCAAAACCCTCATCAGCCAGGCTATCTTGAATCCAGTGGCAAAGTGAGCAAGGGACCCACGTCTGGGCATACCCTGCCAACTTAGGGCGAACAAAGCGATACCAAAGGGGATGATGGACGGAGCATTAGAGCAAATCAAACACTCACCCCCAGTCAACTGATCTGGGTTTAATCCATCATCATTCTTTAGCTCACTCCACCACCCCAGTTCAGACATGGCCATATGCAAATCAGTCTGACCCTGTGCCTCATGGGAACAGTCCAGCCCGAACTGCCAAGCCATGTCTTCCCTGGACCGGAAACAAGCATCCTGGGACCGGTTTCGGGTTCAAAACCCTCATCAGCCAGGCTATCTTGAATCCAGTGGCAAAGTGAGCAAGGGACCCACGTCTGGGCATACCCTGCCAACTTAGGGCGAACAAAGCGATACCAAAGGGGATGATGGACGGAGCGTTAGAGCAAATCAAACACTCACCCCCAGTCAACTGATCTGGGTTTAATCCATCATCATTCTTTAGCTCACTCCACCACCCCAGTTCAGACATGGCCATATGCAAATCAGTCTGACCCTGTGCCTCATGGGAACAGTCCAGCCCGAACTGCCAAGCCATGTCTTCCCTGGACCGGAAACAAGCATCCTGGGACCGGTTTCGGGTTCAAAACCCTCATCAGCCAGGCTATCTTGAATCCAGTGGCAAAGTGAGCAAGGGACCCACGTCTGGGCATACCCTGCCAACTTAGGGCGAACAAAGCGATACCAAAGGGGATGATGGACGGAGCGTTAGAGCAAATCAAACACTCACCCCCAGTCAACTGATCTGGGTTTAATCCATCATCATTCTTTAGCTCACTCCACCACCCCAGTTCAGACATGGCCATATGCAAATCAGTCTGACCCTGTGCCTCATGGGAACAGTCCAGCCCGAACTGCCAAGCCATGTCTTCCCTGGACCGGAAACAAGCATCCTGGGACCGGTTTCGGGTTCAAAACCCTCATCAGCCAGGCTATCTTGAATCCAGTGGCAAAGTGAGCAAGGGACCCACGTCTGGGCATACCCTGCCAACTTAGGGCGAACAAAGCGATACCAAAGGGGATGATGGACGGAGCGTTAGAGCAAATCAAACACTCACCCCCAGTCAACTGATCTGGGTTTAATCCATCATCATTCTTTAGCTCACTCCACCACCCCAGTTCAGACATGGCCATATGCAAATCAGTCTGACCCTGTGCCTCATGGGAACAGTCCAGCCCGAACTGCCAAGCCATGTCTTCCCTGGACCGGAAACAAGCATCCTGGGACCGGTTTCGGGTTCAAAACCCTCATCAGCCAGGCTATCTTGAATCCAGTGGCAAAGTGAGCAAGGGACCCACGTCTGGGCATACCCTGCCAACTTAGGGCGAACAAAGCGATACCAAAGGGGATGATGGACGGAGCATTAGAGCAAATCAAACACTCACCCCCAGTCAACTGATCTGGGTTTAATCCATCATCATTCTTTAGCTCACTCCACCACCCCAGTTCAGACATGGCCATATGCAAATCAGTCTGACCCTGTGCCTCATGGGAACAGTCCAGCCCGAACTGCCAAGCCATGTCTTCCCTGGACCGGAAACAAGCATCCTGGGACCGGTTTCGGGTTCAAAACCCTCATCAGCCAGGCTATCTTGAATCCAGTGGCAAAGTGAGCAAGGGACCCACGTCTGGGCATACCCTGCCAACTTAGGGCGAACAAAGCGATACCAAAGGGGATGATGGACGGAGCATTAGAGCAAATCAAACACTCACCCCCAGTCAACTGATCTGGGTTTAATCCATCATCATTCTTTAGCTCACTCCACCACCCCAGTTCAGACATGGCCATATGCAAATCAGTCTGACCCTGTGCCTCATGGGAACAGTCCAGCCCGAACTGCCAAGCCATGTCTTCCCTGGACCGGAAACAAGCATCCTGGGACCGGTTTCGGGTTCAAAACCCTCATCAGCCAGGCTATCTTGAATCCAGTGGCAAAGTGAGCAAGGGACCCACGTCTGGGCATACCCTGCCAACTTAGGGCGAACAAAGCGATACCAAAGGGGATGATGGACGGAGCATTAGAGCAAATCAAACACTCACCCCCAGTCAACTGATCTGGGTTTAATCCATCATCATTCTTTAGCTCACTCCACCACCCCAGTTCAGACATGGCCATATGCAAATCAGTCTGACCCTGTGCCTCATGGGAACAGTCCAGCCCGAACTGCCAAGCCATGTCTTCCCTGGACCGGAAACAAGCATCCTGGGACCGGTTTCGGGTTCAAAACCCTCATCAGCCAGGCTATCTTGAATCCAGTGGCAAAGTGAGCAAGGGACCCACGTCTGGGCATACCCTGCCAACTTAGGGCGAACAAAGCGATACCAAAGGGGATGATGGACGGAGCGTTAGAGCAAATCAAACACTCACCCCCAGTCAACTGATCTGGGTTTAATCCATCATCATTCTTTAGCTCACTCCACCACCCCAGTTCAGACATGGCCATATGCAAATCAGTCTGACCCTGTGCCTCATGGGAACAGTTCACCCCGAACTGCCAAGCCATGTCTTCCCTGAACCGGAAACAAGCATCCTGGGACCGGTTTCGGGTTCAATACCCTCATCAGCCAGGCTATCTTGAATCCAGTGGCAAAGTGAGCAAGGGACCCACGTCTGGGCATACCCTGCCAACTTAGGGCGAACAAAGCGATACCAAAGGGGATGATGGACGGAGCATTAGAGCAAATCAAACACTCAGCCCCAGTCAACTGATCTGGGTTTAATCCATCATCATTCTTTAGCTCACTCCACCACCCCAGTTCAGACATGGCCATATGCAAATCAGTCTGACCCTGTGCCTCATGGGAACAGTCCAGCCCGAACTGCCAAGCCATGTCTTCCCTGGACCGGAAACAAGCATCCTGGGACCGGTTTCGGGTTCAAAACCCTCATCAGCCAGGCTATCTTGAATCCAGTGGCAAAGTGAGCAAGGGACCCACGTCTGGGCATACCCTGCCAACTTAGGGCGAACAAAGCGATACCAAAGGGGATGATGGACGGAGCATTAGAGCAAATCAAACACTCACCCCCAGTCAACTGATCTGGGTTTAATCCATCATCATTCTTTAGCTCACTCCACCACCCCAGTTCAGACATGGCCATATGCAAATCAGTCTGACCCTGTGCCTCATGGGAACAGTCCAGCCCGAACTGCCAAGCCATGTCTTCCCTGGACCGGAAACAAGCATCCTGGGACCGGTTTCGGGTTCAAAACCCTCATCAGCCAGGCTATCTTGAATCCAGTGGCAAAGTGAGCAAGGGACCCACGTCTGGGCATACCCTGCCAACTTAGGGCGAACAAAGCGATACCAAAGGGGATGATGGACGGAGCATTAGAGCAAATCAAACACTCACCCCCAGTCAACTGATCTGGGTTTAATCCATCATCATTCTTTAGCTCACTCCACCACCCCAGTTCAGACATGGCCATATGCAAATCAGTCTGACCCTGTGCCTCATGGGAACAGTCCAGCCCGAACTGCCAAGCCATGTCTTCCCTGGACCGGAAACAAGCATCCTGGGACCGGTTTCGGGTTCAAAACCCTCATCAGCCAGGCTATCTTGAATCCAGTGGCAAAGTGAGCAAGGGACCCACGTCTGGGCATACCCTGCCAACTTAGGGCGAACAAAGCGATACCAAAGGGGATGATGGACGGAGCATTAGAGCAAATCAAACACTCAGCCCCAGTCAACTGATCTGGGTTTAATCCATCATCATTCTTTAGCTCACTCCACCACCCCAGTTCAGACATGGCCATATGCAAATCAGTCTGACCCTGTGCCTCATGGGAACAGTCCAGCCCGAACTGCCAAGCCATGTCTTCCCTGGACCGGAAACAAGCATCCTGGGACCGGTTTCGGGTTCATAACCCTCATCAGCCAGGCTATCTTGAATCCAGTGGCAAAGTGAGCAAGGGACCCACGTCTGGGCATACCCTGCCAACTTAGGGCGAACAAAGCGATACCAAAGGGGATGATGGACGAAGCATTAGAGCAAATCAAACACTCACCCCCAGTCAACTGATCTGGGTTTAATCCATCATCATTCTTTAGCTCACTCCACCACCCCAGTTCAGACATGGCCATATGCAAATCAGTCTGACCCTGTGCCTCATGGGAACAGTCCAGCCCGAACTGCCAAGCCATGTCTTCCCTGGACCGGAAACAAGCATCCTGGGACCGGTTTTGGGTTCAAAACCCTCATCAGCCAGGCTATCTTGAATCCAGTGGCAAAGTGAGCAAGGGACCCACGTCTGGGCATACCCTGCCAACTTAGGGCGAACAAAGCGATACCAAAGGGGATGATGGACGGAGCATTAGAGCAAATCAAACACTCACCCCCAGTCAACTGATCTGGGTTTAATCCATCATCATTCTTTAGCTCACTCCACCACCCCAGTTCAGACATGGCCATATGCAAATCAGTCTGACCCTGTGCCTCATGGGAACAGTCCAGCCCGAACTGCCAAGCCATGTCTTCCCTGGACCGGAAACAAGCATCCTGGGACCGGTTTCGGGTTCAAAACCCTCATCAGCCAGGCTATCTTGAATCCAGTGGCAAAGTGAGCAAGGGACCCACGTCTGGGCATACCCTGCCAACTTAGGGCGAACAAAGCGATACCAAAGGGGATGATGGACGGAGCATTAGAGCAAATCAAACACTCACCCCCAGTCAACTGATCTGGGTTTAATCCATCATCATTCTTTAGCTCACTCCACCACCCCAGTTCAGACATGGCCATATGCAAATCAGTCTGACCCTGTGCCTCATGGGAACAGTCCAGCCCGAACTGCCAAGCCATGTCTTCCCTGGACCGGAAACAAGCATCCTGGGACCAGTTTCGGGTTCAAAACCCTCATCAGCCAGGCTATCTTGAATCCAGTGGCAAAGTGAGCAAGGGACCCACGTCTGGGCATACCCTGCCAACTTAGGGCGAACAAAGCGATACCAAAGGGGATGATGGACGGAGCATTAGAGCAAATCAAACACTCACCCCCAGTCAACTGATCTGGGTTTAATCCATCATCATCCTTTAGCTCACTCCACCACCCCAGTTCAGACATGGCCATATGCAAATCAGTCTGACTCTGTGCCTCATGGGAACAGTCCACCCCGAACTGCCAAGCCATGTCTTCCCTGGACCGGAAACAAGCATCCTGGGACCGGTTTTGGGTTCAAAACCCTCATCAGCCAGGCTATCTTGAATCCAGTGGCAAAGTGAGCAAGGGACCCACGTCTGGGCATACCCTGCCAACTTACGGCGAACAAAGCGATACCAAAGGGGATGATGGACGGAGCATTAGAGCAAATCAAACACTCACCCCCAGTCAACTGATCTGGGTTTAATCCATCATCATTCTTTAGCTCACTCCACCACCCCAGTTCAGACATGGCCATATGCAAATCAGTCTGACCCTGTGCCTCATGGGAACAGTCCACCCCGAACTGCCAAGCCATGTCTTCCCTGGACCGGAAACAAGCATCCTGGGACCGGTTTCGGGTTCAAAACCCTCATCAACCAGGCTATCTTGAATTCAGTGGCAAAGTGAGCACGGGACCCACGTCTGGGCATACCCTGCCAACTTAGGGCGAACAAAGCGATACCAAAGGGGATGATGGACGGAGCATTAGAACAAATCAAACACTCACCCCCAGTCAACTGATCTGGGTTTAATCCATCATCATTCTTTAGCTCACTCCACCACCCCAGTTCAGACATGGCCATATGCAAATCAGTCTGACCCTGTGCCTCATGGGAACAGTCCACCCCGAACTGCCAAGCCATGTCTTCCCTGGACCGGAAACAAGCATCCTGGGACCGGTTTCGGGTTCAAAACCCTCATCAGCCATGCTATCTTGAATCCAGTGGCAAAGTGAGCAAGGGACCCACGTCTGGGCCTACCCTGCCAACTTAAGGCGAACAAAGCGATACCAAAGGGGATGATGGACGGAGCATTAGAGCAAATCAAACACTCACCCCCAGTCAACTGATCTGGGGTTAATCCATCATCATTCTTTAGCTCACTCCACCACCCCAGTTCAGACATGGCCATTTGCAAATCAGTCTGATCCTGTGCCTCATGGGAACAGTCCACCCCGAACTGCCAAGCCATGTCTTCCCTGGACCGGAAACAAGCATCCTGGGACCGGTTTCGGGTTCAAAACCCTCATCAGCCAGGCTATCTTGAATCCAGTGGCAAAGTGAGCAAGGGACCCACGTCTGGGCATACCCTGCCAACTTAGGGCGAACAAAGCGATACCAAAGGGGATGATGGACAGAGCATTAGAGCAAATCAAACACTCACCCCCAGTCAACTGATCTGGGTGTAATCCATCATCATTCTTTAGCTCACTCCACCACCCCAGTTCAGACATGGGCATATGCAAATCAGTCTGACCCTGTGCCTCGTGGGAACAGTCCAGCCCGAACTGCCAAGCCATGTCTTCCCTGGACCGGAAACAAGCATCCTGGGACCGGTTTCGGGTTCAAAACCCTCATCAGCCAGGCTATCTTGAATCCAGTGGCAAAGTGAGCAAGGGACCCACGTCTGGGCATACCCTGCCAACTTAGGGCGAACAAAGCGATACCAAAGGGGATGTTGGGCGGAGCATTAGAGCAAATCAAACACTCACCCCCAGTCAACTGATCTGGGTTTAATCCATCATCATTCTTTAGCTCACTCCACCACCCCAGTTCAGACATGGCCATATGCAAATCAGTCTGACCCTGTGCCTCATGGGAACAGTCCAGCCCGAACTGCCAAGCCATGTCTTCCCTGGACCGGAAACAAGCATCCTGGGACCGGTTTCGGGTTCAAAACCCTCATCAGCCATGCTATCTTGAATCCAGTGGCAAAGTGAGCAAGGGACCCACGTCTGGGCCTACCCTGCCAACTTAAGGCGAACAAAGCGATACCAAAGGGGATGATGGACGGAGCATTAGAGCAAATCAAACACTCACCCCCAGTCAACTGATCTGGGTTTAATCCATCATCATTCTTTAGCTCACTCCACCACCCCAGTTCAGACATGGCCATTTGCAAATCAGTCTGATCCTGTGCCTCATGGGAACAGTCCACCCCGAACTGCCAAGCTTGTCTTCCCTGGACCGGAAACAAGCATCCTGGGACCGGTTTCGGGTTCAAAACCCTCATCAGCCAGGCTATCTTGAATCCAGTGGCAAAGTGAGCAAGGGACCCACATCTGGGCATACCCTGCCAACTTAGGGCGAACAAAGCGATACCAAAGGGGATGATGGACAGAGCATTAGAGCAAATCAAACACTCACCCCCAGTCAACTGATCTGGGTTTAATCCATCATCATTCTTTAGCTCACTACACCACCCCAGTTCAGACATGGCCATATGCAAATCAGTCTGACCCTGTGCCTCATGGGAACAGTCCACCCCGAACTGCCAAGCCATGTCTTCCCTGGACCGGAAACAAGCATCCTGGGACCGGTTTCGGGTTCAAAACCCTCATCAGCCAGGCTATCTTGAATCCAGTGGCAAAGTGAGCAAGGGACCCACGTCTGGGCATACCCTGCCAACTTAGGGCGAACAAAGCGATACCAAAGGGGATGTTGGGCGGAGCATTAGAGCAAATCAAACACTCACCCCCAGTCAACTGATCTGGGTTTAATCCATCATCATTCTTTAGCTCACTCCACCACCCCAGTTCAGACATGGCCATATGCAAATCAGTCTGACCCTGTGCCTCATGGGAACAGTCCACCCCGAACTGCCAAGCCATGTCTTCCCTGGACCGGAAACAAGCATCCTGGGACCGGTTTCGGGTTCAAAACCCTCATCAGCCAGGCTATCTTGAATCCAGTGGCAAAGTGAGCAAGGGACCCACGTCTGGGCATACCCTGCCAACTTAGGGCGAACAAAGCGATACCAAAGGGGATGATGGACGGAGCATTAGAGCAAATCAAACACTCACCCCCAGTCAACTGATCTGGGTTTAATCCATCATCATTCTTTAGCTCACTCCACCACCCCAGTTCAGACATGGCCATATGCAAATCAGTCTGACCCTGTGCCTCATGGGAACAGTCCATCCCGAACTGCCAAGCCATGTCTTCCCTGGACCGGAAACAAGCATCCTGGGACCGGTTTCGGGTTCAAAACCCTCATCAGCCAGGCTATCTTGAATCCAGTGGTAAAGTGAGCAAGGGACCCACGTCTGGGCATACCCTGCCAACTTAGGGCGAACAAAGCGATACCAAAGGGGATGATGGACGGAGCATTAGAGCAAATCAAACACTCACCCCCAGTCAACTGATCTGGGTTTAATCCATCATCATTCTTTAGCTCACTCCACCACCCCAGTTCAGACATGGCCATATGCAAATCAGTCTGACCCTGTGCCTCATGGGAACAGTCCAGCCCGAACTGCCAAGCCATGTCTTCCCTGGACCGGAAACAAGATTGGCTGATGAGGGTTTTGAACCCGAAACCGGTCCCAGGATGCTTGTTTCGGTCCAGGGAAGACATGGCTTGGCAGTTCGAGGTGGACTGTTCCCATGAGGCACAGGGTCAGACTGATTTGCATATGGCCATGTCTGAACTGGGGTGGTGGGAGTGAGCTAAAGAATGATGATGGATTAAACCCAGATCAGTTGACTGGGAGTGAGTGTTTGATTTGCTCTAATGCTCCGTCCATCATCCCCTTTGGTATCGCTTGTTCGCCCTAAGTTGGCAGGGTATGCCCAGACGTGGGTCCCTTGCTCACTTTGCCACTGGATTCAAGATAGCCTGGCTGATGAGGGTTTTGAACCCGAAGCCGGTCCCAGGATGCTTGTTTCCGGTCCAGGGAAGACATGGCTTGGCAGTTCGGGGTGGACTGTTCCCATGAGGCACAGGGTCAGACTGATTTGCATATGGCCATGTCTGAACTGGGGTGGGTCTTTATTACCCCCTCTCAACTGATTGGCACAGACTCCTTTCCCCGGCATATCCTTAGCTCTTCCAGCAGTATTTTACATTCTTGTTCAAGTGATGGCCCCATACCTGACTGAGAGCTGGTTGTTAGCGACACCAGTCCTGGAACTCAGAGGTTTATCCAAACCCTGTGGAATGGCACCTCCTGTGGTCTGTAAGAAGTCTTGGAACACTTACTGGCGGTCTCATTGACCTTCTTATACTAGGTTCGCAAGCTGAGTTTGAGTGTTCCTCCGGCTGAACCCTGAGACTGGATTGAGTTAGTTTTGCCATTTTGCATATCCACCTCAAGACCCGTCAGACAACAATATTTGCCTTCAGGTGATAGCAGGCAGGAAAGAGTGGCACTGGGAGTCTTCATTATAACAAAGCCTGAGTACAAAGGAGGTGGAAGCCTTCACACCTCAAGATTCTACTGATTCTATTGATTTTTAAGAGCATTGATGGAGACTATTTCGGTTTGAATATAAAGCACCAAAATGTTTGAAACCTATGAATGCTGATTAAGGAGTTCTTTTGATCTGTATAAATTCATGTACATTATTGCATTTTAATGGACAGGCCTATCTTTTTATATGTGGAATTCTTCATCCGGACTTAGGAGTCTCTGCACCCGTAAACTTAATATTAAAATGCAGTTTTGTGAATACGGAAAAAGCGTAAAAGTACACAAATGTGTAAGTGTGCCTTTGTGAATCAGACCCCATAGCATTTGGTAATATAGTGTTTAAGATATTCCTGAGGTTGTGAAGTGAGGCTGTTGGATCGGGGCACCATGTGCCCGAACTCAAGCCTACTGGCATCAGACATAGTATGATTTTCATCTGATTTGCCATAGGAACCAGACTACTCACAGTTTGTATATTTGACTATGCATCCAGAATTCCAAATTATCTGTCTTGAGTTTTAACTGCATTGCAGGAGAGTTTCATTACATTCATAGGTTTGGTAAACGTAGACCATGCAGCATTGCCTGTGGTAGCTTTAACCTCACACAGATGCTTGACCTCACTCCCACCACATCAAGATTATTGGCCCATCATACTCTGCCTTACACCTCCTCTGTAAAATCAATTCTCTGAACCTCTAGGATTCTGTAGTATCCACAAGTTCCCAACCCTTTTGCCAACTCACCCATCCTGGGACAAGCTTAGAGTTGGATCTCTTGCCTCTTGAAAACTCAAAAACTCAGTAACCTGATGTGGGATTAGGTGCTAAGCAGTCAGCCGTTCCATTATGTCACCACTTCATTTCAACCTGTTGCTTTTAGCCAATTGTATTCTCTCCTTGACTGTTTTATGGAATCTTTAAACAACTCCATTTGTTTCGGGATGGTATAAGGCACAGAAACCCTTTAGTTTCCAAGAAACTTGGCATTTCAGTGGAATTGAAAAGTAGTAGAAATTGGGTTTCCGGTTGGCAGAGGTATGCACCCTGTCCATGTAGGAACCACAATCTTTGTCAGGGTAAGTGTAGAACACACTAAAACTACCTGTGCGCACCCTCTGGTAGCTTGGCACAGAGCAGTCAGCATAAACTAAAGAGGCAATGTGTGAAATATTTGTGCACACACAAACAGTAACACAGTGAAAACATCACTAAAGTTCTTAACACTAGATTAGAAAAATAGCCAACATTTATTTGAGTAAAACAAGACCAGAATGATAAAAATCCAACTAAGACAAGTCACGATACCAATTTTTGCAAGATTAATCAAAAATGCAGTGCTTAGAAATAATTAGCTCCAACTGGGGCTATCTGTTCATGCTTGACTGGAGCAAATCCAAAATCCAATCCTACTGCGATAGAGCACCGTCCGGTTACAGGAATCACACACATCCCCTAACAGTACCTTGGATGCATCAAAGCTCTGGCATGATGCAATGAGCAAAGGAGAGGATGCATCTTTGTTGAAGGCAATATGACATTTCCGAAGTCTGGCAACATCGTTGATGTCTCAATGTCAAAAAGCGATGTGCATCTGACCAATGGGTCGATGTCGAACCACTGGGTTGTGTCGGGGTCCAGGGAGAGTACATCGCAGACGTCGGCGATGTAGTGTCCAGGGCCGGGCAGCAGCGGTGATGCCGAGGCATTGTGTTGACAAAGTCGGGGCTGTGTTGTAAGTCACGGTCGTTGCATCACAGTTGGGAAGCGGTGTCTGCAGCACTGGTGCAGGTGGCAGCGATGTATCGAGATCACAGAGAAACGTGCCGGTTCTGATCAATGCTTTGGGGTCGATGCATTGATTTCTTGGGTTGCAGCACCGAACACTCACTTCCAAGGGCCAATGATTGAATTTGGTACCACTTGGCAGAACAGGACTCACCGCAGAAGAGCCCAGGTGCTGGTAGCAAGATGCAGGTGAAGTGTTTGATATCCCTGTGAATTCAAAAACAGGAAGCAAGCCCAACAAGCCCTTGGAGAACCTTTAGAGATGCAGGATGTAGAGAGTCAAGTCCAGTCCTCACACTCCCAGGCAAGAAGCAGCAGGTCAACACAGCAAAGCAAGCAGCAAAGTGGCGGTCCCTCCTGGCAGCACAGCAGTTCTTCTTCCTGGTAGAATGTCCTCAGTTGCATAAATGTTCTGAGTTTATGGTGTCAGAGGTCCAGTACTAATACCCATTTTAGCCTTTGAAGTAGGGAGACTTCAAAGAAAGGTCTTTGTAATGCACAAAACCCAGCCCTTTCCTCCTCTGGCTCCAGACTTACTACAGGGGGGTACGCAACTCTTTGTGTGGAGACAGGCACAGCCCTATTCAGGTGCAAGTGTCAGTTCCTCCATTTCATGTGGCTTTGAAAGAACCATCAGCCTGGTGATGGGCTATCAGGATGTGAGTAGCACACCTCAGCTCCTCGTGTGTGTCACTATTTAGAGGGAATGCACAAAGCCCAACTGTCACCCAACACAGATGTGTATTCCAGAGGCAGGCAGAAGGCCCAGAATGGTTAAAGTAAGAAAATGCCAACTTTCTAAAAGTGGCCTTTTCAGACCTGCAATTTAAAAGCCAACTTCACGAAAAGATGTGTTTTTAAGTTGTGAGTCCAGAGACACCAAACTTGCTCTTCCCATCTTTTCCCAATTGGAAGTCACACTTGTAAAGTGTTACAAGGGAGCTCCAATGTTAACCAATGGGAGAAATAGGCCTTGCAGCAATTAAATACAAAAGTACGAGTATTTCAATACCAGTACATGTAAAACTGAAAAGTACATGTCCTACCTTATAGGTACACTGCACCCTGCCAATAAGTTGTCCAGGGGTGACCGATGTGTAAGAAAAGGATGTTTTAGGTCTGACGTGTAGGTTAACTTGTCAGGCTAAGATGGCAGTTTAAACTGCACACACAGGCTCCGCAGTAGCAGGCCTGAGACATGTTTGAAGGGCTACACATGTGGGTGGTACAATCAGTGCTGTAGGCTCGCCAGTACTATTTGATTCACAGGCCCTGGGCACATGCAGTGCACTGTGCTAAGGACTTATTGGGAAATCAAATATGCCAATCATGGCGAGACCAAATGCCGTTACAATTTAAACATGGAGAACAAACACTTTAGCACTGGTCAGCAGTGAAAAGGTGCACAGAGTCCTAAAGTCAACAAAAATGAAGTTCAACAGACCGTCAAAAGAGGAGGTCAGAAAGCAAAAAAGTCAGGGGAAACCACACCAAAAGATGCCAGGTCTAACAAACTGTAATCCACTGTTGGAGAGAGAATTATAGTGGGAAGACCTTCTGTGATGAATATGAAATCTAGAATTTTAATGACACTTTTAGCACTAATATCAGCAACACATTTTATATTAGGGCTTTTAGGGAAAGAAATCTACCAAAATTGTTACACAAGGAAAACTGACTTCACCTGTCAGTGGTCCCACAATATCCATGGGCACTTGAACTCGAAGTCCACTCTGGAGTTGACAGCATTGCATAGAGGTTTTCTTGTTATTAACACCATGTCACTATTAGAACAATGCAGACATTCTACTACAATTCTTTCCACTGAAAAATCCATCCCAGGCCACCAGAAATCCATTCTCAATCTATATTTCATCTTACAAAAGCCAAACTGTTCCTCGTGTGTCAGACCAGTCTTTCATGTAATCTACCAGGGAGAATTAATTTAGTTCCACCAAAACAAACATTCATCAATCTACACAAATTCCTCCCTGTCCAAAAAAGAGGGATCTTAGCTATAACTACCATTACCATCCATTGCTGATCACGTTTCTCACCTTTCCCAAAACCTGACCCTTGTTTGAAGTTCCGCTCTACTCATTTACTAAAACAAAACCCTTGATGACCACATAAGCATTCTCCAAAGACCATTCTTCTTCCTCTAGCACTCCACTGTTATCCTTGTTTTTCTCAACCTCCTCCATCAACGTGGACAATCAATCTTCTGCTTTATTTTTGATCTCAGGAATGCACTCAACATCAAGTGTGTACTCCTGTAAGTTAATCACTCAACCCCAATCCTACTAGACACAGCATCCAACCCCCTTCTTTGTGAGCATTTCTTTTAATGGCTTGTGATCCATCTGTACCCTGAATAATGATCACCTTCTGAACTTGGCAAGGGCAATGTTCTGCCAACACCTCCATCTCTATGACTGAATTATTTGCCTTTGAACAATGCAAAGTTCTAAATGCAAATGCTATAGTTTCTTCCCCTGACCTGCCTTCTTATATAAAGAATGCACACAGCCATCTAGGCACTCAAAGTTTGGAACTTTTGGTGCGAGGATTCAAACTAAGCAAACTAAATAGGGGAAATATAATCCCTGGAGGAAAGATAGTCCAGAGGCAGGCGGCAAACCTTGGTATAAGGTAAGGGTGGAGGCGGTGGCAGACGCAATGAAAGATCCATAAAAGAAAAGGAAAACTAGCCAGTCAGGAGGGCGAAGGTAAGTGCTTCTTGGAGCTAATCAGTTTGCCACCATATTGCTAATTAACTAAACATTGGGAATAATGCCTGCTTGGCAAGTGTGGCAGTGTTTAGAAAATAGGTCCTCAAGTAAACGGGCCACAACGCACTAGAAAATAACTAATGAGTCCCATCAGAGCCAAAGGGTGACAAGGTGAGAGCCCAAATTAACAAAAATGCAAAAGAAAAGCAGCGGGGATAGAGATCTCTATTGATGACCCTATAGATGATTCTATTGACTGTAGCTCATTGACAAAAAGTAACTTAAAATAGGGAATGAGGAAGCAAATGCAAAGTAGGCCCTACCGAGTGAAGGTGGTGGTCAGAAACTAAAAGTATGAAAGACTTTGTGGATAAACATTTTAAAAGGTTTCCTGAATCTCAGGCCATATCCCTATTTGAGGAGAGGTTGGCAGGGCCTGGGATCTCTGGAAGTAATAGTATGGTGTATTTGAACAGAACTACTGTATGCCCCTCTCTAATGTTTCTGACCTTGTAGAGAACAGGACAATCATGCCTGACCCCAGACTGTCCTCCTCACCTTGGTTATTCTCCTTAACCAATAATAGGCTGATACAAGAGGAGGATATAAGGAACATGGAGAGAGATGGGGAGAGCAATAGAACCCCCATAGTTGAAAGAGCATAACGGATCTGAAACGGTGAGCCTAGAGAGCAAAGTATGGAGATAGAGAAAGATGGATTGGGTGCACCCACACAGCTGTTGTCTATGAATCTAGAGGTGGCATGATCATCAGCCTCATCTATGGTGAACATAATGTTGATTATGTAAAAAACATTGCAAGGAATTTTTGAGGTGACTGTACTAAATAATTACATCTTAAAATATCAGAACATGCAGTTGCAGGTCAGCGCAACAGAGCTAAAACATATTAAGGAATGTTTTCTGAATTTAGTAAGCCAGAGAAAGAAGGCAGAATAGCCACCCCCTTGTAGAGCAATTGTCTGCAGAAGGTGGGGGCATTGCAGGGGGAGAGATTAACAAATCTCAAAATACCCAATGTTGATAAAAAAATGGGGTGAGCCCATAATGCGCAGGCAATATATGCCACATACAAGAAGAATAAATGTGACCTGAAGAAGAGCATGAGAAAAGGTGCAAAGGGAAAAGAGTGGGTAAAGGGCAGAGGAAGGAGAAACATCCCCGAAAAGAAGCCCAGAAAATAAAGAATGAAAATCGCCAAAATGGAATAAATAATAACAAACAGCAAGGGGAAAATAAAGTCCTAAGTAAGCAGACAGGTGTAGGCACAGGGAAGGTTGTTTTTCCTTCTAATGGGAACAGATCAGGAAAGTATGAAAAAGAGACTATAAGAGTAGCCAATGATGGGTAGGTAAGACAACATAGGTAGGTTGCAAAAGGGAGGATGGAGGTTGGAAGAGTGAGATAAGTAAGGAAATAGATATACACCCATCAACATCAGTGGAAGGATTGGTAGGAAACCAGCTATGGGTATACCCAGAGCCCACACAAAGAGCATGGGGAGGTTAAAGGATGAGGAAGTTAATCCCCTTAAACAGCTCACTGTTATTGTTCTCCCTAGCTAAATGTCCAAGTCTGATAACATTGGCCTTAAGGGATGTAAGGCAAGTAGGTTTTATGAAAAGTAAAGAAGGGAAGAGAGTTACAAACGTTCTACTTAATTTGGAAATGGTGATAAAGCATTTTAGGAAAGATGAGGTGCTAAGAGAAGGAATTAAATTGGTGCCCGTAAATGAAATAGTAGAACAGGGTTACTAGAACAACCCTTTTTTGAGGCACCATGCAGGTTTAGGGAACAACCAAGTTAGACTGGTACAACAAGGGGTAGGTATAGGAAAAAAGGTGGTCGCACAGCCTGTGGATTTTACCTTGTCGGGTTTAACAACAATTATGCATTTAGCAGTGGTTAAAAAAATTACAGAATTATATGTGAGAATATGCTTACAGGAAACATGGCTGTGCGATGAACCTCCTCTTGTTGATGGGTTTTTGCAGGTTAACGATAAAGAGAAAAAGGGGTCTTGAGACAGCCTTTGGGTGGCTGATAACTCTTAAATCAACAAAGACTGCCCAACAAACAAACACGACTAAAGGCAAAAAGTAATTGGCCTGTCATCTGCAGAGCGGAGGTGCATAATAAGGATAAGGGCTATTATGGCCTGATCAGAATTATGTAGCTATTCATGCAGTGAGCATGGAGGATTTTGCATCAGAGTTAAGCATATTCAAGGAGGATCTTGAATGGCTTTGCACTAATTATTGTAAGGATATGATCATATTGCTTGAAAACTTCAATCATAAATTGGATCCAACAAATAGTGACCCCTTGGTCAAATATATCATGCGAGTATATATTATTGGGTCTGCAAGATTCCCAGAATGCAAAACTACAGTGCATAAGGCCGCACTGGAGAGAAAAGCCAGCTACCGGGACCGGGGGACTGCATATCCCGGCAACCTTTGCAGTCGAGTGCCACCACCGCGTTTGTTTCTGCACCCGGAGGCGCATAAAAGGCTCCAGGTCCTCCCGCAGCGCAGGGAGAGAGAAAAGCCAGCTACCGGGACCGGGGGACTGCATATCCCGGCACCCTTTGCGGCCGAGTGCCGCCACCGCATTTGTTTCTGTGCACAGAGGAGCATAAAAAGCCTCCAGGTCCTCCTGCAGCGCGGGGAGAGAGAAAAGCCAGCTACCGGGACCGGGGAACTGCATATCCCAGCATCCTTTGCGGCCGAGTGCTGCCAACGCGTTTGTTTCTGCGCCCGGAGGCGCTTAAAGGGCTCCAGGTCCTCCCGCAGCGCGGGGAGCGAGAAAAGCCAGCTACTGGGACTGGGAGACTGCATATCCCGGCATCCTTTGTGGCCAAGTGCCGCCACCACGTTTGTTTCTGCACCCGGAGGCGCATAAAAGGCTCCAGGTCCTCCCGCAGCGCGGGAAAGCCCGGGCCAATGGCGGGCCCATCTGCACCCATCTGCGGCCGAACGAGGCTGGGCCGGGCCCACCCTCTTGTTTGGTTACTTTGCACCAGCGGCAATCAACTGGAAAGTAGCAGACCAGTCTTCATATAAGGGAGCCGGGTCCCTCATGAGCCAAGTAAGAGGAAGTCCAGGACTGTGGTAAACAGCTCGGAGAGCACTTGTTGACTGTATAACATTTTTATTAGACGCTCTAGAGCCCGACAGGTACTTGGGGGGACCAGCTTAGTCCAATCATCATCGATCATGGGCAAGAGAAAAGCAACTTCTTCGGACCGTTTGTCATATAACAAAAGGACCACCATTGACTCTTATCTAGCTAAAGCGGTGGGGGCAATCACACAGGAGATCGACAAAGTGGAGAGGAGATTGTCTATGCATCTCACGGGCCCTACAGTGCTTGTACTAGCTCCGGTAGACTTGGTAGAAGTAATTAATACTAGCCTCCCAGATAACGGGATGGATAGCATACTGGCTACAGAGACAGGGGTGCAAAAGAGAGTCGAATCAAGTACAAGTGTCTTATCTCTGACCACTGTGGGCGAGGGTTAAGGGACTTCCCAAATTATGGACAATAAGGGTTCGAAGGAAGAGGTGGCACCAGTTCCCAAGAGACCACGCAAAGCGAAAAAGAAAAACGAGTCTACAAGGAAAATGGAGGAACCAAAAACCCTGTTTAGCCGGATTGACTTGGAGGACTTTGGGAACACGCTGAGGGATACAATCACGAACTTGATGACAGATCTATTATCAAAGCTCTGGGACAAATAGGAAAAAGGGCTTTCAGACTCCAGAGAGACACTGGGGAAAGTGGAGAATATGCTGAAAATTATCTCTAATGCCCCGTCCCAGAGTAGGGCCCATTCACAGGCAGTGTGCCCTAGTTTGCAAGGGCAATGTGAGCCAGGAAACACTCCACCAAACTTGAACAGGTCCCGGGGGACTGGGCCCCGAAGTGGACCAGGGGATCAGGTGATAGAGACGACCAACAGGCCTTATTCTCATATACAGGGTGAGGAAGGAAGTGGTAGGGGTCTGAGAGACAGGCATTCTCCATCACATGTGCAGGTACAAGGGGGGGGCAAGTTCCAAGAACACTTATAGAACAGGGTTGCCTGTGATTGATCCCCCCTGGCCTGTTGCCCCTATACCATAGTTTTGGTGGGGGTGCACAGTTTGGGAGTGGGTATGGAAGAGTCCACAGATAATCTTATCAACAAAGCGTCCCATTGGATAGGGAAATATAGTAGGTTTAATATAGGGGACCATCCTCATATTCTGATGGCAAGAAGGGTCTCCTGGATTGGGAAATCAAGAAAGTCCTTCAATGGTGACGTTGTGATCGTTACATTCAGATTCCCAGAACTAGCCCACAATATACTGAGACATTCGGCTGAGTTCCCTTTTTATGACTCAGATATTAAACCTCTCCCACTAGGTTTTTTTTACAGGCCAGGTTCTATTGCCAGAGGAGCCAGTAATGGTAGTCAGACAGAGGGAGGCGTTTTCATTGAGGAGGGGAGGGTTGGGTGTTCAAACACTTATGCCCCTCTGGTGGATCTTAATGACTAAGGGGCGGGCATTGAATACAGCCTAGTACAGTCCAGTCAATAGCGACTGACCCTTAAATTCAGACAGCTATGCCCCCGGGGGAACAGCAGAGAGAGAGTGTAGACCTTCCCATAAGTTACCCTAATCAGAATCACCAAACAGGAATCCAAGGTGACAATATAATATCGGCCAGGTTACCAAGTTCCCAGGGAGGGAGGGAGATTAATCTGATCTCCTGGAATGTGGCAGGGCTTGGCGTAAAATTCGAGGATGAAAGATGGATTCAAACCATATCCGAGTATAAGATCATTTGCCTACAAGAGACCTGGGAGGTGGAAAACATATTTTTTTTGGAGTGTTATAAGTCATTCTTCCTCCCAGTGGAAGGATCGAGACATGGGCGAGCTAAGGGTGGTCTAATTATCTTTATTGCACTTGATCTGTGTGGGTCAGTGAAACAACTAAACTGGAACTCGACAGTGGCGTTAGGTTTAAAATTGGTAGTAGGTAGAACAAAAAGACTCACAATAATTAATTTCTACAATGCCAAAAATAGGAATTCGAGTTCGTCTAGTGTAAAGGAGTTAGCCGGGCTCTTAGATCAGCTGCAGGGGGACGATTTTTCACGGGGCAATCTGATTGTGCTAGGGGATTTTAATTGTCATTTATGTCCAAATATTGGGCAAAACATTGGGGTTACTTCCGCATGTATGAAAGCAGAAGAATGGCACATGGAGCACTCTGTAGAGGGTCAGGAATGAAATGCTCTTCTAAACACCTACGACCTAATGTTTACGCTCCAAAAGGCAGTAACACCATCCCAATAGTCTTTATCCGCCCACCTACAAAGGTAGGGTCTGTGCATCCACCACTGATTTTATTTTTGTGTCATTAGTGCTGACTAATATCATAACATCTTGCAGGACTATAGAAAGTCCTTTCAGTGATCATAACCCTCTGGCTCTGGGGATGCGGACACAGTGGCCGAAAATAGCCAATTGCAGCAGGCTGGGTGAGACATTAAAGCCAACAGACCAGGGGAGGCGCCTGCGATGGTCACAGGTTGATAGTAATGCTTTTAATCTATCCCTTTTCAAAGAGAGGCATCAGGAGATTCTGCAGTGCCTAGATATCTCACCCTCAGAGGATGATGTACTCAGATCTTTTGACACCATAGCAAAGTCAGTGAGAATACGCCTAACTGTCCCAGTAGTCACTTCCCAATCAGCTAGCCCAAGGTGGTTTGACAGGGAATGTTCCCAAGCACTGAGGTCCCTCAAAGCGGCTTTGAAAGAGACCCCCCGTAGTAGATCTAAGGTAGCCAACTGTCGTAGCATTTATAAAAAAGTTCTAAAGGAACGGAGGTCTACCCTACAAAAACAGGCTTGGGACGAACTGGTCGAGGCCAGTGATCTGAAAGATAGTTCCTTATTTTGGAGTGTTATTAATAGACCTTGTTTCTCCGATCCTGACAAACCATCTATATGTCACCACATCGCACAAGATCAATGGAAGAGTTACTTCCAGTCAATCTACAATTATGGGGAGGAAGCTGATTGTAATAATGCCTGGGAGCCTCTCCCATGTGATTCTTATATAGAATTTCAACTACACGAGGTAATAACAGGTATAAAGGGATTGACCAATAACAAGGCGCCGAGCCCAGATGGGATTCCTCCAGACCTGTTTAAAAGTAACATCGAGGTGTGGGCCCCTATTTTAACCAGGGTTTTGAATGCGGCGGTGTCAACGGTCATGCCCCAGTCTTGGTCAACAGCCACTATCGTCCCGATCTACAAGAAGGGGGATAGGGATAATCCCAATGGCTACAGACCCATTTCATTGATAGACTCGACCGTTAAGGTCATGGGGCGGGTCATACTCAACAGGCTAGTGGAACGGGCAGATAAAAATCAAGTTATCTCGGAGGTCCAATATGGCTTCTGAGCAGGCAAATCCCCATGGATCAGTGCCTGAACCTCTACCTAGTGATAGCTAAATACACAATCGCTAAAGCGGGATCCATTTACTTAGGTTTTATGGATCTCACTGCAGCGTTTGACAGGGTGAACCGTAGTAAACTATGGGCCCAGTTAGATGACTTGGGAGTAGAGCACTCAATAATAAATCTCTTGATGTCTTTATATGCCCATACCTCAGCTGCAGTACGTTTTACTCAAGAGGGAGATCTTACCGATAGTTTTAAATGCTCAAGAGGGGTGCGGCAAGCCTGTATTCTTGCCCCTTTTTTATTTACGCTGTATATTAATGGGCTGGAATCTGCCATGATATCTCTGCATGTCGATACCCCGAGAATAGGTACTAGACCAGTACCAGTTCTGCTTTATGCAGATGACGCCGTGCTCATAGCACGTACCCCAAGAGCATTGCAAATTTTAATTGATGGATTCGTCTCCTTTATGAAGAGACTGGACTTGTCTCCCAATTACGCGAAGTCGTTTGTGATGGAAGTGGGCTGTCAAGGGAAGAGTAACACATCTTACAAGGCAGGCTCTTATAGTATAGCCAAAGTCCCAGCTTTTAAATATCTTGGGGTTTCATTTGATGCCAAATTAAACTGGAATACCCTGAAAGAAGAGAAGGTGATGGATTCGAAGAAATCAATGGGTGCTATAGCAAACTTTGCACATAGATTAGGTACATGGTCACCTGGGGTGATTTTAAAATTATACCAATCAATTTGCATTTCTAAAGCTGTGTATGGGAGTGAAATTTGGGGCTATAAGGGTGTGGGAGAGTTACAGACGATGCACAATAAATACCTGAGAGGGCTGTTAAAGACCCCTCAAGGTACCCCCGCCTACTCAGTCCACGAAGAACTCGGGGTGAGGCATGTGTCGGATTTAGTTGCAGTTAAGCCTCTGCACTGTTGGTTGAATATTTGGTCAAAGGAGGAGGCCTCCCTTAATCATGAGATAATATTGGATTTCCTCTCATTGGAGCATGCCCTTAAAATACCGTGGCTAAGATATATTAAAGAAACACTCTGTAGCCTTGGAAGATCAGACATGTTTACAAATTTTAGATCAGTGAAGAAAGGCAATAAAAAACTAATCAATGATCTTTTTTTTAAAAGGGTTAGCGTGGAACGAGAAGAAAAGTAATTGTTAAAACCGACAGTTAGAGCACATGCCTTAGTGAAATCAGTGCAAGGAATAGAATACTATCTTACTATTTTAACCAGTGCTTATGATCGTTTTTTAATTACCCATTTTAGATTTCATATGTTCCATCATTTAGTGGCCTCCCCTATCGGATTCATAGCGCGAACTGAAGATAGAGGACCCTGTGGCTGCAACAATAGGTCTCCACATGATATTTAACATTTTATCTTTTTATGCAAATATTTTACGCATCCCCGGCGACTGTATCTTAAACCATATTTAAAAGACATGGGTATTAGACAGGCTCGAATTGCGCTTTTGCACATACAACTTTTGCAGAATGAACGCACTTTATTCGTGGTTACACACTTATTAAGAGCAATGGTGAGATCCAGGAAATCTAGGAATGATTAAGATAGAGGGGTGTTTTCTACGAATCCCGATATGTTTAAATAGGCTCTCAGAAAAACCAGTTAGCTCCGAGATCTATGTATAATTTAATGGCCCTGTAAGAGGAGTGCATATTGTGATGTTATTTTTGCAGTGGTGATAAAATGAATTAGCCCTTTTTATGACTTTGTTATTTTAATGTATTGTATCTTTTATGGCTGTATACTTTGCCGAATAAAAATTGTATTTATTATTATTATGAGGTGATGCAGTAGGATGACAGACCTGGGAACTTCAAAGCATGGTATAGTGATATAATTACCCAGGCAGTAGAAAATCTAAAGGTGAAAATATCCTCCATAAGGGACAAGCAGGAAAGTGTCAGAGTAGGCATAAGAAAAGGGAAACTATGGTTTGATAGGGAATGTAGAAACCTAAAAAGCCAGATAAAAAATGGGAGAAGAACTTGAAAATAAAATATGATCATGTGTTATGTTAATAAGGAGAGTTGCTGTGCATACATGCAGAAAGCAATAGAAATGAAAAATACAGGAAAGTACTGGCAGCTGGTGCAGAAAGGTATAGGAAAGGAATGTGGGTTATTGAGGTGTGTTGTAGAAGTAGAAGTATGGGTAAAGCACCTAAAAGATATTACGGTGTTGGATGCGTAGAGAAGGTAAAAGAAAGGAAGGAATGGCCTATTGTTGTGGGGGAAAATAAGACATATTTCTACTTCCAGATTGTTTAAAGACACCATAGAGACATTAAAACTAACAAGGCAGCAGGGACAGATAATCTGCCAGCGGTTATAATTAAAACCAAGATAGATTGGTGGGCCAAATTCTTCTACTTTGTTTTCCAGAAAATATTACCAACTGACCAGTTCCCAGACAGCTGGGAGAGTGCAAAATAAGGCCAATATAGAAAAAGAGGATGATAAACACCCCAATGACTGTAGATTCGTTAACCTCCTTGACATGGGTGAGAAATTGTTTTCAAAAGTAATTTCGGGAAGTGTTAGAAATTGTGTCTCTAGTTGGCTGAGGTATGCACCGTGCCCAAGTAGGGATCACAATCCTAATTAGAATAAGCTAGAAACACACTAAAAGATAACCTGTGCTCACCCTCAGGAAGCTTTGCGCAGAGCAGTCAGGCTTGTCTAAAGGGCAATACACTGGCCCAAGAGGAAATTGGATGCCTTCAGTACGCCGATGATATTGTGCTACTAAGCCAAACCCAAATTGGATTACAGAGCAGTATGAGTGCATGAGGTAAATACATTGATAAGCAAGGACTGGAACTAAATTTGACTAAAAGAAAGGTAGTACGGTTAGTGGATTTCAAATATAAGAGATACTTTTGGTACTTGGATGGAAAAAAAGTTGAGGTTGCAGTCTCATATAAATACCTTGGATTTAAAGTCGAACAAAAATTGATTTATAAACAGCAGCTAGCAGCTATGTTGGCAAAAGCCCAAACGCTCATTTACGGTTCCAAACTACTAAAAAAGAAATTAAGCTGTTCATCATATGGCCATCTACTTTCCGTTATGCGCGTTCAGTTAATGCCTTCGGTGACCTATGGAACCGAAACAATGAGGGGTCGTGAAGTATCAATCTTAAACAAAATCCAAACAAAAGTTTACAAATCCCTCTTTCACACCCCGAAATCAGCATCTCCGGCACAAGTTCATCTTTGTTTTGCTTGCCCAACCAAATGTTCCAGAGCAAAGGCGCATTCATCAAACTATGCGGGAGGCTACACACATCCGAAAGTGGTTCAATCGACAACTTTTGTTGGAAAGAAATCGAGATGCAAAAACAGAACAAAATAAATCTTGGGGCTTCTGTCTAAACCAGGTTATTGAGGATCTTTGTGTGCAAGACATTTGGAATGCCAGCATTGGGAAAGAGGCCTTTAATGAAGTAATTAAGTTAACCATTAAACACCTGCCCTATACTACAGATGTGAACACTCTATTATGAAGACGTCATGCCTGGACAGTGATTAATTCATATATTAATTGGAAGCCTCAGGAATATTTATTAGCTCATTTCTCAATGGCCCTAAAACATCAGTTAATGAAATTTCGCTTCGGCCTGTGGGAAACAAACAATCTTATCCCTTCCTTTAAAGACCAGAATCAAAACCAAGATTGACAATTGTGTAACTTCAAACTAGAATCTTTAACACACATTCTCTGCGTATGCCCAAAGTTCATGATTGAAAGGAAAAAATTACTGAAAGAAACATTTAAAAAAATGAACACACGAACCTGCAGAGAAGCGGTAACCACTTGGTTAGGCGGGTCCTCAATTCCCCTAGTCTGCAGGGGGATAACATTTTTAAATCTGAATTTAAAAGAATTAGAACAAATCTCTTTGGAACCCTAAACAGATTTTTTAGCATTTCAGGAAATTGAAATAAGTTGGAACAATGTGACAGTCCGTATAAAGCAGAAGCACTTTTTTCAAGGACAAAGCACTTTATGGATAATGAACATTATTTGTCTATTTACGATCAAAAGAGAGCCACTGTTTTATATTTTTGATAGCAGGCTCATAATGATGTTTTATTTCAAGGTTAAAGCATTTATGACAAAAGAATTGAATTCATCTTTATCAAACATCCAATAATGATCCATGGTTTTATATTTTTACAATAGGTTTATTAATGGATTCTACTATGATGTTTTATGTGTGTAAGTATGTTGTCTTGGTGTAATGGTTTTAAAAGACTGAACACTTGAATAAACTAACTAACTAAAGAGGCAATGTGTAAAGTATTTGTGAAACACACACACACAGTAATGCAATGAAAACACCACAGGAATACTCCACACAGGTTCTGAAAAATATAGAATAATTGAATGAATAACACAAGACCTAAAGGGCAAAAATCCAATAGGTGTAACCGGAGTTATGAATTTTCTAAAGAATAAACCAAATATATGGTTAGAAGTCAATAGAGTTTAAAGTTTACTTGAGAATACGCTAGGCCAGGGTAAATCCAAAGTTCAGACCGACCACGATGAAGGACAGACTGGCTAAAGGACTCAAGCAGGTCCTGCTGACAAATCAATCAATCAATCAATCAGGGGGTTTATAGAGCACGCTACTCACCCGTGAGGGTCTCAAGGCGCTGAGGGGAGAGGGGGAGGTGCAGCTCCGGTTCAATCGAAGAGCAAGGTCTTGAGGTTCTTTCTGAAGGTGTGCAGGGTGGGGGAGCATCTGATGTTGACTGGGAGCTCGTTCCAGGCCTTGGCTGCGACGTAGGAGAAAGCTCTTCCGCCTGCTCTGGTTCTTTGGATGCGGGGGGTCTCTGCGAGGGCGAGGTCGGCGGAGGTTCCTCTTGGGTACGTGGAAGGAGACTCTCTCGTTGAGGTATTTGGGTCCGATGTTGTGGAGGGATTTGTAGGCGTGGGTGAGCAGTTTGAAAGTCACTCTCTTCTCGACGGGGAGCCAGTAGAGGTCTCTCAGGTGTTGGGTCATGTGTTCGTGCCGCGGGTTCCGAGGACGAGCCTGGCTGCGGTGTTCTGGATAGTTTGGAGCTTGTGTAGGAGGGTTCTGTTGATTCCGGCGTAGAGGGCGTTGCTGTAGTCCAGTCTGCTGGTTATGAGAGCGTGGTTGACAGTTTTTCTACATTCGGGTGGTATACATTTGAAGGTCTTGCGGAGGATCCGAAGGCAGTTGAAACTGGTGGAGGCGATGGAGTTGATCTGGCGGGTCATGGTGAGGGAGGAGTTGAGGATGATGCTGAGGTTCCGCGCGTGGTCTGTTGGGGTGGGCGGGCTCCCGAGGGTGGAGGGCCACCAGGTGTTGTCCCAGGCGGAGGTGGAGGGTCCGAGGATGAGGACCTCGGTCTTCTCCAAGTTGAGCTACAGGCAGCTGCTTGTCATCCAGGCGGCGACGTCCTTCCTTCCTTGCTGGAGACAGAGTCTGGTGTCTTCGGGGTTCTTTGTGAGGGAGAGGATGAGATGGGTGTCGTCGGCGTTTGACACTATGCTGAGTCCGTGCTGTCTGACGCTGGCGGCGAGGGGGGCCATGTAGATGTTCAAAAGCGTGGGGCTGAGCGATGATCCTTGGGGTACTCCGCAGTTGATCTTTGTGGATTCAGAGAGGAAAGGAGGGAGTCTGATCCTCTGGGTTCTGCTGGAGAGAAAGGAACGGATCCAGGAGAGGGCGGTTCCTCGTATCCCAGCATCATTGAGTCTGTCTGCGAGAGTGCGATGTGAGACGGTGTCGAAGGCTGCGGAGAGGTCTAGTAGGATGAGGGCCGGGGTGTGTCCCTGGTTGATTAGCATGCGGATGTCATCGGCAGCGGCGAGGAGGGCGGTCTCTGTGCTGTGGTTGCTGCGGAATCCCGACTGGGCTGCGTCTAGGATGAAGTTCTCTTCGATGAAGGTCGTCAGCTGAGTGTTTACAAGTCTCTCAGTGACTTTGACAGTGAAGGGGAGGAGAGAGATGGGCCGGTAGTTTTTCAGGTCCGTCGGGTCGGACGTGGGCTTCTTGAGGAGGGGTTTGACCTCCGCCCGCTTCCAGTCATCTGGGAAGATGCCGGATTCGAAAGAGGCGTTGATGGTTGTTTCTAGTTCGGGCGCGATGGCCCTGTGGTAGATGTGCGGTGGGCTGGGGTCCGTGGGGGCTCCTGAGTGGGTGTTCTTCATGGTCGCAGTGGTGAGCTCGAGGGTGGCAGGATTCCAGGTTGTAATGGTCGGATCTTTGTCGGTGGTGGCAGCAGGGGGGTGGTGTTCGGCGTCAGTTCGCTGAAGTTGTCGTAGAGGGCCTTGATTTTCAGGTGGAAGTAGGAGCTGAGCTTTTTGCAGAGTTCCTGGGATGGTGTGACGTCCGTGGCTTTGCTGGGGGGTTTGGTGAATTGGTGAATTGCTGGATGACGTTGAAGAGTTCTTTGGCGTTGATTGCGTTGGTGTGGATTTTGTTCTTGATGAAAGTCCGTTTAGTGACTCTTATGCGCTGGTGGTATTCCTTCAGGGCGCTCTGGTAGCTGTTCAGATCTTCCGTGGTTTTCCGGTTTCGCCAGGTTTTCTCGAGGCGTCTGCAGGAGCACCTGGTGTCTTGGAGTTCTGTGTTGAACCAGGCGGCTTTCAGGGGCGTTATTTGCCAGGGTGGCGGAGGGGTGTGAGCTTGTCGGCGCAGCTGGAGATCCAGCCGTGAAATTCCTTGGCTGCGGAGTTGGCGTCGGTCTTGGTGTAGGGAGGGTCTAGGAGGAGGGTGGTGTTTAGGTGCTCCTCTGTGATCTTGCTCCAGTTCCTTCATGGCGGACGAGGGTGGGGTTTGGGTCCGGTGGTGGTGTTGAAGGTGAAGTGTACGCAGTGGTGGTCCGTCCAGATTGGCTGCGTGGTGTGACTGAAGCGGACGTTATTCCCTCCTGCGAAGATGGGGTCGAGGGTGTGTCCTGCTCTGTGCATGGGGGTAGTGACGAGCTGCTTCAGTCCGAGGTTGGGGAGGTTCTCAAGGAGGGTGATGGAGTCGGGGTCGCTGCGGTTGTCGAGGTGGAAGTTGAGGTCTCCGAGTAAGATGTAGTCAGTAGAGGTGATGGCGTGGGGTGCGACGAGGTCGGCAATGGTGGTTGCGGACTGGGTGCGAGGTCCGGGGGGTCTGTAGGCGAGGGTGCCGCGTACCTTGGATGGAGCAAAGCGTTGACATCGAAAGAACGATGCGTCGGTTCCAATTCATACATGTCCTACCTTTTAGTTACACTGCACCCTGCCCTTACAGCTACTTAGGGCCTACCTTAAGGGTGACTTATGTGTCAGAAAGGGGGGTTTAAGGCTTGGAAAATGGTTTTAAATGGCAAGTAAACTGCACACACAAGCATTGCAATGGCAGGCCTGAGACAGGTTTGAAAGACTACTTGTGTGGGTGGCACAGCCACTGCTACAGGCCCACTAGTACCATTTAGATGACAGGCACTTCGTTTATGGTACACCCCTTTGCAAGGGACCTATAAGTAAACTAAATATGCTAATCAGGTATACACCAATGTCACCTACCATGTTTAGGGGAGAACCACCTGTACCTTAGCACTGGTCAGCAGTGGTACAGTACTCAGAGTCCTAAGGCCACCAAAAAGATACAACAAAAAGTGGAGGTAAACAGGCAGGGAGTTTGGGGGAAGACCACTTTAATGCTGACAGGTCTAAAAGGAAGGCTCAAAGAATGGGCAGAACAGGTTAATGTATTTCCAATAGAACGAGGAGCTTTCAGGAGGGCCTAAAACTACAGATCACTGTTTTAGCCTATTGCCTCTCACACTGGTCTGTGGAACAAAGGGGATCCCTTTTCTGCTGCTTTGTTGATTTCCACGCAGCCTTCGATTCAGTGGAGCATCATTGCCTATGAGAAACTTTAACTAAATTAAGTATCCATAGGAGGATTTTGGCTATTTTAAAGGAACTTCATTATCAGAACTGGACGCAGGTAATAACGGATACTGAAGGGTGGCTGTCCCAGAAAATACCAACAGTAAACGGGTTGCCCCAGGGCTGTGTCTTGGCCCCTATGCTTTTCTCGCTGTTTATAGCAGATCTACCATCAGTACTCACTGCAGTTGGAAGGTTAAGCTGCAAAATGAATGACACATTTGGCTTACTTACTATATGTGGACGATCTTGTCGTTATGTACATGACTGATATAGGCCTGCAGAAAAAATTGAATATTTGTAAGCGAACATTGTTATGAGAAAAAAATATTGGTAAACATGGACAAAACAAAAGCAATGGGATTTGGGAAGAAAGCAGTCAAATATGAATGACACCTAGGTATCAGTACATTAGAGATAGTAGACAAATGCAAATACCTAGAGGTATGGTTTGAGAAGGACCTATTGTGAAAAGAGCACATTTAAGCGTTAAAAACAAAAGCAATGGCCTCAGTAAGTGGTCTCAAAAAATGTAACAAAGATTACAAAGGGTATGTATTTACGACTTGTGCTAAATACATACACAGCTATGGTTAGCCTGCAATTCAACTATGGAATCGAATTGTTGAATTTAAGTGGAAAATTGGATTGGGAGTACGAAGAGGCCAAATGTTTAAAAAGCCTGTTGTTATTACCCAAGACACTAGTGATCCAGGCTATAAGGATGGAAATGGATTAACCCTCTTGGAGTTACTTGGCAGATGCCGAGGTGGTGAAATTCTGGTTTCACCTAACAACAGGTGATGGACAAAAGGCATCAACACTATGCCTGGGCGGAAATAATATTCCACTTGTGGAGGTGGCGGAATTCTTTTTCCATTGGCATGGAATAGCCTTGTTTTGGCGAGTGCTGGTGAGCGCAAAGAGATTTGCCAGTCGCTAGCGAGTGCGAGTGAGATTTGCTGGCCATTAGCGTGGCTTCCAGCCCCACGGCACCTTCCAGCACCATTTTCGAGACACTGGTGAGCACAAGTGGAGGTGGCCAACTCTTCAGCAGATTCTCTGCTCAATAAGCAGCTAAATCTAATCAAAAAGACATTTTTGAGTTAGTATTTTACTCCAACAGGTTGTTTTTCAGTGCAAGAAGCATTTTTTTTATTTTGCTTTTTTTTCAACAAGAAGGAAGGGCCCCAGATTCTCGAACTTCCTGTTCCTGTCCATCAGGCTCCACCCAGTGCTTTATCCATCTGTTTGGATTTCTAGGTGGAAGGATCACTCTCTTTGTCTGCTGCATATATAGCATTGAATTTAAAGACAGTGAGCGTGATTACGAGTTTGGTGGTGTGGGAGCAGGGCAGAACGCCATCGCCTTGCTCCCGCACCACCACACTCGACCACTAGCTGCCTTCCAGATTACAAGTTTTCTCGTTGTTTGGTGGGTGGTCCTTTGACGTTCCCACAGCGGTTCCTTTGAAAAATGGGAACGCCAAAGTCCTCTACTGCACAGCACGGACTGTTAAGTCCATGCTGTGCAGGAAAGGGGGTGCAGCAAACACACAGGGGCATACACCATGTGACCCCTGCATACACCCAAGAGTCCAAAGGCAACAGGGGGCCCAGGTGGTGAGGAAAACTCATATTATGCTTGGCAGTGCCGCAGCGGCACCACCAGCATATTGCACGCCTCTGACCTCCGTGTCACCACCACAGAACGCAGTTTCCTGGCTGTTGCAGCAGTCCCCTGGACGTCCAACCACTGTAGTTGTGATATGGCATTCGGACCACTGGTGTGGGAGTCCTCAACGGCCACTGCTCCTCCACTACGGGTTCAGTGGTCTGATGGACCGCCAAACTCGTAATCAGGCCCTTTGTTTTTGTGATATCACAAGTTAGTTAAAAATCCTGTGTATAAGGGTTTTTTTTGTTTGATAGAGGACATGCCCCAGTATTTATTTATACTTTTATTTGATTTTCAAATTTTATTGTATATCGTGGCCTGCAGTTTCAGTAGGGGCCTAGTTACTATTTTGCATCACATTTTGCATCTTTTGTAAGGGAAGAGGGTTGCATAGTTCAGTGCATTTTCTCCATGTTTGTTAACTTTGCCCTTTTCAATTTTTTTACTGTGTGCCTTAGTTTGCCCACAGGCCATCCAGCTTGCGGGCACAGTACTAGCCATGGGTACATGAAACAACTGTTTGTTTATGTGGCATATGTTGTTTTAAAACATAATTTAGGGTAGGGATAGCATTGGGTTAAATTAAAAAAAATTGGGATTTATTATTGTATTTCACGTTTTGTTTTTCTGCCAAAATTAGATTTTAGTGGTGTAATATTTGATGCCTTGGGAGGATGTGTGTTGTTTTATAGCTCACTTAATTTTTGTTTTTGCATTGCTAAATTAATGGTAGTATTTTCTTGAGTGTTACCATGCCACCTTTGTCTGGCCAGTATATGTGTGTGCTTGCATAGGCCACCATTTGTCTTTGCTCTCCATGTCATGTAGCCAGAGACCATTTTGTGTAATCGATGTCCATAGGCCTGCATGTATTATTTGTTGTGTATGCCTCCTTGATTGTTGTTTGACCATGTGTCAGGCAATCATTTTGTGTAGCCAGCCAGTGTGCTTTTGTCATAGGGTTGCATGTGTTCTTTATTAGGGCCATACCTCCTTGCTTGTTGTTTGACCATGTAGCCATTGGCCATTTTGTGTAGCCAGCCATTGGGCTTTTGCCAAAGGCCCGCATGTGTTCTTTGTTGTGCCCAAGCTTCCTTGTTTGCTGTTGTTGTTTGACTATGTGGCCATTGGCCATTTTGTGTAACTAACAAGTGTGATTTTTCCATAAGCCTGCATGTTTTCTTCTTTGTGGCCAAACCTCCTTGCTTGCTGTTGTTGTTTGACCCTGTGGATGGCGACCATTTTGTGAAGCTAGCCAGTGTACTTTTGCCATAGGCCTGCATGTGTTCTTTGTTGGGGCCATGCTTACTATTTCTGTTTGACCATGTAGCCGGTGGCTACTTTGTGCAGCCAGCATGTGTGCTTTTGCCATAAGCCTGAATGTGTTCTTTGCTGTGGCCAAGCCCCCTTGCTTGCTGTTGTTGTTTGACCAAGCGGCTATCAAACATTTTGTGTAGCCAACCAGAGTGCTTTTGCCATAGACCTGCATGTGTTCTTTGTTGGGGACATGCCTCCTTGCTTGCTGTTGTTGTTTGACCATGTGGCCGGTGACAATTGTGTGTAGCCAACCAACGTGCTTTTGCCATAGACCTGCATGTGTTCTTCCTTGGGGCATGCTTCCTTGCTTGCTGTTGTTGTTTGACCATGTGGCAGGTGTCGATTTTGTGTAGCCAGCAGTGTGCTTTTGCAATAGGTCTGCATGTGTTATTTGTTGTGGCTATGTCTCCTTGCTTGCTGTTGTTGTTTGACCATGTGGCTAGTGTTGATTTTGTGCAGTCAGCCAGTGTGGTTTTGCCATAGGCCTGCATGTGTTCTTTGTTGTGGCCAAGCCTCCTTGCTTGCTGTTGTTGTTCAACCATGTGGACAGCGACTATGTTGTGTAGCCAGTCAGTGTGCTTTTGCCATAGGCATGCATGTGTTCTTTGTTGGGGCCATGCCTCCTTGCTTGCTGTTGTTGTTTGACCATGTGGCCAATGGCCATTTTGTGTAGTAAGCCACTGTGGTTTTGCCATAGGCCTGTATGTCTTCTTTGTTGGGGCCATGCCTCTTTGCTTGCTGTTGTTGTTCGACCATGTGGCCAGCAACCATTTTGTTTAGCCAGCCAGTGTGCTTTTACCATAGGCTTGCATGCGTTCTTTGTTGTGGCTGAGCCTCCTTGCTTGCTGTCGTTCTTTGACCATGTGGCCATTTTGTGTTGCCATCCAGTGTGCTTTTGCCATAGGCCTGCATGTGTTCTTTGTTGTAGCCATGCATCCTTGCTTGTTGTTGTTGGCTGACCATGTGGCGGGCGGCCATTTTGTGCAGCCTGCCACTGTGTAAATCCTTTTTTCCCAGTTTTCAAAGCAATTTTCTAAGGGAATTGATATAAGAGAGGGCTATGCCTTTTTGCTTTTGTTCTTTTACTTTTCACTGATGTCAGTTTAATATACTTGAGGATCATTATAGTATATGTATATGTGAGCAGTGTATTTGTGCATTTTTTAACATGTTTCCCCTGCACTGCCTTGCTTCCCAATAGATTTCTCATAATCCCCTAGTACACCATCAATGATTTTTTATCTATTTAAGTTTTTTAAATGTATTTTTGTTTATTCTTATTATTTATTTTTATAAATGTTTTATATATATGGCAGGCAGGGGGTGGATGAAGGGAAAAATGTAAATATATATCTATATCTATATCTATATATCTATATATATATATATATATATATATATATATATATATATATATTTCTATCTATAGGTATATCTAGATAGATAGATATAGATAGATAGATATAGATATATAGATATCTTTCTCTCCCTCTCTCTCGCTCTCTCTCTCTCTCTCTCTCTCTTTCTCCATATATATATATATATATATATGGGGTGTGTTGGCAGGCTATGATTAAACACCCTTGAACTGCACAAAGTGGATGATTTTTATTGGGTTTGCACAGAGAAGCACGGAGCTGTGAGTGCGGTGAGAAGCCCCTTTTGGGGAAAAGTGTTGTGAAATATATATATATATATATATTTACATTTTCCCTTTATCCACCCCCTGCCTGCCATAGGTGCCTGTCGCACACCAGTATTCATTTTTTGAAGATTGTCATTACTCATTTTCCCCAGTACCAGTGGACTCCCTGCCTGCCACATGCTCACAGCCACACACAAGCATTCTTTTCTTAAGGATTATTCCATTTGCTCCTAGACACTTGCTTGCCATAGGCACATACCAGCATTCATTTTTTAAGGGTTATTCCATTTCCCCTGGCACCGCCCTGACTGCCACAGGTGTCTTCCTTATATGCATATAGGGAAAACAGTTACCTCTGTATGTTGTTATCCTGACTGAAAATTAAATGTCATGGTGGCGTGGTTTGAGTTTGGAATGGATACAATATTGGTAATTATATAGGATAATAAGTAAACACACTAAATCATATTGTCTGTACTATGAATAATTAAAACTGCAAAAATGCCACACTTCACTAAATGTTTTCTTGCTTGTTTGCTTTTAGGCGCAGAAGAGACATCACCCATTGGATTGACAGACAGAAGTCCTGAACAAAGTAATGTGACCAGTTACCACAACATGTGACGTGAGTCCTCCAGTCTCTTCTGCTTGTGGGGCTAAGTGACATAGCCAACTGACATCTTCAAGATGGCACCAAAGAAAGGAGTGAAGGAAGTGACCTGCTTGGGGCCACCCGGGTCTCCTCGAACCACCTCTCAGCCTTCCATACCAAATAAAGAGTCGGAAGAACAGTGGAGAATATACCAATAATTGTTTTATTCAGATGCACTCAGAGTGGAGCCCCGTCTGCACAGTCTTGAAGAGTGGTACAGAGGGAACTGAAATCAACAAGCATAGAGATACATTATGTATGTTTCATAGTAGGGCAAAGACACGCCTACAGTGGAATTTTCTAGACCGATGCACCTGGGCAATGAAATACAAAAAATAGGTTTCGGTTCTCGTATCTCACAAACCTAGCACAGTCCAAGGTCGTTTCTCCTTGCACCTGCCACCAGACAAGTGGGAGAGGGCCTCTATCTAGTGAGAAAGGTATGCGCTAATATGAACAGTCTATTCATTACTGAGGCAAAACGTCAACTTTTCAGAAATGAAACTTAACACAAGCTTTTTCTCGGAAATGGTAAAGGATTAGTTTCAATCATCATTCAAAATGGCGTCTGAACAGAAAATGGTGCAGCAAATGCTAACTTATGTAGGGCACTGCGTAAGCAATCTCAGGTCTATTCTAACAGACCCTCCTTTTAGCATGAGCTAAAGCACTTTCAACTATAGCGGAAAAGAACAGAATTGCAAACAGTAGCAGAATCTCAAATTGGGGTACAATTATGAACATTCCATGCCATCAACATCAGGCAGTGAAACAGCAAGGAGGGATGAATTCTCAAATATTCCTTCATCTATGTTCATCAAATCATCAACATCTTTCTGAAGCATTATAGCGGCATTCGTGTCATGAATTGATATTTTCTTTTTGTGTGTGAAAATAGTGGTACAATAGGAACAACAAAAAGGGAGACATTGAACGAGGATACAACAAAGCATCAATACCACAATAAGATAAATCACTTTTTCAAGGATCCAGCCCCAACTGCTGTAAAGGGACCAACTCCAATTCCCACTCTCCATTCCCTTAACGTTTTCAAGAATATCTAAAATGTGTTTGGTAATATTCTTTTCCATATTCTTAATCCCGACCACACATTGATCGCCAACTACTGTGCATACACCACCACTCTTGCCTAGAATAAAATTCACAGCATATCTAGTCTGTTCCAAATATATCCGCATCCTTTCCAACTGAGTGGTGATGTTGCACAAAGCTGCCACTGTAGTATTAGATAGAATTTGCAGCTTGCATCCAAAGTATTCTCTAGCTTTCTCACCCCTGGCCATGGAAGTACCACCCAATGTGAAAATAGAGGAAATGATGTATCCAAAAGTGATACCATTACTGTAATTATCTCTATATAGGTCACTCCCTCACAGAATTCTTTCATTAGTGTCTTTTTAACCCATCTTATTTTAGGCTTGGCATATTTACAAGGCACACCCAAAGGTAATACCATTTCAAGAGCTTTATCATCTGTACCATTATAGACATTGGAATAAGTCCCATTAGACAAAAAGAAAAACCCTGGGTGTGCATAAATCGGCCCCTCATAATCCACTGAAGCATACCTCGAGTTCATTCCAAAATTACTTGGATCCTCTTTATTCACTAAAGGTACAGTGTGTTTGTACAACACTATTCCTGAACAATTTATATACAATGAAGTATCCATACTGTTCACAGTAGGACAACAAGCAGGATAGTAACCGGCCTCTCGAGGGACTGTCAACTACTTATAATGCCAACCTACTAATGTTACTTCTGTTCTTCCATATAAAACATATCGCAATATGTATTGTTATCACAACCCGGATAACCCACCCCCAGTGGCTTTCTATGGTATAGACATGGCCCTGGGTAACCAAAACCAAAGACTCCTTTCACTTCTGTAAATTGAGGTGGTTGAGTATTTGTGTAATTTACGAGTGACAATGGATATGCAGTCCACAGACTGGTGACAGATTGGGTGGGGTAACAAGCGGTCCCTTCACCAAAGAACCTCTTATGTGTTTCCAAAAATACATTTCTCGGAGCAGTTCTTTTATTTTCTCTCAGGGAAATGACCTTACCCTTACTGCATAAAGGCACACTTTGAGCATCTTCCAAAGCCCATGATACCCCACACAGTATTATTACCATCAAAATCAAAAGAACAACACATGCTATTTTGCTTTTCCTCGACCACATCATATTATGTTGTGCACAGTAACCATTGGCTGCTCCTCCTCAGCAATCTTTCAGCCAAAAGGGTGCATAGTGAATTCAAAAGAAAGAAAATGTAAGCAAATATGAAAGTTCCCAGTGTCCGTTAGAGCCTCACTGGCACAGGCTCTTATTGTTCATCAATAAGTTGGCACTCTTGAGCACCGGCGGTGGAGCTTGCTCTGTCCTAAGCTCTTCTAATCTATCCCACATCAATAAAGGTGGTATACCTCCGAAGTATACTTTTTCCCTAACAAATTTTCAAACAACAAAGGCAAAGTAAACACAGAATTTTCACTCATTTCAATTATTCGTTGGTACTGTTACTCAGCACTACCTATCTTGTACAGTCCATCCCTAATCGTTTTTCTCCTTAGACCCAGTAGCCCTCAGCCGAGGGCGCAAATTGTACCTGGCACCACCCCGGCACTGTATGATCAATGAACAAAGGCTCCTGGATAACTCGTTTTTCTGGTAGAACAGCGTAGTTCAAAACATCGTCGTTCTCCTTTTCTGTCTGTGTCCACGTCAATTTGGCATCACTAAAGGGGACAAACCTGGGCACTTGCTCACATTCGATGTTGCCAATTCCCTCTTTGACCCACTGGTCATATGGGAACGGTGAAGGAATCCTCCGGCAGTGGGTGGCATGGACCCAGTTCTTTCGACCAACAACCTTTACAGTAATCCTAGTCGCAAGCAGAACTTGCTCAGGGCCTTTCCAGCGAGGCTCCAAACTTTTCTTCCTCTGAAAATTTCAAACTAGAACATAATCTCCAGGCTGAATGTCATGGCTGAGCCCCTCTGGTACAGGAGGTAGGGATTCCTGTACCTGTTGGTGAATAGAACGTAAACTTTCTGTCAATTGTCCAAGATAATCAAGCAATACAGGATATTCAATATCAGAGCATTTACGAGGACGTGGAACTCCCCAGAAATTTGCCGGGTGTCCAAACACGACCTCATAAGGTGACAAGCCTGTTCTAGAATGAGCTGTAGTTCTAGTTGACAAAAGAGCTAACGTTAGAGCATCTTTCCATTTTAACCCTGTCGACTCCTAAATTTTTGCCAAATTTTAATTTGAGAGTACCATTGTACTTCTCAACCAATCCCGCTGACTGCGGATGATTGGCAGCATGAAATTTCTGTTTATTATGTAAACCTTCACAAATCAATGTAATCACTTTCCCATTCAAATGAGACCCGTTGTCACTCCAGATAATTCGGGGCAAACCGAATCCAGGAAAGTACTCTTAAAGGAGTACCTTCGCTGTTGTAATGGCCGTATTATCCTTAGTGGGGTAAGCCTCAACCCATTTGCTAAACACACACCACTAAAACATACTTAAGATTATTACATCTTTCTAGCTCAATAAAATCCATTTGAAGGACTTCAAACGGGAAAGTGGATGGTGCAAAATTACCAGGCAGTGTAGGGGTACCCTTCCCTGGGTTATGTCTCATACATGTCATACACTGTTTCACCAAATGCCCAGCTGTCTTAGAGATGGTGTCATTATGCAAAACAGGGGCTAACAATTTACAAATGCCTTTCGCACTAATATGGGCTGGACCATGGGCCATAGTAACGACAGGAAGTACATATGCATTAGGCAACATCCATTTCTGTTGTCCAGATTTATCAATCCAACATCCTTCCTCATTTAACTGTGCTGTACTCTCCTGCCATTTTGCTAATTCCTTTATCGTGACTTCTCTTTGTATCTCCTTCACACTTTCAACAGTGTTTTCAAACATAGCACTCTCAGGAACCCACCTAGCTGGACCTGCAACAAACATTCTTTTCATTTTACTTCGGGCCGTCTCCTTGGCTACCCGATCTGCAAATACATTTCCTCTACCCACGTCATCAGTAACCTTCCTATGAGCGCTGCACGTAATTATTGCTAATCTCTTGGGGCGCATTAAAGCAGAAAAAAGTCACAATACAAGGTGCCCATGTTGAATCTTGGTACCATGAGAGGTAAGAAACCCTCTCTCCGCCCACAGTCACCCAAAATTATGCGCAACCCCAAATGCGTATTGGCTGTAATGTATAAATATTGACAACCAGTCCGTCACTCAATTCATAAGCTCGGATAAGGGCAGCAAGCTCAGTGGCTTCGGCCGACTGATAGGGGACCCGTGATGTCTCTACCACCGTCCGTAACGTAGTGATAGCATAAGCTGCAGTGGTAGTGCCGTCTTTTTCATTTTTTAAACAGGAGCTATCCTCATATAGTTCTCCTTGGGGGTCAGATAAGGGAACATCAGTCAAGTCTACCCGTCCCTTCATCTCTTCTTCCGTCTGGAAAATGTAGTCATGTTTGACAACTGCATCATTCTCAGAAGGGAGGGGTAGTAACTTGGCTGGTTTCAGAGTGGCACATCTTTTGATCGTAATATGTTTATCAAATAATGTCAGTTCATAACCAGTGAGACGTGCACTGGTGAGGTGCTGTGTCTTTGTCTTATTCAAAAGTGTATCCACACCATGGGGTACCATAACTGTGAAGTCTGTATCAAGTACGAGTCCAGCCGATTGCCTGATTGAAGTGGCCACAGCCACAACTGCTCTCACACAACTCAGAAGGGCCCTAGCGACAGGGTCAAGCACAGCAGAAAAACAAGTGCAATGCCTCTGTTTATCCCCAAATTTTTGTGTTAAGAGAGAAAGTGCACAACCAGCCATCTCATGAACATAGAGCACAAACGGTTTTCTATAGTTAGGTGTGCCAAGCACCGGAGCAGAACAAAGCGCAGTTTTTAATTGATCAAAAGACTGCTTAAATTCTGGCATCCAAGGCAAAGGCTCATGCACTACTTTTGTTGTTAATGCAAGCAAGGGTTTGATTAGTAACGAATAATTTGGGATTCACTGGCAACAGTAGGAAGTAAGACCTATAAAAGCTTGTACATCTTTTTGAGTTTGCGGAATGGGCATTTTATTAATGGTACTGTTGCGCTCAGGGGTCAGCCTCCTACCCTCCTTCGACAGTGGGTGACCTGAATAGGTAACCTCCTGTCGACAATACTGAAATTTTGAAAGAGAGAACTTATGTCCATTAAGTGCCAAATGCAACAACAATTTCACTGTACTGTCCTTGCAACCTTGTTCCGTATCAGAAGCAATTAACAGGTCATCGACATACTGCACCAATACATTACCTGGGGAAAGCGATAGTGAATCAAACTGACTTTTTAATGCTTAACTATAAAAACTAGGGCTCTCAGTATAGCCTTGAGAAGCACGACAGAATATAAAGCTTCTGCCGGCCAGTGTAAATCCAAACAAATACCTACTGTCCGGGTGGCTAGGAATACCGAAGAATGTGTTTTTCAAATCAACAACAGAAAAGAACTTAGCAGTAGATGGGATCATCGTTAAAAGCGTAGTAATGTCAGGAACCACCGGAAACTGTGGAATTACAATTTTATTAACCTCTCGCAAATCAATCACAAAGCGATAGATATCATCAATAGCATCAGGGGAACCCGAAGAATAGGACTATCACAAATGTTGGCAGACGTTTCTTCAACTACTCTCTTCCGTATCAAATCCTGAATAATTTGAAGAAGAGCCGTTTCCCTGCTTGCGCTATTTTATATTGAGGAATACGACTCAAAGTAGCATTATCTTTAACTCGTATAGAAACTGGCGGTATATGCAATAGACCCACGTCTATATCACCTGTGGCCCATAGTGTGGGGGTACCTGAGCAAACTCATCTGGAAGGGGTGCATCCTGGGACAAACACTGACTGGTGCTCACATGCAGGCCCATGGTAATATAGACACCATCAGGAGAACAATAAATGGCAGCATGCATCTTCTTCAACAAGTCCAATCCCATCAAAATTTCACCACAATTAGATGTTAACAAGAATGGAGACTCAACAGTAAAAAGACCAACAATAAGCGCAAGGGGGCGCGAAATTGGGCTGACAACCGATACACCAGAAAAACCTACTGAAACATTATTTTGGCCAGACAGGGCCGCCCCAGGGACCAGATGTCGAGAGACAGAACTTTTTGTCGTACCTATATCCACCAAAAATTCCTTAGTCGAACCTTGGAAATCCGCTACGACATAAGGACCACGCTGATCTACAGGCATCTGAACTGGTCTCCCACCATTTCCCTGGTTGTCCTAGCTATAAGACATACCTGTCAGATAATTTACGTCTTATTCATCATGATAATACTGTCCATCTCTGTGATCATCAAAATAATTATTGTCAGAGCGGGCCACAGGTGCCGCAGCATTCTGATTTCTGTCGGTCCCATGGCCTCTACCACCAGAACCGCGTCCTCTAGGGGACGAAACCTTTTGTAAAAGCACAGGGCACTGGCTATGCCAATGTCCTTCCTCCTTACAATACGCACACTGATTTTGTCCCAAAGGTGACATAGTAGGCTGACTAGAATGTGGGAGTTGTCGAGAAGGACCTCCCCGTCCCCTGTTGTTTCCCCGAAATGCCTGCTGCAACAACACTTTCGTCTTTAAATCCTTAAATGTTTTTTATCGGTTTTATCCTTTCCCTCCTGGTCTCGGTGCTCCTAATATTGAGCCATATTCAAAATAACAGAGAGAGAAGACGTAGACCAAGTACTTTCAGACGCCTGCAAACAAGTCATTATTTCAGGAAGAAGGTTAGTATCAAGCCTGTCAACAAACAAACGAACTCCTCCCTCCGTGGACATATCCTGCCCACTGTAATCCAAAAACGTATCTTCAAACCTAGTAAAGAAATCAGGTACACTCTCATCCTTCTTCTGTCAACAGGCCGTCAATCTGTCCCAACTTACTTTCTTAGGTGGAATAAGTGTATGCATATATGTAATAATACGACCAGGCAAAGCGAGTATCTCCGCACGCAGCTTATCTCCTGGCTTCCTTTCTTGATCCCATCCCATAATCACATCCCATGTACAACCCAACTCAGCAACATGATCTTGAGTATGCACCTGCCGCCAACTATCAACTAGAACAAGAAGACCAAAAAACATTTCAATATCAGCAAGAGTCATTACAGTAGAAGAGGCAGCTTCTGGTAATTCCTTATAATAAGCTGTGGGATTTTTCCTAGGATCGGGCAGAGTAGCCTTAAGGGATAAAACCTCACTTCTTTTCCATGGAGTATAAACCCATTGCTCCTGGAAACGGGCAGCCACGGCCGGTCTTGTGGTCACACCATGCTGATCAGTCAATGCAGGTATTTCTGGATGATAAATTGGGTGGACTTCACGCATAGGGAACTGAGTTGTTTGAGTAGGGCTCTTATCATACAACCGTCCTCTATAAGAAACTATGGTAGAAACATTACCAAACACCTGTCTCGGTTCTAAATCAGTAACATAAACACGGTTTCTGATTTCAAATAAGATTTGGGGTGCTTCCGACCCAATGTGTGTATGCCAAAGATCAATCAATGTAGCAGCCATATGTTGAAGAGCATGCTGTTGCAAAAAGGGCTCAAAATCACGTATAACTCACCAAATATCTTCCACGCTATAAACTGCATTACGAGCCTACTGCTTGGCCTGACTCGCTATTGTCCTCTTCTCTTCCTCCCCTACTTCAGATCGCATCAATGGACCTGTTCATTCCCTAAATCTCGCCAAATCTCTGTCTTCAAACCCACGTACAGGGGAATCAGCATCCAAAAAGATCGGGGGATGAATAACTGCAGGAGGAGGGGTAAAAGGAGTAGTAGGTAAAACTGTAGTCAATGATTGCAACGGAGGAGAAAGAACAGAGGGCACAAGAGTAGGGACAGTTGTCAAGGATGGCAAAGGGAGAGAAAGAATAGGAGGCACGGTAACCGGGGCTGTGGGTATAACAGTCGTAGATACAGGGGCAGCTTCAGTGGACGAAACAGGCTGCTGTGTCTGCAAAGAGACAACGGGGTATATCCTCTGCGGGACATAAGGAGGCAGGGGTCGAGTATCTAGCAACTCCTCTTCAAAGGTATCATCATCCTCTTTCACCACATAAGGCTTGTCGACATGCAACCGAAATCTCATATTCTCACATTCTATTCCTGTTTCCTGCGTTTCTCTATCATAAGAGTCTGCATGCATCCTTCTCCATTTTTAACCATCTTTGCTTAGCCTCTTTCTGCCAAGTTTGAAGATCTACTTCGTCTCTTAAACAACTGTTGCTGTAAAAAGCCAATCTTCTGTTCATCATAAGAGCCCGTCAAAGGCTACTGCAACTTGGCATTGTCCCTTGTATATTTGTGCCATAATGTACTAAACATAATAGGGCCAAGACCATGTTTCACATACATATCAAAATTAGGGCTGCCTTCATGAGGCGCAGGCTGAGCTTCTTCCAACTGAGCATCTGCAGAACAACAACGACAATACAAACTCCAAAGCTTACTGAAGTAAGGCATTGTAAAGGAAAAACAAAATCGTTATTTTTACCTGGCAAAGTATTTGCAAACACTTTTTATCAAGACAGTCCTTAGACCGTACCAAACTCCAACCTAAATGGTACCATATCCACAAAGAACCAAAACAAACTCACCTGATATCTGTAGTACAAAAGAACCAGTTCTTCACTGCCGACTCCTCAGACCAAACAGTCAGATCAGGGGTTTTGCCGTTCAGGACTCCAGTCGGGGTGACCACTGGACGAAGCACCGACCGGGGGGACAGAAGGAGCAACTGCGAGTAACAGAAACTCTTTGTGCAGGGATCCCCGAGCCGTCAGTCTCACACGACGATGCCTTCATCCTCCCCACCGTCTGCGGCAAGGAGCTGGATCAATCACCGAAGGACTCCCTGTTCGGTCGCCAACTGAAGGAAGTGACCCTCATGGGGCCACCTGGGTCTCCTCGGACCACCTCTCAGCCTTCCATACCAAATGAAGAGTCGGAAGAACAGTGGAGAATATACCAATAATTGTTTTATTCATATGCACTCAGAGTGGAGCCCCGTCTGCACACTCTCAAAGAGTGGTACAGAGGGAACTGAAATCAACAAGCATAGAGATACGTTTCATAGTAGGGCAAAGACACGCCTACAGTGGAATTTTCCAGACCGATGCAGCTGGGCAATGAAATACAAAAAATAGGTTTTGGTTCTCGTATCTCACACAACGTAGCACATTTCAAGGTAATTTCTCCCTGCGCCCGCCACCAGACAAGTGGGAGAGGGCCTCTATATAGTGAGAAAGGTATGCGTTAATATGAACAGTCTATTCATTATTGAGGCAAATCTTCAACATTTCAGAAACAAAACTTAACAGAGGTTTTTTCTCGGAAACGGTAAAGGATTAGTTTCAATCATCATTCAAAATGGCTCCTGAACAGAAAATGGTGCCGCAAATGCTAACTTATATAGAGCACTGCATAAGCAATCTCTGGTCTATTCTAACAGGAGCTGCCAAGAAAGTGGCCAGTGAGGATGAGAAGAAGAATCTGATTGCCACCACTGGCCTACCGCCCCAAACATTTTCAGGAGACGTGTGTCTCCCACACCGTCCTCCAGGTAGCAAGCTGGGAGCAGTATTTCCGCATGCATGGCACTAACCCAACCTAAGCCCAAGGCCATGTCTGTCAGCGAGGCAGCCACTGAAATCATGGCAACGAGCAGTGAGCAGGTAATCTGAATTGGATTTGTCTAAGCTGCAAACTAGTAACCAATTGTTGCAGGATGAGCAAAGTGGAAAGCAGGAGCTGCAGCCAGCAATTGCAGATCTTCCCAAAGGATGAGTAGACCAGGAGTTTGAGCTTCCTGCTGAGCAAGATATGCCTGTTTTTTAACCATTGGTTTCCAGGTCTCCAGCAAGAAAAATTAAGGGTACTCCACCATCTTTTCCAAGTGACCCTTCTGATGATCTAGACATGGATTGGACTCCGGCTGAGTCTGAGACATGCCAGGAGAGACAGGGGAAAAGAAAATTCCCTGAAAGCCTTTCCTGAATTTCCTAAAATGCTCATCATCCTCATCCCCTTCTATAAGTACTGAAGGGAATGAGGATGATGAGCCAGTCATTGTTGCAGGTGGTGGTGGTGATAAGAGAGCAGAATCAGCTCAGATCACGGTGGGAAGTGAAGGTGATGAGGAAGAAGATGGTGACAACTTTATGCAAAACAGCCCTGCCCCCAGCACAGCGCCATTAATACCCACCTGAGCAACCTCAAAATGGCACAGGAGTCAGTTGTAGGCACCACTGCATACAGTGACTGCCCCAAGATGCAAAATGAGTCTACCACCTCCTGGCTCTCTCCAGAAGTCGCCTGTGACAGTGACACCACAAAAGAAAAAAATCCAAGCTACTATTATGGGCATGTTTAGGAAGGAGGGGCCCTACAAATGCAACCAGCCAATGGCAAGTTATTGTTCCAGTACTCCATCACGATGTGCTGCAATTGGTTGGACAAGCTTTACATCAAAGTGCTGTTCGCACTATCCGCCTGACAACAGACATGTGGATCAGTTGTCAAGTTACTGATTACATGTGCATCACTGCACACTGGATCTCTTTTGTGGGGGTTAGGCAACAGCTATCTACAGGTCTCAGCACTGACAAACCTTTTAAGGGCATTCGGCGGCATGCAACAGCAGCAATGTTCGACATGGAAAAATCCATAACAGGTGCAAACATCTAGGATAACTTTAACATCAAGGTAATTCAATGGCTGCAACACAGAGGTCTTAGAATTGGATTTGTTTCCACAGACAATGGCAGTAATATATTTAAGACCATGGAAGATGGTGGCTATTTCAGGGTCCTGTGTTTGGCGCATTGCATCAACCGGATTGTGCAGGAGTTTCTCCTAAAAGAATACATAGTCAGCTACATAATGACAACCTGCAGAAATATCTGCACTGATTTCAGCCATTCTTTCAAAGCCCTGAAGCAGTTGAGGATCTTTCAGTGTGCTAATAGAGTACCAGTTAAAACCTTCATGCAGGAGGTGCCAACACGTTGGAACTTGACATATTACATATTGCAACATTTGTTTGAGCAATGCAAATAGATCAATGACTAAGGGCCTGATTTAGATCTTGGTGGACAGGTTACTCCATCACAACAGTGACGGATATCCCGTCCTCTGAAATATAAATCCCATAGCATATAATAAGATTTTGTAATTTAGGCGGATGGGACATCCGTCATTGTTGTGATGGAGTAACCCGTCTGCCAAGATCTAAATCAGGCCCTATGTCATTCAAAGAGGAGGGGATGCAACTGGGAAAAGCATGACCATGGAGATGGACAAATGGGGCCTAGTCAAATGCCTGACACAGATGCACTTCTTTTTGAGGTTCTCACTCGGGCAGTCAGCAAGGAGGACAGTACGATGAGCCGAGCTCCCATTGTTGCATCTTCTGAAGGACCAGTTAAAAAGGGTGTCACAAAGGTTCGCAGGTGTGGACAGCAACAGAGAAGCATATCAGTTGGTGAGAGCTTAATCTTTCACTTGGCTGTTAATCCAAGGCTGCAAAGAGACAGGGTGTCATTCAGAGACTATATCTATGTCACAATTCTTGATCCATGGTACAAAAAAAATACTGGCAATGGATGTTTCACTTTACACTTCGGGGATTGTTGATCAAGTTAGAGACCTAGAAGAAGAACACCTGGAAATTAGAGTCCTGGGCCGAAGCTCTGTGGTCTACCAATCAACTTCCAGAGTGGGCAGTAATTAAGCCTGGGCGGAGTTTGCCGAGTTCCGCTATGTGGAACTCTACGAACTGACAAAAAACTCTACCAAGCTACGCGGAGTTCAGCGAGCACAGGAGTGGGTCACCTCGCACCGCTCGCACTGATTTTTAGTGTCGGGTATTTGTCCCATGCTGTAAAGTCAGCGTAAACAGCATCTCGCACAGTGCTCGAGTAGAAGTTCTACTTGAGCGGCAGCTTCCTCAACGCGAACGAAAGATTTCTCAAGACGAGTGATAGCGACTATCCACAACTGTCTGTGTTGATAAATCTTGCTGGGAAGCGGTCTAGCATTGGATTTTCCTCAATCATGCTCGCCAACTTACCGTTGGTGAGCGCGAACAAGGAAAAAAAATCTGCTCCGCTATGCAGAGCCTGAGTTTTTCAGAACTATGCGAGCTTTGCAGAGTGCGGAGTGCGAAAAACTCTGCAAAGTCCGTGAACAGAGCGGAGTTCACAGCCCAGAATTAGCGGTGATGTTGTCTCAGAGCAGCCAACACCAGCAACAAGAACATCAGCAACAACAACTACAGGAACAGAAGAATCAGACCCAAACTCTGCATTGGTTTGGTTTCCAAATAGAAGGGCCTAAGTCAAGTGCAGAGGCTAAGGCAAAAGAGGTTGAGCAAGTGGCAGCACCAATGACCATTCAGAGGATGTTCCAGGACTATGTGGATGACCCAAAAGAGGTCTACATGGATCAAAACCCATTGGTCTATTGGTGTGGGAAGATACGCCAATGGCCAGAGCTCAGCAGGCTGGCAATAAAGTATTTGGCTCGTCCAGTCGCAATTGTGTCTGCTGAGCATGTGTTAAGTGCAGTTAGCACAGTTGCCCCAGTGAGAAGGACCAGTCTCTTGCCTCAAAACATTGGGAGATTCACCATGATCAAAATGAAGCAACACGTCATACCACAAAATTACACTGGGCCCGATTCACAGAACTAACTTACGACAAAATCCTAAACTTACTACCATTTTGGTATTCACAGAATGAACTTACTCATTTTGGTATTCACAGAATGAACTTACTCATTTTGGTATTCACAGAATGAACTTACTCATTTTGGTATTCACAGAAGGCACTTATACATTTTGTGTGAACTTACACATTTTGTGTAACTTACTCATTTTGTGTAACTTACACATTTTGTGTAACCTACTCATTTTGTGTAACTTACACATTTTGGTATTCACAGAAGGCACTTACTCATTGATGAGTAAGTGCCTTCTGTGAATACCAAAATGAGTAAGTGCCTTCTGTGAATACCAAAATGGTAGTAAGTTCATTCTGTGAATACCAAAATGAGTAAGTTCATGGATTAAACCCAGATCAGTTGACTGGGGGTGAGTGTTTGATTAGCTCAAGCGCTCCGTCCATCATCCCCTTTGGTATCGCTTTGTTCACCCTAAGTTGGCAGGGTATGCCCAGACGTGGGTCCCTTGCTCACTTTGCCACTGGATTCAAGCTAGCCTGGCTGATGACGGCTGAATAGCCAGAAACCGGTCCCAGGATGCTTGTTTCCGGTCCAGGGAAGACATGGCTTGGCAGTTCGGGCTGGACTGTTCCCATGAGGCACAGGGTCAGACTGATTTGCATATGGCCATGTCTGAACTGGGGTGGTGGAGTGAGCTAAAGAATGATGATGGATTAAAACCAGATCAGTTGACTGGGGGTGAGTGTTTGATTAGCTCAAGCGCTCCGTCCATCATCCCCTTTGGTATCGCTTTACTCAGCTCTATGGACTGGAGAAAGGTGTGTTGATATGGGAGATGCTGCTGAGTGTCTGCTAGCTCAAATGTCAAACTCCTCCATTATGTGGTTGTGGTCATGGGGGACTGTTGTAACTAGAGACAGACATTTGATGTCACATCATCATCACATGATACACGTTCTTGGCTAAATGTTTTGATGACAATATTGAGATTGATCAGCCTGGTACATGCAGCTACTTGTCCATGATTGCTTGCAAATTGCTCTCACTTCTCAGTTAAATGCACATGAGTCATACAATGAATGATTGCAGCAGTCTATGCTCTTGCTCTGCCTTTGAGTCTTGGTACACTCCTCATGAAGCTTACCTTCTGTCCTTCACCTTGACTCTAAAATATAATCTCTGTTTTACAATCTGCAGGCCTTCTCTTCTCCTGCATGAAAGTCAAAGCTCCATAACACTACTGCTTACCTTGCCGGACCAGTTCAGCTAGGCACCCAAGACGGATGTTGCGGGACGAATGCAGCTGCACCGCCCTATTTGATATTTACAATATCATTTTTCTTTCAATAATTATAATTTTCAGAACTGTGTGGGTTCACACCTCCATAAATTTATATTTTACAGACATAGATAACAGAATATTTAGATATATATTAATTTGGGTCTCTGGGACTGAAGGACTCATTTGCAATGCATTAAATTGAACTGTCATTCCATCATTTCCTTCCACAACAGATTCGATGATGATGATGTGCTGCTCATTGCCCTGGTGAATATTATTGTTATGTAGTGTTTGTCCTTGTCACTCCTTTTCCCAACTCCATTTTCCCATCCATTCATCAAACCCCTAACCCTCTTCCTCAAGGCTGTGTGATTTATTGAGGTGGGACTTCAATTTACAGCATAAATTGATCACACAATTGGTGGGGCGGATGTGGTGAAAGTGACACCAACTCACTGCAGGATCTTCAATTACCTGAGCAATTGCCCACACCAGCCCCACTCATCCACCCATGCATTAAAGGGATCAATAATTTAGATAATTGACATAAATTTCAACATCATCATTCAGATCTTGTGTTCCATAAATGCTCAAACTTGTCCACTCTTAACTCTGAGTCCACTGCTTCTGACTCGAGGATTTCATAAGTTTAGCTTAAATACTAGCACCCCATTGCCCAGAAGAAGTTACTATGGCTAGCTGTTGTTATAATATCAGGTATTTGTTTCATGGTGACAGTCTGATCTCAGTCTTTGCAAAGCTATAAATGTAACTCACTAACTCTGGGTTTTCTTTCAATCTAGTTGCCTGTGATGAATAATCCTTTTGATTAATCTTACAGTTGGAGTTCATCTAGGTGGGACTGGAATGGGACCTCATTTGTGATCCCTTCCCTGTTAGCACCCCAGCCTGCTACTACTACCACCACCATTAGGCAGGCACCTTGGGAAACCCTGCAGTAAGGTTTTAGGAGATTGAGAGAGGTAGAAGCCATTGCTTCATCTATTCAGGGAAGAGAACTATGGAGTGAAGTGAACTAGTTTAGTTGGTAACTAACTTCTACTGCAGATAAGATGTTGTTTATTTAGGTTGTTGTAGGCAATGGCAGCATACCCCCCCTAATGGTCAATATAGTTACAGAGGGTAGTAGGACAAGGGTATAACTAACTATAACTAACTGGTATACACTTTGATAAGCGGTTTATAAAAACCGACTGCACTAAAAGGCAGCAATGCAAAGTAAAAGGAAATAACAAAAAATTATTTCAGGCATAAAGAATAGGTATACCTTTTGATTTTTCCTGCAAAAAATATAAATAAAACCCACCCTCTTTACCCAAAACAGGCCCACTCCTCTCCCCAAACAAGTCACCCTGTCCCCAACCAATGTCCAAAGAAAAGTCCAAAGTCTTGTTTCCTTCCCAATGCCAACCCTCTCCACTCTCAAAAAAAGTCCCTCCCACCAAAACAAAAATGTAAAAAAGGGCTTCAGATGGCATCATCAATGCTGGTCCGAAGGATTCCCAAGTCCTGTCATAGGCTTGCCACCTCCTAGTGAATCAGCGCCAGCTCACGCAGCACATGGAATTGGAAGCAGTCTAGGTGGGGGGGGCAGCAGTGGTGGTTTGGGCAGATCCCAGCTGCCGGTGGTGCTGGCAATGTTGTGGCCAGGATGGAGGCACTGGCAGCTGGTTGGAGGAACTGGGGCCAGAGGCAGTGGTGGATGCCTCCGCCTTCTACAGAACCACCAGCTGACGGTATTCAATCTGGATAGCCTCCATCCAGTGCCACCGCAGCCGGGCTACTGTCTCCTGCCAAGATGGTGGTGGTGGTGGACCAGATGGACCAGATGGAGTAGCTATAACAAGAAAGAAAAAAGGCAAATTGTAAACAATGCTCTGTGCAAACACTTGTTTAAAATTATATAGTGGCACAGTAGCAGTATATTGCTGGTCCCCTAGGGTAATTGTAAATTTTTTATGTGATTAGTCACAGGGACAAGTTTTACCCACACATGCTTCACATAAAAGCACCGACTGGCTGCACAGAATTAAGTCTGAATAGATACCACCAGGTTAAAAACACTAAGGGGCCGATTCCGATCTCGGCCGGTAGGGCTCCGAATCGGATTCGGCTTTACCGGATCCGATTCAGAGCCCTGTTTCCCGACCGATTCGTACGTGCGTCCGGGCGAGCGAGTACGATGCGAAAACTCCGACCGACTCATTCGCGAGACCCAACCGCACCGACCGACTCGTACGCCGTACTTTGGGGGTCCGTGTCGGACCCCCCTGTATGCGTAGCCACGCGAGTCGCACATAGGGGGGACCCATGGGTCCCCCCTACCTGTGCGTGTACGGCGCGAGTCGCTTCGCCATGTACCCGCTGTATGGGGCGCCCTTGTTCGCCTCGCACCCATTGAGTCAAGGGGAGCCCGCTTACGCGTTGTACGACAGGCTCCCATTGACTTCAATGGGAGTCCGACCGAATCGAGTCCGATGGCATACGTGCGCATCGTACTCGTTCGGTCGGGCTGCTAGGGTCCGATTCGGTCGGAAATCTCTCCGAGTCCGGCTCGGTCGGAGAGATTTCCGGCCCGAATTGGAATCGGCCCCTAAGTGTTTTTTTTGTTTAAAGGACTTCCTAGTAAAATAAATCTAAACAGACACTTTGTGTGTAAAAATAAAAATAAATGACCTCTCGCTAATGAGTAAGGCATTATGCACTATGCAGCACAAGTATTCTTGTTGTGCTAAATTAATGGAGGGATGGTAGCGCGTCTGGTACTTTGCTACTCTCTGTAGTCTGTAGCTAGGGCAGCTGTAATAGACAATTTATTATCTTACTTTAATTCAAATGGCCTTGCTCTTCTCCAACTGCCTTTCAATTCTACCCTGACTCCAAAGAGGCAGATGAATAACAGTAATGCTACGTCACATACGTCACATATATATTTTTTTTAATTTATTTATTTTGTGTTTTATAGAGCGCGAACTTGACTTGTTAGGGTATCAGAGCGCTTTACAGGAATCATAACAATGTACAATACGTTTGGAATCACGATAATATACAAAAGATAAAGAGGGGCAGGGTGCAGGATATATAAAGGATAGCGGACACAAATGTACATTTTGCATATTATAGTTACTCGAGAACAAGTCCCCAGGTTTCTAGGAGCGGTGACTAGGTAATCCGATGGGAGGCACTAGTCCGGAGTTGATCAGGGTCTCTGTGCTGGTAGAAGGCAACATTTAACTGAGGAATTTACCCATAAGGACGGTTTTGGCCTCCTTCTTGAAGCGTGCCAGAGAAGGGATTCTTCTGATGGCGGGCGGGAGAGAGTTCCATATTCTTGGGGCGGCCCCGAGAAGGCCCGATTGTAGGTTTTTCTTTTCCGGAAGCGTGCAGGTTGAAGCAGGAGGTCTCTGGCGGATCGGGAGTTTCTGATTCCTCCGGATACCACCAATTTCTGTGCAAGGTAAGCAGGGGAGTTTGAGTATAAGGCCTTGTGTGTGATGCAGGCCAGTTTAAGCTGTATTCTAGCCTCAAGAGGAAGCCAGTTCAAAGCTTTCAGGTGTGGAGAAATGTGGTCGAATTTTCTTGAGCTGGTAAGAAGTCTGGCGGCAGTGTTGAGGCAGGCTTTTAGAGGTGCCAGGGAGACCTTAGGTAAACCCGAGAGGGTAGAGCAGCCGTATTCCAGTCTGGAGATGACAAGAGCTTGGACTGCCATTTTTAGGTCGGCAGTGTCGAGGAAGGGTTTCAGTTTCCTGAGGTAGCTCAGGTGGAATCTGGCTGATTTGGCCATCACGTTGATGTGGTCCCGCATGTTCAAATTTCTGTCCAGGGTAATTCCCAGAGATTTGGCCGAGTCCACGATGGTCGGTGGGCAATCTAAGGCTGTGATAGCCTTAATCCATGTCTGCATCTCAAGATTGGTTTTTGGGGGGGAAATTAGGAGAAATTCTGTTTTCTTTGCGTTGAGTTTGAGATGATTGGAGGCGAGCCATTGGACAGTCTCTTTCAGGGCCTCATTCAGGGAGAGAATCTCCTCAAGGGATGAGGTTTTGATATAGATCTGGGTGTCATCAGCGTACATGTGGTAGGAGATATTCGCTGTGCGTAGGACTTCGGCAAGAGGTTCCAGGTAGAGGTTGAAGAGGGTAGGGGACAGGGTTGATCCTTGAGGGACTCCAACCATGACCGGAGATGGAGCCGATAGGTTGCCATTGATTAGGAATCTCTGTGATCGGTTTTGGAGGAAGGACCTGAACCATTCTAGAACGGAGCCATCCAATCCCATTCTGAGATTGAGGCGTTCGAGTAGTTTTACATGGTTGACCGTGTCGAAGGCCGAGGATAGGTCTAGAAGGATTAGGAGGCAAGTTTTCCCTTGGTCAAGGGCTTGGATGGCATCGTCAACTATGTGGAGCATGGTCGTTTCGGTGCTGTGCCCGGGTCTAAATCCAGATTGGAAGTCATCAAGTAGGTGGAATTTGTTGATGTGTTGACTTAGTTGCCGTTGTACACATTTCTTCAACACTTTAGCTAAGAGGGGGATGTTGGAGATAGGTCTGAAGTTGTCGGGGGAGGCAGGGTCAAGCAACGGCTTTTTCAAGATGGGGAGGACTTGGCCGGCTTTGAGAGAGTCAGGAATGGATCCCTGCCACAGAGAGGCGTTAATTATTGCGGTCCAACTAGGAATAATGGACTGGGCGGCGGCCGCTAGGCAGTTAGGGGGGAGAGGGTCATTGAAATGGTTGATCGGGTTTAAGGTCGATAGGATTTTGGCGACGGAGTCTTCGTCATAGAGTTTGAAATCGGTCCAGAGTGCTTGATTTTTAGGTGAAGTCAGTGGGGGCAGCGCCGGTGGAGGAGGCACGTCAGGAAGGAGTAGAGAGTGTGTGGCAACACTAAATTTGTTTCCTAAAGCTGTGGCTTTGTCAGCGAAGAAGTCCATGATGTTCCTGTTGTAGGCATTTCTGGCCTGGCGGAGAAGTTTTAGATGTGCTACAGAGGGGTGCTGTCTCCAGAGTCTTTCAGATTGTCGGAGGGCTCTCCTCTCATTGTTGAGGGATCCAGTGAAGCAGGGGTTCCTGTCTTTGATTTGGGTTCTCTTTAGTTTTAGTGGGGCTAAGTCATCCAGAATGTTCGATATAGTTGTAGAGTAATGATCGTTGAGGTCACTGATCATTGTGATATGCGAGGGGGGGGAGGTCTGATTTGCAGCGAGCCTCCAATTCCCTGTGGTCCAGGTTTTTAGTGTCTCTGACCCAGCGTTTAGGAATCACTGGTTGCGGTGCCCTTGATTTGCGGGTGCCAGGTAGTAGGAAGGCGATGGCATGGTGGTCAGACCAGTCGCAAGGGTCTATAGAGATAAGCTTGACTGTTGATTCCTTAGAGATGATCCAGTCAAGGGTGGCCCCTTTTGAATAGGTTGGGAGTGAGCAGGCTTGGGTTAGGGCTTGATCGGCCAAGATGTCTTTGATGGTGTTGACATGAGGATCCTTAGGGTCGTTCCAGTGCAGGTTGAAATCACCAAGGAAAATATCTTTAGCGTTGGACGAGGTCTTAGCTGTAAGGAGTTCCATCAGGTGGTCGGTGAAGGAGTCGTTCGAGCCTGGGGGGTGGTAAAAGATGTGCAAGTTGCACAGTTGGGTGGAGTTGCTGCAAATGGAAAGGGCGAGGTATTCGCAGGAGTCGGTGGAATCCGCCAGAAGTTCTGTGAGAAGGAGGACATATAAAACACAGATATCTTGTCTGCCATAAGTAGACAGTGGGAAACACAATGCATTGCATTAAAGGGAAAAGAACAGGATATAGATTTTATTTGGCACGTTCATCACAGAGTATCCCACCTGCCAAAGTCGAAATCAGGCCCTAAGTCCCACTTTACTCCTTTGCCTCGCCGTCCACCACATATTATTTGCAACAAATACCTTCGCTTGGTAGTAAAGAAACCTAACTTACTCTACTGTAGGGTAAGTTAGAGGGATAATGTCAGGCAGGTAGAGGTTTTGCTATAGAATAGTGGGGTGTCACTGATAGTCAGAGGCAAAGCTTTGGCTTAGTCTGTCACTGCAGTTGACAAATGTCAAAAGGGAACACTTTGAACAGATGTAAATCCATTATGGAAGCCATGAAATATATGTACATAAATCAACTGACCAGAAAAATGTGGGACATGCCAAGAATTGATTTTTTAATTTGTTTTTAATTATTTTGGTAGGCTGGGACACAACTTAGGAAAGAATAAAGGAGTGTAGTACTAAAAAGTGACTGAGTGGGCACTGGGAAACACCTTGTTTTTAGTTTGCAACGCATTGAAAACTTCATAAATGCTGCATTCACTGAAACAGATGCACACTGCACAGTCAACACTGCAGTGCCAGTTAGGTCATGGGTGCTGAAATGCCATGGGCAGGGAGGTGATGAATGATGATGGTGGGATACTTATCTGCTTCGCTTAAGAAATACAGTGAGTATGCTAATTTGTCAATAAGCAAGCAATGTGACCTACCACCAAAGGTCCCAGGCACAGCTGGGACTGCCCCTCCAACCGCATCCTCTGCCACGTCTGGCACACTGATGCTGCTGCTGGCCCCAGCACTTGTGGTCTGTGCAGCTAGAAAAATCATTACACATTTTAGATGCCAGATACGTCTCCCCTTATTATTAATTTTTTTTAACAAAATACAACCGCAATACCGGACTATAGTAGTTTGTATAGCAGTATCTTCTTTCATAAATATCACTTTGGGCATTTTGTTGGTTAATGATGTTCAAAACGCCAGGTAGTCAAGCCAACCAACAGCTTTTCGTAATGTTGGGGCAGAGCTATGATGACTCTGAGTCATTCAAGTGCAATAATGGTGTGGAATAAATTGGTCAATGAAGGACATATGTTCTTGGTTGGCAAATGCAATGGGACATCATACTTTAATGCCATGCTGCACTGTCATGGAAACTGCTGGTATACTGTATAAATGGATGCTAATAAAACATTGGAGGGTCCACCATGACCATGGCCACTCTCTTTTTTACTGTTTGAGCATGAGCAAGAAAAAGAAAGCCTTCTCAACAAACATGCGCAGAGAAAAATAGCTTACTTGGTCTGCAATCTTCACAGTAGAGTACCAAAAATCTCTTCTCCTAGTCTTACAGTACCAGTCCACAAGATCTATAAGGGGAGCGGGAAAGCTTACCAATAAAGCAGAAGAAAGCTACAGACTAGTACAGACAGGAGGAAGCCAGCTACAGAAACATGAATATAGAAAAAAAGGGATAATGCAGGGATAACAAGAATTTAACAAACATTAGATAGAAGAGGAGTAATAATAACAGGACTTACTGTGCCCAGCAATACCATTGGCTGTGGCCACGGCACTGGTGGTTGTGGTGGTGGTAGTTTTACCCGCTACAGCACTAAGGCAGCCCCTTCACCTTCACTCTAAATCGCCTTGGATGATGCGCTCTTGCCCTTGGGTGCTGATTTGAGAAATAAAGAAGATTAAAAAAAAAAATAGTGGTACAATTAATCTTCCAAAAAATATTTTGACAGGCAAAAGCAAACGCAGTAGCATTGCACCTTTTCTAAATCAGATCATCTATAGTACTAGTATTGAGTTGCCCTATTCCAAATTTTGTAATCTATATTTGAAACTACTAATGTATTGCAATGAGTGATCTTTGCTTCTCAATCCATTTTGATGGGCCAACTCAGTCTCCCTTTTCAGTGCATAGATGCATAAAACACATCACTGGGAGAATGAGCCACATAAAGAAAGGCCCAGAGAACGATAACTCACTGACGGTACTACTACCACTATCTTAGTTACAGTACAGAGGAGTCTGCATGACTTCTTAAATAAACAGCCCAAGTGAGCTCCGATGAGTACGTTTAGGAAGCGCCAAGCACCTGGCTAGCTCAAGCTGGATCACATATTACTCATAACTTAAACTTATCTTACCTCTGAATATGAGCAGCATGCTATGTGAAAATAATATTTCAGCATTGAAGTACACAAATAATTACTCACCAAGCCCCGTAACCTTGACGCCCAGCAGGTTGAGCAGGTCCTGTTCCCAATAAAGCAGGTCGGCCCAACGGTGTGTCAGCTGCTGCATGATGCACTAAACCCCACTGCTCTGGCACATGCTCCGGCACACTCTCCCCCACAGCAGCCGGCACTCCCACAGGGCGTACCTCTTCACATGCTTGCCACCTACTGGCAGCATGAAGGGGAGGTGGTGCTGCACATAAAAAATAAGTACCGCCACTTCTACCTCAGAAAAATGGGGTGGGGCTGAACCCCTTGACAGCTCTGGCAACCACCTGTCTGGTGCTGCTCTTCTGACATGGCGCTGGGCGGGAATGGAATAGGAAAAGTAGGAAGGGATTAAGAGAAGAGAGAGAAGCAGAAAGGAAGAACTAAGGAAGTAGAAAGTGAAAACAAAAAAAAGTACAAAAAGTCACGGAAAAAGGAAAAAAAGACAAAAACATAAAATACAAAGACACACACTGCTAAAAAAAAGGTAAATGAAGGGTGAATGAGTCGGATTGGGGAGGAAGAATAAGATATTATAGGGATACAAAAATCAAACCCAGCTCCATGAAGAGAACAGAAAGTAAAACTAAATGGCTGCGGCCATGCAGACTCTGTAGTGCTTTTCGCGCTGTTTTTTCAGCGCTGAATGATCAACTGGCCGGAAAAAGTAGTGCAAATGAGTGGAAGAGCATTCTTCTGCCTTTTCATGGGGTTCTGTTTAATCTTGCAGAGTTTTTTGGAACACCGCAGAACTCCGTAGAGCAAACCTCTGCTTGTTCCTCCCAGGCCTAATCAACACACTATAAAAATGAGATCACACATAGTGAATTAAAAGAGGCTAAGGGAGTCATAGAAAAACTAGGAGGCATATTTAGGAGAATAGGGTTACACATACAGAGATAAGATCTGGTAATTAGGACCACGAAGAAGGAACTTCACATTTTAGCAATTAATGCAACCAGAGAACACAACATGGGGCATTTAAGGGGCTAGGCATCCACGTGATTCTATATGACTCAAGGAAAAGTGAAGGGTGGGTCCAATGCATAGAGGCATTACCCAACCCCAAGTTTAGATATTGTAGTGTCATGTATGAAAGAGATAGCAAAGACTCCTCTTGTCCCTAATGGACACCTTAGAATAGTGACGTAAGTGATTGGGTATTGTTAAGAAAATTCATGAAGTAGTATGGGCAGTTAACGTTTACACGCTTGAGACTAAAGACATGTAATACTAAGCTCAGTGTGTAGCGTGATCATTTATATGTACCCAGGATGGGGAGGGCACTACAGATATGAGGTATTAAAATTAAGAATTGGCCTAAGCCCTTGCTATATAACCAGTAAGGAGAAAATGGCAATGATAGATGTGCAGGGAAATTGCACAAGTGGTTTAATGGTTAAATGTGACTGCCTACATATCCTTTTGGACTGTTTAAAGGTAATGTTCATATGAAAAAATTATTTAAAGTCACTCTTAAAGTACGGCATTCAGGATCACCTGCAAGCAGCTGCTTTTTTAACTGATATTAGATACCTGGCTTTGGGAGGATTCATGGCAGCTATGAGGGAATTGTTTATCTCAGATTTAGGGTATATATTAAGGTGCACAGGCATTTTGTTTATAAGCATACACTGAATTGGTGATACATTTTTATCTACTTCTAAATTAGGTAACTTTTATCTCGCCTTTTATAAAGTATGTTTTAGGGATTGTGTTTTTTAAAGTTGCCATCTTCATTTTCATGATGTGGGCTGCAATACCATAGAGTTTTTATTGACCTCCCTCAAGCCAGACAAAAGTCCTTGGTGCAAATAAGCTGAAGAACTGGAGAGCATGACTGGAGGTCCTGCAGGCATGTAGCATTGTGTCCTTATGCTCAGAATACAAGTGTCTTAGAAACAGATAGAATGTCCTTCTTTATTTGTGCTCTGGCTTGACAGCACAGCTGTCACCAGACAATTATGTAAGAATCACCAAGAGAGGAGCTTTGGCTCCATCCACATGTTAAGAGCCAGGAGTACTTGTTTTCCTTAGGCAAATGTTTCGTGCTTCCACAAAAAGAGTGCTTTACCTCCACACAGCTGTAATGATTATTATATTCTGTTTGTTTTTCCAGCCGAGCTGTCTGAGCCGAATCACTGACAGAATATAGAACGTCAGAATATCGACCTACAAAAATATCGCAGCAAGAATATCGAAGTCAAGAATATCGACATCCTATCTACATTATGGTAAGTACAAAAATATTGAAAAAAATATCGTCAAAAATATCGTTGTTAAAAATATTGGGTTTTTTTAGTTAAAAAAAGTAATGTAAAATAAAGTAAATAATACATATAATTAAAATAAACATAGTTAAAAATATTTTAAAATGTTTAAAAATTATAAATTAAATATATGATTTATAAATACATTTAATATATACATATAATATATAATATATACACTTACTTATTAATATGTTTTAATAATTATTTTAATGACTTATAAATTAAGAAAGTCTTATAAATTATAAATACATCTATACACATACAACAATAACATAAATAAAAATTAAATAAATATATGTAACAAATTAAAAAAATTACAATTATTTTTAAAATTAATTATATACTACATTAGCTAAAATAATACAAAAAATATTAAATAGTGGAGGGAATAAAATTACTATTCCAACTCCAAACACTGCAACAGTAGGGTAAATGTTGGATAGCGTAGGTGTTAAAATTACTATTCCCACTCCAATGAGTGTAACAGTAGGGAAGGTGTTGGATAGCGTAGGGGTAAAATTACTATTCCCACTCCAGAGAGTGCAACAGTAGGGAAAGTGTTGGATAGCGTAGGGGTAAAATTACTATTCCCACTCCAGTGAGTGCAACAGTAGGGAAAGTATTGGATAGCGGAGGGGTAAAAATTACTATTCCCACTCCAGTGAGTGCAACAGTAGAGAAAGTGTTGGATAGCGTAGGGGTACAAATTACTATTCCCACTCCAGTGAGTGCAACAGTAGGGAAAGTGTTGGATAGCGTAGTGGTTAAAATTAACATACTTATAATTAAATTAATTTATATAAATAAATAATGATTTAATTATTAAATAACAATACATTAATTACCAATACCAATAAATAATTAATAAAAATTAATTACCAATTAATAATTAATTAACAATAAATTAATGATAAATACCAATACATAATAATAATTAAAAATAAATTACCAAATAAAAATTAATTAACAATAAATTATTTTCCAATACCCAAAAATAATAATTAAAAAGTAATTACCAATTAATAATTAATTAACAAAAAAGTAATTATAAATACCAATAAATAATAATTAATCAAAATTAATGACCAATTAATAATTATTAAAACATACATTAATTTACAATACTAAAAAATAATATTTATTTAAAATTAATTACCAAATAATAATTTATTAACAATAATGTATTGATCAATACCCAAAAATAAAATTAATAATTACTTAATTAGAATTAAATTACTTCCCACACTATTTCCCTATATACTCACAACCACTCCAATAATAAATTAATACACTTAATATAATTATCAATTAATAAAAATTAATTAACAATTAATAAAAATTAATTGTCAATTAATAATTAATTAACAATAAATTAATTAACAATACCAATAAATAAAAATACATAATTACTTAATTACAATTAAAATACTTCCCACCCTATTCCCCTATAAACCCACAACCCGCTACAGAACTAAAACGCAAAATTTTATTAAAATTAATTAATAATTCCTAAAAATTATTAATTAATTTACTATAATTAAATTACTTCCCACCCTATTCCCCTATAAACCCACAACCCGCTACAGAACTAAAACGCAAAATTTTATTAAAATTAATTAATAATTCCTAAATATTATTAATGAATTTACTATAAATAAATTACTTCCCACCCTATTCCCCTATAAACCCACAACCCGCTACAGAACTAAAACGCAAAATTTAATTAAAATTAATTAATAATTCCTAAAAATTATTAATGAATTTACTATAATTAAATTACTTCCCACCCTATTCCCCTATAAACCCACAACCCGCTACAGTACTAAAACGCATAAATTACTTAAAAAAAGATTACTAACTTATAAAAATGTTATACATATATTTAAAAACCAGTACAATACTTAACAAAAATATATAACACATACATATAAAATACATAATAAAATACATAACACTAATATAAATATCGATATTAATAACATCGATTGTTTTGCTATCGATATTACTAACTTCGATATTAACAAAAACGATATTACTTACCTTCAGGTCGATATTCTGGTCGTCGATATTCTTCATTTCGATATTTTGTCCCTACGATATTTGGAACTCGATATTACTGTAGGTCGATATTCTAAACTCGATATTTAGACTGTGCACCGTCTGAGCCAGCAGCAGTAAGGTTCCCTAGAGAAGGCTCATTGGCATGCATAACGTATCAGGCTTACAATGGGATGGAGCTTGAACTTTCAGGGTCACATATGTCACTGTAATGCTGTTAAAGTGTCAAAATGTATGAGTTTGTTTTTCTCTCTGAAGGCAGCACCGATTCTCTTTTATCACTTGATAAGAAGAGACACAGAGTTGATCTAAAGCAAGCTGCCAAATTTGCCTGCCTGTCTGCTTGGTGTTCATGTCGGACTACAACAGATATAGAGGCATCAATTTGCATTGCCAAATAAGAAACGTATGCCATTACCAGGCCTTTCCAATCACTTTTATTCAAAATCTTATTTTGGTCCCCAAATAAAGTTCATAAAACATTCCTTTAAAGCCAGACATTGTCAATGCTTGTTAAGTTTTGATTCCAGGTCATACCACAGTGACACACCGCCATCTTTGACTGGAGATACTTCAAGAAATATCTCTGCATCATGGGACTTGTGTGCCTTACAAAGCATGTCATGCACACCAAAATATTGAATTGGGATAAAGATCCTCTTTCTTCAGAAAATCAACAGAATGGTGCCATTCCGCTATATATGGGCTCACAACAAATGCATTTTCCCTAACCGGTTTTTGGCCAGAATATCTAGGAATTTATTATGGATATCTGTTCACACAATCAATCTCTTTAGAAGTGGTGGAATAAAACATCAGGTAAAAGATTTGAAGGAATTGCTACTCCTCCCCATGTTTACTACACTACTACACTCCCTCAGAACTGGTGTTGATGGAAAGAAGCTCTTGAGGCTTATTTGGATGCCGTTGAGGGTGACACCTTCACCAACAAAAAGGGAAAAGGTTTGTTAATCCATACCGTAGGTCGTGGAGGGAGATCTGTATTAAAAGATTGCTCATACAAGCAGTGAAAACACTTTTTCACCTGGAATGCGCAACTGGCAAAGTAGTGCCAGTGAAAATTTTGAACACATATTCATTAGAGATCAAAATATTGGATAAATTGGCAGCCACCTGCAGTTATTGCAAATTTAAAGATGAAATCATTTGTGACCAACAATAACTTGAACTTACAGTAAGAAAATACAAGAGAGGTTTAACTTGAAACTGCCAAGACCATTTCTTAAGCCTTTAAAAAATCAGATGCAAGTTTTAGAGAATTACCCGCTTCTATGGATGACTCGTCTAGCAGGGTGGTCAGTGTACTTCAAGGAAAAGAAGAAGGCAAAGACAAGGTAAAGGGCCCTGGAACGAACCAGAACCTCAACTTGAAGGGAAAGGAGACAATGGGGTCGATTTCTGATTCGTGCCGGAAAAAGCACCGACCGACTCGGAGCCGGAATTTATTCCGACCGACACGTACCTGTGGCGCCCGACACGCCAAGTACGATGCAAGGCGTGCAAAATCCAACCGACACGTACCGAACCCAAGCCAAACGACCGAGCCGCACGGAAAACAGCAATCCGGCCGGAAAAACACGCGAATCGAACCGACCGACACGCACCCGGAACAAATCCGACCGAAACGTACACGCGAACTCCAAACCGCAAAGTACGATGCAAGGCGCGAAAACCACGACCGAGTCGGACGGAGGACAAGCCGTACGACCGACACGCATACAAAACCGAGCCGAAGTAACACAAAACACCGCGACCGACGCGTACGCAGCATAGAAAACTGCACAAACACAACGTGAACGAAACGGAGAACACCGTACGAGACAAATGCAGGGTCCGACTCGGTCACAAGAACGTTTCCAACATGCACAGACAGTACAAAGGAAAAATGACACAAAAAAGGCCAAACAAGCAATTACAAAGCCAATAAATACTGGGGGGTGGGGACAGAGAACAAAGACACACCCACAACTCCACCCATATAAAGGACACAAATCCCAACCATGATTCTTTGCAAATGCCATTCCACTGCCAGCACTCAACAGACTGCAACCACACACCCACAGCTCATCCCTCACACAAGCCACACACCATCAGCATACCAACAAATACCTACCTCACATACACCCAGCAAAACACACACTCACACACCCTCACCTGCACACCAACACACACATCACTCACCATCACCATGCCCCCCAAGAAGAATCACAAGTTCCTAGATTGTGAATTGGAAGTCCTGGTAGACGAGATCCTCAGGGTAGAGCCACAGCTGTTTGGCACACTGGTTCAACAGACCCCCATCTCCCAGAAAACCAAGATGTGGGAGAGGATCATCAACAGGGTGAACGCACAATCACCATGTCTGCGCACAAAGACCGACATCCAGAACAGGTGGTATGACGTGTGCAGGAGGGTCCAGGAGCTGCTCAAGAAAGACTACCTCCTGAGCAATACACCGGCAGTGGCCCTCCTGCCAAGCCAGTATACCTCAGGCCCTGGGAGGAGAAGGTGCGGGCTATCCTTCCGCCAGTGAGCGTATATGGACTAGAGAACATCCCAGAGCCTGGTGAGTACACAACAAATGTACACAATATTCTGCCACAATACACACACACATCACTGTCAAGGGGAGAGTCAAACCATGCACTCATAGCAATTACACAGCAACCAGAACAGAATCATCCCAAAATGTGTATGTCAGTCAGAGAAACACAACACATGCCATCTCAAAGTTACATTCAACCGTGCCATCACATGTACAAACACAACTACAACTACAGCTAGGCAGTGGCACAAATAGAACTAACAAACACATCCAGACATGTAGTCACCACAACAACACCAACACACAGTGAAGACCACTGAAAGGAAGGAATCCTGTGTATGCTGGCCAAGTCAGTGTAGCCAATAGCATCATGGGAGTCGTAGTCACACATATTGCCCCCCACAACTGTCCCATCAACACCACCATGAACCATGCGCACATCACAGGGAGTGGAGAAGGACTCACAAGATGGCTGACACTGGCAACTGCTGTGGGGAGCACAAGGCCCTGCTGGCAACTGTGCACCAACAAACAGCAGGACACCACTGACTGACATCCTGAGAGACAACTTCCACCCCCTGCAATGGAAGCACGTTCCATGGTGGGATATCTGGCTGGCTGGGTGGGAAGGAGGACTTGCAGCACTGACCATAGTCACAAGCACCTCCCCTCACACCCCCTCAACACAAACTCCACAGAACCCACCTGGTAGAATGCAATGCCTCCCATCCTAACTCAAGATCCCACAAAGAACCACCACCCTGGGTTATGTTGTGTGAAGCACAGGGACACTCTTGGGACTTTTAGCCAAACAACTGCCAGGACAACACTCCCAGCCATCCTGTCAGCACAGCCAGCCCACCCCACAGGGAAGCAGAGTCAAAAGGAAGGAAGCATGGGCATGCTAGGAAGGGGGGTGGAGGCAATAGCATGATGGGAGTGGTAGTCACAGATATTGCTCAGACTCACAACTGGCCCACCAACACCACCCTAAACCATGCGCACATCACAGGGAGTGGAAAACAACTGACAAGATGGCTTACACTGGCAACTGCTGTGGGGAGCACAAGGCCCTGCTGGCAACTGTGCACCAACAAACAGCAGGACACCACTGACTGACATCCTGAGAGACAACTTCCACTCCCTGCAATGCAAGCACGTTCCATGGTGGGATATCTGGCTGGCTGGGTGGGAAGGAGGACTTGCAGCACTGACCATAGTCACAAGCACCTCCCCTCACACCCCCCCTCAACACAAACTCCACAGAACCCACCTGGTAGAATGCAATGCCTCCCATCCTAACTCAAGATCCCACAAAGAACCACCACCCTGGGTTATGTTGTGTGAAGCACAGGGACACTCTTGGGACTTTTAGCCAAACAACTGCCAGGACAACACTCCCAGCCATCCTGTCAGCACAGCAAGCCCACCCCACAGGGAAGCAGAGTCAAAAGGAAGGAAGCATGGGCATGCTGGGAAGGGGGGTGGAGGCAATAGCATGATGGGAGTCGTAGGCACAGCTCTACATCCCCCACCACATGGCCCAGCAAGCTCACACTCACGCATGCACATCCCACAGAGAGTGGAAAGGCCCATCAAAGATGTCTGACACTGTTGCTGTGTCGTGGGGAGCACAAGGGCATGCTGGGAACTGCACACCAACCAACAGCAGGACACCACTGTCAGCCATCTTGCCATTGCTCTCACACCCACACACACTGAACTCCCCACAAAAGCAAGTAAGTATGGGAATGCTGGGAAGTGGGGTGGAGGCAATAGCATGATGGGAGTCATAGTCACAGACATAGCTCACCCCCACAACTGTCCCATCAACACCACCCTGAACCATGCGCACATCACAGGGAGTGGAACACAACTGACAAGATGGCTGACACTGGCAACTGCTGTGGGGAGCACAAGGCCCTGCTGGCAACTGTGCACCAACAAACAGCAGGACACCACTGACTGACATCCTGAGAGACAACTTCCACTCCCTGCAATGCAAGCACGTTCCATGGTGGGATATCTGGCTGGCTGGGTGGGAAGGAGGACTTGCAGCACTGACCATAGTCACAAGCACCTCCCTCACACCCCCTCAACACAAACTCCACAGAACCCACCTGGTAGAATGCAATGCCTCCCATCCTAACTCAAGATCCCACAAAGAACCACCACCCTGGGTTATGTTGTGTGAAGCACAGGGACACTCTTGGGACTTTTAGCCAAACAACTGCCAGGACAACACTCCCAGCCATCCTGTCAGCACAGCCAGCCCACCCCACAGGGAAGCAGAGTCAAAAGGAAGGAAGCATGGGCATGCTGGGAAGGGGGTGGAGGCAATAGCATGATGGGAGTGGTAGTCACAGATATTGCTCAGCCTCACAACTGGCCCATCAACACCACCCTGAACCATGCTCACATCACAGGGAGTGGATAAGGACACACAAGATGGCTGACACTGGCTACTGCTGTGGGGAGCACAAGGGTATGCTGGGAACTGCACACCAACCAACAGCAGGACACCACTGTCAGCCATCTTGCCATTGCCCTCACACCCACACACACTGAACTCCCCACAAAAGCAAGTAAGTATGGGAATGCTGGGAAGTGGGGTGGAGGCAATAGCATGATGGGAGTCACAGTCACAGACATAGCTCACCCCCACAACTGTCCCATCAACACCACCCTGAACCATGCTCACATCACAGGGAGTGGAGAAGGACTCACAAGATGGCTGACACTGGCTACTGCTGTGGGGAGCACAAGGCCCTGCTGGCAACTGTGCACCAACAAACAGCAGGACACCACTGACTGACATCCTGAGAGACAACTTCCACTCCCTGCAATGCAAGCACAGTCCATGGTGGGATAACTGACTGGCTGGGTGGGAAGGAGGGCCGGCTGTCAACCAAATACAACCAATGCAGACCATGTTCACACCCCAACAAATACATAGAAATGCCCAAATAATGCAGGACAATGTGCCACACCAATATCAACCCCTGACTGTGACGACTTAGGACAATGCAATGTACAGGCCCGCACCCAGAGGCACAGTCACAACTGTCAGGTGTGTCAACCATTGATGCCTACAGAAACATAACATACATTGTGTGTGTCTCCCAAAAACAGGTGATGATGGGGACACAGCAGCAGATGCTGAGGAGTCCCAGTCCCAGGCTCAAGAGGATGCAGAGCTCACTGGTGTCGTACAGCCTCTGCCCTCCTCGGACGAAGAAGACCAACCTGGCACATCCGGTGCAAGTCTACATGCAGCACCAGCAGGACCACCAGCTGCAGCACCAGCAGGACCACCAGCTGCACCCCTGCACCCACCCCTCCAACGACTGTCACCACGAATACCATCCCTGCCGACATGGACAGAACAAGGAGCAACACCAGCACAGGGACCCTGGACCAACCTGGGGCCATGGACACCACCACCACCACCCCCAAGGTGGACCAGGGTCATCTGTGCGTGCCACTGCACGCACTGCACATGTCAGCAGGGGTGGTGGGAGGGGTGGGAGACAGAGGTTGCTGCTTGGAGAGGTTGCTGGTGTGCATGATGACCCACAACTGGTATGCATAGCAGATGCGTACCAGTCCAGCACCAGAGATCTCAGCCAGGTAGTGGGGCTCCTCAGAGACATGAAACAGCAGCAGGCTGCCCATCATGCCCGCTTGGACTCTCACATGTCCCACGTGGAGTCACACATGTCCCGCGTGGACTCACACATGTCCCGCGTGGAGTCCAAGTGGGATGCACTGCATGAGATGACGGCGGTGCACAGGGACATTTTACAATGCCTCCGCCAGATGAACAGCAACCAGTCCACACCTCCCTGTGTGCCAACAACATCTGGTGCTGAACAAACTGCAACTGCCACAGGGAGGGAGGATGACTCTGGCGGAGAGTCCCCTGCACCGCAGCAGCCTGTACTTGAGGGGCCCCCCAAAGAAGAGGGGTCGTCCGAGGAGGGGCAAGTGAGAGGCCGATGGCCAAGCGCAACTCCCAGGAAGCCTGAACCTGTTCTGGATGTTCACCTTTGTGCACAGACTGTTCACCCTGTTGACGGCAACACTACTCCCACACATTGCATGGGGAGTACAAGTTGGACCAATGTCTCAGACAACTGTGGCCCCAATACTGGGGATTTTGTCTACCAGGACTTTCAATTCACCTAGGAACTTCTGATTGCAAGATTTATGTACAGCACTACCCATCCTATGCACTATTCACACAAATGTATCACAATAAACACACTAATACACCATACTTGCCTCTGTTGTGATTCCAACGTGGGTGCTGTTATGGGGATGATGAACTGCAAAATTACACTGTGTATGCGAACTGCAACAGCAAGTACAACACAGGCATGTGAGTAAAGGCAACGTGACACATATGAGGGAGACACACCACCAGGGCTACACAACACATACACACCTAGGCCATCTGACTCATTGCCTACACTGATGTTGCCAGGGAAGACGGTGCAATGCACAGACACCACACCCATTCCCAGTTGTAGTCAAGTAGCCCACAGGTGCAGCAAGCAAATGGCAGTCAAATGTGTGACCACAGACAACGCACATCACAAAGTGAAGCACAGGTTTATTACACAGTTGCAACATGTCGTAACCACTACAGATGCAAGGTAATCCCACCTGGCAGCGGGCACACAGTCAACAACTGTAGACGGAAGGAAGTCCATGGGTGTGGCGCACATCACCTGTAGGGACACAACAGCTACCACCCTGGAAGTGCAATCACGTCGTCGGTGGACACAGTTGACCAAACGAATCTGAAAGTACCCTGTGAAGGACAGAAATGACACACAGTCAAAAGCAATGGAGAACAGGACAGAACAGCAAAACTCATGCACAATACATGTTACAAGATACCCACCCAGAACCAAGTTAGCATGTCAACACTGTTGGGGAGTACAGCCCACCTGTAAGCACACATCGCAACACACATCCAGTCAAGTAGCCCATGGACACACTCCAACAGCACCAGAGCACCACCTACACATATCATGCCAACTCACATCATTGACATGACACCTCAGGATACTCACATTCAGCTAAAGAAGTTGGTGATGAGCTGTGTGCGGACATCACCCTCATCATCATCATCATCATCACTGGCATCGTGGTCCAGGCCAGGATCCTCCACAGGTGGCAGATGTTGGTCATTGTCATCCTGGATGAGAGGCAACTCCTTCCGCACTGCCAGGTTGTGGAGCATGCAGCAGACGATGATAATATTGCACACTTTCGCAGGGGCAAATGGGAGGGACCCTCCGGTCTTGTCCAGGCAGCGGAAGCGGCTCTTCAGGAGACCAAAGGTCCGCTCAATCACTCTCCTGGTCCGACCATGTGCCTCATTGTAGCGCATCTGGGCTGGTGTCACAGGGTTCCTGAGGGGTGTCAGCAACCACGGCATGTTGGGGTATCCCGAGTCACCTACGGACAGACAAGTGCACATTAGCTGACTTGGAAAAGTGGGCGGAATACTACAGATCAGATCACACACAATGGCACAAAGTCAGTACACACCGACAAGCCAGGCACGCTGGTTCTGCATCTGTGCCATCATCCTGGGGATGTGACTACTCCTCATCACAAAGGCATCGTGTGCTGAACCAGGGAAACGGGCACACACGTGTGTGATGGTCATATCTGCAAGACACACCACCAGTGCATTGACCGAGTGGTAGTGCTTGCGGTTCCTGTAGGCCTGCTCCTGGGCCTGTGGTGGTACCAAAGCCACATGTGTCCCATCAATGGAGCCAATGACATGCAGCATCCTCCCCAGGGCATAGAAGTCACTCTTCACGTCAGTGAGTCGTCGCAGTCTAGGGAAATAGATGTACCGGTTCAGGAATAGCAACATTGCCGCCAAAACATCGCGGAGCACACGGCTCAACATGGTCTGTGACATCCCACCAGCAGTCGCCACAGTATGTTGGAAGGTACCGGTGGCAAAGAAGTGTAGGGCTGCCATCACCTTCACCTTGGGGGTCAGCGCTGTAGGATACGGCCGGCCAGGCTGCAAATGTGGGGCCAACTGCACTGCCAAATCCTCAATCAGCTGCCTGGTGAAGCGGTACCGTCGGATGCTGTCCCGTTCCACCATCGTTGCCAGGTCTGGGAATGGTCGATGGACAGCAGGAGCCCTGCAGTGCAGAGGAGAAGTAAGCAAGATTGTCAGTCAGCCCACATATGCGGCATTGAACACACTCAATATCCCAACATACATCATTATGAGGCACAACTACATGAAGTGTGCAGTTCTGTAAGGACATGTATGGTACATACATGGCCAACATCTGTCATCACGGTCCAACAAGTGGCATCAATAAGTCCCAGGTTGGCCCATTGGAAATCATGAGGCCGTGTCACAGTTCCCATCTCCTGCTGCTGTGTCACAATCACCCCCCACAGTGACATGTGAGGACAGATGTGCCCCAGGCATCACAGCTCAACGACAGGTACATTCCCAGGGACCCTGTATTGCCACATGGACACTGGCATTACATGGGGTATCATGTATACACCACAGCAAAACAACTATGACCCCCACAGGTAGTGGTCCCACTTGCCACTGCAGGACAGACATGGACGTCTGTGACACACACACGCACAACATCAAAGTCCATGCACACACAACGTGGATGTGGAGACTGTCTCCCATTGTGCACATGAAATCAGAGACATTGTAAACACTACATGCACACAGACTGTGGAGGACCATCACTATTGTGCCACTGGGACACCCTGGCTCAAACATACCGTCCCGCATGGGACTCACGGGGTATGTGACATGACATACACATACACCACCGTGAAATGTGACCATGGCACATGCACAGATATGAACAGTTGCACATCACAGTGGTCATGTACACGTAACACCCAGGATCCTGTCCCCATGAACACGTGCACAGCCTGGGGGTGGCTGCCCCCAGGTGACACCCACAGGACAACATGTACACCAACATACACACAATAGGAAATGCGGCCTTACATGCCTTATCATACAGTTTGGACAGGCTGTCGTGTTGTAGGTGTGCCCCTCACTCCCTGGGAGCTATCTGTGGCTGGCATATGTCCATCTGAGACAGGCATGGTGACATATGCCAGTCACTTGTACAGGGATGCGTTGAACAGCAATGGACCGATCGGTGCACCCGGCCGGCCCATTGCATTCAATGTGTGCAGGTACGCGTTGTACCCCTGTACGTGTTGATCAGCAATGGACCGATCGGTGCCCCTGGCCGGCCCATTGCATTCAATGTGTGCATGTACGCGTTGTACCCCTGTACGCGTTGTACCGCAATGGACCGATCGGTGCCCCGGCCGGCCCATTGCATTCAATGTAGTGCATGTACGCGTTGTACCCTGTACGCGTTGATCAGCAATGGACCGATCGGTGCCCCGGCCGCCCATTGCATTCAATTTGTGCAGGTTCGCGTTGTACCCCTGTACGCGTTGTACCGCAATGGACCGATCGGTGCCCCGGCCGGCCCATTGCATTCAATGTGTGCGGGTACGCGTTGTACCGCTGTACGCGTTGTACCGCAATGGACCGATCGGTGCCCCCGGCCGGCCCATTGCATTCAATGTGTGCATGTACGCGTTGTACCCCTGTACGCGTTGATCAGCAATGGACCGATCGGTGCCCCCGGCCGGCCCATTGCATTCAATGTGTGCGGGTACGCGTTGTACCCCTGTACGCGTTGTACCGCAATGGACCGATCGGTGCCCCCGGCCGGCCCATTGCATTCAATGTGTGCGGGTACGCGTTGTACCCCTGTACGCGTTGTACCGCAATGGACCGATCGGTGCCCCCGGCCGGCCCATTGCATTCAATGTGTGCGGGTACGCGTTGTACCCCTGTACGCGTTGTACCGCAATGGACCGATCAGTGCGCACCCATTGACAATGGCCTTGCCTGGCAACGGACGCGTTTTCGAAATTCGAATGAGTCGGTTGCTGGAAATTCAGTTGGTCACCCACAACAATGTTGCAAAATCATGTATGTCATGAAGTTGAAGATTTGAAGGATGCCGTGGGCGTGTATTGGTGCTGCTATTCCATGGATTGGCCAGATTCAGAAGATGCAAACGACTTGGACCTATCACTTTGGACACAAGGGACAGTATCTGCCTCTCCAGCACATATATATTGCTGGCTGTTCCCCTGAGAGCTCACTTGCCTGCACTACATGCTCCAGGACGACATCTGCCACTGCACTGCTGCTGTCTCTGCCCCTCTGGACCCTGCAATGGCACGTACTGTGGAGAGAGCCCCAGCCTTCAGCCTTGCGGAGAACCAGGCCCTGCTGGACAGCCTACTTCCACAGTACAGCAAGCTGTATGGGACACCAGGGGAGCAGGTGAGTGTTCTGTGCACTGCCTTTCTGAATGTGCATTTTGTCTGACTAGCAAGGCTGAAAGTCTGCACGCCACTGGCTAGCAGGCTCACTGAGTAGTTGTCACCCCCATAGTGTGTAGTGACATGCACTGGACAGGTATGGTGCAGTGACAGTGCATTTGAACAAGGTTTTACTTCCCATGCAATGATACCAATTTAGTGACGTCTGGCAAACTGTCCATGGGCAGCGTTGCACTGCCTGTGTACATCATGTGCCCCTGTGAATGAGACATGTCTATACAACTGTGTCATGCACGGATATGTTGCATGTGTAGTAATGGCCTTTTCACTTTGTCATCCTGACAGGTTAATGCCCATCGGAAGCAGGAGATCTGGAAGGACATCGTCCGGGCTGTCCAGTCCGTGGGGGTCTACAAGCGCCGGATCCGCAACTGCCAGAAGAGGTGGCAGGACTTTCGGGGCTGGACCCGGAGGATTGCACGGGTCCAGCTGAAGCTGTCGCCTCCTCGCAGGAGGGGCGGAACACGGACCCTGACCCCCACATGCTCCAGATCCTGGCGGTGGTGTTTCCAGACCTGGATGGGCAGCTGAAGGCCAGACAGCAGCAAGGAGGGGGTGAGTCAAAGACTGCACTGTAAACTCTGTATTACATGCTTTGTGCCCTCCTCTGGCCTGGTTCAACTGCCACAGTACAGCAGTCATGTTGTCCAGGAGCCATGTCCCTCTATTGTGCACTGCCCACTCCTCATCTGATACCCAGGTGTGGCCCTTACATTCAGGGAATTGTGTCACTTGGGACTGTGTCCTTGCAGTTTGCTTCACTAAAGGTGGGGGACAGCATCTGTTTCCCTAACTCTGTTGTGGGCATCATGGGTGGGTCCATTGTTCACACAACGCCTGTGTTCGGACATGTAATCTGCGTGTTGCTTTGATATGCGGTCCACTTGCTGAGCTGAGCCACCACATGTGCCTGGGGTATGTGGCACACGCCCATGCAGCGGGTGGGAACAATGTTTGGGCCCCAGGAGTGTGCAGATTACGTGTGTCACACATACATAGCCAGCTATCCACTGTCCAGGGCTCATCCCTCATTCATGTGGGGCAGGACAGTCATGCCTACTCCAGGCCATGCAATGCACTCTGTACTCCCACTCCCGCGTATCAGCTGACACATTTTGCGCAGTGATTTGACCCCTCAGGTGTCTGCCTCTGTGTCAGTGTGCTGTGGATTTGTTGCCAGGACTGCTGGGGTGTTTCTCGGTAGGGGCTCAGCATGCCACTGGAGATGTGACCATAGGAGACGATACTTGTGTGTCACATAGGTGTTTTATCAGCTGCCCGTGCAGACTGGGGTATGCGAATGTGAAGTTCAGGCAGCTGTTCCCCATTCACAGCAGATTGTGAGGGGCTCAGGTTCAGAGGGTAGTGTCACAGGTCTCCCATATGTCCAATCGGTATGACCTGGACAGATGAGGGTTAAGATGATGTGTTGTGTGGGGGATGTACATGTGCACTTGTGCAGCTCCAGGACTTGCATTCCCCATGACCTACTATTGTGACACAGTGCAGAGTGTTGTTGTCTGGCTGCCAAGTCATACATCACTGAGACAGTGATGTATGACTTAGCAGTCATGCCTCCGCCATGGCATGTGTCTACTTATTGGTGATCCTGCAGGGGAGTGACATGTGCTACATGCACACCATTGTGGCGATGGCTATCAGGACATGGGTGCATCATGGTGTCTGTCGCTGGTATGCATCACATGCATATCCTATTTGACTCTGGGCATCCCTTTCATCCGGAAACCTGTACTGACTCAGTGGCAAGAGTTGTGATGTGTGCATGTCCACATGCTACACCGTGTCCTCTGCACTGTCCAACTACTGTGTAGTTGGTGCATGTGTCCACACTGGGGTGTTGCTATCCAACAGACACCAGACAGATGGGTGCAAGGCCATGTGGGATGGAGTGCCATGGTTGGCATCAGACTGACAATTGGCTTCTCCTGTTCAGTTAGGGCACTTTTAGCAATGTACAACTAATGATGCCAGGGCTTGCTCTGTAATGTGCTGTGCTCACAGTGGTGTGTGCGTTTGGTGCAGGTGACTGATGTCTGTCTGTTTCCCCATTGTTTGCAGATATATCCACGGCCACGGAAGGGGACAGATCCACGGACCAGGAGGAGCCAGAGAGCCAGACTGGGTCAGCAGCCGAGGAGTGGTCGGAGGGACCCAGTGGCACGGAGGGCGAGGGGAGCCACACCGAGGAGTCCTCAGCACCATCCACCTCAGCTGAGGACCAGAGCAACTCGGAGGATGACTCCCTTATGGAGGCGGGTGTCAGCAGCCACCACACCCCAGCTAGTGTTGCTGTCCCCGCCACCACCAGCACCACCACCGCCCTCCCATCGGCTCCCATTCCCCAGGTCCGTGGAGGCTCCCATGTTCAGGAGCGTGTCTCCTTTGGGCCAGGCACCGCATCCCCTGCCCCTGTGTCCCCTGCTGCCCTGAGTGAGGAGTCTGTGTACCTCCTTCACCAGCTCCATGTAGGGCAGACAGCCATGCTGAGTGTCCTCCATGCGCACACCGCTCTGTTGACTCAGCTGGTGTCGTTCATGGAGGGCATCTCATCGGGCATGTCTGACCTACAGAGGGGCAATAGGTCCATGGACTCCTCCCTGACGGCAGCAGTGTCCCTCCTCAGACAGTCCCTCACCCCTCCTGCCTCTGCTCCATCCACACTCCCCAGCACCTTACCCGTCCCAAGCACACACACACCGGCACAGGCACACACCAGCACACACACATCCAGCACACAGACACACACGCCACAAACAAAACGCACACGCACGCACAGTCAGGGGACTGAAACCAGACTCACAGGGGATGGGGCCCTGGAACACACACACGCATCCACGAGCACTGCGCAGTCCTCAGTTGCCTCTCCCTCCAAAACACCCTCCCTTGCCTCACCTGCAACCCCAAAGACCCAGCGGCTCTTCCTCAGTGACCTCGGCCTCTTCCCCTCCGATCCAGCTTATACAGCATTCAGGGGGAAGAGGAAGCCCACCCACACGGAGCAGAGTGCCCTTCGCCCACGGACACCCTCCCCCAGGCGCAGACAGACTGAGGCCCCCACCCGCAAGTCCCCCGGAGTCGTAAGAGCAAGACCCCGCCGCCGCCCTGCAGCTCAGGCACCAGGTCTCCTTCCTCCATCCCTCAGGCCCCCACTCCACAGGTGCCCCCACCACACCCTGCCCCAGGTTCCCCCACCCACAGATATACCATCCCCAAGAGGATCCGGCCTTCTCCCCTGCCACTTGCTCTCCCGGCACAACACCCCCGCTGCGCTTGTCTGTGCCACTGATGTGGTGAGGGTGTCCTCCCCCTCTGTCCAGCCCACCTTGCCTGTTCCCCATTCTCCTCCCCTGGTGGTAGGCACTGCAGTGGAGTCCACTACCACCCTGTCTGACTTGGGCACTGCAGTGGCGGACCTGTCCACTCCATCTGCAGGGTCCACTGCAGTCGTGCCGGCACCCACAACATCTGAGTCATGCCCCCCAGTTGTGCCGGCACACACCATGTCAGACACCTCCACTGCAGTTGTCAGTGGCTCTCCAGCACCCACCACCCCTTCCCTGCTTCCTCCTGGTGAGCCATGATCCTGTCCCTGCGGTGCCTGGCCTGCCCCCCGGTTGCCCCTCCTAGTGGATTGTCCCTGGTTTTGTGCAGGCATGCGTAGGGTGACATCTGCCACTGTCACCCAGTTTGGACTTTGACAATGGACTGGCCATTGGCCTTTGTGTTTTTTCTGGACTTTGTTTTCATTACACACATATGCTGAATAAAGCAACTTTCTGTTCTCTAGTGCTTATGCTTCTGATGTACATGTTGTTGATGATGCTAACCATGCCCTTGCTGCAGTGATGGTGATATTTGGTCTCATGATAATGAAGTGTTACTGTGCAGGAACCCATGTGGCCCAGGGGGAATGTGTCCTATCCTGTGGTGTATCCATGTCATCCATAGCAGCATCTGAGGGTGTCATGTGTTCAGTATTTGGCAATGGGATTTCCTACTTAGATTAGCAATTTCACATCTGTGGCTTCCACCCCTGCACATCTGTTGTGCCTGCCATTGTTCAATTCGTCTACTTCCCTGACCGTGTGGCCATCTCCACTGGACATGCAGGTTTGGGCATCAATGGGGAAGGACTCATCCGTGTTGTCAGTGCAACATTGCTATACAAGTGTGTTGGATCTGTGCTGATGATTACGTTGGCACTTCCATGACCAGGCTGATGTGACGGGAGCCCTCATTTGGTGCTAATTGTTGATTGTGTGACCAAGTGCTCAGCTGACATGATGGGGCCCTACTGAGGCAACATATGGCACAGCTTTCCTCACACAGGAGTGGAGTCCCCTCATGGCAGTGTGTACTCCTGTGACATTGCCTGCGCCCAAGGTGTGTGTTGTATGTGCATGTCTGTGTGTTCACTTCCGTTTAGCTGTGCATGCTGTGATCCCTAGTGTTGTACCTGTTTGTGATGCTTGCTGAGTTGACCTATGTTCCCCCAAAGTCTTCTCCCTGGGTTCTCTGTGATGTGGGTGCATGGCACATTACTGGTCATCAGGGTGTCACCCATAGGTGTGTTTGCTGTCAGGGCTGAGTTTGTGTGCAGACGCAGATGGGTCACAGTCAGGTTTCCCCTTGGCACTTGTTGTTTGCCCCTGTCATGTGATTTCCAGTTTGTGTTATCTTTCAGTGATTGTGACACGTTGTGTGTGTGACTGCTGGCACTCCTCAGGGTCCGGGCTGCAATGTTGGTTGTTGTCTATGTGTGTTCTTTGTGGGTGACCTTGGCTTCTTCATTGGTGTGTGACTGTGGCTGGGATCCCATTGGTTGGTGTGGTATTGCCGTCATGTCCATGTACAGCGTAGTGTGCAGTGTGTCAGACATTCAGGAGTCTTGTTGAGTGGCCATGTGTGATGTGTTTCTGCACCTTGGTTCCCACCCACCACCCTGGAATAGTCATGGTTGCATGTGCAATGTCACCAGTGCATGTGTGCGTCACTGCTGCACATTGTTGGAGGTCGAGGGGTGTGGTGTTAAGTGTGTGCAGATGAGAGTTGTTGCCCGGCTAGGCCCCTGCCTCCATGTTGGCCTTGGCTTACTGGCCATGCTGATTGATTTGTGCTTGTGTAGGTGTGATGGTAGTTTGTTGCTCAGGACACATGACTGTGGTTCACAGTGTGAACGACATTTAGCTTTGTCATCAGAGTGGGATTGTAATGCAGCCCAGGGTCACCACATTGTGGGGGCCCTGGGGGTAGTGCTGTGGTGTGCCTGTGTCTTGCTGTGTCAGTTGCTGTTCCTACGTGCCTGTGTGACATGTGTGATTTGTGCTCCCTCTCATCTGACAATGCCTGCTTGCCCACATAGGGGATTTGGATCCATGAGTTACCTTTGTGTGGCACTGTATGCACATCTGTATGATTGGTATTCAGGTCTCCTCATGTGTTGTGTGGTTGCCTGGGGACACTGGCAACCCCCTCACCTGTTGTGTATGATGTGCAGTGTGGGTCTGCCTGTTTGTGTTTGTGCATCTGCACCACTGCATTGGCATATCTTGGGTGTGCCATTGGCTGTATGTAGTTTGGTGGCTTTCCCCTGCTGTCCCTGGTACTCCTAGGTCATCGGTCAGCACAATGATCATGGTTTGTGTGTCCCATTGCTGCCATGGTATGGTATCTGTTCACCTCACATCTACAGTCTCCACAGGGTATCTGCATTTGTGTGCCCATTGGTGCAAATATGTGGGTCTGCATTCTGATGGTCACTTCTGTCATTGTGTCATTGATGAATGTTGACAGTGTCAGCCCCCATGGGTGTTGTTTGTCTGCACATGGCCAAAGGTATGTCTTATTTGCACTGCAGTATTTGGCTCCCCCAATTTATGTTGCAATGGGACACATGCACTACTTTGCCACTGATGTGTTTTTTGTTCTGTGACCAGGAATCATCCATGCAGTTTGGCAGTTGCAGCTCTTTCTTTGTCAACACTTACCTTTTGGTCACTGTGGTGATGGGGCGTTAGACCCCATTGCCACAATGTTCAATATGTGCTTCAGCTATGGACCCCACACTTACATTTTGGTCACTGTGGTGATGGGGCGTTAGACCCCATTGCCACAATGTTCAGAATGTGCTTCAGCTATGGACCCCACACTTACCTTTTGGTCACTGTGATGATGGGGGTTTGGACCCCATTGCCACAATGTTCAAAATGTGCTTCAGCTATGGACCCCACACTTACCTTTTGGTCACTGTGGTGATGGGGCGTTAGACCCCATTGCCACAATGTTCAATATGTGCTTCAGCTATGGACCCCACACTTACATTTTGGTCACTGTGGTGATGGGGCGTTAGACCCCATTGCCACAATGTTCAGAATGTGCTTCAGCTATGGACCCCAAACTTACCTTTTGGTCACTGTGATGATGGGGGTTTGGACCCCATTGCCACAATGGTCATGGCCTGCTTGCATTGTGGGGGCCACACACATATATGTGTGGCACATGTGCTACGGGGTCACATTGTATGTTCAAAGTCATGTTCAGTGTTGTAGGCATTTGACACAGTCTACACACGCTTGTCATGGTGTTGGGGGGATGTCTTTTTCTTGCATTCCCTAGGTTGTGGTGTGCTGGTTGTGTCATGCATTGTCCATCCTATTAGTGGGGGTGGTAGTGGTGGTAGGCATCCAGCCCCCCCTGGGTGAGGGTGGTAGTAGTGGTAGGCATCCATCCCCCCCTGGGTGAGGGTGGTAGTAGTGGTAGGCATCCAGCCCCCCCTGGGTGAGGGTGGTAGTAGTGGTAGGCATCTGGCACCCCCCTGGCTAAGGGTGGTAGTAGTGGTAGGCATCCAGCCCCCCCTGGGTAAGGGTGGTAGTAGTGGTAGGCATCCAGCTCCCATGGCTAAGGGTGGTAGTGGTGGTGGGCATCTGGCACCACCCTGGCTAAGGGTGGTAGTAGTGGTAGGTATCCAGCCCCCCTGGGTGAGGGTGGTAGTAGTGGTAGGCATCCAGCCCCCCTGGGTAAGGGTGGTAGTAGTGGTAGGCATCCAGCCCCCTGGCTAAGGGTGGTAGTAGTGGTAGGCATCCAGCCCCGCCTGGGTGAGGGTGGTAGTAGTGGTAGGCATCCAGCCCCCCTGGGTGAGGGTGGTAGTAGTGGTAGGCATCCAGCCCCCCCTGGGTGAGGGTGGTAGTAGTGGTAGGCATCTGGCACCCCCCTGGCTAAGGGTGGTAGTAGTGGTAGGCATCCAGCCCCCATGGCTAAGGGTGGTAGTGGTGGTGGGCATCTGGCACCACCCTGGCTAAGGGTGGTAGTAGTGGTAGGCATCCAGCCCCCATGGCTAAGGGTGGTAGTGGTGGTGGGCATCTGGCACCACCCTGGCTAAGGGTGGTAGTAGTGGTAGGCATCTGGCACCCCCTGGCTAAGGGTGGTAGTAGTGGTAGGCATCCAGCCCCCATGGCTAAGGGTGGTAGTGGTGGTGGGCATCTGGCACCACCCTGGCTAAGGGTGGTAGTAGTGGTAGGCATCCAGCCCCCCCTGGGTGAGGGTGGTAGTAGTGGTAGGCATCCAGCCCCCCCTGGGTGAGGGTGGTAGTAGTGGTAGGCATCTGGCACCCCCCTGGCTAAGGGTGGTAGTAGTGGTTGGCATCCAGCCCCCCCTGAGTGAGGGTGGTAGTAGTGGTAGGCATCCAGCCCCCCCTGGGTGAGGGTGGTAGTGGTGGTAGGCATCCAGCCCCCCCTGGCTAAGGGTGGTAGTAGTGGTAGGCATCCAGTCCCCCCTGGGTGAGGGTGGTAGTAGTGGTAGGCATCCAGCCCCCCCTGGGTGAGGGTGGTAGTAGTGGTAGGCATCCAGCCCCCCCTGGGTAAGGGCGGTAGTAGTGGTAGGCATCCAGCCCCCATGGCTAAGGGTGGTAGTGGTGGTGGGCATCTGGCACCACCCTGGCTAAGGGTGGTAGTAGTGGAAGGCATCCAGCCCCCCCTGGGTGAGGGTGGTAGTAGTGGTAGGCATCCAGCCCCCCTGGGTAAGGGTGGTAGTAGTGGTAGGCATCCAGCCCCCTGGGTGAGGGTAGTAGTAGTGGTAGCCATCCAGCCCCCTGGGTGAGGGTGGTAGTAGTGGTAGGCATCTGGCACCCCCTGGCTAAGGGTGGTAGTAGTGGTTGGCATCCAGCCCCCTGGGTGAGGGTGGTAGTAGTGGTAGGCACCCAGCCCCCTGGGTGAGGGTGGTAGTGGTGGTAGGCATCCAGCCCCCCTGGCTAAGGGTGGTAGTAGTGGTAGGCATCCAGCCCCCTGGGTGAGGGTGGTAGTAGTGGTAGGCATCCAGCCCCCTGGGTAAGGGTGGTAGTAGTGGTAGGCATCCAGCCCCCATGGCTAAGGGTGGTAGTGGTGGTGGGCATCTGGCACCACCCTGGCTAGGGGTGGTAGTAGTGGAAAGCATCCAGCCCCCCCTGGCTAAGGGTGGTTGTGGTGGTTGGCATCCGCCCCCCCTGGGTAGGGGTGGTGGTGCGCATTCAGGCCCCTGTGTGCATATGTGGCATTGGTGATGGGCATCCCGCCCCTATGGTGCTGCTGTTGCTGGTGTAAGTATATTCTGCATCCCTCTGTGTGTGTGTGATGTGTCGTGTACGTGTTGTATGTGTTTTGTGGTTGGTGTCTGACTTACCTTCTGCGCCGTACGCGTCCGTGCCTGTTCCGGTAGTAAATGTAGAATATTGGTATGATCGGGACGAAGGGATTCATGGTTGGTTCGTGTCGTTCGTCCTTCTCGTTGCTTCGGGTCGTCCTCGTTGCTTCGCCTCGTCCTCGTCGCTGGCGTGTTCGTCTCGTCGCCGTGGATCGTGTTGTGGCGCGAATCGGAGCTTATGTGCGCCTCTCCCGGATGCTTTGACGTGCCGTGCATAGCGACGGGTTCGGCGCGTACGGGAAGCGCATCGTACTTGTTCGGCCGGACAGAGCTGCATTTTCCCTTCCGTGCGACTCGATTCTGCGTTTCCGGATTCGCCTCGGTCGGAGAACAGGACCTGGATTGGGTGAGTACGGCTCGGCCGGATTCTGTGCTGTTGTGCGCATCGTACTTACTCGTTCGGTGTGCTGTACGGATCGGTCGGGAAACAGGCATTCGCATGGCTTTTTTCCCGACCGAATGGTATTGGGTGCGCCTCCGACCGAGATCGGAATCGGCCCCAATGACTGTAGTGAATGTTTTAGACGTGGAAATCGTACTCGTGTAGCTTCAGCTATGAATTGTCCTGCTGTGATTCAGACCTCTTTTTCAAATGGAATTTCAAACATCACTTTGCGAGTAAATGTTGCACCATGTGTAGAACTACAGTGTCGCGGGAGGAAGGGAATTTAGTGAATAAAAGTGAAAACAGATTTTGTGTTGACGGATACAGATGCTGAGGATCGGATTGGTGTACCGGATTGTGAAGGCATGATGAACAAGTGACTTTGCTAAAACTGTTTAAAGAAAATGCCCTTACAGAAACATTTGAGTAAATAGAATATATGTACAATTTATTGTAGATACTGGGTCACCTTGCATCTTGATTGGGCCAGAGGTTTTCAGGGCAGTAACACTGCAAGAATTAAGAAACTCAAGCATAAAATGGTTTGCGTATGGTGGATAAAGGATTAGGACTGAAGTGGAGTTTGAAAGTGTGTTAAAATTTGATAGAAAAAGCACAGAGTGTGGTTTATGTGGCAAAAAAGTTCAAAATTATTAGGCTGGAATGACCAGAAAGAACCAGACATCATGCTAGAGCCGAACCATCTAAATTGTGTGATCTCTAAATTCAGACCAGGTTGTATGAATGTGTTTCCTATAAGCCAGTGGATGAGTAGATTTCCTGTAGTATTTTTGGAGCAGTTGGGAAAGTTAAAAGAACTCCAGGACAAAATCATTTTAAAAAGGGGAGCCACACCAATTGTACACAGAGGGTGAAGATTATCTTTGTTCTTGAGGGTAGATTCACTTAAGATTTGACAAGATATATGAATGTAATGTTTTAGAGCCAATAGAGGGATCTGAATAGTTAGTTTCAGTCATTTTAGATCATATAAGAGAACTCTTTGCGTTTATGTGTGGATTTGCAAGACCTGAACCTCAGCATTTGGATTGATAGAGAGCCCTTACCTAGCTTTTCAGAAACGTTGTGTAGCTTGGAGTGTTCCTCAGTTTTTACCATGTTGGATATGTCTGCAGTGTACCACCAAGCATTTTGGATGAGGAATCAAGGCACCTCACCTCCTTTGTTACACCCAAAGAAGCCTTCTGCTGTTTGCATTTTAAATGTGTGCCATACAGCAATTCGAGATGTCTCTGGCACAAAGATATGTGGTCCATCAAGACAAATGGAAATGTTCCAAGTTAAATGGTGTGTGGAGTACCTGCTACTCGTGCAGCAAGCCTAGAGGTGTCATTGTGATCAATATCAACTATCTGCAGGGAGTAAAGGAGATTGGCTAGCATAGTGTCCCAGTTGGTTGAGATGGGGCCTTTACAGAGTCCTAACTTGCCCTCTCTGTGTAGTGCCACTCTCTCAGCTTGAGCCCATGTGGCGATGGAATGCGACCAGGCCTCTAAGAACGGAGGCTCGTGTGAATTCCACTGGCGGTTAATGAGGCACTTAGCTACTAGGAGTCCCAGATCTAAAAAGTGTGAGGTGCCTTTGTGTTTATTGTCTCTTTGGTAAAGGCCTGTTAGGGAGGCTTCCCATGTATACAACATATCCGTACATATGGATAAATGGTGTGTAATCCCACGCCAGTAATGTTGTAGGGAAGGACATGTCCATAACATGTGAGGGAAGTTAGCATCAATTTGAAGACAACGGGGACAAGCAGTGTCCGTTCTACTGAAGTATTGATTCATTTTAACTGGAGTCAGGAAAGCTCTGTGCACAATGTAAAATTGTATAAGCTGAAACCGGTTGTTTCAGGGGGCATGTGTTGGACCCACCAGCAGTGCAGCCCATTCTTTGTCAGTGCAGGGACATAACAGATCTGTTTTCCAATGGTGGGGTGATGGTGTGAGTGGCGTTACAGTGTGGAGACGCAATGAGTCAAATAGCCAGCGCATGGTGAGGTGTGTTTAGGGTTCATTTGCCATGTCTTCCCATTTATTTCTCAACATCCCCATCAAGAATTTCTGTAGAAGGAAGTGACCCCAGGGTAGTCCGTCATCATCCATCAGAGACTCATAGGAGTTTAGGGTTCTGTCCTGATAGAGGTCCCCCAGTGTCTGAAGACCCACTTCGTGCAAAGTGGCTAGTTCCGCTACGGTGGTCACATTCTGTCCCCTTGGCGTTCTAAGTAGCGCTATCGCTGGGGCATATGGTGCGGTCAATCTTGTAAGTTATAGGTAATGGTGAAAGCATCGGTATGCCAATTTTAGCAGCTTGGGGTATGATAGAGGCAGCTTGGAGCATGGATGGAACAGGTGGACGATGATAGGCAGACTCCAGGCAGGTGTGTTCATAGCAGTGTCCATGAGCTGCAGACCTACCACCCATTGAGCCACCTATTGGAGTTGGGATGCGAGATAATACTGTTCAAAATTCAGCACTGCCAACCCTCTCTGGTCAGTGGACAGATATAGCTTTGACATTGCTACCCTGCAATGGGTTTTGTTCCAAATAAATTCACACATCTGTTTGATTGTAGTCATCTTCTTTGGTGTTTCAAACTTTAATGATGGAGATGTTCACAGACTGCAAAGAAGTTTGGTATTTCCAAGATGGTGTAATAGTTTATGGCTGCAATGTTGAGCAAACTAATTGCAGGTCGATGAAGGTATTACAAATTTTACAGGATAGGGGTTTAACCTTCCAGAGTGAAAATTTCTAATTTGAAGATGAGGGTATAGATTATTTGCGGCACTACATATCAAAATGGAGTTTAAGACCAAAAATGAAATTATTGAAGGCTATCCATGAAGCCCTCAGGCCTATCAACGAAGATCAATTGAGGTCCTTTTTGGGTTTGACCAAATTTTATTCAAAGTTTGTTCCCCACTTTGCTGACAAAACCAATGCTTTAAAAAATGTACTCAAGAAAAGTAAGGCGAATGAATGGGATGAAATAATCAGAATGCATTTGGCAAAGTGTGCAAAGACATAGGGCCTGATTCAAAAGGTAAATTTACACTCTGCTATAGGACTGTCCTATCTTTTTATGTGCGGAGACTCCACAGTCGTAAAAATACTACTAGTAAAATTGTTTTGTGAATACACCAAAGGGTAGGTTTACCTTTGTGAAATTGGCCCATAATGTCAGCTGAACTTTTGAAACCATATGATACCAAAGACGTTAGTATCATTGTAACCAATGCTAGCAATGTTAGCTTCTGAGTCGCCCTTATGCAGAGGAGGGAAGATGGTAGAGAAGGTGTTGTTTGTTGCATTTGCATTGAAGGCACTCTGGGGAACTGCATATACAAGCTCAACCACCAAGAAGGAGGGATTGGCATTAAAGTGGGGCACACAATACTTCAGAACTTATGTTAGGGGGGCTCCATTTGTCCACTGTACAAACCATAAACTCTGATCGACTTATTCAGCACTAAGGTTGGAGGAAAGACCACACCCAGGATTGCCAATTGCCACATAAGTTACAAGAGTATCATTAAAAAATTGATTATGTGTTAGGAAGAAGGTATATTGTGGCAGGTTGTTTTTCAAGGATGCCATTGGACGACCTGGAGAAAGTTTTGAGTGAGCATGATGAGAAAGTGTGTATATCCAGTCAGATTGGAGGTGTGATCCAAAGGGCCCTTGTTGAAGATGAGTGGAGAGATACTTTGGATAAGGATGAGGTTCTCAAGCAAATCATGTTGTGGGTGGTACAGGGATGGCCCAGTTCTAAAATGTTAAATCAGGAGGTTATGCCTTATGTACAAATTGTCGGGAGTATTAATTCTCTCCTTGGGAAGGCAAAAAATTACCTATGAGTCTTCAGACGTCCAATAATCAACCTTCAAACACACCACAAAGGTCTGCAATCATAAATTACATCACGTAAATATCAAGTTTGCACAGAGCTTTAATTTCATATTGGTTACCACACAGAGATCCATTATTAGAAAATGCTCATATAAAATATTATACAGTAGTAAATTCCCCACATGGCTCTTGTATATATAAAAGAGTGGTGCTGTATAAACTTGAATGATGGGATATTGCTGAGCGTGGTATCTTCTAATAATGGCAAGGTTTGGATCAAGGACATGGTTGCTTTGGTACCCCACAATAAAATGGATTATGTTTGGGCTCATTTACGTCAAGGAGCAGTGGAAATGTTAGAAAATATTATTAATAACACACAAGCACATTGAGCTATAAGGTTCCCAGTGTGCTATATAGTCTTTGTGATGGGATAAGTTTAAGAGTATATGCAGCTAGCACTACAGAGACACTGTGATAGGATAAGTTTAGGAGTATTGGAGCCAGCATACTACATCCATTATTCTGTTTGGTTTCTATAATATGTTTGATGGTTCAGCAACATTTATTTGTGTGTTGTTGCTGCGTTTGTGCTGTTGCACTCTAAGGGCCTAATTACGAGTGGACCACCAAACTCGTGGTGGGGCGGTAGTGGCTGTCTTTCTACCACCACATTACGAACTTGCCAGTCGTGCTGCCCTGAGACCGCCACCTCTGCCAGTTTCCTGGTGGTGGCATGGCAGTCAAGAGGCATCAATATGTTTGGCGGGACTGCCACAGTCCAGCCAAGCATATTACAACATTCCTTACAGCCACTGATATCATGGAGATCTTTCCTCAATGAAAACAGTGGCAGTGAGGAAAGAAAGGGGGTCCTACAGGGCCCCCTTGTGCCTCACTCTATGTGGATGCACCCAGGGAATGCAACATGTGCCCCCTGTGTGCATGCATCCCCAGTTCCAGCACGGCATGGACTTCACAGTCCATGCTGTGCTGGAACTTCTTTTGACGTTCCCATTGAGGTGCCTTTTCTATGGGCACCACCGTGGGAACGACAAAGGAAATGCCTGCCAATGACTAAAAAAGTCAATATACGGTGGGCAGTTCTCACGCAGGTTTACGGTGTGGCGGCGGGGCGGTCCCGACACTGCACCGTCAAACTCGTAGTTGGGGCAGTAATGTCAGTATATTTTACTTTACCTTCATCCTTGTATTTCTTATATATCACTTAGCTAAGTATGTGACATTGCACCCCCTTATGTGTCAACCTACTCTACCTTAATCGCTCCCTGACATTGCAATTTACAATTGTTATTTATTTTCATTTTATGGTCCTTTGTGTGTTTTATGGAAGATAGTTTGCATCTGTCCTCATGCTATTTTTCAAGAGGTCAGGTTGTGGTGGGAAAGTTCTTTTCTGGGCAGTTGGTGATGGGCAAAGTGGTGATAATTGCTTTGTATGGAAGGGTTGAAAATTACAAATTTACTTTTTCCAGACATCTGCAGCATTTGTCCTGGACGCCTTTCACTTGCCTGTTTACAACATAAACATTCTAGAATAACCTTGTCAAGGAGAGGATGATAACAATGTGGGAAAGGCTAACATTTTCAGAAGATACCAGACAGAGAAATATTGCTTTCTTGCCTTATTCACTGATAAGGTTTAGAATTAAAATAACAATTTCTTCAGTATCTTCATAGTCCCACATGGTTTCAAATAATATGATGGAGCAGTCGCAGACAGTCAGTTTCACTCAGTGATTTGTGGCGATGAGTTAAATCGGTTTGAGGAAGGCTTGAAGTTTCAGGATTAGGAAATCAACCTTCAAGAGAGACAGTTTGAGTGTGGGTTTGGAGATTTGAGGTCAACCTTATCTAGGATCACTATGGAGCAAATAACTACATTCTTAGTGAACATGAGCTCATTCATGGCTGGTCATGATTCATTTGTTTTTTTAAACTCTGAAGCCAGATTTGTAGAAGTTTTAGATCGATTTATTGTGCCACTTAAGGAAAGTTGTTACGTACTGTTGCTCTGTCCTAACGGAATTCCAGTCTTCTCTGGCTGGGCTCTCTAGAAGTAGGGAGCACAACTTCTGGATGAAAGGACATGAAAGCACAGAAAGTAGTGAGGGTGGGTGGCAGGGTGCCAGTTGGCAGTTTTGCATTTGGGACAGGAAAGAGAGGCCATGTTGTGTTTGTTTCCTCCATAACTCCAATGCCCCAGAGTACCAGTTGAAAGCAGCAGCAGGTGGTTTTAGGGGCCATACATAACATAAAATAGTGAATTAATGGGATTTCTTTCACCTTGGTATTTGAGAGACATTATAAACAACTCACTTCACTTTTGAGTTATTAGACTTAGAACTCCCCAGTTAAAAACATCCCTTTAATTCAGTTACCCATCTATAATTTAATTTGTAGTTTTTTAATATAATAATTCAGATTTTCATTCATTGGTTTTATATTTCCATACTACTGTCAAAGATACATATTTTGTGGTCTAGACAAATGTGATGTACTGTGATATTGTAAAGATCATTTACATAGATCATTCTTGCACTAAAACGCAGAAGACGTCACAGAAGGTGTGTTACCTCACTTCAACATTTTGATTAGGGAGCTTTAAATGAGCTTTATATCAGTTAAATTAGCCTATTGAACTATATTAATGGTATTGAGATGTTTATGTAACATGGCATGAGTCTGGTGTATTTATTGATAAATTGGCTATGTATGTAGCTATATTGGTCAATTATTTGTAGATGTTCACTTGGTGTCACTCGAGCTCTTTCTTTTTTCATTTGCTGAATGGCTAAGAGGTACTTGCAGAGGTACCTCAGCTGTTTATAAGAGAAAGAGTTTGAGCACTAGCACTGCACAATTCTTGCAAAATTGGTTTTAAGAGTATAATCTAAGGTAAGAGGCGAGGTAGCCAATTAGTTGTCTGGAGAAGAATTTACTTGAAAAGCAGTGTTGAGGTAACATGCAGGTAAAAGTGAACCCTTTACCTGAAATCTACCACATCGGAGTACTCTGGGACTGGCGAGCTCCGAGTTCCGAGCTCGGAGAGCGAGACCGTGGAGCCCGAGGGGGCGGCGACGCGCTGCAGCGCAGTCTGTGCGGTCGGAGTGTGGGCGGAAGCAATTACGGCGTGCCGCAACAACAGGAGGGCCGCAGCGAAAGTTTCGTACCGGGGGAGAGCCCCTGTTCTGGCTGTGAAGGGGAAGGAATCCAGGAGCTGGACAAGCTGCGAAGAAGGTACACAGAAGGCTCTCCAGGCAGAGGGGCACAGTGAAGGCTGTCAAGGACCACAGAGCTGCCGCGAGCAGAGGTAAGTGAGAGGGGGCACAAGGCAAATGTAAAATTCAGGGGAATTAACGCGCTAAGATTCCCTCCGTATACAAAGAAATTGGCAGGAATTGAAAACTGCACAGGGGGTGGGGGAATAAAATCTGCCCCCCCTCCCCTTTACCACAATAAGTACAGGCTCAGGCTCAGAAAAGGGGCAGGTGAGTGGGAATAGCTATTGCCTCAGAAGTAGACACTTCATCCCTAAAGTGCCTCAAGTGCCTCAAGTGCTGAAGGAGCATTCTATCACAGCCACTACTGCTCCAAAAAGCACAAGGAAAAAAAGGAAAGCCCATGCTTCAGGGCAACCGCAGGCACCTCTGTCCAGGGCAAGCCAAGTAAAACTAGGAGCATCCGGTTTAAAAATAAAACAGAAAATTACCCTTTCGCTAAGGTCTTATTCTAGGAGGAACAGAGGGTTAACAACACCGAGCAGAGGGTGAATCAGAAATGAAGCTCCAGGGAAGGAGAAGGAACCCCAGGAACCATGGATAGTAACAGGTACCAGGCGCTAATGACAATGACAACAGAGCATCAGGAATCAACCGTAGAGAACTGTGCATATACTGAGCCCGTATTACGACCTGCAGAACAACCGGTCAAGCAGCAATCCCAATCGGAGACAACTAACACTGAAAAGTTAATGGAAAAAATGATGACAGAGATGAGGATTAATTTTGCAACATCAGAAAAGAATCAAACAAGAATCCAGGAAGCTTGCGAAGCCTTAGATCAGAAGATCAACATGCTAATGGACAGAGTTTCAGTGGTAGAGGAGGCAGTGAATACATTGAAAAAAAAAGTAGAGGGAAATCAAAAAGAAATTAAATTTTTGAAAACAAAGGAATTGGACATCAGAGACAAAATAGAGTCAATGGAAAATCAAGCCAGGAGGAATAATCTCAGAATTCTCAACGTCCCAGAAGGTCTAGAGGGGCATGATTTAAAAAGCTAATCTATACGACTATTGGAAGAGGTAATCCCTTGGGCTTAATCGAGTAACCTCCCGGATGACATCCAAAGGATACACCGCGATCCATTTGGAAAAGTGAAAACAAGGAAGAATCCAAGGAAAAATTCTAATACATTTCAAGACATACACCCTCAAAGAGAGAATCTTAAATGAAGGACTCAAGGCAGGTTCCTTTACAAAAGAAGGTTGGACATTCAGAATCAGATCTGACATCTCTAAAACAACACAGGACAGGCAACGGGAGTTGGGTCAGTCCATGCAGCCGCTGAAAACTTTGGGTGCAACAGTTCAGATGTGTTTCCCAGCCTCTTTGAGGATTATGTGGGAAAATAATATGCACAACATAAGGGACCCAAAGGAAGTCAAGTGCTTCATAGAAAATATAAAAGCACAAAAAAAGATCACTCCTGCAATGGGAGAAAGGCAATAAAAGAGCACACCTGAAGAGTAAGGAGCTCATAAAGGGCAGAGTACTGCCCAAAGAAAAGACTAGGGAGGCTTCTCCAGGGAGGGGTGGGAAAAGGAAGATGGCCACAAAAGAAAATGTTGGAAAGCAAAAGAAAAAAGATGCACAAGGTGGGGAGCATAATAGGGGGAAAAAAAATAATAAAGTCCAATAAATGCATTCCTAAGGTGGAGGGGTTCACAGAGAGACCCCGGAAAAAATTTAGTGATCACTTTAAAAAGGTACTGGAAGGAAAGACTTGATGGCAGTTAATATCCTCTCTTGGAATATAAATAGCCTCAGGTTAAAGAAACGAAGGCAAAAGATCTTGGAATATTTTAAACTAATTGATAACGAAATAACAATATTACAAGAGACACACCTTTTAAAAGAAGAGTGGGCAGAAATAGTTAAGCGTCAGAAATGGGTTACACATATGTATGTACAAACCAAGAATGTTGTACGAGGGAAGTGGCGTTTTGTTAAAAAAATCTCTTAAAGCAAAAATAGAATCAGCAGAAGTAGATAAAAAAGGGAGATGGGCAATAGTCAAAACTAAGATATACAATAACACATACACAATTGTAGGTTATTATGGACCCAACATGGATGACCCGATACCACTTCAAAAGATATACTCCCAACTTCTGACCGCTCAGTCACCCATAAGAATGGGTGGTGATTTTAATTTAATATTAAATCCCAAAGAGGATAGACTTCTGATCAGGAACAGCGCTAATCTAGCCAAAATGAGAGAGTGGGTCGGATTATGTATTAAAGATCTAGGGATTAAAGACATCTGGAAAGAGAAAGGAGACAAGACCCATAGATTCACATTTCAAAACAAAAAGCTTGGACACTCGTCTAGAATTGATCTATTTCTGTTAGATAGAAGCTTAATTAGTATTACTAAAAAGGTAGAACATATACCTGCCCACCTATCTGACCATGCAGCAGTCTTACTGCGTCTCGCACCAAAAGTGATACCCACCAGTTCAAGATGGACAGTAGATCGAGTTTTATTTGCAGATCCTCTCCATATAGAGGCTTTAGCAAAAGAGACAGAACTATTCTTTCAGTTAAATAAAGAAGGGACCTCAAAACAAAACTCTTGGGATGCATATAAAGCTGCTATTAGAGGGAAAATAATTAATCTTGCAGCATTTAAAAGTAAGAACACAAAGACTCACATTAAGCAGCTGGAAAATGAGATAAAAACTTTAGAGGAAGAATTAGCAAAAGGAAAACTTTACAGGAAATAACCAGATTAGAAGAGTCAAAAGAGTTAAGAAAGAGGACCTCTCAGATTTACTGGAAGGAATTGTTAGGACCAGATGGGAGGCAAGCAAGCTTTCGCATTATGAATATGGTGAAGGATGTGGCAAGGTACTGGCCTGGAAAACAAAAACAGAGTTAACACGCAACAGGGTAGTAAAAATACAATGTAGAGACCATTCAACATATAGTTTGGAAGACTCTGATATTAGAGAAGCGTTTGTAAACTTCTTCGATAATCTATATTCAGAAGAGACCTCAGCTTCAGCAGAGCAAGTTAATAACTTACTGGACAAGATAACACTTCCTTCTTTGTCCCAGGAACAAAGGGTGGAGCTCAACCAAGAAATCACAAGGGAGGAGGTCATAGAAGTAATCAAAGGCCTAAAAAGGTAAAACAGCAGGCCCCTACGCACTCCCAAACAAACTATATGTTAATTTACGAGAGGTGCTGGCCACCCCTGACGGAGCTTCCTATATTATATCTTCTTAAATAAAAGGGACCTCCCGACTCATGGAACAAGGCAATCATTAGTATTCTAATAAAACAAGGGAAAGACTCAGTTAAGTGAGAGTCTTATAGGCCCATCTCACTCTTAAATGCTGACTATAAAGTATACACACAAATATTAGCTAAGAGATCGGGAAAAGTGGCAGGATTCCTAGTACACCCAAATCAAAAACATTTTATTAAAGGAAGACAAATACAGGAACTGACTCACGAACTAATAACTGCAATAGATGTTGCAATCTACCAATCTGTCCCTTTATCAATAATAACCTTCGACGCAGCTAAGGCATTTGATAGAGTCAGATGGCCCTTTTTAAATATAACGTTGGCAAAATTCAATCCCGAGGATCTTTTCCAAGATGCAATAAAACAAATCTACAAGAAACCTTCGGCAAAGGATTTGGTCAATGCCAGTTTAACAGACAAGATAGCAATTAAGAGAGGTACTAGACAAGGCTGCCCTCGGTCTCCGCTACTTTTTAATCTTTACATTGAGCCATTAGCGTGTATGCTGAGAAATAAACAGGAGATAATACCATTTGAGTACCAAGGCTGGGAGAAAAAAATAGCATTGTACACAGACGATCTGATGGTATTTACTAGGGATCTGGCGGCCTCACTCCCGATTATTGAAGATACTTTAGAGCAATACGGGAAAGTCTCAGGCTACATCATAAATCAAACGAAATCAGAAATCCTAGAGTGGACAACGAATCCAAGATTCCGATGGTGAAAGAGAAAATAAGATATCTCGGGGTAGATCTCATAAAAGATATTGAGAAAATAGCTAAAATGAATTTCGATAGAATTCACAAAGAAGTAAGGAAGCTCCTCAAAGTCTGGGAAGGTCTTCCCCTGACCTTCATGGGAAAATCAAATATAATTAAAATGACCATACTGCCAAAATGTACTTATCTATATAGTACCATCCCATTGGAATTCAAAGTAGAGTGGATAAGAAAGTTGCAAGGAGAACTAAGCAGCTTTATATGGGCCGCAAAAGGAATAAGAATCGCCTGGACGAAGCTTAGAAGGAAAAAAGAAGAGGGGGGGGGATTGCAAGCCAGATATTTTGGAATATTGCAGAGCCTTTCAATTCAAATACACTCGAAAACTACTGGGCAAATACGATGTATATCCCGTACACTTACAGGCATTAGTTAATACAAAAGGAAATCACTACCTCTACAAATTTGGACACCCAAAATATTTCAAAAAAATAAAACTGAAGACTCTCTGGTCGGCTGCAAAACTATGGTATCAGATAAGAAGCACTTTGAAAATCTCGTATTATAGTGAACTTGCCCCAATCTGGGACTCTCCAGGAACCCCAGAGTGTCTTAGGGACAAACTAGCAACCCCCTTGTTGGATGGTGGCATAACCAAATGGGGCCAGCTAATAGAAAATAAAATGATTAGCGATTGGGAAGTTCTCACAGAAAAGACCAAAGGCACTCTGGCGAGATTTAAATATTACCAACTAACTAGCTGGGTTAAAAGCCTTAAAAAAGAAGAATGGGGGACTAATGAATTTGAGAAATTGTTCCAGGAAGAGGGCCACATTAAGAAAGAAATCTCGCGCGGTACTGGGCCCTCATACAGGCAGGGGAAGAAGAATACAAAATCCCAAGCAAGATCTGGGGGAGAGAACTGCCGGAGCTAGACGTTCAGCACACATGGCAAGTATCAATGGCTACATGTTGCTGAATAGTAAAATCTGCTCCCCTGAGAAAAAATCACCTGTTTACCGCACACAGAGCGTATTGGTCACCAAAAAGGCTATCCAAGCTCAACAGACAGACAGTGAGAAGCTGCCTGAAATACGGAGAGGAAGGAGCAGACGACCTACATATGTTTCGGCAGTGCCCCCAGCTAGAGGAATTTTGGAAAGAGGCGGATAAGACCTTATCCAGACTGTTGGGTCAACCAGTGGAGGTAAGCATTGGTCTTGTCATTTTGGGATAGGTCAGCATAATCTGTAATACGCAAAATTGAATAAAGACCAGGAGAACCTCCTTTTCCTGTTAATATTGTTAGCCAGAAGGGAAATATGCATTAAATGGGTTAAAAACATACCTCCAACACATAAAGAATGTCTGGCTTCTATTCAAAGGGTAAACAAACTGGATAGAAGCGGGATCATGGGCAAAAGATATACATTTTGGAATATTTGGGAACAACATAACCAATCAAATTAAAACCAGGGTTTGTGTTATAACTGTCCAATGATTAGGCAGTACAATAAAATCTTCAAGCAGGGTCTTGAATGAGTAGTCAGAATGACTAGCTCCTCCCAGAAAACGAAAACGATACACGCTGGAAGCGGACATAAAGAGGCCCTTAAGAAAAGAAGGGGCGAGAATCTCCACGCACAAGCTGGCGCTTACCCAGGAGAGTTCCCTTTTTCGGAATAGTATGGTCAAGGGGCCCCTGACACCTCCACCTCCAAAAATATTGCACAATGAGGACAAAAAAAAAAACATGCAGGTTCAGGATAAACGTTTTATGTTTCTACGTGTTAGATCTTGATGCATGTTAGAGTTATCGCATCAGCAATGTGTCTGATGTAATGCCACATTAAGGGCCCAATTCTGATGCGGTTAGGAACAAATGTTCCCATTGAAGTCAATGGGAGTTCAACCAAATCTTATCTGGAAGCATCCGGATGCATCCTACTCCGCCGGTCGGACTTTCCCGATCCGAGTGGGTCGGACACCATTTCCCAACCGATTCGGTCGGGAAGCTTTTCCAACCCGCATCAGAATCGGCCCCTTAGTGTTTGGGAAGAAGCTGTGCACGACCAATAGGTCAGGCTTGAACCAACGATGGCCACTGATTTTACAAGAGTCTTTCAATTATCCTAACCTATATATTTCACCTGAGGGGGATTTCTGTAGACAAATTATGGGCCTCAAAGACTGAAATCATTTCCATCATATTTGCAGTTAATTTTGTGCTGTGCTTTTTCTAGGGCTAGTGGATTTATATATGCACCATGAAAGCATGCCATGAACACTGTGCTGCAAGCGCACCTGTTCACAGTTTGAAGTAAGAATGGCATTTATTGTATTAATCCAAAGATTGCAATAAAAGCAGTATCTCACAATCAGCATAAATGTGAATAAAAATAATGGTTAAAAGTGCTGTACATGTGTAATTTAAAATCTATGATAAAAAAATTGCTAAACTCAACAGACTAAAATTTTGTAAACTGCATTTAAAAATGTCATTAGTCTTATAATTGCACTATTATCTGTGATTCTAAAACCATATCTAACAGCCTCTATAGTAGATCTTATTTTTGCCTTGCTAAAAATCATTTGTAGGTACAATTATCTGAGATACAAGAGTTTTGGGGCAACTACATAAAATGTGCAAACGGGTTTCAGTTGTGAGTCAATAAAGTCGGCAGGCAGATTTTCCTTTAAGCTCTGGATTCCATTTCACGTAAAATTCATAAATGCGAATATAAAACAGCCTAAATGTTAAGAATTTCATTTTAATGTAGTTGGGCAGATTTGACTTGAGATATTTTTGGTTCTGTCAGGCGAGGGTTTCAGAAACTAAATCCATGTATTTGTATTGTTGTAGCTTGGCCAAGTCATTCTCCTTCTGTCTACTGGTTAAAGTTCTTCAAAGCAGACATTTTTGGGCCAGTTGGTTTAAATTTACCAGCGTCTCTAAATCAGGTAGATTATATGTTTCTATAGCCTTTTTGATGGCACAATGTTCAGTACTATATCCTTGTGTGATGTTTTCTATAATTTCTGGTGAATGAAGGATTTTAAAGTGGGTGGATCGGCCCTTGCACATTTACAAGATTCACTTTACTGTGGTAGTGAAGTGACGTAAGAGTGTTTAGGTTCAGCCTGATGACGCATTGTGGAGTGGCTGTGCGAAGATGCAGAAGATTATGTACACGCTGCATGTAAGTTTTATCGAGACTGGCTATGATCATGCTATTTAATGCAGGTGGTTAGTCCACGATAGCTTACTGTCAAATGTAACTCCAAAGTACTCGTATTGATTGACCATTTTGATCAAGGCATCTCCTAAGACCCTAGAAATGGACTTGGTTTTCCTTCCAATTGTCATGAATTTGGTTTTCGACAGGTTGACAATTAATCAATTTTTCAAATTGAATTCATTTAAACTATTTAGTGAATATTGTAGCCCTTTTGGAGTTTGCAACAGTGTCACCAGATCATCATAATAGGCAAGGTGTGATACTCCTGTGCATTCCAGCTTTGGGGTAATACCAAGGTCTGATTTAAGAGACTCTGACAGATCGGCGATATATAAAGAGAAGAATAAAGGGGCATATTAGCAAGACCGGCGATAAAATTATCGCCGTTTTAGCGGCAGGAAACTGCCGCTAAAACGGCGATGATGGGCTTGCTAATATGCGTTATAGAATTCCAATAGAAGCCCAGGTTAGATGTGCAGGACATCTAACCTGGGCTTCTATTGGAATACCATAACGCATATTAGCAAGCCCATTATCGCCGTTTTAGCGGCAGTTTCCTGCCGCTAAAACGGCGATAATTTTATCGCCGGTCTTGCTAATATGCCCCGAATAAAGGGACCAGGATACAACCTTGCTTGAGGCCATGCTCAGTGTGGAGTTTGGATGACAAAACACCGTCAATGTTGGTCACATTTGGTACATAAGGGTCCATCCTTTCCAATGATGGTCACAATGTGAATGCAATCTGTATGTACATGTACATGTGTTATGTAGCCTAATTTGCTTAATGTCATTTGTGTCGTAGATACGGATAAAGGTTGCATGCTCTCACATTGCTTGCAAGATAGGTGTCGGCATGCATTAAATGTAGATGCATTGCACATAAAAATACCAGCTCCTTTTACACCCACTTCCGTGATGATGCATGGCACAGCTTTGTTATCACAGGCCAAAACACCCTGTTATATCACAATTTTTACAGAAGCAATACAAATGTTGCAGGGCTATATTATTAGAAACATTCAGAAATATCCTAATGCTGTCAGTCTTGTACATATAAAGTAACAAAATCAGTAGTCTCATATATGTGCTATTTTCCGGATTTTGACCTGTGGTCAGGTAATACAGAAAGAAAACAGATGGCAAAGTAATCTTCAATTAGAAAATACCATCACTGTAAATCTCTGTATATAAGGCATTTTTCCTCAGTGGCTGCACCAACGTTATTCCCTAGTTAATCCCTGCAGTAATTTAAATGCTTATGATAAGAGCCAGCATAGCCTCAAAAAGATGAATATATTTATCTACCTTGTTCTAAAAAGAATTCTATTTACGCCCTAGAAAATGTGCTGACATTCACATGAAAATATGTTAGAATTGCATGTCAAATACAAAGTTGTATTATTTTTTAAAAGGCGAATGTTATTCTAACCAAACAGAATACGTTTGCTTAATTTATGTGTCTGCAAGAGTATAATAATTAAGTAGAACAGATACAGTGCACAGCAGATGTTTCTGAAATTTAAGAGGCTGTATTTATTCAAAATGCATTTAGACTTTGTGCTGTTTATTTAACCAACAGTTATAAGGAAACATAAATTATGGAAAATGGAAACAGCACTCATCTCTCCACATGGAACTATGAATATTCTAGCTAATTAAAAGGATGATAGGGTAGAATAATAATGAATACAAATTATGAACAACATTTTAAAATTAGGAAACAAAACTACTTTAAATGATGTCTGTAAAATGAGTATTTCTCTGTGGATCAACATGTATTATTGCGGTGCGTTACAGTTCACGGTCAAAAGTTCCATTTGACATTTTAGAGATAATTAATTAGTTCATGATTAACATCAAGGAAATAATATCAGGACAAATAATTTCAGGTCAATCTATTTTAATTGTTTTAACTTTAACATTGAATTAGCAACACCCCTGTTTTGCTTTTGTATTTATTTGTAAGGAAGAGCACAGAAGCCTCCTCCCCACAACCCCCAACCTTTCTTTTAGCTAACTTTTATTGTTATCCATATATTATTCCCTTATGTAATTACCTGTCTCTTTACCTTAACTGATCTTATGATTTTGTCCAGATATGTTTGGGCATATTTTTTCACTTAACCTTTGTTTCATCACTAGAATTTTACAGTTCGTTGACTGATTACTGAGCAACACCCACTGTCTGGAAAGTTATATGTGAATAGACGTGTGGTGAAGACTTTTTTCTTCACTGCGCCGGATCCCCCAGCCTTATACTGGAAATCGATCTTTCAGCATATCCCCCTAAGTGCTCCATGTGTGCTACTCTTCCTCAACTCTAGCATTCGTTTACACCTTTGTGTCCAATTATTTTCTTTGAGAAGGGAGGGTCACCCCTACATAGATTTTATTTTGTAGCTTCTCAACACTGACAATGTTCCTTTTGCAGAAGTGCGCAGAAGGCAAGATGCGTACAAGGCAGGATGGTCTTGGCAGTAAACACTAGACACGTCTCTGCAGCTTTCCGAGAGCAGGACGTTTCGTTAATAATATGACTAAATGTCAAAATGTAGTTCTGAATAAAATATGGCAATCGAGTACACATTTGTTGGCATTACCATTTAAACAGTTAGTTAACTTTTCAGGCCCTATGTTTATCATACGCACACGCTAAGGAATTGGTGAATTCATGTTGCATACTATCAGACCTGCTTTGTATATAGTATGCGATATACATTTATTGCCCAGTAAAGCCTCCCACACACAACACTACTGTGTTGCACGATGATTAGCAGAACAGTAATTTGCACCGCTTTGTATGCAGTTTAACAATTGTAAGTAATTCCTGTAATCTACAGTACTGTATTAAACCTTTAGCTATGTATATGTGTTGCAATGTAATAAAAAGGTTGCATGAACAAAAAAGGAAATCTCAGTGGGTTAAAATTGATACTCAGAGCTTCACACCTTGGGGGATATGTACAAAAGAAGTGGCGGAGTGAGGCGTTAGACGTCATGGCTTAATGCCTCAATCCACCACTTCAGAAATGCAAGGCTGCACCATATTTACAACAATATGGTGCAGCATTGTGTTTCCCCCTACGCTGGCGTTACACTTAGCAGTGTAGTGCCAACGCAGGCACCCTTGCACCATAGTGCAAGGGTGCCTGCATGCAGGGGAAAGATTGTTTATGTACAGGAAAGTCCCCCTTCCTGTACATAAACAATCTTGAAATGCCATTTTGTCACATCTACGTGTGCTGCTTAATGCAGCACACATGGAAGTCATAGAATGTCGTTTTTTATAAAGATTGTTTATGTGCAGGAAGGGGGACCTTCCTGTACATAAACAATAGACTTTTTGCTTTTTCCATGTGTGCTGTACAAGGCAGCACACATGGAAAAATCAAAAACGAGGAGAAATATAGCATTTCTCCTCATTTTGCCAATTTAAGACCCGGTTTTCCCTGGTCTTAATTTTGGCGCTGCCTCTCTATTTACGCTGCCCTTGTAAATAGGGGGCAGCGTGAAAATCAATGGGTGTTGGGTGGAACGCCCAGCACAACCAGGGCCGGACTGGCTACCGGGCATTTGGTGTGGTGCCAAGCTGGGGGCTGATTTCGTTGATGGGGACCTGCGTGTGCTTAAAAACATTCGTTTTGCTTTGTTTATTTCGAAGCTCACGCAGGTCCCCATCAACGAAATCAGCCCCCACCGCAGTGCAATCAGCCCCCAGCTCGGCAGCACACCAAAACGCCCGTTAGCCAGTCCGGCCCTGACCACAACACCCACTGCCCACCCCTTTCACGCTAAGCATAGTGTGGGGGGCCTTATTTAGAAGGCAGCGTTAAGCCACGTTAACGCTGCCTTGTAAATAAGGCGAATCCCCTATCGCCACGGAAACGTCACTAGGGGCTTGTACATATGCTCCATTGACTGTAGTTCCCAGTCCTTCAATGGAAGAAAGCACATACATTGTTTGGAACAGCTGTGGTATTTTATTTGCACTATGTTACTGACTCTAGCACTAAAACTGCGCGTGCCAGAGAACGCGATGAAGAGGAGGAGGGCAGCCCGGGGACGCCGCAGCTAAGGTAAGGTGTTTTTATTTACTTTAAAGTCGTTTTATTTAACTTGTAAGCAATTGTTAATAGGGCGGGTGGGAGGTGGGGGCAGGCCACCTCCGCTCCGCCGCGGAGTGTGCGGAGATTTGCCTACTCCGCGTTCTCCGTGGAACGCGGAGTAGGCAAATCTCCGCATACTCCGCGGGCGGAGCGAAGGTCTCGGGCCGGGGTTAGACTTCATATACTTAGATCTGAAGTTGGTACCACGGTTGGACACCACCTCTCTGTGGAACCCCACATGGGAGAAAATCCCCATCAACGCGCGACCCACCACGGGGGCCGTCACAGTCCGGAGAGGGATGGCTTCCGTGTACCGGGTGGCATGGTCCACCAAGACCAGGATGAACCTCTTGCCCATGGCTGTCTTGGGATCCAGAGGCCCCACAATGTCAATGCCCACCCTCTCAAAGGGGGTGCTGACCACAGGGAACGGTTGGAGAGTAGCCTTGCACTTCCTCCCACTCTTACCACTTGCCTGGCAAGTCTGGCAAGTCCTACAATGAGTATCAGAACTCTTACGCATTTGGGGCCAAAAAAAGTGGGTGAAAAGCCTTTCAAAGGTCTTGTCTTGCCCCAAATGTCTTGCCAAAGGTACATCATGAGCCAGACCCAGTAGGAAGGCTCTGAAGCGCTGGGGTACCACCAGCACACGGGCTGACCCAGGCTCAGCATCCTTAGGCTCGCTATGCAGGAGACCATTCTCCCAGTAAATCCAATGTGATCCGGACTGATCACCTGCTGCCTGGTTTGCAGCCTGTTGCCGCAAACCAACAAGAGAAGGAGCACTTCTTCTGCTCCTCGCAGAACTCTTCCCTGGAGGGGCCTCCTTCCTGCTGCCAGTGGGTCAGCTCAGGCAGGTCCCCCAGTTCAGCCACTTGTTCCCCTGTAGACTCCAGGGCATCCCCCTCAGGGTCCGCCTCCTCCTGGACTGTGGGAACTTTGGGGGCCGGTTTCCCACACCCCCTGCCTCTTCTCTTCCTGGCAGGCACCTGGGCCACTCTTTCAGGCTCCAGGTCCTCTTGAATGCCCTTACCGGCTGCCATGGACCGAGTGGTCACACATGCCCACTCAGGCAGACCCAACATCTCCAAATGAGACCTCCACTCCACCCTCGCCCAAGGGGAGCTCTCCAAATCATTGCCTAGCAGACAGTCAACAGGCATGGCTGGCCTCACAGCTACTTTCAAGGTACCTGAGACCCCCCCCCCACTCAAAGGGAACCTGTGCCACTTTGCAGAGGCACTCTGAGTTGTCAGCGGCAACTACTGGGTAGAATGTGTTGGGGACCACCTGCTCTTCAGACAACTGACAGCTGTCACACTGGCTCCGGTGTCTCTCAGAGCCTCCACACTATGGCCATTGATGGTCACCCACTGCCTGTACATCTTAGTGTTATCAGGCAGATGAGCCCTAGGGACCATCTCACTGTCTCCTAAAGAGACCAGGGACATCTCTGCGGGACCCCACCCACCTTTGGCACCCATCTCCTCCCCCAAGGCTACACTAGCAATTTCCCGGGGCGGTGCACCAGTGGGTGCAGTGGTCATGGTGTTGGGACACTTGGGACTTCCTTGGAAGTGACCCACCTGACCACAGCTAAAACAGGCCTTGGGACCCTTCTGCAAAGGCTTACCTGGCGGGACCCATGGTCTCTTTTCAGTGGGAGGCTGGGAACCCTTACCTTGGTTCCCTTGGGGATTACTTTGGGGCCCTTTTTGGAACTCATTTTGTTTACCCTTGTCCCCCCCACTCTTCTGCTGGGGACCCTGCCCACCCTTGGCGGAGTCTCCCACAAGACCTTTGTTGACCCTGTTACTGACCCAGTGGTCCGCCTCCACAGCAAGCTTCCTGGGATCAGTCAGCTTACTATCAATCAGGTGCTGGCGTAGCTCTGGAAAACAACTACTGGACAAGTGCTCCCATGCAACCAAATCATAGAGCTTCTGAAAGTCAGTTACCTTGCTACCCTTCACCCATCCATCCAGTGCTCTGCAAACGTAAGATACATACTCCACCCAAGTACTTGACTCCAGCTTCTTGCAGCTCCTAAATTTCTGCCTATGAAGCTCTGGGGTCAACCCATACCTGGCTATCAAGGCTTCCTTCATGGGGGCTTAGGACATTTGATCCTCAGTGGGCAAAGCTGGCAAGGTTTCCCTCCCTTCACCTATGAAGCGACCACACAACCCCGCTCCCTAATCTTTCTCAGGGACCCGGTGGGACTTCATCGCTCTCTCATAGGCCTTAAACCACTGCCCAAAGTCCTCATGCTTCATGAAATCTTTGATCACATCTTTGGGGATGTATACTTTTCCTTCCCCAGGCACTGATGGTGTGCTGCCACCAGAGGGAGTGATCTCTAGGCTCTTCGCTTTCAGCTCTAGCGCCCTCAACACTCTCTCATGCTCTAAAAGCATCTTCTTCTCCTCCATGGCCAATGTCTTGCTCTCCAACTCCAACCTCTTATTCTCTAAGTCACCCTGGCTCCCCAGCTTGAGCTTAGCAAGCTCCATTTCATGCACTCTGCTTTTCTCCCTGTCCTCCAACTCTTCTGGAGACAGACCTCTTTAAGACACACTGCTGCCCTCCGTGGGAGGCACTCCCCCTCCAGTTAGGCCCACTAGCCCATCCTGCTGCCCCTCTAAATTCTCCCCTCTACCATGGACTCCTCGGTCTGCCCACTGGCATTCCTTGCTTCCAACCAGGCCCTCAGCGCCTTTTGGAATTCCTCCTTTCTGGTGAGGCCTTTCATGGAGATTTAAAAAACATTTTTGCAGATGGCTTTAAGTTGTGGCACAGTGTAGGTATCAACCCTCTCCTCTTCAAATTCAATATCCACAGATGCACGTGATGCTGGTTTACTCATGGTGGAAAGTGGCAGTTCTCAAGATGAAAATAAATTCCGAGGAAAAATCTACCAAAATGTATGAGGTTGCGTAATGGTCTGCACTCACTAGTAGTGTACACCAATCACTGTATGTAAATCACAAATGCAAGTCCAGATCCTCACCGCTGCCCACCAATGTTAGAAATGGGGGTCTCTAGTTGGTAGAGGTAGGTACCTTTGTCCAAATAGGGACCCTTGCTTCTAGTCAGGGTAAAGGGGATACACTCCTAAAATAACCCCTGCTCACCCTCTTGGTAGCTTGGCACGGGCAGGCAGGCTTATCTCAGAGGCAGTGTGTAAAGCATTTGTGAACACATACAGTAACACACACAAAACACTACAAATGGACACCACACCAGCTTGGAAAAATAAGTAATCTTTATCTAAACCAAAACAAGACCAAACGACAAAAATCCACAATACAGTATTAAAAATAAGGCTTTCAAATGGTAGAAATAGTTCAGTTCAATGCAAGTTGTAAATGCAACACTTTTCTCAAAAGTACCTTAGATGCGCCACGCAAAGCAAACAAAATGGCCGAAGGGAAGGTGATGCGTCTGTTCCTTACACTCAGGGGAGGTGATGCATCTGTTCCTTACTGCAGCGCAGGGGAGGTGATGTGTCGATTCCTTACTGCGTGGGGAGTTGATGCGTCTGTTTCTTACTGCGGACCCCAACAATGTGACAGTCTTGGCGCCTCGATGCGATGCGTCGATCTGGTACGATGCGTGGTTTCGTGCAGCCGCACAGCAGGCTTGCGGCGGAATCGGTGCGGTGATCTCGGACTTCGTAGATCGTTACACCTGATGCGTTTTGTGCGGTGATTTCTTGAGCCGCGGCAGGCGCTGCGACGGTTTCTTCGGCGATGCGTCGGAAAACAGTGCAGATGCGACACACTTCTTCGGTGTTGCGTCGATTTTCCAGCTCCCAGCGACAAACAATCTCCAGAGGTCCTAAACAGCAGCAGGCACCTCTTTGCAGGTTGGAATTCCCAGCAAGGAAATTCAGGGGAGCTGGTGGTGAAGTCTTTGTGTCCCTGAGACTTCAGAACAGGAGGCAAGCTCAATTTCAAGCCCTTGGAGATCTTCCTCAAGATGGCAAAGTAAACAGCAAAGTCCTTTTCTCCTTTCCTTGGCAGCAAGCAGCCACTAAAGGCCAACCCCAGATAACAAACAGCACAGGGGCAGTATTCCTCCCCAGCTTATCCGGCTCTTCTCCTTGGCAAAGGTTTCTCTTGATTCCCAGAAGTGATCTAAAAGTGTGGGGTCTAGGCCCGTCTTTTTATACACCAAAATCCTTTGTTCTCTGAAGGCAGAGAGTGTCTGTACCCAGCCAAAACCAGTTCTGTGGGGCACTTTGCAAGTGCACAACAACCTCCATTGTCAGTGTGAGCCCGGGCTTCAGACACACCACAGGGGGGCGGAGCCGTCATTGTGGAAGGCAGGCACAGCCCTATTCAGGTGAAGGTGCTACTCCTCCCACCACTCCAAATGCAGACCAGGCCTATTCAGCCCAGCCCTGACTCATCAGACTTCTGGGGCCAATGCCCTTTTCCAGCCCCGTCATCCAAAAGCCAGACATGCAATACACAACCCTAGCAGAGGCACACTGAATGGTTAGGCAAGAAAATAACTACGTTCTAAAAGTGGTATTTTCAAACACAGAATGTAAAAATCACCCTCACTAGAAGATGCAGTTTAACATTCTGAGTTCAGGCATACTAAACTTTATTTTCACATCTTGTTCCCAAGGTCAGTTATGTTTATAAGATGTTATAAACAAACTCCCCATTCTGGCCTATGGGAACAGACAGCCTTGCAATAGTGAAAAATGAAATTGGCAGTATTTCACTATCAGGACATGCCACACACATCAGGGCATGTCCTACCTTTCACATACAATGCACCCTGCCCACAGGGGTACCTTGGGCCTACTTTAGGGGTGACTAACATGTAGAAAAGGGAAGGTTTAGGGACTGGCAAGTGTGTGCACTTGCCAAGTTGACATGGCAGTCCCAGACTGCACACAGGCTCTGCAATGGCAGGTCTGAGTCACATTTTACAAGCTGCTTCTGTGGGTGGCACAATCAGTGCTGCAAGCCCACCAGCAGTATTTGATTTACAGGCCCTGGGCACACTTAGTGCACTATACTAGGGTCTGACAAGTAAATTAAATAAGCCAATCATGGAATCACTAATCCATAACAATACTTTACAAAGGGAGCACTTGCACTTTGGCACTGAACAGCAGTGGCAAAGTGCCCAAAGCATCTAGACCAGCAAAAATGGAGTCCAACACACAGCAAAACACAGGAAGTAGAGGTAGAAAATGGAAGGGAGACCCACGCCAATGGTGCCAGGTCTAACAATCATCATATAACAGCAGGGAAAAAAATACAATCAATGAGATTGTAAAAAAAAAAATCTACGTTGAAAATATTTACAAGTTCTACTAACTGTTTACCTATCTACAGTTTCTAAATTACATTCTTCAACTACATTAAATCATTTATTTCTCTGAAGTACATTTTCCAAAATATACACTCTCATTTACATTGCGTATAATATAAAGATCAAATCTATAAACTACTTCTTTCAAACACAATTTTGCAAATGCAATAAGAATTAGCACAAACAATAATCCAAACAGTAATTGTTCACATCTTCCCAATAGGCTGAATAATGTTTCCAAATCCATTTGCATTGAAAATATCCAAAATAAGCTCATAAATTTGGGTTCACATCTTCCCAATAGGCCGAATGATGTTTTCAAAACTTTGGCATTAAAAATATCAGATATGAATCTGGCAATTCGAAAGGCAACCTACATTTGAATTCCAAATGGGCATCATTGCAATGTGTCCATCCTGTATTGCACTTTAAATACACACTATAGTGTCCAGATGTTGTAGTAGGTCCATCATGGAAAATAATAGCCACAGCTTTAAAAGTTCTTCCTGAAATTGATAGTTGACTTGCCCCAAATTTTTAATTTTGGTTTCCAATTTTCTTCCATTTGCTCTACAACGTTGTAGCATTAAAATGACATATTTTCCAAATCTTTCTATATATAATGTTGACAACATTTCTGATTTACAATGTGAGCATTTCATATCTTGATTAGCAGTTTTTACTAATTTGTTAAAAGACACTGATTTGCTATCTGGTATTGTCAAATATATGAATCGTTCAGTGTCTATTTCAGTGGTAGAAGAAAATGAACACTCTTCACATCTATGATCCCATCTGTAACTTAGTCCAAACAAATTTTCAATTTCTATTCCTTCATCCTCCAATACTGCAAGCATAAACATAGGAAATTCTTGTGCATCTTGTTGTATATTGAGGTCAAATTGCGAAGAACCAACATATATCCAAAAGATGCCGAATGCCAGAAGCAGTATGGATTTTAGTTCTATCAGTTACCAACTTTTGAAAAATATAATGTAATAAAGAACAGAATCTTTTTTCTCGATTTTTCATAATTTCATGATGAAGATCTTCTAGATAAAAGACAACATTCACAATTACATTAGCATAGCAGTTGCTACCTGAACTATTTTCTAACTGGTATCTTACAATATCATCAACAGTGTCCATTTTCATTTTCTTTGCAGCTTCATCATTCTGTTGAATTGTTTTCTTTTTTGAGTCACACTAGAAGGTTTCTCATATTTCCGTCTTGGACATACTACACGTTTCTCATATATGGGATATTCACCTAAGTTAGGAGCATAAAGTCTTCTTAACCGATTATACTCTCTTACACAATTTGCATCAGTACTAATCTTATTCTCGTCAAAATCAATCAAATACAAACCAGATAATGTTCTTACTCAAGACAATGCAACGTATGCCATGCCCTCTTTAAACACTGTACTTCCAATATTTACCAAAGGACTGTCTACACTTAAACCTTGAGATTTATGAATGATCACAGCATATGCTAAAGAAAGTGGAAACTGTTTTCTACAAACATACAAGTCTTTTACAAGCAAAAAACGAACAGCACAACATCCAATCTGTTTTACCTCTTAAATATGATCAAATTTAATCTTTAAAAATTCAATTCCATCTCTGTTCTGATAATTAACAAAATCAACAACTTTTTCCATTGCTCCATTTACTAAACCTTTTTCTACATCCAAATTACGCCGTAAAATTACCTGACAATTCACACATACATATAAAGTCTTTTCTAAACCAGCAGTCTTAGATACAGACTTCTCTAAAGAATCCAATTTTGACTGTAATTTCTCTGAGAGAAGAATAGTAACTCCTTCGTGTTCCATTTTATCAATGGCTTCCATTTTCACTATTGGTTGTTTTTCCAGTTTCAAAAGTTCTTTATTGAATGTAGAACACTCTTGCAGTGTTGGCATTAGGCAAACTATAGACTTCTTTTCTCCAATTTGTTTGTACATTATTTCAGGTGCAATGTTTTCATTTGGAAACAAGTTCGTTAGTAGCCGACTCTGTAAAGCTTCTTTACCATGTTTTGTCAAAACACCAATTCTTATATCTTGAAGAATGTTTCCATAATGTTCATCACTTGCTTGTCGCATATTCTTAATAAGTTCTTTATATTCAAAATGAGACAAAATGTTTACCTTTCCAATATTTCCCAAAGATTTCCTAGTATCTTCATGGATAAGTGTTTTAAAAACTGGTTGCCCTTTCACAGGAGTAAGTTGTAGTAGATCGCCGAATCCAATTACATGTTTTCCTCCAAATAAAGCATCATAATCTGTTTTTAAAATCTGTTGCATTCTTAAATGTACAAAGGCAAGCATTAAGTTTGAAGCCATGCTCACCTCATCAATGATCAGAAGTTTCATTTTCTTTAGTACTCTTGAGACTTCATAACAAGCTTCTCCAGATAGCTTGTGATATTCCAACTTATTTTCATGTTCAACTGGTAGCATTAGTAATCGATCTAATGTAATCCCTTTAATGTTGTGTGCTGCTAACCCAGTTGGAGCGGTTACAACACAAGATACATGTGATTCAGTGGTTTTGTGTAGATAACTGGTCAAAACTTTAATTAAGAAACTTTTTCCTGTTCCAGCTTGACCACTGATGTACATTCAAATAGGTTTAAATGATGTGCATTTGCATTCTTTTTTTTCATGCAGTAAACCATGCTGTATCTGTTGTGTCACTTGCTGATATATTTCTTTTTGTTCAATATTTACTTGTTCTTCCAAGTTTCCCAACTCAATAATATCCTGTTGTGCTTGTTGCATTGCCGTTTCTACTTCATTCATGGCTATTGCTGCTTCATTTTCAAGAATTGGTTGTCCTAATGGATCTTGACTTAGTGGAGCAGTACTTTGACTATCTTGAGAACTGTCTCTAGCTATTTCAGCTGCAATAGTACTTTCTTGTTCAATCTCTTCATTTAACATTTGTAGATAGTTTGGAAAAATTGTGCATTGAATGCTATCTTTACATGCATTAAAAGAATCTTCATAGCAGTCAAAATCTTCAAGTAATTCCATTTCACTATGCCAAGGCTTGAAAAGTTGCAGAAGTGCTAAATAGAAAAATTCCCTTTTATCTGGAGTTTCGCAACTGAGTTTCCTGGGGTTAATAAGATTTCCTTTGGCATGTTTTACCAAACATCCTTCACATCCAATTACTGCATATTTTTTTTCATTTATATTTTCTGTAACATTTCTCTTGAAACTGTAATGTTGCAGTATTTCAAAGGGACATATGTTTTCCAGATGTGGACTTCTTTTAGGGTAGTACGTATCCAACATATTAGTTTTAACAATATCTGTACTTTCGGGTTCATTCAATGCTAAGTATTCAATTTCTTGTACAGATTTCAATACTCGATTTTGTGTTGCAGCAAGACCTAGACTTACCCAAATGATTCTTCTTGACTTTGAATATAAACTTGCAGAGGTCAACCGATCCGACCATTCGTAGGATCCAATCTCTCGATGGGAAAGCACCTTCAAACTGAAGCTGTACATAAGAGTCTTCTCTTCTGAAATTTCTTCCCACATTTCTTTCAACTCTGTCTTTTCAGATTTGGTTATATATGACGTAACATAGCGAGCAGCAGCAATTGAATTATCTGCAACATACTGGATATCCATGTTTGCATTCCACATTGTCAAAATCACTGGATTGTAGTCATTAATATACTTTGAATCTTCAGTTCTTTTTATGTTTTAAGTATTTTTCGGAGATTTTCGAGTTAAAGTATGCCTTACTGCTGACATGAAACTGTTGACTCTTCCTTTTGAAATTACAGGACGTAGGAATCCAAAACGACATTTTGTATAAAATTTTCCCTTTGACTTGTATTTCCGTCGACAATATTTTCCACATCGATGTCTTTGAAACCTTAAAACATGTTGTCTCAAGTTGTTTTCTCCTCCTTCTTTTGGAATGGCACAGGTAACATACTCTTCAATGAAAGACAAAACACTTTCATCAGTATCAGTTCCAAATTTTGGTGCATTCTTGATCCATAATAGCATGTGTATATGAGGTGAACCTCTGGCTTGGTACTCCTTTCTCCAAAAGAAATCAATAACTTCTCCAAGAAGTGGATTATTTTTATTGCAGATAAAAGACATCATAGCTTGAAACCTATGATTAAAATATCTCCACACATTTACAGGATCCAAGGAACACAGTTCTCCAGCTGTCTTCAATTCAATGTTTTTAATATTTGAATTTGCTTCTCGTAGAAATTCAAGTAAATCGTCCCATGAGTATTCAGCACAGCTAAGCGTAACAAACCACGTAGGAGTTCCTAAGTTTCTTAACATACATTTAAGTTCTCCGTGACAATGATACCAATACTCATTAGTACCACGTTGACACGCCATCAAATTAATTAACTGAGATTCTAAATGATCGTCTCTTTGTTGAACTTTGTCCAAAAATTCCTTTGCAGAAACATGTGTAAGATGAACTTCCGTTTTTAATATGTGGTTCACTGCATATGAAAGTCCAGACATGTCACTTTGAAACAGAAGATGAAATAAATATGGAATACACTGTCGAAATCTTGGATCTTCTGAGTACAATCTTGTTGTACGATATTCTGAAGCTGGAATCTGTACTGGTCGTTCATCATATCGTCCACCTTTTCCAGTGGGGAAGAGCTGTGGAAAACAACGAGCTTCTAAACTTTTTTCCCATACACTCATGGGAGTTCCCTTTGCTTTCTTCATTTGGAATAATTCAATAGTGTTTCCTATCACTTCTTTTGTATGTAAAGGATGTATACTAAAATGTTCATAAATTTCTTCACTCCTGGACCTTTCCACTTTTTCTATTTGACCAGTTGAAATTTCTCTTTCATCTTCTAAAGATATTTCTTGTTCTTCCACATATATATTTTTATAATAAATATTGTTTTGTACAAGATGTAATGTAGCCTTTTGAAGTTTGGTGACATCTACTAACTCTTGCCATATTTTCCGACTCTTTGTTGGTACACCATTAACTAGAATACCTACAGGTTCACTTTCCTCTCTCTCTACACCAACAGTTTCAATATTTTTCTTAAAATCTAAAGGTAAATACACAACTCTTCCTTTTAAACCTCTTTGAAAATCTGTTGGAGGCAGCTTACCTGTTTTAGGCTCCATACGAACTATAGCTTGAAACGGGTGCACAGATTGAATGAGAATGGACTCATACGTATTTAAATCTACCAGTTCCGAAGGAATAGCTACCAACTCTAGGTTATTATGTACGGCTCTAGCTGGAATTTTGTTCTCTTCTAATTTGTTGTAACAATATTTACAAATACGTTGATCACTACCCAACTCAAAACGACCTTCCACCAACAAATAAGCACCAAATTGCTCCCACTTATCATAGTTTTCCTTTTCACTTTTTAAATACACATCAACATTCCTAGTTTGACTTCTATAGTGAGTACGTCAACAACAAATACAAACATAGTTTGTTTAAGTTTAAGTTTATTTAAACAATTGCTTGGTTACTTAAACCCCTTGCAATAAATATACAAGATACATATTTACATGGTGAATTAAAATTCATTAATAAAATCTTCTGATTCAATTTTTCAAATATGATAGATTAAAAGGAAGTCTGGTAGTTTCAACTTAAAAAATTGAAGATGCTATTGCACAGAAACATTTCAATTCATATATATACCAATGGATGACCAATCCGCCCCTAACGTCCAAACAGTTAATGTAATCATTTGATAGTAACTTATATATATACATGATAAAACCTAAAATTCATGGTGAGACAAAATTCGAATATAAAATCTTTAGTATCAAAATATTTCTAATGGTAGGAGGCAAGCGTAGGTCACAATTTTGAGGCTAAAGGAGCACTCAAGGGAAGTATTCCAGTTCATTGGTTGTCCTTAGGGGAATTCAATAAGAGTCGATGGTTCAGCCCCTAATAATATTATGGGGACTCTATATTATTTCTAAAGGTTTGATATGGCTGTTAAATTGCTTCTTATGTCAAAGTACTGGATGATGTTTGTGTTCTTTTAGTCTTTGCTCCACTTTTAGCAGACATTTGACAAAACAGCAATTTAACTGCGTGTCCCCTGGGTCAAAGCAGGCTAAGAGTGCCTGTCTTCTTGTTTGTATTCCTCTTTGGTTAAAGGCCTTCGTTAACAGGTGTTTCCTTTCTGCCATTACAGTATTACAGGAGCAAACCAAATGCAACATGTCCTCCTTGCAGTTGCCACAAAGGCGACAAGTGACGGGTAGGTTACCGCGCTGCCAAAGTGCCATGTGTTCTTTGGCTGATAGTAACCCCAGTCGGTATCTTAAAAACTGCTGCTTAATAAAAACTGGATAACTAGTGGCAAAGTAATCTTGTGGTGAGATGGACTTATAATTGATTAATGTCATCCACCCATGTGCCCTTTGTGCTAGTTTAGCTTTATCTTCTGTAGCTGATTGAATTTTAAGAGACTTCTTTACTAAACGTTTAAAGGCCTGTTGGTCAATTGACATTTCCCACAGCTGGACAAGAACTGTATGTTCTAGGGACTCTTGCAGATACCTCTCTGCCTGATGATGTATGACGCTGCTGTAACTCGTCCCACAACATATGATCCAATGTATTCAATTCAGCTTTCCTGATTTTGTTCCAGCATATTATTTATGAACAGCGCCTGGCTAGTGATTGCTTAATCAGTCCAAATTCTAGCCTTATCTGAGCAAGGAGAATATAATTCTATAAACTTGGGTGACTGCATTATCCAACGTGGCTGCATCCTGCCCTCTTAAAGCCACACTTCCATATGAGATTGTTGGAAGGAGTTTTGCTCTTACAACTTCCAGTAGTGGGGTCAAAACTGGTCCAGCTACCTTTTTCTTCACATTTTTAAAAGCTGCAGCTAAAACCAGGCCTTTCTTTTTGATTGCCTCTTTCTGCACAAGAAAGTTCCCTTTATTATCGATAATTACTCCGAGGTATTTGTATTGAACTGTGTTTTTCAACTGCTCTTTACCCATGAACCAAGCCTGTGTTTGTGTTTTCTTGACGTTGTAACACATGGTTTTCGTTTTCCCGTAATTGATCTGCTGGCCATTGGTTTGCGAATAGTTTGTCATTGTATCAAGGAGTCGTTGGAGCCCCACCCGAGTGTGACTCACCAGTACTACATCATCGGCATATAGGAAGGATGATATCGGATTAGCCCCTAATTTCGGGGCATTAGGGTTGCATGATTGCAACACTTCCATCAGGTCCACCAAGAAAAGGTTAAATAAGGTTGGTGCCAAAACACAGCCTTGTTTTAGGCCTCCGGTAGTTTGAATTTTCCGAGAGAGATGTATGCCTGCTCCTATTTAAACTTGAACCCATGTGTCACTATGTAGCATTATCAACGTGTGTAAGAGATTCTGGGATATACCCCAATTTGCTAACTTCCGCCACAATTTCCCCCGGTCTACACAGTAGAAGGCTGATTTAAAATCAATATAACAGAAGTATAATGGAGATTTCGATGCGAGGGCCGCATCCATAAGTAAAGAAATTTGTGATCGTGCTGGTGATTTTATGAACCCAGTCTGATTGTACGGAATTATGTTGTTATCAGAAGACCATGATGTCAGCTCCTCCAGGACAGTTCCGGCGAAGTATTTGGCCTCAACATCCATTAATGTTATAAGCCGGTAGTTTCCCAGGAGTGATCTATTCCCCCCTTTAAATATGGGAGATATAATCGACCCCTTCCAGGACTCAAGAATAATTTGTGTGCTCCTTACTTCAGTAAATACTGGTGCCAGAGTTTCAGCCCAAATGTCTGGCTTATATTTGAAGACCGCAGGAGATACGCAATTTGGGCCCGAGGCTCCCTCTTTCCGTCCTTTCATTATCTGTTTTTTGATAATTTCTATATTTGACTCCGACAAGCCCTTATACTGCCTGTTTGATGGAATTACCTGAAGATTCGTCGGTGAATGTTCTTCTGATGGAACATTGAAGTAGGTTGTTAAATAGTGTACCCACGAAGCCTCTGTAATATGTGAATTTATTCCTCTATTGTCTGGATTTAGGAGTTGATTTACTGTGGAGCAGAATCTAGTGCCATTTTTATATTTTAGATTGAACTGCAATTTGGCCCAAAGTTCGTTGTCTTTGTCTCTTTGAGTTCTCCATTTTAGCTTTTTGATTAGTTCTTTGTTTGACTTCAGTGCTACAAAGGCAGTTAAGTCACCCGGCTTTCTCCTAAGCGTCCTTAATGCTTTGTTAATTCGAGATTTATATTCCCGAAATCTGATTTCATGGTTTGCAGTGGAGGCTTCTTTATATATTTTGTTGTTACCTTTGGGTTTTACTGGTTTAGAATGCTTTTCATGAATTATACCTATGAGTCTTTCCCACGTGTTTACTGCTGTACTTTCGTTGCTTGAGATTTCCTGGAGCGTATCCATTACAGTTTCGTGCAATTGGTCAAGCCCGACCGTCGTGCTCTTAATACGTCTACAACTTATTAGATATGTTTTGCCTGTTATCTCCCTTACATGCATTGAACGGGTAATGTATGGGGAAAATGTAACTTCTTGTGGGAGATGGTCACTACCAGATCTATCCTTAATTTGGAATGAACAAATGTAATGAAATATAGTCAGGGAGATGAATGTGTAGTCCAAACACAAACTAGTATTATTAGAATGATATGTAGCTTTAGGCGGGTTATCTGTTTGAAACCTACCGTTTAAGGCCTAAGAGATAGATGTTCAAGATCATCCAGAAGTTGGCGACCAATTTTTGACCATTTCCCTAGTGAGTTGCTGCCCTGGTCCGGTATTTCCCAAGATGCAGATTGGGAGATTAATAGATCACTCGCCGAAGAGCCCATTAAGTATAGGTTGAAGTCCCCTGATACTATAAAGTGGGTCGTATTCTCCGTCTCCAACAATCTCGTTAGTTCGTACACTAAGGGCCTGATTCACAGAACTAACTTACGTCAAAAACGTAAACGTAAAGTTAGTACTTTTTAGGTATTCACAGAATACACTTACTCATTTTGGTATTCACAGAATGAATTTACTCATTTCGGTATTCACAGAAGTTAGTAGTCCTAACTTTAGGACTCCTAACTTCTGTGAATACCGAAATGAGTAAGTTCATTCTGTGAATACCAAAATGAGTAAGTGTATTCTATGAATACCTAAAAAGTACTAACTTTACGTGTACGTTTACGTATACGTTTACGTTTTTGACGTAAGTTAGTTCTGTGAATCAGGCCCTAACTTTTTACTACCGTTAAGTTTGTTTTTAGGGTGAATGTAAGGATTGATCAAAATAACTTCTGTCGCAACATCTTTGATGTTTATAGTACATTTGGTCGCATTCATTCCCATGGCCTTATTGTCTAAAGTTGTTCCTAGGACTCCACTAGCTATCGTTATAAATGTGTCCAGCCCACCTGAGGGATGCCCATGTTTTGCGTGTTTTATAGCTGGTATGAAGAAGCCTGTATATCCTTGTATAAAGACCGGTTCCACTAACCATGTTTCCTGGCGGAAAATAATATCGAAGGATGCTAGAAAAGTATGCAACTCCGGATCAGCTAATTTGGAGTTTAGGCCATTTATATTCCAGGAGCACATACGGAACGGTCTGGTGTTGAGCCTTTTTTGATTCATTGGGCCTGAATTTTGTCATGGTGAAATAGGAGTGAGTGTTACTGTCCTAAATATATCTCTAATGCCAACTTGCGGCTTTACCTGGGCAGCCCGTTATAAGACTCCATGGGATTTATTTGAAAAACACACTGTGTCTGTGGAGCCCTTTGCTCCCTTTAGTACAGAGGTGGTTTCTTCCTTCCTTGTATCTGTTAGCCCTTTTTGTCCTTGTGGTAGCAGGGGCAGAGGGTATCCTGTCGTTTGTCCAGGGATAACCTTTATTCCCCATTTTTTGAGTGCTGGGCCTTCCACAAGAATTCTTTTTGCAATTTCACTTGAAGACCACATGGCCTTAGTTACTTCTCCCCCAGGCGCCACATCAAAGTTCTCAAATTGAATTGCGGCCAGGTCTTTAGTTGTAAAATTGCTTAGATTTGGAATAGCTGCCAACAGTCTTAGAATATTTCCCCTGTTTAGGATATCGTGTCTGCCTCTAGATACGTATTCCGGGATCAGGACTGGGGCATTGATCGAATCCATTTTTGCTTCGGCTCGAAGGTTTTCTCAGTTGGAACTTATTTTAATGTGGTCTAGTACCTTGGAAATGTTTTCTTGCTGGCTCAAGCTAGGCGCCGTAACGTTCGTAGAGATAGGACTGGAAATTGTTTTGACATGGTCTGGTACCATCGGAATATATTCTTGCGGGCACAAGCAAGGCACCGTAACGTTCGTAGAATCTGCAAAGGAAATAATGGGTTGAACGCTGATGGAGGACGTCGGAACTAGGTCTACAACTGGATTTGTAGTTGATGATTTTTCTGTCTGCGTAGAGACGTTTCTGATTTTTACGGCAAGTACTTCATCCCATAAGCTATTTCTATCCCTTAAGGCTCCGTCTGTTGGGGATAGAATTTCTTTGTTGGAAGATACCTCAGTTTGAGTTGTCATAAGCCTGGACTGCAATTGGTTTAACATGAATCGTCACTTTTGATCTATATGTCATACTCTTATGAGACATATATTCTGTAACAATTTCTTTAATATACTGTGACACGAGTCGATTTTTTACTTAATTCCAGCCCTGAAGAAGTCTAGGGTTATACACCCAGTGACGAAACACGTGTTGGCTGGCCTGTGAAGCAACATACATTAAACCAACATTTGAAGAAAAGAATCTACTGTTGTCTTTTGTTAAACAACGAATATTTTACGTGTTGTTAATACCTATTTTCGTGTGCACAGGACATGTTATCATTTGTGTAATACGGACTTCTGTCCATTATTGAGGGCTTAGGGGTTTTTTCCCTCAACCTGTTGCACCGCTCTGAATACTATTATCTGCAATACTCACGTTATTGGGCTAGCGCCACCATATACCCTGTGCTTAACAATACCCCCGCTCTGTCTCTGTAATAAGCTTGGAGGCAGTTGCTTGCTGTGCTGGAAGAGTATCGTGGGGTGCCTTATGGATACTAGCTACTGTTTGAATTTTAGTGATCACAGTAGGTTGTTTACCTCGCTTTGCACAATTCGGGTCTAAATGGCACGATGATCCATTTTCCTCTTCTCCCTGTATGGACTCAGTTACGTTTTGCGCCACTTTGGCATCCGGTCATTGTAAGGTCTCAAATAGGGGATAGAGTTGCACCAAGCCAGTAGCTTTTTTATTCCGTCCCTTTCTTTTTTGTGCGCGTCTGTATTTGGCATTTCCTTTATTTGGGTCTAGCCCACCTTCCCCCATGTTCGGGGGATCACATGTTGGCTGCCCTTTTTTAATTTTGTTTTCCTTTGGGAGGTTCGTGTTGGGTATTAATTGCGCGCTGAAGTTGTTCATTTGATCGCTAGAACCAAAGGTGTCATCCACCATGAGGTTGAGACAAGAAGAGGCTTCTAATCTTGTTGTCCGATTGGCCGGCCTCCCAGGTTGTGTGCATTGTTTCACGTTTGTTAATAGGTCATTTAACATTAATGGGACCGATGCCAGTTTATCGACGATTTTAGAGCAAGAACACTCTATTTGAGCAAAGGAGGTATTATCCTGCACCCTTTTTATAAGGGAGTTTAACTCTCCAAGCTTACCGTCGATCCCTGCTACGTACACTGCCATAGTATTCAATAACGAGAGTTGGATATCCATCTTGTTAGACTGCAGTTGTAATGCATCTGCTGATAGCTGGACCATATTCAGGAGGGATTGCCAGGCAAGAAAAGTAGGCATTTTTTGTGCTTCAGTTGGATTTGTTTCCCTCTTGTCAAATTCACAAGTGCGGATTGGTGACTTGTGTGGGTCCTGCATATAGGCTGCAAGAATCTCGTCCCATTCTGGGGTCTTTAAATACGAGAGTGGCTCGCTATCTTTTTCTTCTTGGGTCTCTGAAGATACTGACGGTAAAGTATTATCTTGCCGGAGGCTTGATTTTGGCATGCTTTTAAGAATCCCTATGTTACTGGAGGTTGTAGGACTTCTCAAAATTCGGTTTATTTTGCGAAATGATGCCCTGCATGCCGCTACTTGCCTGGGAGCAAGGGATGCTCTCATTTAAGTCCACGGAACCTGGTTGCAGAGGCTCTGTCTTGGATTCTGACGGATTTAAATATTGTGAAGAATTTGTTAGAACCCTGATTTCCCCCTTCATATGCAAATTTGAAGGTGAAGCTTGTGTAGTAGGATACTGGAGATCGCAGCGAGTAGGTTCGGGAGATGATTCACGCTTGGTTGGTGTAGTAGACAATAGTGGTGTTTGCAGGCCCATAAGATTGTCATTAGTTGAGAACAACACTGCTCCCGCATCTTTTAGGAAAGCAAATTTTGTGTAGATTTTAGGTTGAATGGAGCAAATTGTGTGCCAAGAGTCCGAAAGATTTCCCTTTGATCCCTTCCTTCCAGTTGGGTCCGCTTGGTTTGAGAGATCGATTAATGGTCCTTCATTAGGCTGAGGTTTTGATTTTCCTTGACGTTTTGTGGCTATGGCTTCCTTCCCCTTCTCCTGGGTGCCCGTAGCTTTTCTTTCAGAAGCTGACTTCTTCTTTTTTCCAGATGGTGCTAGTTCACCCCTGACCTTCCCTGATCTCATAGTTCAAATTGAAGAGTTTACAGACCTAACTGGCCTGCTTCCGCAAGCTGACAGTGGCACACTCTCCGGTGGTGGGGCTCACTCACTCAGCACCACTCCGCTGTTAATGCTGGTGCTGTCTCTGCCACTGCTGCCCTTGAGTCACATCCGACCACCAAAGACAGAAGACTCCTGACCAGCCAGCCGAAGATGGTGGCGGCAGTCCTCACGGTGGTTGGGAGGGGGTAGAAGCGAAGCAGGATGAAGTGAAAGGGCCCGGGAGCACAAGAATATGGCGCTAACTGCCAAGCCTTCTTTCCCGTATTTGTTGGCAGCAGAAACCTAAGGGCGGGAGTTCCAGGCGGGCACGGCAGGTGAGCTGCCCTATGGCTGGCCGCAGTGGTTCCTCTGCCGCCACTCTGGCCGCCCACCCCAGTGCCTCGGAGCGGATCGCAAGCTGACCTAGTTGCTGGCCGTGTTGCCCGACCCCGGGGGCCAGTCCGCGGCGTGGTTCAGCACAAACACAAACACCACTGCTGCTCCCCTCCACTGAACCTCCGAAGTCCCTGTGCACCTCTTCCGGCATGCCTGCCACAGTGTCAAAGATGCGCTGATAGCACCAGGGAAATCAGGAGCACCAACACGGCGGTCCACGTCACACACCGCAAGCCGCACCAGGTCCGGAGACCACCGGGCCGCTTCAGCTGAGTGGCAGGCTTGAGCCCACGGGTCAAGCAAGCTGGGAGCCGCCGCTGGTCCAATTTCGCGACTCCACCGCACTCAGCGAGGTGGCGGGCTCAAGCCCGTGGGACAAGCAAGCTAGGAGCCGCCGCTGGTCCAACTACATGGCCCCACCTCACTCCATTGCTCCAGAGGCTATTCCGAGACTGCCTCGCCGGGCCGCTTCTGCCGGGTGGCGGGTGGCGTGGGGCTCAAGCCCACGAGTCGAATAAGCTGCGAACCGCCGCCGGTCCCGTTACACGGCCCCACCGCACTCCGAAGCTCCGAGGCTGCCTCACCGCTGCTCTGCTCTGCTACGGTGCAGTGGAACTGTGACTGAAAATCTAAAACGTGGAACCTAGCTTGGTTTTTCACAAGAAAGTACCTTAAACTTTGTAATTTCTTCAGCAAACTTCTCAGTAGTACTATCTTCTACCTCTTCTTCAACACCTACACTTATCAAACTCTCACTTTCTGTACACTCCTCTTCAGGACCAAAGAAACGAAACTGTATATCATCAGAAACTTTTTTACATCCAATACTAAACCATGCAAAAGAGCAGTGTTTATTTCACTTAAAGATAATGCAGGACTTTTTACATAGTACAATCTTCTTACTAACTTCCGCATTTCTGAGTGATGTACTGCTAACATTCTTAAATGATGAAAAGTACTTTGACACACTTTTCTAGAAAGTCAAGCCAGAGAATGACCCTGCAAGTTAGTACATTTTCTCACTTTACAAGGATCTAGTCCTTGCAACATCCTAATCTTCTGTTTAACACTTTTTTTACCATAATCTCGTAAGAAATTTCATAATATATCAAAAGATTCCTGTTGTATACTACAAATACTACTACAATCCCACTTATACACTGGAGCTTGTGTACGTCTCCCTTGAACTTCTTCAGCTATTACTTCTTCCATATTTCTAGGAACCATCTTTTCTTTTTCGATTGGACAACCGTTTTTAACCTCATAACAACAACCCCTGGTATCAACTGCATAAATTTATGTATTTTGTTGAAAATAGCTTTCTTCATTAAAAAAAGGTTCAGTACTAGAAGTGTGCTTCCATTCACCAGAATTGTTTTTGCAAAAGTTAGTTCTATTAACCTGTCTTTTTCTTTTACTTTTCTCCTTCATAAAGTGCATTGTTTTATTCAATGTTTTCATTCTCTTCAATACTAATATAAACAATTTTCTTTTCAATTCAAAAGCCTTTTCGGTTACACTTTGAATCTGTTCTTTCTTCTTGTAGAATGCTGATCTTCTTTTATATTTTTTGCTATCTTTCAATACATTTTGAAGTACTCTACTTTTATACATTCTCTTCCTAATGTATTCTTTCATCCTTTTTTCAACATGGATTGTTTTCCTATAACCGGATTTTGCATTAATTTCTCCTTTTCCTTCTGATTGCTTGTAGTACTTTTCTTTCTCTTTTCCCCATTTTGAAAATTGATTACATTTTTTAAAAGACTTTTAACAAATTCTTTCGTTCTCTTACCAGAAGACTTTTTCTTCAACGTCACATGTTGTACTTCATCTACTTTCTACTTTTCTCTATCCTTTAAATAGTTCTGTTTTCTTTGTTGTCTTTTCTTTTGAACTTTTCTTGTCATACTGAATATTTCTTAATAATTATGAAGAAGTTCTAAAAAAAAAGAAAAGTTTATCTTTCTAAAAGATATTTAATATTATTTAAATAATTATATACAAATATTGTCATCTATAAATAAAGAAATACATTGAGTAGTGCCTAGGTGAATAGATAAGTGCAACAGTAGGACCTGGATGATTCTACAACTGCAAGGGTAGCACATAACTAGTGCCTGGGTGATTGCATCACTAAAGGGGTAATATCTGGAGGATTACTGGAGTACACAGCAAATCAGTGAGTGATTTTATAACTGCATGAGTACTGCTTGGGTGATTGCAGGTGTACTGAGGGAATGCCTGAGTGACTGGAGTAGTGCAAAGGTAGTGCCTGGGTTATTTTATAAGTGCATGAGTACTGGCTGAGTGATTACAGTACAAGGGTAGTACCTGCATGATTGAAGGAGTACAAGGGTAGTACCTGAGAGATTATATAAGTTCATGGGTAGTGGCTGGGTGATTGAAAGAGTGCATGGGTAAGTGCCTGGGTGTTTTAATGAGTGCAGGGGTAATAACCTGGGTAATTGCAGCAGTGCATATGTAGTGCCTGGATCATTGGAAGACTGCATGGGTAGTATTTGGGTGTTTTTATAACTGCATGAGTGTTGGGCCTAGCCAAATGTAAAGCACCACACTATTACATGACTCAACCATAAGTCTCTCCATATTGTTAAAAGCATGCACACATACGTCTCTACCTTTTCAAATCATCATCATATCTAAAAGAAACATGTATACAATATTTCTGAAATATAGTGAAACCTAGAAACTGAGACATGTAATAGATCTGCCTTGGTGATTGCATAACAACATGCGTAGTGCTTTGATGATTGTATGACTCCAAAGGTAGTCGCTAGGTAATTGCAGGAGAAGGTGAATAGTGACTGGCTAATTCATCAGTGCACACATACAGGTTGAGTGCATGGATAAGTGTATTAATAGCACCTAAAGGCATAGATGAGTCATGGAGTAGTGCCTAGGTGAATAGATGAGTGCAACAGTAGGATCTGGGTGATTCTATGACTGCAAGGGTAGTGTGTGGGTTATTACATGACTGCATAGGTAGACACTGCATCATTCTATGACTGCAAAGGTACTACATAAGTAGTGCCTGGGTGATTCCATGACTACTGGGGTAATATCTGGGGGATTACTGAAGTACATAGCAAGTGAGTGAGTGATTTTATAAGTGCATGATTACTGCTTCAGTGATTGCACGAGTAATGAGGTAGTGCCTGAGTGAATAAAGGAGTGCAAAGGTAGTGCCTGGGTGATTTCATAACAGCATCAGTAGTGGCTGAGTGATTACATAAGTACAAGGGTAGTGCCTCCGTGATTGAAGGAGTGCAACGGTAGTGCCTGGGTGATTATATAAGTGCATGAGTAATGGCTACATGATTGAAAGAGTGCATGGGTAATACCTTAGTGATTGCATGAGTGCATAGGTAGTGCCTGAATGATTGCATGAGTGCAGGAGTAATGCCTGAGTGATTACAGCAGTGCATATGTAGTACTTGGATCATTGAAAGACTGCATGGGTAATACTTGTGTGTTTTTAAACTGCATGAGTGTTGGGCCTAGCCAAATATAAAGCAGAAGACTATTACATGACTCAACTATAAGTCTCTCCATATTGTTAAAAGTTAGCATACATATGTCTCTACGTTTTCAAATCATCATCATATCTAATAGAAATATGTATACAATATTTCTGAAATATAGTGAACCCTAAAAACTGAGACATGTAATAGATCTGCCTGAGTGGTTGCAAAACTCCAAGGATAGTGCTTGGGTGATTGTATGACTCCAAAGATAGTCGCTGGGTAATTGCAGGCGAAAATGGATAGTGACTGGCTAATTGCATGAGTGCACACATAAAGGTTCAGTGCATGGATATGTGTATAAAAAGCACCTGAAGGCATAGATGACTCACTAAGAAGTGCCTAGGTGAATACATGAGTGCAACAGTAGGGCCTGGGTGATTCTATGACTGCAAGGGTAGTGCGTGGGTTATTACATGAGTGCATAGGTGCACCCTGCATGATTGTATGACCGCAGAAGTAGTACATAAGTAGTGCCTGGGTGATTGCATGACTGCAGGGGTAATATCTGCGGGATGACTGGAGTACATAGGAAGTGAGTGGGTGATTTTATTAGTCCATGAGTACTGCCTGGGTGATTACAGAAGTACTAACGTACTGCCTGAGTAATTACAGGAGTGCAAAGGCAGTGCCTGGGTAATTTTATAAGTGCATGAGTATTGCCTGAGTGATTACATAAATACAAGAGTAGTGCCTCCATGATTGAAAGAGTGCAAGGATAGTGCCTGGGTGATTGAAGCAATGTATAGCTAATGCATTGGTGATTGCATGAGTACAGAGGTAACGTCTGGGAGATTAAAGGAGTACATAGGTAACGCCTGGGTAACTGCATGACTACAGGAGTAATATCTGGTGATTTACACGACTACATAGAAAGTGACTGGGTGATTTTATAACTGCATGGGTACTTCTTGGGTGATTTCAGGACTACTGAGGTAACGCCTGAGTGAATAAATGAGTGAAAAGGTAGTGCCTGGGTGATTTCATAATACCATAACTACTGGCTGAGTGATTACATAAGTACAAGGCTAGTGCCTCTGTGATTGAAAGATTACAAAGTTAGTGCCTGAGTGATTATATAAGTGCATGAGTAGTGGCTACATGATTCAAAGAGTGCATGGGTAATACCTTAGTGATTGTATGAGTGCATAGGTAGTACCTGGATGTTTGCATGAGTGCAGGAGTAAAGCCTGAGCGATTACAGCACTGCATATGTAGTGACTGGATCATTGGAAGACTGTGTAGGTAGTACTTGGGTGTTTTTATAACCACATGAGTGTTGGGCCTAGCCAAATATAAAACAGCAGACTATTACATGACTCAACTATAAGTCTCTCCATATTGTTAAAAGATTGCATACATATGTCTCTACGTTTTCAAATCATCATCATATCTAAAAGAAATATATATACAATATTTCTGAAATATAGTGAAACCTAGAAACTGAGACATGCAATAGATCTGCCTGAGTGATTACAAAACTCCATGGGTAGTGCTTGGTTGATTGTATGACTCCAAAGATAGTCGCTGGATAATTGCAAGAGAGGATGGATAGTGACTGGCTAATTGCATGAGTGCACACATAAAGGTTGAGTGCATGGATAAGTGTATAAATAGCACCTGAAGGCATGGATGAGTCACTAAGAAGTGCCTAGCTGAATAGATGAGTGCAATAGTAGGGCCTGGGTGATTCTATGCATAGGTAGACACTGCATGATTCTATGACTGCAGGAGTAGTACATAACTAGTCCCTGGGTAATACCATGACTACAGGGGTAATATCTGGGGGATTACTGCAGTACATAGCAAGTGAGTGGGTGATTTGATAACTGCATGAGTACTGCTTGGGTGATTGCAGGAGTACTGAGGGAACGCCTTAGTGATTAGAGGAGTTCAAAGATAGTGCCTGGGTGATTTTATAAGTGCATGGGCACAGGCTAAGTGATTGGAGGAGTGCATTGAATCTGACAGGGTGATTGGAGGAGTGCAAAGGTATTGCCTGGGTAATTGAACCAGTGTATAGCTAATGCATTGGTGATTGCATGACTGCAGAGGTAATGTCTGGGGGGCCGATTCACAGAACTAATCTGAGACAAAATCCTAAACTTACTACTTTTGGTATTCACAGAAGGCATTTAGTAGTAGTAAAGTTAGGATTTTGTCTTAAGTTTGACTTAAATTTGACTTAAGACGGACTTAAGACAAACTTAAGACAAACTTAGGACAGACTTAAGACAGACTTAAGACAGACTTAAGACAGACTTAAGACAAAATCCTAACTTTACTACTACTAAATGCCTTCTGTGAATACCAAAAGTGGTAAGTTTAGGATTTTGTCTCAGATTACTTCTGTGAATCGGGCCCTGGGGGATTAGAGGAGTACATAGGTAATGTCTGGGTGATTGCATGAGTTAAGGGATAATATCTGGGGGATTATAAGAGTACATAGGAAGTGCCTGGGTGATTTTATAAGTGCATGTGTACTGCCTGGGTGATTGGAGTAGTACTGCAGTAGTACCTGAGTGATTGGAGGAGTGCAACATCCTGAGTAGTAGCAGAATACTGAAACTGCAGCACAAAAGTGTGGTCTATGACATGGTGTACACTTTTGTGCTGCAGCTTTAAAATTCTGTAACTACTCAGGGTGTTGGGCGTACTCAAAACAAAGCATAAAAGCTAAGCACGAGTCTATTATAAATCTCACCATATTCCTGAAACTATAGATGCATATATGTCTACCTTTTGAAATCATATATAACAGAAATAAACAAGTAGACTGAACTTTACATTTCAAAGACACACCTACATTACTGCAGTGTATTTCAAGTGTACCTTTCCCCAGACTCATAGAAAGTAGCCTAATCAGTAATCCCTTCTGCTAACATGTCTTAAAACTCACTTTTGTGCTGCAGCTTCACCATTCTACGATTATTGGGCCTAGTCAAACATAAAGCAGCAGCTTATCACATGTCTCTACCATAACTCTAACCATATTCCTAAAAGCATGCGTGCTTCTATCTATACCTATTACCAAATACATTACACATATTAGAATACATGTGCAAGTAGAAACATAACCACACTCACAAGACCATAAAGGCCTTAAAACTTGACAGACTACACTTAACATTTCAAACACACATAGATTTTTGTGGCAAACTTCAAGTGAACTTTTACACAGACTTTTATAAAGTACCATAATCAATAATTCCTCTCCCAACATATCTTAAACATCACTTTACTACTACTACTGCTTCACTATTCTAGTACTAATTAACCCTGGGCGAAGTTCGCGTAGCCGCGCTACGCGAGGCTACGCGAAGTTGCACAAAAATTCAGCTACGCGAGCATGCGGAGTTGCTTGTTTCTGCATGCTCGCGTGTGCTCGCTTGTGCTCGCGTATGCTCGCGAGATGTTTTTGACGTTTGGCAACGCGGATGACGTGTTCGGGGGAAATATCGCGCGAACTTCACCACACGGTCGCCAATGGGCGCGGCCATCTTGTTTTCCTATTTTTTGCATGGTTCTGGGGCCTGTTTTTCAATCCCTCTCCAATCTTTTCAATCCTTTGTTTTTTACACTGTTTTTCTGAACTTTTTATTTATTATCTATCCCTCTCTGTCCCTAAGTCTATATTTTTGCGTTTATTTCTACTTTTACTGCGTTTTTTTTACTTTTCTACTGTTTTATATTACTTCCTTCTTTACTCTCCTACTTCTTCCCGTAACTTTATTTTTTCCTGCTAAATTTTCTTTTCCGCCCCCCCGCCCACCCCAGAACCATGGCTAAGGGAAAGGGTACCGGCTCCAAGGGCAAGGCGCCTGCCCCAAAGAACCGCCTGCCTTGCGGCAGACTGCACTCGGCAGGGGTGCAGGCCCGGGCCCTTTTCAGCGAGGCGGAGGTGGCCGCCCTTGGTTTTTTTTTGTGCAGCGCCACCGCCCCTTGACCTTGGCAGCAGGCGGCAGGCCTGGCTCCGGGTACACTACCCAGGAGCATCACCGCTGGTGGGCGAGGGAGCGACGGGCAGTGTTTCGCTGCTCTGGGGTCTGGCGCACCCATAACCAGCTGACCCATCGGTGGTCAGACATCTTGGACCGGGAGCAGGACCTGCTGGACCTGCTAGGTGTCGAGGTCGTGGGGCTTGGTGAGTAGTTAATACTAGTAATATTGTGTGTTCTCTAGACTGTGTTCCTGTTATTGCGAATATAATTGCCGAATAGCAAGAATGCTGCTGCTTACATTGCAGGTAAATTAAGTTTAAAAATCTTCTGTGATTGTTATTCTTCTAGACACAGGTGCTCGGCGCTACTAATCTTACTTGTTGTTTGCAACTGTGCGCTCGCTTGGGCTGATTATGTAAGAGTTTACTTTAGAGAACTTAAGTTAGGTAATGCTAGAGAGACTCTAGTCCTTCCTTTGTCCTCCTGTCACTAAGATAGTGGTGGATAGGTAGTTTAGTTACTTAGTATTAGTTGGTCATTTTTAAGCGGTCTGAGTGACGCATCCTCCGTCACGTCACGTGCTGTTGAGTGCTGCTTACTCCAGTCCTTAGTAGAACATTTTGTAGTTAGTTTAGTGAGGGAGTAATAGGCTTAACAGAACATCAGCAGCAACCAACAATTTGGTGTATGCAAAAATGTATGCATGTGTCCTCCATCTATGCATTTTTGAGGACTAAAATAAATGGAAATGCAGACTTAGTGAACAATTGGCCCGTCTGAATAGGTGGACTAGGTCAGGTGGTACTTAGGCGTAGTATTCTGGAATCAGAATGGAACACTGGATTAATGTTCATAAATAATAACTAGACGGTCCGCGAATCCCGCGATACTACCAGTCGATCAGATTAGATAGGTAAATTAATTTATTATTGCAATTGTTAATTCCCAAAATGTTTTTTGAACGTTTTTTAAAATATTTTATTTGTTTCACACTAATCATCAATGTTTGTCTCTTTCTTTATTATATCTTACATGATCAGCACCCAGGGGCAAGAAGACGGGGTCGGAGTTGGCGGGAGCAGCTGGAGAATGCCAGGGCCAGGACCGCTCCTCTACCAAGGGCTCTGCTGCTGGCCCCAGTAAGTCTTCCTGTTGTTAATATTAATAATTATATTTCCCTAACTTTTACTGCACCTTATTTTTTCCGAACTATTATTTCCATTTCCTAATTCTATTTTTTACCAAATCTTCGATCTAGACTATCTGTTTCTAAATTCTTGTTATCCCTGCCTCTAACTGCCTCTGCTATGACTCTCAGTAAAACTACTATTATTAGTCTGTCTGTAGCTAAGCTTGCCCAGTTGGCCACTCTTTATTTAAAAGGTTTTATTAAAACTCAGATTCACCAATAGCTCTAGCCACTGAGTCCAGTCCTTTGGGTTGGCCTCTTCTAGTCTTCTTAATCTTGAGAGGCTTTTCGACAATTCCCACCAACAAAATGCCCAACCAGATATTTTACTATTTTTGATAGGATAGGAGTGACATACTACTACTAGTAGTGTCTACTCTACCCGAATTGTAGTGATGTATGTGGTATATGTATGTATTTTAACTCTTTTTTCAATCTTGCTAGTAAAAAATAGGGGGAGGTGTATATGGCATCCAAAAATCGTGTAATGTTTTTTCTAGGCGTACCGACCTGGACCACCAGTGCCAGGGCCAGCAACGGGGCAGACGACGCCAGCCAGGAGGGAGCAGTGGATGCGGCAGCTGCCACAGGGGTGGGTGAGCCAGCAGCAGTGGCGGGCGGTGGTAAGTTATACTTATATTCCTTACTTATTGACAATACTTACACACTCGCTGCAAGGGTGTTGTGTAAGTTGAGAGAGACTAAGTTGTTGTGAACAACGGTTGAAGAAGACACCCTTTACTAAGCATTAGAGCAATAGCATTAGCGGCGGGAGTAGATGAGTAATTAATGGCCTCTTCTATCTGACTTCAACTCAGCTGTGAAAGTTTTATGGAGAAGACTAAGAGTCAGATCAGATGACCTTAATGGATGGGTTGAACGAAAAGGGAAAGAAGGATGGAAGGAGGAAGGACGGGTGAGATGTAATATATATGACTGGCAGAGAAGGATGCGTGGGATGCATGCATAGGTGGCTGATAGGAATCAGATGCATGGGTGGTTGAAGGATGGGTGGAAGGTGAAAAAAAAGATGCCTGCCTGGGTGGGTGAAACTGTATGGGTGGATAGCAAGAATCCTCCGGGGTGTTTCATGGGTCAAACTCAAAGGCAAGCAAGGAAGGAAGAACGCATGGGTGGTGGTTTAAAAAAAAAATGTTTGTTGTTGGTGAAACAAACTAAGGTTTGTTGAGAGATTAAGAAGAATGATAGACATGTTTACTTTGAATGGATGGATGCCTGTGTGGTATTCATCGTAGATAGCATAGGTGGAGACTGTCACTGGATGAAGAGTCTTTGACGAGAATGTAAAAGAAAAAGAAACCACGCCAGAGTAGCAAAGCCAAGGAGAATAGAAGTTGTATTTTCAGACTACTCCCTTGACTCACAGTAGTTTGCATTAAGCACAGAATATATATTGTGTATGTATGTTGTTATCAAGCGCCTCCCTCCGACTCCGAGGCCCACTCCCTACCTATGTTAATTTATTTTTGACTGTGTCAGCCTGCCATGGGTGGCCTATAGGCTGCATGGTTACACAATCAATCAAAACAAAGTACCTCATGTCGTCCCATATATAAGCAATGATCATTTGGATCAGATATCATCTGCCTTGTTGTAGTATAGCAGTCAGGGCAGGGTGAAAGTGAAATTGAGCAGTTGCCCTTGATGTAACAGAGTATGGCCAGTGCCACCCATAATAGAAAAATAAGATGATTGTGTAGTAGTCAGCTTCCCCACATGCAGACAGTAGTAAATAAAACTAACGTGAGCCTGCGTCACAAGTATCTGTCTTGGGCGTAAGCTGACTGAGCTGGCATGCCGGCTACAACAAGGTTACTTAATTTAGCTAAACAAGAGAGAAGAAGAAGACTGGTGTACTCGAGTGAGTCCATAGTGCTAGTATAATGCCTGAAACTCCCACAAATGTTAGAGGCTGAGGAAGTGGGAGGATAGATACCACAAATGTTATGTACTGTGCTTGCTAGTGCTACTGTGCCACTATGTTTAGAGTTAATTTGTCTTACTGTTTTGCTAAGAGTATATTGGTTACAATATTATTTTTTCTTCTTGATATAGCTACTCCTTCCGAACCAAAATCATCCAAACCGGACAGGAAGGAGTTGTCAGCCATGGCCCGGCGCCGGAAGCTGGAGGTCATCTGTAGAGAATACCGGCGGCTGGTGGTTCTGGCGGAGAAGGGGGAGGAGGCGGCAGCAGCTGCAGCCTCCTCTAATGCCCCTGGCCCCAGCCAGTCCCCTCCAGTGGTACAGTGCCGCGGTCTGGCAGCCGCCCGCCGCACTTCATCAAAAACTGCTGCCCCCCCCTGTGGATGCCATTGTCGATCTTTTAAGCGCTGCATGCTCCTCCAAATGGTGCGCCTAGAGGAGCAGGTAAAGGAACTAAAGCAGAAGGTCCTGGCGGTTAACCGGCGTCTGTGAGCCCGCCGATAGAGAGATCCCATTGGATTGCCCCTTTTTTATTCCTTTTTTTGGTGAGTGGGCATTGGGCGCACGCTGGGGAAATATGGACAATTTTATTTTTGAACGGACATTGGTTGGACTAATCTTTTTGGACATTGGTTGGGGTTAGGGAGAGGGGTGGGTCAGGTGTTGTGGGATTTTTTGCATAGTTTATTTTTGTTAGGGGATTAAATTATATTTATACTTAAACTTTACATATGATGTAAATGTTTTGTGGGGGGGTTACTCTTTTACGTCACACGGTTTCCTTTGCTGCTGCAGGGCCGCAGCCAGTGTTTGATTTAAATAATCTGCCGATTTTTTGTAACACACGAACAGATAGATGCGGTACCCTCACTGAGTGACTTGTCCTACTAGTACTGTCAGTCTCTCCCCCTAGTCTATGCATTCTGCAACTGGAATCAAGGGTGTCAGTGTGTGAATTAATGAATTAATTTCCATTATTAATTATGCCTCCCCCAAACTTCTTCTCTTACCTGTGATTGATGTTTAAACTTAGGCACAGCGATGGCTGCATGGTGATGATGGTTTGGTTTCCCAAGATGCCATGGTTGTGGTGGTAGTAGTAGACACTGGCAGTAGAATTTGCAAAAAAAGAAAATGAGACAGTCAGTTGCCTGAAAGAAACTCTGGAAGGAGTAGTAGAACGAAGTACAGTACAGTACACAAGAATACTGCCAAACAATAAACCATAATAATGCTGATTAGCAATGATAAAGTAAAATAAAACATAATGGTGGCGGGGATAGCCTAGTGCAACAACAAGTTACAAACTGTAGTTGTGTCGAGTCACTCGACACAAGCGTAACCTTTAGTGCTGTAAAAGGAGGATGATGAATCCAATCGATGCCGGCAATTAATTATGATGGATTATGTTCCTTTGGAAAAAAAATTGACTTGCAAATATACTGAGCATGGGTGGGCAAGCAGAAGAAGAAGAAGATCCTCGCCCTTTTTCAAATTGAATTAGTGTTGCTTTCACCACATTCGCCCCAGCAAGTGTGTGATCAATTATTGGTGTAAATTTAATTTAGTCACACCTCAATATAAATCACACAGCCCGGGGGAAGAGGGTTAGGGTCTGATGAATGGTTGGGAAGGGGTATTGAGGGAAAGGTTTGACAAAGACAAAGAGTACACATGGACAACAACAACACACACATACAATCTTGGCAGACGACCATCATATTCATAAATCTGTTACGGGAGAAAAAGGAAATGCATGCATGATGATGACTTGATGGTTAATGATAAGTAGTACTTACTAACTAGACTAGTAGACAGTACAGGGCAGCTGTATATTATTCATTATTATTATGCTATTTGCTTTGACTGTCTGCCCTCATAGAGACCCAAATTACATACATTTTATGTTCTGTTGTAGCGGGCTTCCTTTTAAAGCTAGCAAAGAAAATTAAAAAATAGCTGTAGGGATCAATTATAAGCAAAGAGCAACAATAACAACAACACACAGTCGTAATGATTGAAGAGAAAAATGGGGGAGTTGCATCTGGGCATTCCTCTTGGTCCTCCCTTCCATGGATGCTGCGTCCGTCAATCTTGGGTGCCACTGCCTGCCTGGTGGATGAGGATTGGTAGGTGAGTGTGAGTTGTTTTTCTCTGTTTAGCACAGGGTAAAGGCTGGCTTGTAAGTGTAGATGGAAAAACCAAAGGGATATTGAAAAATCAAGGAGGAAAAAAAAGCTTAAATTATGGAGGAGTGCAAACACTTTCAGAGGCGGCATGGCTAAATCATGTCTACTCTGTTGTCTGTTTCCAGCATTAACCTACAACTGCAACAGGACAGAGTGGGCCCACGGTGCCCACCCAACCTCCACTTAGCTTAGATTTTGAGTGAGCCAGACAGAGCACACATATACAGCAACATAGCTAACTAAATCAATGCACAGCTGTCAGTCATACCACTACTACACTCGTGAGACTCGTGACTCGACTCCACCACTACACAGACATGTAGGTCTGCTGTGGTTGTTCTTGACTTGTTTACCTTTTATGCCACTCATGAAAAACTCCCTGAGTTATTCCATCAATCATCTCCGATCCTACTGACTGACTGCGAAGATACTATGTCACTGTGGTCATCATCATGGTGTTGTCCAACTCAGTCTGCAGTGTACTGAGTGAGTCCAGATTCCATATTCAAAAATGCAATGGATAGCCCTGCAGTAGAAGTACAATTTTGTTATTAAACAACAAGAAGGGAAACATTGACTTGAGTCACTTTTAGTGTGTAGATTAAATACTAGTACACGTTGACTTCACTTCATGCACAACAAACAACAACAACACAAACACCAATCACTCAGAGTCAGCGTCCAATGCATGCCATTTATTATCTGTTCCTTCTCATCTTAAGTTAAGGGGCAGTCTCTCTCGGTTCGGAAAAGAGGATAGCTATAGTCATCATGTTCTACTTCTTTTGGAGGGACTTGACGAGGTAACATTTCTTGTACTATTCTCCATCCAATCATCTGGCTTGAGGGAAATGGATTTAGGGTGAGTCAGGAGGAGGATGGAGCAGAACTCGGAGGAGTGGACTTAAATGCACACAGCTGCAACTCCAATATGGCAATAAAAAGAGAAGACAGTGATGATGGATTTGTTGTGCTTCGAACCAGAAAGACAGAGACACACACAAATAATAAAAGTAAATAAGGAAGAAAGAAAGTAACAAGTTTAAAGGCTAGTTGTCAGGGAAGTATAGCTTGTCCTCAAACTCTGGTGGTTCAACCAGAAGTAGGTAATCATCTAACACACTACTTCCGTCACCTAAGTCGCTGTCCTCATCGTCCTGCTGTGATTCACGTATTTTGTATTTCGGTGGTATAAAGTGCTGATTTATTTTGATCATGGTTAACCTCTCCACGTTTTTGGGCGAGAGACTGGTCCTTTTCACTGTTACAATGGAACCAGCAGCACTGAAAACAAGCTCAGAAGAGACACTTGCGCAGGGCAAGCCAGATAGTTTATCGCCAGCCTGCTGAGCACTGGCCATTGGCCCCTTTTCCCATACCAATACAGCAATGGGTTTCGATCAATGTAGACCTCTTTTGGGTCATCCAGATAGGCCTGGACCATCCACTCAATGTTCAGGGGTGCTCCACTTTGCTGGGCCTCTTTTGCCTTTGCATCAGCACTGGACCTAACAAGCCCTTGCTGTAGATACCAATCCTGTGCCGATTTTACTGGGGCTGATGATCCGGTTCTTGCTGTTGTTGATAGTGTTGGTGACTGCTGTGAGCCAAACGCACTGCCCTCAGGCTCTGAAGTTGAACTTGACGCCGGATGCCCTGCTGCAGTACTTGTTGTGGGTTAGAGTAGCGGGCCTTTAATTACCAGCTGTTCCTTTTCCAATTTACTGGCTTCCTCAGCTATCCAAGTTTTGTACTGGGCAACATCCACTTCTGAAAAAGGAATTAATGTCTTAGTGTTCAGTGCCGATTTGTACCGTGGATCAAGAATTGTGGCACAAATGTAATGTTTTTCTGACACAATGCTAGTTTGCACCCTTGTATTTTCAGCTAAGCGAAATGATAAGCTCTCCACCAACTCATATGCTTCTTTTTTTCCTCCACACCTATGTACGTTTCAGAAACCACCTTCAGCTGTTGCTCTAGCATGTGCAACAATAGGATAGCTTGGCCCATAGTACAGTCCTCCTTGCTGATTTCATGTGTGAAGAGCTCGAAAGGAAGTAGCATCTCTGTCAGGCATTTAACTAGGCCCCATTGGTCCATCTCTACGGTCATGCCTTTCACAGTAGCATCCCCTAGTCTTTGCATGACATATTTATTGATTGGTGTGTACTGATCAAACAGATGATCAAGCATGTAATAGTTTGAGTTCCAATGGGTTGGCACCTCCTGGATGAGTGCTTTGACTGGCATTCTATGCTGACGTTGAATGATCCTCAGCTGCTTCCGGGCTTTAAAAGAATGGCTGAAATGTGTGCATATTCTTCTGCAGGTGTTCAGTAAGTTGCTGACTCGGTCTTCCTTTTTCAGAAAGTCTTGAACAATGATGTTAATGCAGTGCCCAAAACACAGGAGCCTGAAATAGCCATCAGTGCGCATGGCCTTAACTATATTACTGCCATTGTCCGTGGCAACAAAACCAATGTTAAGCCCCCATTCAAAGACCTTGCTGTTAAACTCTTCCAAAATGTTTGCAGCAGTATGAGATTTCTCCATGGCGAACATGGCTACAGTTGCATGTTTACAAGTAGCATAAAAAATCTCAGCAGTGTCAACAACAACACCTGCTGCAGATATCTTGTCTCTAACCCCCACAAAAGAGATCCAGTGTGCAGTGATGCACATGTAATCAGTGGCTTGGCAACTGGTCCACATGTCTGTTGTCAGGTGGATATTGTGAACAGCACTCTGCTGCAAAGCTTGTCCAAGCAATTCCAGCACGTCTTGATGTAGTGCTGGAACAGCAACTCTGGCAAAATAGGACCGGCTAGGAACCTTCCATTTTGAGCAGATGGCTGTCACAAATTCCAGACAACCCACCCCTTCCACAAAAGAAAAAGGGAGAAGGTCCAGCGCTAACATTTTCGCCAGCTTCGCATTGTACAAACGTGCCATTGGGTGGTTGCGTTCGTACTGCCCCTCCGACCTAAGCATGCTGACAATGGTAGGCTGGATTTTTTTCCTTTCTGGTGCCGCTGATGCAGGTGACTTCTTGAACCCAGATGTTGTTAGGCTCAACGACGCCCTTTTTTTCATTGCGGTACTCTGTTGCCTTGGTGTCTCAGCCTGACTCTTACTACGATGCCACTGAGATGTTGCTGAGGATGTGGGTGGTACAACTGCACTGCTGGGGACAGGGCTACTTTGTGTACCAGAGAAAGGGGCATATTATCAAGAAAGGCGTTAAAAATTATCGCCGCTTTAGCGGCAGAAAACTGCCGCTAAAGCAGCGATAATGGGCTTGATAATATGCCCTTGTGAATTCCAATAGAAGTCCATGTTCTGGTGTGAACATGGGCTTCTATTGGAATTCTCCAGGGCAGATTATCAAGCCCATTATCGCCGTTCTTGATAATATGCCCCAAAATGTCTCCCTCTTGTTCACCTTCCACCGCGATCATATCTTCTTCTACATCTTCATCCCCACGAACAGCAATGGGTGCAGTTTTACTTTTTTGTGCGCTAAGGTGCGCCTCTCACTGGATCATGTGGTGTTTTTTCAGATGGGTTGTTTGGCCTCCGGTACCATAGTTTGTACCAAGCTTACTCCGACTAACACCTTGTCGACAAATTGAGCATATAGCAACGTTCGCCTCCTTACTGCTGACCGAAAAGATGTCCCAAACTGGGGAGGTGAACTTTCTTGCGCTGCTGGAGGTGCAACTTGCAATGCCTGATGAACTGGAGGGTGTGCCTGGAATTTGACTCTGTGCAGTTACAGTACCACTTTCTACTGAGGTGATGGTTGTGCTGGATGTAGGTCCCTGCCGGGCCTTTGTAAATGCAAATATGGAAGCTGGAGGGGGTGTTGGTGTTACCTGTGTTGGTGGTATCCGTGCCACATCCCTCACAGCAATTTGGGATGGGGTAATAATAATGTCGGTCTCCATCTCCACTGGGGCGGGAGTGATGTTCATGATGACTGGCTCGTCATCATCCTCCTCTACTACATCTACCTCCATAACTCTAAGTCTTTCTGGAACCTTCCTTTTCCCTAGCCTTGTCTTGTGGCGTGCCTCACCCTCAGACTGAGCTGGTGGCTTCCAAGTGACATCTAGATCATCAAAAGGGGGGCTTGAAGAAGAAGTTGATGGACTAACCCTCCTTTTCCTTGCTGGGGATCTGGAAGACAATCGATCTTCTGAAAGAGTGGCTTGCACTTCTTCTTCCTCTGCAGGAAGCTCGATTTCCTGAACTGCCCCTACTTCGGGAGGAACAACTACTATTGTGGGCGGTGGTTGCGGCTGTTGTTGCGGCTGCTGTTGCGGCTGTTGTTGCGGCTGTTGTTGCGGCTGTTGTTCCGGCTGTTGTTCCGGCTGTTGTTGCCCACTTATCTGCTGAGTTTCCGCCTGCGTTGATTGGGTAATACTTTGCGATAACGATAAGTCAATTTCAACATCACTGCTCGTTGGCGTTTGCGCAAGTAGACTGGCTACCTCTGTGACACTCATGGGCTTTGGCCTAGGTTGGTGGGGTGGGCCCGCTGATGCAGAGGTGCTGCTCCCAGCTTGGTCCCCGGACACCGCTGATGCAGGTGTAATTTTTTGTTTCCCAAAAAACATCTTGGGCGGCACACCAGTCTTGGTAAGTGCCACTTCCTTCTTCTGTTCCTTCTTCTCACTGGCAACTTTCTTGGTACTGGAGGAACTGGTACCTTTTTTTGGGGCCATCTTCTTCTTCCGATGTCAGCAGGATGCAGTTGCACAAGTTGCAGAGATGTCTGTGGTCACACGTCACGTGACGTCGTGCGCAGCAGGACTTCTGTCTGGCAGTACAATGGGTGATGATGACACCTCCTCCTTAGTCTTTTGTGCACCTAAAAGCAGAGGTGGGACTGTTGACGAAGATGGCGGTCGCATGAGCCTGTAGCTCCGCACCGGCCTGTCATTTATCCTCAAGCTTCAGCGGCAGCCAGGACCTTGGTGCCCGCCTGGGGTGGCCTCGGTGATCGGAGGACACCCGGAGGTGGTTCTGGCCCTCCCGCTGCCCAAGGGTGCCGGCGCAGCCGGGATTTGCGGGCGGTGGTCTGACTTGTGTACCTCCAAGATGGCGGCGTAATATTGTGGAGACCGCGGCGGAGATCGAGAAGACCCGAGGCTGCTGGGTTGCACATCGAGGAGGAGATCCTCCGAGCAGTCATGCCGTCTGAGGTGCAGGAGGAGACCCGGAGGCCACCTGGTGTCACAGCATCGACACCAGAGCAGTGATCTCGTAGTGGTGAGGTCCACGCCTGGAGCGCTCCCGGGACTGCAAAACTGGGTGAGAGGCGGTAAGGAGTTGGGGCAGCCCGTCGGGCCCAGATCGGGAGTGTGGGCACTACGTATCATTCCGAGCAGAGAGGGGAGCAGTCCTGGTACTATCTGTTGCGCCCGCTGAGCCGGAGTGAGCGGGGGCCACCTGACACTTAATGTGCGGCCTGGCACCTTGGAGCTAATTCCTGTAGGAGGAGGCTGAACTGCAGGGGGAACAATGATTGCGGCCTAAGACTGGGCCCGAAGAGGTACTGTGGTATGAGAGACGCACCCCGAGTGCAGTGAATGCTTCTGCAGGCTTGATCGGTACTAGGATCGCGACCGGTAGCAGTACAATAACTTTACAATGTACAATGACCTTAGCCTTGCGATGATCAGTAACTAAAATGGCCTGACCCTAAGATGGCAGCTGAAATGTACGGGAAGCGCTTTTCCTTTCCCTACGGAGATGCGCTGCAAAAGATTGGCAACTCATGCAAGTATTAATAGTAAGGCTGTGTCCGCTGCCTATCAAGAACGTTTCTGCACATAATCGTTTCCACCAGCACCGTGATCTTCCTCAGAGCGGGCCTGGCCCTAAGATGGCACCCATGGTCTAATATCGACAAAATCAATCGGAAATATAGCCATCTGAGTTTGCTGCAACATTGAGCTCATTTCAACCCTTCCTTGCTGCACCAAGCCGGGGGACACTCTACCAATTATTACCAGCCGGTTACCAGCCTGTACCGCAATCTGCCAGTACCCTTGACATCTTTCATGGAGCTCAGCTTTTAAGATCTCAGCTCCCCTCTTTGGAAGTAATTAGCCAGGCATATGACAGCCATCCAAACACCTATGTGATTCCACTGCTTGACATCGGGTCATACACAGCTCTGTTTGCTTTGCGGCCGATGCGCATGCGATTAGTCAAACATTCTGTGAGGTGAGCTTCACTCTCGCCAATAGGGTTGAAGGCAAGAACGATGGGTTGTCACACAATCTGCAGACTTTGGATTCTGTCCCTTCGAACTCTCCTCTCACCACTCTTGACCTGGGGCGAGCTGGAGGACGAAGCGGATGGCGCTTCCCAGCAACGCCAAGACCGGTGTTTTTCGATGGAACTACGACGATGCCCCCTGGGCGGATACCATAACTGTCTGATCTTACCGCGGAGCCCGAGCAACCTTGGCCGATGCCGGTGGAGCTGTCCTATGCAGCTATAGAGGAGTTTGGCCCTGGTTCACCCCCTCAGCCGGCACCTACCCAGCCGGACATCTGACATTGTTTTCCTCATCTCCCCGTTGTGTTTCCTTCCCTCTACCTTTAATTCCCCATAAGACTTGTGTCTTGGCTATGCTACGCTCTAATAACTCATTATACCTTCCTTTTATACATATTAGTCACCCCTATGGTAGGCCCAAGGGCAGGGTGCATTGTAGGTAAAAGGAAGGACATGCCCTGATGTGTGTGGAATGCCCTAATAGTGAATTAAAGCTATTTTCGTTTTTCACTATTGCAAGGCTACCTGTTCCCCATAGGCCAGAATGGGCAGTTAGATTATTACATCTTATAATCCTAACTGACTCAGGGAACAAGGTAGAAATTCGAGTTTAGTATGCCTGAACTCAGAATGATAAAATACATCTTTTAGTAAAGTTGGTTTTAACATTCTGTGTTTGAAAATACCACTTTTAGAAAGTGGGTATTTTCTTGCCTAACTATCCAAGCCTGCCTCTGCTAGGTTGTGTATTCCTTGTCTGGAGTTTGAGTGACAGGGGCTGGGGCTGGGGGCTTCCAGGAGACAGGGTGAGTCAGCACAGGACTGAATAGAGAGATCTTCATGCAGATAGGAGGGAGGAGTTGCACCTGGGACCTGAATAGGGCTGTGCCTTCCCTCCACAATGCTGGCTCCACCTCCTGTGGTGTGTCTGATGTCCCTGGCCTGCACTGTCAAAGGAAGAGAAGGAGTCCTGTAAACAAAGTGCTCCAGGACTGACCAGAACTGGTTTGGACTAGGCAAAGGCCTCTCTGCCTTCAGAGAACAAAGAGAAAAGTAGTATAAATATTGGGACCCAGACCCAAGAACTTTAGATCACTTCTGGGAATCAAGACGAACCTTGCTGAGGAGAAGAACCAGGAAGCTGAAGGAGGAGACTACCCCTGTGCTGTGTGTTTGGGGGTTGGCCTGCAGTGGTTGCTTCATTGCCAAAGAAAGGAGAAAAGGACTGAGTGTGCTTTCTATCAACTTGAAGAAGAATCTCCAAGGGCTTGAACTAGAGCTTGCCTCCTGCCTGAAGTCTCAGGGATACAAGACTTCACCAACCAGCTCCCCCCTGAATTCCCTTGCTGGGAATTGAAGTGCCTGCTGTTGTGCTGGGCCTTCTGAGAGACTGCGTGTCGCTGGGAGCTGGAAGCGCAACGCAATGACGAGAAGCGTGTCGCCGCGCAGCTGCTGTCATCGCATCGCCGAGGAAGCAAGACGCCGCTGCCGCTGTCATCATCGCATCGCCGAAGCGCGGCGCATCGCCGGAGAAGCGGGACGCTGCCACAGAGGTCATCGTCGCATCACCGGAGAAGCGCGTCGCAGGGCCTGTCGCGGCTCCAAAGATCATCGAGTCGCCGCACGGCCGTCGGGCGTGCACGCATCACACCAACGTTGTTGCATCGCAGCCAAGACGCCATTTTGTCGCATCGCACCGGACAAGAGTATCGCATCGAGGTGCCATCTTGTCGCATCGCACCGGAGAGCAGTAAGAAACCGACGCATCACCTCCCCACACAGTAAGGAAGCGAGCATCAACTCCCCTGCGCAGCAGTAAGGAACCGACGCATCACCTTCCCTGCGACCCTTTTGTTTTCTTTGCATTACGCATTCAAGGTACATTGAGAGTAAAGTGTCGCATCTACAACTTGAGAGAATTGAGCTATTTTATAACATTTTAAAGTCTATTTTTGAGTACAGTATTGTGGATTTTTGTCGTTTGGTCTTGTGTTAAGTCTATATAAAAATACTTATTTTTATAAATACAACCTGTGTGGTGTCCATCTGTAGTGTTGTCACTGTATTACTGTATGTGTTCACAAATGCTTTAGACACTGCCTCTGAGATAAGCCTGCCTGCTCTTGCCAAGCTACCAAGGGGGTGAGCAGGGGTTATTTTAGGAGTGTGGCCCCTTACCCTGACTAGACGCAAGGGTCCCTATTTGTCACAGGTACCTACCTATGCCAACTAGAGACCCCCAAATCTAACATTGGTGGTCAGCGGTGAGGATTTGGACTTGCATTTGTGATTCATATACAGTGATTGGTGTACACTACTAGTGAGTGCAGACCATAACGCAACCACATACTTTTTGAGAATTTTTCCTTGGAACTTCTTTTCTATTTTTGATTCTTGAGAACTGCCAGTCTTTTTGCTACCATGAGCAAGTCAGCATCCATAGTATCTGTAGACATTGTTTTGGAAGAAGAGAGAATTGATACTTACACTGTGCCTTATCTCAAAGCTTTGTGCAAGAAATTTAAAATCTCTGTGAAAGGCCTCACCAGGAAAGAGGAATACCAGAAGGCGCTGAGGGCCTGGGTAGAATCTAGGAATGCCAGTGAGCATCCTGAGGAGCCAGTAGTGGAGGCAGAGGATTTAAATGAGCAACTTGAGGGGCCAGTGGGCCCAACCGGAGGGAAAGCCCCTACAGGGGCGGGCAGCAGTGTTTCTTCCAAGGGATTGTCCCCAGGAGAGCTGGAGGACAGAGCAAAGGAGAGGATGCATAAGTTGGAGCTAGCTAGGCTCAAAATGGATGGTCAGAAAGACATAGAGAGCAAGAAAATAGAGCTTGGGATGGAATTAGAGATGAAGAAGTTAGCCTTAGAGGAAAAGAGAATGCATTTTGAGCATGAGAGAGGATTAAGGGAATTGGAACTCAAGGCCAAAAGTTTAGAGGTTCCTCCCTCTGGTGGCAGCACACCGCCAATGCATGCAGAAGCAAGAACCTACATTCCCAAAGATGTAGTTAAAGATTTCCACAAGAATGAGGATATTGGTCAATGGTTTAGGGCTTATGAAGCTGCAATGTTGGCCCACCGGGTCCCTGAGAAGGAGTGGGGAGCGGGGTTGTGGGGCCGCTTTGTTAGTGATGGGAGGAACACTTTGTTGAATTTGCCTACAGAGGAGCAGATGTCCTATACCCACATGAAGGGAGCCCTAATGTCCAGATTTGGTTTGACCCCAGAGCTATACAGACAAAGGTTTAGAAATTGCAGAAAACTGGAGTCTGCCACTTGGGTGGAATATGTGTCTTTCTTTTGCAGAGCATTGGATGGTTGGGTGAAGGGTAGCAAAGTGGATAATTTTGAGGTGCTCTATGATTTGCTTGCATGGGAGCACTTGTCAAATAACTGTTTTCCAGAGCTACGCCAGCATCTTATTGATAGCAAGCTGACTAACCTGAGGAAGCTTGCTGAGGAGGCGGCCCGCTGGGTGAGCACCCGGGTCCAGAAGGGTCATGTGGGAGACTTCGCCAAAGGTGGGCAGGGTCCCCAGCAGAAGAGTGGGGGGACAAGGGTAAACAGAGGGAGTTCCAGAAAGGGCCCCAAAGTAATCCCCAAGGGAACCAAGGGAAGGGTTCCCAGCCTCTCCCTGAGAAGAAGGCAGTGGCCCCGACAGATAAGCCTGTTCACAAGGGGCCCAAGACCTGTTTTAAGTGTGGTCTAGTAGGCCACTGTTCTTATGATGCTAGATGTCCCTTGTATGGGAAGACAGCACCCACTGGTGCACCACCCAGGCAGTTGGCTAGTGTAGCCCTGGGGGAGGACATGGGTGCCCAGGGTGGGTGGGGTCCCGCAGAGATGTCCCTTGTCTCTTTAGGAGACTGTGAGGTGGTCCCCAGGACCCAGCTGCCTGATAACACTAAAAAATACAGGCAGTGGTTGACCATCAATGGCAAGAGGGTGGAAGCTCTTGGAGACACCGGAGCCAGTGTGACAGCTGTCAGTTGTCGGTTGGTGTCTGAAGAGCAGGTAGTCCCCAATGCATTTTACCCAGTTGTTGCCGCTGACAACACAGAGAGCCACTGCAAGGTGGCACAGGTTCCCTTTGAGTGGGGGGTCTCAGGGACTCTTCAAGTAGCTGTGAGGCCAGCCATGCCTGTTGAATGTCTGTTAGGTAACGATTTGGAGAGCTCCCTTGGGCTAAGGTGGAGCGGAGAGCTCATTTAGAGATGTTGGGTTTGCCTGAGTGGGCCTGCGTGACCACTCAGTCTATGGCAGCCAGTAAGGGTGTTCAAGAGGACCTGGAGCCTGAGAAAATGGCTCAGGTGCCTGCCTTAAAGAGAAGAGGTAGGGGGCACGGGAAACCGGCCCCTGAGATTCCCACGGCCCAGGAGGAGGCGGTCCCTGAGGGGGATGCCCTGGAGCCTACCGGGGAAGAGATTGCTGTACTGGGAGACCTGCCTGAGCTGACCCATTGGCAGCAGGAAGGAGGTCCCTCCAGGGAAGAGTTCTGTGAGGAGCAGAACAAGTGCCCTTCTCTTGTGGGTTTGCGGCAACAGGCTGCAAACCAGGCAGCAGGTGATCAGTCTGGATCACATTGGATCTACTGGGAGAATGGTCTCCTGTATAGTGAGCCTAAGGTTGCTGAGCCTGGGTCAGCCCGTGTGCTGGTGGTACCCCAGCGCTTCAGAGCCTTCCTACTGAGGCTGGCTCATGATGTGCCTTTAGCAGGACATTTGGGGCAGGACAAGACCTTTGAAAGGCTTATCACCCACTTTTATTGGCCCCAAATGCGCAAGAGTTCAGACACTCATTGCAGGACCTGTCAGACTTGCCAGGCAAGTGGAAAGAGTGGGAGGAAGCGCAAGGCTCCTCTCCAGCCATTCCCTGTGGTCAGCACCCCCTTTGAAAGGGTGGGCATTGACATTGTGGGGCCTCTGGATCCCAAGACAGCCATGGGCAACACGTTCATCCTGGTCTTGGTGGACCATGCCACCCGGTACCCGGAAGCCATCCCTCTTAGGACAGTGACGGCCCCCGTGGTGGGACGTGCACTGATAGGGATTTTCTCCCACATGGGGTTTCCCAGAGAGATGGTGTCAGACTGAGGTACCAACTTAATTTCTAAGTATATGAAGTCCCTGTGGCAGGAGTGTGGTGTAACCTACAAGTTCACCACTCCTTACCACCCCCAAGGTAATGGGCTGGTTGAGAGATTCAACCGGACCCTCAAAGGCATGATTATGGGTCTTGAAGAACCTATGAGGCGTAAGTGGGACGTCCTCTTACCATGCCTGCTGTTTGCATACCGTGAGGTGCCACAGAAATCTCTAGGGTTCAGTCCCTTTGAGCTTCTCTATGGTCACCCAGTGAGAGGACCTTTGAGTTTGGTCAAGGAAGGCTGGGAGCAGTCTCCCAGGAAACCTCCCCAGGATGTATATAGCTACATGCTGGCCTGCAGGAACCAAACTAGGCGATTCAGAAAACTCGCTGAGGCGAATCTGGAAGCCAGCCAGGAGGAGATGAAGCGGTGGTACGACCAGAATGCCACTCTGGTTGAGCTTCAGCCTGGTCAGAAAGTGTGGGTCATGGCCCCAGTGGAGCCCTGTGCGCTCCAGGATAAGTGGACCGGACCATTTGAGGTGGTGGAGCGCAAGAGTCCGGTTACCTACTTGGTGGACTTGCGGTCTCCCAGGAACCCCTGCGGGTCCTGCATGTCAACCGCCTGAAGGCCCACTTAGAGAGGTCCGAAGTGGGCATGCTCCTAGCAACAGATGCTGGAATGGAGGAGGAGACTGAGCCTCTTCCTGACCTCCTGTCTGCAACAGAGCAAGATGGGTCAGTGGATGGAGTGAACCTCTCTTCCACCCTGACCCCTGAGCAGCAGAATGACTGTCACCAGTTGCTGGGACAGTTTTCTGACCTGTTCTCCCTGATTCCCAGTGTCACTGATTGGTGCGTCCATGATGTAGACACTGGGGACAGTCCTCCTGTCAAGCACAAAACTTACAGGGTGACTGTCAGGGTGAGAGCTTGCATCAAGGAGGAGGTCTCCAAGATGCTTGCGTTGGGGGTGATTGAGTACTCTAACAGTCCTTGGGCCAGCCCAGTGGTCTTGGTCCCAAAGGCTGCCGCACCGGGTGTCTCACCAGAGCTGAGGTTCTGTGTGGACTACCGAGGGCTCAATTCAGTCACCAGGACTGACGCACACCCCATCCCCAGAGCTGATTAGCTCATTGATCGGTTAGGGGCTGCCCGGTACCTCAGCACGTTTGACTTAACGTCTGGGTACTGGCAGATCACTTTGACTGATGGGGCAAGAGAGAGGTCAGCATTCTCCACACCAGATGGGCACTACCAATTACGGGTTATGCCCTTTGGGATGAAGAATGCCCCTGCCACCTTTCAGAGGTTGGTCAACCAGGTGTTGGCTGGACTGGAAGAGTTCAGTGCCGCCTACCTGGATGACATTGCAGTGTTCAGCGCCAGTTGGGAAGAACATCTGCGCCACCTCTGGGAAGTGTTGATGGCGCTGCGGAGAGCAGGCTTCACGATCAAGGCGAGTAAGTGCCAGATCGGGCAGGGTTCCGTGGTGTACTTGGGACACCAGGTTGGGAGCGGCCAGGTGGCGCCCCTACAGCCCAAGATTGAGACCATCCTGACTTGGGAACCCCCCAAGACCCAGACAGAGGTGAGAGCTTTTTTAGGACTCACCGGGTATTACAGGAGGTTTGTCAAGGGGTATGGCAGCATTGTTGCATCCTTGACAGAGCTGACTTCCAGGAAGCAGCCCAAGAGAGTGATTTGGACTGACACCTGTCAGAGAGCTTTTGATGCCCTGAAGACTGCCATGTGCACGGCGCCCGTGCTCCTGGCACCCAACTTCTCAAAAGAGTTTATTGTGCAAACAGACGCTTCAGAGCATGGCTATTCTATCACAGATTAATGAGGAGGGCCTAGACCAACGTGGAACCTTCATCAGTAGGAGGTTACTTCCACGGGAACAGAGGTGGAGTGCAATTGAGCGTGAGGCATTTGCTGTGGTCTGGGCACTGAAGAAGTTGAGACCATACTTGTTTGGGACTCACTTCCGGGTTCAGACAGACCACAGGCCCCTCAGATGGCTGATGCAGATGAGGGGTGAGAATCCAAAGCTGTTGAGGTGGTCCATATCCCTACAGGGGATGGACTTCACGGTGGAACACCGCCCTGGTACAGAACACACCAATGCTGATGGTCTGTCCAGATTTTTCCGCCTTAGTGATGAGAACTCCCCGGAGGTAGGGTAGTTCTCCCCACATTTCAGCTGGAGGGGACACGTGTTAGACCTGGCACCATTGGCGTGGGTCTCCCTTCCATTTTTTGCTGTTGCCTCTTATGTGTTGCTGGTTTTAGATGCTTTTGGGCACTGTGCCACTGCTGTTCAGTGCCACAGTGCAAGTGCTCCCTATGGTAAATTGATGTATGGATTAGTGACTCCATGATTGGCTGGTTTGGTTTACTTGTCAGACCCTAGTACAGTGCACTGCATGTGCCCAGGGCTTGTAAATCAAATGCTGCTGGTGGGCTCGCAGCACTGGTTGTGCCACCCACTGGAGCAACTTGTAAAGTGTGTCTCAGGTCTGCCATTGCAGAGCCTGTGTGCAGTCTGGTACTGCCATGTTGACTGGGCAAGTGCACCCACTTGCCAGTCCCTAAACCTTCCCTTTTATACATATTAGTCACCCCTATGGTAGGCCCAAGGGCAGGGTGCATTGTAGGTAAAAGGTAGGACATGCAAAACACACAAGATGATGGACGGAATGCTGCACATTGGCAAACATTCACCCCCAGTCACAGATCTGGGTTTAATCCATCGTTATTTTGCTTCACCACGCCACCCCAGTTCAGACATAGCCATATGCAAATCAGTCTTGACCCTGTGCCTCATGGGAACAGTCCAGACCGAACTGCCAAGCCATGTCTTCCCTGGACCGGAATCAAGCATCCTAGGACCGGTTTCAGGCTTTCAGCCTTCATCAGCCAGGATAGCTTGACTCCAGTGGTGTAGTGAGCACGGGACCCACGTCTGGGCATACCCTTCCCACTTAGGGCGAAATGCAAAACACACAAGATGATGGACGGAATGCTGCACATTGGCAAACATTCACCCCCAGTCACAGATCTGGGTTTAATCCATCGTTATTTTGCTTCACCACGCCACCCCAGTTCAGACATAGCCATATGCAAATCAGTCTTCACCCTGTGCCTCATGGGAACAGTCCAGACCGAACTGCCAAGCCATGTCTTCCCTGGACCGGAATCAAGCATCCTAGGACCGGTTTCAGGCTATCAGCCTTCATCAGCCAGGATAGCTTGACTCCAGTGGCGTAGTGAGCACGGGACCCACGTCTGGGCATACCCTTCCCACTTAGGGCGAAATGCAAAACACACAAGATGATGGACGGAATGCTGCACATTGGCAAACATTCACCCCCAGTCACAGATCTGGGTTTAATCCATCGTTATTTTGCTTCACCACGCCACCCCAGTTCAGACATAGCCATATGCAAATCAGTCTTGACCCTGTGCCTCATGGGAACAGTCCAGACCGAACTGCCAAGCCATGTCTTCCCTGGACCGGAATCAAGCATCCTAGGACCGGTTTCAGGCTATCAGCCTTCATCAGCCAGGATAGCTTGACTCCAGTGGTGTAGTGAGCACGGGACCCACGTCTGGGCATACCCTTCCCACTTAGGGCGAAATGCAAAACACACAAGATGATGTACGGAATGCTGCACATTGGACATGCCCTGATGTGTGTGGCATGTTCTAATAGTGAATTACAGCCATTTTCGTTTTTCACTATTGCAAGGCTACCTGTTCCCCATAGGCCAGAATGGGCAGTTAGATTATTACATCTTATAATCCTAACTGACTCAGGGAACCAGGTAGAAATTCGAGTTTAGTATGCCTGAACTCAGAATGATAAAATACATATTTTAGTAAAGTTGGTTTTAACATTCTGTGTTTGAAAATACCACTTTTAGAAAGTGGGTATTTTCTTGCCTAACTATCCAAGCCTGCCTCTGCTAGGTTGTGTATTCCTTGTCTGGAGTTTGAGTGACAGGGGTTGGGGGCTTCCAGGAGGCAGGGTGAGTCAGCACAGGGCTGAATAGAGAGATCTGCATGCAGATAGGAGGAAGGAGTTGCACCTGGGACCTGAATAGGGCTGTGCCTTCCCTCCACAATGCTGGCTCCACCTCCTGTGGTGTGTCTGATGTCCCTGGCCTGCACTGTCAAAGGAAGAGAAGGAGTCCTGTAAACAAAGTGCTCCAGGACTGACCAGAACTGGTTTGGACTAGGCAAAGGCCTCTCTGCCTTCAGAGAACAAAGAGAAAAGTAGTATACATATTGGGACCCAGACCCAAGAACTTTAGATCACTTCTGGGAATCAAGACGAACCTTTGCTGAGGAGAAGAACCAGGAAGCTGAAGGAGGAGACTACCCCTGTGCTGTGTGTTTGGGGGTTGGCCTGCAGTGGTTGCTTCATTGCCAAAGAAAGGAGAAAAGGACTGAGGTGTGCTTTCTATCAACTTGAAGAAGAATCTCCAAGGGCTTGAACTAGAGCTTGCCTCCTGCCTGAAGTCTCAGGGATACAAGACTTCACCAACCAGCTCCCCTGAATTCCCTTGCTGGGAATTGAAGTGCCTGCTGTTGTGCTGGGCCTTCTGAGAGACTGCGTGTCGCTGGGAGCTGGAAGCGCGACGCAACGACGAGAAGCGTGTCGCCGCCGCAGCCGCTGTCATCGCATCGCCGAGGAAGCGAGACGCCGCTGTCATCATCGCATCGTCGAAGCGCAGCGCATCACCGGAGAAGCGGGACGCTGCCACAGAGGTCATCGTCGCATCACCGGAGAAGCGCGTCGCAGGGCCTGTCGCGGCTCCAAAGATCATCGAGTCGCCGCACGGCCGTCGGGCGTGCACGCATCACACCAACGTTGTTGCATCGCAGCCAAGACGCCATTTTGTCGCATCGCACCGGAGAAGAGTATCGCATCGAGGTGCCATCTTGTCGCATCGCACCGGAGAGCAGTAAGAAACTGACGCATCACCTCCCCACACAGTAAGGAAGCGAGCATCAACTCCCCTGCGCAGCAGTAAGGAACCGACGCATCCACTCCCCTGAGTGTAAGGAACCGACGCATCTCCTTCCCTGCGACCCTTTTGTTTTCTTTGCGTTACGCATTCAAGGTACATTGAGAGTAAAGTGTTGCATCTACAACTTGAGAGAACTGAGCTATTTTATAACATTTTAAAGTCTATTTTTGAGTACAGTATTGTGGATTTTTGTCATTTGGTCTTGTGTTAAGTCTATATAAAAATACTTAATTTTATAAATACAACCTGTGTGGTGTCCATCTGTACTGTTGTCACTGTATTACTGTATGTGTTCACAAATGCTTTACACACTGCCTCTGAGATACGCCTGCCTGCTCGTGCCAAGCTACCAAGGGGGTGAGCAGGGGTTATTTTAGGAGTGTAGCCCCTTACCCTGACTAGACGCAAGGGTCCCTATTTGTCACAGGTGCCAACTAGAGACCCCCAAATCTAACACTAATGAAGGACACCTTTGCACAATTGATGTTCCTTTACCTCAAACTGTCTTTGTATACTCTAATATATGCCAAAGACAGAAATGGAAGTGGTCAAATCAATTCTGTCCACAGATTGAGAAAGCTAGAAAAAATGTCAATAAAGCTGTTTCTGCTTACCTCAGAGACCATATGATGGGCTCCATCTATAATAACAATCTACGTTTTGATATGGATGACATCTACAGAAGTGATGGAGTACACTTCACAGATCAAGGAAACAGAGTCTTTCTCAACAACCTAAAGCTGTGCATCCGCACTTACATGTAGCAACAACAAACTCATAATGAAAACAAGGGGTCTTTTTAGAGCCCCCTAAAACATAATAGTGAATATAAATTTTTTTTACACATACATATTTTTTTTAATTTTTTGTGGATTCGCGCACTCGACGCAAATCTGCAAAAGCATGAATTCAATGTACTACAACACAATACACTTTTCAAGTTTAACTATTCATTTTTAATTTTCAATATTTTTAACAACTCTATCAATTGTAATCTTGTCATTAACTTCAATCACAGTAACTATTTAAAACAACTTCACAAATACAACACTACCTTCTAAATTATATACTACTTAATTATTTAGTTCTTTGACAGAAATCCAAGATTTGGAGGGAAATACTATCAAAATTAACCATAGAATCACCTGTACAACCCAATTTGTGGTGTACGTGATCCAGTGTGCATGCGGAATGAAGTACATAGGGTCGACTGTCTGTATGCTGAAGAAGCGGATCCTGGAACATATCCGTGCTATCAAAAATAAGTATTTGAACTATGCTACAGCAAGACATATGGCGAATTGTCACAACAATGATTGGAGAGACATGGAATTCTTTGGTCTGGACACTATCCCACAAAGTGAAAGAGCAGGGGATAGAAAGAAGAAACTGAGACAGCTGGAGTCCAGATATATTATTAAGTTGCGAACAAAGACCCCGAGAGGTCGTAACAATGACGAAGAACTTCATGTGCACCTATAATGCATTAGACATCATGAACTATGTAGGTCTACTGTGAAATTGTGAGCATGTTATTTGTCTTGAATTGGAGAGATATTCTAGAAATTATTGTGCGCTCTGTGTATCTAACCGGTATGTAATTTAAATGTCATTTCTTTCTTCTAGTACGCCATCCCTAATATATGAAGTATGATTTAGTTCCTTTTTATATGCAAGGTCTATTGATCTAGTACATCTGTCTGTAAGTACTTACTTTAGGACACGGTTGCTGTGGTTTAAGGACCCTAGATTTTGAATAGGATTACGGATACACTGGGTATAATTGAGATTGTTTAACATACTGCTCAACATACTTGTAACTGCTGGTCATTTAGACACCCCCACATAGGCAATGTAGTGTACTAGACAAATACGGAACCTACAGACAGTTCTGAATATGCAAGTACTGTATCATTATAATTTTTGGGGATGGCGACCTGTTGGGTTTTTCTTGTTACTAATGTCACTGGACAACAGAAAGTATGGAAAATGCAAACAGAAAGTATGTGAAATGACTTTGAAAATTATATCACCAACGTAACTTGTGCAAGAAAACCTCGTTACATAATGCAAAAAATAATGTCTGTTCTCTATGAGGATGAACATAGTAATATTATAACTACATTTCCCAGAAGGCCTCATCACGGGCCAAGCTGGGATTAGTATAAAATGGGTATTGTGGGTAATGTCCTATAACCGTGAGCAAGGCCGTTGTGGCTGAAACGCGTCAGTGTGACTTACAGATGGGGTCTAATGGTTTAAAATAAATATAAGATCTGTGAATCCTGAGTGCGGCGTATCCTGATTTCAAAATTAATTCAGGCCACGGATTCGGCCTCACGCACGCACCCGATGTTGAGCGCTCTGGCTGTGGATCCAATTGTGAAAATAAAATATATATATATTTATAAGCCAGATGGACCACGAATTAATCGATTATTAGAGCGGCCCTCCCAGTTGAATGCACAGTTTTTTCTATTTTTAACCTTTTTTCACATCATGGTTATGCACATGCACTTTGATAGTCATTGCACTTAGCACATAGCACTTTTTGCAGTTGAAATATTTACATGAAGAGTGTTTACAGGTGGGGAGAACTTATTTGGTGTTTTGCACAATGTGTATTATACAGAGATTTTGATGCGAGTTTTCAATAGAACAATTATTGTGGAGAAATGTACTTAGACATTAAACAGTGCATTGAAAACTGAGCTGTTGGTTCGCCTAAATAGGCGCAACCTAGTAAAACATCAAAGAACAGTTTTAAAATTGGTTTTAAATTGGTTTTATGTATTTATACACAGATGTTGAAATACAAATATGTAGTCATGTTAAATATAATGATAGTATTTGAAAGTGATTTGACTATAATCAAGTTCTAAACCGATTACGAGATGAGCAAACATGTAGTCTTTTGTTCATTTGTTTGACTGTCGAATTTATGCACTTGTCACTTTAAGAAAAATGGTAGAAAAGAGGTAGTGAAGCTGTGGAGCACGTCATGTGATCAAGGCCCTTCAGGACTGAAACGCGTAATGGCTAACTGCTGCTAAGGGAAAAATAAAAAGAATTTTCAGCACTTAATTGGTGTCCGTGCTCCAGTCTTTGCAACTAATCTGCAGAAGTGAGGTGGAGAAACGCAGGATATATATATATATATATATATATGTGTGTTATATATTTTAAGAAGGGAGGTTTAGTCCTGGCTTATTTTGCCAGGTTGAATTGCCAATTAAAATTGAACTGAAGGCTACAATGGCAGGCCTGAGACATGTGTAAAAAGGCCACCTAAGTGGGTGACACAATGAGTTCTGCAGGCCCAATAGTAGCATTTAATTTAGAGGCCGTGGGTACATGTAGTACCACTGTACTAGGGACTTATAAGTCAATTAAATGTGCCAACTAGGTGCAAGCCAATTTTACCAAGTTTAAAGGAAAGATCACAAGCACTTTGGCCCTGGTTACCAATGGTAAAGTGCACATAGTCCTAATACTAGCAAAAACGAATTTCAGAAAACAGGTATAAATGTTGAAAACCAGCCAATGCGTTTTGTTCTGTACACTCCTGGAACTTCATCAGGGCTTCAAATTGTATATAGCAATGTATTTCTGGGATTTAATAACTTAGTAACGCGTCCATAGTGATTTGGATGAAAAGTCCTCCACTTAAGATGTTCCGGGTATTTTATGGACTGCCGCAAATTCCAACGAGCATCATCAAGCCCCATAATTGATACCATAGTAAGTATCCATATTGAATAGCCAGAACATCTTATGTGGAGGACTTTTCATCCAAATCACTAAGGATGTGTTACTAAGGGCCATATGTAGGTAATTTCTATTTACCGATTCCTAAATACCGAATTTTACCGATTCGGTATTTAAGAATCGGTAAATAGAATGTAGGTAAACATTCGGTAAATTTTACCGATTCGGCAATATTCGTTATTACCGATTCGGTATTTACCGAATCGGTAATAAGGAATACCTTCCCATTCATTCCTATGGGCCTGGAGGCCCATAGGAATGAATGGGAAGCCATTCACTATTACCGATTCGGTAAATACCGAATCGGTAATAGGGGAGCATATTCAAGGGTGGCAGGGTGTCAAATTGACACCCTGTTGCACCCCTGAATCGTGCATGTGTGCACATGTGGCGCACATACATGCCCTAAGGGCATGTATGTCTGCCACATGGCACTTTTAAAAAGCACAAAATTGCTTTTTAAAAGGTATTTGGTATTTACCACCAACTTGTAGTTGGTGGTAAATAACGAATCCTTAAACCAAAAATGCACTCATTTGAGTGCTCCCTACATAGGATTTAAGGAATCGGTAATTTACCGATTCCTTAAAATAACGAATCGGTAAATTACCGACTCCTTAAATCCGGCCTCCTACATCGCAAAGGGCTAAATACCGGTCGGTAACGGGAAATTTACCGATTTTCGGCCGTTACCGACCGGTATTAGCCCACCTACATATGTCCCTAAGTTATTAAATCCCAGAAATACATCACTATATACAATTTGGAACCCTGATGAAGTTCCAGGAGTGTATGGAACGAAACGCGTTGGCTGGATTTTAACGTTTATACTGAGGAATAATAATAAAGAAGATAATTTGAAATCTATACTGGATTTGGACTCTTTCCTGGTGCACCTTCTCATAGTTTACACGTGTAATGTGAGCTGTGGCTGTGCTTTCAACCTGTCCTACAGAATGCTATACAGAGGGAACAGGTTTCAATAAGTGTAACCTTTGCTCACCTTTGGATGCTTTAGGAAGAGTAGCAAGGAAAGCCTCATAGAGAATGTGCAGGTGCTGTGCTAGCAGCTAAGCAAACAGCAATTACAGCCAAAGAAATAAATTACTTTGGCTCTACACCACAGTTAGTAAAATGAGAATATTTTAATTTGAACAATAAATTGAGAAAATCTAGGGCCGACCGGCGGATTTTGTGGAGAGGAGGTTGCGCACCTGGATCCCCGAGGGCTCCCTCTCAGCCTGGTTCGCGATTGAACGAGCACACCGCTCCCTTGCTCCTAAACCACCCCCGGGGGCACCTCCCAGACCAATTATAATGCGCATCCTCAATTTTAAGGACTGCGACTCCGTTCTGGCCGAGGCCCGCAAGCACCAACGCCTCAAATACGAAAACCACAGCATCATGATCTTCCCCGATTACACCCGCGAGGTACAGGGTCAGCGCCGCTCATTTGGGGAGGTCAAGCAGAAGCTATGAGCTCTTAACGTCCAGTACAGGCAGCTCTTTCCTGCGCGCTTGCGCGTGTTGTATTCCGGCAAAGCCCTATTCTTCGACACCCCTGAGGAGGCTTGGACTTGGGTCACGGAGGAGCGTCCCCTACGAGCCAGTGGGCACAATACATCACCGGGGGAATGCTGCGGGGGGGTCTGCCCTGCAGGGGACCCCCGGCCTCAGCGCAACCGCTCATGTAAACGTCGTGGTCAGAGACGGGCCCGCTCAGACTCACTGCTGGGCCCCTCACGGCAGCGGATGCCGCTCCCTGGAGATCATCTGGTCATGCGGAGATCTGGCTCCTCCGGCCGTTTGGATTCGGATGGGGCATCCCCCCGTCCATCACTGCTGGACCTGCCCGAGACGGACCTCTCACGTAGCCTAACTCTCCTTCCGGGCCCTGCGTGAGCTCATCTATGCTTGCTGGGCTTGGTCATGCGGCCGGACAGGGCGCATCAACTCATCGTTACTTCAATTCCTGACGGACTTGCCGATGCACATCCTGATCAGAGGAGGGGTCCTCCCAACGCTTCCCCCATTCCCAAGCGTTTTAGTTTGGTCTTTTGGTGTTATCTTACTGTTAGGGCGACAGATGCTTCCTTTCCTGAACTATAGGGTGGGGGTGGGGGTTGGGTCGGGGTGGGGGGACCGTTTGTCTTCTTTGTTTGTCTTAGTTGTTTTCCTTCGTTATGGCACCAACATTTGCACGATGACCTGCTCTGCTCCTGGTGGGGCAACGTGACTTCCCTCGGGGAGCCCAGCCCTGCACCCGGGCGACCCAGCGCGAGGCTCCGCCTCCTCATGCGTCTCTATCTGTCTTATGCACCCTCCTACCTCTATGCTTGAAATGCCTCAGCTGCGGGCCCCCCTGCGCGTAATGTCTTGGAATGTTAATGGCCTCTTGGACCGTCTCAAGCGCACGGCGGTGTTGCGTTATGCGCAGCGCCACAGGGTAGAGGTCCTGCTCCTGCAAGAGACACATTTGCTGGGCACCCAATGTCCCTTCTTGGCAAGGTACGGATACAACAGGGTTTGGCACTCGGGCTTCACACGTGGCTCCCGCGGGGTGGCGATCTTGGTGAAACGGTCCCTCCCCCTTGTGACCACGCGGGTCACCCATGACGCCCAGGGTACCTTTGTGGCCCTGAGTGGGACAATTAATGGGGACCCCCTTAACCTCATATCCTTTTATTCCCCTCCCGCGATGTTGACCACGACTCTAGCCAAATCAGTCGACCTCCTAGCATCCCTGCCCTGGGGTTCCACTTTTATTGGGGGTGACTTCAACGCGGTTTCCTCCCCTGAGTTAGACACGACAGGCCCTCCGTCCCGAGTTCGACAGGCGCAGGCGAGGCAGCTGACAAATTGGTCGGAATCGTTGGGTCTCTGCGATGCGTGGCGGGTGTGGCATCCTTACTCCAAGCAATTCACACAAACATCTGCGGCGCACCACACACAGGCACGTATTAACACAATCTTTGTTCCCTCGACTGACTGTCTTCCTATTCAGGACGTCTCCATCCTCCCTCGGGGTATCTCCGACCACTCGCCAGTGATTCTCACCACAGGCCCCCCCCTGCCTCAATGCGTCAGACGTGGAGGCTAAATGCGTGGTTCCTTCAGGATAAGAAATTCCGGAAAGTGGTGGGACAGGAACTTCAGCAATATTTTTTGACCAATGAGGGGTCAGTCCCCTCGCCGGGCACCCTGTGGGAAGCTGGTAAGGCCACAATTCGGGGGTTTGCCAAGGGCCAGCTTAAACTTCAGCGGCAGGAACAGATGGAGCAAATTACCTCACGCGAGGCGCAGGCACTACGCCTTGAACGGTCCTCCGTGCAGAACCCGCAAGTCTCTGAAACAAGACTTCTTGCTCACATTCGTGCGGAGATTAGGCGGCTCTCGTTGGACGCAGCAAAGCTCCTTTGGCGCTCATCCGTCGCCAGGGTGTACGGATGGGGTGACAAAAATGGCTCCCTTCTCCACAGGCTGGCCACCTACCCCAGAGCAAATCGCATAATCCCTGAAATTGTATCCCAGGATGGGGCGATCTGCCGCGCCCCGGCGGAGATGGCTCGGGCCTTTGCCTTGTACTACCGCCACTTATATGCGGCCAGACCTCCCACTCTTTCTCTCTCTGACCTGTTGAGGTCTGGGAGCAGGTGCCTCCCGTGCTTAGATCCTATAGTTCAGAAAGACCTGGACCGCCCCATCACCCAAGAAGAAATTAGGGAGGCGATCGCCCTCACCTCCTCCGGCAAGACGCCGGGCCCGGACGGCCTCCCCCAAGAATACTATGCACTGTATCGGGATACCCTCATTCCCCACCTTGCGAACCTGTTTCAAGAGGCGGCTGAGAAGGGCTCCTTCCCACCGGAGACAGACATGGCCACCATAGTGGTCCTTCCTAAGTCTCAACCACCATCAGCACGGTGTGAAGACTACCGTCCCATTTCTCTTATTAATATAGACCTCAAGCTGTTTGCCACGGTCCTCGCCCTACGGCTCAAGCCTCATTTATCTACGCTGGTCCACCCTGATCAATGCGGGTTCATGCCCTCACGGGGCACCCAGCACTGTTTACGGAGGCTGCACCTGGCCCTGGCTCACCACCACTTACTCACCCCCTACCTCGCGCTTCTCATAGTAGACTTTGAAAAAGCCTTCGATTCGGTGGACTGGGGCTTTCTGGGGGACGTTCTCGAATTAATGGGTCTCGGCCCCCGTTTCCGCGGTCTGATCCGGGTTCTATATGCTCGCCCTAGGGCACGTGTCCTGGTAAATGGGACTCTGTCTGATCCCTTCCCCGTGAGCCGGGGAACGAGGCAGGGGTGCCCTCTTTCCCCTCTGCTCTTTGCTCTAGTAATGGAGCCTCTGGCGGCCTTGATACGGTCGAGCGAGCACGTGCAGGGTTGGAACTGGCCCACCGCCGAGACTGACAAAATTGCCCTTTATGCGGACGATGTCCTCATCTACTTGGCAGACCCCGCTCGGTCGGGCCCTCCCTGCCTCCATATTCTGCGCTCCTTCGAGCGAGCTTCGGGTCTCCGGCTGAATCCGGCCAAATCGGTCCTGGTCCTCCTGCATGTGTCCAGGGAATGTTTTGACTGGCAGTCCAAAATCCCACTTCGCCGCCAATCGTTTAAATACCTGGGGATATGGGTAACTCTCCTCCCTGAACTCGGCTGGGCCCTTAATGTCACTCCTTTGATGAAGAAGGCCAAGGCTGACCTTCTAAAGTGGCACTCACTGCCCCTGAACCCCATGGGGAGAGTCGCTCTCTTTAAGATGATGGTTCTCCCCCGGTTCCTCTATGTTCTTCAGAACACCCCCCTCTCTTTCCCAAGATCCTGGTTTCATGAGCTGGACAGCATGGCCAATAAGTTCCTATGGGGGAAGGGAAGGGCCCGCTTAGCATTGGCTACCTGTCGGATTCCTTCATTTGATGGGGGCCTGGGGATGACCCATTTATACCTGTACTATCTGGCTACGCGCCTGTTATCCTTGCACGACTGGTTCAATGGGGGCTGGTCTGATCCGGCGTACAGACTGGAATTAAGTGAGCTGGGTCTGCCCAGGGTTCAATCTCTGCTGTACGGAGAACCTATCCCTTCCCGACTACCGGAGGTGACACGCTCCGTGCTGCTGGCTTGGCGGGCCGCGCTGCGACACACTAAATGGACATGTACACTGACTCAATGCACACCCCTGTGGCAGGGGACTTGGCTCAAGGAGGTGAATGGGTTGCGGGGCTTTCGGTCCTGGGACCTTATAGGTATCTCGCAGCTAGGAGATGTGTGGGCAGGGGACCACATGTGCTCCTTTTCAGACCTCCAGACTAAATACTCCCTGCATAGAACACAGCTTTATAGATACCTACAACTACGACATGCTCTCCATGCGCACCTGATGACAGGCACGCGGCTTCCAGATCATAGCCCACCCGAGGCTCAGATCATGTTGGGAGACCTGGGGAAAGGTGGCATTTCACGCATATATCGCTCATTGATTAATAATACCCCAACCTCATTGGATAAGTTGCGGGCCCGATGGGAGGGATGGGTGGGTTCCCTGGAAGAAGAGGACTGGCGGGACGCCCTTATGGCTCCCAGAATGGTCACCGCCTCAGCCAGGCTGCGCATGGTTCAACTGTATTATCTTCACACTGCTTATCTCACCCCTGTATGGCTTCATCGGGCGGGTCTCAGCCCGACCCCCACTTGCTCGAGGTGCAGCCACGAACCGGCTGATTTTTTCCATATGGTATGGGCTTGCCCGCGCTTGGCGCGTTTCTGGGGGGACATCGAGGAGGAACTGACTGAGGTGCTGGGGTGGGAGGTCCCGCATGACCCTAAACACACGATTCTGGGTATTACAGATGGGCTGGACGGATCTAGAAACGAGAAGCTGTTCCTCACTACTGCTATGGTGGGGGCCAAGAGGGAGATTGCAGCTGCATGGAAATCCCCTGATCCTCCTAGTGTTGCGAGCTGGAGGTCCGGGGTTGACTGGTGTGCCACGCAGGAAAAGGCCATGTATGGGGCCCGGGGATGTCATAAGAAATTCCGAAGGGTCTGGGGGAAGTGGTTGGGGGGTATGATTCAATCTTAACGGTGTTGCTCAAATGTACTTCACTTTGTTTTCAACTATCGATGTAAATGGGTCAGTCAGAGTCTTCTCCATGTTAATGGAATTTTACGATGTCGTATTTGCTGGTGTCTTCTTTCAACCAATAAAAATTTGTTTATCAAAAAAAATTGAGAAAATCTGTTAATGAGAAAACCAATTATTAATATACAAATTTCATAAGAAATAATGGGTCAGATGTTGTCTCTGTCACACTAGCAACACTCATAATGAGTCTAAATACCAAACATGTCTGTTGCATTGCAGTGGAACACAAAGGACCTCCACTATGAATTTTCAACCTAAGGTCGTTCACAGAGATTGGGAGGGTTGTTGTCCACATACTTTATCATAACTCCACATAAAAGTGTTTATGTCAGAATCTAATCATAAAAAAATATGGGGTATAGAGATGAATGGTACAAATGGATATGCAAACGTAAGAAGTATGATCAAGTTACATGGACCAACTACAGAAATAAGATGATCCAATTGTTTCATTATTGTAATACACAATTTTATAAAGGGCCATAATTAGAGCTAACCATTTTCTCAATGTGCTGGTGCATCTTAACCCCGAAGTTCACAGTTTGCTGTTACCAAACAAGAGTATCACCTCTGTTCCCTGGAATACCATTTATCCACACTGTGGCTTATTATATCAGTGGCCTGAATCAGCACCAAAGACTGCAGCTTCTGCATAGATCTGTGGGTGGGACTTTTGAGTGCATGTAGTCTGTTTATGACTCTATCATTCCCATAGGTAGTACATTTAACCACTAATTGATCAAAAAGCTTTAATATGAAATCTTTGCAAAGAATGCCATCAGATGTAGCACAAGCAAAAGAAGAACAAGAGTGCACCCCTGTAGCTGCACTGCTGTGCCTTTTTACCACTTAAGTGCTACTCTTTTGGCCACAAACTATTGCTATAAAACCAGTACCACTTGGAGGTATACAGCAAGGATTTCATAGTTTATTAGTAAATCTAACAGATAAGGCCATACCATAAGCTAAATAAACGTTTCCGCATCTAATACTCTCTTAGATACATTTTGGCACTTTGTATGTAAATAATTGAATTATTTGATAGGCACATTTGTGTGTCTGGTCCGGTCCTAGTTTGATCCTGATACCTCTGGCTGTACAGATTCTCAGTGAAAAAAGAGCACATTTATTTTTATTGCCATTTATACATGATCCCAGCCCCAAGACCACTGAAGGCAGACTCGAGAAACTTTCCTCCTGTTCAGGTGTGTCCATCCAGGTGGTTGCATTGAATTTAATTTGAATTTATTACATTTGCATAGTTACTTAAAACCATTGCAATACAAATTTCAAGTAAAACAATAAAATCATGATAAGATATTAACTACACATTTGAAAAATTCGTATATCATTAGAAGCTTAAAAACAGTTAAATTGCTATCAGACTAAAAGTGCTTTGTTCCTCATACAGATAGCTCTCAGTATAAGTTGTGCGTTCTGCCCTGCTTCATTACTCTGTCTGGGCAGTGCTATTAACCAAGAATGGACATTATTAAAAGACCAGTCCAAGCTCTTGTATGGAGGCTTCCCAGGTCGACCTTGTTGGGGGCAGTCTCGTATCCTAGTAGAAAGGGTGGACACAATATTCCCAATTATTTCGGCATCCGGCCACCTGCATGAGTTGATGGCCTAACGGGCTACCCCTTAGCCTGAAAGAAGTTTAGGTGTGCGATGGCATTTTTTTCTCGGCTACATCTAGGAATCTCACTAGTCTGCAGTTTAATTGAGGTGTTGCTGGGTCAAAGCATGCCAAAACTGCTTGTCTCCTTGAGCCAATTCTCCTTTGGTTTAGGGGGACTCTTAACAGCTGTCTCCTTTCCTGTATCAACTCCTTGCAGGAGCATAATAAATGGATAATAACGCCCTGGCCATTTTTGCACAGACTGCAAGATGTTAGAGATGGCTCCCTCTTCCATGGTGGATTGTTCTGAGTGCATGGGATCAAGCCAAGGCGAAGTTTTAAGAATTTTAATTTCTGTGATTTCGGGTAGCCCAAATTAAAATATTTTTGCCGGGCTAAAACGTTGTAATTGTTCAGAGTCATCCAGGCGTGCGATCTTACAGAAAAGGCTGCTTTGTCCTCCACCAGCGCCAATTTTTTCAAGGATTTCCAAACTAATTTCTTAAAAGCTGGATGGGGGGTCTGTGTGTTCCAAAGGGCCAAGAGTCCAGTACATGCTAGAGCCTCCTGAAGATAGCTTCTTGCAGGAGAATCCTCCCTCTGTTGGCGATCTTGCCATAGAAGCTGGTTTAGAGTTTAAGAGGTCGATATTCTGATCTTATTCCAGCAGTTGATATATGCGCCGTATCTGGCCCATGATTGCTTCAATAGGCCGAATTCCAGCCTAATTTGCGCCGGGGAAGTGTAGTTTGGAAGGCTAAACGTGGTTCTATATGCTTTTACTAAAGTTGTATCCAGCAATTTAGTGTCTTGCCTCTTAAGGCTTCACTACCATAGGTTATTGTGGGTAGAATTTTAGCCTGTGCTACATTCAGTAGGGGACTCAATGTTGGGCCCGATAATTTAGATGTTAAGCTTTTCATGGTTAGTGCTAGCACCAGCCCCTTCCTTTTAATCTCTTCTAGGTGTCGAGCAAATGATCCTTCTTTGTCAATGTAGACACCTAGGTACTTATAGGCTCCCGCTGAATCTATGTGTGTACCGCCCAGATACCAGCTTCTCACATCCTTCCTTTTGTTGTTGATTGACATAGTTCTAGTTTTCTTTAAGTTAATTGACAGCTTGTTTGCTTCAGCGTAATCCTGCATGCTGTTGAGAAGATGTTGCAGGCCAACTACTGTGTGGCTGAGCAAGATTACGTTGTCAGCGTAAAGAAGATTGGACAGAGTTGTGCCCCCCATCCTGGGTGCGTGAGAATTGCTGGTGTTGAGTAGCTGTGGTAGGTCTGCCATGAATAAATTAAATAACATAGGTGCCAGCACACAGCCCTGTTTGAGGCACTTCGTTGTTTTTACTTTCCTTGTCAGACGCGTCCCTGTGCCTAGTTTAACCTGTACCCAGGTATCTGTATGTAGGAGCATTATCATTTTTAAAAGAGCATTTGGGATACCCCAGCTGGCTAGCTTCGCCCACAGTCTAGATCTGTCCACATTGTCGAAGGCGGCACTAAAATCGATAAAACAAAGGTGCAGCTGCATTTTCTTCGAGATTGCTGCGTCTATAAGCAGGGATAATGTCAAGATGTTCGTTGTTGTACCTGTTTTCTTACGGAAGCCTGTCTGATTTTGTGGAATTATATCATTAGTGTCCGCCCAGGCTGTAAGCTCTTCCAACAACGTACCCGCAAAGTATTTGGCCTCATTGTCGATTAGAGCCACTAACCGATAGTTGCCAGGCGAAGCCTTGTCACCACTTTTGTGGATGGGAACGATCGTAGAGCTTTTCCATGAATCCGGGATGACACCCTGTTGTCTCACATCCAGGAATATAAGGTGAAGTATTCTTGCCCACTCTGCCGCCCTCTGTTTGAACAGAGCGGGCGGGATTCCATTCGGGCCCAGCGCCCCTTCCTTTTTTCCCTTTGTAATCTGCTGCTTGATTAGCAGATACACAGCTTCGTCTGACGTTTCCTCCAGCAGTTGATTTAAGTCTAAGGATGTATGTGAGACTCTATCGTTTATTTGGTTAACTGCATTGCGGTCAATTGGAGCTAGTGATTCAAGTGAGGGGAGCCCGCTGTAAGGTAGTTGAAGTGGATATACAGATAATTGGCCCAGGTTTCCTCTAATATGTGCGATGAGATTCCCCCACGTTGCGGGTTGATGATTGTGTTTACCGTTTTCCAGAAACGGGTGCTGTCGTTTTGTTTTATGTTATGAAGAAGTTTAGCCCAGATATCATCTTGAAGGTTTTTGTTTATGCCCCATTTCAACTTCTTTAGATTAGTTCTTTGCTGACTCAAAGAGGAGAGTAGCAAGAGGTTTCCAGGATCATGACGCAGGGATCTTATCAAGGCATTTATAGTTCTTTTAAGGCTTTTGATTTGCGCGCCCTGTGCTGCAGTTAGCCTTTTCGCTTGCTCGAATGGCAGAGTGCGCTTCATTTTTATTTGCAACGCGTGTAGTTCTCTGAGCATCTTGGTAAAACATTCCCAGATTTGAATATAATCCATGTTGATTGGGTATGAGAGTATAAGATTCAATGCCGATTCTGACAGTGACTCGATGTTATCTGCCGTGAATTTAATTCTCTTATAATCTGACGTGTAACTAGTGCCCCAGAATGGGACCTTCTGGATGCCTGAGGGAGCAGTTGCAGCTAAAGTTATTTCTTGTGGGCGGTGATCGCTGTCCCCCTTGTCCCCCATTCTGAAATTAATTATGAATGAAAACAACGAGAGACTGGTAAAGGTGCAGTCCAAGATCGAGGAAGTTGTTGCAGTATAGTAACTGGCTACAGGATAAATATCGCCTGCAAATCTTCCATTGAGGGCCCTGAGATTGGAGTGTTCTAAATCCTCGAGAAGACCTCTATTTATCTTGTTGGTTTTCCCGTGGGTGAAGTCGGCTTGTGTTGGTATATTGCAGTTTGAAGATTGAAATCTTGCTTCACATTCATCTGATGATCCCAATAAGTATTGATTGAGGTCCCCCATCAGAATGATATTTGATGATTCAGTACTGCCTATATAGGTATTTATTTGGCCAAATAGCTTCGCCGAATCAGTTGCTAAGCGTTTTGGTTGGAGGTATGCATTAACAATCGTTACTTCTTTTTGTGCACCCTCCAAAGAAAGAGTGAGTTTAGTTGCTTGGGCAACCTCTGCTCCAGGGCCGACTGCAGCTGCTGTAGATACAGTAGTTATTGATATATAGGTTGCCAGCCCGCCTGAACAATCACATGTTTTCCCGCCTTTTGTAGCTGGTATGGCAAAGCAGTGGAACCCGTGTATATGTAATGGTTCTGTCAGCCATGTTTCCTGTATCAGGATTATATCAAACGATTCGAAGTATTGCAGTAAATCAGGGTCAGAAGCTTTTGAAGCCAGACCATTGATGTTCCATGAGCAGAGGCAAATCTCACTTTCTTTTTGTTGACTGTTACCTGTGTCCATTTGGCTATGATGTCATTGAGTTGCTGGAAAAAGGGCTAGAGTTCTTGTAATTGGCTCAGCAAACCGGAGACTCTCTCCAGGTGCTGCTTCTTTGCCAAAGAGCGCACGGTCAGAACCCCGGAAGAGAGGCCTTCATTGAGGAGAAGAGCCCAGTGCCCCTCTAAGAACGGAAATTGGGGGCCTTGGGCGGTGATTGAGGCCAGGCCTTGGACTGGGGTTTAGAAGAGGCGCTGGGTAAGCTGGATTTTGATAAGAGGTAACCTTGATTCCCCAAGCTTCGAAAATGTGGTGCTCGTTTAATACTATTTGAGCGATAGTAACTGTTTTCCACGAAGCCCTCGTTGCCTCAGGCATTGCTGGATTTTCGGGTGTGAGAAACTCTATTGCAAGAAGATCGGTTGTGTTCAGATCTGCTAGATTGGGAATGGCCCTTAATAGTTTCAGAATATTACCCCTGTTCAGTATGTCTTGGTGCCCTTTTGAAGTATACTCGGGTTTGAACAATGTAAGACTCGAGCTGATTGACAATCTTTTTGAGGCCTGCACTTGATTTGTGGATTCTCCAGCATACAATGAGGGGTCGTGCTGATTATTAAGTTGTACGTCCTCCCTTAGTTGCGGTAACTGCACCTCTTTAGGGGGGCTGTAATTGGTTACGTTGTTTCTTGTTAGTGTTTGTTCGCTGGGTGGCCTCGGATCCTGCAGGGGGAATGAGCCCTGAAGTAGCTGATCTGGGACCTTCCATATTTGTTTTCCTTCTCTCGGTGATGCAAGTTTTTGAATATTGTGGTTTGAGCAATTGTTTATCTGATCTTCATTGTCGTAGTGATTAATGGTCGTTTGCCAGGTTGCGTCCATTCTAGACAACCTATTTTCTTCTGTCGCAGGATCGATACTTATTTGAGATTCTCTTTGTCCGTCAGGCCGAGATGGATTGTTTAATGGCTTTTGTAATGATGATATGGGAATTACACTTGGGTCGGTATTAGCACTTCCTCTGTGGAGAGCTATCATTGCCTGTGACGAGTTCCCGTTATTTATATCAGCTAGAGGCCTTTCGGTGTTAGAAGGCCCGGGAGATGCTACTATATTTTGAGGGTTACTAATTTGGGCCGGAGCTGTGTTTTGCGTGCCCCCCTCTTTGGGGTCAGGCTCTGATTTGGAGCACTGTTTGCTGAAAATTGAGTAGGTAGCTGCTTGATTGAGGGAAAGTGATTTTTGATTCTGTCCCTTTCTTTTCTGCTGGCGGTGTTGTTTGGCGTTTACATTAGTAATGACTGGGTCTGCTTGAACTGTCTTAAAACATTCCCTGACAGTGCATGGAGACCCCACTTTATGCTGGGTGCGCGAATCACTGCCTTTAAAGTTCTGATTAGTTGAGTTGCCCGATTCTCCTTCCTTGCTTTCAAGGCCTGAGGGTTCAGAAGTCAGGCCGCCAGCTGGGGAACGAACAGGGATGGCTAGTGATGTGTTCTTCAACTCGTTGAGCACCGTTGTGAGCATTGTTGGAAGGGTTGTTAGTTTGTCCACAATCTGACTACAGCCGCATCGGAGGTGTGCCTCCGTCTGTGCTCTTCTAATTAGCCTGTTGAGGTCCCCCAGTTTCTCATCTATGCCTGCTGTGAACATGGCCAGAGTGTTTAAAAGAGTGAGCTGTATGTCCATCTTGTCAGACTGGTATTGGAGCGCCTCCACCGACAATTGCATGGTGTTTAAGATGGAGGACCAGGCACTTCCTTCTTGTTCTTTTGACCCACCCATCTCCTTTCGCTCCCCTTTGTCCCTTGGGGGCTGGCTATCAATTGAAGGATTTAAAGTCGGCTTCGCAGGAGATATGCCCATGTGACGGTCTGGAGAGTATGCTGCTAGCATGTCCTCCCATTCTTGGGTGCTCAGATAGGACAAAGCCGTCCTTCCTTCTTCCTGCTTGGAATCATTAATGTTAGCTGCCCTTCCTTCTTCCTGCTTGGAATCGTTAATGTTGGCTGTTGGAGTCAGCGTGTTGACACTAGTGTGGCTAGGATCCGAGATGTTAATATTAGTAATGTCGGCGGTGGTAGGTGGATGCAGGCTGCAAGTGCCTTTTCCATGAAGTGCCGATGGAGATTGCGTCCTGCTTGTCTCGTCCACTGAAGGGCTTGGGGGAGCTGTTGAAGGAGCTGTCGGCAGTTGTTTTTTCTGGTTTCTCTTTTCCGTGGGCGTTAGCCGGCTTGTTCCTATTAGAACTGTTGGTGTATGCGCTTGGTGAACATCCCCTGCTGCTAGGGGCGGGGGTGTTGCTGTTACTGAACTAGCTGAGCTGTCTGAAGCCTGGTCTACCAATGGCTGAGTTGGCTCGGTCCCTGGGTGACCCTCTAAAGGCTTCATTGAGTGTGCGGCGGTCGCCAGGAGTCCGTTGTTTTGGGCCGGACGACTCGTGGCCGGCATGGGCGCTGCTGCTGTTGTGCTGGGTAAGGTGGAGGATGCCCCCGGGACGCTTGAAGTTCAATTACTGTTAGAGGCTGAGTTGGTATAATCCGCTGTAGGAGATAAACTCGGCTCACTGACTTGAGTGTGTATTAAAGCTGTAGTTAACTATAGCGAGTGAAGAGTTTGAACCGGTTGAAGGGGGGACTGAAGACCTTTGAGTGCTGCATTGCTTGAGTAGACAGCAGCACCAATGTCCTTTAGGAAGTTGAATTTTGTATAGATTTTAGGCTGGGTTGGAGAGACCTTGGAGTTAGGGGAGACTCCCCTTCTTGGTGGTGCGCTGTCCATTAAGTCCACCTCTGTTAAGTTGAGGGAAGTTTGATCGAAAGATTGGGCTGTGGGTGGGCCAGATTTACGCTTCTTTCCCTTTCCCCCTGCTTGTCTGGGCTGAACGGCCCCCCGAACACGCCCTGATCTCATGTTTGAGGGCGGCGGTGACAATGGATAGGCTCCCGCAAGGGCCCTCTCGGGGTGCCCTGTGGCTCAAAGACCATTGGATATTGACCAAAGGCTGATGGCTAGTAGTGGCTGGTGGTCAAAAGGTCTGTTGGTCTAGTGGTCTGCTGAAAGGAGAATATCTCCAGGTAACCCCACCGTTAACAACCTTTCTCCTTAGTCTCCTTAAGCGCTTTAAACATTTGCTTAGAGATACCCCCCTAAGGCAGCCTGCGGCCCACTGCGTTTTCTGCATATCTGGGGGTTCCTCTCACTTCAATGCTTTCAATGCTTTCAAATTTTGCAGTGGTGACAGTTTCTGCAATCAGCCCCAGAGCCTGAGAGAGAACCTGGGAAGTCAAGGTGGCCCTTTATGTCCTCTGATCCGAGTGGGCGGGGAAGACCTTGGAGAACCAGGGGGGGTGATTCGGTACCTGCCCCCTACCCCCTGCCCAGACTCATGTGGGGTGCCGGTGCTGCAGTTCCGTGAAATGGAGAGGTATGTGTGGGGTATGTGTGGGGAGGCAAGCGGGGCACTCAAGGCGGATTTGCAGGCTGCACCTGGTCTGGCCAGGCCGCATCCGCGATTCCGCCGAGGCTCTCACTCACTGCGGCCGCCTGGCTAAAGGGCGGCTGCGCTTGCACTGCAAAAATAGTCACATCGGGCCGCGGATCGGCCGGGCCGGGCTGAGCAGGTGAGCTAGCGGGCTGGTAGGCTGGCGGGCTGGCGGGCTGGCAGGCGTCGTAAGCAAAAAACGAAAGACAGCTGCGCCTACCTCCGCTGTCCCCCAGCCTCCTTTTGCTTTGTTGGGGAATGGCAGCGCCGAAGGATGAAAGCGCCAAATGCCGTCGCTGGATGCCAAGGCGGGGGCCACCTCGCTGCTCCCCCGCTGCTGCTCCTCGCCTCACGCAGCTCGCCTCTCGCCTCTCCTCGCCTCTCCCCGCCTGCTCTCACCTGCTCTCTGCAGCTTTCTACTGCCCTCTCGCCTCGTTCTTGCTGTGAGACTTTTCCACGCTCATTCGGGAGGTAACATTCCTGAAATTGAGGGAAATACAGAGGAGTTACTCATCCAAGTGGTTGTAGCATTTTACAATTAGAATTTAGCTCTACTACAAGCAATGCTGACCACACTAGCACAATTGTATGTATTTCAATGTATAAATGTATGTATTTAGTATTGCCAAAAGGCAGCAGAATGCTGTACAGGATCAAAGACAAGCATAAAGGCAATAAGTGATAGGAGAGAAAGCTAGGTTGTTGATGGTTAATGCATTTTGATGCAGTGTTTTTTAAAGAAGTATGCATTCAATTCTTTCCTAAGTTGGAGCTGTGTTAGGGCAGTCTTGATGGATATGGGATGCTGTTCCAGGTCCTGGGGGCAAAAATGGAAAAGGCCTGCTGCCTTCTTTTTTCTTTGTTATACTTCTTATTCTGCAATCTGATGGAGATATCCTGGCTATAAGCATGTGTACTGGTTGTGATGGCCTTGTAAATGATGTAGCTAGTTTGAAGAAGATGCAGGCAGGCAAAGGGAGCCAAGGGAGTTCCATCAGTATAGTATTGATGTCAGGACATTTCCTCAAGACTTGGATTAGTTGTGCTGCAGCGTATGGGATGCCCTTAAGGGCTGCCAGTGTGGGGTCTTGTAGGCTACCGAGTATGGCATTACCAGCATCAAGATGCAAGAGTATGAGGGCTTGATCAGCAGTTCGGAAGTCGTTCTGTGGAAGAAATGGTTTGACTTTGTTTGGAGGAGAGAGCTAGTATGGACTAGCTTTGCTTTTTTGGCAGTGTGTCCCTTTAGAGTAAGGTTGTTATTCAGGGTGAATTCAAGTCACTTGACATTCAGGGAAAGGTAAGGTTCTAGGCCTTCAAGGTTCATGTCATTGAGTCAAGTTTATACTGTTTCTTGTTTGTGGTTAACTGAGTTAAAGGCAGCTGATTGGTCCAGCAATATCATCAGACAGACATCATCTTCATCTGTGATCAAGAGGGCATTGTCTGCAGTGTGCACGGTATTGGTCACCACGCTGCAGAGTGATCTGAAGCCAGAGGTAGTCATGCAGGAGATGGTTAGCATTGATGTCATCTAGGAGTTGAACATAGTCTGCTTTTTTAATGATCTTGCCCATAAATGGTAGGTGAGTGATGGGCCGATAGTTGGTTAGGTCATCAGGGCCTTATGTAAGTTTCTTTAAGAGTGGGAAGATCTGGCCTATCTTGAGAGCTTCTAGGAAGGCAGCCATTGACAATGGTGAGCAGGGGGTAGAGAGACTCCAAAGAGAGAGCATTGATGAAGGAAGAGGGTAAGACTTCCTATTCATAAGAAGTGGCTTTATGGGATTTTAGTATATTGGCAAGATCTGCGCGAGATATGACTTTGAAGACTGACCACTGTGGGATTTTCTAGGCAGGAGTAGGCGTAAGAGATGAAGCAGGCTTTGTGTTTTCAATGTGCTGTCGAATCTTCTGTCATTTTTCACTGAAGCAGAGGTTGATGGCATTGCACTTTTCTGTGGAGTGAAGAATAGGAGTGCCTGGCAAGGGGTTGATGGAATGCTTGTCTTGAAAAGTGTTCTGCTTCGGTTGGTGGCTTCATTGATGTAGTTGGTATAGTATTTTGCTTTGGCTGATGTGATGAGCTTTCTGTGTGTTGTTTAAAAGGGTTTCAGTATCATGAGGTCATTGGGAGTTCTGTTTTTCTTTCATTTTCTTTTCTGTCTGCAGATGGATCGTTTATTGTCGAAAAGGTCTTTGGATTTCCATGCTGCTGAAGGCTGTTGCTAGCACTTGTGTGTTTTAATTGGGGTGTAGATGTTCACTTAGCTTTCTAAAAAATTGCTGACGGTGTTTAGAAGGGTGTTGGCATCAGACATAGAATTTATAGAGTGAGAGCAGAGTTATGTTGTCCATGGAGAAGTCACTGCAGGATCTGAATATTTGTTCTTCTATTTTGTGTTAACCTTAGTTTGTTAGGATTCTGAGCAGAGAGAGATAGAGATTGCAAAGTGGTCAGTCCAGTCCAGGGTTATGGGTGGTTTGCATTGTATTGTTGGTGGTGTTGAGAAGACAAGGCTGAGGATGTGGCCTTTAGAGTGAGTTGGTTGTGTGAAGTGCTGTACCATGCTGAGTGTGTTGATTAAGAGGATGTTGAGCTTGTGTTGCCTGGGAGGTTGAAGTCACCCAAGAGGGTATGGGCATGTAGAATAGAAGAGGTGGTAAGGAGATCTGAGAAGTCATCAATGCGGTTCATGGTATGCCTGGGAGGTCTGTAGATGAGATAGAAGGTGGCAGTCGGAGTTGCAGAGAGTGGGATATGGCATGTTAGATGTTCCATGGAGTTGAAGGTTTCTTGCTTGCCTACAGTTCAGGACCAGGGGGACTTATGGACGACTTATGGATGACACCAACACCTCCTCTTTTATTATGTGATTAAAAAAGACCACTTTGAAAGGTAAATGCAAATTAATTATTTTCTTCAATGTATTATTACATGGTAAAACAATAATTCCATCCTCTTTTCAAATGTATGTCACCATTATTTCATCCTAACCACCCTGACACTAATTTCAAACTGAATATATAGAAAACAGTGGAGAAAATAGCCATGGAGCCTGGTTCACAAAGATAAACTTACACTTTTGTTTAAGTTTGCATTTTTTGGGTATTCACAAACTACAAGTTAAAAGTAAGTTTAAGACTGTGCAGTCAGGTTGGAGAACTCCGCACTTAAAAAGATAGAAAAAGCCCATCTCTTTTTATCTGTAGAGTTCTCTGCCCCAACTGTGGAGCATCCGCAAATGTAAACTTACTATTAACTTGTAGTTTGTGAATAGGAAAAAATAACAAACTTACACAAAAGCGTAAGTATACCTTTATGAATGAGGCCCAGAGAATCTCCCTTGATAAAATAACAAATTCAAAATATTAGAGGAGAGAGAGTCAGAGGGCCACTCCACTAACAAACAGAAAGTGAGAACACACTTAATACTTTACTCTACAACTGAAATTTCCAAGCCCTTATGTGGGCTAATCCTTAAGCAAATATGTTAGAAGAGTAAGTTCTATTTTGAAATATCAGTTCAAGTTTGGCAGCTTCCTGAAGATTGGAAGTAGTGTTGACTGTTGTAAAGGGATCAATAAGTGGTGAACTGTGCTATTTGTGATCCATCTTAGCATTATTAAAATCAGAGCAGGCAAAATATTAAATGGAACAGCTGAAAGTGCTGTGCAGCGGGAACTGATCATAGATCAACTGGCATAAAATGAAATTATCTAGAGTGATGAAAGTTCTTTGGTAATCACAAGGAGAATCTATGTGCTGTGAGCATCTACTGTGAGAAATCCCACTGTGACTGCTTGAGTGGGAATTTGCCTAGAAGTTCAAGTAGGAAACTGCATGATATAATTACACTTCCCTAATATTGTTGCAAGATAAATGCTTTCCAAAATCCTCAATTTTCTCATGTAAAAAAAATGTATGCCATATGCAAAAGCCATGGAGCAAAGTATTTGACGTTTGGGCAGACTGTAGATATGGAGCCGCATCCTGCTGTTAACTGCCCTTACTGCTGCGCTATCCTTACACATCTTGTCCGGTTGCATCTTTAAATTCTAGACAGCACCAAGTGAGGCAGGGTTAGACTCGTTTTATCAACCCCACATTGTAGAAGGGCACATTTTAATCACCCCTCACTTTGGCATCGTTTAAGAGGTAAATACATTTGCAGAATGATTCTAAAACAAAGTATAGAGGTTGCTCATCTGAAAAAGTTGGGTAGCTCCCCACTTTACCCACTAAATTAGGTCCACTACAATGAGAATGAACGAGTGCGATGTCTGATAAAAAGACAAACAGGTCCCCACTTCTTTAGCAATAGAATCTGTGTATTAGCCAGACATACCGAAGTCTGCCATTAAAATGGGGGGGGGAGGGGTGCAAAGCCAAAATGTAATTTGAGGGGCAACTGGGTATCACCATGATTGGGCCACCAACATTTGTAGCTAGCTTGGTCTTCTGAGAGATGCAAGGTTCATCCTGCTTTTGTCATTGCTGGAGAGGAGCAGTGTTCTCATGTGCCGGACTCATGGCAGTATGGACTGAAGTGAAGCACTTGTGTACCATTCTCTTCTGAAGAAAAGTAAACACATTGCTCACAATTTAGTAGAGATTTTCTGATACCTTCAAGCTTGCATTATGTAGCCCAAATGAGGGACTAGACATGTTATGAAAGAGAGAGAGGGGATAAAGACACACTGAGCATACTAAGCATATTAGTTGCATTAACACAGTTTTACTCCGAATATTTCCAGGCTGTGGTCAGAAACACACAAGGCTCGTTTATGTAAATTCATGGTATCAGGAGTATCTGTAGCATATGTAGTTACACCAGTAGTTATTGTTCCTGTGTGTTCATTCATATCAATCCCTTGTAGACCAGGAATAATATGAGCTTCACCTCCTGCAGCAGTAAATGGTACAGTCCCCAGAATCTCTACACCCTCTGCCTACCAGTATGAATTCAGTACCTTCTGCAATGATACCCTCTCCTACCTGCAAAACCAATCCCATAAGCTCAATTGAGGGTATTGTGTCTAGTCCTAAGCCAAGAGTAAGTCAGGAGGAAGCATTAGAAGGTCTGCCTTGGCATATAGTAGGCACTCTAAGCGGTATTGTAAGCTGGCTGCTGATACCAAGGAGAGAAGCAGGATATCGCTTACATTCAAAAGAGCAGGTGTAGTGGCAACAGGAGGGATAGCTTTCCACCACTTGTTTGAGCCGTCTCTGAAAGCCTGTCTTATGTGAAAGTATGACTCTCACTACCATTAAGCTCTGAAAAGTGTGCAAGACATGATTACCTGCAAGGAGAAGTATTTGTCACTTCCGCATTACTTTGAGAACAGCGAAGTGGAGCTGCAGAGGTGTCTGAAAGAAAAGATTGTCACATCTTATTGATTTTGGCTAAGCTGGATTCCAAAAGATCCCCACTGAGCTAAAGAGAGACAGGGATGTCATTTAAGTTGTTATCAGTGATGTCATATATGATGTCATAGAACACGTCATAAGTGATGTAATATGGGAGGTCATAAGCAGTGCATGGCAGGGGGCAAGTTATAGCTAGCTATGCTAACTATAACTGGTACATTTCTGTGGTTTTTTAGTTCAAAACTTTAATGTTGTCACTCCCATATTCACCTAACTATGACGCTATTTTAACCTTTGTTTTTTCAGTGAATTTCTAGGGCTTTTTAAAGTAAAGTCATATTTTATTACCATATGTAAATCCAACCCCTGCTGTGCATGGCTGACAGGTCCTTATATTTTAAAATGGGAAGGAGGACACATGCTCCCTCTCAGTGCCTTATTAGGCCCTGGGGATCCCATCCCAGGTCCTTTTTTTAAAGGTGAGGCGGGCCAAGTGGCCCCAATCAGAGCCTTATAAGGCTGAAGGGTCCCCACCCCAGGGCTGTTTTTATGCGGAGGGTGTCCAAACAGCCCCCCTCCCTGAGCCAGAACCATATCTCTTTTAAAGGGGAGGAGGGCCACATGGCTCCATCCCCAAGCCTTATTAGGTGCTGGGGATCCCATCCCAGGTCCTTTTTTTAAAGGAGAGGGGGGCCAAGTGGCCCCCTCAGAGCCTTATAAGGCCCTAGGGTCCCCACCCCAGGGCTGTTTTTATGCGGAGGGTGTCTAAACAGCCCCCATCCCTGATCCAGGACCATATCTCTTTTAAAGGGGAGGAGGGCCAAGTGGCTCCATCCCCAAGCCTTATTAGGTGCTGGGGTCCCCATCCCCAGGACCTTTTTAAACAAATGTATTAAAGGGAGGGGGGCTGCATGGCCCCCTGTCCAAGCCGTATAAGAACCTGGGGACCCAATCCCTCAGGGCCTTTTTTTATGAAAGGGAAGGGGGCCATTTGGCACTCCACATTGAGCATTATTAGACCCTGGGGACCCCATCACCTGAGACATTTTTTTTAATTAAAGGGAGTGGCACATTACCCCCTACCCAAGTATTATTAGGACTGGGGACACATCCCCAGGGCCTTTTTTCAATTAAGGGGGAGGGGGATAGTTGGATCCCCTCTCCGAGCCTTACTAGGCACTGGGGAACCCATCCCCAGGGCCTTTGTTTTATGAGAGGACAGTGGGACCACGTGGCCCTCCTTGCTGAGACTTATTAGTCTCTGGGTACCCCATTCCCATGAGCCATTTTTTAAAAGTAAATGGGTGGGGGGCTATGTTGCCCTGCTCCCCAAACCTTTTTGGGCCGTGGGGACCCCATCCCCCAGGGCCTTTTTCTACGGGGAGGGGGCCCTGTGGACCCCCTCCCTGAGCATTATAAGGCCCTAGGGACCCCATCCCCAGGGCTGTTTTTTAATTAATGGGGGGGCATGCATCCCCCTCCCTAAGCATTATAAGACCCCAGGGACCCCATCCCCAGGGCTGTTTATTTTATTAAAGGGGAGGGGGCTACATGTCCCCCTCCTTGAGCCTTTAAAAGGCCCTCGAGACCTCATCCCCAACAGATGTGTTTTTTTAAGGGAAGGGGGAGCCACACACCTCCCCCAAGCCTTTAATATACCCTGGTGACCCCATGCCCCAAGACCATATCTCTTTTAAAGAGGGTGGGGGCTTCATGACCCCTCCCTTTCCTCATTAGGCTCTTGGGACTTCATCCACAAGGGCCATTTTTTTGTTAAAGGGCAGGGGGGCTGTGTGGCCTCCCTCACAAGCCTTATTGGACCCTAGGGACCCCATTCCCTGAGCCATTTTTTTAAAATTAAAGTGGAGGAGGGCTGCGTTACTTAATTCCCTGAGCCTTATTAGGCCCGGGGACCCCATCCCCTAGGGTATTTTTTTATTAAAGGGGTGGAGGGGATGTGTGGCTCCCCTCTCTGAGACTTATTAGGCCCTGGGGATTCCATCCCCCTGAACTTTTTATTTTTTATTAAAGGGGAAATGGGCCACATTGCCCCACTCCCTGAGCCTCATTAGGCCCTAGGGACCTCATCCTCCAGGGCCTTTTTTCAGTAAAAATTATTAAAGTGGAGAGGGCTGCATGACCCCTCCCTCCCTGAGCCTTATTGTGCTCTGGAAACCTCATCCCCAAGGCTGTTGTATTTGTTAAAGGGGAAGGGGCAGCATGGCCCCCTCCCTGAGCCTTGTTAGTCCCTGACAACCCCATCTCCAGGGCCTTTTTTTCCATAATAAAATGGTAGGGGACCCCCCTCCTCTAGTGCTATAAGGCCCTGGGGACCCCACCCCAGTGTTGCTTTTTATTAAAAGGGATGGCGCTGCATGGCCCCCCTCTTTGAGTCATATTAGGCCATTGTGACCCCATCCCACAGGGTCTTTTTTGATGAAAGGGAAGGCAGGCCATGTGACCCCCTCACCGAGCCGTATACGGCCCTGGGGACCCCATCCCCCTGAGCTGTTTTTTTTATTCAAGGGGAGTGGGCCACGTTTTTCCCCTCCCCAAGCCTTATTAGGCCTAGGCACCCATCCCCCAGGGCCTTTTTCTTTATTACAGGGGAGGTGGGATGAGTGGTCCCCCTCTCCAAGCCTTATTAAGAGAGACCCCATCCCCCAGGACCTTTCTTTATAAATGGGAAGGGAAACTGTGTCATCCCCCTCGTTGAGCCTTATTAAACCGTGGGGACCCCATCCCCAAGCCAATTTTTCTTCTTTATAAAAGGGGTGGGGGCTGAATTGCCCCCTTCCCAAGCTTTATTAGGCCCTGGGGACGCCACCCTCTTTTTATGAAAGGGAAGGGGGACTGCATGGGTCCCCTCCCTGAGCCTTATTAGGCCCTGGCGACCTCATCCCCCGGGGCCTTTTTTTTATAAATAAAAACTTTAAAGGGGAGGGGGGGCCGCATGCCTTCCCTTCCTTAGTTTTATTATGCTCTGGGGACCCCCATCTCCAAAGGCTCCCTAAGAAGGCTCCCTGAGCCTTCTTAGGCCCTGGGGACCCCATCCTCAGGGACTTTTTAAAAAAATGAATGAGGGGGGTCAGGCGGCCCCCCTCCCTGAACCTTATAAGACCCAGGGGACCCTAGCCCCAGGGCTACTTCTTTTATTAAAGCGGAGGGGAGACACATGTCCCTCTCCCGTGCCTTGTTAGGCCCTGAGGACTCCCTCCCCCAGGGCCTTTTTTTAACAATCAAAGTGTGGCCCCCTCCCCAAGACTTTAAAAGGCCCTGGGGACCCCCTGCCCCAGAACCATATCTCTTTTAAAGGGGAGGGGGCTGCATGGCCCCAAGGCTCATTAGGTCCTGGGAACCCCATTCCCAGGGCCTTTTTTTTCTAAAGAGGAGGGGAGGCCTCATGGCCCTCTCTAAGTGCATTGTTAGGTCGTGGGGACCCTATCCCTCAGGGCCTTTTTTTAAAATTAAAGGGTAGGGGGGCCATGCAGCCCCATCCCTGAACCTTACAAGGACCTGGGGACCCCATACCCAGGGCATTTGTTTTATAAGCTGAGGGGGTCCACACAGCCCCCCTCCCCAAGCCTTTATGGGGCTCTGGGGACCCCGTGCCCCAGGACTTCCTTTTCTAATAAGAAGAGGGGGGCTGTGCGTTACCCCTCGCCAAGCTTTAGTAGGCCCTGGGGACCCCATCCTCCAGGGCTGTTTTTTTTATTAAAGAGGAGGAGGGGCCACATGACCCCCTCCCTGAGCATTGTAAGGCCATGGAGACCCAATTCCCCAGGGCCACCAGTAAAAATAAAGGGGAGGGGGAATGCGTTCACCGCCTTTCCTGAGCCTTGTTAGTCCCTGGGGACACTATCCCTCAGGGCCATTTTTTTATCAAAGGGGAGGGAGGCCACGAAGTCCCCCTCCCTGAGCCTTATTAAACCCTGCAGACCCTATCCCCCAGGGCCACTAGTAAAAATGATGGGGAGGGAGCCCCACATCCCCCGTCTCCGATCTGTCATCGTCACCAGGGACCCCATCACTGGGGCCCGCACTATGAAAGGTGGGTGCCCTGGTGCCCACCCAGGTCACCCACCAGACACTTCTAGGGGGCTGCATGGGGAGACCCAGAGCCCCTGCAGTACCAGCTGGCTGTCCACATGTATCGGGAGCAATCATTGCTCCAACCCAGTGCGAGCAGCTAATAATATTTTGAGCTGTTTCCCTGCCCGAATCAGTGTGGGCAGCGAAACAGAACAAAAGTCTGCTCTCAGCCGGCTGGAGCATTTTTTAAATTATCGCTAGCTGTGAGCCACTTGGCAGGAGTTTTGAAAATGCTCCCACCAAGCAGGAGCAAATACAGGTTTTCCTGCCCACATCGATGCAGGCTGGGAAACAACTATGTCCTGGGGTGGGCGTGTAATTATTAAATGCCGCCCAACCGCCATTTCTTTTTTTTCCTGATACCACAAAATGCCATTGGGATCGTGGCATTTTTTGCTGATTTTTATTTTTGTTTATAATCCAAGGGGACCCTTTAGGTCCCGCCAAAGGGCTTTGGGGGTCAGGGTATCCCTACCCTTCCAATTCAAATTATTTTTCATTTTTTACTTCAGGATAGGGGATTAAATCCCCGAGTCCTGTAATAGCTGCCAGCAAAATTTTTCTCATGTTGCTGACAGCCAATTAGAGTGCTCATTCACCCAGGAAACTCCTTCGGGAGTGACATGGGCGAAAGGAAATAACGCTCCCTCTTAATATGGCGGTGTGCCCTGGGGGATTGGGGATGGGATTACTGGGTCTGAAATTGGCCTGGGGTGGAGGCCACGTGCGCCCTTCCCTCCAAAATATTAACTTTTCTTCTATGCCCAGGCCCTGGACCACCCTGAGGGAAGGTTCATAAACACCAACCCCTGGGGCCCGGTGTGTTTTTGAGGGGAAGTGGGGCATGCAGCCATTGTACCCTGGCCTCTTTCAGACCTGGGGACCCCATCCACTGGCGCTCAGCATATTTTTTAAGGGGAGGGGGACTCTAAACTCCTCAGGGACCTTATCCACGGGGTTGCAATGCTAAGTCTAAGGGAGGGGGCCTCGCAGCCCCCCTCCCTGAGCCAATATTGGGCAGGGGACCCCATCCCCCTAGGCCTGCTGTTTCCAGAAGAGCCTATCCCAGGACACCACGGTTCCCCTGCCTCGACCGGCGCGGGCACGGAAACCTATGTTTGCTCCCTTCTGGTGGGAGCTTTAAAAATGTTCCAGCCGGCGGGGAGCAGACTTGTATTCTGTTTCCATACGCACACTGATATGGGCTGGGAAACTGAAAAAGATGTTGCTCCCACCTAGAGGGAGCAGCATAAATAGGTGCTCTCTCTTGGCAGAAGCAATGCCGGCTCTTGCACCATGTGGGGAGCCGGTTGGAGTCGTGGTAGCACTGAGGCTCCCTCAGCAGCCCCTAAAGTATGCATGGTGAGTGCCCTGGGTGGGCACCAGGGCACTCACCTATTATGAAGACAGGCCCCAGGGCAAGAAGCCTGAGCCTGAATAGGCTTAGGGAGAGGGTCTGCACAGTTCCCTCCTCTTTATATATATATATGGCTTTCAAGGATGGGGTCCCCAGAGCCTGAGGAGGCATGGGGAGGGGGGCCACACAGCCCACCCTCCCTTTTAAAATAAATACAGACATTAGAGATGGGGTCCCCAGGGCCTAATAAGGGTCCTCTGGCCTAGGAAGGTTTGGGGAGCAGGGCTGTACTGCCCCCTCTCCTTTAAAAGAAACATGGCCCCAGGGGATTAGGATCCCCGGCGCCTAATAAAGCTCAGGGAGGGGGCCAGGTGGCCCACCTTCCCTTTTTTTTTATGTTGGGCCCCAGGAGAAGGGGTCCCTGGGGACTAATAAGCTGGAGTGGGTATCGTTCCACCCACGCAATTGGGAGAATTTTGCTCAATCTGCATTACTCTTTAACACGGAGTTCAGGCTAACGTCTGCCAATCGCCCTGTGATGGAATTGTTCTCCCACAAGGCTCCAAAAAATGCAAGCTGGCAAGCATGAGCAAAATTTAGTGTCCATTAGCACTATTTTCTAACACGAGCAGTCATGGACAGAGGGTTGCTGCTCGGGTAGATTTGCTGCCGCTCAAGTAAATTTCTACTTGAGTGGCAGCACAATCAACTCAAATGGCTGCTCACTCTTGCACAACTCATGATGCCATTAGCTTTGAGTTTTCAGTGCTGTTTGTGCTCTCGGTATTAAATTTCAGCATGAGCAGTGCGAGCTGCATATTTTCCACCTATTGGCGGAACTCCACAGAATCTCATGGAGTTTTTATGTAACTCTGTGGAATTCCGTAGAGTGTAACTCCACGAGTTCAGTCCAGCACTATTAATAAGGCTTGAGGAGGGGGATCACGAATATCCCCAAAAACGGTGTGATTTTTAGAAAGCGTTAATAACATATATACACATATTGTAATTAATATTTGAGGCTAGTAGTTCACTAATATAATATACAAAGAGAGATTTTCATAAGTAAATTTATGGTTTAACCCCTTCGGTGCGCGGCCGATTTTCGCCCTGTGCGGGGCGTTTCATTGAGTGGGCGGGTTCATGACGAGCTCAGCTCGTCATGCGCACACGAGCACTGCGCAGCATGACGAGCTGAGCTCGTCATGAGCACCGAAGGGGTTAACACTGTTTTATTCCATTTTCTGTTTCCTCGACTATATCAGCATTATTGGAGACGTCGGTATTCGTGAGATAAAGGGATGTCATTGGGAAAGTCCCCACCCAATTTTATTTTCTTCACACTTGCAGTGCTCAGATTGGAAGTATTTCTTGCAGCACCCTACTAATTCCAATATTAGGATATCAATTGATATCAGTGAAGAGCAGGAGGCACACCCTGAAGAGCAGAACTTATCTGATGAGGAAGCCCCAGTGAAGCAGAAGTCCATCACCTTGGAATGTTTTACAATTCCCTCTGGTGAAAAGAAGACAGTGGCAAAGCATGTGAAGGGCTCATTATGTGAGAAGACCATGTCAATGGGTACATCAAAAAAATGCTTCTGCAGCATAACAAGTATGTTGACTCATCTGAAAACATATCATAACAAGGACTTGATCAAAGCCCAGAAAGAGCGCGCTGAAGAAGATGCATCAACTTCAGGTGCAACACCGTTTATGCCAGGAAAGCCTATTCCTGCAGAAGTTGAGCAGCGTCTCCCAGAGAAGTCCCCAGATCTCCAAAGATATACGCACATTTTGTTTGGAATGCAAAAAAGTACTAATAGTGGGGAAATAATCAGTTGCCGCAGTTCTAGAGGCAGCTAAGAATCACAAGTTTTTCCCATTAAAAAGCACTTGTGACTCCAGTTCTGAGTTATTCTGTTAATATTTTTTCCAGTTGCCATTTTATTTAAAAAAAAAAAAAAAAATACAAAATGATAAAAAGCTAAAAAAGAAAGTTCTAAAAAATCAAAATAAAACAAAGGTTCTCATTAAAACCAGTTTTCTTGGCTTGAAAAAAGATAAATTGTATGTGTGTGTATCTATAAGAAAGAGTATGAATGTCTTAGTTTCTCTGTTAGTGAATATGAGGGTGTATGGGTGAGTAAGTGGATGTGTAAGTGGTTCAGTGAGTGGGTATGTGGGTGAGTAAGTGGGTGTGACTGTAGGTGCATGAGCTTGTGAATGACTGTGAGTTTGTATGGGTATGTGAGTGGGTGCATTAGTGGCTGTATTGGTGATTGACTACTTGTGGGAGTGGGTGTACAGATGTGTGAAGAGGTGCATGAGTAGCTGTTTGGATGAGTGAGTGGATGCATGAATGTTTGTATGGGTGAGTGAGTATGAGTGGGATAGTAGCTGTATGGGAGAGTGAGTGGTTATGTTAGTGAATGTATAGGTGTGTGAATGGCTGAGTTAGTGGCTGTATGGGCGACTGACTACATGTGTTAGTGACTCTATGGGTGAATGAGTGGGTCTGCCAGTGACTGTATAGGTGAGTGAGTGAGTGGGTGTGGCAAACTCTATGGTTATGTGAGTTCATGCATTAGTAGCTGTATAGGTAACTGAGTTGGTGTATGAATCACTGGGTGAGTAAGCGGGTTTGTGAGTGGATGTATACATGTATGAGTGGCTGTGTTAGTAGCTGTATGGGTGAGTGACTGGGAGTATTAGTGACTGTATGGCTGACCGAGTGGGTGTGTCAGTTACTCTATGGGTGAGTGAGTGGGTGTATGATAGGCTGTATGGTTGACTAAGTGTGTGTGTTAGTGACTGTATGGGTGAGTGAGTGGGTGTGCCATTGACTGTATAGGTGTGTGACTGGGTATGTGAGTGGCTGTATAGCTGAGTAAGTGACTGTGCTAGTACATGTATAGATGAGTGAGGGGCTATTCTAGTATCTGTATAGGTGAGTGAGTGGCTGTGTTAGTGACTGTATCGCTGAGTGAGTGGGTGTGTTGGTGACTGTATGGGTGAGTGAGTATTTGTGTCAGTGACTGTATGGGTGCGTGAGTGGGTGTGTCAGTGACTGTATGGCTGAGTGGGAGAGCGGGTGTATGACAGGCTGTATGGTTGAGTTAGTATGTGTGTTAGTAGCTGTATGGGTGGGTGACTGGGTATCTCACTGACTGTATAGGTGTATGGCTGGGTAAAACAGTGGGGTATTGGTAAGTTAGAGGCTGTATTACTAGCTATATGTTTAAGTGAGTGCTGTGATAGTGTATCTATGGCTGAGTGTGTGAGTCTGTCATTAACTGCATGGGTGAGTGAGTGGGTATGTCAGTGACTGTTTGGGTCTGTGAGTGGGTGTCTGAGTACCCTTATGGGTGAGTTAGTGGGTGTGTTAGTGACTGTATGGGTGAGTAAGTGGCTGTGTGAGGGGCAGTATGAGTGCGTGAGTGGGTATTTAGTAGCTGTATGGGCGAGTGGGTGGGTGTGTCAGTGACTATAGTGGTGTATGACTGGGTGTGTGAGTGGCTGTATAGGTGAGTGAGTGGCTGTGCTAGTAGCTGTATGGTGAGGAAGTGGGTGTATTAGTGTCTGTATTTCAGAGTGAGTGGGTCCGTCATTATCTGTATGGGTGAGTGAATGGGTGTGTCAGTCACTGTATAGGTCTATAAGTGGGTGTGTGAGTGTCTCTATGGGTGAGTGTGTGCATGTGGTAGTACATGTTTTGGTATGACTTGGTGTGTTATTGAGTGTGTCGGTGAGTGAGTGGGTGTTTGAGTGGCTGAATGGTTGGGTGACTGGGAGTATTAGTGGCTCTATCAGTGTGTGTCTGGATGTCTCAGTGGCTCTATGCCACTATACCTTGGTGTATACCTTGACAATGTGAGTTTGTAGAACTAAACAGAAATAAGTAATTAGTAAATTACTGGACTCCAATAGATGGTGTCATTCATCTGTTTAAAAACATATAGAACATAAATATGAGTTAGTATTACTTTTTGCAAAATTCCATTGAATACTTTTAGTTTCTGCAATGCATAAGTTCATACTATTAACCAAACACTAGACATTTCTTATGCTGTAATAGTATTTCACATTATAGTAAAACATTTCATTTTCCCTTTTTTTAAAACTATTTTCAGCTTTTAAACTTGTATACCATAATCAATGTAGTGTATAAAGTTGCATCCTTGAAAAGTAGAGACAAAGCAATCATAAAGTTTGTAAAAAAAACCCTTATCTCATTTGAGCACCTGTCTCTTTCTTTTGTACATTACATTTTGCTGCCTTTTCTATCATTTAGTGGCAGTGAAGATCAGTCGCCACACCCTGTTGAACATCATTTTTTGGAGAAGCAACCTCCAGCAAAGCAGCAATCAATTGCATGGGAGTTTTTCACCATCCCTGCCTGGCAAAAGAAAGTGGTGGCAAAGCATGTAAAAATGCTCCTTATGTGATAAGACGGTCTCCAGGGGTACATCTTAGAAATATTCGTATGGCACAATGAGTATGTTGAAACATCTAAGGACGTACCACTCCAAGCACTGTTGAAAAAGAAAAAGAACATAAATATAAGTTAGTATTACATTTACAAAATTCCAGATACAAAACTGTGCACATTGCTTATGCTGTAATAGTATATCACATTATAGTAAAACATTTCATTTTCCCTTTTTTACTGTTCTCAGCTTTTTACTTGTATACCATGAATGATTTCTTACCTCTTAAGTACATAGCACCCTGCCCTATGGCCTATATACACCTTAACGTATGGGTGACTTATATGTAGTACAAGGGAAGTTTAAAGCATGCCAACTCGATCTAGCAGTAAAACTGCACCCACAGGCTCTGTAGTGGCAGGCCCAACACATATTTTTAGGGCTACTTGTCTGCATGGGTGGTTAGGAGCATCACAACTTCAGTACATATCTAAAAACAAATCAGTCCCTCTCCGGATGTGTTACTGGATGTGTTAGTAACTATGGGCCACATGTATCAAAGTTTCATTGTGCATTCCCTATATAGCAACTTTTAGGTAATTGCCATTTAGGGAAAGCAAAATGGCATGTAAGAAAATAGTGATTCCCTAATAGCGATTCCTTCTCAACCGCAATTAGGGAATTGCTATTATGAAATGCTACTCCATTCATTCCTATGGGCCTAAAGGCCCATACTTGGACCGAAGAGATGTCGGCGGTCCGACTGCCATCGATGGCCTGTTGGTGGTCCGACCGCCAGACATCCTAATCAGATCCTAAGTTACAATATCTTTACATCTATATAAGTGACTGCATATATGATTTTACTTGCCTCTATTACTGACTATTGCTTTATAAATGTGTATGCAACTGCCTCTGTTACTGTTGCAAACATAAATGCTGTATGGGAATTTCACTGAATATTTACATGCCTCTATCTCTCTCTTACAGGCAAGGTGAGTAACTCTGCTTAATATGTATATAACTTGCAGTATGGGTGAAAGACTGCATATTTAACTATGTCTAGGGGTTTTAAACTACACATATGAGTCAGTTAGACTTTAAAATGCAAGTCTGACTATCTAAGCACGTACCACCCTGCCCTATGACTTACCTACACCCTACCTCAGTAGTAACTAGTACGTAATATAACAGACATTTAAAACTGTACATAGTAAAACAGAGGACTAAAGCTCAGCAAGGAGTTTTTCATGTCAACTCGACCATGCAGTAAAGCAACACACACACTCTACAGTTCCAGGACAACATATAATGGTGGGGAGGAGGCGGAGAGCTGGCAGGGACCGTGAGGGCCTCCAGACTCCCCTGTGGTCCCCAACAAAGTAGCCTGACCCAGGGGGATGGGGTCCACGAGGCTGAGGGAGGCTGCACTGACCCCTCCCCATTTAAAAAAAAGTTATTAAAGGCCTGGCCCCAAGGGATGGGGTCCCTGGGCCGTTATCAGCCCAGGAGGAGGGCTGCAAGGCCCGCCTCCCATTTTACTTTAAAAAAAATATAAAAAAGCGGTAGGCCCCTGGGGATAGGGTCCCCGGGCTGAAAATGGTCCAGGAGGGGGGCCACGTGTCCCCCTCCCTTTTTAAAAAAAATAATAAAAAAGGGGGCAGGCCCAGGGGCATGGGGTCCCCGGGGCCCAAAATGGCACAGGGAAGGGGGCCACGCAGCACCCTTCCTGAAAAATATGAAAAAAAGCCAGCAACTTGCCTGAGGTCCGCCCCTTTCACCATCACTCTGCAAACATGCCGCTGCTAGTTGGGGGATGATGTCCCCTTGGCTGCTGAGTGTCCTTAGGGGCCAAGAAGACCTCCTGTTACCTCCAGTAAGTTCCATACAGTGGGATTGCTGAGAGGTGGTCGGAGGCCATGCCCCCTTTCTCCACCACTCTACTGATGGGGGATGAGGTCCTCTTGCTTCCTGAGGGCCGCAGGACTAAAGTGGACTTCTTCCCTCAAGCAGCAGTGGGCCAGGAGGCACGTTTGCAGAGTGGTGGAGAAAGGGGGCGTGGTCACCAAAAACCTCCCCGCAAACCCACTGTGCGGGACTTGCTAAAGGTAACAGGAGGGGTAGTTGGCCCCCAAGGGCCCTCAATAGCTAAGTGGACTTCATCTACCTACTAGTAGTGCACCAAGAGGTGTGTTTGCAGAGTGGTGGAGAAAGGGGGCATGCCCTACTATCAGGTCTCAGCAATCCTGCTGTGTGGGACTCACAGGAGGTAATAGATGGGGTAACTATAACTCGCGCCCCTGCAATGCACTGCTTGTGACATCACATATTACTTCACTGAGGACATGGTCAGTAATATCACTGGTGATATCTCAAATGACATCACTGATTACATCAACCACAGAATCTCTTATGCACCCACTCACACCCCAATATAAACTTTCATACACCCACTCCAACTTCCACATTACCATTCTTAAAACCATTAACATACCCATGCCAGTACTTATACACTCACTCACTGATTCATAGGTCTGCACACACATCTACTCAATCACCCATACAGCCACTCATACCCCAACTCAATCACTAATACAGCCACTGATATATCTACTCATACACCCATACAGTCACTCACTCACTGTCAGTCACACATAGAGCTACTCACACACCTACTCACTCACCCATAGAGTCAATCACACAGCCACTTACTCACCTATACAGTTATACACACACCCACTCACTTATTCATACAGATACTAACATATACTCACTCACCTATACAGTCACTGACAGAAGCACACACTCACCCATACAGCCACTCTCACAATCACTCACTCACACATACAGTCACTCATATACTCCAACACTCACCTGGACTGCCTTTCATATATGCAGTTCCTCTCCCATATACCACTGACACATCCATGCACTCACTGACACAGCCATACATACACTCAGTCACCCATACAGCCCCTCACAGATGCACTCACTAACCCATAAGGCCACTGAGTCACCCATTCACTCATCCATGCAGGCAGTCACATACCCCCTCACCCACCCACACAGACACTCATACAGCCATACAGCTACTCAGACAACCAATCAATCACCCATACGGCCACTCACATACCCACAATCGCACATCCATTCAAAATCTTACATACCAACTAACATACTGATACAGACATTCACACAACCAGTCACTCACCCATACATTCACTGAGACACCTAATAACTCACTTATACAGTCAGTTATGCACCCACTGAATCATCCATACAGGCACTCATACACTCACTGATTCACCAATACACCTTGTTATATCTATTTGACATTCATAAACGGCCATAGTCACTGGATGATGTCATCACTGATGTCATCACTGATGTCATTTGAGATGTCATGAGTGATGTAATATGTGAGGTCATAAGCAATAAATTGCAGGGGCATGAGCTATAGTTAGCTCAGCTGACTATAATTGCAGAATTTCTCTGGTTTTGTACGAGTGAAACCTGAGCCTAACTATATATATATATATTCACTGAAAAAAACAAAGGTTACAGAGACGTTATAGTTTAGGCTCAGGTTTAACTTGTACAAAACCAGAGAAATTTAGCAGTTATAGTTAGCTGAGCTAACTATGACTCGCGCTCCCATAATGCACTGCTTATGACCTCACATATTGCATCACTCATTACATGTTCAGTGACATCACTGATGACATCACTGACAGCATGTCAATTGACATCAGTGATGACATCATCCTTTGACTATGACTATAAATATGTGTGTGTGTGATGAGTGATGTAGTATGTGAGATCATAAGCAGTGCATTGCGGTGGTGTAAGTTATAGTTAGCTCTGGTAACTATAACTGCTGAATTTCTATGGTTTTGTATGTGGGAAATCGAAGCCTAACTATAACATCCCTGTAACCTTTGGCTTTTTTAGTGAATTTCTATGTTTTTTTAATTTTATTTTCTAACTATAATGTCCCTGTAACCTTTGGTTTTTTAAGTGAGTTTCTAAGTTTTTTTAAAAATTGTATTTCCAAATTTTAGCCTGTAACCTTTGAGAGTGAGTGTGTGAGTGAGTGCATGAGTGCCTCAGTGGGTGTGTGAGTGAGTGTGTGAGTGTCTCAATGGGTGTGTGAGTATCTAAGTGGGTCTGTGAGTGGCTGCACAAGTGTCTCACTGGGTTTGTTAATGGGTGTGTGAGCGTCTCACTGGGTCTGTGAGTGGGTGCATGAGTGGGTATTTGAGTGGATGCATGAGTGTCTGAGTAGATCTGTGGGTGGGTGTGAGGGTGTCTGTGTGGGTTTGCAAGTACCTCCATGAGTGTGTGAGTCAGTCTGTGAGTGAGTGCATGAGTTTCTGAGTTGGTCTGTGAGTGGGTATGTGAGTCTCTGAGGTACGTCTGTGAGTCAGTATGTGAGTCTCTGAGTGGGTTTGTGAGTGAGTGTCAGAGAGTTTGAGTGATTCTATAAGTGGGTGCATGACTGTCTGAGTAGGTCTATGAGTGGGTATACGTGTCTTAGTGGGTCTGTAAGCGGGTGCATGAGTGTCTAAATGGGTCTGTGAGTGGCTGGGAGAGTGTCTGAATGGTTCTCTAAGTGGATGCATGAGTGGCTGAGTGGGTTTGTGAACGGGTGTGAGAGTGTCTGAATAGGTCTGTTAGTGGGTATGTGAGTGGGACTGTGAGTGGATGTGTGAGTATCTGAGTGGGTCTGTGAATGGGTGTATCAGTGTCTGAGTGGGTCTGTCAGTGGGTGTTTGAGTGCCTGAGTGTGAGTGGGTATCTAAGTGTCTGTTTGTGTCAGTAGCTATGTCAATGACTGGGCCACAATGGAACCCATCTGCCCCTTTATCCAAAAAGAGTCCACAGTTTTGCACAAAACATCTACTCAAATGAAATACTTTCTACTGGTTAATTACACAGTGCTATCTCCTTTGGTAAATGTCCAGTACATATTCTACACTAGAGCTATGCAATGGAGCACAAGGAGATGTCACCAATGACCTTGTGTGTATTTTGGCAATGTGATTGTGCCACATGTGTCTTTATCCAGAAATTGTGATAACATGAATCTTCCTATAGAGAAGAAAGATGAGAGTACAAAAGGGTAAATCTCCACCAAACAATGGTCCTTCCTCTTAACTATATGAAGTAAGTGCTTCTTTGTTTGGTACAGATATCCTCATATTTCTCAGCATCAAGAACACGTCACCAAAATCGCTGGGCAAAGCACTGGGGGGCCTTTTGGAAAGCTGACCATCATCCTGGCAAAAGGCAGGAAGACCATTGCATACTACTAAGGTGGGTTGGGCGTGGCCAAACGGCAGGGCCAAACGGGTGGACATGAAAGAGCCCACTCATCACAGTCACTACACAGTGTGCTCCAATAGATCAACGGAGCGTCACCTCCATGAAACATTTTAGATCATATTTCAATGTGGAATTGCCGAAAAAAAAACTCTTGCTTTGCTTTTGGCGAGCCCAGGATCATTTGTCCTTTACAAATGTGAAGCCTCGACTGGGGAACCTGCTATGTTTATATATGTAAGTGTTTCCTGTTGAGGTTTAATTTCTGAAAGAATTAAGCAGGTCTTCATGTCAGCTCCCCTGCAGCAGGTCTGGCCAGCTTACCCACAATCCGCTACCCTCTGCTGCCTGTCTACCTGCTGTCCTATATTTGTGCCCCCTCTGCTCATTTCTTGCTCTGCTTTGCCTTTTCTGATAATTTTTCTGATCATTTTTCTGCCCTCTGTTTTGCTGTTCTCTGCTCATTTTTCTGCCCTCAGTTTTGCGTTTCCTGCTCATTTTTCTGCCCTCTGTTTTGCCTCTTCTGCCTAGTTTCTCCCTCTGTTTTGTCTTTTCTGCTCATTTTCTTGCCTTCCATTTTGCCTACTCTGCTTGTTTTTCTGCCCTTTCTTTTGCCCTCTTCCACTCTGTTTTGCCATTTCTGCTAGTTTTTCTGCCCTCTTTTTTGCCTTTTTTTGCTCTTTTTCTGCTCTCTGTTTTGCCTTTTCTGCTCATTTTTCTGCCCTCTGTTTTGTCTTTTTTTGCTCATTCTTCTGCACTGTGTTTTACCTATCGTGCTCATTTTTCTGCCCTCTACTTTGCTTTTTATTTGCTTATTTTTGCTGCCCTCCATTTTGCCTTTCCTGCTTGTTTTTCTGCCCTCTGTTCTGCCTCTTCTGGTTGTTTTTCTGCCCTTCCTTTTGCCTTTTAAGCACATTTGTCTGCCCTCCATTTTGTCTTCACTGCTTGTTTTTCTGCCCTCTGTTTTGCCCTCTTCTGCTCTGTTTTCCCTCTTTTGCTCATTTTTCTGCCCTCTGTTTTGCCTTTTCTGTTTGTTTTTCTGCACTCTGTTTTGTCTGTTCTGTTGTTTTTTTGCCTTCTGTTTTGCCTTTTCTGACTATTTTTCTGCTCTCTGTTTTGCCTTTTTCTGCTGGTTTTTCTGCCCTCTGGTTTGCCTTTTTCTGCTTGTTGTTTTTCTGCCCTCTGTTTTGCCTTTTTCTGCCCTCTGTTTTGCCTTTCCTGCTTCTTTTTTTGCCCCCTGTTTTGCCTTTCTGCCCTCCGTTCAGCCTTTTCTCCTCATTTTGCTGCTATCTTTTGTTCTTGTTTTTCTGCCCCCTGTTTTGCCTTTTCTGCTAAGTTTTTTGCCATCTGTTTGCCATCTCTGCTCGCTTTTCTGCTCTGTTTTGCCTTTTCTGCTTGTTTTTCTGTCCTCCTTTTAGCCTTTTCTGCTTGTTTTTCTGCCCTCAGTTTTGTCTTTTCTGCTTGTTTTTCTGCCCTCTGTTTTGCCTTTTTCTGCCCTCTGTTTTGCCTTTCCTGCTCATTGTTCTGCCCTCTGCCTTATCTCTTCCGTTTGTTTTTCTGCCCTCTGTTTTTCTTCCATTTTGCCTTTTTTGCTAATTTATCTGCCCCCTGTTTTGCCTTTTCTGCTTGTCATTCTGCCCTCTGTTTTGCCTGTTCTGCTCATTTTACTGTGCTCTGTTTTGCCATTTTCTGCTCATTTTTCTGTCCTCTGTTTTGCCTTTTGTGCTTCTTTTCTGCTCTCAATTTTGCCTTGTCTGGTTATTTTTCTGCCCTGTGTTTTGCCCTCTTCTGTTTCTGCTTGTTTTTCTGACCTCTGATTTGCCTCTTGTGCCTTTTCTGCTCGCTTTTCTGCTCTCTGTTTTGCCCTCTTCTGCTCTGTATTGCCTTTTCTCTGCCCTCTGTTTTTCCCTCTTCTGCTCTGTTTTGACTTTTCTGCTAATTTTGTTGCCCTCTGTTTTGCCTTTTGTATAATGGGGGAGGAGAGACTTGCGTCCCCCCTCCCCAGGCTGATTTCGACCCCGTGGACCTCATCTCCCGGGACCTGGCCATGTCTGCCTGCGTACTCTGGCCCCACCCAGAGTACCAAGGGTGCTTTGATGGGGAGCCTTAATGCTCTTGTGGTCCCAACTGGCTCCCCAACTCCTGCATGAGCTGGCATTGCTCCTGCACGCAGGGAGCTGCTAAATATGCAGCTCTTTGCATGTGGGGGCAATTCTTTCATCTGTTTCCCTGCCCACACGACAGGGGGAAGGGAAACAGATAAAAGCTCCACTCTCAGCAAGCGGTTGCGCTTGCAGGGAGCAGATTTAGCGTTTGCTCTCGCTTGGCAGGAGCTGTCACAGCTCCCGCCAAGCAAAAGCAAACTGCTGTCTCCCAAGGGTGGGCACCGCATGAGATAGCATAAGTTGGCCCTGGGGTGTGGTGGTACCCGGAGCCATTAATGGCTCCAGGAGGAGGGCCATGCTGCCAACTCCATTTAAAAACATTAGCTGGCCCAGGGGAGGTGGTGGTCCCAGGGGCATATGTAAGCCCCAGGAGGGGTGGTCTGTGCAGCCCCCTTATTTGTTTTAAATGAAGCCCTAGGAAGGTGGCAGTCCCCTGGGCTCTTAGAGCCCAATGTAGGGGAGTCCCTGCAGCCCCCTCCCCAATTCCAGTACAGCTCCGGGGAGGTAGTAGTCCAAGGGCTCATAAGAGCCTTAGGAGGGGGGCCCTGTGTGCCTCTTCCCTTACTTTTTCTAATCTATGTGCATGCCCCCATGACCAGGCCCACTCAGAGGCTTTTCAGAAACAAGCGTGGGAGCCCGTGCTTTTAAAAAAAAAATTGCCATGAATATGTGATTCCACCATGATTTTTGCTGCAAAAATAATAAAAAAATGCTTTTTAGCCTTGGCGGGATCCCTGCAGGTCCCCAGCACCAGGCCTAGGGGGTCAGGGTATTCCTACCCTGACCCCTTGTCTGTATTTTTTATGTTTTTCTTGGGACTTGACTGAGTCCGAGTCCTAAGATGGCTGCCAACACTTTCTGATTGAAGTATTGGCAGCCAATCAGATCTCTCCATGAAATCTGGGCGATTCACAGAGGGGTCACTTCCCTATATATTTACAAATTTGTTTTAATTTTAATAACTCTAAAACTACTGAACGGATTTACACCAAATAGGAAAAAAGGCACTTTCTGAGCCAAGACCTACCTTGCTGCCACATTTGGTGTCATTCCATTCTGCGGTTCGAACTATAGTCGTGTCTAAAATCCCTATGGGAACTAACATGGGAAACTCACTTTTTTTGACCCCCCCACCTTGTTCTCAGCCCTTTCTTGACATATCGACCTCGAAGATTCCATGCACAACTGGACAGAGTAGGTCACTTTTTTGGGAAAATATCATGAAGATTCGTTGCCAAAATTATAGGCAAGTCAAAAAATTATTTTTCTATGGAACCTAGGCCCTAGCAATAACTACCTATTGGCGACTTAAAAAACCAAAGGTTACAGGGACATTATAGTTAGGAAATAGAATTTGAAAAAGTCCTAGAAATTCACAGAAAAAAAACAAAGGTTACAGGGATTTTATAGTTAGGAAATAGAATGAAATAACCATAGAAATTCAATGAAAAAACCAAAGGTTACAGGGACGTTATAGTTAGGCTCAGGTTTCACTCATACAAAACCATTGAAATTTGGCAGTTAGCTAAGCATAACCTATGCCCCCATAATGCACTGATTATGACCTCACATATTAAATCACTCATAACATGGTCAGTGACTTCACTGATGACATCTCAAATTAAATCACTGATGGCATCACTGATAACATCATCCAGTTAGTGTAAGTATCCTGTAAGAGTTAATGATTGTCAAACATATATACTAAGGCACTACAAAAGTTAAATTAGTATACTAGGTGTACTACTAATTTGTGAAACTATTTATAATATATATTATGTGAGTGGCTGTGTGACAGTATTTCACTGCTGATTTTTGCCCCCATCCCCCTGGCCTTTTAATTTTTAATTTTTTTTTAAATAATGGGAGTGGGGCTGTGCCTGCCTCCTCCCAGGCCAATTTCGTCCCCAGGGATCCCATCTACTGGGGCCCGGCATCAATTATGGGTGCACTGGTCTAACCCAGGGTACCCACATTCACTGATGGGGACCGCAGGGGGAGACTGAAGGCCCCTGCGGTCCCTGCCAGCTCCCTGCCTCCTGCTGGAGCTGGCATTGCTTTTACACATAGGGAGCTGCTAACATGCAGCTCCCTGTGTGTAAAAGCAATTGTGGTCAGCGTTCAGCAAGTGAGAGCATTTAAAATGCTCTCACTTGCTGAAAGCGAGCACAGTTTTCTGTGACTTGGCAGGTGGGGTAAAGCTCCCGCCAAGCCATAGCAAACAGCTATATCCTGGGGGTGGGCACCCCGGGACTAGCAGGAGCCAGCCCTGGGGATTTCCAGTCTCAAGGGCCATGTATGAAGGAGGTGTCTCTGGGGCTAGAGGGGTACAAGAGTCCCCGCTATTTTTAAAAATATAAGCCCCGGGGAGGTGGTGGTCCCTGGGACAGCAGGGGAGGCCACACAGGCCTCCCTGCATTTAGTTGAAAAGAAGCCCTGGGTAGGTGGTGGTCCCTGGGGCATTAGTAAGCCCGAGGATGGGGCGCCCTTGCACCCCTATCCTGTATTATGTAAATGCTCCTGGGACCTGGCCTACCCGGGGGCCAAGTAATAATGAAGTGCAGGATTCTCTTTTTGCAATTTTGGGCAGGATTCGCGGATCCAGCGTGACTCCTGTTGAAATTGTATTTTAAATCTGCTTTTTTGGCCCAGAGGGGTCCCTGTGGTGTTTCTACCCTGCCCCCTTTTCATTTTTAACATTGTTTTCTGTGACTCAGTTCAACCGAGTCACAAGTTGACTGCCAACACTTCCTGGTTTGAACTGTTGGCAGCCAATCAGATCTTAGCACAAGATCGGGAGGGGTCACTAATCCTCCACGTCCCCAGATATACAACTGGAAATTTCTTTAAATTTCTCTGCAACTACTTAACAAATTTACACCAAATCACAACAGACACTTATGTGAACCAACATCTGTCTTTTGCCAAATTTGGTGTAATTCCATTCAGCAGTTCGGGGTGTAGCCATGTCTAAAGATTCCTATGGAAATTAACATGGGGAAAATGCTTTTTGGGACCCCCCTTTTTTGCACCCCCGCTTGACAGATCACCCCAAAACTTTCAAGACAGCAGCTGAATTGAGCATCAAACTAGTTTTGAAACTTTCGTGAGGATTCGTCAAGCGACGCCAAAGTTATTGGCAAAACAAAAAACGCTCTTCCTATGGAAAGTAGGTCCTATCAGGAACTACCTACTGGTGACGCCAGTAGGTTATATATATATATATATATATATATGTCACTGAAAAAAACAAATATGTTATAGTTAGTCTCAGATACCGCTCATACAAAACCACAGAAATTCAGCAGTAATAGTTACCTGAGCCAAGTATAACTTACGCCCCCACAATGCACTGCTTATGACCTCACATATTACATCGCTCATGAGATGGTCAGTGACATCCCTGATGACATCATCCACAGAAAAGCAAACACAAGGAGATGATGAACGGAGTGCTGAAACTTTTCAGACACTAACCTGCAGTCATAGATCTGGGTTGAATCCATCATCATTCTTTAGCTCACTTCACCACCCCAGTTCAGACTCAGCTGTATGCAAATCAGTCTTGACCCTGTGCCTATTTGGAACAGTCCAGCCTGAACTGCCAGGCCAGGTCTTCCCTGGACCGGAAACAAGCATCCTGGGACCGGTTTCGAGGTAACATCCCTCATCAGTCAGGCTAGCTTGAATCCAGTGGCAAAGTGAGCAAGGGACCCATGTCTGGGCATACCCTGCCAACTTAGGGCGAACAAAGCAAACATCAGGAGATAGTGGACGAAGTGTTCAAACTTTTCAGACACTCACCCCCTGTCACAGATCTGGGTTGAATCCATCATCGTTCTTTAGCTCACTTCGCCACCCCAGTTCAGACCCAGCTATATGCAAATCAGTCTTGACTCAGTGCCTCATGGGAACAGTCCAGCCCGAACTGCCAAGCCAGGTCTTCTCTGGACTGGAAACAAGCATCCTGGGACCGGTTTCGAGGTAACATCCCTCATCAGTCAGGCTAGCTTGAATCCAGTGCCAAAGTGAGCAAGGGACCCAAGTCTGGGCATACCCTGCCAACTTAGGGCAAACAAAGCAAGCACAAGGAGATGATGGACAGAGTGCTGAAAATTTTCAGATACTCACCCCCAGTCACAGATCTGGGTTGAATCCATCATCGGTCTTTAGCTCCCTTCGCCACCCCAGTTCAGACCCAGCTATATGTAAATCAGTCTTGACCCTGTGCCTAATGGGAACAGTCCAGCCTGACCTGCCAAGCCAGGTCTTCCCTGGACTGGAAACAAGCATCCTGGGACTGGTTTTGGGGTAACACCCCTCATCAGCCAGGCTAGCTCGAATTCAGTGCCAAAGTGAGCAAGGGACCCACGTCTGGGCATACCCTGCCAACTTAGGGCAAACAAAGCAAGCACAAGGAGATGATGGACAGAGTGCTGAAATGTTTCAGACACTAACCCGCAGTCATAGATCTGGGTTGAATCCAACATCGTTCTTTAGCTCACTTCGCCACCCCAGTTCAGACCCAGCTATATGCAAATCAGTCTTGACTCTGTGCCTCATGGGAACAGTCCAGCCCGAACTGCCAAGCCAGGTCTTCTCTGGACTGGAAACAAGCATCCTGGGACTGGTTTTGGGGTAACACCCCTCATCAGCCAGGCTAACTTGAATTCAGTGCCAAAGTGAGCAAGGGACCCACGTCTGGGCATACCCTGCGAACTTAGGGCAAACAAAGCAAGCACAAGGAGTGCTGAAACATTTCAGACACTTACCCCCAGTCACGGATCTGGGTTGAATCCATCATCCTTCTTTAAGAAAACTTCGCCACCCCAGTTCAGACCCAGCTATATCATCCACAGAACCATTCATATACCCACTCACACCTATTTAAAACCTCTCATACACCCACTCACAAATCTGCTCACATACCCATTCACAGACCCATACAAGTACTCCCACAACCACTCACTCATCCATAGACCAACTCACAAACATTTGGTTTTTCAGAGAATTTCTGAGCTTTTTTATTGTATTTCCTAACTGTAACCTGTAAACTTTGAGAATGGGCATGTGAGTGGTTGCATTGGTCGGTGAGTGGATGTATGAGTTGCTGTATGGGCCTGTGAGTAGGTGTGTGAGTGGCTGTATGGATCCTTGAGTGGATGTGTGAGTAGCTCTATGGGTCTGAGTGGGTGTTTGTGCCTCTGTGGGTTTGTGACTGAGTCTGTGATTGGCACTATGTGAGTAGCTGTGTCAGTGCATGTGTGAGTACCTGTGTGTGTCTGTGAGTGGGTGTGTGAGTGGTGCTTTGGGTCTGTGAATAGGTGTGGAGTGCATGTGTGGGTCTCTGAGTGGGTGTGGAGCAGCTGTGTGGGTCTGTGAGTGGGTGCACGAGTGCCTGTGTGGGTCTGTGAGTGGGTGTGTGAGAGTCTGGTGGGTCTGTGGATATGTGACTAGGTCTATGAGTGGTGCTGTGGGTCTGTGAATGGGTATGTGAGTGGCTGTGTGGGTCTGTGAGTGGGTGTGTGACTGCCTGTGTGTGTCTTTGAGTGGGTGTGTGAGTTGTGCTGTGGGTCTATGAGCGGGTGTGTTAGTGCCTGTGTGGGTCTCTGACTGGGTTTGTGAGTAGTGCTCTGGGTCTGTGATTAGGTGTGAATGTGGCTGTGTACGTCTGTGAGTGGGTGCATAAGTGGGAAGAGGTGTGGCGCAGTGGCCAGGGCGAGTCCACGGTGCTGGCGGCAGGTCAGCCCAGCACCATGTGACTCTGGGCAATAGCTCGCTTAATCTTCCCGATGGCCCCCAGCGCTGGGACACCTCTCCGGAGGTAGCTGTGCGCTTTACAAATACTGGACATAAGTGCCCATGTGTGTATGTCAGTGGGTGTGTGAGTAACACAATGGATTTTAGGCATTTGCATAGTTAGGGTATTTAAAAGGGAAAACCATGGACTCTGCTCTCACCAGGAAAAGACAAGAAAGAAACTGCTCATCAGAGTCACTACTGATCAGATTGCTCTCTATTAGATCAACGATGCATTCACCTTCATTATGGATTTCAGATTGGTTTTTTTTCAACGGGGAAAATTAGAGAAACACATTTTATTTGCCTTTGCCAAGCCCAAGAAGTTATGAACATTTGTGCTTTACTGAAGTGGAGCTTCAACTGGGACACCTGCTAGGTTTATATTTGTAAGTGCTTCCTGTTGAGGTTTAATTTCTGTGAAATGCATACCTGGGCCACACTGGAAGCTCATTTTTGCTCAGAAGAGTCCCCAGTTTTGCCGTAAGCATTTACCCAACTGGAGTACTTTCTTCTGGTTAATTAGTAAATGCTACCTCTTTGGGTAAATGTCTTATGTATATTCTGCACTACAGCTGCATAAAGGACCATGGGGTAATGTTTCCAGTGACCTTGTGTGCATGTAATTTTGGCAATGTGATTGTTACCTGAGCGTCTTTAGCCACAATTCTGTGATAACGTGAATCCTCCTCAAGAGAAGATGACAAGACTACAAAGAGGTGATTCTCCACTAAACAGGGGTACTTCCCCTTAACTAAATGAAATAAGTGCTACTTTGTTTGGTGGAGATGTCCTCGTATTCCTCTGCATCAATAACCCATCACAAAAATCAGCTGGAAGCCTTTTGTTAAGCTGTCAATCAACGTAGGAAAAAGGGGAAGACCTTTGCATACTACTTACGGAAACGGGGTGGGGGCCATGTGACCCTCCTTCCCTGGCCGATTTGGGCCCTGGGGACCCCATCCCCCAGGGCCTGGCTGAAATTGAATGGTGGAGGGGGGCCACATGGCCCCCTCCCCAGGCCGATTTCAGCCCGGGGACCCCATCCCCCGGGGATCCGCCTTGCTATGCTGGTTGCCCTGGAGCCCACCCTGGGCACCAAGTCTGCACTGTTGGGGGCCATGGGGGGAGCCTGAATGCCCCCGCTGTCCATCCTGGCTCTATGCTTCAAGCCGGAGCCGGCATTGCTCACACACACAATGAGCATGCCAAACATGCATATCCCACTGTGTGGGAGCAATCCTTTCATCTGTTCCCCTGCCCGCATGTTAATGGGCAAGGAAACAGAAAAAAACTCAGCTCCCAGCAAGTGGAGGCGGTTTGACAGCTCCCGCTTGCTGGGAGCTGAGTTAGTGTTTGCTCTGACTTGGTAGGAGCTGTCAAAGCTCCTGCTAAGTCAGAGCAAACAGCTATGACCCGTGGGTGGGCACCCCGGGACATAAGGAGGTGGCACTGCTGGGTGGTAGTCCCCGGGGACATTAATGGCTCCAGGAGGGGTTGCGTGCAGCCCCCCTCCTTCTGTGTTCATGGGCTGGCCCCAGGAGGTGGTGGTCCCTGGGGCCATATTTGGCCCGGGAGGGGGGTTGTGCAGCCCCCATCCCAGTTTTATATTTTGCAGAGCTTCGGGGAGGTTGTGGTCCCTGGGTCTTCTATGAAGCCTAGGAGGGAGTTCCGTGCAGCCCAGCTCCTTTAAAAAAAAACTGCCGGGTAGGTGGTTGTCCCAGGGGCTTCTATGAAGCCCAGGTGTGGGGGTCCGCGCAGCCACCTCCTTTTACAAAAATAAAGTCCCAGGATGTGGTGGTCCCTGGGGCTCTCATGTGCCCTCCTACTTTTTTTAAAAAATGCCCCTGGGACCTGACCCACCTGAGGGCTCTTTTCAAAGGTAAAAACAACAGTTGATGTACAGAATGCAGAACAATGTCATACATTCACCCCAGTACAGAGATCTGGGCCTAAATCCATCGTTTTTTTGCTCACCATGCCATTCCAGTTTGAACCCAGCCATATGCAAATCAGTCTTGACCCTGTGCCTCATGGGAACAGTCCAGCCCGAACTGCCAAGCCAGGTCCTCCCTGGACTGGAAACAAGCATCCTAGGACCGGTTTTGGGGTTTCACCCTCTTCAGCCAGGATAGCTTGATTCCAGTGGCATGGAGAGCACGGGACCCACGTCTGGGCATACCCGTCCCACTCGGGGTGACAAATGCAAAGACAACAGTTGATGGACAGAATGCAGAACAATGTCATACATTCACCCCAGTACAGAGATCTGGGCCTAAATCCATCGTTTTTTTGCTCACCATGCCATTCCAGTTTGAACCCAGCCATATGCAAATCAGTCTTGACCCTGTGCCTCATGGGAACAGTCCAGCCCGAACTGCCAAGCCAGGTCCTCCCTGGACTGGAAACAAGCATCCTAGGACCGGTTTTGGGGTTTCACCCTCTTCAGCCAGGATAGCTTGATTCCAGTGGCATGGAGAGCACGGGACCCACGTCTGGGCATACCCGTCCCACTCGGGGTGACAAATGCAAAGACAACAGTTGATGGACAGAATGCAGAACAATGTCATACATTCACCCCAGTACAGAGATCTGGGCCTAAATCCATCGTTTTTTGCTCACCATGCCATTCCAGTTTGAACCCAGCCATATGCAAATCAGTCTTGACCCTGTGCCTCATGGGAACAGTCCAGCCCGAACTGCCAAGCCAGGTCCTTCCTGGACTGGAAACAAGCATCCTAGGACCGGTTTCGGGGTTTCACCCCTCTTCAGCCAGGATAGCTTGATTCCAGTGGCATGGAGAGCACAGGGTTTGGCAGTTCGGGCTGGACTGTTCCCATGAGGCACAGGGTCAGACTGATTTGCATATGGCCATGTCTGAACTGTGGTGGCGGAGTGAGCTAAAGAATGATGATGGATTAAACCCAGATCAGTTGATTGAGGGTGAGTGCTTGCAATGTTCAACACACCGTCCATCATCCCCTTTGGTTTTGCATTGTTCGCCCTAAGTTGGCAGGGTATGCCCAGACGTGGGTCCCTTGCTCACTTTGCCACTGGATTCAAGATAGCCTGGCTGATGAGGGCTGTGAGCCCGAAACCGGTCCCAGGATGCTTGTTTCCAGTCCAGGGAAGACATGGCTTGGCAGTTCGGGCTGGACTGTTCCCATGAGGCACAGGGTCAGACTGATTTGCATATGGCCATGTCTGAACTGGGGTGGCGGAGTGAGCTAAAGAATTATGATGGATTAAGCCCAGATCAGTTGACTGGGGGTGAGTGCTTGCAATGTTCAACACTCCGTCCATCATCCCCTTTGGTTTTGCTTTGTTCGCCCTAAGTTGGCAGGGTATGCCCAGACGTGGGTCCCTTGCTCACTTTGCCACTGGATTCAAGATAGCCTGGATGATGAGGGCTGTGAGCCCGAAACCGGTCCCAGGATGCTTGTTTCCGGTCCAGGGAAGACATGGCTTGGCAGTTCGGGCTGGACTGTTCCCATGAGGCACAGGGTCAGACTGATTTGCATATGGCCATGTCTGAACTGGGGTGGCGGAGTGAGCTAAAGAATGATGATGGATTAAACCCAGATCAGTTGACTGGGGGTGAGTACTTGTAATGTCAACACTCCGTCCATCATCCCCTTTGGTTTTGCTTTGTTCGCCCTAAGTTGGCAGGGTATGCCCAGACGTGGCTCCTTTGCTCACTTTGCCACTGGATTCAAGATAGCCTGGCTGATGAGGGCTGTGAGCCCGAAACCGGTCCCAGGATGCTTGTTTCTGGTCCAGGGAAGACATGGCTTGGCAGTTCGGGCTGGACTGTTCCCATGAGGCACAGGGTCAGACTGATTTGCATATGGCCATGTCTGAACTGGGGTGGCGGAGTGAGCTAAAGAATGATGATGGATTAAACCCAGATCAGTTGACTGGGGGTGAGTGCTTGTAATGTCAACACTCCGTCCATCATCCCCTTTGGTTTTGCTTTGTTCGCCCTAAGTTGGCAGGGTATGCCCAGACGTGGGTCCCTTGCTCACTTTGCCACTGGATTCAAGATAGCCTGGCTGATGAGGGCTGTGAGCCCGAAACCAGTCCCAGGATGCTTGTTTCCGGTCCAGGGAAGACATGGCTTGGCAGTTCGGGCTGGACTGTTCCCATGAGGCACAGGGTCAGACTGATTTGCATATGGCCATGTCTGAACTGGGATGGCGGAGTGAGCTAAAGAATGATGATGGATTAAACCCAGATCAGTTGACTGGGGGTGAGTGCTTGTAATGTCAACACTCCGTCCATCATCCCCTTTGGTTTTGCAGTGACATCACTGATGACATCACTGATGACATCTCAAATGACATCACTGATGGCATCACTGATGACATCATCCAGTGACTGAGTGTTTCTAAAAACTTTAAGAATGTTATATATATGTACGCCAAGGTGTATTGAAGAATGAGTGGGTGTATAAGTGTCTGAATGGATGATTTACTGGGTGCGTGTCTGACTGTATAAGTGAGTGATTAAACGTGTCTTAGTGAATGCATGGGTGAATGACTAATCTGTGTGAATGTCTGTATCAGTCTGTCAGTTGGTGTGTAAGTGGCTGCATATGTTGGTGAGTAGCTACATGAGTGTCTATATGGGTTAATGATTGGTTGTCTGAGTAGCTGTATCTGTATGGGTGCCTGAGTGTCTGTGTTGTGACTCCCTGCATGGATGTGTAGTGGGTGATTCACTGGGTGTAAGTGTTCATGAGTGCATTTGCGAGGGGCTGTATGGGTGATTGAGTGTGCGTATGGCTGTGTTGGTGAGTGAATGGGCGTCTCAGTGGTATATGTGTGAGCAACTACATATGTGAAAGGCAGTCTATGTGAGTTTTGGAGTATAGATATGACTATATGTGAGAGCGAGTGATTGTGAGAGTGGCTGCATGGATGAGTGTGTGCTTGTGTCATTGATTGTATAAGAGAGTAAGTATCTGTTAGCATCTGTATGAAAAAGTGAGGGTGTGTGTGTATAACTGTATAAGTGAGTAAATGGCAGTGTGATTGATTCTTTGGGTGACTGACTAGGTGTGTGAGTAACTCTATGGGTTAGTGGCGGTATGTGAGCAACTGTATAGGTATATGAGTGCATATATCAGTGGCTGTATTGATAAGTGACTGCATGTATGAGTGACTGTATGGGTGACTGAGTGGATGTGTGTGTAGACCTAGTAAGTGGGTATGTACAAACTGGTATTGGTGTGTCTATGGTTTCGAGAATGGTAGTCTATATTGTAGAGTGGGTGAATGAAAGGTTATATTAGGGCATGAGGAGGTGCATCAGATATTAAGTGGATGATGTCATCAGTGATGTCATCAGTGATGTCATTTGAGATGTCATCAGTAATGTCACTGACCATGTCACGAGTGATGTAATATGTGATGTCATCAGCAGTGCATTGCCGGGGCGTGAGTTACAGTTAGCTCAGCTAACTATAACGTCTGAATTTCTTTGGTTTTGTACGAGGGAAATGTCAGCCTAACTATAACGTCCCTGAAACCTGTGTTTTTTCAGTGAATTTCTAAGGTTTTTTAAAATGCAAATTCCTAACTATAACGTCCCTGAAACCTGTAGTTTTTTCAGTGTATTTCTAAGGTTTTTTAAAAATAAAAATTCCTAACTATAACGTCCCTGAAACCTCTGATTTTTTCAGTCAATTTCTAAGGTTTTTTAAATGCTAATTCCTAACCTTAACATCCCTGAAACCTATGGTTTTTTCAGTGAATTTCTAAGGTTTTTTAAACCATTTTATTAATGAAAAGATGTTTGTAACTATTTTTTGCTTTTTTTTCTATGATTTTTTAAGTATTTTTATAAACTTTTAAAATAATTATAATCACTTTTTTAAAATATATATAACATTGCTGATCAAAGAATTATGGTGTTATGTATTTGAATTAACATTGTTTTCTTGTTTGTAATTGTGTACAGTGTGATATTATATAACAGAATTTTGAATTCAAAGCATATTTTTTTACTATTTTTTGCTAAATTGAATTTTGTATTATTTCTTTTAATATTATGAAAGATGTTATGGTCTTTTCTTATGATAACTATCTTCTTTATATAAATTGATATTTTTTTAATTTACAAAAAAGGGTTGCGCACCCTACGCGAACCTACACGGTGGGTGTGCGGATCCGTTATACGAATATCACTATGAAATACATATTTAGAACAAATTAATATAATTTTTTTGACATAGAGGTTTATTGCTGAGTACAGAAAAATAGTAATAAAGAAGTTATAAATCTGTTCTAAAATGTTTTTAACAGATTATTGTGGACGCAAAGGTATTGCGTACCGGTCGCGGATCTACGCTTTGGGCGCGCAAATCCGTAACCCTAAAATACACACTTACACTGAAATTATATATTTTTTTAACAAAGAGGTTTATTAAGCAATCCCAAAAATTACTATTAGTGTTCTTGTGATATATTTTTAAGATGTTTAAAACACATTTTTATGTACGCGGCACTATCTCGCACCGGACGCGTAGGGGTCGCGAATCCTGCCGGCACGTATTTCTGGGATCGCGTAGAGGTTACGACTCGGGCGTAAATTTTAAAAGTATGAAATATGAATGTTTGAAGTTTAAATATCTGTTTTGCATAAACACTTTCCATTGAAATACTTTGAAACACAATATCCTAATAGTAATTTACAGTTTTATATTACATTTAGTACATTTTATGGGTGCGCGATGCATACGCGATGGGTGCGCGACCCGTACGCGACTCCATGTGACATAGAAAGAAAGCTTCTCATTGTTTAAAGAGCTTTTCATTCTCTTGGTGGGTGGTACCAACACCTGTTCCAGTCCTTTCATTTTGGGTGTGTCTGCTTTTAAGACTACCTTTTTTGTAGGCTCTGTTAATTCTTTATTTTCTTTGGTGTTGCTCATTTTTGAATATACAACATGGCATCAGCTTTTCCAGAAGACGAGCAGCAGGAGGAGATGGAAGAGGTGGAGGAGGCACTAAAGAAAAGAAAGGAAAGCATATTGTGGGCTTTTTTTACTGTCCCTGAAGGCGAATAAAAGTCAACGCTCGCAAGGTGAACTGCACGATCTGCAAATACGTGCTCTCCAAAGGTTCCGAGAAGAAGAACTCATGTGGTACTTCTTCAATGAAGAAGCACCTGGAAACCATCCACCCTGTTCATCTCGCACAAGAGATGATGGAGTACCAAAAGAGAGAGCAAGCAGCCACTGATGATGGAAGTCAACCATCTACAACTGCAGGGGTTGTATTGACCACACCGCAACCTCTAATCATTCCCGAGTTGGCTGATGCAGGCATTCATTGTCACAAATGCTTGACAACTCTTTGTGTTGGAGAGCTCTCCATTGATGCCATCAAGGTTCTCCTGAGAGAACATAGGTGCTATTTTTATTTTTTTTGAGTTTTGTTGTTTCTGTTTCTTTGTTTAAAAGAAACACCACAGTTGGTCTTTTTAACTTTTCTTTTTTCTTTTTAAAACACCCCCAAAAAAATCTGAAAATACAAAAATATTATAACATTGTTCAGAAAAAAAACTGTTCTCATGGAATCACCTATACCGGTTAAAAATAGAAAAATTGTATGTAGTGAAAGTGATTGCTTGTATGAATGTGTTTATGATCAATGTTAGAGTTGTGCATAAGTAGTGTCTCAGTGAGTGGATGAGCGCATGCATAATACGTAAGTGAATGAATGACAGAAAGAATAGTGTTTGGGTGATTTGATATGTGCATAATTAGTGGCAGAGTAAATGGATGACTATGCATAATACCTGAGTGAATGGTTGAGTGTCAGAGTAGTGTTTGAATGATTGCATGAGTGCAGTCGTAGTGCCTGGGTCATTGTATGAGTGTATGTGTAGTGTCTGGGTGATTGCATGGTACTGCCGGAGTGAAAGAATGAGTGCAACAGTACTGCCTGAGTCTTTCTATGAGTGCAGGTGTATTGCCTGGATGATTGGATGAATGCTTGGGTAGTGTCTGAGTGAATGGATGAGTGCATGGGTAGTGTCTGAGGGAATGGATGAATGCATGGGTAGTGCCTGAGGGAATGGTTGATTGCAAGAGTAGTGCCTGGGTGATTGCATGACTACGTAGGTAATGCCTGATTGATTGGATGTGTGTATAGGTAGTGCTTCCTTGATTGCATGAGTGCATGGGTAGTACCTGAGTGAATGGATGAATGCATAGGTAGTGCCTGAGTGGAAGGATAGGTGCAAGGGTAATGCCTGGGTCATTTGACGAGTGCAAGGGTAGTGCCTGAGTGAATGGATGACTGCATGGGTAGTGCCTGAGTGAATGCTTGAGTGCAAGAGTAGTGCCTGACTGATTGCATGAGTGCATAGGTAGTGCCTGGATGAATGCATAAGTGCAGAGGTACTGTCTGGGTGATTGGATGAGTGCATGAGTAGTGCCTGAGTAACTTCATGAGTGCAAGGATAATGTCTGGGTGCTTATATCAATGCATGGGTAGTGTCTGAGTAAAAGGGATGACTGCAAGAGTAATGCCTGGGTCATTGGATGAGTGCATGGGTAGTGCCTGAGAGAATGGATGGCTACATGGGTAGTGCCTGAGTGAATAGTTGAGTGTAAGAGTAGTGCCTGAGTCATTGAATAAGTACATGGGTAGTGCCTTTGTGATTGCATGAGTGCAGGGGTAGTGCCTGTGTGATTGTTTGAGTGCATGGGAAGTACCTGAGTGAAAGTATGAGTGCAAGGCTAATGCCTGGGTCATTGGATGAGTGCACACATGGTGCCTGAGTTAATGGTTGAGTGCAAGAAAAGTACCTGAGTGATTGCATGATTTTTATGAGTAGTGCCTGGGTGATTACATAAATGCAGGGGTACTACCTGGATGATTGGATGAGTGCATGGGTAGTGCCTGAGTGAATGTTTGAGTGGAAGAGTAGTGCCTGGGTGATTGCATGAATGTATGGTTCATGCCTGAGTGATTAGATGTGTGTATAGGTAGTGCCTCCTTGATTGCATGAGTGTGCCTCAGTGAATGGTTGAGTACAATAATAGTTCCTGAGTGAATGCATGAGTACATGGGCAGGGCCTGGGTGATTGCATAAGTGCAGGAGTACTGCCTAGGTGATTGGATAAGTGCATGGATAGTGCCTGAGTGAATTCATGAGTGCAAGAGTAATGTCTGGGTGCTTAGATCAGTGCATGGGTAGTGCCTGAGTACAAGGATGACTGCACGAGTAACCCCTGGGTCATTATATGAGTGCATGAGTAGTACCTGTGGGAATGGATGAGTGCATGGGAAGTGCCTGAGTGAAAGATTGAGTGCAGGAGTAGTGCCTGGGTTATTGCACAATTGTGTAGGTAATTCCTGATTGATTGAATGTGTGATAGGTAGTGCCTCCTTGATTGCATGAGTGCATGGGTAGTGCCTGAGTGAGTGGATGCGTGCATGGGTACTGCCTGAGTGAATGGTTGAGTGCAAGAGTAGTACCTGACTGAATGCATGAGTGCATAGGTAGTGCCTGTGTGATTGCAAGAGTGCAGGGGTAGTGCCTGGGTGATTGTATGAGTGCATGGGAAGTACCTGAGTGAAAGTATGAGTGCAAGGCTACTGCCTGGGTCATTGGATGAGTGCATGCGTAGTGCTTGAGAGAATGGATGAGTGCATGGGTAGTGTCTGAGTGATTGATTGAGTGCAAGAGTAGTGCCTGAGTGATTGCATGAATGCATGGGTAGTGCCTGGGTGAATGCATACATGCACAGGTACTGTCTGGGTTATTGTATGAGTGCATAAGTAGTGCCTGAGTGATTTCATGAGTGCAATGGTAATGTTTGGGTGCTTAGATCAATGCATAGGTAGTGCCTGAGTAAAAGGATGACTGCAAGAGTAATGCCTGGGTCATTGGATGAGCGCATGGGTAGTGCCTGAGAGAATGGATAAGTGCATGGGTAGTGCCTGAGTGAATAGTTGAGTGCAAGAGTAGTGCCTGAGTGATTGCATGAGTACATAGGTAGTGCCTCAGTGATTGCATGAGTGCAGGGGTAGTGTCTGGTTAATTATATGAGTGCATGGGGAGTACCTGAGTGAAAGTATGAGTCCAAGGCTAATGCCTGGGTCATTGCATGAGTGCATGGGTAGTGCTTGAAGGAATGGATGAGTGCATGGGTAGTGCCTGAGTGAATGGATTAGTGCAACTGTAGTGCCTGAGTCATTGGATGAGTGCATGGGTAGTGCCTGAATGAATGGATGAGTCCACAGGTACTGCCTGAGTTAATGGATGTGTGCAGAGGTATTGAATGGGTGACTGGATGAGTGCATGGGTAGTGCCTGAGTGAATGGAGTAGTGCAACTGTAGTGCCTGGGTTATTGGATGAGTGCATGGGTAGTGCCTGAGAAAATGAATGAGTGCATGGGTAGTACCTGAGTGAATGGCAGAGTGCAAGAGTAGCACCTGTGTGATTGCATGAGTGCATGGGTAGTGCCTCAGTGATTGGATGAGTGTATGGGTAGTGCCTGAGTGGTAATGCCTGGGTCATTGGATGAGTGCATGGTTAGTGCCTGAGTGAATGATTGAATGCAAAAGTAGTACCTGAGTGATTGCATGAGTACATGGGTAGTGCCTGGGTGATTGCATAAGTGCAGGAGTACTGCCTGGGTGATTGGATGAGTGCATGGGAAGTACCTGAGTGACTTCATGAGTGCAAGGGTAAAATCTGGGTGCTTAGATCACTGCATGGGTAGGGCCCAAGTAAAAGGATGACTGCAAGAGTAATCACTGGGTCAGTGGATGAGTGCATGGGTACTACCTGAGAGAATGGATGAGTGCATGGGTAGTACCTGAGTGAATGGTTGAGTGCAAGAGTAGTGCCTGAGTGATTGCATGAGTACATGGGTAATGCCTGAGGGATTAGATGTGTGTATAGGTAGTGCTTCCTTGATTGCATGAGTACATGGGTAGTGCCTGGGTGATTGGATAAGTGCATGGGTAGTGCCTGAGTGACTTCATGAGTGCAAGAGTAATGTCTGGGTGCTTAGATTAGTGCATGGGTAGTGCCTGAGTAAAAGGGTGACTGCAAGAGTAATCCCTGGGTCATTGGATGGGTATGTGCATGGGTAGTACCAGAGAGAATGGATGAGTGCATGGGTAGTACCTGAGTGAATGGTTGAGTGCAAGAGTGGTGCCAGAGTACATGGGAAGTGCATGGGTAATTGCATGAGTTCAGGGGTAGTGCCTGGGTGATTGCATGAGTGCATGGGTTATGCCTGTGTGAAAGGAAGAATGCAAGGATAATGCCTGGGTTATCCTATTAGTGCAAGAGTTGTGCTAGAGAGAATGGATGAGAGCATGGGTAGTTTTTGCGTGAAAAGATGACTGCCTGGCTGATTACATCAGGAGCATGATGATAGTTTTAAAATGGTGTAAAGGATCAAGATTATTTATATTAGAAACAAATAACATATAAATAAACTTTTTTTTTAAATCACGTTATCATGCATATTATATTATATATTCTTACATTTCAGGTAATTTAGATACATTACTGAGTAGAAGTATTTTAGAGTAGTATTGCCCTAAACATAATGAAAACTCTTTTCAAACTTCACCAGTAGCTACTATAAAGAAGAAGAAAAACGGTTATTTAATGTTATTTATTACAGAAATGATAATATTATATTTTTAAGAACACAGCATAAATTTAGAATTACATAACATTTTCAGTTACCCTTTTTTGCTGTTCTCGGATTCCACTTAACTTCACCATACACAGTGATTTCAATGTAATATCATCATTGAACAGCGGGAAAAAACAATTAACTTGATTGTAGAAAAAAAGAAATCAGCGGCGAGCATCATTTTCAATATGTGTAGCTATGTGTTTTCCTATCTACACTTTGTTAGTTACTTCCTTCATCTACATTAACTCTATTATTTATCTCAAATACATTTGCCAAAATGTAGACTCTCATTTACATCTGGTACAATATAGACAACAAATATATAAACTATTTCCTTTTAAACACAATTTTCCAAATGCAATATCAATTAGCGCAAATAATATTCCAAACACTAATTATAAATACTAATAGTTTGCACTCCTGTCTACTTACTGTTCACATCTTCCTAATAGGCCGAATGATGTACACAAAACTTTGGCTGCAGAAATAGCAAATATGAATTTGGTAATTCATTAAGCAAACTAGGTTTGAATTCCAAGCATAAACATAAGAAATTCTTATGCATCTTGTTGTATATTCAATTTAACTTTCAATGAACCAGTACATATATCCAAAAGATGCCGAATGCCAGAAGCAGTATGGATTTTACTTCTATCAGTTACCAACTTGTGAAAAATATAATGTAGTAAAGAACATAATCTTTTTTCTTGCTTTTCCATAATTTCATGATGAAGATCTTCTAGATAAAAGACAACATTCACAATTACATTAGAATAGCAGAAGATACCTGAACTATTTTCTAACTGGTATCCTACAATATCATCAACAGTGTCCATTTTCATTTTCTTTGCAGCTTCATGATTCTCTTGAATTGTTTTCTTTTTTTGAATCTCAGTAGAATGTTTGTCTTATTTCCGTTTTGGACACACTACACATTTTTCATATACAGGATATTCACCTAAGTTAAGAGCATAAAGTCTTCTTAACCGATTGTACTCTCTTACACAATTTGCATCAGCACTAAACTTTTTCTCATCAAAATCAATCAAATACAAACCAGATAATGTTCTTACTTGAGACAATGCAACTATGCCATGCCCTCTTTAAACACTGTACTTCCAATATTTACCAAAGCACTGTCTTCAATGAAAGACAAAACAGTTTCATCGGAATCGGTTCCAAATTTAGGTGCATTCTTGATCCATAATAGCATGTGTATATGAGGAGCACCTCTGGCTTGGTACTCCTTTCTCCAAAAGAAATCAGTAACTTCTCCAAGAGGTGGATTAATTTTATTGCAGATAAAAGACATCATAGCTTGAAACCTATGAATAAAATATCTGCACACATTTACAGGATCCAAGGAACACAGTTCTCCAGCTGCCTTCAAATCAATGTTTTTTACATTTAAATTTGCTTGTCATAGAAATTCAAGTAAATTGTCCCATGCGTATTCAGCACAGCTAAGCGTAACAAACCACGTAGGGGTACCTAAGTTTCTTAACATACATTTAAGTTCTCCATGATGAAGATACCAATACTCATTAGTACCACGTTGACATGCCATCAAATTAATTAACTGAGATTCTAAATAATCGTCTCTTTTTTGAACTATGTCCAAGAATTCCTTTGCAGGAACATGTGTAAGATGAACTCCTGTTTTTAATATGTGGTTCACGGCATATGAAAGTCCAGACAAATCACTTTCAAACAGAAGATGAAATATATATGGAATACACTGTCGAAATATTGGATCTTCTGAGTACAATCTTGTCGAACGGTATTCTGAAGCTGGAATCTGTAGTGGTCGTTCATCATACCGTTCACCTTTTCCACGGGGAAGAGCTGTGGAAAACAACGAGCTTCTAAACTTTTTTCCCATACACTCATAGGAGTTCCCTTAGCTTTTTTCATTTGAAAGAATTCAATTGTGTTTCCTATCACTTCTTTTGAATGTAGAGGATGTATACTGTAATGTTCATAAATTTCTTCACTCCTGGAGTTGTCCACTTTTTCTATTTGGCCAGTTGAAATTTCTGTTTCATCTTCTAAACATATTTCTTGTTCTTCCACATTTACAGTTTTATAATAAATATTGTTTTGTACAAGATATAATGTAGCCTTTTGAAGTTTGGTGACATCTACTAACTCTTGCAATATTTTCCGACTCTTTGTTGGTACACCATTAACTAGAATAACTACAGGTTTACTTTCCTCTCTGTCTATACCAACAGTTTCAATATTTTTCTTAAAATCTAAAGGTAAATATACAACTCTTCCTTTCAGACCTCTTTGTAAATCTGTTGGAGGCACCTTACCTGTTTTAGGCTCCATACGAACTATAACCTGAAACGGGTGCACAGATTGAATAAGAATGGGCTCAAATGTATTTAAATTTACCAGTTCTGCAGGAATAGCTACCAACTCTAAGTTGTTATGTACAGCTCTAGCTGGCATTTTGTTCTCTTCTAATTTGTTGTAACAATATTTACAAATATGTTGATCAGTACCCAACTCAAAACGACCTTCCACCAACAAATAGGCAAAAATTTCTCCCACTTATCATTGTTTTCCTTTTCACTTTTTAAATATAGATCAACATTCCTAGTTTGACTACTATAGTGAGTACATCGACAACAAATACAAACATAGTTTGGCTTTTCACATGAAAGTAGCTTAAACTTTGTAATTTCTTCTGCAAACTTCTCAGTAGGAATATCTTCCACCTATTCTTCAACACCTACACTTATCAAACTCTCACTTTCTCTACACTCCTCTTGTGAACCAAAGAAACAAAACTGTATATCATCAGAAACTTTTTTACATCCGATACTGAACCATGCAAAAGAGCTGTGTTTATTTCACTTAAAGATAATGCAGTACTTTTTACGTATTACAATCTTCTTACTAACTTCCGCATTTCTGAATGATGTTCTGCTAACATTCTTAAAGGATGAAAAGTACTTTGACACACTTCTTCTAGAAAGACAAGCCAGAGAAGGACCCTGCAACTTAGTATATTTACTTACTTTACAAGATCTAGTCCTTGCAACATCTTAGGGGCATATTAACAAGGGCTGGCGATAACATTATCGCCGCTTTAGCGTCCGTTATCGCAATATCATCAAGGACACGCTAGCGCGTGTATCCTTGACTTAGCGCCTGCTTCCAGCACGCCTAACTTCGCATCTCTAATGAGATGCAAAGTGGGCATCACTGGGCGTCCAGCTGATGGACTACCTTGTAAAATATCGCGAAATGTACATTGCGATATTTACAAGGAGGCCCACGCATTTTTGCAGACGTTAGTTTTTGGCGAAAACCACGGTTTTTGCCAAAAACTAACGTCTGCAAAAATGCAGACTTACCTATACCTGACAATAGGGGTGGATTATGCTGATACGACCACAGGGTCGTATCAGCAAGGTTATCACCGTTTTCCATGGAACATCGCTGGAAAACCAGCGATGTTCCATGGAAAACACCGCTATCGCTGGAAAATTATTGCCATTGCGCTATGCGTTGTTGATACAGCGATAGCATGGCGATAATTGCCAGCGATAGACGGCAATAAAAAAGTTCTCGCTAAGAGCGGCCAGCGATAATTATCGCTGCCGCTTGCTGATATGCCCCTCAATCTTCTGTTTAACACGTTTTTTTGCATAATCTCGTAAGAAAATTCATAATATATCGATAGATTCCTGTTGTATACTATAAATACTACTACAATCCCACTTATACACTGGAGCTTGTGTACGTCTCCCTTGAATTTCTTCAGCTATTACTTCTTCCACATTTCTAGGAACCATGGGCCCGATTCACAAAAGTAATCTGAGATAAAATCCTAACTTTACGACTTTCGGTATTCACAGAAGGCATTTAGGCGTACTAAAGTTAGGATTCCTAACTTTAGTACTCCTACATGCCTTCTGTGAATACCAAAAGTCGTAAGTTAGGATTTTTCTCAGTTTAGGAGTAGTAAAGTTAGGAATCCTAACTTTAGTACTCCTAAATGCCTTCTGTGAATACCGAAAGTCGTAAAGTTAGGATTTTGTCTCAGATTACTTTTGTGAATCGGGCCCCATCTTTTCTTTTTCAATTGGACAACCATATTTTACCTCATAAGAACGACCACTGGTGTCAACTGCATGAACTAATGTACTTTGTTAAGAATAGCTTTCTTCATTAAAAAAGGCTCTTTACTAGAAGTGTGCTTCCATTCACCCGAAATATTTTTGCAAAAGTTACTTCTATTAACCAGTCTTTTTCTTTGCTTTTCTCCTTCATAAAGTGCATTGTTTTATTCATTGTTTTCATTCTCTTCAATACCAATATAAATAATTTTCTTTTCAATTCAAAAGCTTTTTCTACTACACTTTCAATCTGTTGTTTTTTCTTGTAAGATGCTGATCTTCTATTATGTTTTTTACAATTTTCAATAAAGTTTGTAGTACTCTACTTTTACACATTCTCTTCCTAATGTCTTTATATTCTTTCATCCTTCTTTCAACATGGATTGTTTTCCCATAACCTGATTTTCCATTAATATATCCTTTTTTCGTTTCCTTCTGATTGGTTGTACAACTTTTCTTTCTCTTTTCCACATTTTGAAAATTAATTACATTCTTTAAAAGTCTTTTAACAAATTCTTTAGTTCTCTTACCAGAAGTCTTTTTCTTTAATGTACATTTTGAACTTCATCTAATTTCTGCTTTTCTCTTTCCTTTAAATAGTACTGTTTGTTTTCTTTTCTTTTCTTTTGATCTTTTCTTGCCATACTCAATCTTTATGACTAATAATGGTGAATATCTGAAAAAAAAGAAAAGTTTAAATAGTTTCTAAAAATAATTGTATATCATTAAAATAATTATATACAAATATTCTCATCTATAAATAAAGAAATACTTTTAATTGCATTACAAAGCTATGTTAGACACTGCACAATTCCTACAATTAGAAGACATTACAACCTCCACAACAGAATGACAGAGCACAACTAAAGGATTTCTCTACTACTACCCAAATCAAATGTAAAGTGCAGTCTGTCAAGTTTGAAGGCCTGCATGGTCTTGTGATTGAGGTATGTCTCTACGTGCACATGTATTCTCATATGTGTCATGCATTTGAAGATGCTTTACATATAAAACAGAAGTATACACCTATTTGTATGCTTCTTTTATATATGGTGCACTAGCAAAAGGTACAGACTCATGCAATTATGGTTTCAGAAAGATGGTGACACTTCCAGCAGAAACATGTGAAGGGTTGCTGCTTTGTTTTTGGCTATACTCAATACCTAACTGTTGCCTCTTTCTGCACCCTTCTTCCCTCTTTCTGCACCTCTCTTGCCTCTTTCTGCACCCCTCTTGCCTCTTTCTGCACCTCTGTTGCTTGTTTGTGTACTTCTCTTGCTTCTTTCGGCACCTCTCTTGATTCTTTGTGTACCCCTATTGCCTCTTTATGCACCCTTCTTCCCTCTTTGTGTACCTCTGTTGCCTCTTTCTGTACCCCTCTTGCCTCTTTCTGTACTTCTTTTGCTACTTTCTGCACTAATCTTGCCTCTTTCTATACCCTTCTTGCCTCTTTCTGCATCTCTAATGTTTCTTCTGCAATGTTCTTGCTTCTTTCTGCACATCTCCTGCGAATGTCTGCACCCCTCTTGCCTACTTCTGCACCTCTGTTGGTTCTTTCTGTACTGCTCTTGCTTCTTTATGCACCTCTTTTGCCTGTTTCTGCAACTCTCTTGCCTCTTTCTGCATCGTTCTTGCCTCTTTATGCACCTCTGTTGCTTCTTTTTGTACTTCTCTTGCTTCTTTTTGCACCCCTCTTGCCTCTTTCTGCACCCTTCTTTCCTCTTTCTCCACCTCTCTTGTCTCTTTCTGCACCCCGGTTCCATCTTTCATGCAGCTCTTTTGCCTGTTTCTGCAACTCTCTTGCCTCTTTCTGCAGTTCTCTTGCCTCCTTCTGCTCCTCTGTTGCATCTTTCTGCACTTCTCTTGCCTCTTTCTGCACCCCTCTTGTATGTTTCTGCACTTCTTTTGTCTGTTTCAGCAACTCTCTTGCCTCTTTCTGCACCCCTCTTGCCTCTTTCTGCACCTCTGTTGCTTGTTTGTTTACTTCCCTTGCTTCTTTCTGCACCTCTCTTGCTTCTTTCTGTACCCCTGTTGCCTCTTTCTGCAACCTTCTTCCCTCTTTGTGCATCTCTGTTGCCTCTTTCTGCACCCCCTTGCCTCTTGCCTCTTTCTGCACTTCTTTTGCTTCCATCTGCACTAATCTTGCCTCTTTCTACACCGTTCTTGCCTCTTTCTGCATCTGTTGTTTCTTTCTGCAATGTTCTTGCTTCTTCCTGCATATCTCCTGCAAATTTCTGCACCCCTTTTGCCTACTTCTGTACCTCTGTTGGTTCTTTCTGTACTGCTCTTGCTTCTTTATGCACCTCTTTTGCCTGTTTCTGCAACTCTCTTGCCTCTTTCTGCATCCCTCTTGCCTCTTTCTGCACCTCTGTTGCTTCTTTTTGTACTTCTCTTGCTTCTTTCTGCACCTCTCTTGCTTCTTTTTGCACCCCTCTTGCCTCTTTCTGCACCCTTCTTCCCTCTTTCTCCACCTCTCTTGTCTCTTTCTGCACCCCTGTTCCATCTTTCATGTACCTCTCTTGCCTGTTTCTGCAACTCTCTTGCATCTTTATGCAGTTCTCTTGCCTCCTTTTGCACCTGTGTTGCTTCTTTCTTCACTTCTCTTGCCTCTTTCTGCACCCCTCTTGTATGCTTCTGCACCTCTTTTGTCTGTTTCAGCAACTCTCTTGCCTCTTTCTGCACCCCTCTTGCCTCTTTCTGCACCACTGTTGCTTGTTTGTGTACTTCTCTTGCTTCTTTCAGCACCTCTCTTGCTTCTTTCTGTACCCATGTTGCCTCTTTCTGCATCCTTCTTCCTTCTTTGTGCACCTCTGTTGCCTCTTTCTGCACCCCTCTTGCCTCTTTCTGCACTTCATTTGCTTCTTTCTGCACTAATCTTGCCTCTTTCTACACCCTTCTTGCCTCTTTCTGCATCTGTTGCTTCTTTCTGCAATGTTCTTGCTTCTTCCTGTGTAGTGTAGTTCCTATTTCCCTAATAGGCTCTGCGCATTGGAATAATATACCCTATAGGTTTGACATAGGACTGAGGTCAGTATGCCCCTATCGAGTATATTAAACTTAATTACTTTGTACCAGCTAACTCAGAGGCCACTAGAAACTCCTTGTAAACAAGAAGGGAGTAGTTTCTGGCAACCGCATAAACATGACAACTTTGTTTCCCTTTAGAATCGGAACACTCTCAGAATCGTGGAAACAACAGATAACAGTTTCACTCAGCTAATCGTGCATGCTTAGTTTCTTCAGAGTTACACAGAAAGAATAGACGGGCGTTTCAATAAAAGGATTTATTGAACAGTCTTGTTTCTCGTGTAAGAGATATGAGCTGTTACAATCATAAGACAGTATGCGAGATATATTATGTACAGCATAAGCAGTAGAAAGAAATAATACTGCGCTAGCATTATCTTTTAGCTATGACACATATATTCATATACATAAATAACATAAGCTAAAAATGTGAGTACTCATAAGATGCTTCTCTAACTAGTTCTACCCCAGTGTACCTAACCTAAGTGTAGTGCAAGGTAAGAAGTAGGTGATGTATTCTATAGTATGCCAAGTCTGGTATGCCAAGAGTCCCTCTAGGTACTAGTTAGCTCCATACCTTGAGAATGAGAGAGGTGGGAATCTCTTTCTGGGTCTCGAACTCTAACACCCCGCGAAGGGAGTCAGATCACTGGAAGCTGGATTCTCTGCGAGCAGGGATGACAGCGTCTCTTGTCAGTGCATCAGGCCGGGACACGGGCTCCTCTAAAGTCCAGGTCTCCTCCTACTTGCTTGGGCAAGGGAAGGTATATTTATACCTGGTAGGTGCCTTGGAATGTTAGCATTGACGTAAAGTCGGGCAGAGGAAGACGTCAGGAATGAACCCTTAAGGAATAGCGGTTCATGCATAATAAATGAGTTCTTGGAGAAATCAATAATCCTGTGCTAGGGGAACTCCCAAGAGCTTAAGGGTCCGGTTTCTAAGAACTCGTTGTGACGTTGGGGTGGACGGATGTAGGTGACCATGCCTGTATTTGGATAGCATGGCTAATGCCTAAATATGGACTGGGATCTTATGCCTATATAAGGGCAATGCGAATTGTGTCTATATAAGGACATGTATCAGGAAAACCTATATACGGACACCTAAAGCGGAATACAACACCCACTCCACTTTCGAATGAACGATAATACTAAATGCTTAAACATTAAATGCTAAACATTAAACTGAGTACCACATGTTGCTAAAAACCTTTCTAAAAGCATATTAAAAGAAGTTTAAAAAAAACTGTTGCTAAACATGTAATGCAATAGGTACTGTACATTTTAAAGCATTTTTTCATTCTAAGCATATATTGGAAATAAATGCAACAGGAATGATAAAACAGAACTATATACATATGACGAAATGGTTGACAAGTATTCAAAAAATCAAAGCCATTTCATATCATGATACTAAATGAAATTGTGGTAAAATAAGGTGACAATGTGTCCCTGGAAGTATTCAAAGAAGTCTGTTCTATATGAATAGTTCTACTGCAAGCAGATTGAATTGCCATGTATTTTCAAAAATAGAGAGGGAAAAAAAAATTCAATTTTTAGGAAGAGTTCCAAGTTTTGTTCTGTTTTGGAAATATGGAGGCCAAATTCATTGCTGCCCCGGTACACTGTGAGCCGAATCAAAGTCAGTGTATGGGTCTGGTGAAAACACGAAATCATCTATTCCTGTAGACAAAAGTTCGTCTACCGATGTCAGTGACAGTTGGAACACCTCGTTTAGAAGGTTAACTGCACAGAGATGTGAAGCATCGCCTTCAGCATAGGATGCTGCAGCAATGTTCGCGTCCGTTGTTACCTGTGTGCCTGTTGATCCATCTCGTACCTCAGCAGCAGCAGGAAGCGTCTGTGAGATCTCAACGAATGCCGTCATCAGGATTGGTAGCCTCTGGGGACAACACAGAGCATGGGCCGTTATCGGGTCCAGCAGAGTATCGATATCCGTTGGCATGACTGATGCGAGTGTTAGACAGATGTCTAGCACGCATTGTTCAAACAGAAACTACCGAGGTAGTATTCCCTCAAGACCTCAATTTCTTTAAATGGCGGCTTCTCAAAGCTCGAGATTAGGGCATAATAAACACACTTCTCCACACAAAGTGCTTATTTGTTATTACATCTTTTATTCAATTTTTCTTTCTAATCATAGGTAGTCCTGGAAAAAATATTGACGAAGTAAGGAAACGCCGCGAAACTTATTGGATTTATACCCTCAACTCAGTGAGAGAGGGCCTTAATGAGGAGATAATTTGGCAAATTACCTAATGGTGCCAAGACCACCCACTGGGTCTTCCCCTTAGACCTAGGTGGATTTAGGCTCAGTACTAATTGGTGGCTGACGAATAACTCAGAACACATACCTGCATTGTACATCTTCCTCCCCCTGTGTTCTTAGTGGTAACGGGTAGGCATCTAATATGAACTATTCTGTGTCCTCCTAAGTAGCTAGAACATCATTTACATTAGTGTGGGGTGCTTCCCTTTTTATCTTTGAGCAGCGATTGAATCGTACTCCGTATGTGAATATACCTATCTGCAGACTTCTCTCTCTAGATGATGTTAAAGAAATATACGCTAGACCGGCAGGATCACATCAGGCTACTGTGAACATTCGTCTCGCTAATGGCCATATGCTGGTACGTGTGTATTGGAGCAATAATATCAGCTTCGGATTACCACATTATACCAAGGTATCTAATCCACAAGGGTACCTTGATGCACATCACATCGCTTTTAGAGCTGGTTCTTAGAACTTCATATGGGCTATATCCCATTATTCTTGTTGCAATGGCAGGCTCGGGAGATTGCGAGCTATGTCTTTCATTAGTGCATCACTGGCAACCCGCTCTAATAATATTAGCCAAGTAATGTTAGGGAATTCACCATACTGGTTTAGTAATTTTAACCAGTCCAACATGGCGTCGAGTAATATCAACAACAACATTAAATTTTTTCTCTTCCGGGTTCACACGTCCCGAATCCCACGTCATCCTTATTTGCGGACTATCGCGAGAGTGAGCCGCGTTAACACCGTATTTAGAGTATATAACAGACTCAGCTGAAATATAGATCGTCTTAGGCCTACGATAGCAGGCGTGCGGTACGAGTATCATATGAGAGGTAAGTAATTCCTTGGGGGGGTGTCTGTCTAATTGTATGCCCTTGGACACACGCTCTAGGTAGTGAGTTATGAGGATGGGCAGCTCACAATTTTTTTGGGAAGGTTTTCTCGGGATGGCTGCCAGGAACTAAGTACAGCGCTAGTTATAACCATGAGAGAACCCTGGTTTTTCTCGCTCCATTTCTGAGTCGGGATTTTGAGCTTTGAGGAGAGGTATCTGTGTGAAGCATTGTTTACATTGGTATACAGCGATGACAAACCTGTGCGCATGGTTTAACACTGACCGGAAGGCAGACTAAGAATACATACCTACAACCCGTTCCCTTGAGAATTGTTTAGGTGTTAGCACTTGTACACTGTGGAGAAGGTACACTTGATTATTTTCCGGGTGGTAAGCCGTATTATTCATTATTTTTCTTTTTGTAGACTGCACTGAGGACCGCTTATAAGAAGCATTACATACTGAAAACAAACCTATTCTTGCATAAATAGTAAGCACCTACAACCATTTGGACGCCGCCTGGCCACAACTAGGGCAAACCCAGCTATTTCGAGGCTCGTAATCAGAAAGGTATGTGATCTAGTTATATTAGTAGTCACTGATACCTTGATGTAGTGTTGGTAGATTACAATTATGAAGAATATACTCTGAAGCCTAGATCTAACATACGGTATTGTTCTTTCATAATACCTAGGTCTCTTGAGAGGACATTCAAATCCTTGTGTTGAACAATTCAAGCATCGTTTAAACAGATAGTGGAGTGTATTTACAACAGGATCCCCAATATATTATAGGACATCCAAACGTAAGGTAATTGTATTTTATGTGATGTATATAGGTCATGCCAACACATTAGTATGAGCAATAGTATTGGTTCTAATTGCACGATGAACTGTATTCAATTTTTCCACTTATCTATTACAGATTCTTGATAGACCGGTTTTTAGAAGCTAGGCCCAAATCTGGGTGTGGCACCACTAATTGCCTTTTTTGAAACCAACAGTATCCTTATAAAATACGTCACGGATATTTATAACAGGTAATCATCATGCCTTATCATTTCAGGGTGAAAATTCTCAGTGGTACTTAGGTTTTGTCTGATCTAGGATACTATGTAAAGTAACATAGGACATTAAGAACCTGTTCTATGGGCTTAAGGGATGCTTTCTCTTATTCCCTTTTCCCCAGTAGACATACATTACCAGCACAAGTAGAATCACTAACTACATTCGACTTTTCTCAGTCTTTCTATTCTAATCTAACTCATTTGTAATTCACCTGATTTTTCTCTTTACACTTGGATAGATACATTATTAATCTCATGTAACGGAGGTCAAGGTTTTGATTGTGATAAATGCTCTGTAGTGGCACATTTGCTTGTTATACTGTCTTGTTTTGGAGAAATGTAAGATATCTCCTAGGGCTTTCTATATTAGTAGTTAATGTCTGTTCCTTCTTCTCCTTTTATTTTCACAGTTCTTTTATTCCCCCTCCCTTCACCTGTTATAAAGTATTCAATAATAGGTCCTGATGAAGATGGTTTTGAAATCACTATACCATTGAAACGTACGTCGACCAGAGAGAGTGTGACACCCCAGCAACCGAGGGTTGATTTCATCACCCGGCTTTTCCATCTGTGCATGCAGTGTTGTTCTGGGGTGTATATATGTTGAATGCATTGAGTATAAGAGACATGACTGTGGAGTTGTGAGAGGTGTGTTTGTGTGTGTGGGGGTTTGCTGAATTCTATTATTATTATCTCATTTTAGGTGATCTTATAAGTTTTGTAATACTGTGTATTTATTGAGTAGTACTTTATGACATATGAAAAACGTTATTGTGTTGTAAATTGAAGAATACATACACGTACTTTCTAACAATGTTTTTATAAAATGTGAAAAATTTAAAAGAAAGAAAACAAAAATAAGAAAGAAAAATTGAATAAAAGATGTAATAACAAATAAGCACTTTGTGTGGAGAAGTGTGTTTATTATGCCCTAATCTCGAGCTTTGAGAAGCCGCCATTTAAAGAAATTGAGGTCTTGAGGGAATACTACCTCGGTAGTTTCTGTTTGATGTTTCTTTTCCCCCTGTTCCCTGACCTATAAAGCTAATTCTCTTAGGGGGGTGCCTTTCTAATCCTAGCACGCATTCTTCACCGCAAAGCAGGCAGCGTAGAACAGGTAAGATGCAATCTTGCCAGATTGGTCTAAATGACAGAAACCATGTTGTATTAAGTTCCCGTAGACGAGGTATGCCCAAAAGTTGCACTATGCGCTCATGGCACTTCCGTTCTAGGAGAGCTTTCTCCAAATTGCTGGGCGTGACGCCGGTTGAAAGGCTTGCCATAGCGTAGTAGTAGGAATAAAAACAGGATTCCTGCAACGAGTGCTAGAATTAATGGCACACCACCAAACACCGAATGTGCGAAGTTTGGAATGATTCCGAGGACTGCCTGAAAAGGTGTTAACAGTCCTGAACAGATGGTCTTAAATACATGTACAATCCTGCTCGTATCAGACATGTTTAAGATACGTCCCATCATTTCTACGAAATGTATAGGGCAGTTTGTACGAATTAGAGCCTGTATCTCAGCCGAAGTCCTTGCAATTTGTAGATCATAGATTTCTTTGGCCGAGGTCAAAGGCACTGTTTGTTGTAAAAGCATGGCTTTCATTCTGCTTAAAGTATCAAAACGTATAAAAGAAACATTCAATGAAGGCCATAGAGGCGACTCCCTGACTGTGTCTATTTGGGGGAACAATACTTGCATACAACAAGTAACCCTGGAGCTAACCGTTACCAGATATGAGATTCCTGGCAACATGCCACAGCAACTCTGATCATTCAACATGAGGTAACTCCCATTAGAAAGTTGGCCAAACGTTGGATTAATCACAGCAGCCGGTGTACCCTGCAGGTGGCAGGACAAGTTTGCCACAGAACCATTACCAGCCCCGTGTAAAGAAATATCCTGACCTATGAGAGATCCGCTCAGTGCATTTTCACAGTGTGTACCGCTTAGAAACACTTCACGATCCCCACTCCAACATCTGTATTCGTAAGGTAAATCCCAGGATGTCTTAATGTTTTCTTTACGCAACCTTTCATATTTGCCTGCTTGCATATGTTTGAGGCAATACTAAAACTGAAAAGTAGTGACAGGCAGAGTTAGTTTGCCATGGATAAGCCATTCTGTAGCTGGTTTTTCTGCTACCGTAAATGGTAATTTTTCCAGTTTTTCAATGCTCAGCACTGTATACTTTGCTCCCCTTTGTGCCAGTTCGACCTGTTTATCCGTGAGATTGTATTCTGAAAACAGAGATGACGTGTTGATAAAATGCCATGGCACATAGCCTGCACGCAAGGATTGCAGCGTCCAGCCTAATAACATAATAGAATGTAACTGAGATTGGCCTTGTTGTAACATGGCTAAATCTTGCTCCAGTATGTCAATAGCAGAGGATACAATGTTGTCCTGTGAATAAATTCTGGATGACAAAGTTGTTAACCCATTGTCGACCACAGAGAGAGATTTCTCTAAGTTAATACGATCAAGCTCACATATTCTTTCTGCGGCCTCTGCCTGTGAAACCTTCCATATTTCATTATAAGCAGCATAAATGCCGGCATATATGAAACGTTTTTGACGCGGTTTTCTTGGTCCTAGCAAGAAATCCCTAAGGTCTGCGTCTTCTTTAAGTAAAGATAAGTGTTGTTTCACATCCTCGAGTGTAGATTTTTGTAACCAGTCGAGGCACAATTTTCCTACACTTTATGTTGTTACTACCCCCGGATGTTGTCGTTGAACATAACGTGGGTCTGGCCTATGGATAGTAAAGCCCTGTATTCTATTCAGGAATCTTTCTTGACAGATGTTTGTGTCTGTGGGCCAGAGCAACCATTTTTCCCAATCAGGATCTGATCTGTTGTTTTGTAGTATTGTGTCTACTGTGACCGCTCCCTGTGTAGTGCTATTACTTGCAGGTGTTGGTACAGAAGGTGTGTTCATGTCTTTGATCTTGGCTAAACCAAGGCAAGACGTTTGTTGCACAGCGTCATTCAAAAACATTATTTGCTGTGGGATAATACAGGCTCTAAACAAAGCTTCTATCCCCTGCACTTGCCAATCTTTAGAACCCCAGACAGATTTTGTGTCGATTGTGTCTTTCAAAAGTCAAATCCTTGTCTAGACAGTTGGGTAATAAAGGCTGCAGAATAAATCTGTTTTGTATTAGTTAACATAATTTTCTGTCCTGTTTTGTTTACATTCTTATAGTAAAATGTTTCTGGATCAGATGTATTGTAACCTGAAAAATATGGAAACTTATTTGCAAATGTTTTTGAACTACCCCTTGGTGGTGTAGGACAATGTTCCCATTGGTTAAACATAAACACATTTCTAGGTGTTGCAGATTTATGCAAAAAATGATGACCATAGTGGTTGTAACAATAAAGCTGTTCGTAGTCTGATGAACCCTCTAAGTATTCATTGTTAGAGAATGCAGCAGACCTTTCTAGATCAGACATCATGTTATTAACAGTCTCAAAGTCCCAATCATCAGAATAAGTACTGGAGGTAATAAAGTCACTTAATGAAATTTTAAGTAAATGTGGAATCTTCAAAAGTTCCGTCGGGCTGAATATGTCGAAATCTGTTTTGTCCCAAACTATACCATCCTGTGTAGGAACGGCTGTGATGTTCACTGCTGACAAGTCTCTTGTTTCACGATGGGATGATGTGTGTGGTTTTAAAAGTAAGTTCACATTTTTACTTTCAGTGTCCATACGAATGTATCTGCCATTTATAAGCACGCTAAGAGTCATTACTAAAGCCAGCCAAAGCAGAAAGAAAAATATTCCAGAAATTATCCATAGTTCAATCCATGGTGAAACCAGATAAGTCTCTTTCAGAAAATGAAAAAGGTCTTGTACTTGTTGTTTGAAAGTTTTTAGGGCTGGCGTAGTTTCAGGCTCACTTGGATCCTCAGAAAACGTATCAAAGTTAATGAAATAGCCAGAAGCAGTTCGGTCAATTGTTGGAATTGCATCAGGATTTGTTGAAATCGCTGGAACCAGTTGATCACGTGTTACGTTGGTGTAGACAGGTGTATCTGGACGAACTGTTACTTGAGTTTCAAGATGGATGAGTTCCATAGCATTGTTGCTTAGTCCTTCATCTCTTACTGCTGAATTCTCGATGGTTATGAGTCTTTCAGTCTGAACCTCTTGGATAGTAGCGAGAGGAGTGCGTCTGCTACTAGGTCGGAGTCCATGAGGCCTACTATTTAGTATTGGCCACATAGTGTGGTTTGATGAGGTCGATTGACACAAATCTTTTCTCCTTTTTTCCAGCAAGGGGCGGCAGAAGTACTGTTCTTGTTCCGTGGACGGCTTGGACAGTTACTGGTTGTCTGTAAGAAGGTCCAAATTCCTTCTTGTCCGCAATCTTCTCTCTGACTAGATCCCCAACTTTTGGGATCCAGACAGGCCTTGCTGGGACTGCCGGTTTTTCCCCAGTGGTGGTTGGCTTCAGGAACAAGTTGCTTTGTTTCGATCTTATTTCATTTAGATCCTGTAAAACTGCCAAACGATCTTTGATATCAAAGGGTTTATTTTCCACCACTGTGCCTTTACATTCGAGATTAGGAACCCACATTCTTGTCCCAAATAGGACCTCATATGGAGTGACCCCCCCTAGAGAATTCTTGGCAAATTATTTAATGAGCGTTGGACCCCATAAAGATGTTTGACCCACCCATCACCCGAACCTAATACTCTAGCTGTTATAGACTGCTTTATGTCCCGGTTTTTCCTTTCCACAACAGAATTTATCTCAGGATGAAACGGAGAGGAGTACCACAATGCTACGCCCAAACTAGCCATGGTTTCTTTGTAAGCCCGAGAGCTAAACGCAGGACCCTGGTCAGAATGTAGTGTGCCAATTGCATATGTGCCGATAAAGACTCGCAAATCTTTTTTAACAGTTCGAGCGTCAGCCGAGCGCTGAGGCCACATCCATAGGAACCTTGACTTAGTGTTTGTGGGATTGCATTTGTCATAAAGGATGCCTGCGCGTAGATAGTCTAATGCTGTCTAACAATGGTGTCTGTACTGGGCAGGCTACTTCGTAGTCTGGTGTCTGATGGCGTTCTGCACCACGCTGTCTATTGCAGTCTCTGCAGTCATCGATGAAGATGTGAATCTGTGTATTCATTCCAGGCCACCAGTACATCTCTTTTAATGTTAATATTGTTTTAGAGATCCCTTGATGTGACAGACCCTCTCCCAGATGTGCTTCATAAATCAAAGCTGCTCTACGTTCCATGTTTGGAATTACCCTATCCCCCACTCCAGGGATTCGAGCAAAAGGAACGTTGTTCACATCAATTACATAAGAGTACTTGAGTGGAAATTTCTTTGGTAACGCTGCACCACTGCCTTTGCTTGAAGCATTGGCAGCCAACAATATCTCACTGTCTATTCTCGTTTTTGAACGAGTGATCGCAGCTACGGAAGCCGTCTGAACAGCCCCCTTTGCAGCTTCATCAGCCAATGAATTCCCTGTAACATGAACGCCATCACGTTGATGACTCAGCGTGTGTATCACGTGAGCTTTTCTCAACTGAACTACTTGTTTCCCAAAGCATTTTATGCTTTATTGTGCCACCTTTTGCATCTTTGAATCCGTTTTGAAGTCAATTCTGTATATATTCATTATATGACTGAACACAGTAAAAGGAATCGCACACTATAAGTGTGGGGAATTCGCGATCTTTATTTTCAAGTGCCAGTTTGAATGCTTGTAGTTCAGCTCGCTGAGCTGTACAATCTCCTAGAGATTGAGTTTTAGTGACCATTGGTCTGAAGTTGCCATCGCGCATGCGACCTTTAACGATTGCGCACGCTGCACTGTAAGCTTGCTTACTCCCTGTAGCGGGTTGTGCTGATCCGTCAGTATAAATTATACATTCGTACTGATCGAGAGGCAGAATTTCAGTGGGAAGAGGACATTCATGTTCATATTGCAGGAACGCTTGTGTTTTAAAATCAGGATCAAAAACATATTCAACATCTGTTGCAGCAAGAGAATTAACCCATTGTATCCATTTAGGATGTAAAGCTTTTGCATTTGGAATGCTCACTTTTGTGACCGCCTCTAAGGCTGGTACTGGAGTTACGACAATAATGCGTTTCCCTTGAGCTAGAGCTCTTTCTTTTGCTACAGCTGTTTGAACTGCTGTCAGTATTTTTTCTGTTGAAGTGAAGCACATTTCTGCTTGTGTATACAAATGTGATTTGTATGCTATTGGTACTTTTTCACCCTCATTAAATGTTAAATAGGTGAATCCGCATTGACCCGAAATTATTCGGATCACTAAATTGCGTGTATTTACCCGTGTTTGTAAGTGATTTGTTGCTAACATGTTAGCTTGGAGTGAACGCAGGATTTCTGTGTGTTCTTGTGTCCAATGTTTTGTTGAAAAATCAGGTTTGATTAATTCGTAGAGAGGTTTAACCCTTTCTGCGTAATTTAGAATGTAAGTTCTTCAAAAATTTAGGAAACCCAAGATGGACTGTAAATTTTTCAGCGTTTTTGGAGGTTGGAGCAGCGCACACTTTTCTAAAAAGTTAGCTGCCAGGCTCTTGCCTTCACTTGAAAGCTCATATCCTGGGAAAAGTACATTGAGATGGGCAATTCTGGATTTTGTAAAGTTGAATTTATAGCCCTCAGAGACGAAGCCCAATATAATGGTACTCACCCTATTCAAGTGCCTGTCTAGGTCATCGTCTGTCAGATAGATGTCATCGACATATGACAATGCCTCATTATCATAAATTTGTAGCAACTCTGTTACTCTTGCTGAGAATAGCCCTGGGCTGTTTTTGAACCCTTGTGGGAGTCGACAAAATTGACGCTGGGTCCCCATTATTGAGAAAGCTGTTAAGTACCTGCTTTCAGGTGCTATGTTTTGACAAAAGAAACCATTTGAAATGTCCAATGTGGTTTTATATTTTTTACGCACAATGTTATTCATTAATGCTGTACTATGTGCATTTTGCACTGCAAATGTTTTGGAACAAGTGTTCAAGTGTCTGGATTCCAAAACTAGACGATATGTATTGTCTGGTTTGGATACAGGAAACAAAGGATTGTTCATTGAGGAGGTGCATGTTTCAATCACCCCTTGGTATTCAAGTTGATCTAAGATCTCCCTGACCTGTTTTTAGCTTCTTGCTTTATTGGGTACTGCCTTTGTGCAGTAGGTTGATTTTTTAGCTGTATTTTGTGGTGAGGTGAGTCCTCATCCCATCCTACATGATTTTTGTATAATGCTGGGGCCTGGGCAACTACCCATTTCCTGGCATAAGTATATTTGAGGTGTATTGGAATATGGTTGGAGAAGGCTGGCATAATGATGTCCTCGCCATGTGGGCACTCCCTGACAAAGTTTGGTGGCCAGTCCTTTTCTGCTAGAAGTATATCATAACCCCTTGTAAGTTTCTCCCAAAAGAGTGCTTTCACTTTTCTTGGTATGTCTCCCTCCATTCGGAGTGTTATTCCATATACCTTTTGTGGAGTACTAACCCTGGTGTCTACAGTTTCTACTGTGATGTACTCATTCAAGTCCACTATCTCCAGAAGTTCCTTCAGGTTCTGGTGAGCTATTGTTACTTCTGCTGCACTGTCCATCATTGTCTGAGCCCATTTTCCATTCTTGAGCTGTGTTCTCAGTATCCTCGGCATGTCTGATCTTCAGACCTGCTACCGTCTTTTTTGTGAATTGAGGTTTTTATTTATTTTTCTGAACGTGTTTATCGTCTTTGTATTTCACGCGTTCTTCTTTGTGATCTGACCGTCCTCTTCTTTCTGATGTCTGTGACGATATCTGAAAGGTACGAGAGGAACGTGTATCAGTATCTTGATATCTGTCAGGTTTTCTTAAATTATCCCTATTCCTGAGGTTATACCTCCTTTCAGAGGGCTCCTTTTGAGGAGACCTACCTCGGGATTGAGAACGTGTCTCGTTTGAATTTTGTTTATTAGTTTCCCACTTCTTTTTAGAAGATGTAGGATTTTGTTTAATAGAGTCCTTCTCAGGACTTTCAGATCGTTTTGACTTCAAAGGTTTTCCACCCAAACTATCTCTGCCTAATTCTGCATAAGATTTTTCTATTATTCTGGGTAGTTCATGTTGATGTTCTGTTACATCAAATTCCCTTAAGCGTTGGCGGATCGCCACTGATGCTGCCTCCCCTTTAATATTAGATAATATTATTGTTGAGACCTTGTCGAAGTTTTTCAGTAATTTCATACCTAAATTCAGAGTAGGTTCTGCCCCGTATTCGTTTTGAATTTGTTTCAGGACATAGGGTATTACTGCAATTGACGGAACACCATGTGTTTTAGTATAGATGGCAGCAAAGACTGTGCCCCAAGTGGTGCAGTCTTCCAGTTGTGGTGTGATCCCCATTGGTAAACAGATTGTTAGGATTCTGTGTTTCTCATAAGGGCTAGTATTTGGAAATACTGCTTCGATTTGAGTAATTTTTTGAGCTATCCAGAATGGAATTTGTTCACGTTTTGTGGGCATTTTACCCATGACTGCGTGTAAAGTCTGTGGAGTAATTTTTAGTGTATACCCCTGTTGGGGTGTTTGATTTGGAATGGTTATAGGTGGTTGGACTGTGAAAGTCCGCATGACATATTGGACTAATTTTCTGTAAATTTTTATTAACTCTTGTAGTTGAGTAAGTAATTCTTCGTCTGACATTTCTTTGATGTCAGGATGAGGTGTGTAGCCGGCTAAAATCGGCCATGTTGCTCTGGTCTACCTAGTGGACCGAGCCTGGTAATGTTTTTGTGATGTTTTAGGGTGCCTTTAAACCAGAGATTATGCTCCTGGTATGTGAGTGGAATTTCAATATCCTCGAAAGGAATATATTCCTCTGGTGGTTCATCTTCTTTAAAGAAGTGAAATACTTTTGTTATTGGATTTGATTCTGGGAATACAATCCATGAGTAGAATACCTCTGTCTGAAAAGATTTGTGTGCCTTTATCACGAAAACTGCTCTACCACCTCTTGGTGTTAGGCCGTGTTTTATAAGTTTTAGAGTGATGGCTCTCCTTAAGTTTGGAGGGATGTGTATAACACCCCCATCGGTTTCATTTAAACCTGTAAAATTAAAAGCTGTTACGACTGGGTCAGCCGCAGCTACACCGCTCTCGGTGTTAGTATCCCCGTTCAGGGAAATTTTTTGAAAAAATGCAGAACAAGTTTCAAGGAAACAAAGATAAAGTGCACAATATTTTGGAACACTGTGTCCTTCAATGTTGAACAAACCATACAGCTAATATATAGGATTTTTGTCCTATTCAGCTTTGGTGGATACTTAACCCTACCCACTCCAGACGTCTTATGGAGTATGTGAGTAGGGGTCTCTGAGAAAAGCACGACTGAGTTACTCAGTATCTAGCGTTAAATTAGTGCCTTACCAAATGTTGGGCGCTATGTAGTGTAGTTCCTATTTCCCTAATAGGCTCTGCGCATTGGAATATTATACCCTATAGGTTTGACATAGGACTGAGGTCAGTATGCCCCTATCGAGTATATTAAACTTAATTACTTTGTACCAGCTAACTCAGAGGCCACTAGAAACTCCTTGTAAACAAGAAGGGAGTAGTTTCTGGCAACCGCATAAACATGACAACTTTGTTTCCCTTTAGAATCGGAACACTCTCAGAATCGTGGAAACAACAGAAAACAGTTTCACTCAGCTAATCGTGCATGCTTAGTTTCTTCAGAGTTACACAGAAAGAAAAGACGGACGTTTCTTTAAAAGGATTTATTGAACAGTCTTGTTTCTCGTGTAAGAGATATGAGCTGTTACAAACATAAGACTGTATGCGAGATATATTATGTACAGCGTAAGCAGTAGAAAGAAATAATACTGCGCTAGCATTATCTTTTAGCTATGACACATATATTCATATACATAAATAACATAAGCTAAAAATGCGAGTACTCATAAGATGCTTCTCTAACTAGTTCTACCCCAGTGTGCCTAACCTAAGTGTAGTGCAAGGTAAGAAGTAGGTGATGTATTCTATAGTATGCCAAGTCTGGTATGCCAAGAGTCCCTCTAGGTTCTAGTCAGCTCCATACCTTGAGAATGAGAGAGGTGGGAATCTCTTTCCGGGTCTCGAACTCTGACACCCCGCGAAGGGAGTCAGAACACTGGAAGCTGGATTCTCTGTGAGCAGGGATGACAGTGTCTCTTGTCAGTGCGTCAGGCCGGGACACGGGCTCCTCTAAAGTCGAGGTCTCCTCCTACTTGCTTGGGCAAGGGAAGGTATATTTATACCTGGTAGGTGCCTTGGAATGTTAGCATTGACGTAAAGTCGGGCAGAGGAAGACGTCAGGAATAAACCCTTAAGGAATAGCGGTTCATGCATAATAAATGAGTTCTTGGAGAAATCAATAATCTTGTGCTAGGGGAACTCCCAAGAGCTTAAGGGTCCGGTTTCTAAGAACTCGTTGTGACGTTGCGGTGGACGGATGTAGGTGACCATGCCTGTATTTGGATAGCATGGCTAATGCCTAAATAAGGACTGGGATCTTATGCCTATATAAGGGCAATGCGAGTTGTGTCTATATAAGGACATGTATCAGGAAAACCTATATACGGACACCTAAAGCGGAATACAACACCTGCACATCTCCTGCAAATTTCTGCACCCCTTTTGCCTACTTCTGCACCTCTGTTGGTTCTTTCTGTACTGCTCTTGCTTCTTTATGCACCTCTTTTGCCTGTTTCTGCAACTCTCTTGCCTCTTTCTGCATCCCTCTTGGTTCTTTCTGCACCTCTGTTGCTTCTTTTTGCACTTCTCTTGCTTCTTTCTGCACCTATCTTGCTTCTTTTTGTACCCCTCTTGCCACTTTCTGCACCCTTCTTCCCTCTTTCGCCACCTCTCTTGTCTCTTTCTGCACCCCTGTTCCATCTTTCCTGCACCTCTCATGCCTGTTTCTACAACTCTCTTGCCTCTTTCTGTAGTTCTTTTCCCTCCTTTTGCACCTATGTTGCTTCTTTCTGCACATCTCCTGCACATTTCTGCACCCCTCTTGCCTACTTCTGCACCCTTATTGGTTCTTTCTGCACTACTCTTGCTTCTTTATGCACCTCTTTTGCCTGTTTCTGCAACTCTCTTGCACCTTTCTGCACCCCTCTTGCCTCTTTCTGCACCTCTGTTGCTTCTTTTTGCACTTCTCTTGCCTCTTTTGGCACCCCTCTTGTCTGTTTCGCACCTCTGTTGGTTCTATCTGCACTGCTCTTGCTTCTTTCTGGACCTCTCTTGCCTGTTTCTGCAACACTCTTGCCTCTTTCTTCAGTTCTCTTACCTCCTTCTGCACCTCTGTTGCTTCTTTCTGAACTTCTCTTGCCTCTTTCTGCACCCCTCTTGTGTGTTTCTGCACCTCTGTTGGTTCTTTCTGAACTGCTCTTGTTTCTTTTTGCACCTCTCTTGCAAATGTAGGCACCCCTCTTGCTTCTTTCGGCACACCGTTTTCTTCCTTCTGTACCTCTGATTGTTCTTTCTGCACTACTCCTGCATCTTTATGCACCCCTCTTGCCTCTTTCTGCACCCCTCTTCCCACTTTCTGTACCTCTCTTGCCTCTTTCTGCACCTCTGTTGCTTCTTTCTGCACTTCTCTTACCTCTTTCTGTATCCCACTTGCCTCTTTCTGCACCTCTGTTGCTTCTTTCTGCACTTCTCTTGCTTCTTTCTGCACTTCTCTTGCTTCTTTCTGTACCCCTCTTGCCTCTGTCTACACCCTACTTCCATCTTTCTGCACTTCTCTTGCCTCTTTCTGCACCCTTGTTTCCTTTTTCTGCACCTCTCTTGCCTGTTTCTCAAACTGTATTTCCTCTTTCTGCAGTTCTCTTGTCTCCTTCTGCATCGCTGTTGCTTCTTTCTACACCTCTCTTGTAAATCTCTGCACCTCTCTTGGCTCCTTCTGCACTCCTCTTGCCTCCTTCTGCACCTCTGTTGCTTCTGTCTGCACTTCTCTTGCATCTTGCTGCACCCCTCTTGCCCCTTTCTGCACTTCTCTAGCTTCTTAATGCTTTGTTTTTGGCTATGTTCAATACCTAACTAGTAGTAAAATTGTAAAGCAGCAGCACCATAAAAGTAATATTTAAGATATGTTGGGTGAGGAATTAGTGATTATGGTACTTTGTAAGAGTCTCTGGAAAAGTTCACTTGAAGTGCACTAAATACATCTAAGTGTCTCTTTGAAATATGAAGTGCACTCTCTCAAGTTTTAAGGTCTTCATGGTCTTCTAATTGTATGAACTTGCACATGTATTGTGATATGTCTTATACATCTGAACATGCTACACATATAAAACACAGGTATACATCTATTTGTATGTTTCTTTGATATATGATGCTACTAAGAAAAGGTACGGACATGTGCATGCATGCTTTTAGGAAGATGGTGAGACTTACAGCAGAGACATGTGAAGGATTGCTGCTATATATTTGGCTATGCCCAACACCTTATGTAGTCGTAGAATGATGAAGCAGCAGCACAAAAGTGAGGTTTAAGGCATATTAGGAGAAGCATTAGTTATACCGCTACTTTGTATGAGTCTGTGGAAAGCTACACTTCAAGTATACCACATAATTTTCATTATCTGCTTCACATGTGAAGAGCAATCTGTCAAGTTTTAAGGTCTGCATGGTGATGTGACTAAGGTACATCTCTACTTGCACATGTATTCTGATACGTATTATGCATCTGAAGATGCTAGACATAGAAAACACAAGTATACAGCTATTTGTATATTACTTTTATATATGATATTGTTAGCAAAAGGTACAGACTTATGTATAAATGGCTTCCGGAATATGGTAAGACTTACGACTAAGATATATGATGGGTGTGTCTCAGTGATTGCATGACTCCATGGGTAGTGCCTGGGTGATTGTATGAGTGCAAGGATAGTGGCTGGATAATTGGAGGAGAGGATGGATAGTGACTGGCTGATTGCATGAGTACATAGGTACTGCCTGGGTGATTTGATGAGTGCATCAGTAAATGGAATGAGTGCAGAAGTAGTGACTGAGTGCATGGATAACTGCATGGATAATGCCTGAGTGATTACATGAGTACAGGGGTAGTGCCTGGGAAATTGGAGGTCTGCATGAGTACTGCCTGAGTGATTGAAGAAGTGCATAGGTAATGCCTGGGTGATTGCATGAGTGCAGGGGTAATGCCTGCGTGATTGGATGAGTGCATGGGTGGTGCCTTGGTGCATGGAGGAGTGCATGGGTAGTGCCTGAATGATTGGAAGAGTGCATGGGTAGGACCTGGGTGATTGCATGAGTGCAAGGGTAGTACCTGGATGATTGGAGAACTGCATTGGTAGTGCTTGGGTGATTGCATGAGTGCAGGAGTAGTGGCTAAGTGCATGTATGAGTACAAGGGTAGTGCCTGAGTGATTGCATCAGTGCATTGGTACTGCCTGGGTGATTGGAGGAGTGTAGGGGTAGTGCCTGGTTGATTGGAGGAGTGCATAGGTAGTGCCTGGGTGATTTTATAAGTGAATGGGTAGCGCCTTGGTGATTGGAGGAGTGCATAGGTAGTGCCTGGGTGATTGCATGAGTACAGGGGTAGTACCTGGGTTATTGAAAGAGTGCATAGGTAGTGCCTGGGTGATTGCATGAGTGCAGGGGTAGTGCTTGGCTGATTGAAGGACTGCATACATAGTGCCTCAGTGCATGGATGAGTGCATCAGTAGTGCCTGGGTGATTGGAGACTTACAGCTGAGACATGTGATGGGTTGCTGCTTTATATTTGACTACGCCCAACATCCTGAGTAGCAGCAGAATAGTGAAATTGCAGCACAAAAGTGAGGTTTATGACATGGTGTACACTTTTGTACTACAGCTTCACCATTCTGTAACTACTCAGGGTGTTGGGCCTACCCAAATATAAAGCATCAAACCTACACGATCTCAACATATTCCTGAAAGCATGTATGCATGTGTCTGAACGTTTTACTAGTACTACCATATATAAAAGAAACATACAAATAGAGATATATCTATGTTTTATACATCTACCATCTTCAGATGCATAACACATATGAGAATACATATGCAAGTAGAGACATACACCAATCACAAGAACATGCACACCTTAAAACTTGAGAGACCGCACTTCACATTTCAAACAGACACCTACATTTATGCGTCATACTTTAAATGTACCTTTTCACACACTCATACAAACTAGCCTAATCACTAATCTGTTTCCTAACCTGTCTTAAAACTCACTTTTGTGCTGCAGCTTCACCATTCTGCAACTACTTATGGTGTTGGGCCTAGCCAAATATAAAGCAACAGTCTATTACATGACTCAGCTGTAAGTCTCACCATGTTCCTGAAAGCATGCATGCATATGTGTCTACCTTTTGAAATCATCATCATATATAAAAGAAATAAACAAATAGATGTATACCTTTATTTTATACGTCTATCATCTTCAGAAGCATAGCACATATGAGAATACATGTGCAAGTACAGACATACATCAATAACAAGACCATGCAGACCCTAAACTTAAAACTTGACAGACTGCACTTTACATTTGAAAGAGACACCTACATTTCTGCGGTGTACTTCAAGTGTTCATTTCCCCAGACTCATAGAAAGTAGCCTAATCACTAATCCCTCTGCCAACATGTCTTAAAACTCTCTTTTGTGGTGTAGCTTCACCATTCTACGAATACTCAGAATAGTGGGCCTAACCAAATATAAAGCAGCAACCTATCACATGTCTCTCTAGTAACTCTAACCATATTCCTAAAAGCATGCATGCTTGTATCTGTACCTATTGCCAAAAGCATAACACATATCAGAATACATGTGCAAGTAGAAAACATAACCACACTCACAAGACCATAAAGGCCTTAAAACTTGACAGACTACACTTAACATTTCAAACACACACCTAGATTTATGCGGCATAGTTCAAGTGAAGTTTTACACAGACTCTTATAAAGTACCATAATCACTAATTCCTTTCCAAACATATCTTAAACATAACTTTTCTACTGCTGCTGCTTCACTATTCTACTACTAATCAGGTATTGAGCATAGCTAACAGCAAAGCAGCAACCCTTCACTTATCTTTGTTGAAAGTCTCCCCATATTTCTAAAAGCATGTATGCATATATCTGTACCTTTTCCTAGTATCATCATATATAAAAGAAACATACAAATAGATGTATACCTGTATTTTATAAATCTAGCATCTTCAGATGCATAACACATATGAAAATACATCTGCAAGAACAGACATACCTCAGTCACAAAACCATGCAGACCTTAAAACTTAAGAAGCTGTACTTCTCATTTCAAATAGACATCTAAAATCAGGTGATATATTTCAACCATACCTTTCAACAGACTCATGCAAAATAGCCCAATCACTAATTCCTCTGCCAACATGTTTTAAACCACACTTTTGAGCTGCAGCTTCACCATTCTGCAACTACTTATGGTATTGGACCTAGACAAATATAAACTAGCAACCCTTCACATGTCTCTGATGTAAGTCTCACCATATTCCTGAAAGCATGCATGCATATGTCTGTACCTTTTGCTAGCAGCATCATATATAATAACACGTACCATAATACATGTGCAAGTAGAGACATACCTCAGTCACAACACCATCCACAGCTTAAAACTTAACAGACTACACTTCAAATTACAAAAAGGCACTGAAAAGTTTGCGGTATATTTGAAGTGTAGCTTTCCACACACTCATACTGCAACGAGACTGCACCAGGCACTTTAACATTTGTCCCTAACCCTGCCACGCACAGCACACTTTGTTCACGGACCCTTGAGGAGGCGGAAAGGTACTTGAAGGCAGAGCCGGTCCTGCAGCGCGGGAGACCGCTGTACAACGAGACTGCACCAGGCACTTTAACATTTGTCCCTAACCCTGCCACGCACAGCGCACTTTGTCCACGGACCCTTGAGGAGGCGGAAAGGTACTTGAAGCCGGAGCCGGTCCCGCAGCGCGGGAGACCGCTCTCCAACGAGACTGCACCAGGCACTTTAACATTTGTCCCTAACCCTGCCACGCACAGCGCACTTTGCCCACGGACCCTTGAGGAGGCGGAAAGGTACTTGAAGCCGGAGCCGGTCCCGCAGCGCGGGACGCGTGCGGGGGCGTGCCCGGGCTTGTCCCGGGCCAAGACCGGGCCAAGACGGGCCCATCTTAGCCCGTCATAGACCGGTAGAGACTGGACTGGGCTACGGCTCTGAAATCTGCACCTAAAGGTACTGTGACTGTGAGACAAGTTGTGTTCATAGAAGCTAGGAGGGTCTAAGTTAAGGGTTTAAGTTAACCCTACTGTAAAGGTTTTGTACTTACTATTTAGTAGGTAAGCTGTTCCACGGAGTAATTTGATGATAACTAGCAAGGTTTGGTAACCCCCCTCCCAAGGTGACGTCTGAGGGCAGAAATTTATACGTATCGTGTAAAAATATAACCATGGGGAAGAGAAAAATGCGGAGTGCAACAAATAAAAAGCAGCTCCACTCGGGGGCTCACCCTCGCCAGACCCTGCTTAGCTACCTAACAGGAGCTGTGGGCGCCATTGAGCGTCAGATCATAACAGTAGAAGAGGCTTTAAATCCAGGTCATTTGGGCTCCGGAGGGGATATAGCTCTGGTAAATATATCAAGCGAGGGGTCTGCCCCACCTATAGTAGCATCTAGGAGTATCCCAGGAAGTAATGCCTGCATTACAAATACATCGGATAACATTATGGTCAGTGACCATGAGTCAGATACACAACCGCCGACTAAGCGAGCCAGAAACCCAGACTTTTCCACACATATTTTAGGGGATACGACCATAATTGATAGGGAAACTCCCCCTAGAATAAAAAAAAAGACCACTAAGAAGGATCAAGCTTCTAGAAAACATAGTTTAGTCAAAGGGGGAAAGTCGACAGATAGTGCTAATATAGGCACACAAAATGAGGTGGTAAAGCTAAGAATTAAAATGGAAGCCTTAGATACCTTTCTCAGGGAAAGTCTAAGCAATCTGACACATAGAATGGGATTACTGGAGGAAATGTTATCTAAACGTTTAGTTAACACACAGCCCCCCGGCAAAGGGTTAACAATAGTTCAAACGGGTAACCATGACCATAGTATTAACACTCAGATGAGTCACACCGTTCGGGCTGTCCCTGCTGGCCATCGCGTGGAATCATCACTCACACCACACAATCCCACTCAACATACTTCCAATGTTAATTCTGTGGGGCCCTTATCCACTACCCCCATGGCTTTAACTACGCCTAAGCCCTCAAAAGTTTCCAATGACCTAAATGGAACAATAATGCGGATGAGAGACATTTAATACGTCTGGATTTACCACCTGCTGCGACACCATACGTAGTGGTTTTAACTAATGTTCCCACATTACAAAAAGGGGTAGTTGAACCATGGGAGATAATAAGGAACAAGTCATTACACTGGCTTGGGGCTAGGACTGGCCTTACTGAGAGGCTATTTGAAGAATTCAAGATGGTCAGGAGAGTGAGCTGGGTGGGCAGCGGACGTAAGAGCTCGCCGGGAGATTGTGTACTGCTGACCTTTAAAACTCCCCTTCTGGTACAATCGATCCTGAGCAGAGCTGGAAATCAGTTCATCTCAGGGCAAGGAGTTAACTTAGTACCATTAGGTTATTTTTATCAGCCCACATCCTACATTGCCCCTATAAATAGGATACCACAAACCATGCATGATAGGCATTGGTTTAAACTCCCAACATACAATCGTTTTGATGCATTAGCTAATCTTGAGTCAGTGGATTGACAGCAAACGGTAGCCCCCACAAAGAGTGATATTTTAAATATAGAGAAGACCCTCCCTAAAGGGGGACCGAGCACGTTTCTAGCCAGTAATAATATTATTCCACCACAAAATAATTACGTAATAACGAACGAACAGACTAATAATGACACAGTCCGGACTTCCTTGGCGGCGTTTACTCCATCTTATATCACGCAACCTGGTCACTCATTAAAGGAGCCGAACAAAGAAGGGGGGAACAATCCAAGCACAGGGAAAAAAGACAAATGCAAGTTTATGTTCTGGAATGTGGCGGGACTAAAATCTAAGGTGACGAATACCTTGTGGTATGATTTTGTGGGAAAGTTCGATATTCTTAGTTTGCAAGAAACTTGGGCGGAAGGGCCCATTCATATCACCGGTTATAAAACCTTTCATACCCCGGCAGTTCCATCTTTACACGGGAGAGCTAAAGGTGGCCTCTGCACATATATTTGAAATTACTTAAATATAGGAAAAATCGTCTTAAATGTGTCAGACCAGTATTATCAAATTATTAGCCTTCACATAGATAGAACATTTTGTATAGTTGTATTGAATTTTTACAATAATGCTTCACCTAGATTGATTGAGGGAATTCTGATACGCGTGAGTGGGGAATTGTATACTTTACAGACTTGTTCATCTAAAGAGATTTATTTTATCTGGGGTGGTAATTTTAATTTTTCCATATGTCAGCATGCCGATAAAGGGGTATGCGGCCTAGCGTATGAAAAGGGCCCCAGTCTCATTTCCCCCATACATTGTCTGGTGACCTCTTAAATGTTATTATGTTCTCACATGATATAGGCTTTGCTAACAATTTATGTTCTCCTGTGGTCCCCTTTCGACCCACTTTTAATGGCCGAGGTACTTTTTCGACCATAGATTTTGTATTAGTATCAAATGGATATTCTACCCGTATCAAGGATTTTACCACACATGAGATTGCATTAAGCGACCACTTTCCAATTAGCATCGATGTATTGGTTGATAATAACTTTTTAATGCTAGTGATAATTCTACTCATTTTGTGGAAAACATTACCTTGAATAGACATAATGGTTACGCACTAAAATGGGTGAATGTGGACCCAGAGAAATTTATTGGTAAAGTTGTGACAAACTGCAAAGAAATGTTCTTAATTTGCTTAAATGAGAGGTCATCAAATCAGGAAATTGTAAAAACGTTTCTGCTATCTCAAACTTTGTTAAAGAATCACTATATGTAAAAGCAAGAATGACTAGAAAACATAAACAAGGGTGGTTCGATAACAATTGCACTAAGGCCTATTCTAACCTCAAAAATTCCATTCATGCTATAGTGAAAAATCAGGAGAATATTAGAAAGGCAAGAAATGAATATAAGAGGGCAATAAAGGCAAGAAAGACCGCCTTAAAAGAAGAAGCCTGGCAAGCTTTACATGATGCTTCGGCCAACCGTGATCCCTCAGCCTTTTGGAAGGCGGTTAATGCCCCGTTTCTAGCTGAGAGCGATAATGCTACTATAGAGATCGCTATCGCTGAATGCGAATGGATATCACATTTTTCAAAACTATATAAAAATCCACAGACAGAAGAACAGGATATCTTAGCTTCTGGGGCAGATACTGAGCAGTTTTTCAAAGAACTACCTCTACATTTTACTCTTAGTGAGGTCAACACGGCCATCAATTTGAGCCAGGCGGGGAAGGCTGCAGGTCCGGATGGTATTCCTGTAGATCTTTTTAAATCGAATGTAGCACTATGGGGTCCATTATTAACGCAGGTTTTTAACGCATGTTGTTCACAAGGCTTTTTATCAACCTGGTATGACTCAATAATAGTACCTATCTTTAAAAAAGGCGATAGGGCAGATCCAGCATGTTACCGCCCAATTTCATTATTGGACTCCACAGTTAAGATTGTGGGACGAGTCCTGTTAAACAGGCTACAGTTATGGGCAGAAGAACAATCAATATTAAGTGACTTACAGTACGGTTTTCGCAAGGGCGTGGGCACGATAGAACAGGGTTTAAACTTACAAATTTTATTAGAGAAGTATACCAAGGCTAAAAGGGAAAAGTTATACTTGACTTTTATTGACTTAACAGCGGCTTTTGATTGTGTCAGCCACGATAAGCTGTGGTCGGTCTTAGAGGGGATGGGTGTAGATGTTTTAATAGTTACATTTTTAAGGCAGCTGTATTCAGGGGAAAGGGCCAGGGTTCGCTATGGGAGGGGGGTGAATGCACAAAGCACTTTAAAGTGAAGAGAGGTGTTAGGCAAGGGTGCATTCTAGCCCCGTTCCTTTTCACACTATATATAAATGAGCTAGAAACTGTACTGGTCCGAGAATGTAAGGACTTACCAGTTGCAGCGACTCGTTCCATTCCAGCACTCCTGTACATGGACGACGCGGTCCTTATGGCCCGCACACCGATTGGCCTTCAAAGGGTGGTAAATTCTTTTGTTAATTTTATGTCAAACCTTGGTCTTAACGTAAATTGCTCAAAAACCTTTGCAATGAACTGCGGGGCAGGTTTAAAAAAGAAGACTAATACCCTTTTTATTTATTCAAAGGCAATAGAAAGTACTAAAACCTTTTCCTACTTAGGGATCTTATTTGATCAATTAGGTTTATGGTCCCAGGCGATCAAAGCCAGAAGGCTGCTATTTGTCAAATCCCTGATGGCCTTATTGAATTTTAGTTGGAATCTAGGTAGACGCTCGCCCGCAGAATTGCTACAGATCTATAGAGCTAAATGTGTGGCTATTGCCACCTATGGAGCGGGATTATGGGGTTATGCTGGGGTAAACCCACTACAGCTAGCGGAAAATATGTTTATCAGGTCTCTTTTGGCAGTTCCGGACAGCACATCAACTTACATATGCCATCAAGAACTGGGTATGCCATATTTAGAGGACATAATTAGGATTCAGCCAGTCCTTTTGTTGCATAGAGTTTGGACCTCAGAAGAGACAGTTTTTAACCGTCATATTTTGAAAGATGCACTGGGGATAGATGGGGTTAACCATATAAGATGGCTAGAATATGTAAAAATGTTCTTGTCTAATTTAGGCCTTCCTGAATATTATAAAGACCCACAAACCATGTGTAGCGTGTCCAGGAAAAACCTTAAAGTGAGCTGCATGCGCCATTTGGGCGAAATTAGAATTACATTAGAACTAAAGAAACCAACGGTTCAAACATATTATATGGCGTTGGAGACTACATCTATTCAACCGTATATTAGATTAATAACTAATGATTATGAAAGGTTCCTGCTAATGAATGAATGAATGAATGAATATGAAATTTGTAAAGCGCGAACTAAGCCCAAGGGCACGTTTCAGACTGAATATCTTACATAGGTCTTTAAGTTTCCCTGCACAAAATGATTGGTCGAGAGTTTTAAGAAATTGCCCATGCGATGATGTCTCCGCACAATCGACGATACATATATTGTTTTTTTGTAAATTTTATTCAATCCCGAGCAAAAGGTGGATTATCCCTGTACTAAAACGATTTAATATGAGACAATGTCACCCAGATTTTTTGGTCCGGCAACTGCTAGAAAATGAATTTACAATTGCTTCTGTTGTTGCTTTTTTTTAAATGTTTTTAAATATCGCAAATCAATTTTGATCTGATCCTGAAAACATTATGTATATATTCTTTTAAGGTGTTTTAACTGTTTCTAACTGTATATGTGAACTTTTATGGTTAACTTTAACAGTTACCGAATAAAGAATTTTTGATTGATTGATAGTATAATAACTCATTTCTCGTCAAACATGTCTTAAACCCCACTTTTGTGCTGCAGCTTTACCATTCTACAACTACTTAGAATGTTACACCTAGCCAAATACAAAGCAGGAACCCTTCACGTGTCTCTGCTGTAAGTCTCACCATATTCCTGAAAGCATGCATGCATATGTCTGTACCTTTTGCTAGCAGCATCTTATATAAAAGAAATATACAAATAGATGCATACATTTGTTTTATACATCTAGCATCTTCAGATACATAACACATAACAGAATATATCTCCTAGTAGAGACTTTCTTCAATCACAACACTATGCACACCTGAAAAATTCACAGAACACACTTCCAATTTCAAGCAAACACCAAACATTATGTGGCATATTTCATCTGTACCTCTCTAGAGACTTATAAAGAGTAGCCTAATCACTAATACCTTATGTCAACATCTTTTAAACCACACTTTTGTGCTGCATCTTCACCATTCTACTACTACTCACAGTCTTGAGCCTACCACATACAAAGCAACAACACCTCTTTGTTATACATCATGCACCTTCAAATGTATAAGACATATGAAAATACATATACAAGTAGAGACATACTTCAGTCACAAGTCCATGCACACCTTAAAACTTGACAGACTGCACTTCCAATTTGAAAGCGACACCTAAAATTATGCGGTATACTTCAATTGTACATTTCCACACACTAAAACAAACTACCATAATCACTAATCCATCTTCCAATATACACATAGTACTATACACAATCTATTTCAAACAACATTTAAGTACAAGAAGACAAACTACATTACACATCTCTACATTTAATAATATATTTCAAACATCACACTTCTTGAATAATTTTTAAAGTTTAAAAATAAAGCTAATACATAATACACCTCACAAATTTATAACTCACCTTCCAAATAGATTTGTAGAATATGAAATATCAGAAACTCATAAAAGATTTTCTTATGCACACAATCAATGTAATGCACCACTCTCAACAAGGTAAAACCAGTACTGGAAAACTTTCCCTCTCTTTCTCCACACAAAAAAATGTAAGTAACAAATCACATTACTTCCTAAATAATGTCAAATTGTAAAACACATTTCTATTGGTTAGACATAACACTTACCAAGGACTTCTAAAAGTGCCCAAACTGGTTCTGGAATTTTCTGGAGTCGCGATTCCACCGTGCACCATGGCGATGGAGCTGCGAATCCATACAGGAGTTCAAAAATATACTACTAATAATAATAGCACTATTTTTTAAGAACACACCACTTCTAAACATAGTACTGACTTGGGAAATCTTACTTTAAGAACATATCACTTATATATAAATTACAATTCCATATTTTAAAACCACAGTTAAGATTCAACCCTTCCCCCATTCTGCTTAATCCCAGTTTCCATAGTAACAGTTTCTGCAACATTCAACTGAACAGGCAGGTCACAAGTTCACCATATTTTCAAGTTCAACACACAAGGTTACAAACAGCAGGTATGGTTGACTTTTGCTAAATATTTCCTTATCCTATCTACTGTACCTTTCAAACATTTTTTAATAACCAATACGAAACATGCTTTTTAAAGAAAGTAACATGCACCCTATTTTTGAGTGTACAATGTTCATAAACAGCCAATCAATTAACTACTTTTTAAAAAACAGCATCTTGTCCACCATTTTAGATACCTCTCATTCTACCAACTGACTACCTCAGCTACAGACATCCTTTCATTACTTCCAGACATCCCTTCAAGATGCTTACAGTATGGATTGTTGGGCACAGCTATGTTTTCTGGTTCAAAAGGTATGCTGAACGCAGAGGTATTGACAAAGACCTAGCTTTGCAAAATGTGGATATTAAATGGATTGCACAGAGAGGATTAAAGTGGCACCAATTGATGCCTTTGGTTAAAACCTTTTTGCATCTCCAACCCCCTGACCTCATGAATGTGCACTATGGTGGCAATGACCTAGGCACATTGACTGGGGTAGGTCTGGAAATGCTAATGAAGGACACCTTTACACAATTAATGTTGCTTTTGCCTCAAACTTCTTTGTATACTCTAATATATGTCAAAGACAGAAATGGAAGTGGTCAAATCAATTCTGTCCACAGATCGAGAAAGCTAGGAAGAATGTCAATAAAGCTGTTTCTGCTTACCTCAGAGACCATAGGATGGGGTCCATCTATAACAACAATCTACGTTTTGATATGGATGACATCTACAGAAGTGATGGAGTACACTTCACAGATCAAGGAAACAGAGTCTTTCTCAACAACCTAAAGCTGAGCATCCGCACTTACATGTAGCTATAAAAAACTCATAAAAAAACAAGGGCTCTTTTCAGAGCCACCCTATAACACAATAGTGAATCTATTTTTTTTTAACACATACATACTTTTTAAAAAGAAACTGTGGATTCGTGCACCCGTCGCGAATCTGCAAAAGCATGAATTCAATGTCCTACAGCACAATACACTTTCCAGTTTTAACTATATATTTTTAATTTTATATATTTTTACTAACTCTATCAATTTTAATCTTATAATTAACTTCAATCACACTACCTCTTTAAAACAACTTCACAAATGCAACACTACCTTCTAAATTATATACTACTAAATTATTTATGTGAGGTGGATCTGCGAATACCACGCAACATTACACGGGGGGTCCTCGCTGAGAGCCGCGTTGGGGTTGCGACTCCAAAATAGAAAAAAACAAAAATGCCCCACTTCCATTATTCAGTTATCGTCCCGGGGACCCCATCCCCCGGGGCCTGGCCAGCATTTTCTTTTTTTGGAGGGGGGCCGCGTGTCCCCCCTATTGAGGCCAATAATGGCCCCGGGGACCCCAACCCCCGGGGCATTGCCACTTTTTTTTATTTTTATTAATAATACAGGAGGGGGGCCGCATGGCCCCCCTTCCCTGGGCCAGTATTGACCCCGGAGACCCCATCCCCAGGGCCTGGCCACATGTTGGGGACCATGGGGGAGCCTCAATGCACCCGCGGTCCCTGCCGGCTCCCTGCCTGCTGCAGGAGCCGCCATTGCTTTTGGACAAGGGGAGCTGCTGACATGCAGCTCCTCTTGTCCAAAAGCATTCTGCTTCACTTCATGGAAGCGAGAGCAGGTTTTCTGCTCTTGCTTCCACGAAGCAAAGCAGAAGTTTGCTATGACAGTGCGGGAGCAGTGCTCCCGCCCTGTCATTGCAAACTGCAATGTCCCGGGGTGGGCACCCTGGGACATTGCCGGAGCCGGCCCTGGGGGGTGGCAGTCCCCAGGGCCATGAAGGGCTCCAGGAGGGCGGCTGCGCGGCCCCCCTCCCTTCGTGTGCAAAGCCCTGGGGAGGTGGTGGTCTCCGGGGCTGGGGGTCCCCAACGGACCCCCGAACTTAATGTATAAATGCCCCGGGGAGGTGGTGGTCCCCAGGGCAGTGTGAGGGAGGCAGGAGCCCCCCCACACTTATTTTTTAATTATTGAAGACTTGGGGAGGTGACAGTCCCTGGGGCTTGGGGGGCCCGCAAGGCCCCCACACACATAATAGCAATGCCCCAGGGAGGTGGCAGTCCCCAGGGCAGCATGGGGGGCAGGAGCCCCCCCACACCTTTAATTTAAAAAAATCCCCAGGGAGGTGGTGGTCCCCAAGGCTGCAGGGGGCTGCATGCCCCGGCATGTAATAAACATGTCCCCGGGGAGATGGCGGTCCCCGAGGCTGGGGGGTCTCCACAGGGCCCCCGCATAAATATTCACAAATGCCCCCGGGACCTGGCCCGCCCGGGGGCTCATTAAAACGAAGCACGGGAGACTGCAATTTTTTTTTTTTTTTTTTTCTCAGTGGGATTCACGCACCCAGCGTGACTTCTGCCGAAATATTTTTTTTTAAATGCTTTTTTTAGCCTTGATGGTCCCTGTGGGACCACCTGACCAGGCCTAGGGGGTCTGGGTGTTTCTACCCCGCCCCCTTACCTTAGTTTATAACCTTTTTTTACCTTGTATGTCTTAGTTATGTGCCGCTGTCTGAAACGTTACAAGCCCACCAATGGGCCTCCACTCGCACATCCGGCTTGTCAATCCTCCATGGATGCCTCCACAATAAGACTCCGTGATTCGGAGCTCCGTGGCCCCAAATTTCCGGGTGGTGCATCTCTTGCGGCTGGGAGGCCGCGTATGTATCAAAGCTCCAAGGTTCCCTCCTGTTGGAGATGCACTCTGACATCCACTGCAGCAACCTTCATGAGGTAAAAGCCAGATCGGCGGGTGGATCCAGTTTACAGCATGCCTGTCGATTCACACCTGATGCGTTTCGTGCTCATTGCACTCTTCAGAGGCGCGACAGTCATTTTGGCATAAAGGCCACACCTCCCACTTAATAATATGAGCCCTCCAATGGGCGACTCAAATGAGTCCGCGTTGGTTTGTGGGTCTTGTAGTGTATGTCTTAGTTATGTGCCGCTGTCTGAAACATTACAAGCCCACCAATGGGCCTCCACTCGCACATCCAGCTTGTCAATCCTCCATGGATGCCTCCACAATAAGAGTCCGTGATTCGGAGCTCCGTGGCCCCAAATTTCCGGGTGGTGCATCTCCCGCGGCTGGGAGGCCGCATATGTATCAAAGCTCCAAGGTTCCCACCTGTTGGAGACGCACTCTGACATCCACTGCACACACACACATAAAAATGTTACCATGAACGATGGTACAAGATAAGTTGGTTACACCAAGAATAATCATTTCAGGGGCGTGGCTTGGACATCAAGCGCGATGGCCGCACTTCGGTGAAGCTCTCATCTTCCCCGACCTAAGACTGCCGAAATATCCGTAAAATGATCCGCAAATTGCCCCAATAATGCAGTGGAGAGTTGCCATTACACCCGCCACAGAACGATGACCGTGTATGCCGCACGGGAGGAAAGAATCGGCGAACAAGAGCCGTGCACCAAATAGGCCCCAGAAGCACCGGCCTCAAGTTTGCTTCAGCCGCCAGGGACTTCCGTGAGAGGCGTCAACCACTGGGAGCAAGTGGCGGCCCACGGAGGGTGAAATCGAAACACCGAGAGTGGGACCCGGGTAGCTCAGCCCATCGAGACCCTTCCCCCACCCCCGGTTTGAGGGTTGACTGGTGCTGGGGGGCTAACAAATCTGCCCGGTCTGGTGACAAGGCGGCCCGGACGAAGACGCCAGTGGCAATCTGTGGTGGCTGATCGGAGGCCCGCAAAGAGAATGGAGCCCAGAGTCAATGTGCGATCGTGCCGGAACCTGAGAGGCACAGAGGTAGGCACCTTTGCTTCAGGTTGTTGGCAAGGGAGATCCGGGCCAAGGGGAGTCGCAGGGTCGGGCCCCTTCATGGGAGAGAGAGATGCCACATAATGTGGAAGAGGAGAGCCTCGTGGGTTCCGCTCCAAGAGACGCCGACTTCGGGATCGGGTGAGGCCCCCCCTTCACGACAATAAACTAGACATTCCTTGGGGGTGACACCTCAACAATGCACGACTGAGGCCCGGTGTGGATGGGGGGCGTCCTGCACTAAACCTACGCTGTAATAAATTGAAAGGCGCCTGAAAGGCCGAGATCCTCAAAGATACCACAAAACGCAGTAGAAACATTACCCGGTAGGGGCAGAGTATCAGTGATACAATACACACTGTGCGAACGGCGTGGAGTGAAGACCACCGCCAGGAGCAGACCTACAAGTATCTCAGCTGGAAGATTTCTCCCAAGAGTAAGCAGCGTGTGGCGTCTGTCGGAGACCCTATCCTGACGGACTGCAATGTCTGGAACTAAGGGACAAAAGGTTACGCTCCAAACCAAACTAGACAAGTATACCACCCGAAAATTGAGTGAAGTGGACAACGGTGAGACGAACAAGATGGCAGGCCCCACCAAAGAGGAGCCCACGCTAAAGGATGTCATGGCGGCCATCGTGGGAGTACGCACATCAATGGAACAAAGAATGGACACCATTACTATCGAGATGACGCTGATAAGAGCCGACCTACAAAAGACGAGCGAAAAAGTGAAAACAATGGAGGGGGTAACCTCGGAACTGAGTGGTGAGGTTCAACAGATGCGAAAGGAGCTCAAGGAACTTCAAGTTGCTCAGAAGCGAACTGAAATGCAGTTGGATGATTATGAAGGTTGAGCACGACGCAACAATGTCAGGATCACGGGGGTCCCCGCGAAAGCAGAGGGACCAGCCGTTGACCTCTTTGTCAAGGATTTAATACTGAACCATCTTAGGCCCAAAAACCTCTCGAAATATTTCACAATTGAAAGAGCACATAGAGTACCGGGGGAAGACCTAAGCCGGGAGCCCCCCCACCCCCCGAGACCAATCCTGGCGAAATTTCTAAGTTTTAGAGATCGCAATATTATCCTACAGACGGTTCGATCGAATCCTCCTCTCAAATTCGAGAACAGTGAAATATCTTTTTTCCCGGATTTTACACTGGCGGTCCAGCGACAAAGAAGAACCTTCCTGGGTATTAAAAAGCAGCTAAGGGACAAGAACATTCGATACGAGATGCTGTTTCCTGCAAAACTGCGAGTTGAAGCAGATGGCAAGGCATGGTTCTTTGACACTCCAGATGCAGTACATGAATGGCTGGAGGGATGGCCAGTAAAAGAACACAACGCACGTTGAGAAGGGACTCCTTCCCCCTGAGGAGCGATCGTCTTTGATCTACAATAAGTACAGGCGGAATTGTCCCGGACCGAGACTTTCTTCCTACCGCTGCAGCACCAATGAAGCGTGCCTGGCAGATAACAAGGACAATATTAACGCTAAGTGATAATGTTTGAACTTGTATATGTTTGACTAAACTGAATGGGGACACTCAGCAGCAGTCTGATGGCCGCAGGGAGGGTGTCGTCACCCCCCGATTACCTAGTTAGTTTAGCATAAGAGGGCAACAGGCACTCTGCACTGTTGGGGATATGGGCAGTTCTAGGCCCAGAGTGCGGTGGAGCAGGGAGGGGGGAAGTTGGGGGGTAAGGGTTAAGTTGGTTCACTCAAGCAACAGTCAAGTATATTTTACGGTCGGAGTTGAGACATACAGTACTTGCATTTACACATTGCCGTGAATCGTCACAAGGGTGGAGGTGGTGGGTGGGAGGTGTGGGGAAGGTTTGTATAGGCCTGATGGATGGAAAAAAAATCAAATTACTATCCTGGAATGTTAACGGATTAGGGGATAAGTTAAAGCGGGGTCTGGTACTTCAGTTCATTAAGAGGTACGCCCCAGACGTAGTGCTGCTCCAAGAGGCACACCTAGTAGGGAACACTTGTAAAGCCATGGACAGATGGGGTTATTGACTGGTAGTGCACTTGGGATTCACCTCGGGTTCCCGGGGTGTTGGTATAATGATGCGCAAATCCTTCCCTATGTCTATAGGCCATCTCTGGACCGATGAGCTAGGAAGATACGCAGCAGTGTCAGGGAAATGGGAGGGTGGGCCGCTGACATTAGTGTCAGTCTATGTCCCCCCAGAGCTAAAAGCAATAGCGTTAAGAGACCTGGGATGCAAAATGATGGAGTTTCCAGAAGGGAGACTAATACTCCGAGGAGACCTCAACTCTGTGATGTGCGGTAGGCGTGACTGCTGTCCCCCCAGAGACCTGGGACCCGCACAGCTGATCCTACCCTCCTTCCTGGACGCTTTTGGGCTGGCGGATGCATGGCGGGTCCGGCACCCCACCGATCGCCAATTCACTTTCTAATCAGGGGTTCATAATAGCTTTTCCCGCATCGATTACATTCTAACACCGGCAGACCAAGTGAGACATATCACCGAAATAAGGCACATGGCACGTGGTATATCGGACCACTCCCCGATATGGGTACAGATAGGAACAAACGTGGGCCAGGTAGGCAGAGTGGCACCCATAAACCTGTGGTATCTCCGCAACCCTAATATAAGACAAAACATCACCCAGGCTATAGAACACTACTTTCAAGACAATGAAGGTTCTGTAGACTCTGCGATCACACTTTGGGAGGCGTTCAAGACAGTGATTTGAGGACAGGCGCTCTCTCAGGTGCCAAAAAAGAGAAGAACGCTGAATTAATTAAACTGGAAGAGGAGACGCTAGAGCTAGAAAGGGATTTACAAGTAACCGGTGACCCTGACACAGTACACAAACTCAACCTAAAGAAAGACAAATATGAGAGCATAGCAGTAGATAAGGCTAAGTCATTGCATAGAGATAAACTAGGTAGAATTTACGAGCTTGGTGATAGAGGAGGCAAATTACTCGCATGGCTGGATCGTCGTGACCAAGCCAATCGCCTGGTCACAGAACTTACAACCGAGGTAGGAGAAACGATTACGGACCCACAGACGATAGCAGACGAATTTGCCAATCACTACACACGGATATATACATCTCACTGCAATAGCCATATAGAGGAGTCGAAGGCCCTATTAGCAGACATTAGGCTCCCCATACTGTCAAAAGAAGACTGTGATTTACTAGATAGCGAGCTCATGAGCAACGAATTAGCACGTGCTATCAGGGACCTACAATCCGGGAAGGCGATGGTCCCCAACGGCCTCTCAATAGAATTGTATAAATTAAAAACTGATAAAATCGCCCCCACCTCAAAGCGATGTATGAGGAAAGCCGAGAGATCGGCCGACTTCCCCAAGATCAGCGAGTGGCCACAGTGATGGTCATTCCCAAGGAGGGTAAACCTAGAAACCAGTGTTCCTCCTATAGACCTATTTCATTATTAAACGCGGAGGCGAAAATCTTGGCCAAACTCCTGGTGACACACCTGATTGGAGTAATCTCAAGTCTGGTCCATCCAGACCAGTCAGGCTTCATGCCTGCGAGAAATACATCCCTGAATCTCCGACGGCTCCACGGGGTACTTGGAAGAATGCACACGTTGAGGGAGGACGTGGTGGTACTGTCCTTGGATGCCACCATGGCCTTTGATACGATCAAATGGCCTTACCTTTTTGCAGTGCTGGAGAAGATGGGGTTTGGCCCGGGATTCATGGGATGGGTGAGACTCTTATACTCGGAGCCATTGGCACAGGTAGCAGTGAACAACAAACAATCTCGGCTCTTTACCCTCGGAAGAGGTACGAGGCAGGGTTGTCCCTTGCCCCCATTGCTTTTTGCCCTGGCACTGGAGCCCCTCGTGAGCTGGATCCGTAAAGACCTGGTAGTGAGGGGTTTGCGTTGGTCAGGAGTGGGAAGATCGCATCTCACTATATGCCGATGACATCCTGCTGTACCTAGCGTCAATAAGAGCCTCAATTAATAGAGTCCTCGATATATTCGCCACCTTCGGGAGGTACTCGGGATATGCCATCAACTGGTCCAAATCACTGCTCTACGTGCTCAGAGGACAGTTTCCGATCCTTCCCAGGGGGTGCAGAGTGATGGAGGCACTGGAAGGCTTCAAATACCTAGGCATCTACATCACCAGAGACCTTAAGCTATTCTACGACCATAACCTCAGGCCTCCTTTACGGCGGCTTCGAAGTGATGTGGAGCACTGGAAGACGCTCCCACTATCCCTACTGGGTAGGGCGGCGCTTTTTAAAATAATGTCCCTGCCCCGCTTTCTGTATGTCTTGCAAAATTTGCTGAATCCGATCCCTGCGTCCTAGTTTGCAGCAATAGAGAGTGAACAGGGAGCTCTCCTCTGGGTGGGGGGAACACCCCGAATAGCATTCTCCAAACTGGTGCGTGAATGGTATGATGGGGGAATCGGACTCCCAGACACTAAAAGATATTACTGGGCGGGGCAATTAGCAGCCACTAACCAGGGCATATACCGGCCACATAATGACCCGGGATACCAAATGGATAGGTGGCTCCTGCCAGGGGGTTCCTATGCCAGGGCTCTCTATGCCGAACCCGCTCGGATGCAACTGACGGGAGTGACATTGCATTCTGTTCGAATTTGGCATTCAACTCATAAAAGTTTGGGCTGGGATAGGAGGATCAAGCAATCTACCCCTCTGTGGGACTCACACTTGTTGGGAACTCTTCGAAACACTAAGGGCTTCGATAGATGGGACCTAATTGGACTCTCGGAGGTGGGTGACTTGTCGAGAGGGGGCAAAGTGATAGAATTCTCAGTGCTGCAGCAAGAGTACGAGCTGGCAGGTTCGGAAATATTCAGGTACTACCAAATCCGACATGCCCTGAACTCATGCCTCCCGGTGGAGCAGACACTGCCGGAAGCATCGCCACTAGAGGACAGGCTCCTTGATGGTTACATGCCCAGTAAGTCCATATCCCTCACCTACCGAAAGCTCATCAATCATATACCTGATCCCCTCATACAGCTTCGAGTGAAGTGGACAGACGACCTGGGGGAGCTAGACGAAGAGGACTGGGTGGAGGCACTCGCCTCTCCCAAGGAAGTCACGATTTCCTCACTGCTTAAACTAGTACAATTGAAAATCCTACACAGAATATATTATTCTAGAATAGCCTTGGCCCAGATGGGCTATGGGGAAAATTCAAGTTGCAAAAGAAACTGTGGGGAGGAAGGCACCTTTATACATATTCTGTGGGAATGCAGCAACATTCGTAAATATTGGACGGGGTGCTCTGATGTATGGGAGAAGTGTTGGGTCTGGACCTACACCCGGAAGCTAAGCGGTGTTTGCTTAATGTGTGGTGACCGACTGACCTGAGTAGCAAAGAAAAGACGTGGACAACACTGGGACACATGTTAGCCAAGTGCAACATCGCCAGAATGTGGGGGGCAAGAGAGGCCCTGGTTTAAAATCATGGAAACAAGACATGGACTGGTGTATGTATAGAGAAAAAACTGTCTATATTTCCGGAGGATGTCCTAAAAAATGGGCTCAAATATGGACTAAATGGAATGAATATCGTGGAAGCATTTGTACGCCCCCCATCCCCCCTACCCTATCCCACCAAGACGAATCTATATCAACTGATCACTGAGAAAACAAAATGTATGTAAGTGTAATGGATACTTGTACTGTCCAAGAAAAGTACGTATGTAACAATGTCACATGATCCAATACCGACCGAAATTGTAACCATGATTGAATTATTGTCTTTAATAAAAAGAGTTATAAAAAAAAAAAAAGAATAATCATTACAAAAATATTAGTTCAAAGATTATTAAAAATGTTTTAGTCACTTTAACAATAACGTTGAGAATGGGTTAGTGCTGCAAGATGTTGATTTAGCAATTTTCATTATTTTATCATTTTGTAATGCCTATCACTACGATGGGCTACATTTTTAGTAGGCTGATTTGATTGAAAGTTTGCTCCTCTTTCCTGTCAGATTTTCCTTTTTTCCTTAGGTTTTACAGATTCAGAAGAGGGACTGGCAGGATAATAAAAACGTACCTGTTTATATGTTTACAACAATAAACTGTTGCTCATCACATTACCCTGACGAATACCTCAGACCTGTATAGGCTCTTAGAATGGTCGAAACATGTTGGTAATTAGGACTTCTAGGTCTAGTGATCCATTGCAAATCACTATAAGACCCCTAATTTTTTACATATCAGTATTACTCGCTGAATAAAGGATTGTCTTGAGTATACCACTAGATATATTTTACATCTAAAAATGCCCCAAAAAAACAGGACCACAAGTAATTTGTCCTGAATTCAGATTTATAAGAACTCCCAGGGAGAGACTAGCTTCCCTTGGTTGAGTCCGCCTGGGTAGTATTATTCTCACCCGGGTGTGAGAGGTCGTCAAATGATGAAGCATGCCTCGCTAAGTTGAGGGTGAGATGACTTCTCAAAACTCTTTTGATGCCCTACTATTAGAATAAGTCATAAAAATAGGTGAGATTTGACTAGATAGAATACCCTCATGTACCTTTTCATGTGTTATATGTCCCGGAGGATATGCTTGAGGATTAAACCTCCCACTAACTCTCTTTAGGGATTTATTTTTTGTCTATTACCTGCCACACTTATGGTAAGCTACTGTACTTATGTTTCATTGGGCTGCTTTATGGGGTATTAGTTAAGCTACACACAGAGTTTCTGATATCGTTTTAAGTTCTGGCACTGCACTCGATATCAAGTATCCTTACTGAGACACCTTTGCTGTGCTATGTCCTAGCTCTACACTAATAGGACTTACAGGTCAAACAAGCCTGTTCTTAGGTGGCAATCCATATCACAGTTAGACACGACGCACTGGGGGTACCATTCATATAAGAGAATAATCAGTCTAACTATCACAGAATGTTGGACAGCAGAGATGGAAATATGAAAGACAGAGATACTAAGTCAAACCTGAAGCACTCAAAACAATCACCACCTATTCCAGAGTCACCAGTAAAAGACAGTCCAGACTCTGCCTATCCCTTAGAGGTAATTTTTTTTAAACTCAATACCGTACATGATATAGCTCAGAGTACTAAAACTAACACAGACCTTCTTCAAGTCGAAGTGGCGGGGATTGGCAAAGATTTAAAAGAGTTAACAATAAGAATGTTGAATGCTGAAACAAGAATAGGTACGGTGGAACACTTCACAAATTGCCAATCTAAGCATCTTCAGAACCTGTAGCGTTCTATCTCCTCCATAAAGAAAGACCTCACAGAACAGGAAGACCACAACCGGAGAAGCAGTCTTCGAATTTTTGGGCTGACTAAAGGTATCGATATTTCTGCCTCCTTGGTTGCTGATTTCCCAGATCCCAGAGGTCCTCCAGATGACCTTCAGTAGGGACTTTGAGATTGAAAGAGCCCATAGGGCTCCAACCTTCAAACCCAAAAACATGCTGACTCCAAGATCTTTGATCTTCAAACCCTTACGCCAACCACATATGAAACAAATCTTGGCAAATATGAGGAAGGCTCGGATGATACGGTGGCAAGATCACAAAATCTCCATTTCACAGGACTATGCTAGAAACACTGTAATCCATCGAAAGGGGTTCCTACATTCATGGAAAAGGCTCATAGACAAGGGAATTCCTTATTCTTTTTCAGGCCTCTCGAAATTTCGAAAAATCTTCAGAGGGCAGACAAAAATGTTCATAGAACCGGCAGACTTAACAGCTTTCCTGGACAATCAATTGAAATCTTGGATGGAATCGTACTCTCATCCCAGTACTTCCACTTACCTTCACCATACCTGAACTGCTGGTAGCTGCTCACCTGTTGACGCTGTCTCCAGGAATATATCCTTTGGTTAACATTTAGTTATACATATTTAAAGTCCCTTTTGGTACATGATGTTTGTTCTCTATCCTAGGTCACATGCTGTTTGCTCTTTATCTTAGGTCACAGACTGTTTATTTTTAGTTTTTAGGTCACAGGTTCTACCCTACATTAACACTGCCTATTTTGATGTATTGATCTTATAAGTCCTAGGATCCCATTGTATTTGTAAACATGTCTGTAACTTCAAATCCATCACCTGCTCAGGACAGTAGAGGTAATTACAAGTTTGGCTGTTTTCCATAAGGGATTGACCTGTACCTCCTTTGAAGCTCTTACTTAAGCAGTACCTGTAATAATCGCTCATGTCCTATCATCCTGTCCGGCTCATGATCTTGGCTGTCCATGGTTATACCGATGCATGTTTTTTTCTTTGGTTTTGCCTATGTCTATGGTCTACCCATGGTTACAATGCCTCCTCTACTGCCTTAATAGAGATATCTTCGGTATGCCACAGGAACTCATCACCACCATAGTACAGCTGTAACAGGTGACCCTATCTATAGAATAGATTCAAGGGTCTGGTATTTAGATACACATGCAAGCTGATCTTGGGTTGGACAGAGGGTCACAACTTTCTCAATACATAGAAAATAGACAGTCTCTATAACACCTCTGGTTACTATTATATCCCACTACTTACCATTGACAAGGTCAGATAAAGTCTTGTCATGTCTACTCACCTGAAATACACTGGCATCTCACAGGAGATGGTTGCAATTTAGGGATTCATGCACTTATGACAGAATTATGCCTAATGTCTAACTTACTAATGCCACTTTTGATTCTCCATGAGTACCTTACTTTTCGTATGATTTATTATCAGGTACTATGTCTTCTGTAAAATAGTTTCTGCTCTAATACGTCTCCAATCTGTACTGAATCTTGCTTGTGCTTAGCATTTACGGTGACTACAATTTGGAATGGATCATACTGTTTTTTCAGGGCTACTTGTGTCTGATGTTCCTCTATTCACAATTGTTTTACTAATTTGTTTAAGGTTTGGGTACCATGTACATGGATAATTTATTCTATACCTATTGTCACTCACCATCCTCCGCACACCTTGAATACTGGCTGGTTTTCTTTACTGGTCTCAGCGGCTTTATCCTGCATTCCAACCATGATTTTTCCCACGTACAATGTCTCTTACAGACATCACCTGGTGGGAACGAGCCCTGACGTTCATCTGGGACTCCCCGGAGATCATGGGGGCCTCCAAAGGTGTTTTTTTTTCTCTCTTCATCCTTCTCTCCTTGTACCTCTGCTAGTGGGATATCTGTCCCTTCACAGTTTTTCCTATAACGCCGAACTCTTGTTTAGAGCACCTTACATCAAGATGTACATCAGCAACCCAGAAAAACTTCCAATGCCCTCTATGAATGTTGTTTCCCTGAACAGCAAGGGGTTAAACCATCCTGCTAAAAGAACTAAAATCTTAGACTATTACAAGGAGCTTGCGGGTGACTTAATACTCCTCCAAGAAACCAAGATAGGCTTCAAAGCGGTATTGCTAATGAGGAAAGGGTAGGTCTCAGACGTGACATGTTCTGAAGCAAGCATGAAAAGAAATGGAGTTGTTGTCCTTCTATGCAAGAAATCTGGTCTAACTATAATCATGTCAGAGCACGGCTTTATAATGGTGCTGATGACCTGTATGTTATGAACGTATATGGCTCCAATGTAGATGCCCCTAGTTTCTGGTGCACACTTAATAAAAAATTAGCAGACATCCTGCAAGGCTCCAAAATAATAGTAGGGGGAGATTTTAACCTTGCATTGGATCCCATTTTGGATTGGCATTCAGTGTTCAAATACAGACCTCCCAGGGCACACAAACATTTGCTTAACCTCTACTCCTCACATCACCTCCTAAATGCCTAGAGATTACACAATCCTAAGGGTAGTGACTTTAAATTCTTCTCCTCCTCTCACTTCAGCTTCTCTGTATTTATTAGCTTCTTATAGCTGCCTCACTTCTAAAATCCACTTTAAATACTAAAATTCATCCAATTGTTGTCTCTGATCATGCTGCCATCTTGATGTGCATTCTTAGCCTTGCTGATAAAGGTGGGAGTGAAACCTGGTGCCTAAACACTGAAATCCTAGAAAATTAAGCTGACATTGTGGACCTTAATAACAAAATTGTCCTTTTCTTTAGAGAAAATTAACATTCTGTCAAATACCCGATAATATTATGGGATTCATTCAAATTTGCTATGAGAGGGCAAATCATTAATAGAATATCCAGGAAAAATGGCAAAATTAAGAGAACTCTTCAATCATTAGGGGATAAAATCAAAAGTAAAGAGGAAATGTTTAGACACTCTCATAATATATTCCTACTTCAGGACATCAAACAGTTAAAATACACCTTCAACTCCATAGTTAGTAAAAGAGCCTACCTCGGTATTCATACCCAAAAATCCCGGTACCTGTTGCTACACAACAGAACCAGTAAATTTCTTGCCTCCACCCTTAAATTCAACAAACTCAACAACCAAATTACTCACATCAAGGACCAGGATGGTTCTCTAAAAGTCCACAACAAAGAGATTCTTGAGGTCTTTAAAGAATTTTACAAGAAACTATATACTCCACAATTGTCATGTGATAAAACAATATGCTAAAACTTTCTTAACCCCGTCTCCATTAATTCAGCCTCTGAAGATGAAAGGCCACACTTGACCAAACCAATAGAAATAGAGGAGATTGTTAAAGCTATGAAGGCCATCCATTCAGGGAAGGCACCTGGCCTAGATGGCTTCCTAATTTCCTTTTATAAAACCTTTAGAACTACGATCAACAAGCAACTCAAAAACACATTTGATCACTTTGCCGTGCACAGCAAGGTTTCTGGCACTGCCGCTGAGGCCACCATAGTGTTCATCCATGAAGAAGGCAAGGATCATTTGGATCCAAAAAATGTTAAGACCATTTCTCTCCTAAATATGGAAGCTAAAATGTTTGCAAAAATCCTAGTGAATAGGCTAGAAAGTTGCATACCCAAACTTATCCATACTTCCCAAATGGATTTTGTCAAAGGGCATCTTGCGAGAGATAATACTCACATCTTCTGTCGTATTATAGAAAAAGCTCGCCTTTCTTTACTGCCAACTGCGGCGATTGTTCTTGACGCTGGAAAGGAGTTTTGACAAAGTGTCTTGGCCTTTTCTACATGGGGTCCTTGAATCTCATAATTTGGGCGACTCTTTCATTAATATGGTTCTAGTGCTCTACGCGAATCCCAAAGCAAAAATCAGGATCAATTGTACCACCTCCTCATATTTTGACCTACACCAAGGTTCAAGACAAGGATGTCCTCTCCCACCCCTGCTCTTTTTTATTACTATTGATCCCTTACTTAAATTACTTAATGCGGATCAGGGAATCAAAAGTCTACAATTTAGGGCTAATATATATAAAACGCAGCATAGGCAGATGACATCCTAATCTATTCAGAAGATGTCGAAGTGGCACTCCCTTGTATCATCAACATTATCCATATATTCTCGGAGGTCTATGGATATACCTTAAATAAAGACAAAACAGAAGTATTTCCTTTGAATCCACTTTGTCTCCCTTCCCACTTAGGTGATTCAGGATTTAAGTAGCAGTCTACACGTCTTAAATACCTGTGGATCTGGATTTGTAAATATCTCACTGACACATTACTTTTTAACGGATCACACACAATCGCCAGGGTTTGAGACCCCCCGAATGCTTGGTCACCCAAATTCATTTCCCGGTGGGGTAGGCTCCTAACACTCAAAATGATTATCACCCAGATAGTGAAATTCTTGTCTTCCATGCCTCCTCTAAAACTATTCGCCTCCTTTTTCCAGGAATTGGATAAAATCACCTCCAAGTTTCTTTGGAGCGATAAGAGAGTAAGGATCTCCTACAAATCCCTCAGGAAGAGCGCTACAAGGGGGGCTTTGATATTCCGAACTGGAACCTGAGCCATTCAGTTTTTCTAGTGGCCCAAGGTGCTGTCTGGTTTCTCCCAGACTCACTAAAAACCCCACCATGGGTGTATATTGAATGTGAGCTATGTTTCCCCTTTGGCACATCCTCCTTTATTACAATGTCAAAACTTACCCTGCCATGCTCCCACCACATTCTTATATAATAGAAATGACAGATAAATGCTTACCAGAGTTGATCCATAGATCGAGATGGGCGTCATTATTGTTTAATACCAAAGTTAATGCTGAAATTGCTCCTACCATTGCACCAGTGTGGGCCTCCAAAGGCATCAGGTTAATAAAATAACTTTATGATAATAATAATGACCTACTCCCCTTTTCGACTCTAGCTAGAACACACAACCTTTCCAGCTTGGACTTTTATAGCTTTCTAAAAATCAAAATGATATTTTCCAAACTCAATCCCTCTAAAAAAATCAATTCTAGTCATGCACCTTGCCCTATGGCAACGCTCTGGACATGTTGCCTACAAAATCTACAAGTTCCTCTCTGACCCACTGTTAGACTTGGCATCTTTTGGCGTGTTTCCCCTGACTTTTGCTTTCTGACCTCCCGGATTTTACTCTGTTTTTGCTGGCTTAGTGTCTCTGCGCACTTTCTCACTGCTGATCAGTGTTAAAGTGCAAGTGTTCCTGTTGTAAACTGTCTAATGGATTGGTGTTTCCATGATTGGCATATTTTATTTATGTGTCAGTCCCTAGTAAAGTGCACTGAGTGTGCCAGGGCCTGTAAGTCAAATGCTGCTAGTGGGCTGCAGCACTGGGTTGTGCCACCCACTCAAGCAGCCTGTTAATGTAACTCTGGCCTGCCATTGCAGAGCCTGTGTGCAGTCTGGTACTGCCATGTCGACTTGGCAAGTGCACACACTTGCCAGTCCCTAACCTTCCCTTTTCTTACATGTTAGTCACCCCTATGGTAGGCCCAAGGTACCCCTGTGGGCAGGGGGCATTGTATGTGAAAGGTAGGACATGCCCTGATGTGTGTGGCATGTCATGATAGTGAAATACTGCCAATTTCGTTTTTCACTATTGCAAAGCTACCTGCTCCCATAGGAAAGAATGGGGAGTTTGTTTATAACATCTTATAAACATAACTACCCCTGGGAACAAGGTAGGAAAATAAAGTTTGATATGCCTGAACTCACAATGTTAGAATGCATCTTTTAGTGAGGGTGATTTTTACATTTTGTGTTTCAAAAGACCACTTTTAGAAAGTAGATATTTTCTTGCTTAGCCATCCAGTATGCCTCTGCTAGGTTTGTGTATTGCATGTCTGGCTTTGGATGACAGGGGCTGGAGAGGGGCAGTGGCTCCAGAGAGCCTGATGAGTCACGGCTGGGCTGAATAGGACAGGTCTGCATTTGGAGTGGTGGGAGGAGTAGCACCTGCACCTGAATAGGGCTGTGCCTGCCTTCCACAATGATGGCTCCACCCCCCTGTGGAGTGTCTGGAGCCAGGGCTCACACTAACAATGGAGGTTGTTGTGCACTTGCCAAGTGCCCCACAGAACTGGTTTTGGCTGGGTACAGACACTCTCTGCCTTCAGAGAACAAAGAATTTTGGGGTATAAAAAGAGGTGCCCAGACCCCAAACTTTTAGAACTCGCTGGAATCAAGGAACCTACCAAGAAGAAGAGCTGGAAGAGCTGCCAGGAGGAGTACTGCCCATTTGCTGTGTTGTTGATTCGTTGGGTTGGCCTGCAGTTGCTGCTTCTGCCTTGGGCAGTGAAAGGACTGGACTGAACTTTCTTTACTTGTGCTAAGTATCTCCAAGGGCCTGAAATCGAGCTGGCCTCCTGTTCTGAAGTCTCAGGAACTGCAAAGACTTCACCAACCTCTGGGTACCACTTCTGGAGCCACTGTTTCAGTTGCCACAGAGAAGGGAACTGCAACTGACTCCATCGCTGGCTCTGTGTCCTGATGGCACCGCAGACCGCACCATCCACATCTCGCACCTCAACCCTGGTCTCACCGACGACGACGACCGGCGCCGCCGCCACCGAGCCGCTGCTTGCACTGTGACCTGTAGGCACCGCTGTCTGCACCGCCTTGCTTCACTTCACCATCCTGGTCTCACCGACGCTGTCGCTGCTGCTGACTCGACACCCGTGACTGCATCGTGGTTGGGGGCACCGCTCGTAAAGTTTCACGATGCACCACCTCGTCCCACACAGCCGTCTGGGCTAACCGACACCAGCTACCGCAAACCGGCTCTATCGCCTGCACCGCAACCTGCCATCACCGCATCGAGCACCGTCTCGCCCTGCACCGTAAGCCTTGGTCTCACCGACGCTGTCTGGACGATCGTCACCGAGCCGCTGCCTGCACAGCATTGAGAGGACACTTCGCCCTGCAACGCTTCCATTTTGCAACGCAACCGCGACGGTTGCCACGACCGACTCGCACCCCTGTGTAAGCCGAAACGAGAAAGGTACTGTTACCAAGTCTGTTCACGCTTTTGCTGGCCTGTACCGACGCGGTCAGCTGGAACTGTTAGACTCTGTAGTTTTCAGCATCGCAGTAGCCCTGGACGGAGCTACCGACTCGCATGAACTGTGTTTTTGAGGTATTTCTGCAGTTTAGTAGACATCTTGCAAATTATCTATTTTTCAAGTACTGTATTGTGGATTCTTTATCATTTTTGGTCTTGTTTTGAGTATATAAAAATATTGGATATTTTTCTAAAACTGGTGTGGTGTCCTTTTGTAGTGCTTTCACTGTGTTACTGTTGGTTAGGTGCAAATGCTTTACACACTGCCTCTAAGATAAGCCTGACTGCTTGTGCCAAGCTACCAAGGGGGTGAGCAGGGTTTATTTTAGGAGTGTAACTCCCTTATCCTGACTAGAAGGAAGGGTCCCTACTTGGACAAAGGTGCAAACCCTTGTCAACTAGAGACCCCCATTTCTAATATTGGTTGCCAGCGGTGAGGATAGGACTTGCCTTTGCACTTGACTTACAGTGATTGGCAGAAATGACCCTCGTCTCACTAGGGGACAGTGAAATGGTCCCAGGAAACCAGGTGCCACCTAACACAAAGAAATACAGCACCTGGGTGACAATCAATGGGAAAAGGGTAGAGGCTCACAGACATACTGGAGCCAGTGTGACCTCAGTCCGGTGTCACCTGGTCTCTGAAGAGCAGGTAGTCCCAGGGGCATTCCACCAAGTAGTTGCTCTGGACAACTCATAGCACCAGTGTATGGTGGCGCAGGTTCCCTTTGAATGGGGGGGTCTCAGGTCCCTTGAGGGTGGTTGCGAGCCCTACCATGCCTGTAGATTGCCTGCTAGGTAACAACCTGGAGCAGTCCTTGTGGAAGGATGTTGAGCTCAGGTCTCACTTGGAGATGCTTGGGTTGCCAGAATGGGCATGCGTGTCCACTCAGTCAATGGTGGCCAGAATGGGTGATCAAAAGTAGGCCTGGGCGGTGAACTTCGCTCCATTCGCGGAGTTTTCCACACTCCGCAGAGCTCGCGGAGTGCAGAAAACTCCACTTCGCAATGTGCAGCAGAGTTTTTTCCCCGCTCGCGAACAGTAAGTTTGCGAGCTGCCGATCGGGTAGAATTTCTACCCGAGCGGCAGGAATACCAGCACAAACTGTAGTTCGCACTGCACTCCGCCACTCGTGGAACTTCGTGGAGTTTTTGTTGTAACTTCGCAGAGTTCTGCATAGCAAAACTCAGCGAACTATGCCCAGGCCTAATCAAAAGGACCTGGAGCCTGAAACAGTGGCCCAGGTCCCTGCCAAGAGAAAGGGCAGGGGGCGCGGGAAACCGGCCCCTGAGGTTCCCACGAGCTGGGAGGAGGCTGACCTTGAGGGGGATGCCCCGGTACCTACAGGGGAGCAGGTAGCTGAACTGGGGGACATCTCTGAGCTGACCCATTGGCAGCAAGAAGATGGTCCCACCAGGGAAGAATATTGCAGGGAGCAGAAAGAATGCCCTTCTCTAGAGGGTGTGCGGTGGCAGGCTACAGACCAGGCATCTGGTGATCAGTCTGGATCACATTGGATCTACTGGGAGGATGGTCTCCTGTATAGCGATCCTAAGGTCACTGAGACTGGGTCAGCCCGTGTGCTGGTGGTACCCCAGCGCTTCAGAACCTTCCTACTGGGTCTGGCTAATGACGTGCCTTTGGCAGGACATTTGGGGCGGGACAAGACCTTTGACAGGCTTGTCACCCACTTCTTCTGGCCCCAAATGCGAAGGCAATCAGATGGACATTGCAGGTCTTGCCCAACTTGCCAGGCAAGTGGTAAGAGTGGGAGGAAGGTCAAAGCTCCTCTCCAACCATTTCCAGTTGTTGGAACCTCTTTTGAAAGCGTAGGGATGGACATTGTGGGGCCACTGGATCCCAAGACAGCCATTAGCAACAGGTACATCCTGGTCTTGGTGGACCATGCCACCCGGTACCCGGAGGCAATCCCTCTCAGGACAACGACGGCGCCAGTGGTGGGCCGGGCATTAATGGGGATCTTTTCCCGCGTGGGTTTCCCCAGAGAGGTGGTTTATGAACGTGGGACCAATTTCATATCGAAGTATATGACATCCCTGTGGAAGGAGTGTGGTGTAGCCTACAAGTTCACCAGTCCTTACCACCCACAAAGTAACGGTCTGGTGGAAAGATTCAACCAGACCTTGAAGGGCATGATTAAGGGTCTAACAGAACCCATGAGGTGTAAGTGGGACGTCCTCTTGCCATGCCTTCTCTTTGCATACAGGGAGGTACCTCAGAAGTCTCTTGGGTTCAGTCCCTTTGAGCTTCTGTATGGCCACCCTGTGAGAGGACCTCTGAGTTTGGTGAAGGAAGGCTGGGAGGCAGCTCCCAGGAAAACTCCTCAGGATGTGTTTAGTTACATGCTGGCCTTCAGAAACCAAACTGCCCGCTTCAGGAAACTCGCTCAGGCGAACCTGGAAGCAAGCCAGGAAGAAATGAAAAAGTGATATGACCAGAATGCCACTCTGGTCGAATTTCAACCTGGGCAAAAAGTGTGGGTCATGGCCCCAGTGGAACCTTGTGCCTTGCAGGACAAGTGGACTGGGCCTTTTGAGGTGGTGGAGCGCAAAAATGATGTCACCTACCTGGTGAATTTGCAGACTCCCAGGTACCCTTTGAGGGTCCTCCACATGAACCGCCTCAAGCCACACTTCGAGAGGTCCGAAGTGAGCATGCTCTTGGCGACAGATGATGGGGTGGAAGAGGAGAGCGAACCTTTCCCTGACCTCCTGTCCACCAAGGAGCACGATGGGTCAGTGGAAGGTGTGATCCTCTCCCCTACACTGACCCCAGAGCAGCAGAGTGACTGTCACCAGTTGTTGGGACAGTTTGCCCCACTGTTCTCTCTGACCCAAGGTGTTACTCACTGGTGCACCCTACTGTAAAACACAAGATTTACAGGTTGACGGAACGGGGCAGGGCCAGCATCAAAGAGGAGGTCTCTAACATGTTGGCTTTTGGGGTGATCGAGCCCTCCAACAGTCCTTGGGCCAGCCCAGTGGTCTTGGACCCAAAGGCTGCTGCACCCGGTGCCACTCCAGAACTGCGGTTTTGTGTGGACTACTGTGGGCTCAATGCCATCACCAGGACTGACGCACACCCCATCCCCAGAGCTGATGAGCTCATTGATCTGTTGGGAGCTGCCAAGTTCCTCAGCACGTTTGATTTAACGTCTGGGTACTGGCAGATTGCCTTAACCGATGGGGCCAAGGAGAGGTCAGCATTCTCAACCCCAGAAGGACATTACCAGTTCCGGGTGATGCCCTTTGGGTTGAAGAATGCCCCTGCCATCTTTCAGAGGTTGGTCAAACAGGTCTTGGCTGGACTGGAGGATTTCAGTGCCGTATACCTGGATGAGATTGCAGTGTTCAGTTCCAGCTGGGAAGAACACTTGCTGCACCTCGGGGAAGTGTTGAGGGCTCTGCAGAGGGCAGACCTCACGATCAAGGCCAGTAAGTGCCAGATCAGGCAGGGTTCTGTGGTGTACTTGGGATACCAGGTAGGAAGCAGCCAGGTGGCGCCCCTACAGCCCAAGATTGTCACCATTATGGCTTGGGAACCCCCAAGATGCAGACAGAGGTGAGAGCCTTTTTAGGTCTCACCGGTTACTACAGGAGGTTTGTTAAGGGCTATGGCACCATTGTTGCCCCCTTAACAGAGCTGACTTCCAGGAAGCAGCCCAAGAAGGTGATCTGGACTGAATCCTGCCAGAAAGCTTTTGATGCCCTTAAGGCCGCCATGTGCACGGCGCCCGTGCTCAAGGCACCCGACTTCTCCAAGGAATTCGTCATGCAGACCGACACTTCAGAGCATGGTGTGGGAGCGGTGCTCTCACAACTAAACGAAGAGGGCCTAGACCAGCCTGTAGTCTTCCTTAGCAGGAGACTACTCCCCAGGGAACAGAGGTGGAGTGCCATAGAAAGGGAAGCTTTTGCTATGGTCTGGGCACTGAAGAAGCTAAGACCATACCTGTTTGGGACTCACTTCTGGGTTCAGACAGACCACAGGCCCCTCAGATGGTTGATGCAAATGAGGGGTGAGAATCCAAAACTGTTGAGGTGGTCCATCTTCCTACAGGGAATGGACTTTACGGTGGAACACCACCCTGGCACAGAACAAGCCAAAGCAGATGGTCTGTCCAGGTTCTTCCGCCTTAGTGAAGAGAACTCCCAGGAGGTTGGGTAGTTCTCCCCACTTGCAGCTGGAGTGGACATGTGTTACACTTGGCATCTTTTGCCGTGTTTCCCCTGACTTTTTGCTTTCAGACCACCTGGTTTTGACTCTATTTTTAATGGCTTAGTGTCTCTGCGCACTTTCTCACTGCTGATCAGTGTTAAAGTGCAAGTGCTCCTGTTGCAAAGTATCTAATGGATTGGTGTTTCCATGATTGGCATATTTGATTTACTTGTCAGTCCCTAGTAAAAGTGCACTGAGTGTGCCAGGGCCTGTAAGTCAAATGCTGCTAGTGGGCTGCAGCACTGGATTGTGCCACCCACACAAGCAGCCTGTAAACGTAACACTGGCCTGCCATTGCAGAGCCTGTGTGCAGTCTGGTACTGGCATGTCGACTTGGCAAGTGCACACACTTGCCAGTCCCTAAACTTCCCTTTTCTTACATGTTAGTCACCCCTATGGTAGGCCCAAGGTACCCCTGTGGGCAGGGTGCATTGTATGGGAAATGTAGGACATGCCCTGATGTGTGTGGCATGTCCTGATAGTGAAATACTAACAATATTGTTTTTCACTATTGCAAGGCTACCTGCTCCCATAGGAAAGAATGGGGAGTTTGTTTATAACATCTTATAAACATAACTACCCCTGGGAACAAGGTAGGAAAATAAAGTTTGATATGCCTGCACTCAGAATGTTACAATGCATCTTATAGCGAGGGTGATTTTTATATTCTGTGTTTGAAAATACCACTTTTAGAAAGTAGGTATTTTCTTGCTTAGCCATCCAGTATGCCTGTGCTAGGTTTGTGTATTGCATGTCTGGCTTTGGATGACAGGGGCTGGAGAGGGGCAGTGGCTCCAGAGTAGCACCTGCACCTGAATAGGGCTGTGCCTGCCTTCCACAATGATGGCTCCACCCCCCTGTGGTGTGTCCGGAGCCAGGGCTCACACTGACAATGGAGGTTGTTGTGCACTTGTCAAGTGCCCCACAGAACTGGTTTTGGCTGGGTACTGACACTCTCTGCCTTCAGAGAACAAAGGATTATGGGCTTTAAAAAGAGGGGCCCAGACACCAGACTTTTAGAACTCGCTGGAATCAAGGAACCTGCCAAGAAGAAGAGCTGGAAGAGCTGCCAGGAGGAGTACTGCCCCTTTGCTGTGCTGTTGCTTTGTTGGGTTGGCCTGCAGTTGCTGCTTCTGCCTTGGGCAGTGAAAGGACTGGACTGGACTGAACTTTCTTTACTTGTGCAGAGTTTCTCCAAGGGCCTGAAATCGAGCTGGCCTCCTGTTCTGAAGTCTAAGGGACTGCAAAGACTTCACCAACACCTGGGTACCGCTTCTGGAGCCGCTGTTTCAGTTGCCACAGAGAAGGGAACCGCAACGGACTCCGTCGCTGGCTCTGTGTCCTGACGGCACCGCAGACCGCACCGTCCGCATCTCGCACCACAACCCTGGTCTCACCGCCGCCGCTGACCGACGCCGCTGCCACCAAGCCGCTGCTTGCACCGTGACCTGTGGGCACCGCAGTCCGCACCATCTCGCTTCACTTCGCCATCCTGGTCTCACTGACGCTGTCGCTGCTGCTGACTCGACACCCGTGACGCATCGTGGTTGGGGCACCACTCGTAAAGTTTCACGACGCACCGCCTCGTCCCACACAGCTGTCTGGGCCAACCGACGCAGGCTCCCGCAAACCGGCTCTGTCACCTGCACTGCAACCTGCCAGCACCGCATCAAGCACCGGCTCACCCTGCACTGTAAGCCTTGGTCTAACCGATGCCGTCTGGACAATCGTCACCGAGCTGCTGCCTGCACCGCATCGAGAAGACACCGCGCCCTGCACTGCTTCCATTTTGCAATGCAACCGTGACGGTTGCCACGACCGGCTCGCACCCCTGTGTTATCCGCAACGAGAAAGGTAATGTTACCAAGTCTGTTCACACTTTTGCTGGCCCGTATCGACGCGGTCAGCTGCAACTGTTAGACTCTGTTGTTTTCAGCATCGCGGTAGCCCCGGACGGAGCTACTGACTCGCATGAACTTTTTGAGGTATTTCTGCCGTTTAGAAGACATCTTGCAAAGTATCTATTTTTCAAGTACTGTATTGTGGATTCTTTATCGTTTTTAGCCTTGTTTTGAGTATATAAAAATATTGGATATTTTTCTGAAACTGGTGTGGTGTCCTTTTGTAGTGCTTTCACTGTGTTACTGTTGGTTAGGTGCAAATGCTTTACACACTGCCTCTAAGATAAGCCTGACTGCTCGTGCCAAGCTACCTAGGCGGTGAGCAGGGGTTATTTTAGGAGTGTAACTCCCTTATCCTGACTAAAAGGAAGGGTCCCTACTTGGACAAAGGTACAAACCCTTGCCAACTAGAGACCCCTATTTCTAACACCCACATCCTTCACAAGTCTCAATTATTTGTGCCAAATGGGCCAAACATGTTGATACGGAGTTTTGAACACATTATGCCTGAGAACTGACATAATATTGGCAAACTCTCCTTATGCAATAAAATTGCCACTTCTCCTATTCAATCTAAGGGGCCTATTACGATGACGGTCGGAAAACCTCCCCGACCGCCATGGTAGCGGGAAAAGACCGCCCGCATGGCCCGCGACATCACCGCTGGTCGAATTACGATGACCCGCGGTCGAAATCCAACCGCGGCGGTCTGATTGCGGGTCTTAACATTGCGGCGGTTGCTGCTGCCCGCAGCACCGCTGCGATGCCAAAAGGAGCATGTCCTGCATTTCCCTGCACTGCGTGGCAGGCACTGCACAGTGCCTGCCACCTGGTACAGGGAAATGTAGGGGGTACCATGGGTACCCCCCTGTGCACCCACACTCCTCCAACACATTGGGGGCCCGCAATGGGCCCCCGGAAGACAATCTCCGCATGCCTTTCCATGGCAGTCTGACCGCTGAGGAAAGGCTGGCTACCGTCATAATTGTGCCGGCGGAGCCTGCTCTGCACCGCCACCATTATCCTGGTCCTGCTCCATCCGCCAGGCAGGAGTGCGTATGGCAACCGGCGGAAAAGTAGCGGTTGGAATTTCGCACTGTCGCGGTCACCACCGCCATCCTAACTTGACCTGCGGTTTTCTGGCTTGCGATCGTGGGCGGATATCCGAACGCCATCGTAATAGGCCCCTAAATTCTTCATGATGAATCGCCTGTATTGGACCCCAGCTCGATTGTAGAAACTGAAACTACGAGAAAACAATAATGTTGGAATTGTAATCAGGAACTGGACTCACACTGACACATGTTCTTTGAAAGCCAGTTGGGAGTCTCATACTGATTAGAGATACAAAACTACTTGTCAATAATATTTAATATACCCATAAATGTATCCTTCTCTATGGTAAAATTGGGCCCCTGGGCCTCACTGACCAAGCTGTCCCTAGGAGCCAATGATATGGTGCTGGTAGACCTACTCCTAACCATTGCAGTTAAAGTTATCCTCTCAGAGTGGAAATCTTTCAACCATTTATCATATCACACGTGGTGGGCATGGGTTTCATATCTCCGTGGAGCACATACTTTACAATTCATGAATCAAACTGTGCCACCCACTTCTAGCACAGTATACCGGATTAATACATCAAACTATGTTCCCTAGGCCTTGTAGCACAACCTACAACTGGTTCTTGTCCCTAAGTCCTCTTACTATGTCAATGAAGCAGATAACCCACCTTCCCTCTGTTCCCCCTCCTGTTTCCCTCCTCCAGCCCCCTTTTTATGTTTGGCATTTCTTGGTGGACAGGCGATACAAATGATGACATATTCCTTGGAATGGAATTTACTTTTAAATTCTGTTCATACAAGTTACAATACCTTGTGTGCCTATAGCTTACATGTCCTTCAAGGTATAATGCAAGACACTGTTCATATTGTAGTTCTTATGGGCCTGGATTGTTCTCATATCATCAATGGCCATCCTCATTTGTGGCAACTACTGTACGTAAACAATGGCATTTCATGTGTAACTTGCACATAATACCCTTTGATTGTATCACAATGTTGTCTCATTGTATGCCTTTTCTCCTAAAAATTAATAAAATACTTTGAAATTTAAAAAAATGCATAGCAAAATATAAATTCTGTTCTTTACCTATTGACACTTTAATAAAGCGGTAATAGGTAGGGAATAATAATAAAACCAATACTTACCTACAATTAAGGCCCTAACCCAGAACACAAGTAAAGTGTATTAAAAAAATGATTGCCTTTGAATTTTTGTAAAGGCAGCCATCAGCCATTTATATACCTACTTTTCATCCCCATCAACCGTGGTATATACTTAATGGGCAGATGTATTACTGTATTGTGTTGCCATTGCCTCACGCATGATCTCGCATGGGCGTGCATTGTCAGCGCAATACTAAAGTCATATTAACAAAGCAAAACAAGACCACCATGCTTGGCCCTCTGTTGTGGTTCACTGATACAACATCGACTCTGATAACATCAAACTACAAAATTATCGAGTCAAAAATATCGTAAACAAAAATATCGATGCACAATACACATAATAGAAATTACACTAACATTGATATATAAATATCATCTAAAAAAACTCGATTACAAAAATATCGACAACAAAAATATAGAACACAAAAATATCGATTAAATTAAATTAAAATGAAACACACCAAAAATATAGATATAAACAATATCGACAACACAAACATTGATAAAATACATATAAACTATATTGAAAATTACATTTAAAAATAAAATAATACTATTTACAATAATATAATACAATAACATATACCAAATATTTTAAAGAAACAATTAAAATAATAACAATTTAATCACATTAATTAAAACAAATTAATTAAAAATATAAAAATAAATAAATAAACAAACAATACAACATTAAAAATATATCACAAATAACGAAAATAAAAAAACGTAAATATATATAATATATAAAGATATATAACACATTTATCCACATATAAAATTAAATAACAACAATAAACAACATAAAAACAAACAATACATAAACATAATAATTATTAAACAAATTAAATTGTAACAGCTAAAAAATTCAAAAAAGCTATCTCGACCAATATAGTTAAAACACACAAACACAAACCAATAGAAAACTCTAATTAAACAAACACTATAAAAACAATCAAATAATTAACATAAAATTTACCGTATAACGGACAACGAGGGAGGAAGAGCGAACCTTTGAGAGAGAAAAGAGAGAACGAAAAACAACTACACCAAAAACTATTGCAAGCATCCAGCAATAAAGGTAGCACAAAACTTTGTAACTAAATAAATGAAATAAGGTTTTAAAAATATTATAACATGTTTTCCTATATATAGGACAGATTCATCTTCACTAAAATTGCACCATGAAAATTCAATACAAAGATTTACATACACAACAACAATAAAATATAACACAAAGTAAGTATATGACTAAACCAATAAATAACGTAAATTATTTAAAAGTAACAAATTTAATAAGATAACAAAACATAGCTAACAAATGTTTTTCTTTTTAACAGCTTCTACAAAATTCAACAAAACCACAACATCTACCAAGGACACTCCATCAACTAAAAAAAGTAAGTATATTTATATAATTACAAAAAAATAAAAATAAACACTAAGGGGCCGATTCTGATCTCGGCCGGTAGGGCTCCGAATCGGAGTCGGCATTACCGGATCCGATTCGGAGCCCTGTTTCCCGACCGAGTCGGACGTGCGTCCGGGCGAGCGAGTACGATGCGAGCGTACGCGAAATCGCCGACCGACTCGTTCGCGGGACCCAACCGCTCCGACCGACTCACACGGACTCGACTCGCACCGCGCAATGGAGACGTTCCCCGGCCGGGTAAGTACGATGCGCGCCTCGAGCAGTCCGACCGACTCGCGCCATCCGAAGAGCAGTCGGAGCCGCACTTTGGGGGTCCGTGTCGGACCCCCCTGTACACGTAGCCACGCGAGTCGCACACAGGGGGGACCCATGGGTCCCCCCTACCTGTGCATGTACGGCGCGACCCGCTTCGACGTGTACCCGCTGTAGGGGGCGCCCTTGTTCGCCTCGCACCCATTGAGTCAATGGGAGCTCGCGTACGTGTTGTACGACCGGCTCCCATTGACTTCAATGGGAGTCCGACCGAATCGAGTCCGATAGCATACGTACGCATCGTACTCGTTCGGTCAAACTGCTAGGGTCCGATTCGGTCGGAAATCTCTCCGGGTCCGGCTCGGTCAGAGAGATTTCCGGCCTGAATCGGAATCGGCCCCTAAATAATATAAATACTCAAATTAACTAAAATTACAACATATTCTTTTATGTTTCACAGATTATACTTCACAATAACTCCACCCAAAACCCCCAAAACAAACATTACGTTCGAAAACAAATACAAAATCAACATCGGAAAAAAATATAATACAAAGTAAGTATATAAATTAACCAGCAAATAAACCTAACTATGAAAAAACGATACATTTAATAAAAAACGAATTACTACTAACAAATACTTTTCTCTTAACAGCTTCTACAAACTTCAACAAAAACCAACATCAACGAAAGAAACTTCACCAACTACATTCAGTAAGTATTTTTTTTTCAATGAAATAAAGACACTAAAAAAGTGAAATTAAATATAACCTTTTATTTTATATTTCACAGATTACACCTCAATAAAACTCCACCTAAAAAAGTCAAAACAAGGATTAACTTAAAAAACAAATACAAAAGCAACACTACAGAAAAATATAAAAATAAGTAAGTATATAAATTAACCAACAAATACAACAAACTGATTTAAAAAAAAAAAAAATTAAAAAGCAAATATAACTAACAAATATTTTCTCTCTTTTCAACTTCTACAAACTTCAACCTACAACAAAATAATCGAAATAAACATCATCAACAAAAAATAGTAAGTATTTTTTTTTATCCTCAACTAAATAGAAATTACGGGGTCGATTACGATGTTGGGCGGATCGCCACCGCCCGCATGGCGGTGGCGATCCGCCCGCCATAATCGCCCGTCCGCCAACAAATCCCCCCCGCCATATTACCATGGCGGAGGGGAGCCCGGCAGACGGTAAGACCGTCCGCATGTTCTCCGCCCGGCCGAACAGTCGACCGGGCGGAAAGGGTTTAATATGGTGGCGGTGTCTGCAAGACACCGCCATCCATATTATGATGCCGGCGGAGATGAGCCTTTCCATGGTGGCGACGACGCCATGGAAAGGCTCGTGGTCTTTGCTGTTGGGGGCCAAACGGGCCCCCATTGTGTTGGGGGGGTGGGGGCTGCACATGGGGGGTACCTATGGTACCCCCCTGCATCTGCATGCACAAGGTGGCAGGCACCGCGCGGTGCCTGTCACGTTGTGCATGCAGATGCACAACATGCATTTCCAGCACTGTGGCGGCGGTGTTGTGAGCACCCCCGCCACAATGCTGGAAATGGGGATGCCACCGCCACCGTGGCGGTGGCATCCTAATCACATGTGCGGGACCGCCGCACACATAGCGGGCGGTCCCATTTACCGGGGCGATGGCGGGCGGACAAAGTCCGCCCGCCATCATAATCGGCCCCTAAATAATTAAAATAACACAATAAAATATAACACTTAAATAAAAATAACATTTTGCTTTTAAACCAACAGAAAAAAGAACCAGTGGATAAACATCAACAATCAAAAACAAATCCATCCAGAAAATAAAATCAAAATACATGTAAGTTTATTTTCAAATATATTAATTATACAAAATATTTACTATTCAATATCGTATAGTTAATAAATATATATATACATATATTCACAGATAGACCACAAAATGGCAGAAGGAGCAAAATTCATTACTTCTCAACAGGGAAAACTACTTCTGTGCTACATGTTCTACACTTACACTCAGGAGAAAATGACTGGAAACAAAACACATTGGAAATGCAATAAATATTACTGTAACTCTTGCTATGGGAGAGCCACTACAATAGAAACCAATGTAATAAATGTCAAAGAGCACAACCATCCCCCCAATGTAACTGAAATTTAAGGTTAGACATGCTCGCGAGACAATCAGAGAAGCAAGTACTAGCTCCCAACAGACAAGTACCCAAATACTTAAAAACGTGTTAACTAGGGTACCTGAACATGTCACGGGACACCTACCATCTATCCCCACTCTGAAGAGGTTAATTGCCCAAACTAAAAGAGCTACAACTCAAACACCACCCAACCCCCAAACCTTTGTAGAAATACAAATATTACGAGAATACACCATCAACCACAAAGATGAAAAATTCCTTCTACATGACAACAACAGTCATGAAAAAAGAATTATCATCTTTGCAACAAACAACAACTTACATAAACTTAAAAACTGCATAACGTGGATGATGGATGGCACATTCAAAGATTGCCCCGAGCCTTTTTATCAACTATATACTATCCACTGCGAATATGAAGATACTAACATCCCCTTCATATACACACTACTCCCTAATAAGCAAAACACCACATACATAGAGCTCCTAACAATATTAAAACAATACACTGACAACTACTTTCCGCAAAAAAATCATAATTGATTTTGAACAAGCAATGATTCAATCAATTTTAAAAATATACCCACACACTGCAATACAAGGTTGCTATTACCACTTTAACCAAAGTATCTGGAGACACCTACAAAAATCTACTTTAAGTATGGATTACGCCACCAATAGCAACTTTGCCTACCGAAGAATTAATAGCCCTGGCCTATGTACCAACAACTGCAGTAGCAAACCATTATAACCTACTTCTTGAAAGCCCCTTCTATCAAGCAAATGAAACTAAACTAACTCCCTTCCTAGACTACTTTGAAGACACTTGGGTGGGGAGGCTACATAGATCAGGGCACCGTAGACAACCCAAATTCCAAATACCCTGGTGGAACGTCTACCACAGTACTCTAGCTCAAAAAGCTAACACCAACAACTCAGTGGAAGAATGGCAGAATGCCTTCCAAGCCACAACAGGAAGAGGACAACGAACCCTACATAAACTTATAGAAGCTATCAAAAAAGAACAAAGCTATTAGGAGCTAAGGCTAGAACAATCTCTAACTCAAATCGGCCCTAAACTAAGTAAACAAACTAAAACGATGTACGAATACCTACAACACAATACTACACTATTTGGAAACACCAAAAGTCTAGAATACCTAGACATGATAGCTAGATCTATACTGTAAAAAAAAACAATGCTGAACACCATAAGCATTTGAAAATTTCCAAACATTTAAACAACATAATTCTACTATTTTTTAAAATTAATAATTATAAGTATGTCATGTAAAATTTAAAACGTACCACAAATATATATGCCATAATATAATTATTAAAATAAAAACGAAACAAACAAATCAATGTAACAAAAACATTTCCCACCCATAATAGTAAAAAATAACTTACAGTTATGTAGCAGTAGACAATCCTGGAAATCCAATAAATCCATAGAAGAAAATTCAATACACAGATCCATTCAGAAAGAGAATCCCAAAAGAAATGCAAAAATACAACTGTAGAAAAATGGCTCCAATGACGCAAACCTCATAAAAATGAAAACTCTCAAAAACCCGAAAATTAGTTTTAAAAAACGCAAAAATTAAACTGTAGAAAAAAGGCTCCAACAACTCAATCCTCTCCATAATAAAACCCTCAAAAACCCGAAAAATACCTTAAAAAAAAATGCTCCAACAAAACCGAAAAATAAAAGGAAATGTAAAACAACTTGTTTTAAATAAACAAGATACATTTTCCTTTTTTATTAAAAAAAAACGTGTCAACACCACCATCTGTTCAAGATTCAAAAACCTGTAAAGAAAATAACGGAACACCCACCCACAAAAACACATACAAACCCACAAACATTAACAATAAACACAGCATAACAGAATTAAACAACATATAACTAACACTCCATAACACTCTACTCCTATCCAACATTACGTCAAACACATAAAACACTAAACCACCAAAACAACACCTAACTACACCAAAAACGAACAAATAACGTTCTAACAAACCTAATTACACTACTACTACTATCTCGCCCCTACCCTAAAACTACCTTAAAAGTAAATGAAATCAAAGTTACCTTAAGAGACGAAAAGCAGCTCCCAACCACGAGTAGAAAAGTGAGGAAATGAGAAAAAAATGGCTGTGTAATAAAAATTAAAAAAAGACTTACTCAACATAGAAAACAATGGAGAAATATTTCTAAAATGCAAAAAACAATTATATTTTTATTTACTGTCAAAAAAATTACAAATGTTACAAAAATATTCAAAAAATTGTAAAATATATATTAACTATTATATTATCAAAACACAAAAAATATAATATTTTATATATATTAAAATTTATGTTTATTTATGTACTGTAAATGTACTGTAAATGTACTAAAAATATAAAAATGTATAAATAAAAAATATATGTGAAACTATATATTTGTTATACAATTTGTAAATTATTTAATATATTAAATATTATTTAAATAAAAATAATATTCAATATACTAAATAAAAAAACAAACAACAAAAATTTAAAATACATATTATATAATATTAAAAAATAAAATTATTTAAAATGAATTTAAAAATTATTTTAAAATATGAATACAAATGTTTACTTTTTGTCATAAAAAAATAATAAACAAAGTCAAACTGTTTATAATAAATAAACTAAAAATATATTTACTTTACTATTACATGACTATACTTCAAAAAAATGTACCTTTTTTTAAATGTATAAAAAAATATGTGTGTAAAAAATATTGTTAATTTTCCAATTCTACAAAACAAATGTATGTTAAAAATATATTAAACTTTATAATAAATTTTCAACATCAAAATACCTGAATCATGTTTCTAATATTGTGAAAAAATGTATAACATAACCAAATAATAACAAATAAAGTGTAAAATAAAAAAAATGTATTAACCAAAAAAATATGTACAGTAATAACTAACATACATCTCCTTTCTTATTTATATGTACATACAAACTATAAAAATAAAATAACTAATTAACAATAAAAATTTACTATTCCTAACTCCCAAACCAACTAAACTCAGTTAAAATGCTGAATAATAAACCATAATAAATTACTATCCCAAATCCAAAACCGACTAAACTCAAGGAAAGTGCTGGATAATAAAACAAATTAAATTACTATTCCAACTCCAAAATTAACTAAACTCAGAGAAAGTGATGGATAATAAAACCTAATAAATTACTATTCCAACTCCAAAACCAACTAAACTCAGGGAAAGTGCTGGACAATAAACCAAATAAAATTAATATTCCAACTCAACAACAAAATAAACTCAGAGAAATTACTGGATAATAAACCAAATTAAGGGGCCTATTACGACCGCCATGGTAGCGGGAAAAGACAGCCCGCATGGACCGCGACATCACCGCCGGTCGAATTACGATGACCCGCGGTCGAAATCCAACCGCGGCGGTCGGATCGCGGGCCTTATCATTGCGGCTGTGGCTGCTGCCCGCAGCACTGCCGCGATGTCCAAAGGAGCATGTCCTGCATTTCCCTGCACTGCGTGCGGTCGCGGGCGGATGTCCACCGCCGGTCCGGAACTCTCTCTTACCGCCAAAAAGTCTTCGCGGAGGTTGAGTCTGCCCTGGTAGTACCATCTTACCAGTGTGGGAAGAGGATGTCTATGATGAAGCATGAAACACTATTGTGTGTGAGACATCCTCTTCCATTAACCCCTTCGCTGCTGGGCCTTTTCCCCCCCTGTGCTAAGCCTTTTTTGGGCTATTTGGGGTAGTTCGCGCTTAGGCCCCTGTAACTTTTTGACCACAAAAGGTATCCATGCCAAATTTACGTCCTTTTCTTCCAACATCACAGGGATTCTAAAGGTACCCAGGGTTTGTGGATTCCCCTGGAGGGGACCCAGAAATTAGCCAAAATACAGCTAATTTTTTGGGGAAAAAAGGGCTACAGATGAAAGCGTCTGGTTTTTTCCCTGCAAACGGTATCAACAAAGGGGTTATGGTGATGAAATCACCATCTTCCCAGCTTTCAGGGTCAAGCAGACGTTTGTCAGAAAACCAAAATGTTTTACACAGTTTTGGCATTTTTCTGGGACATAGCCTATTTTTGCTATTTTTTGTGCATTCAACCTCCTTCCTTGCTATTTTTTGTGCATTCAACCTCCTTCCAGTTAATTGTAGAAATGGGTATGAAAGCAATGATGTATCCTGGAAAGCTATGCATTTATGAAAAGTAGACAAAATTTTGAATTCAACAAGGGGTCATTTGTGTAGATCCTTTAAGGTTTTGTATAGAAACTAACAGTTGACAATAGATAAATTTGAAAATGAGTTAAAAAAACCAGCCATTTGCACCAACGTTTTCACCTGTAACTTTTACTAAGTATGACAGATGTTGGAAATCAATATACCATTACATCCGCTGGACCCTTGTGGTTGTGAGGATATATAGGACTTGTAGGTTCACCAAGAACCCAAGGAACCCAGAGCCAATAACTGAGCAGCATCTTGCAATGGTTTTTTATTGTGTACCGGGTACATAGCAATTCATTTGGAAAAATATAAACAAGGAAAAATCGGAATGAAAGTCACCTATGTATTTCTGAAATGGGAACAAAATATAGAGTTTAGAAACAGTAGCTATTTGCACATCTCCAAAATTGTGGGTACCCATACCAGCATGTGAATTATAGGTCATTTTTCAAAGTGACTTCTTTTTTACACATTGTCTTACATTTGGAATGCAGAAATGTATTGAAAGTCAATAGGAAATAACAGTTGCTCCACAATTTTGTGTTCCTCTAAGTCTCCCGATAAAAATTATACCTCACTTGTGTGGGTAGGTGTATTGGCCGTGACAGGAAATGGCCCAAAACGCAACGTGGACACACCACATTTTCACAGTGAAAACGGACCCTTTTTTTGCAAAGTGCCTAGCTGTAGATTTAGAACCCTAGCTCTGCCGGCACCTAGGGAAACCTAGCAAACCTATACATTTTTTTAAAAATTGACACGCAGGGGAATACAGGATGGGGTGACTTGTCTGGCTCTCACCAGGTTCTGTTACCCAGAATCCCTTGCATACCTCAAAATGTGTCAAAAAACCCACATTTTCCTCAAATTTCTGTGGTGGAAAGTTCTGGAATCTGCGTGGATCCACGAAATTCCACCCACTCCACATTCTCCAAAGTCTTCAGAGAAAAATGGTACCTCACTTTTGTGGGTAGGCCTAGTGCCCGCAACAGTAAACGGCCCAAAACGCAACATGGACACACCACATTTTCACAGGGAAAACAGACCCTTTTTTCGCAAAGTGCCTAGCTGTAGATTTTGAACCCTAGCTCTGCCGGTACCTAGGGAAACCTAGAAAACCTATACGTTTTTGTAAACTAGACATCCAGAGGAATCCAGGATGGGGTGACTTGTCTGGTTCTCACCAGGTTCTGTTTCCCAGAATCCCTTGCAAACCTCAAAATTTGTCCCAAAAAACAAATTTTCCTCACATTTCTGTGGTGGAAAGTTCTGGAATCTGCATGGATCCACAAAATTCCACCCACCCCGCATTCCCCAAAGTCTTCCAAGAAAAATGGTACCTCACTTGTGTGGGTAGGCCTATTGCCCGCAACAGGAAACGGCCCAAAACGCAATGTGGACACACCGCATTTTCACAGTGAAAACTGACCCATTTTTTGCAAAGTGCCTAGCTGTAGATTTTGAACCCTAGCTCTGCCAGCACCTAGGGAAACCTAGCAAACCTATACATTTTTGAAAACTAGACACCCAGGGGAATCCAGGATGGGGTGACTTGTCTGGCTCTCACCAGGTTCTGTTACCCAGATTCCCTTGCAAACCTCAAAATTTGTCAAAAATATCACATTTTCCTCACATTTCTGTTGGGGAAAGTACTGGAATCTGCGTGGATCCACAAAATTCCACCCACTCTGCATTCCCCAAAGTCTTCTGAGAAAAATGATACCTCACTTTTGTCGGTAGGCCTAGTGCCAGTGACAGGAAACAGCCCAAAACGCAACATGGACACACCGCATTTTCACAATGAAAAGTGTCCCTTCTTTCGCAAAGTGCCTAGCTGTAGATTTTGAACCCTAGCTCTGCCAGCACCTAGGGAAACCTTGCAAACCTATAAATTTTTTAAAACTAGACATCCAAGGACATCCAGGATGGGGTGACTTGTCTGGCTCTCACCAGGTTCTGTTACCTGAATGCCTTGCAAACCTCAAACTTTGTAAAAAAAAAACACATTTTCCTCACATATCTATGGTGGAAAGTTCTGGAATCTGTGTAGATCCACAAATTTCCTACCACCCAGCGTTCCCCCAGGTCTCCTGATAAAAATGGTACCTCACTCATGTGGGTGCCCCAAGTACCCGTGATAGGCAAGGGCCCAAAACGTATTGAGGAGACATCAAAATGACCTATCACAAAACAACCTGGTTTTGCAAGGGGAGTCACCTGGGTTTTTGGCCCCAGGCTCGGCGGCCATCTTGGGAAATCTACCAAACCCACACATTTCTGAAAACTAGACACCCGGGGGAGTCCAGCAAGGTATGGCTTGCGTGGGTCCCCCAACGTTTTCCCACACAAGTGAGGCATCATTTTACTCGGGAGACTGAGGGGAACGCTGAGGGGTAGGACATTTGTGCCGGCACGGCGATTCCACACAAAAATATGTGGAAAATTTGTTTTTTTCAGCTAAATTTGAGGTTTGCAGGGGATTCTGGGTGTGAAAACATTGGGGGATCCACGCACGCCATACCTCGCTGGACTCCCCCAGGTGTCTAGTTTTCAGAAATGTGTGAGTTTTGTAATTTCCCAAGATGGCCGCCGAGCCCGGGGCCAAAAACCCATGTGACCCCCCTTGCAAAACCAGGTTGTTTTGTGATAGGTAATTTTGATGTCTCCTCAATACGTTTTGGGCCCTTGCCTGTAGGGGGTACTTGACCCACCCATGCGAGTGAGGTACCATTTTTATCAGGAGACCTGGGGAAACGCTGGGTGGTAGGAAATTTGTGGATCCACGTAGATTCCAGAACTTTCACACACAGAAATTTGAGAAAAAAGTGATTTTTTCAGCTAAATTTGAGGTTTGCAGGGGATTCTGGGTAGCAAAACGTTGGGGGGCCCACGCAAACCATACCTCGCTGGACTCCCCCGGGTGTCTAGTTTTCAGAAATGTGTGGGTTTGGTAGTTTCCCAAGATGGCCACCGAGTCCAGGGCCAAAAACCCTGGTGACCCCCCTTGCAAAACCAGGTTGTTTTGTGATAGGTCATTTTGATGTCTCCTCAATAGGTTTTGGGCCCTTGCCTGTCACGGGTACCTGATCCACCTACGCGAGTGAGGTACCATTTTTATCAGGAGACCTGGTGGAACGCTGGGTGGTAGGAAATTTGTTGATCCACGCAGATTCCAAAACTTCCCACCACAGAAATGTGAGGAAAATGTGTTTTTTTTTAAACAAATTTTGAGGTTTGCAAGGGATTCTGGGTAACAGAACCTGGTGAGAGCCAGACAAGTCACCCCATCCTGGATTCCCCTGGGAGTCTAGTTTTTAAAAATGTATAGGTTTGCTAGGATTCCCTAAGTGCCGGCAGAGCTAGGGTTCAAAATCTACAGCTAGGCACTTTGCAAAAAAAGGGTCAGTTTTCACTGTGAAAATGTGGTGTGTCCACGTTGCGTTTTGGGCCATTTCCTGTCGCTGGCACTAGGCCTACCCACACAAGTGAGGTACCATTTTTCTCGGAAGACTTTGGGGAATGTGGGGTGGGTGGAATTTTGTGGATATACGCAGATTCCAGAACTTTCCACCACAGAAATGTGAGGAAATTGTGGGTTTTTTGACAAATTTTGAGGTTTGCAAGGGATTCTGGGTAACAGAACCTGGTGAGAGCCAGACAAGTCACCACATCCTGGATTTCCCTGGGTGTCTAGTTTTCAAAAATGTATAGGTTTGCTAGGTTTCCCCAGGTGCCGGCAGAGCTAGGGTTCAAAATCTACAGCTAGGCACTTTGCAAAAAATGGGTCAGTTTTCACTGTGAAAATGTGATGTGTCCACGTTGCGTTTTGCCCATTTCCTGTCGCGGGAACTAGGCCTACCCACACAAGTGAGGTACCATTTTTCTCGGAAGACTTTGGGGAATGCGTGGTGGGTAGAATTTTGTGGATCCACGCAGATTCCAGAACTTTCCACCACAGAAATGTGAGGAAAATGTATTTTTTTTTTACAAATGTTGAGGTTCGCAAGGGATTCTGGGTAACAGAACCTGGTGAGAGCCAGACAAGTCACCCCATCCTGTATTCCCCTGGGTGTCTAGTTTTAAAAAATGTATAGGTTTGCAAGGTTTCCCTAGGTGCCGGCAGAGCTAGGGTTCAAAATCTACAGCTAGGTACGTTGCAAAAAAAGGGTCCGTTTTCACTGTGAAAATGTGGTGTGTCCACGTTGCGTTTTGGGCCATTTCCTGTCGCGGGCACTAGGCCTACGCACACAAGTGAGGTACCATTTTTATCGGAAGACTTTGGGGAATGTGCGGTGGGTGGAATTTTGTGGATCCACGCAGATCCCAGAACTTTCCATCACAGAAATGTGAGGAATATGTGTTTTTTTAAAACTAAGTTTGAAGTTTGCAAGGGATTCTGGGTAACAGAACCTGGTGAGAGGCACACAAGTCACCCCTTCCTGGATTTCCCTTGGTCTCTAGTTTTCAAAAATGTACAGGTTTGCTAGGTTTCCCTATGTGCCGGCTGCGCTAGGGTCCAAAATCCACAGGTAGGCACATTGCTAAAAACAAGGCCGTGCCTAGTGGGCTTTCTGCCGCCCTGAGGGGGAAATCAGGGGGGGTTGCCCCGATTTGCCCCCAAGGGGGGCAGAAAGACTGTGGCTATTAGTTTGGGGGTGGGGGCATTGGTAAGCACATTCTGGGCAGCCCCCACCCCCACGCATAAAAAAAGCCAGCATAATCCCTGGCGCCTAGTGTGCTCTCTGACGCCACCCGGGGGGGCAGATCAGGGGCAACTGCCCCAATATGTCTCCTGGGGGGGCAGAAAGACTGTGGCATTTGTTGGGGAATGGTGGGGGAATTGGCATGCCAATTCTGGGCAGCCCACACCCCTGAATTAAATAAAAAATATTCCCTGATGCCTATTGGTCTTTCTGCCCCCCTGGGAGGCAGATAAGGGGCTTTTGCCCCTATCTGCCTCCCGGGGGGGCAGAAAGACAGTGGCATTTTTTTTGGGGGGTGAGGGCATTGGCATACCCATTCTGGGCAGCCACCACCCCTATGTATATTTTAAAAAAAAAATCCCTGGTGCCTTGTGGGCTTTCTGCCCCCCCCCGGGAGGGCAGATCAGGGGCTACTACCTCCATTTGCCTCCTGGGGGGGCAGAAAGACTGTGGCATCTTTTTGGGGGGGTTGGGGGGATTGGCATGCCCATTCTGGGCAGCCCCCAACCCGAACTTTGGAGAAAAAAAAATCCCTGGTGCCTAGTGGGCTTTCTGCACCCCCGCTTTTGCCCCATCTGCCTCCCAGGGGGGGCATAAAGCCTGTACCATTTTTTTTGGATGGGGGCATTGGCATGCCCATTCTGGGCAGCCCCCACCCCTACATACAAAAAAACCCAAAAAAAACCTGGCGCCTAGTGGGCTTTCTGCCCCCATCTGCCTCCTGGGAGGGGCAGAAAGTCTTTTGCCTTCTTTGGTGGGGTAGGGTGGGGGCATTGGGATGCCCATTCTGGGCAGCCCCCACCCCTGGCCTATAGAAAAATAATCCCTGGTCTAGGGTGCTTTCTGCCCCCCCGGGGGGGGCAGATTGGGGGCTACTGCCCCCATCTGCTCCCCAGGGGGGGGCAGAAAGACTGTTTGTGCCCAAAATGTATGGGGGGAGCAAAGGCCCTTGCCCAAGGGGCAGTTCCCCCGCCCTGAATCTAGTTGGTGGATCCCTCCTTGGGGATCGTCCTCCTGGGGTGCTCTCCAAACAGGGATCCACTAGGGAAGGGTACCATCATAAAGGGGAGATTCTCCCCTTTCCAAAGATACCTCTCCCATCTGTTTCGGTGCTCGGGGGCTGAGATAGCCCCACATTCACCGAAACTGTGAAACTGAAACTAAGTTTCAGTTTCATTTTCCTTGCAATGACGATAGCGCGCCATGCGCGCAATCGTCATTGCAAGGAAATCCAAAAATAGGCCTGGGGAGGTTGGGGAAGCTCTTCCCCACCTCCCCAGGCAAAAAGAAAAAAGGGAAATCCCTCTGCTGTCTGCAGCAGAGGGATTTTCTGAGCATGTGCTCATGACGGAATGGTTCCGTCATGAGCACAGGAGCACAGGTGCTCAAGACGGAACCATTCCGTCATGAGCACCCAAAGGGTTAAGGATGGCCTTCTAGACCTCCTTCATAGTCTCACAAAATTTGTATTATCTCTGGATCTCTGGTGTGAACTGCCTTTCTTACTGCTTTTTTAGATTATTGGCTACCTACTTCTTTTATGTTTGTTGGTTTTGAGTGGGGACAGTAGGTTGACCGTTACTCCCCCTGACTCTCTCTTTCTTGTGGTTTACATGCCTAACACTACCAGCATTGTCCACCCCATAGGGGGGTGGATGCCTAACACTCCCAGCATTGTCCACCCCATAGGGGGATGGAGGCTCATCACTCCCAGCGTTGTCCACCCCGTAGGGGTGGATGCCCAATACTACCAGCATTGTCCACCCCATAGGGGGATGGATGCCTAACACTCCCAGCATTGTCTACCCCATAGGAGGGTGGCTGCCTAACACTCCTACCGTTGTCCACCCCAAAGGGGGATTGATGCCCATCACTCCCAGCATTGTCTACCCCATAGGGGGGTGGATGCCTAACACTACCAGTGTTGTCCACCCCATAGGGGGGTGGATACCTAACACTCCCAGCATTGTCCACCCCATAGGGGGATGGATGCTCATCACTGCCAGCGTTGACCACACCATAGGGGTGGAAGCCTAACGCTCCCAGCGTTGTCCACCCCATAGGGGGATGGATGCCCATCACTCACAGCATTGTCTACCCCATAGAGTGTTGGATGCCTAACACTACCAGCATTGTCCACCCCGTAGGGGGGCTGGATGCCTAACACTACCAGTGTTGTCCACCCCATGGGGGGTGGATGCCTAGCACTCCTAGCATTATCTACCCCATAGAGGGGTGGATGCCCATCACTCCCAGCGTTGTCCACCCCTTAGGGGGTGGATGCCTAACACTCCCACCGTTGTCCACCCCATAGGGGGGTGGATGCCTAACACTACCAGCATTGTCCACCCGATAGGGGGGTGGTGCCTAACACTCCCAGCATTGTCTACCACATAGGGGGTGGATGCCCATCATTCCCAGTATTGTCCACCCCATAGGGGGGTGGATGCCTAACACTCCCAGCATTGTCTACCCCATAGGGGGATGGATGCCCATCACTCCCAGCATTGCCACCCCATAGGGAGGTGGATGTCTAACACTCCCACTGTTGGCTTCCCCACAGGGGGTGGATGCCCATCACTACCATCATTGTCTACCCCATGGGGGATGGATGCCCATCATCCCAGCGTTGTCCACCTCATAGGGGGGTGGATGACTAACACTACCAGAATTGTCCTCCCCATAGGGGGTGGATGCCTAACACTCCCAGCGTTGTCTACCCCATAGGGGGTGGATGCCCATCACTCCCAACATTGTCCACCCCATCGGAGGGTGGATGCCTAACACTCCCAGTGCTGTCCACCCCATAGGGGGATGGATGCCCAACACTCCCAGCGTTGTCCACCCCATAGGGGGGTGGATGCCTAACACTCCCAGCATTGTCCACCCCATAGGGGGATGGATGCCCATCACTCCCAGCGTTGTCCACCCATAGGGGGATAGATGCCTAACACTGCCAGTGTTGTCCACCCCATAGAGGGGTGGATGCCTAACACTACCAGCATTGGCCACCCCGTAGGGGGGTAGATGCCCAACACTCCCAGCGTTGTCCCCCCGTAGGGGGGTGGATGCCTAACACTCCCAGCATTGTCTACCCCATAGGGTGGTGGATGCCCATCACTACCACTATTGTCTATCCCATAGGGGGGCATGCCTAACACTCCTACCATTGTCTACCCCATGGGGAGTGGATGCCCATCACTACCACTGTTGTCTACCCCATAGGGGGGGCATACCTAACACTCCCACCGTTGTCTACCCCATAGGGGGGTGGATGCCCATCACTACCACCATTGTCTACCCCATAGGGGGATGGATGCCTAACACTCCCAGCATTGTCCACCCCATAGGGGGTGGATGCCTAACACTACCAGCATTTTCATGCCAAATTGGGGTTTCAGGTACAAACACCCAGCAACGTTTACCCATAATGTGGTATGGGGGCCAACCCACCCAGCACTGTAGTGACAAATTGGTGCTTGTGGGGCTCAACCCCCCAGCATGGTCCAGCAACTAGGGGGTTTGGGGGCTAACCCCCCCAGCACTGTAGTGACAAAAATGTGCTTGTGGGGCTCAACCCCACAGCATGGTCAAGCAATTAGGGGTTTGGGGGGCTAACCCCCCAGCACTGCTGTGACAAAAAGGTGCTTGTGTGGCTCAATGCCCCACAGCATGGTCAAGCAATTAGGGGTTTGGGGGGCTAAACCCCCCAGCACTGTAGTGACAATAAGGTGCTTGTGGGGCTCAACCCCCCTGCATGGTCCTGCAATTAGGGTGTTGGGGGGCTAGTCCCACTAGCAATGTAGTGACAAAGTGGGGGAAGAAGCACTGTCATCTCACATACCCAAACATGACTCCTGGGGCATGGCCGGTGTAGGGAGGCCACATTGTAGGTAGGGGCCTTGCCGGTAGCCAAGTCACATTTGGCCAGTCTATACCCCACCCACCTTGATCAGCAGCATCGTGCCTCATCAAAACCTCCCTTGACAGGTGACATTGCAGAGGCCACCATGTCAGCGTGGATCACTGGATGTATGACGATGAATCCATGATTGACCAGCCATCATTGTGATTCCAATACAACCATGGGTCCATGTACTATTGTGTATGGGGAATCTCAGCATCAGGTAGGGACACCCAGCACGCCACATACTAGGACAAACACACATTTAATGGTGAAGCAAGAGGTGCCAGACACACATATGTATGTGACACAAAGTCACAGCATCTGTCCACCACAACACATACTCAAACCCTGCAGGGCAACAGGAGTACACCTACTCACAGAAGGATGACATTGTGATGAGTCGGTGTACAATGAAGCACAGAGGAGACTGGCCCCTACACCACACAAGTCTACAGACACACAAAATAGAATCATGAGCCTCCCACTACAACAAACCAGAAGTGGTTGTGTCACAGCTGTCAGCGCTACATGTGTAGACCACATTCCTACTTGCTGTGTAGAAAAGCATGGACCAACACCAATGTAGGAGACAGTCACCATGTGTGGCCTGGGGGCGTTGCACACAACTCAAGATCAGAAAATGTACACTGTCAACTTGGCTGCATGTGTATCACAGCAACTCTGCATCTAGCTACGAAAGTTGCAGTATGTGCAGCTCATTACTAATGCCATTTTGCCAATGCAGAGTGTGTACTGCAGAAGACGTGGAAGACACATGAGTCACCAGAAAGAGGATACAACAACAGGGTTTGTAGGCTCCAATGCACAGCCAAATGTGTAAGATAATCTGCCTGCACTGGTGACAACGCCGGGGGGGGGGCAATTTGTGGCTCACAAACCCAATACATATAGCTAGCCACAAGCCATGGGAAATATGTACATCCGGTGAGGATGGAGTACATGTGCAGAATGGAATATGCATTGACCACATTTGGCACTTGAACACTGTCTCTGAATACTGAAATCCGTCAAGGAGACGTACAAATAAGACATGTTGCCCTCAGGCTCCGGGGAAGGGTACAATGGGCTGATTGGGAGCACTCTTTGACACCTATAAGGCCCACACTTGCCAAACCAGATGACAGATTCAAAACATGCTGATGATGCTAACACAAATGGAACTGAGTGAAATGTTTCAGTGTCACATGTGAGTTTGCTCACAATGCAGACTCTTGTTCTCAGCACAACCAGGGATGTCATCACAGTGACTCCACTCTCCTGGTGCCCCCACACCTTGGCCAGTCAAAGTCACAATGGCATGATTACCCACATGTGTGTAGTCTACTCGGAAGTGCATGGATGCATATCTGGACTAGTTGGAGCATAGGTGGCATATCAACACACATACGTGCATATTCACTTGAGGGGACAATACCCCCCTGAGCAATGTGCTGCCAGCCAATGTTCCTGTATCATGACTTAACATCAGAAGCAACCACCACCTCCATCTAAGGCCACCATCAAAGGGCATTGAGGAACAATCATTGTCCACTACTGACTACAAAGTGCTACTTTGCACTTATGCCCACACACGACTCACACAAGCCAAGGCTAGGTGGAGGCTACTCTTCCTGTGATGCGAATAGCTACTGCACACACCAGTGTACTGACGGTGACCATCACAAAAAGCATACATGAACATACATTGGCAGACAGCAAGCTTAGCAGATATGTGACACAGCCACAGATTAACTCTGAGAATTCTCACTGCCCACACACATGCACATGATCTACACATATGCACATGTCAACTTCAACACAAGTTGTGTATTAAATCAACACATGAAGGAATGATCCCTCCAACACCCATGTCACACTACATATCCATCTCTCATAATTTACAAACACACAAGCACGTCATAAGCCACCTCTGGTGCATCTAGATGGAGAAGCATGTCTGCCCCATGAGCTCCAGCCCAGTACACATACCATTACAACCCAAGATATACAAACACACGTGTGCGGCCCTCATCACATCCACACCTACACTTGAAGCACCACTCTCCATCACCACCTACACAACATCTCTCAGATACATGCTATACACACAATGTAGAGTACACATTCCCTCATCAGCAGATGACAAACATTACATGTCAGATGTACCACTCTCATTACCAGCCGCACACTCAGTGATGCCTTGGACTGCACTCATGCCACACTGTGCAGCATCACAGCACACCCAGACATGCACACTCCACACATCACCACATCTCATAACAAGACACATACATGGTGCTATGGCTGTGTACTCAGTCATTTGCATATCACTGCGTAAGCCCCCAAAACAGTACAAGTCTAAAGGATTGTCACTTGCGGAAAATATGCATACACACATTCAAACACATCATACTACAACTGGATAACACCTCACATTTCACCATCCAGCACAAATGATCACATCACTGGTGTACATACCTTTACATTCACAAATCCACTCTTACCCATATGACTAGTGAGAGCTTGTCTCAATATTGCCCTGTCACATCTACATATGACTTCCATAACCAATATCCCGTTACAGTCAAATCGCACATTAGTGCAACAGACCACATCTCTCATCACATGCCACAATATAACCTTCTCCGGTGGGATATCCCCCCATCATATCCACACATTTGTACCACACCTTGTGCAGGGTGGAAGCACTAAATCAAGCCCACATACTCTGATTCACCCCCGCATGACAAGCACTCACATAGGGACAATGTGCACACTCCATGTCTCCTACACAACAAATGACAATGAACTGAAGTCACACACCACACCTCCTGACACCATCTCAAATAGTCCTGCTGCCATCACATAGGAGTCTACACTCCATGCATACCTACGATACACCAGTCTCCATCAATTCTACCCTTGTGTGTGCCAGCTCAGCACATGCAACACCAACCTTGCTAAACACACCTGCAGCTAGGGTGCACCAATAGATTTACGATCACTCCCCTGTGTGCCAATGAAGAGCATAGAAGTGACACAGGCTCCAGTGGCATCTGCATGACAGATGGACACACTACACACCTGTGCACCAACACTCCATTCTGCTCAACGCATGTCGCACATGGCCAAACCACATACATCCCTGAAGCTCTATGCCAGCTTGGTGTGACCAGGTACAGCATCATGCATAGCTCAAAAGGACAACATTATTGGTCAAGCACAAATCACAACCCACACAAGATACTTATGCCCAATTACATGAGGGGTGTGGGTGAATACATGAAGTCAAAGCACACACAGACAAAACACTTAATCAACATGATGTAGCCAGACCAAAGCAGGCTGGCACAACTCCCAATAGGTTGAGAAAGAACTGAACTAGTCAGCCCACAGAAAGCTTCTCAAACAGGAACATCTGCAGGGATTTGAGTCTTCGGAGGAAATGGGGTTTAAAGTTAGAGATTCCTGCTCACCTCACACACACCATGGGCTTAGGATATGTCACAGATGAACACACTGCCATGAGGTGAATTCCCTACAGTGAAAGGCCACCTGTGGCAAGCTTGTTCTTGGCAGGGGTCTACCATGTCAGAAGGAGACTCAGACAAGGCTCCGACACTCATAAGTCACATAATACTTTGGTTCCATCAGCCTGTGTACATGGGTGTGTCCAAAGTCACCACCACGAAGTCAAACTTCATGTGTACCCAGCTGTACTGATGAGACAGCTGATTGTTGCACATCATAGCGCTATACTGCATGGCCATCCAAGGCGGTTGCACTTTGAAAGACTTGCACAGTATCTACAAATGTCAGCACGACCTATGTGCAAAAGTGTAAGTCAAAGATGGTAGGTTGGTAAATGCATGTTACCCTCGTGGGCCAACATGATGTGGATGATGACACCCTGCAAATGTGAACAATGAGGACTCAGATACATACTGTAATAGGTCACATATGCGATGGACCACAGGCAGTCCATGACATCACAACATCATTGGATACCCACGACAAGGTTTGCACATTAATGACAGTTGACTTATTACCAAGTTGTGGGACACCAAAAGCAACAGTTAAAAGAACGTAAGATGCTTTATTCAGCATTTCACAAATGTGAATACTTCCTCAAAAAAAAATTAAAGGCCAATGGCCAGTCCATTTGTAAGAGTCCTGGAGGGGATCAGGGCTAATCACCCTCCATCGCTTGCCTGCACTGCAACCACAAGGGGACATCTCCCCTCGGAGGGGCATCTATGGGGGCATGCCAGGCACCACAGGGACAGGACTAGGGGGTACTGGTTTGCGTTTTGGGAGGGATGGGATCCTGTGTTGTGTGGGGGTCCACTGCAGTGGACTGGCCAGACTGAGGGGGGGGCACTGCAGTGGATTGGCCAGATTGAAGGGGGGGCCCACTGCAGTGGACTGGCAAGATTGAGGGGGGGTCCACTGCAGTGGACTGGCCAGATTGAGGGGGGGTCCACTGCAGTGTCAGGAACAGACTGAAGGGGGCTGTTGGAGGGGAAGTGCTTGTGGTGGGGGGGAGGGCTTGACCTTCTTGGGGATGGTATAATGGTAGGTGGGTAAAACAGGGATCGGGCTGAGGTGTGCCCTTTGGGAGAGGGGGCCTGGGACCAGGAGGAAGTGGGTTTTGTGGGGAAGTGTGGGTTGGTGGTGGGGTTTTTGACTTTGCAGATCGGGGGATGTACAGGTGGGGGTCTCTGTGGTCTTCCTCTTAGGGGAAGGGGTACCGGCAGGTGTGGATCTCTGTAGGGCAGATATGTCTGATGAGATGCCCTCCATGTATGACACCAATTGTGTCAAAAGACTGGTATGAGCATGGAGGACATTCAGCATGGATGTCTCCCCCACATGGATCTGCTTCAGTAAATCCACGGCCTCTACACTCTGGGGAGACTGATGCAGGGGGTGCGGTGCCTGGCCCGAAGGAGACATGCTCCCTAAGACGGGAGTGTCCACGAACACTCTGAATAGGAGCAGCTGTGAGGGTGGAGATAGTGGTGGTGGTGAGGGCGGACTCCGATGTTGAGGGACCCGATCTGGGAACACCCACCACCACAAGGGAGTCATCACTGGAGCTGGAATGGTCTTCATTTGTTGTCGAACTCTCCGACCTGCCCTCAGTGTGGGTCCCCTCACCCTCCGTGCCACTGGGTCCCTCCTCCACACTGGACCCAGTCTGGCTCGCCGCTTCCCCTTGGTCCATGGAACTGTCTCCTCCAGTAGCCGGTGCTGGTGCTGTGAACAAGGATGAGAAAGAGATTCACATGAGTCATCTGCATAGACTTCACACATGAGTATCATTACAACACATCACAGAGGAAGCATATGCATCATTTTGACGGCAGGTTTCTAATCATTACACATATGTGAACATGGCACTTGTCAGTCTGCCAGTAAACTATGGTTCCCAGACACATGATGTTATGTGCAACATCGGTTAGATCAATGTCAAATACCACAACCACTATGTCAACTACTACACAATGTAGCAGGTGGTCTGATCTGTAATGCTCCCGACGGTCTTGTGTCATTACATACCTGTCTCATCTCCTGCAAGGGAGTCTTGAACTGACACTGCAAATGAGATGCACACATTTGAAATGTGACATGGTAAACATTCTTCCATCCCCAGGCATCATGATGTGCACCTATGTCTCGGACGTCAATGGTCAAATGGTCTGCATGCAGTACACCAAAATTCCATAGTCATAACATGACTCATTTCACACAGATAACAGTGATTGTGTGCATGTGTCCAGTGTCTTTGGTCCACTACTGTCAGGTCAGACATCTGAATCTTACTTTGGATACCCCAAGGTTGTAGGCCTAGCCAGGGTGAGACTTGAATGGCCCAATGTCTTGTCTCAGCTATGGAGGGTGTTAGGGTGATTGCTGTGGATGTCATGCACATTGTATCCAGCTCACCAGTTACAAATATTCAATACACTTCCAAGTACAAATACTGCATTATCACAAACCTTCATGTGCCACACTATGCCACTGGCCTGTCTGGCTGCACTCTCTGTACGACTCTTGGTACAGGACCTGTACATCTCAAGTTTACAGTCAGCACCGTGTCACAATCCTGTCTTTACTGCTTCTAGCCACATCTGTAGGTGTCAAGTATACATGTCCCTTACGTGCTAGATACAATTTTAACCCTTTGACAGGGTCAGATTGCTCTAGTTAGCCATCAGAGTATGTGAACGAACAGATGTGTTTACATGCACATTTAACATCTCTCAAGCTGAAAGTAATGCAGCATACACATGGATGTTCAAGCCACCAGTATGCCCAGTCAAGGGATGATACACACATGTCAACTGTTGTGTATGTGAGACAAAAGATATACATTTGATGTTTGGCCAGGTTTCCAACATTGACCAACTGTGTTTTTCAAACATTGGCAAATGTACTCACTGTCACAGAGTCTGACCCATGGGTTGTCACATTTGAATGGTGAAAGTGTTGCCTGACACGCAAACATGTGATGTGCCAGTATCTCGGATGGCCTGAGTTGGCATACCCGTCCTTGGTCCATGTGATACATGTGATTACACTGAGCACTATGTCTGGGACAATACATTTGGCACAATGATCAAGATGAATTGTCTGAGGCATCCACATTGGTCTCACCTGCTGCCCGGATGTATAGCATTGTTTACGCACACCTGTGTGCACCAATAGCAACATTCTGCACATATATGTTTGTACCACACTTATCGGACTGCCCGGACGATGTTCTGCCAGATCTCGGCCTTTTGATGGGAGTCGACCTGTAAGGATGACATGGTGACACACCATTGCTCCACATGCTACATGTTTCTGAGTCACACACTTGTACACATAGCTCATGGTCAGAATGGCAAGGATGTCTAAGGGGTAGGCAAGTGGCATCATGGGCAGTTGTCCTGTGTGCAATTATCCCTCCAAACCATAAGAACAGTGCTGAGAAGTCTATCACAGTACACACACTTCTACAGCACTGTACCTGTCCAGAACCCAAATCTACACGCTCTAAAACTTACATGAACTCTGTGTGCCTGCTTGCCCTTGGGAATCCCAATGCTAGTAGTACATGGTTTTACACATGGCCAATGAAAAGGCAGTGTAATCACCACTCACCTGCGACCCTGGTTTGCTGTACAGCTTGCTGTAGTGTGGAAGGAGGCTGTCCAGTAGGGCCTGGTTCTCCTCCTCGGTGAATGCGGGGGCCCTCTCCACAGTACGTGCCATGGTAGCTCCCAGAGGATGTAGAGACAGCAGCAGAGAGATGGGAAGGTGCATGAAAGATGCAGGTAGTGCAGGCAAGTGGGGACTGTAGGGAACAGACAGACTTATATCTCTGCAGCAGAGGAGGACTCAGTTCCATGCGTCCAAAGCGATAGGTCCGAGTCGTTCGCATTATCCGAATTTGTCCAATCCATAACATTGCTAGCATCGGACACGCCTACTGCGACGCTCAAAATATCCGCATCGGAACACTATTGAGTTTGATACATTGGTGATGGCAGGTTACCAATTCAGATTGCACGTGATTCGCAGATGAAACGAAACGTGCGTCTGTCACCATGATGACAAACAGCCAATGGGTGCGTCCGGCTCGGTTCGGATTTGGCTCCTGTAACCTTTGAATACTCACCTGTGTTGTTCACCATGACGACCAACATCCAATGGGTGCGTCCGGCTTGGTTCAGTTGCGGCTCACGTGTCCATTGAATACTCACCCGCGTCGTTCACCATGATGGCCAAAAGCCAATGGGTGCGTCTGGCTCGGTTTGGATGCGGCTCACGCATCCATTGAATACTCATCCGCGTCATTCACCATTACAGCCAACAGCCACAGGATGCGACCCACACGGTTCGGATGCGGCTAACGCGTCCATTGAATACTCACCCGCATCTTTCACCATTACAGCCAACAGCCAAACAATGTGACCGACATGGTTTTGATGCGGTTAACACGTCCTCAACTAATCGGTCAGCAGGGCAGACAGTAGTGAAAATCTTTATGTTCTGCTGCATTACATGTGTGGAGACCGTGATTAACATGACATATTGGACATTGGACTTGATAGCTCACACTCCCATGAGGAGCCAAGCTTGAGGGGCAGACAACACACTGTTTGTGAGGCCCATCACAGGGCACAAGTCCTAAAAAAAGAAGTTGGGGGACTAACCTAGTTAGGCAGTATGCAAGTGACATCACGGTGCACAACATCACGGCACAGGACATCATGGCACGCAACATCACGGCGCATAACATCACGGCGCATGACATCACACATGCCATCACAGGAATTGACATCATAGAAAGTGCCATCACAAGCCACAACTTTACAGGAAGTGGCATCACAAGAAGAGACATCATATCTAAAGCCCTCACATATATGTTTTGCAGGTCTGTCATGTGTACGTTTGAGCGCATTGCGAGTCTGACAGCACTGTGAGCTATGGAAGATGATATGTGACTTCTTCACCTTGCAGTCCCGCAGTTTTATGTAACACATCCTGTACATTAATTTACAATAGTATATAATTTATTGTACATGTAATATGCACACGTTGATGTAAAGCGCTCTGACACCCTGCATTGGGATGAGTAGGGCTATACAAGAAAAAATAGTGGTACTTAAATTATTTCAACGCCTCCTCAGGTCTAGTAATCTCTATATAAATGCAGTTTGCTTTGCGTAAATACTGGGAAAGACCAACACATCTTACATTATTACAGTGCATGGATATCTCCAAAAATGGGAATGAACAAAGTGAAAAGCTGCCTCTCTTAAGTATGTGTGAAGTGCTAACAAGGTGTGAGCCTTTGTTTCCCCTCCGCTTCATTTGCATCAGGTGTGAGGCCCCTGACTGCTCCCAGCCAAGAGACTCGAACAAAAGGAGGTCTGATGACCCCTCAAATTTTGACTTTGTAATGGGCCCAGCAGGAGTCTTAAATAAGAAAGCCCCGTCCCCGCCTGCACGTTGTTGCTTGTTGATGATGGGAAGCAGGCAACGTGCAGATGCTGCTGAAAGTGTCCCGGTGTTTGGAACTTATACTGGGACGAGTTCAGCACATTATTCAGTGGCACCCAAATTCTTGGCAGGGTGAACGGTCTACACCCTGTGAAAATAGTGGGTGTACCTCCGACTCGTGCCCTGGCCCATCACAACATTGAGAGCCCACTTCACAGATCACCCTCCTAGGCTTCGACACAGTCCCAGGTGATCATTGGGTTAAGACATGTTATGTCCTCACATATTCACTGCTTTGTTGGACTGTGTGTCAGAATGTGCATTGTGCTAATTTCATGTTTGTAAATCTACTGTGTCTGAGTCTTGTACAACGCAGACACTTCATAATTTTGTTTGCATGATTTTTAGCTGCCACATCAGCTTGTGTTTGTCATGTGAGTTGCTGTTGTGTCTGTGTGTCACAGGCATGCATGGATGCTTGTCAAATAAAAGCGTGCCTCCCAATTTCAAGCTTCTGTGTATGTGATTGTACATGTTTGTCAGACATGACATCATGACAGTGTCCATCCTGTGAAAGTGGTGTGCATGGTTTGCATGGTGACCCGCTGTCTGTATCATGTGTCCCACAAAGCTGCCATTACATGATCCAGGTCTGCGTGCCTTTCAACCATGTGATAGTTGTCACCAACCTATATCTTGGATAGTTTGTTTGAGGGTTGTTGAGTATGTGATGTTTGATCACATGGACAGTGACAGACACCAGTGACTAGTTACAGTACAGCACTGTAATTGGTGCCTAACCATAGCTTGGTGACATGTCTGGTAAGGGTCACATAGCTGTGCTCTGAATCTAGGCCCAACCTTTGGCCTCTAACGTCATTGGGGCATATTCACAAGGTGCTATCGCTGAATTAATGGCACTTTATCGCAGCCAAAGTCGTGATAAATATACCTCCCCATGCACAAGCTGGTGTAAACAGCCCACAGCACCAGTTCACCCGCAATAGCAGCCGCAAAAAACATCGCCACAGAGGACCCGAGCAACTATTGCTAATGAGATGCAGAGTGGGCGTTCCCGTGCCAAAAGGCGCGACAACATCACACCTCAACATTCACAACGACCAGCCACATCGGCGATAAAAACACAAAACAGGCAATAAGGCGCATTAGCACCAGGAAATCTACACCTGCTCTGACCTGGTGTAAAGTCGGACGGCAGCCTGCAAACCAAAAGGGAGCACAGTCCAGGGCTACATTGGAAGGGCAACAGATGCCATGGAGCCACCCATCATGCGGCCCGGACACCCAAGAGGGCCACAATACCCACCGCCACCACCCCCAGGACCACCCCTCCCTGGCACCCCCCGACCAAAGACATGCCACATCAGCCACACCTAAACATGTACAAAATATTCCGCTTGATGCCGCACAATCACAACTGGTGACATGCATGTGTCGTCACAGAAATGAGCAGCACACATTCACTTTCGAAGCAACAAATGAAACTTTATTAAAATGAACACCGAAATGAAATGAAGACACATGGCCGCTCCCCTCGGGACAATACGTAGATCACAGCCAGTAAGACAAAAAACATGATGAGAAGGTGTGTCCTGCGCACATCAGAGGACAGAGAGAGAGCGAAGGAGAGAGAGAGGAAGAGAGGGAGGGAGAGAGAATGAGAGAGAAGAGGAGAGAGCGAGGAAGAGAGGGAGAGAGAGAGAGAGGAAGAGAGGGAGAGAGAAGAGAGAGAGGAAGAGAGGGAGAGAGAGAGAGAACGTGCTGCCCCTGCGCACGCAGGCCACACTGCTCACCTGCTGCCATTGGTGTGTCTCCAACCACGTGCCGGTATGTATAGCAGGACACCAGGTCACACATCTGAGTCAGAGCCGTCAGCTGAAACAGACCCCAGATACATGACTGGCACAGTACACACACTTGCACAAGACAACATCGCCTGCCCGCCCATGCACACCCAGGCAGAGGCACCCCAACCCCTCCCGCCGCCCATCGGAGCATGCCCGCCCATGCACACCCACGCCTCAATGCTCACCTTCCGCCACCGGCGCGTAGACAGGAGGTCCCACCACGTGCCGCTGCAAGCCACAAGCCCGGGGCCCGCGGACATGGCACCCTCCACATCATGCAGCCCCGCTTCGCAGGCCACCAAGTCTCACATTTGGTGCTGGGTCTTGATTACTCCATGGCAGAGGACATACCAGTGCACCCGGCACCATCGCAGGCTGCACACCCGCTCAGCCCAATGGGTGCCACCAACTCTGGGATCCCGGAAGCGACGCCACATGGAGGTAGGCCCTTGCTGCCCGCTGGCTCTGGCCTACACTGCGGTCCAGCAGGGCACACAAAACCTGAGCTGTCCAGACCGCCGGGACGGGGCATCATCAGGCTGCACAGCCACTCAGCAGCTTAAGGTGCCACTGACTCAGTGCACCCAAAGTAACCGTCCCGTGGCGGGGTGCCTGTGCCGTCCGCAAGGCCCTGTGTGCCACTAACCCTGTGCAACCCCAGTCAGCGCCACGTGGTGGTAGGCCCATGCCGTACTCAAGGCCCTGTGTGCCACTAACCCTGTGCAACCCCAGTCAGCGCCACATGGTGGTAGGCCCGTGCCGTACTCAAGGCCTTGGATGAAACTAACCCTGTGCAACCCCAGTCTGCGCCACGTGGTGGTAGGCCCGTGCCGTACTCAAGGCCTTGGATGCCACTAACCCTGTGCGCAACAACTCATGGGCCCTATATGAGTGAGAACCGTGGAGCGTCCGTCATCCAGTCACTACCAGAAGAGGGGAATGTGACGTCGTCGGCCCCTTATGTTGGCGGAGTCACATGGCCTGTGACGCCTGTGCCAGATGTGTGTGGTGTGTGTGAAAACCTGCCCTCAGGGAGTGGCTGTGACATGCTGACAACTAGACCAGTGACCTGCACACCACCTGCGAGTACGGCTGTGACGGGTAGCAATGAGGGCCCCCCCTCGGGGCGTTAGCGGAGTGGTCTGGCCTGCCGTACGCCTGACCAGCGCAGGGCTTGCAACAATGACTCGTGGACTCTGGGCGTGGTCCAGTCCATGTCCGGACAAGGAAGTGACTGATGCGTGTGTCCCTGTTGTAGTGTTCACTGGACCCGGTACACAAAATGCAATGTCGCACCCGCTGACTGGCATCCCACAGGATGAACATCATTGACGCAAGGGAAGGCACTGTCCCCACATTCATTCCACACATCCATACATGAATGACGTAAGACATTACACAGCAGTGCGTCACTGGATGTTTATTTGCACATCCAGTGCAGTCATGCAGCTGGAGCGTTACAGGGCAATGCCGAGCACACTACACAATATGGGCCCGTGGAGGGCCAGCCAGTGTCCATCCGGGGATGACCTGTACTGCGGAAGAGGAAGGGTACAGTCCGCAGTCTGTCCGCCGTGTCAATGGTCGTCAAACAGGATGTGGCAGTCCATGTCGCTGTCCAAGGTGAGTGCATCGGAGTGTATTGGGGGTCAGTGGTAGGTATTGAGGCCATGTGCAGCACCAAGCAGAAACAGGCAAGGTGGCGAAAATGAATGCTAGTACCTCCTTCTGATCTCAATCCCATCCACGTCCTCGTCCCCGGATGTGTTGTCTGCCCCACCTGTGGGTGTTGCAGTACCGGCTGCGGCACTGTGTGCCACTGACACATCAGGGGCCGGAGGAGGATTGTCGGCCGCACTGTGTGCCACTGACACATCAGGGGCCGGAGGAGGATTGTCGGCCGCACTGTGTGGCAGTGACACATCAGGTGCCGGAGTGGATACGCCTGCCGCACTGGGAGGCACTGACACACCAGGGGGCGGAGATATGGATGGTGTGGGGGCAGCAGCATTCATCATCGCCACGCCTTGTGGCAGCAATGCCATGATGAGGACATGCAGGGCCTGGTAGATCCCAGCTACATTTTGCTGATGTGCAGCGGTGGCTGCCATCCTTTCTGCCTCCATCCGCACCATGTCCTCCATGAGCCTCCGCATGTGTGCCAGCTCACGGCTGGCATCGCTGGAGCCACTCTGGGCGGACAGGTATTCTTCCCTCTGCGTCATGACTCCAGCGATGTCAGTCAGGGCTTGTTGGAGACCATGGGGTGGACATAGACACCCAAGGATGGCGTCCAGTTTGGTAGCCATGAGGTCGAACCCCACCTGCACCTGCTCGGCCGTCTCCCTCTGGCCCTCCAGCACACGGCGTTGTAAGGCCATTTGTTGTTCCTGGGGGACTTGGGAGGGTGCTGGGGCTGTGGGTGCCTCCTGCTGGGTGGTTTGGGTGGTGGGTGGGGTCTCATCGATGTAGCTGGGCTGCCCTGATCCTGGAGGTGGCTGGCGGATGAGGTCAATGATGTCTTGGATGGTTTGGGTGTCGATGCTGGTGATGTCCTCCTCCTCGTCATCAGTGAAGATTGGCTGTGACTGCTCTGCAGGAGGTGTTGACGATGCCCCTGCGATGTGAAGGGGAGATGGTGTATTACAATGTGTCCACATGTATGTAGCCGCATGGTACAGGTTGACATTCAGACAGCATGGCATTGTACATTGTGACAGTCTGTGGGTCTGGGCGAGGACCCAGGGTCATTGTGGGTGTGCACTGAGCCCTGCTTGCTTGTGCATGTGTGCCATTGTGGCCATCTCCCCCTGTCCCCCCGGTACCTGGTGGTCACTCACCCTGTTGCGGTTGTGTTGTGTCCTGTTGAGCAGTGTCCGGTCCTCCGACTCCGGCCACAGTCTCCATACTGATGACTGTCGACACCAGCTCCTCCATGTTATCCAGCTCCAGCTGTGACGCTGGGCCCCCACCTCCGGTCTGCGTTGCTGCCTTCTGGTTGGCGCTGAGTTTCTCCTTGGTCTTCCGCTTGATGTCATTCCATCGCCTCTTGACCTCGTCCATTGTCCGCTTGTGCTCTCCGACGGCATTCACCTTGTCGACGATGTCCCGCCATGTTCCAGTTTTGGTGCCCAATGACAGAGTTGTTGATGGTGTTCCATCACCTCCGTGACTATGATCCTGTTCGCCTGCGGACTGAACTTGGTCTTCCTCGTCTTCTTGTCCTTGCCCTTCCCTGTCCCCGAGGTCCCAGGCTGGTCATCCGGGGTGCTTGTGGGGTTGCGCTCGTCCTCTGTGCCTGCTCCGGCTGCCTCCATGGTGCTTGGGTGTTGGTCAGTTTGTGTGTGGGTGTTTTTTCTACTTTTATGGTGATTTTTTATGCCTGCCAGGTGTGTGTTGCAGGCCTTTCGCTGCTTGTCGCTGATTTCCTCAGGGCGCTTTGGCCCATCGCGGGTTTTTGGTGTTGTGGTTTGTGTTTTTATCTCCATCGTGGTGGTTGTATCGCGGACATTGTCCGTGGTTTCGGCAGACTATCGCATGCATCGCCTTGTTGTGAATTCCAAGTTGACACAGGGTTATTTTCCCGCGCTAGGCTGTGATATTGAAAGTTGCGTTACGCTACTCTTGCGGTAGTTATCACACGTTCTTGTGAATATACCCCATTGTGTCTGATTTAATGTTGTGTGTGTGTAATTGCATGTTCCTTCATACATTGCAAAGTGGCCTCTACTATGTTTGCACTTGTAACATATTTATTGCAGGAGACCGGCAGTCCACAGGCCCTTTGCCGACCTTCAGACCATGGAAGAAAGGGATAGCATCCGACGATACCACTTCACCAGATCACTCATTGTGGAGTTGGCAGACCATTTGGCCCCAAATTTGCAGCCTGCACGCCCATATCCCTTTGCACTGACCCCCAAGGTGAAGGTGATGGCGGCCCTACATTTCTTTGCCACAGGGTCCTTCCAGGATACTGTGGCAACTGCTGGTGGGATGTCCCAGACAATGTTCAGCCGTGTGCTTCCGGATGTGTTGGAGGCATTGTTACGTTTTCTGGACCTCTACATCAAGTTCCCAACATCAGGACAGTTGACAGACATCAAGGGGGACTTTTATGCATTGGGACAGATGCCACATGTCATTGGCTCCATTGATGGAACACATGTGGCTTTGATCCCACCACAAGCCAATGAACAAACCTACAGGAATCGGAAGCATTACCACTCCATAAATTCCCTGGTGGTATGTCTGGCTGACATGATGATCTCCCATGTCTGTGCGCGTTTCCCAGAATCAGCACACGATTCCTACATTATGAGATATAGTGGGATCCCCCATTTGATATCTCAGCTACAACATGAGCATGCCTGGCTTGTTGGTAGGTCATGTTGTTTGTCTCTGTTGTGTGTTGCTTGTATGTCAGGGTGTACCCTGTTTTCAGACAACTGAAGTATTTTCTGTGTTCAATGTAGGAGACTCTGGATACCCCAACCTGCCGTGATTGCTGACACCACTCCGGAACTCTGTGACCCCTGCTGAGGTTCTTTTCAATGAGGCACATGGGAGGACCAGGCGAGTGGTTGAGCGGACATTCAGCCTTCTGAAAACAAGATTCTGCTGCCTGGATCGTACAGGAGGAGCCCTCCAATATGCACCATTGAAGGTGTGTAAGATCATCACTGCGTGTTGCATGCTCCACAACCTGGCAGTGAGGAATGAGCTACTGCTCATACAAGATGATAGAGACCATCAGCTGCCAGCAAGGGAGGATCCAGGACTGGGACATGTTGCCAGTGATGAGGAGGAGGATGTTCGGAGACAGTTCATCAACAACTTTTTCACATGAGTGTAAGTATGCAATGATGAGGTGACAAAGCACTTTGGTTGCATGATATGTGTCTGGTGTACAATATGTTTGTATGCATGTGAGTGTATGCTACTTAATATGATCATCTGAGTTGTTTAGGGTCTATTAAGTTTGTAGGGTCCCAGGTACAGTTGTAACATTAATCCTAGCTAGTGTTCACATGGACAAATTGGTGATTCTGATATGTCTCTTAGGGATGAGGGAAAATGATTAAGGAGTTCCTGACTGTTCTATGTATCTCCTTCCCAGGGTCCTTTGGCTGTCGTCTGGAGACTTGTGACCTCCCAGACCCACGATGCAATGACATATTGCAAGTTAGCTTTGGATCCGAATTCTGTGCCACACACTCACTTCAGACCTGATGCTCAATTTTTGTTTATTTGTGATTTTTGTCACAGTGTGATGTGATCTCATTTTGTGTGAGGGCACCAGATTGTGCCTCTGGAATAAACCTGTGCTCCACATTGAGGTGTGCCTTGTCTGTTTCCACACATCCAACGTTCTTTTGTATACTCGACATATGCCATAATGATCAGTTTATCTGACAATGATTGTTGTTTGTGAATTGAAATGGTGTTTTCTTTTACAACAGTAGAGTCAATTTGGATCAGTACCATGTACTATGGGGGTTGCGATGACCTGGTTGTGTGTATCTCTCATGCTGTGTCAGGTTACATTTACTCACAAGCCAGTAGGGGAATTCCTGAACTTGTTTCTCAGCCAGTGTCATTGACATTCCATTCTTTGCATTTTTGTGACTCATTTAAATCTGTACATTTGTGTTTCAGTCACGACTTAAGCAAGTATTCTGTGCAAAGTGATTTATTTCAGTGCATGAGGTGATGTACACACAGTGGGGTAGTGCTGTACAAAACATGAAGGGCAAAGTGCAGAGAGAAGTTGGGAGTGGCAGTAGATGAATTTTTCAGAGCCAAGTCCACAGTCGTTTGAGTCCAAGGGCCAACTTAGACCCTCCATCCAATGTGGGACAGTTCAGTGTCAGTCAACAAAGTGAAGGTTTGGCGCACAATGGAGGATATCAGGAGCAGGTTGTTCATTCCTCGGGGTGATGCGTTGCCATCTGTCTCTCATGTGTCCTTCTTCGGATGACCCCTCTTCTGTTTTTCGGGGGAACCCTCAGGTTCAGGCTGCAGCGGTGCAGGGGACTCTCTGCCAGAGTCCACATCCCTCTCTGTGGCAGTTGCAGATGTAGATGCACCAGATGTACTGGGTACATAGGGAGGTGTGGTGATGTTGTTGGCAATCTGGTGGAGGCAGGTGAGTATGTCCCTGTGCACCGCAGTCAGGTCATCTATTTTTGACGTGTGTGAGTCCATTTTGGACATGTGGGTGTCCATTTTTGCATAATGTGCAGCCTGCTGCTGTTGCATGGTCTTGAGGATCCCGACTACATGGCCAAAGTCTCCGGTGCAATCCTGATATGCATTCAGAATCCTGGATAGCGGTGGGTCAACTTCAGCAGCAGCACCAGCTGAATGACAGCACCTGTCCCCACTCCCACTCCCACTCCCACCACCCCTACCCCCACGAGCAGGGCCAGTTGTTGCAGGCACAGATGACACAGAGCTTCCTTCCTCGTTGGCAGTGGTGTCATTGTCCTCCAACTCCAGAGTGCCCTGCGTTGCTGTGCTCTCGTTGTTTCGTTCTCCTTGTGTGTCTGTGGGGGTAGTGGTCATCTGGGTGTTTTCTGCAGTTGCGGGAGTGGTCGCATGGGATGCAGATGTTACAGCTGCTGGTGCTGCAGGCTGACCCACACCGGAGGTGCCAGGTAGTTCCTCGTCATCCAAAGAGGGGTGAGAGACCTCAACGTCAGAGAGCTCAGGGTCAGCCAGAGTCTGTGACTGGGTGTCCTGTTCGGTTCCTGCAGTGTTCCCAGCACGCCCTGTGGGTAGATGAGAGACACAATGTTTGTTGTGTTTTTGCACGGGTCATCGGATCATACATATTACATTTGCTATTGTACATTAGGATGAGTGTATGTACATAGATAGTCCTCCATCGGCACAGATGCAGGCCTATGTTTTCTGAGGACATTGTAACTTGCACAAGATGGGGTTTTCTGAGCATGTCCAGCTCTGTGCATACATGGGCAGGTTGTGTTTATTTGACTTTACATGTACATAGACATTGACTGTTAAGTGACACCCTGTGCATGACACAGGTGTGTTGGTATTTCCCACATCTGTGCTTTGACAATGGCATACGTACTCTTCCTCTTACGATTTGTTGCAAGATTTGTGCATGTGTGCTGGGCTTTGTGCATGTCTTTTGCAGTTACATTGGTGTGGCTACCTACAAACTCACAGTCTGGAATGAATGGGAGCATTTTTGGATAGTATTTTGAGGGATGTACTCCTAGATCTCATTGCGCACATGGTAATAGCTGTCAGTAGCAGATTGTGTTACTGCTTTGCTTTGTGCCTGATCACATCATGTATATTGTCCTTGTCCTCCATGGACAGATGAGTTCACCAAGTCTGCTTTCTTGCATTTTATGGCTTGGAGCTTTGAGGTACAGAGGTTTGTGTGCTTGTGTTATGCTGCTGGAACTTGCACCCCTCCTCCCACCCAGCCCAGCTTACTCCTCGTAGACAAAGGCTCAATGACAGTGAGGGGAGTGTAGTGGCAAGGAGGCTGACACTGCTGCATGATGTAGGACTTGAATGCAACTCACAACAATGCCTTGTGCACATGACACCATGCAACAGTGTCAGCCATCTTGCTGGGGTACTTCCATTCACTGTCAGGTAGCCATTGGCCCTGATGAACGGGTTGCTTTGGGTGTGGGTAGTGATGTGTGCTATGACTCCAACTCCCATCATGCCCTGTCCTCCACACACCTTCCCAGCCAGCCCAGGGAGCACACCTGGGACTATGCATTCCCTGGGAGTGTGTGGAAAGTTACTGTGAAGATGGTTGAGAGTGGGGACTGGTGTGAGGTGCCCAAGGCCTGGATGGCAGTTGTGGGCAAATCAAACAGCAGGCCCCTGTGTCAGCCATCTTGACAGTACTTTTCCTTTCACTCTCAGGGACAGCCTAGTCACAGGTGTGCTGTTTGGGCTGCCTTTGTAGGTATATGTAGGGCAGGGCATGATGGTAGTTGTAGTCAGTGCAAATACTCCTCCTCCCACATAGCCCAACAAGACCACCTGGTACTATGCTTTCCTCACAGTGAATGGAAATGTACTGTCAAGATGTCTGACACTGGTGCCTGGTGTTTGTTTGCCCACAACTCCCATCAAGGCCTTGTTCTCCTTACACCAGTCCCCAGTGTCAGCCATCTTGCCAGTACTAGTCCATTGACTGTGAGGTAAGCACAGTTCCTGGTGGGCTTGTTGGCCTATGTGGGAGGAGGAGTATTAGCTGTGACTACAACTCCCATCATGCCCTGTCCTCCACACACCTTCCCAGCCAGCCCAGGGAGCACATCTGGGATTATGCATTCCCTGGGTGTGAGTGGAAATGTACTGGCAAGATGGCTGACACTGGTGAGTGGTGTGAGGAGCACATGGCTATCATGGTATTGTGCTTCAGGATCAACACCTTGTAGAAGTGCTACTCATCTTGTGGGTACACCTCCCCATGCTGTGATGTAGCCATAGGCCCAGATGAACAATTTGGCATGTGTGTGAGGAGGAGTGTTAGGTGTGACTACGACTCCCATCAGACCTTTAGCCACACCCACCTTCCCAGCCATCCCAAACACACTTCCTGTGACACAGCTTTCCTGGGAGTGAATGTGTGCAGACAAAATGGCTGATGCAGGTGACTGGTGTTTGGATCCCATAGCCTTGCTGTGAGTTAGTGCTAAATATGTACATGCTTGGAAATGCTGAGATTTCCTGTTACATTGCAGGTATGTTAGTCTAATTGGCATACACATTACATGCTCTTTTGCTCTAGCTTTTTTAACTCTGTTAACAGTGTTTAGTATCACTGTCTCATTGACAGTGATGTCTGTGGCTGTGTATTTGTTAACATTATTGGCTATTTGAGTATGTACTCACCAGGCTCTGGTGTTCCTGCTATTCCATAGACGTCCTCCGGTGGAAGGATGGCCCGCACCTTCTCCTCCCAGGAAGTGAAGTGCACAGGTGTTTTGATGGAGGGCTACCGCCAGTCCGCTGACTTAGGGCATGGTCTCTGGCAAGCAGCTTCTTGACCCTCCTTCGCACATCATAGTACCTGTTCCTGATATCATCCATTGTGCGCAGGCAAGGTGCTTGAGCGTTCACCTTGTTGACAATACTGTCCCACATCTTATTTCTCTGGGACAGTGGAGGTCTGTTGGACTAAGTTCCCAAATAACTGTGGCTCTACTCTGACAATTTCATCTACCATCACTTCCAACTCCTTCTCTGTGAACTTGGGATTCTTCTTTGGGGGCATGGTGAGGGGTGGTGGTGGAGATGAAGGTCTGGGTGAGTGTGAAGGTGAGGGTGAGTGTATATGAGTAAAGGAGTGTGTGTTTGAGAGTGTAGTTGATCACAGGTGTTAGATGTGTGCAGGTTATGTGGTGGGTGAGGTGTGAGTGTATGTAGCAGAAAGCAGTGAATCAGTGAATATGTCCTGGCAGTTGTGGAAATTTTGCAAAGGATCATGGTCATGATTTTGGCCCTTTATATAGGTGGAGTTGTGGGTGTGGCTTATATATATATATATTTTTTTTTTTTGGCATTGTCAATGCTTGTTTGGCCATTTTCTGTCTTTTTCTGTTGTACTTTATTGAGACTAACCAAAACATTCCGTAGACCGCACCGGATGCTTGGTAATGTATTTACGGGGTGGTCCGAGTCTGTCCCATTCACGCTAAGCTATGTTGCAACATTCGCGTATGAGTCGCTCGCATCAGCCTTGTTTCCGGAGGATTCACTAGGACGGATTGTGCTCCGTACGAGTCGTTCCTCGGGATTGTGCTCTGTGCGAGTCGTTTGGATTTGACAACCATTGCATCGTACTTCGTCGTTCGGACTGCACGCGTATGAGTCGTTTGGGAAGCATTCCTGATCCGAGTCATTGGGAAGGCTTTCCCAACGAGATTGGAATCAAGCCCTATACTTTTAACATCGAAATTTACAAAATCGATATTTCTACATTATATTAAAATCGATATTTTTAACAACGAAAAAACTTACCTCAATATTTTGCACCATCGATATTCTTGACTCGATATTAAGGCAGTTCGATATTTCTACGTCGATATTCTGTCTCTGCACCCTCTGTTGCTTGGTAAATCTAGAGAAACACAAGGCACTGCAAATCCCTTTCTTGTGGCAATCTGCACACCATATTGTACATGTCTGACAAATCTAAACTACATCCATATGTCATTCCACTCTATGCCACTCTACTCTATGCTACTCCACTGTACATCACTCCAGTCTACGACACGCCACTGTATGCCACTACACTGCACACTACTCCACTATGCACCATACCACTCTACTCTACTCCACTGTATGCTACTCCATTTTAAGCCAATCCACTCTACGCTATTCTATTGTATGCCACTCCAGTGTATGCTACTCTACTCTATGTTATTCCACTTTATGCCACTCCACTGTACGCTATTCACTCTACGCCACTCCACTCTATGCCACTCCACTGTACACTGCGCCACTCTACACCAATATACTCTATGCTATTCCACTGTATGCTACTCGACTCAGTCTTTACCTCTCCACTATTTTACTCAACTCCATTCTATTGCATGCTACTCCAGTGTATGCCACTACACTGTACGCCACTTCACTGTCTGCTACTCCACTCTACGCTATTCCACTCTAAACCTCTGCACTGTATGCCACCCCAATCTATGCTATTCCACCATATGCCACTCCACTCTACAGCACTCCACTGCATGCTATTCCACTCGAATACTCTCCTCTGTATGCCACTCCAGTCTAGGGTAAGCCTGGGCGTAGTTCGCGAAGTAGCGCTACGCGAAGCTACGCAAAGTGCAGTTCGCACTACGCGAGCTACGCGTAGCACTACGCGAACTGCGTAGTGCACTGTTTGCAATGATTGCACAGTGCCGGATGCTTGTCCGCACTGTGCAATCATTGAAAACGGCATCTTGCACAGTGCAAGCTGTCTTTTACTGCCGCTCGAGTAGATTTTTACTCGAGCGGCAGCTTTCTCAACGCGGACTGGTAGTTTCTCATCGCGAGCGGTCGCGAGCATACGCGACCACTCGCAATGAGAAACCTGACCTCCCCGCGTTGAGAATCTTGCCGGGAGGTTTATTTTCCACGCTCGCGATCGGCAACTTGATGTTGCTGATCGCGAACGAGGAAAAAGTCTCGCCGGGATGTCATTTTGCTGGCTCGCGGTCGCCAACTTGACGTTGAGGACCGCGAGCAAGCAAAAAATGACCGCTGCACTACGCTACGCTACGTGTGTTTGCACTGTGCTACGTGCAATTCGCGTTGTGCGAAGTAGCGCAAACTTCGCAAACTACGCGAGCGTAGCGTAGTGCTTTGCCCAGGGTTAGTCTAGGGTACTCCACTATAATCCAGTCAACTTTACGCTACTCCATCCTATGTTATTTCACGGTATGCTACTTCACTGTACGCCACTCCACTTTATGCTATTCCTCTATATGCTACTCCGCTGTACGCCATTCTACTGTATGCCACCTCACTGTATGCTACTCAACTGTATGCCACTCCATTATACACTATTCCAGCACCCGCCACTCTACGTCACTCCACTCTACAAGACTCAACACTCAACTGTAGACCACAACACTCTTCGTTTACACCATGAGACTTTATGCCACAATTCTCTACAATATGACACTCTACGACACCGCACTCTACGCCACTCCAGTTATGGCACTTTATTCTACTCCGCACTGTGAACCTCCACTCCACTGTATGAAACTCAACACTGTACTCCATTCTATATTACTGTACAGCACTTTAATCCACTCTATGCCACTTTACCAGACTATACTCCACTCTATGACTCTCTACATATCTCCCACTACACAACTCTACCAGAATTTACTCCACTTCACTCTACTCTATAACACACTACTTTACTCAAATCTAATCCACTACTCCACTCTACACCACCTTACTCAACAGCACTGCATGCCACTCCCCTCTATACTACAAGTAGGTACCTTCCAGACCATGGATTAACTTTATTTCGAAAGTGGAGGGCTACTTAAGTCCCTCTACTTTGCTTAAACTAAAAAGCTGTCTTTATTTAGATTTATGTTTTAGAAAAAATTACCATTTACCATATTTTATTTTCAATGAGATGCCCAACTGTCATTATCAAAATGAATACTCCTATGCCGGGTGATTCTCTCAGTCAAGTATTTATATTGTAGATTTCATCACATGTTTCTCCAAAAAAGAACAGTACCGTACAATTCAGTGTTACCAAAGGGGATGATGGACGGAGCGTTAGAGCAAATCAAACACTCACCCCCAGTCAACTGATCTGGGTATAATCCATCATCATTCTTTAGCTCACTCCACCACCCCAGTTCGGACATGGCCATATGCAAATCAGTCTGACCATGTGCCTCATGGGAACAGTCCAGCCCGAACTGCCAAGCCATGTCTTCCCTGGACCGGAAACAAGCATCCTGGGACCGGTTTCGGGTTCATAACCCTCATCAGCCAGGCTATCTTGAATCCAGTGGCAGTACCCTTCAGTCCTCCTATGGTTATATTGTGTGGTCCTGAGGAGGTCAGAGTGTGACTAGAGAAGTTCCTGTGTAATCCACCTTAATTGTGCTTTAACTGGTGGTGCCTTGTATGCGCCAATTATTTGTTCAAGATTACTCTTGGCCTCTGTTTTAAATGTGCCGAAGCGTTTCAACCTTCTGGATTGGACCTGGGCATGAATTGGGTGGAAGTTCTTCTTCAGGGCGATGGGTGTTCTCGTAGGACACTGTTAATGTATTAAGGTACAGGGTTAGTGGTTCATAGGAGGACTCAACGGTGATAAGTTCCAATATCAAGATTTAAGTTGGACCCTTGAATATTTTACTGAAATACAAGGATTCAGAATTCATCATAGGATGTGTGCAATATAGGAAGACACACCTCATTGCTCAGGAAATGTTTGCTGTAAAATTGCACTCTTTATGTTTTAATCATTGTCTCATTTTTGTCGTTATGTTCACCATTTTTTGTGTCATTATGTTACTTGTAAATATGAATGTCTTGTCAATTGAAATGCTATACTAAATTGTACGGTACTGTTCTTTTTTGGAGAAACATGTGATGAAATCCTACTTGTACTATACTATTTTGATTCCAACCTCCACAGTCCGTAACCGAATCACTCCCCATTAGGAGACTCCCCTCTATAACACTCTATGCCACTCCTCTGTACCACACTCTACCACACAGTACTCTATTCTACCTCTCTACACTCTACAACACTGTACCCCACTCTATGCCACTTCACTCAACTCCACTCTGCAACAGTTCCCACACTCTACGATGCGGCATACCACTCCACTATACCACATTGCAATTCACTCTATAACACTCTACTCCACCCTATGCTATGCCACTACACTGTACTCCACGTCACTGTACTTGTACTATACAAGATGCCACTCCACTATCTGACACTGTAGTTCTCTCTATGCTATGCCACCCACCTGACTCCACCGTATGACAGTTTATCCCACTCTACACCAGTGTATGGCACTCCAGTGTACACTGCTCCACTCTACAACATTCTACTTCTCTCTATAAAAGCGCCCTCTACAACACTCTACTACAGTCTATGCCACTGTACAACACTGTAGTACACTATATGAACCTACACTCCCCTGTACACCACTCTGCCACTCCACTCTACAACACTTTATACCACTACAGGCTACCCAACTCTATGACACTCTATTTTATGCCACTCCACTCTACAACACTCTACTTTACTCTGCGCCACTCCACTCTACTTTACTGTACAACACTTCCCAACACTATTTGACACTCCACTCCACTGTACCACACAGCACTCCACTCTATGACACTTTACTACACTTTATGATATGCCAGGCCACTCTACTCTACACCACGCCGCTCTACTGTACAACATGACCCTGCACTGTATTACAGTTGATTACACTGTATCCTATGGGACTCCACTGAACTCCACTCCACTCTACTCCACTGTACGACATTTTAGCCCACTATACATGACTGTTCAACACTCCACTCTACACCAGTCCACTGTATGACACCCAAATGTATTCTATGGATCTCCACTCCACAAGCTCCACTTCACTCCATGCCACTATATAACCCTTTACTCTACTCTATACCCATCCACACTACGCCAATTTACTCCACTGTATGACACTCTAGCACATGCCATTCCACTCCTCTGTACAACATGCCACTCCATTATATGACACAGCACACTATTCTACAACACTCTCCTACACTGTACCACTCTCCACTGTATGACACATCACAGTACAACTGTACACTGTACAATATGCTCCGCAACTCTACTGGAGGACACTCCACTCCACAACACTGAATTGTACCACACTTTGCTGTACTGTACTCCACTCTATGCCGCTAAATTGTACAACACTCTTCACCACTTTATGATACAGTACGACACTATACTCGAAAACACTGCAGGACACTCCACAACACTTGACTCCACAACACTGCAGTCTAACACACTCTGCTACACATCACTCAACTGTACTGTATGACACACCACTCCACTGTACAATATGCCACTCCACTCTACAATACTCCAGTCCAGTATACGACAAATCATACCACTCCACTGTGTGACACTTTACTCCATTATACATAACACAACTCCACTCTACTCCAATTCACTTTATTCCACTCTACAACACTAGACTATATGACACTAGACTGTGCTTCACTGTCATTCACTATACTCTATGACACTGCACTTAACAACACTCATTTAAATGACAATCAACACAACGATTTGAAGCATATTTTTATTAAAAAATAAAAACCACTTCAATTTAATGAAAAGAACAAAGGTTAAAGATAAGTTATAGTTAGGAAAACATTATTTATTCTTTCTATACAAACCCAACTTAAGCTATCCAAACTATTGACATTCTAAAGTTAGAGTTATAACTTAAATTTCTAGTTTACAGATCACCAGTTCTAAGTTATATTTATAATTTACGCATCACCTTTAATTTACTATAACTTACACAGCTCCAAACACAGTCTGGTCACTTTACTCGCCGCACTACATTGCTATATCTACAGAGAGAGAGAGAGAGAGAGAGAGAGAGAGAGAGAGAGACTTTGAAGGTAAGCCTGTAATAATAAGATCATAAACCACGAGGCCAAAGGCCAAGTGGTTTGTGAATATCACCAGAACACCAGGATTCCAATAGAAGATCATATTACACATGTTATCTGTTATGTCTCTTTATATGGCATGTTTATTTTTGGGGATTTAAAAAAAAAACCTGTTTGCTTCAAAGTGCTGCTAACAATGGGCACTGACTGGAATTTGGATGTTTAGTTTTCATGAATAAATTGATGATATAGCAATCGACAAGGATGAGGGCCACACACTTACATGATTCTGTAGCTGTGGTGTGTACTGCATACTTTTATGTTTACAGCATTTGCTACACATTTTGCCACAAATTTGCAGATTGGAGCCAGAGAATTTGCTTCATAATTAGAATGCTTTGCTGCATTATTTAGATAATCTTGCCACATAATTTAGTGATCCTTCTTGCATAATCCTAGTGTTCCCAACAATGGCAAAGCTGTACAGAATGATTTGGAGTCTGGCATTCGGATGATAAAACCTGTATTTCACAAGGAGCATCATCTATTTCACATTTTGAAGAAAGGCATGTTTTCTAATTATATTTTAAAAGAATCTTCTTTGTTGAAATACAGCCCTGCAATACAAGCTTTAAGGTGATGTTCTCTAATGAATGAGAAGAAATAGGTAGGCACCATAGGCATTGTAAGGTAGCTTGAGTTCATGGCTTTGTCTATACCTTTTTTGTGCTTTTGTTGACCTCGGGCCTTGGTGTATCCTAAGGAATTGCAGGGTATTGTGTGATTTCTGTGTCTTGCAGCGCTGGATGAGTATAATTTGCAATGAGTCTGTTGACTAACTCATACAAACAAGTCACATTGAAGAAATTCTTTTAGTTAAAATCTCATTTTAACAACCCCTGTTTAAAGAGTCCACCATTACTTCTTCTGAAGACATTCTACTCACAGAAAATAAACGACTGCGACGCTGCCACCAATGCACTAGCATGTCACATGAAATGTCACTTCTTGTAAGTCGCCAGTACTAGTGTAATCAGTGGCATCCAATTAATGGAAACAATAATTCAGATTCCATCAGTCACAGTTTGTTATTTTCATCCAACTCACTGCTCCACCATACTGAGCACATACAAATTGTTGACAGTAGATCCAACGTCTCCTGAACAAATGCATGACTTCACTTTAAATTTGGATCTCTGGTGTGGAAAACATAATCAACAACATAATTATATTCTAAATATAATTTGGCATGAAACACATTGAAATCTAGAATGATATAACTCCATCTCTTTTACTGTTGTGACTATTGGCACCTGGGCTGTAGCATGCTTATTACACCTACAATAATTCAATGAGATTAGACTTTAGCTGAGGCTCTTTCACACTTTCATTCCACAGAGAGTCAGATTTACCTGGCATCGGTTAATATTCAGGAGGCATGCTTTTTGAAGCAATGTCTGTAATTAGTTATCCAATAGGGTCAGTCCCACTTGCTTCTTTCCGACATGAGGACCTTGGCAGAGTCACAGACTCTCTTGTCAAACAAAGCATATTAAGATAGTATGTGAAGATGGTGTTGGAATCATTTTGAGGTAAACTAGGCTGGATATGTTAGTAGTGAGTATATGTGGGGTAACACTGGCTCAGGAGCAATATATTTTTCCTCTATTAACTTGGATATTGGAGCACAAAGAACACTGGAAAATGTCAAGTGTAACTAGCATAGGTACTGAATCCCATTAAAGTATAAAGGGTTGTTGGGATGGGGAGTAGTTTATACAGATTTGTTTAAGGTCACCTACCAATGCTGTGATAGCTTCCATTTGCAAAATCCCTGCTGGTATACTGACACTTCAGACATTAGTTGCAGTGCAAAAGAAGATGTAAAACACCATGCTGCCTGGTACAGGCCAACGGACCAAAGCTACTGGTACGCCACTACCAGTCAGACATGGGGGAATCACTCCACCAGTCATGAAGCACAAATACTGGTGCGACTGCTCTTCTAAGGGATTGCGTGTAACTTGGAGATATGGGGGGAAACCCCCTGGCAGAAAACTAAGCCCCATATTCCAGATCCGACTGGGACAATGTCACATGTAAAACATCAGATACCCTGATTGGAGGCTTCGCTCCTATACCCACTGCATTGTCCAGTTACTGCAGATATCTATGACTTGTTTTCAAACTGCATATTGAGACTGCAACGAATATCTAATTGAACTGTTTTTTATGGAGATCTGGACACGTAGGTTTAATTGTGGGAAGTGCCTTCTTTGAACTTTCAAGGTTTCCCTCAACAAAGAGAAAAACTAACACCTATGTAATATGTGGACACCATGACAGCACCATCATACAGGACAACATTTATCGGATTATTCACCTAACATGTATAGGTATTTATTATTTACCATTGACTGAAGAACATCCAAGGAACTTAAGTGTATGAGTTAGTAACTATTTGTACATGTTGAATAAAGTTTGCATTTGAGCACACAAAAAAAATAATAATCAATTTATGCTTAGTAAGGGTTCTGCATATTATGAAAAATTTATTTGGGCCCCTAGCCCCACTATCCTAAATAGAATCCTTCCTCAGTCTTATTGAACTGGTGCAGGAAGACATGTTTCTGCCAGGGGTTCAACTGAGGAACTCTACTCATTCACCTTCCTTGAAACTCTATGTTCATGACTTGTTCAAGGACTCAGCCAGCCATTAACCTGACATTGTCTACAGGAAGGATAACTGATACAACAACGACTCCAATAACATCGCACTACAAAAATATCGAGACAGCAATGGGGCATATTCTCAAGCCCCCATTGCCACCACAACATCACTTTCAGTGACATTGTTGAGGCGATAGGGGCTTAGCCTTATTCACAAGGCAGCATTAAGCCACGCTAAGTGGCTTAACGCGGCTTAACGCTGCCTTGTGAAAACAGCGTGAAGGGGGCATGCAGTGGGTGTTGCAGTGGGCGTTCCACCGCAACACCCATTGAGTTTGACGCTACCTCCTATTCACAAGGGCAGCGTAAATAGGAGGTAGCGCCAAACTTAAGACCAGGAAAAATCTGGTCTTAAGTTGGCGAAATGAGGAGAAATGCGTTATTTCTCCTCGTTTCTGCTTTTTCCATGTGTGCTGCCTTGTGTCCCTTCCTGTACATGAACAAACCTTTTTTTTAAATGACGTTTTGTAGCTTACATGTGTGCTGCATGAAGCAGCACACATGAAAGTTACAAACTGGCATTTAAGGTTTGTTTATGTGCAGGAAGGGGCACCTTCCTGTACATAAACAAACCTCCCTGCTTGCTGACACCCTTGCACTCTGGTGCAAGGGTGCCTGCGTTGGCGCTAAGTTGAGAAACTTAGCGCCATTGCAGGGGGAAACGCGAGGCTGCACCATATCCTTGAGAATAGGATGCAGCCTCACGTTTCCGAAGTGGCGGAGAGAGGCGTTAAGCCAAGAAGGGTAACGCCTCTCTCCGCCACTTCCTTGAGAATATGGCCCAATATCGTATACAAAAATATCGATACCCAATGCACAAAACCGAAATGACATTAACATTGATAAAAAAATATCGTCTAAAAAAATATCGATGACAAAAATATCGACAACAAAAATAATAATCGATAACATTAAACACATCAAAAACATCGATATGAACAATATCAACAACACAAACATCGATGAAATACATATAAACTATATCGAAAATTACATTTAAACATAAAAAATACCATTTGCAATAATATAATAAAATAAAATACACCAAATATTTTAAACAAACCAAACAAATAATTACAAAATAATAAAATTAATTAAAACAAATAAATTAAAAATCAAAAAACAATTAAATAAACAAACAATACAACATTACAAATATATCACAACTACCAAAAATAAACAAACACAAAGATATCTCATATATAAAAAATATATCACATTTATCTACATATAAATTTAAATAACAAGAATTAAAAAAATAAAGCAAACAAAAAATAAACGTAATAAATGTGAAACAAATGAAATGGTAACAGCTAATAAACTCAAAAAAGCTATCTCAACCAATAAATTTCAACTTCACCAACACAAACGAATAGAAAACTCTAACTAATTAAATAAACACTATAAAACCAATCAATTAATTAACATAAAATTTACCGTACAACGGACAACCACGGAGAAAGAGCGAACCTTTGCGAGAGAGAACACAGAACGAAAAACACCCACACATACAACTATTCCGAAAATCCCTCAATAAAGGTAAGCACAAAACTTTGTAACTAAAAACATAAAATTAATACTAAAAATAACTATAACATGTTTTCCTTTACATATCACAGATTTAACTTCACTAAAATTCCACCTAGAAAATTCAAAACAAAGATTTATGTACACAACAATAATAAAATCAACGTTACAAAAAATACATCAGAAAGTAAGTATATAACTTAACAAATAAAGTAAACTATTTAAAAGTAATTAATTTATTAAAAAATAAAACAGAGCTAAGAAATGTTTTTTTTCTTAACAGCTTCTACAGAAATCAACAAAACTACAACATCAACAAAAGACACTTCATCAACTAAAAAAAGTAAGTATATTTTTAATTTACAAATAAAAAAAATAGAGACTAAGGGGCCGATTCCGATCTCGGCCGGTAGGGCACCGAATCGGATTCGGCTTAACTGGATCCGATTCGGAGCCCTCTTTCCCGACCGATTCGTACGTGCGTCCGGCCAAGCGAGTACGATGCGAGCGCACGCGAAATCGCTGACCGACTCGTACGCGGGTCCGAACCGCTCCGACCGACTCGCACGGACACGACTCGCACCGCGCAATGGAGACGTTCCCCGGCCAGGCAAGTACGATGCGCGCCGCGAGCAGTCCAACCGACTCGCTCCGTCCGGCTCGAAAGAGCAGTCGGAGCCGGACTTTGGGGGTCCGTGTCGGACCCCCCTATACGCGTAGCTGCGCGAGTGCATGTACGCCGTGAGTCGCATCGAGGCGTACCCACTGTAGGGGGCGTCCTTGTTCGCCTCGCACCCATTGAGTCAATGTGAGCCCGCGTACGCGTTGTACGTCCAGCTCCCATTGACTTCAATGGGAGTCCGACCGACTCGAGTCCGATTGCATGCGTGCGCATCGTACTCGTTCGGTCGGACTGCCAGAGTCCGATTCGGTCGGAAATCTCTCCGGGTCTGGCTCGGTCGGAGTGATTTCTGGCCTGAATCGGAATCGGCCCCTAAATAATAAAATTATCCAATTAACCAAATATATAACGTTTTCTTTTATGTTTCACAGATTATATATACTTCACAATAACTCCACCAAAAAAACTCAAAACAAACATTAAGGGGTTGATTATGATGGTGGGCCCGGCCGGCGGTGGCGATCCGCCCGCCATCACAACCACATTTACCCCTGCCATATTACCATTGTCACGATTGCTGGCTGGGCGGAACTCGGGCATAATATCGTGGCGGTGCCTGGAAGGCACCGCCATCCATATTATGATGCCTGGCGGTTCTGGCCTTTCCATGGCAGGGCTGGCGGGAATTGCTTTGGGGGCCCGTAGCGGGCCCCCAGTGGGGTGGGAGGGTGGTGGGCTGCACTTGGGAGGTACCTATGGTACCCCCCCTACATTGCCATGCTCAAGGTGGCAGGCACCGAGCGGTGCCTGTCACGTTGTGCATGGCAATGCACAACATGCCTCTTTGGCATTGCGGCGGGTGCTGCTTACGGCAGCACCCACCGCAATGTTGGAGATGTGGGATGCAACCGTCAGGGTGGCGGTCGCATCCTAATTGGTGGTGCGGGACCGCCGCACCGCTGGCGGCCGGTCCCAGCACCGCTAGGGTGGCGGGCGGACTGAAGTCCGCCCGCCATCCTAATGGGGCCCTATATTTGAAAACAAGTACAAAATCAACATTAAAATTTTTTTAATACTAAGGGGTCAATTCCGATTTGGGCCGGAAAACATACCGACCGACTCGGTACGGGAATATAGTCCGACCGACACGTACCGGCACTGCCCGACCTGGGTAGTACGATGAAATGCATGTGAATCACGACCGACTCGTACGGAACACAAGCCGAACGACCGAACCGGACGGAAACAAGCTATCCGGCCGGGAAACCACGCGAATCGAACCGACCGACACGCACCAGGAATGAACCCGAACGAAACGTACCCGTGAACTCCGAACCGCGCAGTACGATGTAATGCGTGGAAAACCAGACCGAGTCGCACGGAGCTCAAGCCGTACGACCGACACGCATACAAAAGCCAGCCGAAGGAAGCCAATACTCGGCGACCGACGCGTACGCCGCACAATAAACCTAGCAGAAACACAGCGTGAACGACTCGGAGAAGCTCGCACGAGACAACTGCAGCATCCTACTCGGTCAGAAGAACGTCTCCTACATGCACAAAAAATACAAAGGAAAAAATACAAAAAAAGGGCCAAACAAGCAATTACAAAGTCAATAAATACAGGGGAAAAAAACATGGAACAAGGACACACCCCCAATTCCACCTATATAAAGGCCACAAATCCCTACCATGATCCTTTGCAAATTCAACTGTCCTGCCAGTACATAACACCATCAGACAGCAACCACAGACACACTCACAGCTCATCCATCACACAAGCCACACACCATTAGCACCTCAACAAATAGCACCCTCACATACACCCAGCAAAACCTACACTCACACACCCTCACTTGCACACACACACACATCAATCACCACCACCACCCATCACCATGCCCCCAAAGAAGAATCCAAAGTTCCTAGACAGTGAATTGGAAGTCCTGGTAGATGAGATCCTCAGGGTAGAGCCACAGTTGTTTGGTACATTGGTCCAACAGACCCCCATGTCGCAGAAAACCAAGATGTGGGAGAGGATCGTCGACAGGGTGAACGCACAATCACCATGTTTGCGCACAAAGGAAGACATCCAGAACAGGTGGTATGATGTGCGCAGGAGGGTCAGGGACCTACTAAAGAAGGATTACATCTTGAGTCAGCGCACCGGCAGTGGCCCTCCTGCCAAACCACTATACCTCAGGCCCTGGGAGGAGAAGGTGCGGGCCATCCTACCACCAGTGAGCGTATATTTACTATCAAACATCCCAGAGCCTGGTGAGTACACAACTAATATACACAATATTGTGTGACAATACACACACATCACTGTCAAGGGGATAGTCAAACCATGCACCCTTAGCAAATCCACAGCAACCAAAAGAAAATCACCCCAAGATTTGTCTGTCAGTCAGATAAACGCAATACATGCCATCTCATATGATATGTAACTGTGTCATGATATGTACAAACCTAACTACAAATACAGCAAGGCAGTGGCACAAATATAACCAACAAACACAGTTAGATATTTTGCCACCACTAGAACACCACCTCGTAGGGAAGCTCACTGAAAGGAAGGAATTCTGTGTATGCTGGTGAAGTCAGTGTAGCCAATAGCATGATGGGAGTTGTAGTCACAGATATTGGTCACCCTCACAATTGGCCCATCAACACTACCCTGAACCATGCTCACATCACAGGGAGTGGAAAATCAATCAATCAATCAATCACAAGATTTGTAAAGCGCACTACTTACCCGCGAGGGTCTCAAGGCGCTGAGGGAGAGGAGGGGGGGTGTTGCCGCTACTGGTCGAATAGCCAGGTCTTGAGTCGTCTCCTGAAGGTCAGAAGGTCTTGGGTCTGTCGTAGGTTGAGGGGAAGGGTGTTCCAGATCTTGGCGGCGCGGTGAGAGAAGGATCTTCCTCCGGTGGTGGTTCTCCGGATGCACGAAACGGTGGCCAGGGAGAGGTTGGCGGAGCGGAGTTGACAGTTGGGAACGTAGAAGGAGAGTCGACTGTTGAGGTAGGCTGGGCCGGTTTTGTGGAGTGCCTTGTGTGCGTGGATCAGGAGTTTGAAGGAGATTCTCTTGTCGACGGGGAGCCAGTGCAGGTTTTTCAGGTGGGGGTGATGTGGCTGTGGTGTGGAATGTCGAGGATCAGGCGTGCAGAGGCGTTTTGGATTCTTTGCAGTCGTTTGATGAGCTTGGTCGGGGCTCCTGCGTAGAGGGCGTTTCCGTAGTCGAGTCTGCTGCTGACGAGGGCCTGGGTGACTGTTCTTCTCGTGTCTGTCGGGATCCACCTGTAGATCTTGCGGAGCATGCGGAGGGTGTTGAAGCAGGAGGAGGAGACTGCGTTGACTTGCTTGGTCATGGTGATCGTTGAGTCGAGGATGACTCCCAGGTTGCGTGCGTGGTCGGTTGGTGTCGGGGTGCCCCTAGTGACGAGGGCCACCAGGAGTCGTCCCAGGCTGATGGGTTGGAGCCGAGGATGAGGATCTCCGTCTTGTCTGTGTTCAGCTTAAGTCGGCTGCACTTCATCCAGTCGGCGACTGCTTTCATTCCTTCATGGAGGTTGGATTTGGCGGTGAGGGGGTCCTTGGTGAGGGAGAGGATCAGTTGAGTGTCGTCGGCGTAGGAGATTATGTTGAGGTCGTGCTGTCGGGCGATGCGTGCGAGTGGAGCCATGTAGATGTTGAACAGTGTTGGGCTGAGTGAAGATCCCTGGGGTACGCCGCAGATGATCTCGGAGGCTTCGGATCGGAATGGGGGGAGGCGGACGCTCTGGGTTCTGCCGGAAAGGAAGGAGGTGGTCCAATCCAGGGCCTTATCTCGGATCCCTGCGTCGTGGAGGCGTGTGCGTAGTGTGCGGTGGCAAACAGTGTCGAAGGCGGCGGAGAGGTCCAGGAGGATGAGGGCCGCCGTCTCGCCGAAAAGAAATGACAAGATGGCTGACACTGGGTACTGCTGTGGGGAGCACAAGGCCCTGCTGGGAACTGTGCACCAACAAACAGCAGGACACCACTGTCACACTCACACACAGTGAAGTCCACTCAAAAGGAAGGAAGTATGGGCATGCTGGGAAGGGGGGTGTAGGCAATAGCATGATGGGAGTTGTAGGCACAGATATTGGTCACCCTCACAATTGGCCCATCAACACCACTCTGAACCATGCTCACATCACAGGGAGTGGAAAACAACTGACAAGATGGCTGACACTGGGTACTGCTGTGGGAGCACAAGGCCCTGCTGGGAACTGTGCAACAACCAACAGCAGGACACCACTGTCAGCCATCTTGCCATTGCTGTCACACTCACACACAGTGAAGTCCACTCAAAAGGAAGGAAGTATGGGCTTGCTGGGAAGGGGGGTATAGGCAATAGCATGATGGGAGTTGTAGTCACAGATATTGGTCACCCTCACAATTGGCCCATCAACACCACTCTGAACCATGCTCACATCACAGGGAGTGGAAAACAACTGACAAGATGGCTGACACTGGGTACTGAAATGGGGAGCACAAGCCCCTGCTGGGAACTGTGCACCAACCAACAGCAGAACACCACTGACTGACATCCTGAAAGCCAACTTGCACTCCCTGCAATGGAAGCACGTTCCATGGTGGGATATCTGGCTGGGTGAGAAGGAGGACTGACAGCTCTGACCATAGTTACAACCAGCTTTTCTCATACACCCCCTTAACACAAACTCCACACAACTCACCTGGGAGAATGCAATGCCTCACACTCCAATTAAATATCCCACAAAGAACCACCAGCCTGGGTTATGCTGTGTGAAGCACAGGGACACTCTTGGGACTTGTAGCCAAACAAACGCCAGGACAACACTGTCAGCCATCCTGTCAGCACAGGCACACTACCCCACAGGGAAGCAGAGTCAAAAGGAAGGAAGTATGGGCATGCTGGGAAGGGGGGTGTAGGCAATAGCATGATGGGAGTGGCAGTCACAGCTCAACATCCCCCACCCACATGGCCCAGCAAGCTCACACTGAAGCATGCACACCTCATAGGCAGTGAAAAGCCACTTCAAATATGTCTGACACTGGCCTCAGCTGTGGGGAGCACAAGGCCCTTCTGGGAACCTTGCAACAACCAACAGCAGGACACCACTGACTGACATCCTGAGAGTCAACCTGCACACACTGCAAGGGTGGCATGCTTCATGGTGGGATAACTGGGCTGGGGGGAGAAGGAGGGCCGGATGTCCACCAAATACCACCAATGCTGGCCATGCACACACCTCAACATTCACATTGAAAAGCTTCAGATTGGCAGGACAATGTGCTACACCAATATCAACCTCTGACTGTGACAACTGAGGACAATGCAATGCACAGGCCCGCATCCAGAGGTACAGTCACAACTGTCAGGTGTGTGAACCATTGATGCCTGTAGAAACATAACATACATTGTGTGTCTCTTCCAAAAACAGGTGATGATGGGGACACAGCAGCAGACGATGAGGAGTCCCTGTCCCAGGCTCCGGGGGACACTGAGCTCTCTGGTGTGGAACAGCCTCTGCCCTCCTCGGATGGCGAAGACCTACCTGGCCCCTCCAGTGTGAGTCATCATGCAGCACCAGCAGGACCAACATCTGCACCCCCTGCACCCACCCCTCCAACAACTACCAACACACAGACCACCCCTGCCAACATGGACAGACCAAGGACCACCGATGACAACAGCACAGGGACCCCGGCCCAACGTGGAGCAATGGACAATGACCCCAGTAACAACCCCCAAGTGGGCCTACGGTCACCTGTGCGTGCCACCGCAGGTCCCGCACGTGTTGCCAGCGGTGGTTGGAGGGGTGGTAGACATAGGTCGCTGTTTGCAGAGGGGTCTGGACTGCATGATGACCCACAACTGGCACGCATTGCTGATGCGTACCAGAATAGCACCGGTGAGGTCAGCCAGGTAGTGGGGATCCTCAAGGACACTCAACAGCAGCAGGCTGCCCATCATGCCCGCTTGGACTCACACATGTCCCGTGTGGAGACACACATGTCCCGTGTGGAGACACACATGTCTGGCATGGAGTCCAAGTGGGACACATTGGAAGAACTGACAGCGGTGCATAGGGACATATTGACATGCCTCCGCCAGATTAGCACCAACATGGCCACACCTCCCTGTGTGCCCACAACATCTGGTGCTGCAACAACTGCAACTGCCACAGGGAGGGAGGATGACTCTGGCGGAGAGTCCTCTGCACCGCAGCAGCCTGCACGTGAGGGTCCCCCGAAAGAAGAGGGGTCGTCCGAGGAAGGAAAACTGAGAGGCCGATGGCCATGTACATCCCCCAGGAACCCAACACCTGTTCTGGAAATTCTCCTTTGTGTGCAAACTGTTCACCCTGTCGAATGCAACCCAACTCTCCCACATGACATGGGGAGCTTAAGTTGGCCCAATGTATCAGATGACTGTGGACTTTACTCAGGACGTGTCTGCTACCAAGACTTCCAACTCATCTGGGAACTTTGGATTCCAATCCCAATGTACAGCACCCACCATCCTGTGCACTATCCTCACACATGTATGGAAATAAACTCACTAATACACCATACTTGCCTCTGTTGTGATTCCAACGTGGTTTCTGTCATGGAGATGGTGATCTGCTAAATGACACTGTGCATGCTAACTGCTACAGCAAGTTCAACACCGTCATGTGAGTCATGGCGACGTGACACATATGAGGGAGACACACCACTAGGGCTACACAACACATACACACCAGGGCCATCAGACTCATCGCCTACACTGATGTTGCCAGAAAATACAGTGGAATGCACAGACACCACACCTATTCACAGTCTGTGTTAATTAGCCCACCGGTGCAGTAAGCACATGTCAGTCAGATGTGTGACCACAGACAACGCACATCCCAAAGTGAAGCACAGGTTTATTACACATTTGCAACATGTTGTTTCCACTACAGATGCAAGGTAATCCTACGTGGCAGGGGTCACACAGTCAACAAGTGTAGAAGAAATAAAGTCCAGGGGTGTGTGGCACATCACCTGTAGGGAAACGACTGCTTCCACCCTGGAAGTTGAATCATGGTGTCGGGGGATCACAGTTGACCAAACAACTCTGAAAGTACCCTGTGAAGGACAGACATGACACACAGTCAAAAGCACTGAAGAACAGGACAGAACTGCAATACTCATGCCCAATACATGTCACAAGATACTCACAGAAAACCAAGTTAGCATGTCAACACTGTTGGGGAGTACAGACTACCTGTAAGGACCCATCGCTGCACGCTTCCAGTCAAGTAGCACATGGCCACACTCAAACAGCACCAGAGCACCACCAACACATATCACGCAAACTCACATCATTGGCATGACAACTCTCTGGATACTCACATTCAGCTGAAGAAGTTGGTGATGAGCTGTGTGCGGACATCACCATCATCATCATCACTAGCATCGTGGCCCAGGCTCCTCCACAGGTGGTGGATGTTGGTCATCGTCATCCAGGATGAGAGGCAACTCCTTCCACACTGCCAGGTTGGGTAGCATGCAGCAGACGATGACAATCTTGCACACCTTTGCTGGGGCATATGAGAGGGCCCCTCCTGTCTTGTCCAGGCAGCGGAAGCGGCTCTTCAGGAGACCAAATGTCCTCTCGATCACTCTCCTGGTTCGACCATGTGCCTCATTGTTGTGCATCTGGGCTGGTGTCACAGGGTTCCTGAGGGGTGTCAGCAACCATGGCATGTTGGGGTATCCGGAGTCACCTACAGACAGACAATTGCACATTAGCTGAGTTGGAAAAGAGGGCGGAATACAACATAGCAGAACACACACAATGGTACAAAGTCAGAACACACCGACAAGCCAGGCACGCTGGTTCTGCATCTGTGACATCCTCCTCGGGATGCGACTACTCCTCTTCACGTAGGCATCATGTGCCGAACCAGGGAAACGGGCACACACATGTGAGATGCTCATATCTGCAAGACATACCACCAGAGCATTGATCGAATGATAATGTTTCCTGTTCCTGTATGCCTGCTCATGTGCCTGTGGTGGTACCAAAGCCACATGTGTCCCATCAATGGAGCCAATGACATGTGGCATCCTCCACAGGGCATAGAAGTCACTCTTGACGTCAGTGAGTTGTTGACGTTTAGGGAAATAGATGTACTGGTTCAGGCATCTCAACATTGCCTCCAAAACATCGCGTAGCACACGGCTGAACATAGTCTGTGACATCCCACCAGCAGACGCCACAGTGTGTTGAAAGGTATCGGTGGAAAAGAAGTGTAGGGCTGCCATCACCTTCACCTTGGGGGTCAGCGCTGTAGGGTACGGCCGGCCAGGTTGCAAATGTGGGGCCAAGCGCACTGCCAAATCCTCAATCAGCTGCCTGGTGAATCGGTACCGTCGGATGCTGTCATGTTCCACCATCGTTGCAAGGTCAGGGAATGGTCTATGGACAGCTGGTGCCCTGCAGTGCATAGGTGAAGAAAGAAAGATTGTCAGTCACCCCACATATGTGGCATTGACCATACTCAATATCACATGATACATCATTACGAGACACAAGTACTTGATGTGTGTGCCGTTCTGTATTGACATATATGGCACCTACATGGCCATCATCTAACATCTCAGTTCAACATGTGTTGACAACAGGTTCCAGGTTGTGCTATGGGAAACCATTAAGCTGTGTCACAGTACCCATTTACTGCTGTCACGTTCCAAACACACACCACAGTGACATGTCTGGACAGATGCGCCACAGGCATCACAGCTCATTGACAGGTAGATTCCCAGGGACCCTGTCTTGCCACATGGACACTGGCATGACATGGCGTATCATGTACACGTCAGAAAAACAAACATGACTCCCACAGGTAGTGGCCCCTGTTGCCTCCGCAGGACAGACATGGACATCTGTGACACACACACGCACAACATCAAAGTCCATGTACAAACAACGGGGATGTGGAGACTGTCTCCCATTGTGCACATGGAATCAGAGACATCGGAAACACAACATGCACACAGACTGTGGAGGGCCATCACTATTGTGGCAATGGGTCACCCTGTGACGTACATACCTTCCCACATGGGACTCTGGGGGTATGTGACATGACATACACATACACAACCTGAAAATGTGACCATGCCACATGCTCTGAAATGAACAGTTGCACATCACAGTGGTCATGTGCACAACACACAAAGGATCCTGTCCCCATGAACACGTGCACAGCCTGGGAGTGGCTGCCCCCAAGTGCCACCCCAAAAACCACATGTTGACCCCCATACACAGAAAAGGTAATGCAGCCTTACATGCCTTAGGATACAGTGTGGACAGGCTGTGGTGTTGTAGGTGTGCCCCTGAGTCCCTGGCAAGTATATGTGGCTGGCATACTTTCACCAGTGACAAGCATGGTGACATATGCGAGTGACCTGTACAGGGACGCGTTGTACAGCAATGGACCGATCGGTGTGCACGCACTGGCCATTGCATCTGTTGTGAGCGGGTACGCGTTGTGCAGCAATGGACCGATCGGTGTGCACGCACTGGCCATTGCATCTGTTGTGAGCGGGTACGCGTTGTACAGCAATGGACCGATCGGTGTGCACGCTCTGGCCATTGCATCTGTTGTGAGCGGGTACGCGTTGTACAGCAATGGACCGATCGGTGTGCACGCACTGGCCATTGCATCTGTTGTGAGCGGGTACGCGTTGTTTCCCGGAATACGCATTGTACAGCAATGGACCGATCGGTGTGCAGGCACTGGCCATTTAATCTGTTGTGAGCGGGTAAGCGTTGTACAGCAATGGACCGATCGGTGTGCACGCACTGGCCATTGCATCTGTTGTGAGGGGTACGCGTTGTACAGCAATGGACCGATCGGTGTGCACGCACTGGCCATTGCATCTGTTGTGAGCGGGTACGCGTTGGACAGCAATGGACCGATCGGTGTGCACGCACTGGCCATTGCATCTGTTGTGAGCGGGTACGCGTTGTACAGCAATGGACCGATCGGTGTGCACTCACTGGCCATTGCATCTGTTGTGAGCGGGTATGCGTTGTACAGCAATGGACCGATCGGTGTGCACGCACTGGCCATTGAATCTGTTGTGAGCGGGTACGCGTTGTACAGCAATGGACCGATCGGTGTGCACGCACTGGCCATTGCATCTGTTGTGAGCGGGTACGCGTTGTTTCCCGGAATACGCGTTGTACAGCAATGGACCGATCGGTGAGCACACATTGGCTAGGGCCTGGCATGGCAACGGACACGTTTTCGAAGCTTCAACGAGTCTGATGCAGTGAATTCAGTTGGCCAGCCACAACAATGTTGCAAATTCATGGGTGTCATGAAGCTGAACTTTTGAAGGATGCTGTGGGCGTGTATTAGTGGTGCAATTCCATGGATTGGCCAGATTCAGAAGATGCAAACGACTTGGACCTATCACTTTGGACATATGGGACACATGGGACAGTATCTGCCTCTGCAGCACACATATAATGCTGGCTGTTCCCCTGAGAGCTCACTTGCCTGCACTACATGCCCCAGGACGACATCTGCCACCAACACTGCTGCTGTCTCTGCGTCCTCTGGCTACTGCAATGGCACGTACTGTGGAGAGAGCCCCAGCCTTCAGCCTTGAGGAGAACCAGGCCCTGCTGGACAGCCTCCTTACACAGTACAGCAAGCTGTATGGGAAACCAGGGGAGCAGGTGAGTGTGCTGTCCACTGCCTTACTAATTGTGCATGTTGTCTGACTAGCAAGACTTACAGTGTGCACACCACTGGCTAGCATGCTCACTGAGTAGTTCTCACCCCCCAAAGTGTGTAGTTACATGCACTAAACAGTGACAGTGCAGTAACAGTGCATTCCAACACGGTTTACTTCCCATGCAATGATACCATGTAGTAACTGCTGGCAAACTGTTCATAGCCATCGTTGCACTGCCTGTGTACATCATATGCCCCTGTGATTGAGACATGTATATCCAACTGTGTGATGCACGTATATATTGCATGTGTAGTAATGGCATTTTCACTTTGTCATCCTCACAGGTTGATGCCCACCAGAAGCAGGAAATCTGGCTGACCATCGCCCGGGCAGTAAGATCCGTGGGGGTCTACAAGCGCCGGATCCGCAACTGCCAGAATAGGTGGCAGGACCTTCGGGGCTGGACCCGGAGGATCGCAAGGGTCCAGCTGAAGCTGTCGCCTCCTCGCAGGAGGGGCGGACACCGGACCCTGACCCCCACATGCTCAGGATCCTGGCGGTGGTCTTCCCTGACCTGGATGGGCAGATGAAGGCCAGACAGCAGCAAGGAGGGGGTGAGTCCATGACTGCACTGTGAACTTTGTCTGACATGCTATGTGCCCTCCTCTGGCCTGGTTAAACTTCCACAGTACATCAGTCTTGTGGTCCAGGACCCATGTCCCTCAATTGTGACATGCCCATTCCTCATCTGATACGCAGGTGTGGCCCTTACAGTCAGGAAATTGTGTCACTTGGGTACTGTGTCCTTGCATTTTGCTTCGCTCAAGGTGGGGGACAGCATTTGTTCCCGTGACTTTGTGGTGGGATTCATGGGTGGGTCAATTGCTTACACAATGCCTAAGTTCTGACATGTAATCTGGGTGTAACTTTGATATGTGTTCCACTTGCTGATCTGAAACACCACATGTCCCTGGGGTATTTGGCACACCCCCATGCTGCGGGTGGGAACAATGTTTGGGCCTCAGGAGTATGTATATCAAGTGTGTCACGCATGCTTAGCCACCTGCCTACTGTCCAGGGCTCATCCCTCTTTCAGGTGGAGCAGGACAGTCATGCCTACTCCAGGGCATACAATACACTCTGTACTCCCACTCCCGTGTATCAGCTGACATGTTGTGATCAGTGAAATGTTCCCTCAGGTGTCTGCCTCTGTGTCATTGTGCTGTGGCTTCGTTGTCAGGACTACTGGGATGTTTATCGTTTAGGGCTCAGCATGCCATCTGAGATGTGACCATGAGAGACGATACTTCTGTGACTTATAGGTGTTTGATCACTTGACTGTGCACACAGGTGTATGCGACTGTGAATTTCAGGCAGCTGTTTTTCATTCACAGCAGACTGTGAGGTGCTCAGGTTCATAGAGTTGTGTTTCATGTCTCCCATATGTCCAATTGGCATGACATGGACAAATAAGAGTTCAGATGATGTGGTTTGTGGGGGATGGACATGTGCACTTGTCAGCTACATAACTTGCATTCCCCATTACCTAGGATTGTGACACAGTGCAGACTGTTGTTGGCTGGCTGCCATGCCTATGTGACTGGAGTCAGTGATGTATGACTTTGCAGGCATGCCTGTGCCATGGCATTAAACTTCCTAAGAGTGATCCTGCAGGGGAGTGACATGTGCAACATGCACACCATTGTGGCATTGACTATCCGGACATGGGTGCATCATGGTGTCTGGTGCTGGTATGCATCACATGCATTTCTAATTAGACTCTGGCAAACCCTTTATCCGGACAGACACCTGTACTGACTCAGTGGCAAGAGATGTGATGTGTGCATGTTCACATACTTCACCGTGTTCTCTGCAATGTCCAACAACTGTGTACGTGGTGCATGTGTCCACACTGGGGTATTACCATCCAACAGGCACCAGACAGATGGGTGCAAGGGCAGGAGGGGTGTGAGTGCCATGGTTGACCATCAGACTGACAATTGGCTTCTCCTAATCTGTGTGAGGACTTTTGGCAATGTTCAACTGAGGATGCCAGGGCTTGCTCTGTAATGTGCTGTACTTACTGTGATGTGTGCGGTCAGTGCAGGTGACTGATGTTTGTCTGTTTCCCTAATTGTTTGCAGATACATCCACAGCCACAGGAGGGGACAGCTCCATGGACCAGGATGAGCTGCAGAGCCAGACTGGGTCAGCAGCCGATGAGTGGTCGGAGGGACCCAGTGGCACGGAGGTCGAGGGGAGCCACACCGAGGAGTCCTCAGCACCATCCACCTCAGCTGAGGACCACAGCAGCTCGGAGGATGACTCCCTTGTGGAGGCGGGTGTCAGCAGCCACCACACCCCAGCTAGTATGTCTGGCCCCGCCACCACTGCACTCCCATAGGCTCCCATTCCAGAGTTCCGTGGAGGCTCCCGTGTTCGGGAGCGTGTCTCCTTCGTGCCAGGCACCGCACCCCCTGCCCCTGTGTCCCCTGCTGCCCTGAGTGAGGAGTCTGTGTACCTACTTCGCCAGCTCCATGTAGGGCAAACAGCAATGCTGAGTGTCCTCCATGCACACACCACTCTGTTGACACAGCTGGTGTCGTTCATGGAGGGCATCTCGACGGGCATGTCTGCCCTACAGAGGAGCAATAGGTCCATGGACTCCTCCCTGACGGCAGCAATGTCCCTACTCCAACAGTCCATCACCCATCCTACCTCTGCCCCATCCACACTTCCTGGCACCCTACCTGTCCCAAGCACATGCACACCTGCACAATCACCCAAACACACAGACATGAGCAGCACAGAAACACCCAAAACAAGGGCAAAACGTGCACACAAGCATCCTCAGGGGACTGATACCACACCCACAGGGGATGGGGAACAGACACACACACAGGCATCCACAGTCACTCCGCAGCCCTCAAAATCCTCTCCCTCCAAGACCCCTTCCCTTGCCTCACCTGCAACCCCACCTACAAAGCAGCTCTTCCTCTGTGACCTCGGCCTCTTCCCCTCCGATCCCGCTGATCCATCATACAGGGGGAAGAGGAAGTCCACCCACACAGAGGGAGTGCCCTCGCCCCCGGACACCCTCCCCAGGCGCAGACAGACTGAGGCCCCCACCCGCAAGTCCTCCCGGGCCCGGAAGAGCAAGACCCCGCCACCGCCCTGCAGGTCAACCACACAGTCTCCTTCCTCCATCCCTCAGGCACCCACAACACAGGTTCCCCCACCACACCCTGCCCCAGGTTCCCCCACCCACAGATACACCATCCCCAAAATGATGCGGCCTACTCCACCTACCACTTGCTCTTCCAGCCCCACACCCCCCGCTGCACATGTTTGTGCCACTGGTGTGGAGACCGTGTCCTCCCCCTCTGTCCTGCCCACCTTACCTGAACCCCATTCTACTCCCCTGGAGATGGGCACTGCAGTGGAGTCCACTACCACCCTGTCTGACTTGGGCACTGCAGTGGGGAACCTGTCTGTAGGAGAGTAGGATCTGCTTCACATGGGTACCCCCACTTTTTGCTGATGCTTCACTGTTTTTCGACCTTAGTCTGGCTGGGGCCCTGCTAATCAGAACCCCAGCCTAGCTGCTTCCTCTTTAAAATGGTTTCCATGTGCCTTAGGCACATCTCTGATTGGAATCTGGAGTGCCCTTATAAGTCCCTAGTATATGGTATACTATGTACCCAGGGCATAGGTACCTCAGAGGCCTACCAGGGGCTGCAGCATGTATTGTGCCACCCCTGGAAGGCCATCCAAAATGACACCACAGGTCTGCTCCTGCAGCCTGGGTAAGGTGGTGCATGCACCCCTTACTGTGATATAGGCTACCTATATCACTACATACATACACACATATAAACCTATAAGTCACTCCTATGGCAGGCCTTATCAATCCTGAAGGCAGAGTGCGTGGTTCCTATGTGAGAGGGTGCCCCTGCATGAGCAGGGCCCCTCTGCAGCATTCGGAGACCCTTCTCTGATGCTGTTTGTAGTGCAGCCTGACCATATACTCTTAAGTGCATTATAACCTCGCGTTAAATGCTAACTTTGGGATGGCTGCACGGAAACATGTCGTGTTTGGTGTCAAACATCTTGGAATACTACCCCCCCACCAGTTCTGGTGGCGGGGTAGCATTCCACCCTTCTAGAGGAGAGACATGTACACACCGGTATACCCGGTACTGACTTTCCAGAGCCCTGGCATCACAAAATGGATGCCGCTGCCACAGACACGAGTCTGGCCTCCTGCTGCTGACCAAAACTCCGGCAGGGGAGGCCTGGACAATAGGTTTCCTGTCCCAGGGAGGTGTAACCACCTCCCCAGACAGGATAGTGTGTATTGGGGCTGGGCGGGAGCACTCTCTGGTGCTTTGAAGTCCTGCACTGGGGGCACATTTGGTATCCCTGTGCATACCCCAGTTCAAACCGGCTCAGGGGCTTCCAGCCCCTGCTCTGGCGCGAAACTGGACAAAGGGAAAGGGGTGTAACCACCCCTCTGCCCTGACCCTCCCATAGGTGGGGCCACAGAGTATGTCCAACCCCCTACCTTAGTATGGGACCCCAGTCCTTAGGACTTTAGATTTACCTGGACGAAACTCTGACACAGAATCCTGGACCTTCGACGCTCTACTTTAAGATTAGAGGACTGAAGAATCTCCCTTGGGGTCAAGGAGTGACTCCCTGCTTGGCAGGCACCAATGAAGCAATTGTCCGGTCTGCATCGCTGAAGCTCCCGCCGGACGCCGAAGTCTTTGCATCACCAGAGGTGGATTTCCAGACTTCCCCGAGGCTACCCTGAGACCTCAGCAGAGCTGAGGCCCGTGGCTATTGTGGGTAACGTGTAACCGTGACCCCTGGACACCGTGTACTTTTGTAAGTGCATCCTCTTCTGGGTGTCCCACAAAGTTGTACTTTGGGCTCCGAGTAGCCCCAGCCTCCAGCACCGACTGCACCGAACTTCACTGGCCTCCACTCCACGAGTGTCCTGTGAGCCAGCTCCACGTGCGTCGACTTGAGGCTCCTTTGCGGTCCCTAGTCCGTTGGCTAGTAGGCCCTCCCGAAGGCCAATCTTCTTCTGCTTGGGCTCCCTGATTGCTCCACGTGTGCCCTGACTTACCCTTGCTGTGTGAGTCCCACAGACCTTGCTGGTCTGCAACATCGTCCTTCTTCCATTTCCACGAGACTTGCCGTTGCCAAGGCTTGTTGGGTCCAATCCGGTCGCCGACACCCCTGCAATCGACAGACATTGTGGGACAGCTCGAATCCAGCTCCTGGTTGTCGTCGACGCCTCCTGGACCTCGTGGCTGAAGAGTCAAGATGACCGTCAACCTACCTGAAGCAGTCGACATCGGTGGGCATCTGCTCATCGCCTTCCTGGTCACTGGCTAGTGACCCAGACTCTGTCCCCTCTGCTTTCAGGTTCTTCAGATCTTCGATCCACCTTTGGATCCACCCGAACACTTTCGACTTGGCCGCCAGCAGCACTTTGCAGCAGATCGCCATTGAAAGCGACGACGAAACCCGACCCCGAAAGACACCTATGCACCCGGCTCCCCTGGGTGAGGTAACTCGAGTACTCCGGTGCTCCCGTGGGTATTGACACTAGAACAGCCTAGTTCTCAAAGGGTTTGCTCCAAGTCCTCCTCTAAGTGTCCCTTTTCTTTTAAATTCAAACCGCGACTTTCCCCATAGAAGTTAACGGCGATTCACGGCTGTGTTCATACACTGCACGCGTCCCCCGTGGGTCCCCTGTGTCACTACCTTGGGTGGTTCCTTGTGGTCCAAGCACTTCTACAGGCTCTAGGCCCTGTGTCTAGCTCAGTCGTGGTTCTTATACCACTTTATTGGTATATGGTTTGGTACGCCCCTAGGGCTCAAACGTGTATTTGTGCTATTACTGTAGATAACTAACTTATAATTTATGTTCTTCGAACTCTAGCCTCAGAAAGAGACTAGAGGGGTGTGTTTAGCAATAAATACATATATTTTGAATATATACCTGGTGTGGTCCTCTTTCATTTGGTCACTCAAGAGATTATAGACTGGTAAAACAAGCTGCTTTCCATTCCTTCAAGACTTAGCCTGAAGGCTGCTCTCCATAGCTACCACTAGGATAGCTTTCAATAAAGGTTGTCTTTAACCTATCTCCAATAAGGGGTTGTTAGGACTGGTGCAAGGTGCCCACTATAATTAGTGGACAGCATATGCCAGGCCAACTTCTCACACTGTCCACTCCATCTGGCCAGCCCACTGGAGTTGTGCCGGCACCCACACCATCTGACTCATGCCCCCCAGTTGTGCCGGCACACACCATGTCAGACACCTCCACTGCAGTTGTCAGTGACTCTCCAGCACCAGCCACCCCTTCCCTGCCTCCTTCTGGTGAGCCCTGATCCTGTCCCTGCGGTGCCTGGCCTGCCCCCTGTATTCCTCTCCGAGGGGAGTGTCCCTGGTTAGTAGCAGTGCAGGCAAGCGAAGGGTGACATCTGCCACTGTCACCCTGTTTGGACTTTTGTCATGGACTGGCCATTGGCCTTTGGGTTTTGTCTGGACTTTCTATTTTCAAATCACATATGCTGAATAAAGCTACTTTCAGTTCTCTAGTGGTTTTGCTTCAGATGTACATGATGTTGAGGATGCTAAACATGCCCTTGCTGCAGTGATGGTGATTTTTGATATCAGGTAAATGAAGTGTTACTGTGCAGGACCCCATGTGGTCCAGGGTGAATGTGTCCTATCCTGGTGTGTAGCCATGTCATCCTTTGCAGCAATATGAGGGTGTCATGTTTTTCATATTTGCCAATGGGATTCCCTACATGTTTTTGCAATATGACATCTGTGGCTTACACCCCTGCAAATCAGATGTGCTTGCCATTGTTCAATTTGTCTATTTCCCTGACCGTGTGACCATCTCCACTGGACATGCAAGTTTGGGCATCAATGGGGAAGGACTCATCTGTGGTATCAGTGCAACTTGCTATACATGTGTATTTGATCGGTGCAGATGATTTCGGTGACACTGCCATGACCAGGCTGATGTGACGAGAGCCTTCATTTTGTGCTAATTGTTGACTGAGTGACCGAGTGTTCTGCTGACATGATAGAGCCCTGCAGAGCCAACGTATGGCACAGCTTTCCTTACACAGGAGTGGAGTCCCCTCATGGCAGTGTGTAATTCTGTGACATTGCCTGAGCCCAAGGTGTGTGTTGTGTGAGCATGTCTGTGTGTGTTCACTTCCATTTTGCTACGCAGGCTGGGGTCCCTAGTGATGTTCCTGTTTGTGATGCTTGCTGAGTTGAGCAATGTTCCCCCAAATCTTCGCCCTGGGTTCTCTGTGATGTGGGTGCATGGCACATTACTGGTCATTAGGGTGTCATCCATAGGTGTGTTTGCTGTCAGGGCTGAGTTTGTGGGCAAACGCAGATGAGACACAGTCAGGATTCCCCTTGGCACTTGTTGGTTACACAAGTCATGTAATTTACAGTTTGTGTTAGCTTTCAGTGATTGTGACACGTTGTGTGTGTGACTGCTGCCACTCCTCAGGGTCAGAGCTGCAATGTTGGAAGTTGTCTATGTGTGTTCTTTGTGGGTGACCTTGGCTTCTTCATTGGTGTGTGACTGTGGCTGGGATCCCATTGGTTGGTGTGGATTTGACGTCATGCCCATGTACAGTGTACTGTGCAGTGTGTCTGACATTCACAAGTCTTGTTGACTGGCCATGTGTGATGGGTATCTCCACCTTAGTTCCCCCCACCACCCCTGGGATTGTCATGGGTGCATGTGCAATGTCACCAGTCCATGTGAGCTTCACTGCTGCACATTGGTGGAGATCAAGGTGTGTGATGTTGAGTGTGTGCAAATGAGAGTTGTTGCACGGCTATACCCCTACCTCCATGTTGGCCTTGGCCTACAGGCCGTGCTGATTGATTTGTGCTTGTGTAGGTGTGATGGTAGTTAGTTGCTCAGGACACATGACTGTGGTTCACAGTGTGTACGACATCTACCTTTGTCATCACAGTGGGATTATCATGCAGGCCAGTGTCACCACAATGTGGGGTCCCTGGGGGTAGTGCTGTGGTGGGTCTGTCTCTTGCTGTGTTAGTTGCTGTTCCTACAAGGTTGTGTGACATTTGTAATTTGGGCTCCCTCTCATCTAACAATGCCTGATTGCCCACATAGGGAATCCGATCCATGAGTTACTTTTGTGTGGCACTGTATTGACATCTGTGTAATAGGGATTCAGGCCTCCTCATGTGTTGTGTGGTTGCCTGGGGACACTGGCACATCCCCCATCACCTGTTGTGTTTGATATGCAGTGTGAGTCTGCCTGTTTGTGTTTGTGCATTTGCACCACTGCATTGGCATTTCTTTAGTGTGCCATTGGCTGTATGTTGTTTGGTGGCTTTCCCCTGCTGTCCCTGGGACTCCTAGGTCATCAGTCAGCACAATGATCATGGTTTGTATGTCCCATTGCTGCCATGGAATGGTATTTGTTCACCTCACATCTACAGTCTCCACAGGATATCTACATTTGTGTGTCCATTGGTGCAGATATGTGGGTCTGCATTATGATGGTCACTTCTGTCATTGTGTTATTCGTGAATGTTGACAATGTGAGCCCCCATGGGTGATGTTTGTCTGCACATGGCCAAAGCGATGTTTCATTGGCACTGCACTGTTTGCCTCACCCAATCTATGTTGCTATGGGACACAAGCACTACTATGCCACTGATGTGTTTGTTGTTGTGTGACCAGGAATCATCCATGCAGTTTGGCATTTGCAGCTTTTTCCATGACAACACTTACATTTTGGTCACTGTGGTGATGGGGCTTTAGACCCCATTGCCACAATGTTCAAAATGTGCTTCAGCTATGGACCCCACACTTACATTTTGGTCACTGTGGTGATGGGGCTTTAGACCCCATTGCCGCAATGTTCAAAATGTGCTTCAGCTATGGACCCCACACTTACATTTTGGTCACTGTGGTGATGGGGCTTTAGACCCCATTGCCACAATGTTCAAAATGTGCTTCAGCTATGGACCCCACACTTACATTATGGTCACTGTGATGATGGGGCGTTAGACCCCATTGCCACAATGTTCAAAATGTGCTTCAGCTATGGACCCCACACTTACCTTTTGCTCACTGTGATGATGGGGCGTTAGACCCCATTGCCACAATGTTCAAAATGTGCTTCAGCTATGGACCCCACACTTACATTATGGTCACTGTGATGATGGGGTGTTAGACCCCATTGCCACAATGTTCAAAATGTGCTTCAGCTATGGACCCCACACTTACCTTTTGCTCACTGTGATGATGGGGTGTTAGACCCCATTGCCACAGTGGTGTTGGTCTGCTTGCATTGTGGAGGCCACACACATTTATGTGTGACACATGTGATAGGGGGTCACATTGTATGTTTAATGTCATGTTCAGTGTTGTAGGCATTTGACACAGACTACACACGCTTGTCATGGTGTTGGGGGGATGTATTTTTCAGACATTCCTTATGTTGGAGTATGCTGGTTGTGTCATGCATTACCCGTCCTATGAGTAGGGGTTGTGTGGGTGGTAGGCATCCAGGCCCCCATGAGTAGGGGTGGTGGTAGTGGTAGGCATCCATCCCCCTATGAGTGGGGATGGTATTAGTGGCAGGCATCCATCCCCCTATGAGTAGGGAGGGTAGTAGTGTCCAACTCATCCAGGCCCCCATGAGTAGGGGTGGTGGTAGTGGTAGGCATCCATCCCCCTATGAGTGGGGATGGTATTAGTGGCAGGCATCCATCCCCCTATGAGTGGGGATGGTAGTAGTGGCAGGCATCCATCCCCCTATGAGTGGAGATGGTATTAGTGGCAGGCATCCATCCCCCTATGAGTGGGGAGGGTAGTAGTGGCAGGCATCCATCCCCCTATGAGTGGGGATGGTAGTAGTGGTAGGCATCCATCCCCCTATGAGTGGGGATGGTAGTAGTGACAGGCATCCAGGCCCCCATGAGTAGGGATGGTGGTAGTGGTAGGCAACCATCCCCCTATGAGTGGGGATGGTATTGGTGGCAGGCATCCATCCCCCTATGAGTGGGGAGGGTAGTAGTGACAGGCATCCAGGCCCCCATGAGTAGGGGTGGTGGTAGTGGTAGGCATCCATCCCCCTATGAGTGGGGAGGGTAGTAGTGGCAGGCATCCATCCCCCTATGAGTGGGGATGGTATTAGTGGCAGGCATCCACCCCCCTATGAGTGGGGAGGGTAGTAGTGACAGGCATCCATCCCCCTATGAGTGGGGATGGTATTAGTAGCAGATATCCATCCCCCTATGAGTGGGGATGGTAGTAGTGGTAGGCATCCATCCCGCTATGAGTGGGGATGGTATTAGTGGCAGGCATCCATCCCCCTATGAGTGGGGAGGGTAGTAGTGGCAGGCATCCATCCCCCTATGAGTGGGGATGGTAGTAGTGGTAGGCATCCATCCCCCTATGAGTGTGGATGGTAGTAGTGACAGGCATCCAGGCCCCCATGAGTAGGGGTGGTGGTAGTGGTAGGCATCCATCCCCCTATGAGTGGGGATGGTATTAGTGGCAGGCATCCATCCCCCTATGAGTGGGGAGGGTAGTAGTGACAGGCATCCAGGACCCCATGAGTAGGGGTGGTGGTAGTGGTAGGCATCCATCACCCTATGAGTGGGGATGGTATTAGTGGCAGGCATCCATCCCCCGATGAGTGAGGATGGTAGTAGTGGCAGGCATCCATCCCCCTATGAGTGGGGATGGTAATAGTGGTAGGCATCCATCCCCCTATGGGTGTGTATGGCATTGGTGATAGCCATCCCACCCCTATGGTTCTGCTGTTGCTAGTGTACGTCATTTCTGCATCCCTATGTGTGTGTGACATATGTCGGGTACGTGTCGTTTGTTTGTGTTGTGGGTGTTTGACTTACCGTCTGCGCCGTACGCGTCCGTACCGGTCCCGGTAATAGATGTAGAGTATTGGTAGGACCTGCGCGATGGGATTCATGGTTGGGTCGTCTCGTTCGGGTTTCTCGTGGCTTCGACTCGTACTCGTCGCTGGCTTGTTCGTCTCTGCCGCCGTGGATTGTCTTGTGGCGCGAATCGGAGCTTATGTACAGCTCTCCCGGATGCTCTGACGTGCCGGACGTTGCGACGGGTTCGGCGCGTACGGAAGGCGCATCGTACTCGTCCGGCCGGAAGGGGCTGTGTATTTGCCTCCGTGCGACTCGAATCGGCGTTTACGGATCCGGCTCGGGCGGGGAACAGGAGCTGGAATTGGTGAGTACGGCTCGCTCCGAATCTGGGCTGTTATGCGCATCGTACTTGTTCGTTCGGACGACTGTTCGAATCGGTCGGGAAACACGCGTTCGGCTGGGTTTTTTTCCGGACGAATACTGTTAGGTGCGCTTCCGGCCGAGATCGGAATCGGCCCCTCAGTAAGTATATAAATTAACCAACAAATAGAGCTACCTATTAAAAAACAACAAATTGAATAAAAAAACAAATATTACTAACAAATATTTTTCTCTTCACAGCTTCTACAAACTTTAACATACAACAACATCAACGAAATAAACTTCATCAACTACAATAGTAAGTATTTTATTTTTCTTCATTTAAATAAATACACAGACTAAAAAGGTGATATAAACAAATATACTAAAACGATAACCTTTTATTTCAAATTTCACAGATTACACTTCAGCAAAACCCCTCCTAAAAAAGTCAAATCAAGGATTAACTTTGAAAACAAGGACAAAAGCACTATTAAAGTAAAATATAAAACAAAGTAAGTATATAAATTAACCAACAAATACAACAAAGTAATAAAAAACGATAAAAAAGTTAAAAAACAAATATAACTAACAAATATTTTTCTCTTCAAATTTTCTACAAACTACAAAATACAACATCAACAAAAAAACTTCATCAACTAAAAATAGTAAGTATTTTTTTCTCAACTAAATAAAATTAGCAACTAAATAAACAAAATAATATAATTAAATATAACATTAATAAAACTAACATTTTGCTTTTCAACCAACAGAAATAAAGCCAGTGAATAAACATCAACAATCAAGAAAATATACATCAAGAAAATTAAAGCAAAACAAATGTAGCTATACTTTCAAATATAATAATAATAGAAACATGTTTACATATTCACAGATACACAAAAAAATGTCAGAAGGAGCTAAATTCATAACTTCACAAAGGGGAAAACGACTTCTGTGCTACATGGGCTACACCTATACGCAAGAAAAAATAACTGGAAACAAAACACATTGGAAATGCGGTAAATATTACTCCAATTCTTGCTATGAGAGAGCCACTACAGTAGAAACTAATGTAGTTAATGTTAGAGAACACAACCAACCCCCCAATGTAACTGAAATCGCAGTCAGAGATGCCCTAGAAACAATAAGAGAAGCAAGTACCAGCTCCCAACAAACCAGTACCCAAATACTCAAAAATATGTTAACTAGGGAACTTGAATATGTAACAGGACAACTACCATCTATCCCCACTCTGAAAAGCTTAATAGCCAGAACTAAAAGAGCTACAGCTCAAACACCACCCACTCCCCAAACGTTTGCTGAAATAGAAATGTTACCAGAATACACTATCACCCACAATGTTGAAAAATTCCTTCTTCATGACAATAAACGTCATGAAAAAAGAATTATCATCTTTGCCACCAACAACTTACAAAACCTAAAAAACTGTGAAACTTAGATGATGAATGGCACATTCAAAGTTTGCCCCAAGCCATTTTATCAACTATATACCATCCACGGCAAATATGAAGACACTAACATCCCCTTCATATATGCACTACTTCCTAACAAACAAAACACCACCTACATAGAGCTTCTAACAATATACTGACAACTACTTTCCACAAAATATTATCATTGACTTTGAACAAGCAATGATTCAATCAATTTTAAAAATATACCCACACACTGCAATATAAGGTTGCTATTACCACTTTAACCAAAGTATCTGGAGACACCTACAAAAATCTACTTTAAGTATAGATTATGTCACCAATAGCAACTTTGCCTACCAAATAAAAAAATTAATAGCCCTGGCCTATGTACAACAACTGAAGTAGCCAACCATTATAACATACTTCTTGAAAGCCCTTTCTATCAAGCAAACAAAACTAAAATAACTCCCTTCCTAGATTACTTTGAAGATACTTGGGTGGGAAGGCTACATAGGTCAGGGCACCAAAGACAACCCATGTTCCAAATCCCCTGGTGGAACGTCTACAATAGCACTCTAGCTCAAAAAGCTAAAACCAACAACGTAGTGGAAGGATGGCCTAATGCCTTCCAAGCCACAATAGGAAGAGGACAACCAACCCTACATAAACTTACAGAACTTATCAAAAAAGAACAGATCTATCAAGAGCTAAGACTAGAGCAATCCCTAACTAAAATCGGCCCTAAGCTAAGTAAACAAACTAAAACAATGTATGAATACCTACAACACAAAACTCAACTATTTCCAAACGCCAAAGGGCTAGAATACCTAGACATGATAGCTCAATCCATACTTTAAATAAAAAACAGTGCTAAACATCATAAACATTTTTAAATTACAATACATTCAAACAGCATAAAAGTAGTCTTTTTTAAAGTAATAATTATAATAATGTAATTTAAAATCGAAAACGAACGCAAAAATATATGACATAATATAATTATTAAAATAAAAAAGAAACAAACAAACCAATGTAACATAAAACATTTCTGACCCATAATAATAAAAAATAACTTACAATTTTGTAGCAGTAGACGATCCTGGAAAACCATTAAATCCATAGTAGATAATCCGAAAGACGAATCCATACGAAATAAATCCCCCAAAAAATGCAAAAATCCAACCATAGAAAAAAGGCTCCAACGACCCAATCCTCTGAATAACGAAACTCTCAAAAACCCAAAAAGCAGGTTTAAAAAAAAAAACTCTCCCAAAAATCCAAAAATAAAATGAAATGTAAAGTAACTTGTTTTATAAAAACAAAATACATTTTCCTTTTTGAAAAGAAAAATAAACACATCGTCACCACCATCCGTTCACGAAACTGAAAACCTGTAAAGAAAAAAAAAGAACACAAACCCAAAATATCATACACAAACCCACAAACATTAATATTAACATTAAAAACAAGATAACATAATTATACAACACATAACTAACACTACATAACACTCTACTTCTATCCAAAACTACTTCAAACACATAAAACACTAAACTTCCAAAACTACACCTAACCTCACCAAAAACGAACAAATAACATCCTAACAAACCTAACTACACTACTACTACCTCTCCCCTACCCTAAAACTACCTAAAAAGTAAATTAAATCAAACTTACCTTCACCGAAAAAACACAAGTCCTAACTGCGAAGTTCCGGCTTCCAACATGACCTAAAAATGAAACAGATAGACAGAAAAGTGAGGAAATCAGAAAAAAATGGCTGGTAATAAAAATGAAAAAAAGACTTACTCCCCAAGGAAAAGAATGGAGACATATTTAAAAAATCTTCAAAAATTTTGATGTATAATTCTAATTATTGATTTTTTTACAAATGTTGAAAAAAATGCACAAATTGCAAAATATATATTAAATATTTGTTTTTCCCCAAAAACTTAAAATATTTAATATATATTTTAAATGTTTGTTTATTTCATATACTGTAAATCTACAAAAAATATAAAAATGTTTAATTATAAAATATATGTTAAACATACATTTGTTATAAAAATTGCAAATTATTTCATATATTGAATAATATTTTATTAAAAATAATATTCAATATACTAAATAATAAAATATATAAAATATATAAAATATAAATTTGTAAAATACATTTTATATAATTCTATAAAAACAATTAAATTATATAAAATGTATAGAAAACTGTGAAAACAAATGTATACACATATTTACTCTTTGTAATAAAAATAATATACAATAAAAGTTAAATTGTTTATAATTTAAAAACTAAAAATATATTTACTTTACTATTACATGAGTATTTTTCCCAAAAATGTATCACTTTTCAAAAATGTTAAAAAAATATGTATGTTAAAAATATTGTTAATTTTGCAATTACATCAAAATATCTGAATTATGTTTTTAATATTATAAAAAATTGTATAACAAAAGTAAATGAAAATAATTAATAAAAAAAAATACTTTAACAAATACAAATGTTTACAATAAAAAAACATACATATCCTTTCTTATTTCAATATACATATAAAATATTAAAATAAAATAAATAATAAATAATAAAAACATACTATTCCTAACTCCAAAACCAAATAAAGTCAGGGAAAGTGCTAGATAATAAACCCCAAAAAATTACTGTTGCAACTCCAAAACAAACTAAACTCAGGGAAAATGCTGGATAATAAACTATAATAAATTACAATTCCAACTCCAAAACCAAATAAACTCAGGGAAAGTGCTGGATAATAAACCCAAAAAACTACTATTCCAACTCCAAAACCAAATAAACTCAGGGAAAGTGCTGGATAATAAACCCAAAATAATTACTATTCGAACTCCAAAACCAAATAAACTCAGTGAAAATGCTGGATAATAAACCATAATAAATTACTTTTCCAACTCCAAAACAAACTAAACTCAGTGAAAGTGCTGGATATTAAACCATAATAAATTACTATTCCAACTCCAAAAACAATTAAACTCAAGGAAAGTGCTGGATAATAAACCATAATAAATTACTATTCCAACTCCAAAACCAACTAAACTGAGGGAAAGTGCTGAAAAATACACCATTTTCAAATACTATTCCACCTCCAAAACCAAATAAACTCAGGAAAAGTGCTGGATAATGAACCTAAAACGTTTTCCTATTCCTAACTCCAAAAAATAAATTCTACTTAAAATTAAATGTAAAAATATAGAAAAATAAATAATATTTATAAACAAATAGAAATATTTTTTTTATAAATGTAAATGTCATAAACAAATTTTTAAATTTTACACAATTTAAAAACAATATTCACAAAATGTTTTAAATAATAAAATATTACTTAAATATTTCTTATAAATTAAAATAATTTTAAAAATTATTAAAAATTTGAAACATAACTTTTCTAAAAATTTAAAAATAAAAATATTCAATTGTAAATTACAAATACATTTTAATATTTAAATTCTAAATCAAATATTCTTTTTTAAGCCCAAAAACTTGACAAAATATATTAAACCAAACATATATTTTTATAAAAAATTAATCTAATTAAATAATTTTTTTAAATATTTTAATAATTCTACATAACATTATATAATACAAAGAAATTTCATTTTTTTAATTTATAAGATTTATATTTTATATTAAATATTTCAATATTTAAAAAAAATCTGTTTTTAAAAAACATTCTAAAATTACTTCCCACCCTTATCCCCTATAAAACCAACATCCTGCTACTAACTTTTTCGGAAAAAATTAAATTAAAAAAAATTACAGTACATACTTTTAAAGTACTCCCCACCCTTATCCACTATAAACCTGCTCTTAAAATTTAACAAATATTTGAATAATATTTAAATTTTAATGAATGATTTTTAAATTACTCCCCACCCTTATCCCCTATAAACCCAACATTCAGCTCCTAAAACTCAATTAAAAAACATAAAAATACAATTAAAAAACATATAACTAATAATTCATAAATAAAATTAAAAAACAACGTTAAACAAAAAAATCGATATAATCAACAACTATATATTTGCCATCGATATTTACAAAATCAGTATTTCTACATTACATAAAAATCGATATTTTTAACTACCTCGATATTTTGCACCATCGATATTCTTGACTCGATATTCATGTAACTCGATATTTCCAAGTCAATATTCTGGGGCCGATTCCGATCTCGGCCAGCAGGGCACCGAATCGGATTCGGCTTTACCGGATCCGATTCGGACACCCTGTTTCCGACCGATTCGAACACGTACGCGAAATCCCCGACCGACTCGTTCCCGGCTCCGAACCGCTCCGACCGACTCGTACGGACTCGACTCGTACCACACAATGGAGACGTTCCCCAACCGGGCAAGTACGATGCGCGCCTCGAACAGTCCGACCAACTCGCGCCGTCCGGCTCGAAAGAGCAGTCGGAGCCGGACTTCGGGGTCCGTGTCGGACCCCCTGTACGCGTAGCCACGCTGAGTCGCACACAGGGGGACCCATGGGTCCCCTACACATGCATGTACGGCGCGAGTCGCACTGACACGTACCCGCTGTAGGGGCGCCCTTGTTCACGACGCACCCATTGAGTCAATGGGAGCCCGTGTACGCGTCGTACGACCGGCTCCCATTGACTTCAATTGGAGTCTGACCGAATCGAGTCCGATAGCATGCGTCCGCATCGTACTCGTTCGGTCGGACTGCTAGAGTCCGGTTCGGTCGGATATCTCTCCGAATCCGACTCGGTCAGAGGGATTTCCGGCCCGAATCGGAATCGGCCCCTTAGGGGCCAATTCCGATTCAGGCCGGAAATCACTCCGACCGAGCCGGACCCGGAGAGATTTCCGATCGAATCGGACTCTGGCAGCCCGACCGAACGAGTACGATGCGTACGCATGCAATCGGACTTGATTCGGTCGGACTCCCATTGAAGTCAATGGGAGCCGGTCGTACAACGCGTACGTGGGCTCCCATTGACTCAATGGGTGCGAGGCAAACAAGGGCGCCCCCTACAGCGGGTACACGTCGATGTGAATCGCGCCGTACATGCACAGGTAGGGGGGACCCATGGGTCCCCCCTGTGTGCGACTCACGCGGCTACGCATACAGGGGGGTCCGACACGGACCCCCAAAGTCCGGCTCCGACTGCCCTTTGGAGCCGGACGGCGCGAGTCGGTCGGACTGCTCGAGGCGCGCATCGTACTTGCCCGGCCGGGGAACGTCTCCATTGCGCGGTGCGAGTCGTGTCCGTGCGAGTCGGTTCGAGCGGTTCAGTCCCGCGTACGAGTCGGTCAGCGATTTCGCATGCGCTCGCATCGTACTCGCTCGCCCGGACGCACGTACGAATCGGTCGGGAAAGAGGGCTCCGAATCGGATCCGGTTAAGCCGAATCCGATTCGGTGCCCTACCGGCCGAGATCGGAATCGGCCCCTTAGTCTCTGCACCCTACCGGAACATTTGGTTAGGTCTCTACTAGAAGATTTCCTGCTTATAAGAGCCTGCCTAAATGAACAGTCTTCTGGGAAGCTGCAAACACCATCGACAAAGAGCTTGGTGCTGACCACAGTGAACCCTGAACCAGGTGGACTGGAAACTGAACATCCAGTTATAAAGAGCTATGAATTAGAATCACAAGGCCCATGAAAGTTAATACATGTTCTCCTGCTAGGCTGGAAGAAAATCCTGCTGACCTGTGAGGTGCTAGGAAGTGTACACCAGACCTGTGTGGTTATGAGGGTCTCCATTGTCACTTTGCAAAGAGGCATGATCCTTGGGTAACTCACCCTGAAGCGTCTGAATATTGCTATCTGTTATTATTTCACATCTTCATGTGACACCATCGTCATCTGGCAAGTGTCATAATACTCCCTTCTTATGGCCCGATTCCAATCTCGTAAGGAAAGCCCTTCATATGACTCGGATCTGGAGGGCTTTCCGAGCGAGACGTGCTCAGGGAGTCCGAACGAGCGAGTACGATGCTGCCGTATGCTTACGGACTCAGCTCGCTCGGACTCCCATTGAACTCTATGGGAGCCCGTGTACAGACGCGTACACAGGCTCCCATAGCAAAAAAGGGGTGGGAGGGGAAGAGCGTACACCCTGTGGGGGGCACCCCATGTGGCCCGCCACACTGTGCATGCTTGGATCGGGGGGACCCACACGCACCCCCTGTGACTGAATCGGAGGGCTCCGGGTAAAGGGGGGCCTGAATGGCCCCCCGAAGTCCGAATCAGACCGCCGTTTCATCTCGATGAGACCGAGTCGACACAGCTGTCTGATTCGTGCATCGTACTCGCTCGGTCGGAAAACGGCTCCATTGCGCGGCACGATTCGGCTACGAACGTGTCGGATAGACAGGTTCGGGTTCGTAAACGATTCGCACAGCGCCTGCAGGATACTCGCATCGTACTTGCTCGTTAGGAACAGGGGACATTTCGGGCGGTCCGATAGACTCCGAATCGGATTTGGTCTTTCCAAATCCCGTTTGGAGGCCTTCCTTAAGAGATCGGAATTGGGCTCTTAATGGGGGATGCAAGGGACAATAAGAGAAAACAAGACGTGGGCCACAATATTAGTCAAAATCCAAAAGGCCTAAAAGTAAAGACCCTGAGCCATAATAACTTGGGCAGAGAGAATTTCCAACAAGAGTTTCAGAATATACCGATATTGTAGTTTGCTAATCTTATATTTTTAGGATGACTGAATTTATTTATTCATTTTGGAATATTGTTGATTGTTCTTCATTTTTGTCAGCAACTAGTTAATGCTTCATTGTTATTTTGTGATTCTTTTGGACATAAATGTATCCCCTTACTGATTTTAACTCTGTTTGGGCCACATGTAGTACCATTTCCTTTTGCGACTTGTGAGTTGCAAAAGGAACTGTACTAACGTGTCTCAGACACATTTTGGGACTCCCAATGGGGTCGGCATTGACCTGCTTCATCAATATTCACGAGGCAGGTTGCAATTTGTGACCCATTGGGAATGGGCAATTACACTGGGATGGTGGACCCCTGGGGACAGCAGACCCCAATGTCTGTTTTTGCTTTTTAAAAAAAGCTACTTTTTTTTTTAAATGCAGCCAGCTTTTCTTAAAGGAAAGGATCTGTTTTTAAGTAACTGAGTTTGTGTGTTGCAGCTAATCGAGTTTAGTGCTTACTCTCTCTTTAATCTCCAACAAGCAATTTTCTCACGAGTGTGAAACTGTGACGTGCTGAGACACACAGCATGTGAATATTAGCAAATGAGCACATATCCACTTTCCACAATAGTGCAAATAAAGGGCTAGGTTTTAGCATAATCTGACCAAATATCAGTAAATCCAAATTCATTTAAGATTGTTTTTTCTCTTTCCAGTTTACTTATGGATACTTATGTTTACCTTTAGTGAATTACACAATACAAACCTGACCGGTTCCTGAACTCAAAGAGTTGTTCAAGTCCACCTGAGCTGTGCTCATGATAGTGCATCACTTTATATGGAATATGTCTCCTAACAAAGGGAAAAATAAATAATCCTTATACCATCACCATTATAGGAAAGCTAATAACTGGCTTTTTTTTACATAGCAGTTCATATCGTACTGCTGCTGTTTCAAAGTTTTGTCAATAATAAGTTTTACTTTTATCTAACTGAATGGTACTCAGTTTACCAACCTAGGATGGATGGAAGGTTGACTTGACCTTGTCAGTGTCTTCATTCTGGGGCCGATTACGATGGCGGACGGACTGGAGTCCGTCCGCCATTGTGGTGGTGATCGGGACCGTCCGCAATGCATGCGGCGGTTCCACACAACAAATTAGGATGCGACCGCCACCATGGCGGTCGCATCTTGCATTTTAACATTGCGGCGGGTGCTGCTGACAGCAGCACCCGCCGCAATGTTGAAAATGCACGTTGTGCATTTAACTGTACTACGTGGCAGGCACCACACGGTGCCTGCCAATTGGTGCAGTGAAATGTAGGGTGGTACCATGGGTACCCCCCCAGTGTGCTAACACCTCCCCCTAACACATTGGGGGCCCGCAACGGGCCACCGAAACCAATCCCCGCCAGCCTTTCCATGACGGTTTCACAGTCATGGAAAGGCTGGATTTTGCCTGCATCGTAATTTGGTGGACGGTGCCTGCTAGGCACCGCCACCATTTTGCGCATGCAGATCGCTCCGCCAGGCGATCGGTACCTGTGGCGGTTCCGTGGCAGACAGTCTTTGCATCCGCCATGGTCGCAGTGTGGATCCGCCCGCCATCCTAATCTGGCGGGCGGTAAATCCACGTAAATCCACGTTTGATGGCGGACGGATCGCCACCGCACGGGTGGCGGTCCATCTGCCATCGTAATCAGCCCCTATATTGTCACCCTGGAATGGGCGCATCCTTTTTCTGGCTTTTCTTAAAATAGGTTGGCCAATGAATATTAAGCAGCTGGGTGTATCACCCCTTCTCACATATTCATTACCAATCTGGCACCATAAAAGATGTAATAAAAGAAAGTGACTTTCAGAATGGAAGAATCTTTTTGGAAAACAAGAATGTGTATGTTAGCATGCCCTCCATTGGCTCTTAATAGGAGCTGCAGTCATGTTAATTTCTGACACTGAACTGCTCCTGGGTGGAAATTTCTTCTGTGTGGCTTCATTCCCTCATGTGTCTGACAGCCGGAAAGCAACGTTTACAAATAGAAAAGAAAAACTTTCCGCTCTGACCTTAAAATCTTTAGAAACTTCGGAAAGAATGCAGGCAAGTTCTGAACACCGGTCAAAGTGGAGCAAAATAATTGAAATGCTATCTATCTGATTCTGAGAGAAAATTAGATTATTATAACCCATATGAAAAACAACTTTAGATTTCGTATGATAATTACCATAAAAATCTAAGCAGAAAAATAGCAAGCAGGGTCAAATTGCATGAAAACTTCAAACACACAGTGATGAAAGTGTATTTCCGCCTTGATCTGAGCTAAAGAAAAATGCCATTATTATGTGTGCCAACGAATAATAGGCACTAAATTCAAAATGTTACTAAAACTCTGGAAGATTTTTTTCCTTCCGCTGATGGAACTCATATTCTTTCTAAATGATGAAAGATGTTCTATTACATTCAGGGCACAATTCATATTATACCAGCGATACTTCTTTCTGATAAAGCAGATCACGGCGTACAATATATTCCTTTTCAGTCAATGCAAAATGCACATTGCCCCAGTAAAACGTTGTTGCTGCCGCAGCATTTCCTTTGTAAATGGAAAGCAGAAAAGGGGAAGCAATGCAAAATTATTTTTAACTGTTGGTGAACATCTGCATTCAGGCGTCCTTCCTCTGTGTCATTTTACCAATTTGTTTCCTTTTCTTCTCTGAGGGCAGAGTGTTGATCAGTCTTGCAGCTGCAGGCCCAGCTGTCTCGAGTGCCAATCCTGACATGGCGCCTCTCGGTTTGGCACCCAGAAATGTTGATGTTAAGTTGCGTGCTTATTATAATCTGATTTCGAGTTGCAGAAATAAGGTGTATAGCATTTAAAATGAGTATAAACTTTATATAAACGTTCATGGGATTTCGGCCTGGCAGGATAGCCCAAAAGGTTTAACGCTCACCGCAGAAATATGTAGTGATCTGCAGGCCGCAAGATCGAATTAAAGCAAGGCCAACTTCTGTCCTTCTGAGACTGTTAAAGTGTGTGCCATCAAACTGTATAATAAGAACACATCCATTGGAAATAATAGAAGAGTTGCATTAGGCGCTATAGAAAAAATAATTTACCATCAATAAAACCTTTCAAAGCTAACCATCCAAGGGACTGCATGTTCAAGAATTTCTGGGAACTCCTCTCATCATAGGGCACTCCATTCTACTTCCTCTGTCGACCTTTCAGGTAGAAGAATATACTTGGGACTGAAACTCACAGGTCACCGATAAAGGAAAGAAGGTGTACCTATTCTTGCAAAAATAGCCTACATGGAACACTGGAAAGCAGACCCTGCTTCTAAGGGCCACATGTACTATCATGTTTAGCAGACGCAAAGAGAGATTTGGGCCGTTTGCGCCGCTAAAAAGGGTTGTAGCATGTATCTACTCTATTTTGCAAGTCTGTAACCTGTTACCAACTCACAAAATAGGGTTTGCAATTCGCTATTAGGAAGGGGCGTGCTAAGGGCGTCGCTTCCAAATAGCGAGTTGCAAGGTCATGTACGATTGTTTTGTGACCGGAATCCAGTTGCAAATCAAATCACAGTTTATTGCCTACTTCAAGTAGGTGGTAAGCCACTTGCAAATGGGAAGGGGTCCTAAGGGGACCCTTCCCCTTTGTGATTGGCAGCAAAAATGTTTTTTAGGAGCAGGCAGTGGTCCGGCTACTCTTAAAAAATAGAACTGAAACGTTTCAGTTTTGTTTTTGAAACGCATCCCTTTTTCCTTTAAGGGAAACAGCATTTTTTTAAAAAGTTGCTTTATTTAAAAAGCAATCACAGACATGGGGTCTGCTGTCCCCAGCAGTCCACTATCCCTGTGTTATTGCCCATTCCCAATGGGTCGCAAATTGCACCCTGCCTCGTGAATATTGATGAGGCAGGTCATTTGCGACCCCATTGGGAATCGCAAAATGTGTATGAGACACATTAGTACATTTCCTTTTTCGCAAATCGCGAGTCGCAAAAGGGAACGGTCGTACATGTGGCCCAGATTCCACACGCTCACAAAGGCCTACATGCATATTCAAAGCAAGTTTGTGCTCAGAAGCAGCTGATTTTTTTCCCTTGCTCTGCTCAAAGTATTCTTGTGATGAAATGAAATTGCATGAAATATTTAGGTTCATGATATTTAGGTGTTGAAACAGTCCAACATCTTCCACGATAGCAAACAATGGCTCAGCTACTGCATCCGTCTGCATCTCCACGGTGAGCCTAGGTGAAAGTGCAGAAGTTGTGAATGCTTTTCTTAAATGCGCGCACTGCACATCAAATGTTGTTTAAAAAGCCAGCACCTCCTCTTAAGCCTCTAAATCAACAGATCGATTATGAATAGGTTGAACTCAACCAATTACACAGAACCCATTCATCAATACTCTTATCAGGCCATCAGACACAGTTGACTCCACAGCATCTGGCCAGTGGCAAATAAAAGATAAATCTTTAAATGCCAGACTCTTAATTATATGAACTGAATCCACACCTCAAGGTAATATCACATGCAATAAAGTGCATGATGAAAGAATGAGGTATGCAACGAGACAGGATCTATGAGACCCCCACAGGCGGTAACGTCTACGACTGAGGCGTGTTTCCTGCCCTGGTTTGACAATAAAGATCTGAGTGAGAAAAATCTGATATTTGCCACATATTACTACAAAATACCGTTTTAAAAAATTGGAACAGCTCACAGCAGTCCGGTGTCCAGGCAACTGATTACTAGTCTTGTTGAAAAATCCCACTACGAGATATGATCATATCCACGGAAAAGTAAACAAAAGCTCATCTTAAAATGAGTATTCTTTCATCATAGCCTGAAAATATCTGATGACCTTTGAAGCTGGGTGAGGCAACACAGCAGGTTCAACGCGAAACCGTGTATTCTACATGTGGTTCAATATATTATGCACGAAGGATGGAACAATAGAATAAAAGTATAAGGACTGAGATTCTCTTGTAGGTTGGAAGAGTTATTCCAAATTTCGGATTTGTAACAATAAGGTCATTATCCATTTATGAGGTGACTAGTTGCTTTGGTTTGTAGCAGCATATGCATAATATTACATATTTTACACAAATATTATGACATGAGTCTGTAATCTACACAGTAACGCTGTATTTAAAAATGGAATGTTTTGTTGGAGCTCCTCCCTCCTCTAAAGTTTGAGATAACACAACAGTGTTACATATTTCCATTAATGAGGACAAATCCAATATAAAAACTAGATTGATCCAGAGTAAAGGAAAGTTCATCATAAAGATACTGTAAAAAAGCCCCGCCCCGAACCAGGATAAATGACGTCGAAGAGCCACAGTTTCCAAGAGAAGAATTCAAACAGCAAAGAATACCTTCCTACCCTTTCCACTGCTACATACTGCGTTGTAAAAATATGTGCCCATTACAGTTGTTGTGGTTTTGAGAAGGTTGGGGAGTCTGGTTGACTTCCATCAAATGTCTTGAGATGTGGATGCCACAACATTCTAAAGCATTGCCACTCCAAATCAAAGTTGTCTGGTGATTATACAATTGTACTCTGAGCTACTAAACTCATGCTTTAGATCTGTAAAACCCTGAATGCAAGTTAAGTGATCTAAAACTGAGACTGTTGGATGGCAGAAGACACCCTCAACATGATGTCAGTCAGTCATGATGTCACTTTCTGTATCTGTCGCTCATTCTCATTTACTCTATCTCATTGGGTGCATCTGATGCAGAACAGGACTATGCACTCGGTTGCAAAAAATACGTCTCCATTGTAGACACCAACTTGCTCACCTTAGGGACTATGCTACTGTGAAAGATCTGTTAGTGGTTTCCAATCATTCTCCCTCTTCAGTGCATGCAGTAAGTCAGGATTTATTTTGCAAAGTGGGTATTGACCCACCCGTTGGTGGGTGTTGTGTGTGACTGCACCCTCCTACAGTGTCCTGGGGATAGTCAGGGCACCTTTGGGATATCCTGTACCGCCTCCAAAAGGCATTCTTTTTTAATGCTGGAGAAATTTGCTATGGGAAAAAGGGCTGCAAATGTTTGCATAACCCATTTGAAACACTTTTCATTATGGATCACTGACATAATATCGATGCATACGATATCAAAACACAAAAAAATTGGAAAATAAATATTACTAACAAAAATAACAACTTCCTATGCTTAACTAATAAAAACACAGATTACCTTAGTTATAGTTAGAACCTAGGGGCTCATTATGATGGCGGAACGATCGCCACCGCCGGGCCAGCAGTGGCAATCGTTCCGCCATCACATTGAGATTTACCTACCGCCATATTAGGATGGCGGTGGGTATCGCGGCAGATGCAAAGTCCGTCCGCCGCTTTTCCGCCAGTGGCAATCACACCAATTGCCTGGCGGGCGGAGCAGGGCCGCTAATATGGTGGCGGTGCCTAGCAGGCACCGTCCGCCATATTAGGATGTGGGAAAAGAAAGGCCTTTCCATGGCGGCGAGGACGCCATGGAAAGGCTGGCGGGGATTGGGTACGGGGGCCCGTGTGTCGGGGGGAGGTGGGATGCACTTGGGGGTACCTATGGTACCCCCCTACATTTCACTGCACCAAGTGGCAGGCACCGTGGAATGATCGGACAAGCAGGGGCAGAGAAAAAGGGGGGGGTCCCAAAATGCATTTTCCCCATGTTATTTTCCATAGGAACTTTAGACACGGCTACAGCCCGAACTGCTGAACAGAATTACACAAAATTTGCCAGAAAGGTAGAAGTTGGTCCAGGGAAGTCCGTTTTTGTGATTTGGTGTAAATCTTTTCAGTAGTTGCAGAGTTATTAAAATAAATTTACAATTGGATATATAGGAATGCGGAGGATACGTGACACCTCCCGATCTTGGGCTGAGTTCTGATTGGCTGCCAACACTTCAAAACAGAAAGAGTTGGTAGCCATCTTGGGATTCGGCTTGAGCAGAATCCCCAAAAAATTTAAAGAAAAGGGGGTAGGGTTGGAATACCCTGACCCCCTAGGCCTCTTGTGGGGGGGAGGGTGGTCCCACAGGGGCCCTCCCGTGCCAAAAAATAATTTTTTGGTTTAATTTTCGGTGGGAGAAGTACGGACTCTTGCGCTTCATTAGTAATCGGCCCTCCGGTGGGCCAGGACCCAGGGACATTTTGAAAATAAAGGCAGGGGCACACAGGCCCCACTCCTGGGGTTTATTAATGCCCCGGGGACCAGCACCTCCCCGGGGCTTATTGTTTGTTAAATGAGTAGGCCAATCAGACCCCCCAGGTCCCAGGGACCACCACCTACCTGGGGCAGCCTTCAATAAATAAATCGGGGGGCCTCGTGGACACCCCATGCCCCGGGGACCACCACCTCCCCAGGGCTATTTTATTTGTAATGGGGAGGCCTCAGCGACTCCTCCGGGGACCACCACCTCCCCATGGCCAACTTCTTTTGTAAAAATGGGGGGGCGGTGTGGCCCCCTCCCGGGCTGTTCTAGGCCCAGGGACCACCACCTCCCCTGGGCAGGCCCTACAAGAAGAAAGGAGGGTGGCCATGCGGCCCCCCTCCTGGAACCATAGATGTCCTGGGACCGCCACCCCCAGGGCCACCTCCTGCTATAGCCGAAAGGGGCTGCGGGGGCCTTCAGGCTCCCCCGCGGTCCCAGTGGAGAGTGGGTGCCCTGGGGGCACCCTCAGAGAGATGGCCAGGCCCTGAGGGATGGGGTCCACTGGCTTGAATTCAGCCCGGGAAGGGGGGCCATGCAGCCCCCCTCCCCATGTGTAAATAGCTAGTCCCTGGGGTATAGGGTTCCCATGACCGAAATCTACCTGAGGAGGGTAGCCGCATGGCCCCCTTACCCCACTAGCATTACAAATATTTTGAAAAGGCCGAGTCCTGGGGGATAGCATCCCTTGGGCTGAAATCAGCCCAGGGATGGGGGTATGCACCCCCCTTAATAAAACAATTGTTTTAAAAAGCCAGCCAGAGGAAGTTGTTGGAGGCCTGCCCCCTTTCACCACCACTGTGCAAACACGCTTCCTGGCGCACTACTGGTTGGGGGATGAAGTCCCCTTGGATGCTGAGGGTCCCTGGGGGCCAAGAACCCCTCCTGTTACCTCCAGTAAGTCCCATACAGCAAGATTGCTGAGAGCTGGTCTGAGAACCCACCCCCTTCTCCACCACTCTGCAAATGAGCCTCCTGGTGCACTACTAGTTGAGGGATGAAGTCCTCTTGGATGCTCAGGGTCCTTGGGGGCCAAGAACCACTCCTGTTACCTCCAGTAAGTCCTACACAGAGGGATTGCTGTGAGCTGGTTGGAGACCTGCCCCTTTTATCCACCACTCTGAAAACGTGGGCACTAGTACAAAAACCATCGAAATTCACTTAAAAAAACAAAGGTTACAGGGACATCATAGTTATGAAATAGAATTTAAAAAACCTTAGAAATTCACTGAAAAAAATAATGCTTACCGGGACATTATAGTTAGGAAATAGAATTAAAGAAAGCATAGAAATTCACAGAAAAAACAAAGGTTTCAGGGACGTTATAGTTAGGCTCAGATTACACTCGTACAAAACCAGTGAAATAAAAAGTGAAATGGGATCTGTTTGTATATATATATAAATATATATATATATATATATATATATATATTATCTACTGGCGGTCGCCAGTAGATAGTTATAGTTAGGACCTATTTTCCATAGGAAATCCGCGACATTCTATTTGAAATAACTCTCTTGCCGGTTGACGAATCTTCGCAAAATTTTCAAACTTTATGGCCCGCTACAGTCCGCTCCTACCCTGAAAGTCTCGGGGTGATTCATCAAGCGGGGGCCGAGAAAAAAGGGGGGTCCCAAAACGTGTTTTCCCTATTCATTTTCCCATAGGAAACTTTAGACACGGCTACAGCCCGAACTGCTGAACGGAATTACACCAAATTTGGCAAAGAGGTAGTTCTTGGTTCAGAAATGGTGTAAATCCATTCAGTAGTTGCTGAGAAAATCAAAAGTAAAAGTACATATATATCTATGGGCGCGGAGGATCCGCGCACCCTCCCGATCACGAGCTGCATGCTAATTGGCTGTCAACACTCCAAATCAGGAAGTGTTGGCAGCCATTTTGTCCCTCGGTAGAACCGAGGGACAGAAACAAGTGCGCAAAGCGCACAAAAGGGGGAAGGGTAGCAACACCCTGACCCCTAGGTCTGCTCAGGGGTCCCACAAGGACCCCTGGGCAAAAAAATTCTTTTTTTTTTTTTACAAATCGGCAGGATGCGCTCAGGGTGCCCAAGTCCCGGGGGCATGGTGGGGGGGTTACATTTATGTATGGGGGCCTCAAAGGGCCCCCAAGCCCCGGGCTTTCATTTTAAAATGGTGCGGGAGGGCAATCGGCCCTCCCGCAGCCCCGGGGACCACCACCTCCCCGGGGCTTCTTTTTTTTTTTTTTAATTTCCTGTGTGGGGGCTCGAGCCCCCCACACGCCCGGGACCGCCACCTCCCCGGGCACTAACACATTTAAAATGGGGGTCCGTTTTGGACCCCGAAGCCCCGGGACCACCACCTCCCCGGGGCTGTGCTGATGTGGGGAGGGGGCCGCGCGGCCCCCTCCTGGAGCCTGTGGTGGCCCTGGGGACCGCCACCCCCAGGGCCGGCTCCTGCAGTGTCCCGGGTGCCTACCCCGGGACACTGCTGTTTGCAATGACAGGACGGAGCCTCGCGGCTCCCGTCCTGTCATTGCAAACTGCTTTGGATATTGGAAGAGAGAGCAGGGAAACCTGCTCTCGCTCCAATATCCAAAGACAATAGCTTTCCACATGGGGAGCAGCATGTTAGCTGCTCCCCATGTGGAAAAGCAATGCCGGCTCCCTTTGGACACGGGGAGCCGGCGGGACTGTGGGGGTTTGGGGACCCCCACAGTCCCCAACAAGAGGCCAGGCCCCGGGGATGGGGTCCCCGGGGCCATAAGTGGCCCGGGAGGGGCCACGCGGCCCCCTCCCCAGAAATAATTAAAAAGGCCTGCCCCGGGGGATGGGGTCCCCGGGGCAAAAGGAGGCCTGAGGAGGGGGGCCACGCAGCCCCTCCTTAAAAATTAATTTCAAAGTGTGGCCATGCCCCGGGGGATGGGGTCCCCGGGGCAGGATTCGGCCATGGGAGGGGGGCCACGCGTCCCCTTCCCGTTTAATAAAAAAAAAAGGGGGTAAGGCCCTGGGAGATGGGGTCCCCAGGCCCCAAAAATAGGAAAAAGGAAGGGGGGCCACACAGCCCCCCTTCAGGGAAAAAAAAAAAACAATCGGGCCCGCAGGCCCCGCCCCTTCCTTCACCACTCTGCAAACGCGCCCCTGGCGCGTTTGCAGATGGGGAAGTAATTCCCTTCAATACTGGGGTCCCTGGGGCCAACTAGCCCACCAGGAACCTCCAGTATGCGCTAGGGGCTGCCTTGCAGAGAGGTGTACAGAGGCCACGCCCCTTTACACCTCTCTGCAACGCAGCTCTGTGGCGCTAATGAAGGTAGCTGGTGGGCTAGTTGCACCCCAGGGACCCTCAGGATCAGTCCCCCCGACTTAAAACGCGCCAAGGGGCGCGTTTGCACAGTGGTGAAGGGAGGGGGCGGGGCTTCAGGTGACGTGTGCAAACAGGCCCCGTGGCGCGTTTTAAGATGGGGAATTAAATCCCCTTCAATCCTGAGGGTCCCTGGGGCCAACTAGCCCAACAGGTACATCCAGAAAGCGCCACAGAGCTGCATTGCAGAGAGGTGTAAAAGGGGTGTGGCCTCTCTACACGTCTCTGCAACGCAGCCCCTGGCGCATACTGGAGGTTCCTGGTGGGCTAGTTGGCCCCTAGGGACCCTCATGATTCAAGGGGACTTAATCCCCCAACTTAAAACGCGCCACGGGGCGCGTTTGCACAGATGTCACCTCAGGCCCCGCCCCTCCCTTCACCATTGTGCAAATATTCCTCTAAAATCAGCCGAAATACGAATTCCGATTTACTCACCTGTTATCAGGAGAGACCTCAGTGCTGTATCTTTCAGCCCAGTACTGGTCCTGAAAAGTAATTTTAACCGTACTTACCAGTAACTTGAATTTCCTTCCATAGGCTAACATTGACTGGTTTCACTTGGAAATTCTTCTAAGTGTGGAGTTTTGGAACTTTAAAATATTCCTCTAAAATCAGCCGAAATACGAATTCCGATTTACTCACCTGTTATCAGGAGAGACCTCAGTGCTGCATCTTTCAGCCCAGTACTGATCCTCAAAAGTAATTTTAACCGTACTTACCAGTAACTTGAATTTCCTTCCATAGGATATCATTGCCTGCTTTTTGCTGAAAAAGTTTCTAAGTGTTGATTTTTGAAACATGCAAATATTCCTCTAAAATCAGCCGAAATACGAATTCCGATTTACTCACCTGTTATAAGGAGAGACCTCAGTGCTGTATCTTTCAGCCCAGTACTGGTCCTGAAAAGTAATTTTAACCGTACTTACCAGTAACTTGAATTTCCTTCCATAGGCTAACATTGACTGGTTTCACTTGGAAATTCTTCTAAGTGTGGAGTTTTGGAACTTTAAAATATTCCTCTAAAATCAGCCGAAATACGAATTCCGATTTACTCACCTGTTATCAGGAGAGACCTCAGTGCTGCATCTTTCAGCCCAGTACTGATCCTCAAAGGTAATTTTAACCGTACTTACCAGTAACTTGAATTTCCTTCCATAGGCTAACATTGACTGGTTTCACTTGGAAATTCTTCTGTGTGTGGAGTTTTGGAACTTTAAAATATTCCTCTAAAATCAGCCGAAATACGAATTCCGATTTACTCACCTGTTATCAGGAGAGACCTCAGTGCTGCATCTTTCAGCCCAGTACTGATCCTCAAAAGTAATTTTAACCGTACTTACCAGTAACTTGAATTTCCTTCCATAGGATATCATTGCCTGCTTTTTGCTGAAAAAGTTTCTAAGTGTTGATTTTTGAAACATACAAATATTCCTCTAAAATCAGCCGAAATACGAATTCCGATTTACTCACCTGTTATAAGGAGAGACCTCAGTGCTGTATCTTTCAGCCCAGTACTGGTCCTGAAAAGTAATTTTAACCGTACTTACCAGTAACTTGAATTTCCTTCATAGGCTAACATTGACTGGTTTCACTTGGAAATTCTTCTAAGTGTGGAGTTTTGGAACTTTATAATATTCCTCTAAAATCAATCCAAAGTACGAATTCCAAAATACACACCTGTTATCAGGAGAGAACCCAGTGCTGCATCTTTTAGCCCAGCACTGACCCTGAAAAGTAATTCTAACCGTACTTACCAGTAACTTACATTTCCTTCCATAGGAATCCATTGTCTGGTTTTCAGCAGAAAAGTTTCAAAGTGTCGATTTTCACAAATTACAAAAATTCCTTAAAAATCGCCTGTATGACTTAAACGCATTCCTTCAACTGTTTACAGGAGATGCACCAGTGCTGGATCCAGGATCCAACACTGAGTAAGAAAAAGTAACGATAACACTACTTACCTGCTAAGTGAATTTCCGCCCATAGGATAACATTGGTGATTCTATGTGAAAAAGTTTCTAAGTGTCAACTTTTAAAATACAATAATATTCCTTAAAAATCACTACTGTAACCAAAACGCTTTTACTCAACTGTTTACAGGAGATGTCCCAGGACTGAATCTAGGATCCAGTCCTGTGGTTAGAAAAGTAATCCATAAAGTAACTAATTGCATTTAACTAGAAATTCACATTGAGCTCAATGTTGCATTGTGTTTGAAATTGTGTTGCCCATTGCAACAACTGTAACTACTGTACTTAAAACTCTATTGCCTATTTGCAAACTATTTAAACTAAAGTAATTCATTCTGAGAAAGTATATTTTGTAATGTAATGTATAATGTAATTACAATGTAATTTAATAAATAAAATATATAAAAATAAATAGTTTTAAAAAATGTAGTAAATCAGTATCAAAAAAATAAATATAACAATTAATACATTTAAAAATTGACATTTACAAAACCTTTGAAATTCACTGAAAAAACATTGGTTTTAGGGCGTTATAGTTAGAAATTAGCATTTAAAAACCTTTGAAATTCACTGAAAAAACCATAGGTTTCAGACACGTTATAGTTAGAAATTAGCATTTAAAAAACCTTTGAAATTCACTGAAAAAACCATAGGTTTTAGGGACAGTTAAAGTTAGTTGGACATTTCACTCGTACAAAACCCGTGAAATTCCCCTGTTATAGTTAGTTCAGCTAACTATAACTCGCGCCCCGCAATGCACTGCTGATGACGTCACATATTACATCACTCATGACATGGTCAGTGACATCACTGATGACATCACTGATGACATCTCAAATGACATCACTGATGACATCATCCACGTGATAATCTGATGCACCTCCTCACACCCTAATATAACCTTTGATATACCCAATCTAAATTACAGACTGCCATTCGCAAAACCATAGACACTCCAACACCAATAACTACATACCCACTCACTGATTCTTAGGTCTACACACACACATCCACTCACTCACCCGTACAGTCACTCATACTTATGGTCACTCAGTACAGGACTATCATATGCACTCTTACTCCTATATAGACACTCAAACACCGCCACTCATCCATAGAGGTACTCACACACCTAGTCAGTCATGCAAATAATTAAACACACTGCCATTTACTCACCTATACAGTTATACACACACCAGCTCACTTAATCATACAAATACTACCACATTGTTACGCTCTTATACAATCACTGATACAAGCACACACTCATCCATACAGCCACTATCACAATCACTCACTCTCGCTTATAGCTATTTATATACTCCAACACACATATATACTGCCTTTCACATATGTAGTTACTCACACATGTACCACTGGGACATATATTCACTCACTAACACACTCTTACACACACTTACCCACCCATACAGTCTATCACAGATGCACTCTTCAAACCATCCACCCAGTGAATCACACATCTATGCACAGAGTCGCACACACCCCTCCCACACAAACACTGAGGCATTCAATAACTCATATAGACACTCATGTAGCTATTCACAAACACATGCAGCCACTTACACAGCAACAGACAGACGGATACAGACATTCACCCAGTTTAGTCACTAACCCATGCATTCAGTAAGATACGTTAAATCACTCACTTATAGAGTCAGTCACGCACCTACTAAATCATCCATACAGACACTTAGACACCCACTCATTCTTCAATACGTCTTTTCCTATATATATTAAAAATATTTAAACTTTACAGAAACACACAGTCACTGGATGATGTCATCAGTGATGTCATTTGAGATGTCATCAGTGATGTCATCAGTGATGTCACTGACCATGTCATGAGTGATGTAATATGTGACGTCATCAGCAGTGCATTGCGGGGGCGCGAGTTATAGTTAGCTGAACTAACTATAACAGTGGAATTTCACGGGTTTTGTACGAGTGAAATGTCCAACTAACTATAACTGTCCCTAAAACCTATGGTTTTTTCAGTGAATATATATATATATATATATATTACAAAAAGAGTTGCCTCTAGGTGGGATGCACTCCCAGGTGGAAATTACGCCAAAGCAAGGGCACACGCCCTGAACAAAGTCCTTTTCTGGTTTACCTGCCAGACGCGTTTCGGGCCAACGCCCTCTTCAGTGGCAGACCATGTGACGTGCCGGCATGTGGCAACCACCAGTAAATCCCCATAATAATAACGCTCAGGTGAACCACCTGAAGCAATGCTTCCTGGGACTGGTGGTTCAGTAAAACCCAAGTGGGTCGCCGCCGGCACTCACATTCAAAAATGTCTTTAAAAGGATTGCCGATGTTCGCGCCGGCACCCCTACATATAACAGGCACCTCCTGTTCCACAGTTAGCTGCCCCAATAAAGCAGCCGCGGACCCGCAAGTGTTTCGCGGTGGTGCAATCCCGCGACCAGGCAGGCCGCTGTACAAAATACAAAAAGAGTTGCCTCTAGGTGGGATGCACTCCCAGGTGGAAATTACGCCAAAGCAAGGGCACACGCCATGAACAAAGTCCTTTTCTGGTTTACCTGCCAGACGCATTTCGGGCCAATGCCCTCTTCAGTGGCAGACCATGTGACGTGCCGGCATGTGGCAACCACCAGTAAATCCCCATAATAATAACGCTCAGGTGAACCACCTGAAGCAATGCTTCCTGGGACTGGTGGTTCAGTAAAACCCAAGTGGGTCGCCGCCGGCACTCACATTCAAAAATGTCTTTAAAAGGATTGCCGATGTTCGCGCCGGCACCCCTGCATATAACAGGCACCTCCTGTTCCACAGTTAGCTGCCCCAATAAAGCAGCCGCGGACCCGCAAGTGTTTCGCGGTGGTGCAATCCCGCGACCAGGCAGGCCGCTGTACAAAATACAAAAAGAGTTGCCTCTAGGTGGGATGCACTCCCAGGTGGAAATTACGCCAAAGCAAGGGCACACGCCAAGAACAAAGTCCTTTTCTGGTTTACCTGCCAGACGCGTTTCGGGCCAACGCCCTCTTCAGTGGCAGACCATGTGACGTGCTGGCATGCGGCAACCACCAGTAAATCCCCATAATAATATCGCTCAGGTGAACCACCTGAAGCAATGCTTCCTGGGACTGGTGGTTCAGTAAAACCCAAGTGGGTCGCCGCCGGCACTCACATTCAAAAATGTCTTTAAAAGGATTGCCGATGTTCGCGCCGGCACCCCTGCATATAACAGGCACTTCCTGTTCCACAGTTAGCTGCCCCAATAAAGCAGCCGCGGACCCGCAAGTGTTTCGCGGTGGTGCAATCCCGCGACCAGGCAGGCCGCTGTACAAAATACAAAAAGAGTTGCCTCTAGGTGGGATGCACCCCCAGGTGGAAATTACGCCAAAGCAAGGGCACACGCCATGAACAAAGTCCTTTTCTGGTTTACCTGCCAGACGCGTTTCGGGCCAACGCACTCTTCAGTGGCAGACCATGTGACGTGCCGGCATGCGGCAACCACCAGTAAATCCCCATAATAATAACGCTCAGGTGAACCACCTGAAACAATGCTTCCTGGGACTGGTGGTTCAGTAAAACCCAAGTGGGTCGCCGCCGGCACTCACATTCAAAAATGTCTTTAAAAGGATTGCCGATGTTCGCGCCGGCACCTCTGCATATAACAGGCACCTCCTGTTCCACAGTTAGCTGCCCCAATAAAGCAGCCGCGGACCCGCAAGTGTTTCGTGGTGGTGCAATCCCGCGACCAGGCAGGCCGCTGTACAAAATACAAAAAGAGTTGCATCTAGGTGGGATGCACTCCCAGGTGAAAATTACGCCAAAGCAAGGGCACACGCCATGAACAAAGTCCTTTTCTGGTTTACCTGCCAGACGCGTTTCGGGCCAACGCCCTCTTCAGTGGCAGACCATGTGACGTGCCGGCATGCGGCAACCACCAGTAAATCCCCATAATAATAACGCTCAGGTGAACCACCTGAAGCAATGCTTCCTGGGACTGGTGGTTCAGTAAAACCCAAGTGGGTCGCCGCCGGCACTCACATTCAAAAATGTCTTTAAAAGGATTGCCGATGTTTGCGCCGGCACCCCTGCATATAACAGGCAACTCCTGTTCCACAGTTAGCTGCCCCAATAAAGCAGCCGCAGACCCGCAAGTGTTTCGCGGTGGTGCAATCCCGCGACCAGGCAGGCCGCTGTACAAAATACAAAAAGAGTTGCCTCTAGGTGGGATGAACTCCCAGGTGGAAATTACGCCAAAGCAAGGGCACACGCCATGAACAAAGTCCTTTTCTGGTTTACCTGCCAGACGCGTTTCGGGCAAACGCCCTCTTCAGTGGCAGACCATGGGACGTGCCGGCATGCGGCGACCACCAGTAAATCCCCATAATAATAACGCTCAGGTGAACCACCTGAAGCAATGCTTCCTGGGACTGGTGGTTCAGTAAACTGGCAGGTAAACCAGAGAAGGACTTTGTTCATGGCGTGTGCCCTTGCTTTGGCGTAATTTCCACCTGGGAGTGCATCCCACCTAGTGGCAACTCTTTTTGTATATATATATATATATATATATATATATATATATATATATATATATATATATATATATATAAATATACATATATATATATATATAAAATACATCAAAAATAATATCCACATTAGTGTTCACCATAAAAGGACTAATCGAATAAAAAATATTCAAACTAAAACTAAACCAACCAATGATATAAAACTATAGAAACTTTAACCAATAAAATCAAACAAACAATTAAATCAACAATATAAATGGCACACTAATTTAAATAACTTGGGGCCCCATTATGATGTCGAGCAGAGCTTTCTCCACCCGACATCGTGTCGGTTACAGGACCAATGACACCCGGTCGGCGGTCCCGACCGACTAATTAGGATGCGGCTGTTCGGTCGTCTTCCTACACTTTGGAATGGGATCATGTATTCCGGACGGAATGCATTCTCCCATTGTAAAATAGGAGGTGCAGTTCATCCCTGCACCCCGTGGCAGGCACCTCAAGATGCCTGCCACGGGGTGCAGAGATCAACAGGTGGGCACCATAGGTGCCCCCTCAGCCTCCAGCCAGAGGCCGTGCACCCAAGGGGACCACAAGTCGAGTTCTGACAGCCTTTTCTGTGTCAGAAAGCCTGGCACGGAAAGGCTGCCAAAACCTGACATCGTAATCCCTAGGGCAGAAAGAGCCGCCCTTGGAATTACTGGCCCCATTCCGACTGACGGAGAGGCTCTCTGAGCCAATCGGAATGACCGTTCGGATTTCTTTCCGACTGCCTCCATCGTAATGAGGCGGACGGAAAGGAATCCGACCGGCATATTACGATGTGGTCGGATAGGCTCTGACCCACGGTCGGAGCCTTTTCCCACTGCATTGTAATCGGCCCCTAACTACTTCAAAAATGTCATATGCTGCAAAACGAGGAAACTCTGCTGGATTTTCTCACCAGACCATTACAGAAGTAATATATACATTTCAACCACTAACTAATGAAGTGAGTAAAACTTATATATAAATGTTAAATAACAAATAGTTAATAAAATACTCTCCAACTCCTATCTTTCTACATAGACTTCCTAAAGGAAAAACCCACACCGGGAAACAGCGACAACAACTGAAAATAACAACTATCACAAATCACCAAAATGATATAAGAAAGTAGGTATACATAAATTAATACAAAAGAATACACTCACCCAAATAGCAAGCAAAAATAAGCTTAATGACCTCAACCTTTACAAACTACCAACAAACTAACATTTAAATAGAAACTTATGATTTTTTTTCATCTAGCATAAAAGAAAGCACCTGCTTAACATACGAATATCCTCAAAGGAAAAGCTGCAAAATCATGTGAAACGTCTATGCAGAACATAAATGTAAGTATACAAATTAGAAGACATTGCAGAATTTTAAATGTAAACAACAAATATACAAATGTCAAAATATTCTATATATTAATAACTTTTTTTTCTTTTGCAGAGTTTTATATAGCGCAAACTTGACCTACAGGTATGGGGTATCAGAGCGCTTTACATAGCACCAGTTGCGTTACATGAGGACACATTCATTTTTTTTTTGTTTGGCACAGGGAGATTAAGTGATTTGCCCAGAATCACAGGATGTTCAGCATCATTGCCGAGACTCGAACCCAGTTCCCCAGATTCGAGGTCGACCGCCCTAGCCGTTAGGCCAACTCCTCTCCCCTGCATTACTTTCAGATACAATGACAGAAGCTACAAAGTATATCACTTTGCAGAAAGGGAAGCAGTTGCTACATCACATGATCTACACCTACAGCCAAGAAAATACATAAACAAAAACTAGAAACGGAAAATATACTAAATATTAGTATAAGGCATGCTATTGAGAGCAACTACAAAAGATGATGTTGTAATTCATGTGAGAGAGCACAAACACTTCCCATATGTATCAGAAACAGGAGTGAGGGAGATATTGCAGGATATAAGAAAGGAAAGCGCTAGCTCCCAGGAACCAACAAGAAAAATCCTTAAATATAAAGTCCCTGAACAAATAACAGGCCAGTTACCATCTGTCCCCACTTTAAAACGTTTAATTGCACAAACCAAAAAAGACACCATTGATACCCTACCTGCCCCTAGAAGATATCAAGACATACACATAACTGAACACTTAACAATGACACATAATGAGGAACCTTTCCTTTTACATGACAACCTAAATAATGGAAATCAAACCCTAGTATTCTCTACAGCAGATAATTTCCTAAAACCGAGACAATGCAACACGTGGATGATGGCTGGGACCTTCAAAACGTGTCCCAAACCATTCACTCAGATATACACCATACATGGTGAATATCAAAACACAAATATCCTTTTTATAATTACTCTACTACCAAATAAACAAAGTAACACTTACTATGAGCTCCTAGACAATATCAAAACAAAACAAATAATTACTACCACAAAAAATAATCATGGTCTTTGAGCAAGCCATGATTCAAACCATTCTAAAAATTTACCCCCACACAGCCATACAAGTGTGTTGCTATCATTTCAAAGTATATGGAGTCACCACCAAAAATCTGCACTAAGGAGCCGATTACGATGTCGGGCGGAAAGCCTCCTCCCAACAGTCAGATTCTCCTAGACCGTGTCAGAACCCATCCGCCCGACTTGGTCAGATTCCAATCTGCCCGACCGATTACGATGTTCGCGGTCGGATGGCAAACCGCACAGTCTTTCCGAATTGGTTCAGACCGGCTCTCGGAGTATCCGAGTCAGTCAGAGCCGCATCGTACAGCTGTACAGACAGCGTTTTGGGCCGAGTGATTACGATGTCGGTTTCCAACAGCCTTTCCGATTTGGCCTGTCTGACACGAAAAGGCTGTTGGATGGTGACTTTTGGGGCCCCTGGCAGGCCTCCTTCATCCTGCGGCCTCCAGTTTGGGGTCGAGGGGGTACCCTGGGACCCCCCTGTAAAACCCTGCACTGTGTGGCAGACACCATGGGGTGCCTGCAACAGGGTGCAGGGTTTTCCGCAAACACCCCATTTCCCCATAGGAGCCAATGTTGTTGGGCAGAACACGGGCTCCCAAAGAAGTCAATGGGACTCCGACTGAACAGTCGCAATCGGTTGGGCGGAACCACCGATCGTGAGTCAGATTACGACTTCGTAAACGGCCCCTAAGTGTAGAATATTCTACAAACAGACATTTTGCTTTTGAAATCAAAACAATGATAGAACTAACTTTTGTCCCTGCCACAGAGAGAGCCAAACTCTATGATTCACTAATAGAAAACCCTTTCTACCAATAAAATGAAGACAATCTTAGCCCCCTAATGGACTATTTCAAAGACACTTGGGTTGGAAGACTGCATCGCTCAGGACACAGACGCCAACCAAAATTCCAGGTACCATGGTGGAATGTCTATGACAGCACCTCGGTACAGGAAGCTAAAACTGTGGAAGGATGGCACAATGCCTTCCAATCCACATTAGACAGAACCTAACCAACACTGTACAAATTTATAGAAGGATTACAAAAAGAGCAAAGCTACCAACAACTAAGAATAGAGCAATTTGTTAGCAAAATTGGCCCTAAACTTAGCAAACACCAAAAGAATGTACGATATGCTACAATTTAAAGTCAAACTCTTCATAAATAGCAAAGGAGTAGCTTACTTAGAAATCATAGAGAAAAGGATATTATAAAATAAATAGTAACCTACTAAAGTCCTCAAAATTTCTGACAATTTCTTAACCAACATACCAAACCTTGTATTTTTCAAATAATAAATATATTATTTTATTACACTACTCAAAAATGTATTACAATTCCAATGTTAATGAATACTGATATAATAAAACTATAAATAAATCCATGCCGTTCAGGAACCTATGTGCATGCACACAGGAGGGGCACATGTTATGCCTCCCTGTGTGTCTCCACATGTGGTGGAGGCACACGGTCCCTGTTGGGCCCCCTTTGTTTCCTCTCTGTCAGCGTTTTCATGGTGGTGGAACATTCATGAAAGCCCTGGCAGAGAGGAAAATCGTAATATGCTTGGCGGGACCGTGGTGGTGCCGCCAAGCATATTGCGGCCTCTGACCGCTGCTCCAACACCAGGGAATGGCGGTTCCCTGACAAAGCCGGAGGTCCCAGGGCGGTCCGACTGTCCAGGTCATAATCGGGCTGTTGGACCGCAGGTGCAGTGGTGGCTGCATCCGCCACGCCACCACGAGTCAGGCGTTCCTCGGACCGCCAGACTCGTAATAGGACCCTAACACTACTACATCTAAATATACACAAATCTCACAAACAACACTATAACTACCTTCTGAGCCTCCCCTAAACAGCCCCCCCACAACACCCTTCAAAAATCCTTAACAGGAGCACCTTCCAGCCACCTGGTTCCGGGAAAATAGACTAAAAGCACAAATAGATTACAAAATAGCTGGTAGTGGTAAAAAAATGGCTGCCAAATGAATCTAAAAAAGGCTATCTTTCCTAATATTAAATGGGAAATATTGTAAAGATGTTGAATAAATGTATGAAAAAATGTTGTGAGAAAATGTAAAAATGTATAAAGTATAATTTAAATAAAAGTATAAAATATATACAATTATTTAATTTATACATAAAAACATATGTTAAATGATGTTGAAAATATGTATATAAAACCAATTAAGTTTAAAAAAACTGTAAAAATGGAAAATAAAAGTTGAAAATGCACAACACAAAATACTATGCAAAAATAATTTATGTTTTTTTATTAATAAAAAATAAAAAGGAATGATTTATTGACTTACCTTTATAAACATGTTTGTTTTTCAGATGAAATATTTATAATTAAAAATGTCAAAATATACAATAAATAAACTTTGAAAACATAAATAAAATTAGAAAAATGTGTGACATCTTTATCACACAGAACAGTGCAATTATTAATATTATTCTTTACAAAAGTACAACTATTTTTATAATATTACCAATCAACAACAATACTAATACAATAACACAAAGTATTTCTACCACATACAAATAAAAGTAAAATAAAAGAGTTCAGAAAAATATATAATTTTAAATAATCACAAAAAAATCAAACATTTGTAAAAAATTGTTAGACACTATAGGGATGACATTTACTATTCCCACTCCACCGCAACCATATTGGGGGAAGGAATTTGACGCTAAAAGTGTGACATTTACTATTCCTTTTACAATCTAGACCAATTTGGGAAAGGTGTTTGACATTAAAGGGTTGACATTCACTATTCCCACTCCAATCCAACCATATTGGGGGAAGTTGTTGGACACTAAGGGCCTGACTATGAGTCTGGCGGTCCACAGATTGCCAGACTTACCGCAATGCGTTATTGGCGGTCCAGTCACTCCTGCACCGGTGGTCTGACCGCCCCATTACAAGTTGGTTGGTCCGACTACCATTGCACCACCGCAACCACCAGGGATCAGCGGTGGCGTGGCAGTCATGAGGCTGCAATATGCTTGGCGGGACCACCGTGGTCCCACCAAGCGTATTACAGATTCTTCTCCACCATGGTTATCATGGCGGTTCCTCCTCCATGAAAACTGTAGTGAAAGGAAACAAATGGGGCTATACAAGGGCTCCCTGTTTCCTCTCGGCCATGGGGAGAAAGCAGGGGGGCACAACACCCCACTGTGTGCTTGCACCCCAGTACCTGCACGGCATAGACTGCACCAGTCTATGCCATGCAGGTACTGCCTTTGATGTTCCCATTTTGGTGCCACTGCCATGGGAATGCCAAAGAATTGCCTGCCAGTGACTAAAAAAGTCTTCATTTGGTGGACGGTGCACGAACAGGTGTAGTGGTGTGGGAGGGGTCCCACAACTGCACCACCAAACTGGTAATCAGGCCCTTAAAGGGTGAAATTTAATAATCCCACTTCAATCTAAGGCTATTTCAAAACAGTGTTGGACGCTAAAGATGTAAAATTTACAATATTCACTTCAATGTTAAACTTTTTAAACAAGGTAATATGAATTAAACTATTTCAATACACAATAAATACTCCATACTCATGCACATTTAATTACGATAAAATTAAACATAAGTTCATCTAAAAACCAACTAAAACAAATTCATTTTATTAATAATTAAAATATGTATATAAACAAATTATCCAAAACGATAAACTATAAAATAACAAATAAACAATTATTCAAAAATTAAAATTAATAAAATAAAGAAATATCTAAAAAGTTTTATACTTTTAAAATTTTTAAATATATTTGTTAAATAAAATTACAGTTTTAAAAATAATGATATATTTCTACAATTTAAAAATGAAATTGGCAAAAATTATAAAATCATAACATTTTACATAACCATATTTCTAAATATAATTTTTATGAACAATTTTGTTATATTTTCAAAAACAATTTTTGCATTTTATACCATTATTACATATCTTAATGAAAAATATATTTTTAATTCATATTAAAAAACAAAATAATTTTAAAAATTCAAATTTATAAATTTGCGTATCTTCAAAATTATTAGCATTATTTCGATTTTAAAATATAATTTTTTTATAATCTCCCCTCCTTTATCCCCTCGAAAACCCAATATCCTGTTACTAAAAAGTTATTTGCAATTATATATATACATGAGTACAACTAAATATACATATAAATCACAGAAAGGAGTCCGTTCCTCTATTGGGCAGATGCACTACAAGTTGCTATCTGACTAGTGTTCAAGTCGCTGGGAGATCTCAATTTCAGTTCGTAATGCCCTCACACACCTGTTAGGGTGTCATGCTTCATCATAGGGCGCTCCTCGTCAGACCGGTGCTGCAATGTCTGACGGGCCTGGTGGCTTCTTTGGCGGAGTTCTTTTGATCTGAGGACGCCGTATGTGAAGTGTGTGTGGGCTAAAAGTGAGTGATCAATGGTGTGTGCAACGTGACTAGGTGACTTAAAATAGGTACTGGACCCATGAACATTTTAATTCAAAAGTGGGACCAGGACTAGGTAAAAACAGTGGGGCTACCAAGAGGTCTTAAGGTACCAGGGTAGCTATTACGTGTATGTGGTCAACATGTTTCGTGCCCTCTAGGCTCAAAAGTCGAGCAGCACTTCTTCAGGACCAAAAAATTGATGGGGTCCCCAGAGAAATGAGGACCACGGAAGGACTCCCCGTAAAGTGGGGATGTCCAGATGGTGTATGTCTAATCCCAAATAGGGACCAGAGGTACGTCTCCACCTAAAACGAGGGAGACAAAAGGAGGGAGAGAAAATCGTGACATGAAACTGTACTGCTGGTAATACTGACAATGCTATACAAAAGCAGCCTCAGCCCCATACTTCATGGGAGAGGTACAGATCCTGAGACAAGTTGGCCTACCTGACCCAGGTACACAGAAAATGTATTACTGTTTAGAGTGCAAGGATTACTCAAACACATATTGAATTTTTTTTTAAAAAGAACACAAAACGCGCATGTGATGTGATCCCATTGTTGGGAACGTCTACAGAGAAGTGGACATGAAATCCACTCTCCACCCCCGAGCAGGGGGGGGGGAGAGAGATGGCGCATAGCAGATCTTATCTCACTTGAGGAGAAGAATTACTTCATAGATGAAGGGGAGGGACCCGACCACTGGAGGGGACCACCTTGGGGTAAACATGTGAGAAAATAAAAGACAATAAAAGACAATCATGGTTACGACTACCTGTGTTCAGAATAATGGTGAACTAAGGCCCAACGCATAGATGCGCTTGAGGACAGGTGCGGGGGCATGCCCCGCTATGCTCAAGGCTGATGACCAGGGAGTGGGATGTAAAATATACATAGTGTGATGCCCCATCAGCACCTGTCTGCAATAAAACAAACTATTGCTTAATATATTAGTGTGAAAAGAAGAGGGCCCCTGTAGGAACCCAATTCAGCGAGATGGTTATCGAGTAGTGCACTCTGAATCTGACTGAGCGTAGGGCACCAAATGGGTGAGCTAACTAACCTGTGTAGCCGGTGCCGGTCAGCGACGCCTATACCAGCTAACAGCGTGTCTGGTTATGCTTATTTAAATCGAGCTAGTAGGAGAATCTATCCCGGGCGATCAGGAGCCCAACGCACGCTCCAAGGTTGCTAAAAAGTAAGAAGCGCCGCTGGGAGTTTCTCACGGTAAAACTTAAGGCAGCGCTAAAGTGAGGCTAAATCCAAACAGGATACGAATGTGGCACATAGATCGCTCTGGCGGACCTCACTTACCAGGTAGAAGGTGCGGGCACTGCCGGTACTCCAATGCATCTCCCCCACATCTGGATATTACCGGCACTGCAGGACGGCCAGCGTCTTAAAGGAGCGGCCCACGTGATCCGGAAGTTGGGAGTCTCGCGATAATGCGGCTCCGAACACCGCCGCCATCTTGTCTCGAACTACCACTGCCTGACTGTCTAAAGAAAACCTGACTCTGCCTAGAGGTGGTGCTCTATCATCAGAGGAAAGAGGAAGATCGAGGTGGGGGACAGTCCCTGGCGAATCTAATTAGAATTAAGATGACCTACCACAAGTGTAACATTGAACTCATTGTGTGAAAAAATAGTCACTTGCAGTACCTAAGGCTAAGTACTGTTCCTAGTGTAAACACATAGTACGTTGACCTCATGGTATGAGAGTAGTCACGTACAGTACCTAAGGCTAAGTACTGTTTTTAGTGTAAACGAAAGAGTGGCTAGAGGTCTTGGTACGAAGCTGCCATAAGTAGGTGGCTAAGGTTAAGGGTATCTAATGTGCATTCATAAGAGAGATGGACAATCTCTTGAGATATACCTGGTGGCTGTCCTGTGTGTGTTTTTCCGCCACTATAGTTCAGTCCAAGGAATTTCATCGTTGAGACCTCTAGTCTGCGTGGACAAGCGAAAAATCCATCGTTGTTCAGTCTCAAATAGTTTTTGGGCGGACCACTTATTGTTACTTTCTATCACTGTCCAATTCATCTCAGCCGATCTGTGTGGTTGAGAGAGATAATGTGCACTCATTTTCGTTGTGGTTCTGCCACATCTCATGTTGCTGCGATGTTCCATGATTCTCGTCTTAATGGGGCGGGTAGTCATGCCAATATACTTCAAATGGCATGGACATTCAATTAAATAAACACAATTCTTTGTGTTACAATTTGTGTGGGTACGTTGGGTCCATATTTTACCTTCTTCCAAGATCAGTTCTTTGGTCATTTTTGTCAGGTTGCATACCCCACAGTGGCCACATGGGTAATGTCCCTGTACTGGTGTAGTGTTCCACAGGGTCCCCTGTTGGTTCTTTTGATGAATTTTTGGGCGGGTGTGGACTAGCAGATCACGTAAATTGCTAGTGCGCTTCATTGCAAATCTAGGCATTGGAATAGAGAGATTCCCTGTGGAGAGGATCCTCCAGTTCTTCTGGATACTCCTTTGGATCCTATTAGAGTCTGGCGTGTATGTAGTGACACACGTCATTATATCTTCAGCTGTTTTGTGTTTATGTTCCAACAGGGCCTCCCTATTGTTATTGAGTGCTCTCTTACTAGATTTCCTAATGACATGCGCCGGGTAGTCGCGGGCTGCTAGGTTAGTACTCAATGCTGCTGCTTCCTTTTTATAGTCTGTGGTTGTGTCGCAGTTCCTGCCGAGCCGCAAAAATTGGCCCAACGGCAAATTGTCCCTAAGGGCTTTTGGGTGATGGCTCCCATATAGGAGTAGATTGTTGCAGTCTGTGGATTTTTTGTAAGTATGCGTAGACAGCTGGCCATCCCGTAGGGTGATGGTAAGATCTAGGAAATGGATCTCGGAAGTGGAAACAGTTCTGGTAAGCCGAAGGTAGGGGTCCAGAGAGTTGACCAATGTGAAAAAAGTATCACATGTGTTCATATCTCCATTCCAGAAAATGAGGATATCATCTATGTAGCGCCTCCACAGAATGATGTTATTTGCATAGATGTTGTTGGCCGCAATGTGGAGGCGTTCGAATTCGGCCACGTAGAGGCAGGCCAGACTCGGCGCGAACGTACTCCCCATAGATGTACCCTGGGTCTGGTGGTACAGCTGGTCCTGGAACTGGAAGAAGTTCTCACACATGGCTATCGTGGCACAATCCATTATAAAAGCCACCAGTGTTGGAGATGTCCAATCTTCTGCTAGGAGGCGCTCTTCCACCACCCTAAGGGTCTCTGTCTGGGGGATGTTAGTGTAGAGCGCCTATACGTCCAAGGGCATCAGAAGGTTAATCTCATCATTCCTAGTAGTGTTGGTGATGAGATTCAGGGCGTCTCTAGTGTCTTGTAACTACGAGGGTATCTTCTTGACAAGGGGTTGCAGGAAATAGTCGCAGAATTTGCTGAGTGGTTCCAACAATGAGCCGATCCCTGTTACTATCGGGCGACCAGGAGGGGGTAAAACCCCTTTGTGGATTTTTGGGAGGGTATAGAAGAACGGGGTCCTAGGTTCCGTATTCACCAAAAAGTCAGCTTCATTTTTAGAAATCCAGCCCTGGGCTTCTGCCGATGTCACGATTGATTTAATCCTTGATAGCAGTACCCCGGTTGGGTCTTTTTTGAGCTTTTTGTAGTGTCTCTCCTGTGAGAGCTGTCTGAGGCATTCTTGATCATAGTCGGTCGTATTCAGTAGAACTATTGCGCCTCCCTTGTCGGCAGGTTTTATCGTGAGTGTGGTATCCTCGGTGAGGTGTTTGATTGCCGTTCTTTCTGCCGTGGACAAGTTGTTGAAGTGTTGTCTGTTGGATAGACCATCCACTTCTTTTATCACTGCTTGTTTGAAGGTAAGCACCTCGTGTGGTGTCATCCCTTCATGTGGTGTAAATCTAGAGGGAACTCGTAAGCCAGTGTCAGATGGTTCTTGGTGTTCTTTGTCTTGAAAGTAAGCTCTCAATCGCAACTTCCTGAAGAAATTATGAAGTTCTTTGTGCTGGCGGAACCGATCCATCTGCGGAGTGGGAACAAAGCCCAGACACTTGTTGAGGACTCTCTTCTCGATGGGAGTAAGGATTCTAGTGGAAAGATTCACTATTAGGTCCGGTTGTTCTTCTCGCTCCTCAGCTCCATGCGTTCCTGTTGTTGTGGTGCCGGTTGGTCTTGCCACTGGACTTGTTTTTGGGCTCCGCCGTGCCTTCTGCCTCTGCCCCTGCCCTGGACTCGTCCTAAAAAAGGCTGCTGGTTCTGGTTGTAGTGGTACATTGGTGGGGGGACGTGGTACATTGGGTTCCAGGGTGGTTGTTGTCCAAAAAAGGGAGCCATAGGATATCAATACATGGGTGGTGGTGGTTGTCCCCTGTTGTTTTTGAAACTGGAGCGGCTGTCATTACTCGAGGTACTGCTGTAGGAGCTTAGGCGTTGTCGGTTGTCAGAGGAACCTCCATCCGAGGAGTCATCCCCCTTGGGTAACTGGTAGTCCTCTTTAATGTACGGGTATGCCTTTGCTTTGTCGAATTTTTTAATATCTTTTTGCAGTTTAGAGATTTTCTGCCGCATAAGGTGATCTTTGTGGTCGTCCATTTCTGCATTGATTTCTGCAAGTCTGCTTTTGAAAGCGGTGATGTTGATTGTCGCTTTCAGATTGTTCTCTGCAACCGTGATCTCGACCAATAGTTTGTCAGCAAGTCGTTTTGCAGTGTTGATAATTAGTATGAGCCAATCCCTGGTGCAATTCCATGCCACCAGGGACCACTCTCTTCTAAATCCGATGTCTTCCAAGAAGATCCGTGGTGCATTAGAAACCAAGAGTCCATTGGGGGCTATATTCGCCATCAGGTATTCTGTCATCATGGCGCCATGTAGAGCTATCTTTGTCTGTAATTTTTTCTGATTGGCTATGGAATTCCAATCGTCAGTGTTACTGCTAGATGGATTGCTACCCTCATGTTGTAATAAAGAGGGTGCACGAAGAATTTCTGACACCATGTCATCGGTGAAGCTAAGGCCCTGTGCATCCATCGTATAATACGAAAGGCTCAAGATATATGTAGTAGAGAAAGTGGAGAGGCAAGGGAGGAGAAGAAAAGCTATGCGGTATATGCACTGCGCTAAAAAACTGGGAGTATCAAGGGTCCCTCGGCAGGGCTGCCGTGCGTAAACGTTAAATCAAAGGGGGGACAAAAGAGCTAATTATTTAAAGAGGTCCTACTCCTATGCTCCTTCAAGTACACATATAAATCACAGAAAGGAGTCCGTTCCTCTATTGGGCAGATGCACTACAAGTTGCTATCTGACTAGTGTTCAAGTCGCTGAGAGATCTCAATTTCAGATCGTAATGCCCTCACACACCTGTTAGGGTGTCATGCTTCATCACAGGGCGCTCCTCGTCAGACCGGCGCTGCAATGTCTGACGGGCCTGGTGGCTTCTTTGGCGGAGTTCTTTTGATCTGAGAACGCCGTATGTGAAGTGTGTGTGGGCTAAAAGTGAGTGATCAATGGTGTGTGCAACGTGACTAGGTGACTTAAAATAGGTACTGGACCCATGAACATTTTAATTCAAAAGTGGGAATAGGACTAGGTAAAAACAGTGGGGCTACCAAGAGGTCTTAAGGTACCAGGGTAGCTATTACGTGTATGTGGTCAACATGTTTCGTGCCCTCTAGGCTCAAAAGTCGAGCGGCACTTCTTCAGGACAAAAAAAATTGATGGGGTCCCCAGAGAAATGAGGACCACGGAAGGACTCCCCGTAAAGTGGGGATGTCCAGATGGTGTATGTCTAATCCCAAATAGGGACCAGAGGTACGTCTCCACCTAAAACGAGGGAGACACAAAAGGAGGGAGAGAAAATCGCGACATGAAACTGTACTGCCGGTAATACTGACAATGCTATACAAAAGCAGCCTAAGCCCCATACTTCATGGGAGAGGTACAGATCCTGAGACAAGTTGGCCTACCTGACCCAGGTACACAGAAAATGTATTACTGTTTAGAGTGCAAGGATTACTCAAACACATATTGAATTTTTTTTTAAAAAGAACACAAAACGCGCATGTGATGTGATCCCATTGTTGGGAGCGTCTACAGAGAAGTGGACATGAAATCCACTCCCCACCCCCGAGCGGGGGGGGAGAGAGATGGTGCATAGCAGATATTACCTCCCTTGAGTAGAAGAATTACTTCATAGATGAAGGGGAGGGACCCGACCACTGGAGGGGACCACCTTGGGGTAAACATGTGAGAAAATAAAAGACAATAAAAGACAATCATGGTTACGACGACCCGTGTTCAGAATAATGGTGAACTAAGGCCCAACGCATAGATGCGCTTGAGGACAGGTGCGGGGGTATGCCCCGCTATGCTCAAGGCTGATGACCAGGGAGTGGGATGTAAAATATACTTAGTGTGATGCCCCATCAGAACCTGTCTGCAATAAAACAAACCATTGCTTAATATATTAGCGTGAAAAGAAGGGGGCCCCTGTAGGAACCCAATTCAGCGAGATGGTTATAGAGAAGTGCACTCTGAATCTGACTGAGCGTAGGGCACCAAGCGGGTGAGCTAACTAACCTGTGTAGCCGGTGCCGGTCAGCGACGCCTATACCAGCTAACAGCGTGTCTGGTTATGCTTATTTAAATCGAGCTAGTAGGAGAATCTATCCCGGGCGATCAGGAGCCCAACGCACGCTCCAAGGTTGCTAAAAAGTAAGAAGCACCGCTGGGAGTTTCTCACGGTAAAACTTAAGGCAGCGCTAAAGTGAGGCTAAATCCAAACAGGATACGAATCTGGCACATAGATCACTCTGGCGGACCTCACTTACCAGGTAGAAGGTGCGGGCACTGCTGGTACTCCAACACGTCTCCCCCACGTCTGGATATTAACGGCACTGCAGGACGGCCAGCATCTTAAAGGAGCGGCCCACGTGATCCGGAAGTTGGGAGTCTCGCGATAATGCGGCTCCGAACACCGGCGCCAGCTTGTCTCGAACTACCACTGCCTGACTGTCTAAAGAAAACCTGACTCTGCCTAGAGGTGGTGCTCTATCATCAGAGGAAAGAGGAAGATCGAGGTGGGGGACAGTCCCTGGCGAATCTAATTAGAATTAAGATGACCTACCACAAGTGTAACATTGAACTCATTGTGCGAAAAAATAGTCACTTGCAGTACCTAAGGCTAAGTACTGTTCCTAGTGTAAACACATAGTACGTTGACCTCATGGTATGAGAGTAGTCACGTACAGTACCTAAGGCTAAGTACTGTTTTTAGTGTAAACGAAAGAGTGGCTAGAGGTCTTGGTACGAAGCTGCCATAAGTAGGTGGCTAAGGTTAAGGGTATCTAACGTGCATTCATAAGAGAGATGGACAATCTCTTGAGATATACCTGGTGGCTGTCCTGTGTGTGTTTTTCCGCCACTATAGTTCAGTCCAAGGAATTTCATCGTTGAGACCTCTAGTCTGCGTGGACAAGCGAAAAATCCATCGTTGTTCAGTCTAAAATAGTTTTTGGGCGGACCACTTATTGTTACTTTCTATCACTGTCCAATTCATCTCAGCCGATCTGTGTGGGTGAGAGAGATAATGTGCACTCATTTTCGTTGTGGTTCTGCCACATCTTATGTTGCTGCGATGTTCCATGATTCTCATCTTAATGGGGCGGGTAGTCATGCCAATATACTTCAAATGGCATGGACATTCAATTAAATAAACACAATTCTTTGTGTTACAATTTGTGTGGGTACGTTGGGTCCATATTTTACCTTCTTCCAAGATCAGTTCTTTGGTCATTTTTGTCAGGTCGCATACCCCACAGTGGCCACATGGGTAATGTCCCCGTACTGGTGTAGTGTTCCACAGGGTCCCCTGTTGGTTCTTTTGATGAATTTTTGGGCGGGTGTTGACTAGCAGATCACGTAAATTGCTAGTGCGCTTCATTGCAAATCTAGGCATTGGAATAGAGAGATTCCCTGTGGAGAGGATCCTCCAGTTCTTCCGGATAATCCTTTGGATCCTATTAGAGTCTGGTGTGTATGTAGTGACACACGTCATTATATCTTCAACTGTTTTGTGTTTATGTTCCAACAGGGCCTCCCTATTGTTAGTGAGTGCTCTCTTACTAGATTTCCTAATGACATGCGCCAGGTAGTCACGGGCTGCTAGGTTAGTACTCAATGCTGCTGCTTCCTTTTTATAGTCTGTGGTTGTGTCGCAGTTCCTGCGGAGCCGCAAAAATTGGCCGAACGGCAAATTGTCCCTAAGGGCTTTTGGGTGATGGCTCCCATATAGGAGTAGATTGTTGCAGTCTGTGGGTTTTTTGTAAGTATGCGTAGACAGCTGGCCATCCCGTAGGGTGATGGTAAGATCTAGGAAATGGATCTCGGAAGTGGAAATAGTTCTGGTAAACCGAAGGTAGGGGTCCAGAGAGTTGACCCATGTGAAAAAAGTATCACATGTGTTCATATCTCCATTCCAGAAAATGAGGATTTCATCTATGTAGCGCTCGCGGCGGTAAAAATACACAAAATTCAGCCCGTCCATGTCCGATTAGAAGATTAACCATCCGCCACGGACGCAATCCCGCCCGAAAACCCAAATCCGCCCGCTTTGACAACCGAGACAACGACCGTGAAATTATGATCTCCCCGACATGAGCGCGGAAAATCCACATATTCCCCGCCCGCCACGGTTAACAACAGCGATGAATAACTGACACGGCGGAAGGCCTGGCGGCCACGTCCATGCACGGAAATCATTTGCGAAACAAAGAAATACACACAACATGGCCAACAAGTCCACACAGCAAACTACGCCAAAATACCCAAACACAGAACACATCCCAATGACGCATGCCCCCTGCCAAAACTAAAAAACTACAAATCCCAGGACAACAGACACAACACACCTGAAAACGACAGACCATCATGACACACCCACATAGGTCAGTACAAAAGCAGCCTCTTCACAGACCACAATCCTTTGCACTACGACAAAGCGAAGACGCCATCAGTCAACCCAGAGAGACACAAAGGAAAGCAGCACACCACACGCACGCACACATCACACACATCACCACCACTACTACTACCACCACCACCATCACCACTGAAACAACGGCACCACGAACCCCCTGCACATCACACACCACACACCACACAACCACCACACCAGCTCCACAAATAGCAAACCACACACCATGGCAACACAAAGAATGCCAAAGTACACTGCCACTGAGTTGACGGTCATGGTCGATGAGATCATCAAGGTGCACCCACAAATCTATGGGAACCAGGTCCAACAGACATCAGTAGCCACCAGAAACAGAATGTGGAGCAGGATCGTAGACCAGGTGAATGCAGTTGGGAACGTGCCATGCAACCGGGGTGAAATCACAAAGAGGTGGCACGACCTGAAAAGCGTGGTCAGGAAGAAGGAGGCCAAGAATCGTGAGCTGGCTGACAGGACTGGCGGCGGAAATCCCGCGCTATTCAAGACCTTCAAGGCGTGGGAGGAGAAGGTGCGAGGCATTCTGCATCCGGAGAGTCTCACCGGAATACCAGGGGGAGTGGAGGCTGGTAAGTACAAACAAATGTATACCAGCACACCGCTATGTACTGTCATGCAATACCAGAATGCCATAGCACCGAGGGCCAAAACCCCCCATGTCCAGTAGACAATACACAAGACATCTCTCACACATGCAACAAACACTCCCACACACTCAGCCCAAAGGTACCAACAAACAAAACCATGGGGGCATGTGTACAGTCATCCAGCACCACAACTCCCACTAGGTCCCCTTGTACCCCAGATGCGCCGGAAGGAGCACTCCCCACACCCACACTCATGTGTCAGCCATAGCTACACTAACCAACAAGTAACAGGTAAGTAGCCTTACCACAAACTCCGAGTATTGGAGGGGGGACTGCAGAAGTACAACCCCCACCAGGCCCCTAGTCCTACAGCGCAGCAAGATGGAGCACTCCCCACACCCATGTGTCAGCCATTGCAGTGCACAACTCCACCCAACAGCCAGATATGTTTCCCTACATGGAGGGGTGTCTGTGGGTGGTAAGCCTTCACCACAACTCACAACACGGCCCCCACTCCCACAGACCATCAAGATGGAGCACCCCTCCCTCTCATAACCATGTGACAGCCATTGCATTGCTCCCTCCAAACCAACAAGTAGGTAGACTACTGTACAGGGCGGGGTGTCTGTAGGCATGAGGACTGTACTATGACTAACATTTGGGACATGTCACGTAGCAGAGGAACAGGTAGCCCTGCTCCCTGTCATAATCATGTGACTAATGTGCACACGGACATGAATTACAGAGACATAGCCCACATGAGCCATCACAAATACACTAACATGTAAGAAGTCACATCTGCATACACAAGTCTCACTGGAGTACTGACCCACATGCCGTGCACTGTGCCAGTCATCACACACAGCAGCAACACCATAGAAGTCTTGTCCATGTAGTCTTGTCTGCTTGTTCCGTTGACATCGTACAACATCACCCATGTAAGTCTATCTTGTCTCAATGTAACAGAGTGGAACCACAGTAATGTCACATACACCACTGGACCCATGAACCACACAGCTACACAATGCACATTCAATATCTCATCCATCACATCTGTTTAGCCCCAGTGTCATGAAAGGTATATCATCTAATCAGTTGTCCCATATACAGTAGTTCAGCAAAGATTCCTGCCGATGACCAATAATGTGTCTGTAGTGTCTGAAGTGCACGTCACACTGTGATTTACTACATACCTAATATAGTCAACACCCCAAGAGCACTGCATTGCTGCACATGGCTGAGGGTAGCACGCACACCAAGGAATTGTCCCATCTGCAATACGTTGTGTGGCACACAACCATTACTCACTCACTACAATGCTTGCAGTGTAATGTCCCTAAATGATAACAGTGAGCAGATATGCTTGGTATGTCAGACATACACACACCTTTGTCTCTGCAGTGTCGTGTGGCCAAAACACATGTCCCCTCCTGCACCCATATGTCACAGTATGTACCCCAAAACCATATTTCACCTCAAAAGCGTTGAGGGGGCTGTACCCCTTTTGCCATCTGCGTTTCTAAGCGTTCCATTTGAACCCCAAAACCATATTTCACCTCAAAAGCGTTGTGGGGCTGTACCCCTTTTGCCATCTGCGTTTCTAAGCATTCCATTTGAACCCCAAAACCATATTTCACCTCAAAAGCATTGAGGGGGCTGTACCCTTTGCCATCTGCATTTCTAAGCGTTCCATTTGAACCCCAAAACCATATTTCACCTCAAAAGCATTGAGGGGCTGTACCCCATTTCCACCAAAGCCACAAAATGTAGGGGTACTGCAACACACACCGATTGGCTATCCAAATCCGTCCCATGCCATGTGCACCCATCACACCATTCCATTGCCTTGATCACGCACACACATTGTAGAGCCATACACACGCATCTGGGAAATCAGTGCACAACTGTGCACCAACTGTGAATGTCAGACATCTAACACAAACCTTGCAAGGTGCAACACAATAACCTTTCGTCTCCGCCCCACAGGTGACGAACAGCATGATGCTGGAGAGGGAGACAGCAGTCATCACAGCCAGTCCACAAGCCCTCCACCAGGACTCACGGATGTGGAAGACCTGGACACCTCTTCGGACGAGGACTCCCGACCAGGCACATCTGGTGTGGCAGGGCTCAACCGCTCCCCAGGACCCCTCCTACCCACCAACCCATCTCCCAGGGCTGGTGACCAGTCCCAGGCCCCTGCTGCCACGGTCATTGCGGCCACCACCACCGCCGCAACCACCACCACCACCACCACCACCAGGGCCTCCCTGACCACTCACCCTGCGCAAGGGGCTGCACGCACGTCGACATCGACCCTGGGAGCCACAACGAGGCCCCGGGTGACCACTGTGGCGAGTGGGCAGGTCGGTGGCAGCAGTTCAGGTGGGAGGAGCAGGGTCAGGCCAACACCATCAGAGCCTGGGAGCCAAGCCCTGCCGCAAATCGCCAGAGTCCTTGGGGCCTATGAAGAGGCCCAGGGACAATGGGCCGGGTCATCTGCCGATACGCGGGAAGTCCTTGGGGTGTTGAGATCCATGGACGCCCATATGGGCCAATTCGTGACCCATATGGGCAAACTTGTCGACCTCATGGGCCAGCTTGTGGTGGCGGTGAGGGCCCAATCAAGGCCAACCACACCACCTCCGCCACCACCTGCTGGGGCGCAGGTCCGTGCAACATCCAGTTCCCCTGCGTCCACAGCGAGTGGGCAATCCTCAGCCACCACCAGCAGCCCAAAAACACAACCCCCCCCTCTCAAACGTGGAAGGGGCGTCCAAAGAGGAAACAGGTGTCCAGAGATGACTTTGCACGCTCCAAATGCCAGTGAGACAGCCAGCCACGGTGGCCATCTACTGCATTCACTTGGACTACTATCCTACCCCACACTGCCATGTGAATGGCATGTGTCTGTCGGACTGTGGACCCAGAACAACATGGGTACACCTTGGCCATCACGCGGACATGTCCGTCAACTCATTGTTCCAGCATGCACCACTTTTGTCATCACCTTGCCCACAATCACATGTCACTGTTCAAAATAAATACACCTGGATCACATTCTGTTGTATCTGCTCTGTGTTTAATCAAGGATGTGCAACCGTCACCATGATCAGTAATGCATCAGGAGTGTGGTATGTCGATAGGACAGGAGAGGCTAGGTCCCTCCTAGGGGTGAAAAACAGAACAAGAGTCCATTGAATGTGTGTGTCACACACTCATCACACAGTACTTGTCATCAAGTTCAAGCAATGTACACACATCTCACAGAGCAACAGGGCACAATGCCACAGCCACTGTCAGTGGCATACTACCCTGGACATGGACCATTGCCACACAGCACTCAGTGAACAATAGGCCGCCGTGACAATGCACACATACACCTACACAACTACAGCAACATCATCCGACGTACATGGTCACTCACCGTCAAGTGAAGTAGCGGGCGATGAGCTGCTGACGCTCATTCACTGCTTCATCCTCTCCACTGTCCTCGTCACTGGACACGGCCTGGTCTGCAGGCGGGGGCCCTGGCTGATCACCGACATCCACTATCAGGGGGATCTGCCTGCGAATAGCGAGATTGTGCAGCATGCAGCATGCCACAACTATCTGGCACACCTTCTGTGGGGAGTATGCCAGTGCACCCCCGGTGCGGTCCAGGCATCTGAATCTGGACTTCAGGAGTCCAAAAGTCCGCTCCACCACACGTCTGGTCCTCCCATGTGCCTCATTGTATCTGACATCAGCTGGTGTCCTGGGATTACGTAGTGGGCTCAGCAGCCAAGGCCCGTTAGGATATGCCGAGTCACCTGGGTGTGAGAAACACAGAGAATCGTTGCAATTCCAACAGGACACAAGACAGCATGTCACACCCAGCATGCTACACGAGTATGCATACTCACCAACAATCCATGCACGGTCCGGTTGAAGATTGGACATCATTCGTGGGAGGATGCTGTGGCGCATGATGTGCGAGTCATGGGTGGAACCGGGAAACTTCGCACACACATGTGTGATGATCATGTCCGCCAGGCACACCACTTGCATATTCAGGGAGTGGAAATGTTTCCGGTTCCTATAGATGTGCTCCATGGCCTGTGGTGCAACAAGGCCAACATGGGTGCAATCAATTGCACCAACAACGTGGGGATGCGTCCAAGGGCATAGAAAGCACCCTTCACTGCCACCAAATCACGAGCCCTGGGGAATCGGATGTACCGGTTCCTGTACAGCATCATAGCTGACAGGACATCCCGTAGCACCATGCTGAACATGGGTTGGGACATTCCACCTCCACTGCCTACTGTGTGTTGGAAAGATCCGGTAGCGAAAAAATGCAGTGCAGCCATCACCTTAGCCGTGGGGGTGAATGCTGTTGGATACACCCTGCGAGGACGAAGGTGGGGTTCCAACATGGCACATAGGTGATGCAGGGTGGGTCGGTCCAGCCGGAATTTACTGAATGACCTCCACATCCTCCATGTCTGACAGCAATTGGTAGGGGCGATGTATGTTTGGTCTCCTCCTAGGACAGATGGAAGTGGACACATGTCAATGCAACACACCACATGGCACTTTCACATACACATAACTAAAATTACTGACAAACCAATAGAATCACAGAACAGCTGACAAGTAGGGACAGCACAGCCACAATACTCTTACACAGGTCCCCTTACCAATAGCAATGGCTACTGACACAAACCATTGCTATGAGCATGCACATGGGGATTTAGGCCCTAATAGCTTGAAAGGCATCATGATGGTTTCAGACTGCATAGGTGGGAGGCGACAACACCACGGCAATATACCTAGCTGGTGTGCCAGACACAGCTTCCGAGGCTGGGTGAGTATGGCACACACCAACAACACAATGTACACAGGCTGAGCGGGCAAAACAAGTGGGTCCTGTTGCACAATGGGATATGAGACAGTCAATGATGTCCCTAGTTCACCCAATGTACAGCACTGTACGTATCACACCTCCAACACACATTGACAGGTGTACACATTGACAACTCCATGAGAACACAGCTGTGTGAATGCAAACACACATCACAAGTGACACGTAACGTTGCACGTGCCAAGTGGGAGATGTACATTGAGAAATATGACATGTGTGTGCATATGCACATCCCATGCTCCCATGCTAATGTGTACATGATGATGTGCCAACAGACATGTGGAGGCTGAGCACTGGCCATCAATGCCTATGCACACAGCATGAAGTGGCCCTGTCCAGTGTGGACATGCTCCCACACACAAATCATGGCCACACCTGCAAATGCATGGCGCACATTCAACTGTGGATTCCACATGGCACCAGCGGACTGTACCCGCCATGGACCAGGCCCTTGAGGCCAACTCCAATGGCCCTCGCGACTGCATCCTGCGTGTTCGACGATAGAGGTAAGCGTACCGGGACAGCTCGGTGCAGGCCATTGTGTGCATTTGAAGTAGGCAGACATGGAACACCAATTGCAGCAGCTTGGACCCACTGGAACAGCCCCAGGGGGCTATATGAGTGTGGGAGGGAGACCAGCATTACCACAGCTTCCAGGGACTGCTGCCTGGCATCCCTCAACAACACCTGCCACTGCTGCCACATGTCCACCTACATGTCGACGACTCTGAAGATATGTCCAGGTCCACTCACCAGCGAGGAGCTGGAGATCATGGATTCCGAGCTCCACGCACACTGCCCAAGGCTATTCATAGCAAAAGTTGTGTGTGTAAGACAACTACAGTGTGTGTGGGAGTGCATGTGGGGGACACACATGTCATTGATCCGCAGCACTATGATTCTGAGCCTGTGGGGTTCCAACATGCACTGCATACCATGCTAACTACAGGTGTAAGGGGTATGTAGGCTCTCTGGCGCTTTCCCATGCATGTCCCTCACGAGTGGTGGTACATGGCATTTCCAGGTCACACATCCAGTCACGCAGCCACTTGTCAATGCAGGACTCAGGGCAGTCATTGCTTGTGTGAATGGCTGGCTGGGTCCCTGCTGGCCTTCTCAGTCGCAGCAGACCTGGGCTGCACATTGACCGCACAATCCTAGAAGGAGACAACACTGACTGTACAGTGGGTTACATGTGTCTTTTGTTCAGGACTCTCCTGAAATGCACAAACTCAGCCCTGTCGATTGGACACACCATGCCTTGTGATAGGGATGTGTGTGAGAGATAGTGGCACTGAATGTGACCTCCATTGCGGGGTGAGCCATTCACAGGGCGAGTACGTTGAGGGCTGCGCAGTGTTGGACACATTGAGTCCACCCACAAAGATGTGTTGCCTTGTGATCTATGTGTTGGTCTACCTGACAATGGACAGTAGATGTGGGCATACTACACATTGCTCAATGTGCTGGCATCCTGCATGTGAATGGGATGGACAGGTACTATGTACACACTCCCACCAGCATGCATTCACGTGTGGTGTACACATGCTGTTATGCCATGTCCGATTACTTCTTGGCTCTGTTACACATCTCTGAGTATTTTGGATGGGTCAGCATCATGCCACTGTGATTGGTGGATGTGGGTGATGATGAGAAGTGTATGAGTGATATTTCAACCCTCTTGTGTACCATCCCTGCAGTTGGAAGTCCTCCAGCCCAAGGCCTTGTGATGAGCCATTGCATCAAAGTTGATGCCTCTGTGTATGTGTAACCGACAGTGCAGCCAATTCCACAAAGGGTGTGACGTCATCTGCCGGATGAGCGACTACGTGGCGGAGACAAATCGGGGGATGCCCCCTCGTATTGTCAGGTTAGCACGGTGCTGCATTTCACCACTAATGGTCTGCATCTTGACAGTCACACAGCCTGTGCCGGATGCACGTTTGTAGGGGCATCAGCAGCAAGCAAGTGTACAGTATTGTGGGATGGTGTCTTTTGCTGTGAGAGGCAGAATGTGTCCACAGCCTACCCATAATCTGGGTAATGTGATGTTTGTTGTGTGATGCAGTGGGTTGTAAGTGTACTCTGTGCTGGGTGCATCTGACATGCATAATGCATTCCTGAGGGTCAAGATGTAATTTGAGCACTCTGCATTGTCAATGCATTCAGAGTCGTAGCCCTCAGGAACAACCTGTAGTAGGCAGGAGTGGCAATTCACATGTATGTTTGAGGCACTGTGCCTACTCTGATTTCGTTCGGACATATGTGTGCAATGCCTCACCTCATATTCCTGATGTGATGCATCCATATTTTCTAGCACAGGGGACGTGGACTCTGGCTCCTCTTCAGCCACGCGGAGGCCAATGCCCGCCCTCCCATCTACTTCCACTGGTGCAACACGTGTCGGCACAAGGTTGGAGGATAGAGTGTCCTTCACACCAGGCACAGCTGCCCCTGCACATGTGACCCCTGCTGCCCTCAGTGCTGGGTCTGTTGAGCTTGTGCGGCATCTCGGCGTGGGGCAGACAGCTCTCCTCAATAACTTCATTGCCCATGACATCACCTTGCCGCAGGTGACATAGTTCATGGAGGGCCTACATGTACGCGTGGGTGGGCTACACCAGACTGTCCAATGGTTGTCCTCCCCAGTCAAGGTGGGCCTTCAACTGGTTCAATCTCAGCCTGACATTCCTGACCCTTTCTCCACCCCCCTGGAAAGTGGCACATCTGACAACACTGCAGGGCACGAGTCATAAAAATAAGAATTGGGGGGACGCTGACGTCACGACAGGAAGTGACATCACGAAAGGTGGCTTGCACCGTCAGACTCATTGCCTCCCCTCGCTCACCCCTTATATGCGTTTGCATCAGAGAAGCCAGCGTGTGCACCGGCAGCTCCGATTTCGCCCCAGAGAGGCCAAAGAGTGAATGTGTGGCTCCATTTGCTCCAGTTGTCGAGCTCACGGTGAAATAAGTGGGGGGAATCAGTCCACCCGCGTGGTACCCCGACTCGAGCCCTGGACTACAGTGACAATGCATGACAGTCTCCAGAGTCCGGATACACCACATGCAACACACAGAAGCTGTAGCTGCCCTAGCAGGCCAGGCCGCAAACACCATCCCAGACGAAAGGTAGACCCACCCCGGCGCGCATAGTCATTACATCCGCTGCCATAGACAAGGGACCCATAGAGTGAGATATGGGCCTCAGGGTGACGGGCCTCCGAGCCATCCCCCGCCAACGAGTGTCATGCAACTCACACATATCTCAGAGCCAATCGGACACTTTGCCTGCACAGTGCACACTGAGAATGTGTTGCCTGCGAGATGTGACCAGGAGAAGGGCGCCATGACCTCCCACCCACCAAGCTCCACTGCCATCCCGTGCCCTGGATAGCCTGTGCAGGTGGACAATGTAGGGGGTACACCTGGAGGACAGGGGATGTGAGTGCCTTGGCAAGGGCCTGGCAGACGCACAGCAGTATCCAGCATGTCCCCAGAGGGAGGGCTAACGTCTACACCTGATGCAGCATTGATCGTGTGCCCGCCTGTTGTGCCCACACGAGTTCACATTCATCCCCAGACAGGTGGGCTTTCCAAATACCCAACACAGTGGAAATCTACCCCTCCGGAATCCTCCCCACACAGTCTGTTTCAACACTGCATGAGTGCACCTACCCATGCCACCCACCCACCTGGGCCAAGCAGCCCTCCCGCTTCACATGCCACATGTGTGTCTTCCACAGTTGTGCTTCTCTCTCAGGGGCGGACCTCCAACTGTCCCGTAGCACACAGACAGCACCGAGTCAGACTGGCATCCTGTTTGAATGGTAGGCACCCTCACACATCTACCTGTGACACAGTGGTGGCTGTAATGGCTATTGTGACTGCCATGGCATTGTTGCTGGCCATGGCAGGGTACACTCACACACATTGCATACGCAGCTTTTCGTGTCACTACTCGGCACATCGGACTGGCCACTGTCCCTGGTGTTGATCAATATTGCCGCCTGTCTATGTAATCTGTGACTGGATGATGTTGTTCCTGTAGTCGGTTGTGTCTGTGTAGTTGCTGATTGCAGTTGTTGCTGTGTGTGCATAGTTAAGTGAGGCACATGCCGTGTATGGTACCTCAACAATTGCAATGTCTGGTCTCACATTCCGATTTGTTTTACACGTGGCAGGGACTTCACTTCTTTCAGACTCTGCTACTTGTGTGTGTGATGAAGAAGTATTTTTGTGACACGGATTGTCTGCATGTATTTGGTGGTATTTCTGGGAAAATGTATACGTGTCATGTTTGCGTGCAAGCAAAGCACAGGGTGTGAGTCTAGCCACAGGATGACAGGTAGCATGTGCAGAGTGTGCGGGTATGTGTGAGCTTACTTTCTGTGTGGCCAGCAGTGTAGGTGTATGTTAATCTTGTGATGAACATTGAGCCTGGGCACATGGCTTACTTTCAATGTGTGCATTTGGGAGGTGTAGGTGTGTGTGGTGTGAAGGGTGTGACTTTGGGGTAGTGTTGGTGTGTGTATGTGTGTGCTCTGGCAATGTCGACTACACACATGTGTTACCCAGGCCCATAGTGGGTGTTTGTATCCGTGTTCAGGTTTGTGAATGTGATCACATGTGTGTATTGTATGTTGCACAGTGTGCAGTGTGTGGGTGTGTCCTTGCAGTTCAGGATGACTCCTACATGATATGTTTTGGACATTGTGTGTCTGCAGGGTGTGTGACTGTCAAGATTGTGCCTTGTTTAATTGAGCATGTATGTGAATTTCTGCAGTTCGTACTCACTGTGCAGACCTGCCCACCCACACTGATATCGTGTGTGTGTTTTGTCATGCATTGCTGTAGCATGCTTCTTGAGTGGCTCCTACTTTTGCTTGATGAGTGTGATGTCAGACTGTGAAGGTAATTATACACATATGTAGGACTGTGCTTTGAAGTGACCAGGCCGTCAGTGTTAATGTGATGATCTGTTGGGCCACGTCAGAGTCTGACAAGCCAAGGCCCACGACCTGTAGTATTTCACTAGGTCCACTGTGGCGGCAACTCATATGCATTGATATCCAATGACACTAGACTACATGGTCATCTCACGACTCTCGTGTACTTCACACACTCTCATCCTCTCTCATTCGTACTTGTCTTCGAAAAATAATTCTACAGAGTCACATATTTGCTTCAAGGCATGTATTTGGACTTACTTCCTCTGTGATGCAGTATAGTGGACACTACTGGCAGCAAAATGCATGTGGAGGATATACTTAGCATGATTACACATACGAAAGGGGGTACAGGTAGATGTGATTAGTTGTTGACTGTGGAATTAAGGCTTCAGAGTTACAACTGCCTTGGCCTTGCTATGCTAAAGTACATTTGCTAATTACTGAAGAGCTCTAGACTTTGACACAGACAGTATTCATTTTGCCTACCAGACAGCTTGATATCATAGGCACAGTACATCTCAGTTCCATGGTACAGGATTACTACAATAGTGACTCCGACACACCTGCGTCAGAGGTGACATCAGAGCATGAGCCTACATGCATGCAGCAGCGTCTCACAAGTTGTTGCAATGTGGTGGCTACTGAACATTACACAATAACTAGGGCCATGTTGTAGGGGGTTGCAATTGTTGTCCTTGCAAAAGTCCTGGCACGGAAGTACAGACAAAGGTGAGGTGACAGTTCTCACGTAATACAGCAGACAGATAAGTGTGCACTGACAGGTGCATGTGTCCAGGTGCGCAGAATACATATTATAGCATAGTTGTTTGTGCAGTATTGGCCATGTGCTTACTGTACACAAGTCCCATACCTCTGCCTCCCCCTGTTCATGCAGAGACACGGGATATGGTGAGGAACAGAGTGCATGTCCCGAAAATGTCAGATGTCATGGCAGTGGAGTTGATGGTAAGGTGTTAGTTGCAGATTTTTAGGTATAGTTGTTGTACAGCTAACTGCCCACTCCGTGCGAAAGCCAAGCATAGGTACGGTGTTGAACATCATTGTTCAATTGGGGGTATTGAGTCGGGGCCCGATGAATTGACAAGTTGTCATGTATGCGATACCTTCCAGCAGGGCATCCATCCCATTGATGGTAAACATGGATGTCATCCAATGAAGCGGATGGTGGGTAGCAACGTGTTCGTTGTAAGTTGTCCCTTGTAGAAGCCTGATGGGACATGTTGGATGACATTCGATGAAACTGTGATCCAGAAGACGTTGTGTGGAGGCACACTGGTCCCATTGCAGTGTGTCCCCGATTGCTGCCATATACGCCATGCCCCCATACACTGAACAGATCCTGTCGTGGGCGTCCAGGGGTGCAAACAAGTGTACCAAGTCCGCCTTTGGACATGCCGGGTTGGAGAGACATAAATCCACAGGCCAGTGGAACGGACACCTCCGACAGTAGAAAACGGGGATGACGCAGCTGAACATTGCAATGCGGTAAGTTACTCGGTAACTTACATTCAGCATAGCCAGATTTGCACAGCCCACTATATGTAGCAAGCTGTCACTGTACAGCTGCATCTGTCCGGCGTAGTTGAGAAGCACTGGTGCAACAGCCATTTTGCTACAGGGTGATGTGATTGTGTGCTCTGGCTGCCTGAGCAGTCAGCAGAGTGCAACCTCCGACGATGCAGGGAATTGTGGAATGGATGTACGGCGGCAGGACTTGGGGTATAGCTTGGGCGGAGGACACAGGCCCTCATCCCACATGCTTCAATGAATGGTCAAGGCCAGTGGTGTCTGACTCTTTCCAGATTACTTGCATTTGGCCCACATGGAGGAGTGGTATAATTGTATTTTGTAGTATTATCTTTCTTTCATGTTAGGCGCTATCTGCCAGTGGAAGTTTTACTCTGCATGGCTATGTTTGGCTTCTTGTTGGTACAATGGCTCCATTCTCCTGCAGAATTTGTTGCAATGTGATTTCAGAGTAGGAATGGAAGGCCATTCAGTGCTATCTGCTCTCCCGTGTGTGGGCGGGACACTCCGTTGCCGCTGTACATTGAGGCTTCTGTGTGGGTGTAGTGATTGGGAACACCTGTTCTCAGGCAGCAGGGTTTTTCAATTTTGTACATTGCATGGCTTGATATTGCGAGCAGAATGGTATGGGTATTTTTGGATGAGACTGGCGTGCCTTTTGCGGACGAGGTCCATATTCTGCGCTGTTATGTAGCAGCCGCTGTGTGCTTCGCCATGTTTTGCACACAAGGGTGTGTCCTATTTTGCCATCACATTACTCCCCTGTTCGGGACACTTGTGTTACATCAGGTTGACAACTGTGAGTTGTCGGTTGGGGACATGACTGATGCAGGAAGGCCACGTGACATGTGCCTTCAGGGTGGGGCTGGTGTGTGGGGTGTGTAGTTGTGACCCTGTGGTGTTTGTGTGCAGCCCATGCATGGCGCTGTCGTTGGCCTCTGCATTGTGCGCATGTGTACCTGCGTCATCGCCGCTGCGATGCGGTGCCGTGACGGGGATGTCACTTCCTGGTCCCGGGTAGTGGGTGCCCAGGATGTTGCGAGATGTTTATTTTTGACAGGTGGGACATGTGTGGGTATAGTGGTGGATGTGTCCTGTCCACACAGGGGTGTCTGGGGGGGCCATGTACAGTTTTCCCGCCTTTGCACTGTGTGCAGTGTTTTCGTACCCTTGTTGTGTGTCTGCCTACCTGCGTCGTGGTGGTGCGTTCACTCCTAGGTGGTGCATCAGGTAGAGCATGGGGATGGCCTGGAGTGCAGGATTCATCTCTGGGTGGGCCGCCTTTTTAATCTCCGTACTGAACAGTCGGGTTTCCGCCTTGGTATCTCGTGCGGTGTCTCTTTGCCGGTGGGGCTGTTTGGTTGTGGCATCGTAATTTGTACGCTGGGCGGTACGTCATTTCGTCGGACGGTGTGTCTCCATTGGCTCGCGCCGCTACGTAGACGGGCGCACTTTGATGGCGGGCGGCGCCGCAGGCTTGCGGGCAGTGTTTGCCTGACTTTTCACATCCTAATTTTGCGGGCCGTTGCTGGCGGACGGTAACTAGCGGTTTTTGCCTTCGACAGCACGGCGGTTGTGCTTCCGCCCGACATCGTAATGGACCCCTTAGTAAGTAATATTTAGTATGGTGGGTTAGACCGCTTCTTTTTCACTCACTATAATAATGGGTTAGAGAAGGCTGTTGTAAGTATATCCACAGACCGGCTACATGTCAGTGGCAGACATCTTCCTTTACATCTCTATGCAGAGGATGCTGTTCTCATTTCCGAAATGCTGTAGGTTTAGAGAAGCTCATGTTTCCCAGTATACAGAGCTTGTAATTGCTTTTAATTTAAAGACAGATTTAAATACCTCTAAGATAATGGCGGTGAGACCGATTAACAATAAAGAAAGATATTTTGATCAAAAACACTTGGTTTAAAAGAGTTGAATAATTTTCCTGTTTTGAGGTTTGCTTGACTCAAATCATTGATGGAAACCATCTACCATAATTATGCATAATAGGGCACTTAAACTAAAAAGGACACACTTCTCATTTGCTAGTGATCAAGTTGGTCATTATGTACCTCCAATGCTGAAGTTCTATTATGTGAAGACAGTCTCCTGTGTGTCTTATGGAACCAGAATTTAGAGTTATGCCAACATAACTAGCCTGCAAATGGAGGGAAATATATAAAATAATATTCCGTCCACCTTATTACAAGTGCATTATGTCCAATTGTATGTGTATAGGGTGGGCCATAAATACTTCACATTTTGTCACAGAGAGCCTGATTATGATGCCGGTCAGACTCTTGTCTGACCGGCACCATGGCGGAAGCAGGATCACCCGACTAGAAGTCGGTGGTCCCTCTGCCTGCATTACGGTGCAACCGCCTTCAGGGCGGTCGCAATGTGTATATTTTGTATTGCGGCATGTGCTGCGAGCTGCAGCACATGCCGCAATACAAAATATACACTTTAAATCATCCCTACACTATGTGGCAGGCACCATGCGGTTCCTGCCATATTGTGCAGGGATGTTTTGGGGGCACCATAGGTGCCCCCAGTCCCCATAGCGGAGGGTTGGGGGTAAGGGGGCCCAGCTAAGGGCCCGGAGAGTCACTTTCTGCCTGCCTTTTCATGGTGGGTGAACCACCATGATAGGGCAGGCAGAAGAGGACATTGTAATCCCTACAGTGGTTCCTAAGCAGGCACCGCACTCAGTGCAGGGAATGGGAGTCTGACCCCCGCACTGACGGGATCGTGATCCTGTCTGACGCATCGGTCTTCCCCCCCGACAGCCGAGCTCCGACCGCCTCTATCCTAATGCAGCGGTCGGGCCAATGGGCTGAGTGGCGGTGGGACCGCCACCGATGGCCGGACGGTGGCAGTCCCACCACCATCATAATCAAAACTCTAAATCAAGCCCTAAGTATCTTAAATGCTAATTGGAATGTCAATCTGCCATATCTAATTTTCCAGCTCATGAGGAACTCGTGGTCAAGTATATTGAGATTAGCATGAACTCTTCTCCTTCGGGCCTTTGCATAGCTATTTAGATGTAACCTTTTGCTACTCTAAATAGATCGATTGCTAATGACATCCTCAAGTTCCACTGGGTACATAGCATTCTGTGGTATGGCTATATTGTGGGTTTGACCACTCATCTTTGCTGCAGGAAAATTATTGTCTTTGTGACTAATGTGTCAATTTCAGAAAAGGTGAAAGTACATTCTTTGTTCTTATCCATTTTGAGTCTTGAGTGAGAAGAAGATGAATTACAATAATCTATTGCGAGCATATTTCCCCTTGAAAGCCATATCACTAATTGAATCATACTTATACTAGGTCCCTTCATCTTAAGTAATATTTTGAGACATTGTAGAGTTGGTCTCATATGAGCGCAATTGTGTGTTCCTAAAATTGATTTTTAAAATTTCCTGATATTGTACATTTTTCTAAATTATTTTAATTATTTTTTCAATTTAAGGTGTTTAATTAAAGTTTACATTTTTTATCAGTTTTTTTGGGGGCGAAATAGTTTGTGATGAGCATTTATATTATTTTTGTGTAGTGAATCTAACCATCTTCCCCCACTGGGACCAGAATGGGAAACCAAAAGCAGCCCTGGCAAAGATGCTCAAACGAACTTGTCTTCCTACATCTCTTTGCAAAATCTCTCTCTTTACATCCTCCTGTCCTCTCTCTCTTCTCCGGCTCTGATTGCTTTCTCTCTACCTTATCCACCCTTCCGCTGTCTAAATTTTACTTTACAGTATGAATCAGTGTGTTGTGTACCTCTAACCAGTATTATTGAATGATTGGGTATTCCCAGATCATATGAAAGAAGGTGCCAAGTTTCTCTCTGTGCCTCAGACAGTTTGGGTCAGTTCCCCTGTTCATTTTACACAGTCTGGTGGGGCTGTAGTAGTCTCTGTGTAAGCATTTTGATTGAAAAGCCTCATCCTAAGACTCATGATGTCATTTTAGCCATCCTCCAATCTGCTTCTTAAATCTATTAGGGCATCTGGGGTGTTTGCAACCAGTGATCTATATATTGAGAAAATTCCCTTTTCCTCAAGGCCTGACATGGTTATCTTTGACTCAAGGAGATTAAATTCAGAAAATTCATCAAGACTTCACTGATGGGCTGCTAGTACATGGCCCAATTGCAAATACCAATAAAAATATGTTCTGTGTAATCCCTTGTCAGCAGCTCAAAGGTCCTAATATGGCAACCATCCCAGACATCTTCCAATTTGGAGATACCGTACCAGAGTGTTGTCTCTAAAGTTGAGGGTACCCTACAATAAGAACTATCTAAGTGCATGACTGGACAGGACTGCTGTTTTTGGGGGTAGGTCCAGTTCTTTCACTGGTCCATAAAGTAAGTTGTATATCCGATATATTTCCAGATATTTGAGTTCTAACTTTACATAGGGATCGCTACGATGTGCAAGTTGTTGATGAGCACTATTTGGCTAGCCCAGTAATGTAACCTAACTTACATTGATTCCAATCCCCCCATTTTTATGGAGTTAATACACATTTTTTAAACTCTATTTTGGATCGCCCACCGGCCCACAGGAAAGCCAAGATTGCTGACTGTGGTGTCTGAAGTACGCTCAGTGATACGTCTTATGAAAAGTTCTGCAGCACATAGAGAAGGTGGGGATGGGGAACTATATTATAAAGAGCTGATCCACCAGCGACTTCAAGGGGGAGGGACCACCCTACCTCCACGGTTTGTTTGAGTCGTTGAAAGAGTGTGTAATATTTAGATCCTAAGTGACCTACTGTTTGACAATATTTGCAAACCCAGGTATTTAAAATGGCCTGTTGCCCAATGAAGGTTGGCAAATGCCGGGATTCTAGTGGGATTGACCACCACTGGCACAAAACCAGAATTTTCCCTCTTGACCTTTATTCCTGAGGCCTCACTACACACATTCAACATGTGTACTAATCAAGGTATGCAATTTCCTGGATTTTAATATGTCATCTGAGTATAACAAGATTCTATCCTCCTGTTGTGAGCGCCATTTAAACCCACTAAACAGTGTACCTATCCTGTTCCACTCTGCCTTTGGCTGGATGGTCAAGGGAAAATGCATGGATGAAAGCACTGCCTCGTGGTCTTCGGTATACTGAATGGAGATGAAAGGACCATATTTACTCTTACTTGTGGCCAGGGATCAGTGTATAGAAGCAGGGCAAACATTCTGAAAAGTTGGCCAGAATTAATGGCACAAAATATCTGAAACATGAAGGGCCAGTATACTGAATCGAAGGGAAGAGGGCCATCACTCACTGTCCTTGGTTCCTTAGATGCAGAAGGGACCCCCTCAGCCAATCCACTCTTTCAAGTACTGTGGTGGACTTCAATGCAGCAACCAGTGCCAGGCTGGGACAAGTCTCTGGCAGTAATCCAGCACCGTCTAAGGGGGGTGGAGGGCACAGTCCACCACAGGCTCCTCATCCAAGCAGTCCACCGTCTCCAGGGAAATACGCCAATGAAGAACTGATCACACCCTGCCGCCTCTAGTCTGCTGACAGACAAGCACACGGTTCTTCCTGATCTCAAAGCCCAGCCCTCCCAATATTTCATAGTGGTGGTCATCAATGTGTAGATATATTTATGTCATAGTTTCCATCAGAAGACCATTAATTACTTTGCTAATAACTTTGGTGCCTTGATAAATCTTCACAAAACAGTCTAAAAATGGTTAATCCCCCTAGGCTCCTTGCTGGAAAGTTTTGGGGTGATCCCCAAAACAGGGCCCAAGAAGAAATGGGATACCAAAATATTGTATTCCCATGTTAATTCCAAAAGAAAATTTTGGGAAGCGATACAGAAAAAATGGCTGAACTGAATTACACCAGAAAGTTACAACTTTACGCAGAAAGTGTGCTTTCCATTATTTGGTGTAAATCTGTTCAACTGTTTTCGAACTTCACATTTAAAGATGTGCTCATGTAGTCATGAAGGGGATAAAATTATAGTGATATCTGGGTGGTTGGTTCTTCAGGAGTCCCCCGGTACCATACATTTAAAATGCAAGGGCCTCAGTTTGGGCAAGAGAGCTTTTTCTCTTGTTGACTTTTACAGTACAGTTGGAGGAGTGCCTAGCAATCTGGTTGGCTGGCTGCAACTTGAAGAAAAAGTTTGTGACTTCTACTACAGAACATGGGTTCTTGTCCCCGTGCCCAAAATCTTTTTTTTTAAATCATATAGGGTGGCAGGGTAGGGATTCCCTGACTCCTTGGTCCTTGCAGGGGGGACCCAGAAGGTCTGTGTGGGCTTGGCTGCCTGTGGGAGACAGGATGCAGTACCCTGTCAAATGCATGGCTCTGCAGCTAAACCCCTGCTGCACACAGCCAAAGGCCATGTGTGGCAGGGGGTTGGGCTCCTGCAGGAGATAGGCTGCAAGGCCTGGCCAAAGCTCAACCACTCATGGCCAAAGGCCCCATATTTTTGGGGGTAGGGCACCTGCAGTGGGTTAGGCGAAGGTCCCGGCCCGACCAATCCCACATCCCTACAAAGTGATGTAACAGTTAGGTATGTTAATAAGATTTTAGCTTACTTTCATTATAGTAAGGTTTTAAAATAACTCAAAAATTAATGTTTAAAAAACAAAAAAACACTGAAGTTCACCAGCTATAGTCTACTGATCTAACCGCAGCTTGCTTCCCTGGGATGTCCTGCTTATGGCCTCACATATTTCGTCACATATGACATGTTAATGAGATCACTGATGACAGTTTTAGATTTTCTCCTTTTTTAACAGATGGCGAACCACAGACAACTGAAAACAAAGCTGCCGGATCGCCATATGTTTTTGTGTTATACCTGTGATCACAAAAAGACTTTGAAGGAGGACCAAAGCTCTGTCTAGCAGAGATGGAAAAGCTTTTAAGAGGGAAGAGTATCAGAACAAGGGGATTCTCTTACAAATAAAGAAAAATAAGATTGTCATAGTTTTCACGTTACCCCAATGGTGTTACCACAGACAGATCTTGAAGGAGGAAATGAACTCCATCTACCGGAGATGGAAAAGTTTAAGAAGGACAAATACCAGAATAAAGGGATTCTTTTACAAATAAAAAAGTAAAATATAGTAGTTTCACATGTAACTACAATGGAGTTAAGAGCAAGAACCTAATAATTCAATCTTTCTTTCGCTACGCGCGAATGTAGTTATTCAAATCCCATGCTATATGATCTTTGCATCTCTGAATAATACATAAGAAAGGAGGCAGCTGACTGTTTCTGGAAACATTAAAGTTTAAGACTGATTTGTTTTGAAGGCTACTGAAGAGGCTTGTGCAATAGCTCTGAATCAACCAAGAATCGTAGAGATTTTCTGAGATAGACTGAGGAGCGGTGGGATTCCTAAAACAAGCAAAAGTAATAGAATTTTGATTCAGAATCTATGGGGCATATGTACAAGCCCCTATCGCTACCACAACGTCACTTTTACGGATGTTGTGGTGGCGATAGGGGCTGCGCCTTATGTACAAGGCAGCATTAAGCCACTTAACGTGGCTTAACGCTGCCTTGTACATAAGGCACCCTTTCACACTATGGTTAGCGTGAAAGGGGCGTGCAGTGGGTGTTGTGGTGGGCGTTCCACCGCAACACCCATTGTATTTGATGCAGCCTCCTATGTACAAGGGTGGCGTACATAGGAGGCAGCGCCAAAATTAAGACCAGGAAAATCCTGGTCTTAAGTTGGCGAAACGAGGAGAAATGCATTATTTCTCCTCGTTTTTGCTTTTTCCATGTGTGCTGCCTTGTGTCCCCTTTACACCCATGTCCTCCAAAAACAATACTACTGGGTCTGAAAACAATATCAGGGCATCTAGCTGATATTTTAATGGAATGTTCAGCTCTGGCTACTATCCTAAGGCTTGGAAAAAAGCATCTATCTTGTCTTTAGTAAAAACCTTAACCCTTTGGGCCCTAGCAACTATCAACCCATATTTCATCTGCAATTCCCAGCCAAGATTGAAGTTGAAAAAGTCATGAATCAGGAGTTGGCTTCTTTCATAAACACCAATCATCTGCTTGACCCTACTCAGTTTGGGTTTAGGAGTGAGCATAGCACTGAATCCGCCCCGATTGTGGCAGCTGAAGACATAAGATCTACCATAGACAAAGGTGGTAATGCTGCCTTGATTACTTTAGATCTCTCGGTTGCATTTGACACAGTCAATCACGATTTTTTTATTGACTCTCTCTTCTCCAGGGGAATCTCCTAAAATCTTTCTTGTTGGCACGGAAATAATGTATCGCTTTGGACAAATTTGTATCCGATCCTTTTTTCCTTCCTCATGGAGTGCCACAAGGGTCTTCCTTGAGTCCCACCCTTTTGAATTTAAATGTCACCCCTCAGGCCAGGCTTACAAAATCTTTTGGATTTTCCGTAATATCTTACGTTGATGACACCCAAATTGTGGTCTCAGGGTCTAGGGATCACTAGACTCTGAGACACAGCCAGATTCCACAACTGTATGCTGCACAGAGGCAAATGTATCAACAGAAACTGCCTAAAATTACATTTGGGGGGTGGGGGGGGGAGAGCTGTGGTACTCTTGTTCAGCAACAACATCTCCATTTGGTTCTCCAGCTGGTGGCCTCAAGAATTGGGTACTCTGCCAATGCCGGTCAAGAAAGTGATTAATTTTTTGACAACAGGTTGACCTTTGAAAGCCAAGTTAATACGGTGGTATCATCTGCTTTTTATATTCTGAAGATGCTCAGAAAAAGACTTCTATTTATTCCAAAGACCTGCAGAAGACTGTTGTCACAGCCCATATACAATCCAAATTGCATTATTGCAATGCACTCTACACCAATATGCAGTAGAGACTTCTAAACAAATTGCAGATCCTGCAAAAAGCATCAGCCCGACTATTGCTTGTGGGTCCCAAACATCAATTGGCATCGCAGGCTCTTAAAGATTTACATTAACTGCCCTTAAAGAAGCACATTTATTCCAAGGCCTTAAGCATTGCTTTCAAAGCACTTCACAACTCTGGCCCTGACTATCTCAAACGCAACCTTTCCTGGTATATCCCTTCCAGGTCTTTGCGCTCGTCAGCAGCCAAGAACGTAATTGTACCTAAATCCAGGAAATCCCATTGGGGAGGCATCCGCTTTGTAATCTGCACTGCCATACTTTGGAACACCCTCCCACTTAAGCTGAAGGAAATGACAGGTCTTCCCCATTTTTGGAGACCACTAAAAACGTGGCTGTTTCGCCAATAGATTTCATTGACCTTGACTCCTCCCCCAGCATAAACCTCTGCTTCTATTTGCACACCCTTAGGTAGTGGCAGCGCTAAGATGCCTCTGGGCAATCAAGCACTTTATGACTATAAATATAAATTTCATTTCAAGTATTACAACCCTTAGACCTCTATTCCCTTAGACAATCAGTGGGAGGCACAGCTCAGGGAAGGGTGAGGAGGAACTCAATAAAGAACCAATTGCAAAACATCAGAATGATTCTATTTAGTTAAGGATGCTAAGGCCTAAGGGGAATTATTCTCAACTACACACCCTGAATACATGAATTGGGGATCTTGAGGAAATTTAATGTGAATACCCCCATGTAGATGCAATAACATTACAAAACAAATCACATGTCACTTTATTATGTTTTGCCCTCTGTATCAAGGTCCACGTCAACGTTTATTTGGGCCCAGTATGGCATAGATCAATGGTCAGAAATTACCATCTGGGATGAAAACTGCTGCAAACTCTTCCTACTTTAGAGATTTGTCACGTTGTTTTAATTTTTTTTAAATTAGCTTTAACAATTAGAAAACATTATGAAGAGATACATGTTTGAATACATGTACATATGTACAATATATATCTCTTTGGCAATAGTCATTTTATTAACTTTTATGTATTCTTCCATTGGTTATTATTCTATTATAATACAAAGCTTTTTCTTTTAAATTGGAATCTTTGATATGTTTTATGTGTTTCACTGTAGATTTTATGAATAAACTGTGGCTTTTATCTCATTTTGCCAAATAAAAGTTTATTTGACTTGAAATTGAATGTTACTTGGCAATTGAAAGATCCTTCTCCTACCTCGCTGCAAAGACCTGGAACTCCCTACCTCTGCATCTCAGACAATCTCCATCTCTGCCTCAATTCAGGAAGGACCTCGAGACCTGGTTCATCAACTCAAAAGCACCCCCTTGCCTTGAGACCCTTATGGGTGAGTAGCCGCGCTTTAAAAGAACACTGATTGATTGAATTGACAAGGAGTTTGCCTATGGAGTAGGAATCAGAGATTGGAGTACAATTTTTACTGTCATTCTTGACCCCTGCCAGTTCAAGGGACCCGAGGTGGCATAAGGATGAGTAAACAACCACACAAACCCATCCACCATCACACTCAGCCTGTGAGTTCAGAACAGGTTCAGAACATTTTTAATGTGCTAGAGATATCTTGGTTGCTGTTCATCAGGGAAGGATATCTAGGAAAGGTGTGAATGCTGTGGTACTCAATAGTGGTCCCTTCTTTCTCTCTGCAACCCAATTCAACAAATACAGTGCCTACTGTGGCTATGGCATCTTTGGAGCCTCTGGTAGAGATTCTGCAACAAAGATGACAACCCCCTGCAAACTTCATTGTTAAAAAAAACCTCATGCAAGTGGATTGTATTGTAAAGTCCACTAACACTGACAAAGGGGCAACGGACTGCACCATAACCCTGATTGCCCTTGTGATATTCTCCAAGTCCTTGAGTTTTGACTCTAGCTTTAACATAGACATTAGTGCTATCGTTGAATGCTTGTGTGTCTACTGCTGTATATCAATTGATTCCATCTTTACCTTCAATCCATACCAGAGCCTTCCATGATTTCAGCTATGGCATGGCTCTTCACCACTGCCTCCCAAACAATATCAACCTTCTCTGCAATGTCCTTGATGTAAATCAAAAAGCACTGACTAATCTTCTTAGGCTGCAGAGACTTGGGCCCATATTTACTAAGCCTTTGTGTTGTCCTTGTGCAGCACAAGGCATCACAAGGACAACGAAGGGGCTTCAGTAAGATTTACAAAACTATGCAAGGACCGATTTTCACCAATTTATGTGCCTTTGTAAAGAAATGAAACTCTATGCAGAGTTGTGCATTGTGTCATGTTACATTTGAAGCTGGTAGGCATTCCATGGGTGAAGAATGGGTTTTCTCATGCAACCACCCATAGATGTGGCACAATTCCAGATTTACAAAAATTTGCAAACCCAGGATTGTGTCAAATAAGTATGTCTCTCAAAGGCAATCAATCAGGAATTTGTGAAGCGCACTACTCACGTGTGGGGGTCTCAAGGCACTGGGGTTGAGGGGGCGTTTGCGCAGGTCCGTCTCAGCTGAAGAGCCAGGTCTTGAGGCTCTTCCTGAAAGCTTGTAGAGTGGGGGTTCTTCTGATGCTGAGGGGGAGTTCGCTCTAGGTCTTGGCCACGATGTAGAAGAACGCTCTTTCTCCAGCTCTGGCTCTGCGGATGCGTGGGATTTTGGCCAGGGCAAGGTTAGCGGAGTGGAGGTATCTCTTGGGTACGTAGAAGGAGATACTTTCGTTGAGGTATTAGGGTCCAGTTTTGTGGAGGGATTTGTAGGTGTGAGTGAGCAGCTTGAAGGTCACTTTCTTTTCGACAGGAAGCAAGTGGAGGTCTCATAGGTGCTGGGTGATGTGGTCTTGTCGTAGGATGCCGAAGATGAGTCTGGCTGCGGTGTTCTGGATGATCTGGAGTTTGAGGAGTAGAGTTTTGTTGGTTCCGGCGTAGAGGGCATTCCCGTAGTCCAGTCTGCTGGTTATGAGTGTGTGGGTGACGATCTTTCTGGATTCGGGGGGGATCCATTTGAAGGTCGGAGGGTGTTGAAGCACATCAAAGATACAGCGTTGACCTGTCGGTTCATGGCCGGCCCTACCTCACTTGAGCCATGGCACCCAATAGAGTGCTCTCCAGCCTTTGTTGCAATGTACCCGCAACCACATTGCTGCACACTTTGAACAGGAGTCTCTGCCAATTAGACCACTGCCAACAGCCTGACTGCTGAATACCCGGGCACTCTTCCTTACCACCCTGCCATAGTCACAAGGTCTACTCCCGGTGCTACTGCTGGCCCCAAGCATCAATGCGGTTAGGCCTCAGGTTGGACAAAAACACAGTGCTGTATGGGCACAAGAAGTTAACCCACAAAGAAAGCAGAAGAAAGACATACTCAAAAGTCCCTGAGGGTTCATCGGAACTCACCTTCCCCACCTTGTGCATCTGCTGAACACATCTTTACTTGTGCTTAACAAGCTGCCACCATTGAAACAGCTTTTTCCTAAAAAATAGAAAAACGTTCTGTGGAACTGCAGCATAAATAAAAAGAGGTGCATGGGTAGCCAGGCAAGCAAACTAGAACAAGGAAGCAAAATCACCACAGGACCGTCACTGGTGAGATTCATGTGTCAGTGACTTTCCTAAGTTAAAAAGTTCTTTAACCCAAAACGATATTATTGGTTGAGGCAAATTTACGGGCCATTCCAATAATTAAGATTGATATGCATATTTAAGAATTATTAGAACATTGGAATGTTGGGAGCTCCATTGAAGACAATGGAGTTGCTCTGGGCTTATAATGGCTGGTATAAGCCCAGCGCTCCAACATTCCAATGTTTGTCTTTTTGTTTCTCCATTTTTAATTTAGAACATTCTACCCTTAGTGGGTGGAATGTTCTAATAACTACTATAGCCCTTCTGCCTCAGGCTATACCGGTTGTTAAAGGCCCTCTCCCTCGTTATAGGCCCTCGCCTGCGGCTCAGGCCTATAACTCAGGATCAGGGCCTTTAACAGCCGGTATAGCCCTCGGCAGCGGGCTATAAGGCTATAGTACACAACATAAAGTATCAAGCACTTCATTGCTCTGTGTGGCTATAAAGAATTGTAGTTAGTTACTACTATATTTAACATGGTTAATGCTTAAACCTGACTCTGGGTAAATGGTGAACTGTACATCTGTTGAATAAAATAATGCTTGCAATGAAATTATTTGAGGACATTACAATAAAATAATCCATAGTGTTACAGGTACATTTTCAAATTACATAAATGATAACTGACATCCTGTAAATAACATTTTGAGGGATGTTTTTCGGAATCACTAAGGGTCAGTTTTACTATTCTTTCACACAGCGCAACACAGCAAGGAAACTTGTTGTGCTGCGTTTCATGAAAGGGAAAGAGTACAGATGCATCATATCTACTAAGATATGGCACACTTCTGCTCTCTCCTTGTGCTGGCACACTTGTGGCTCTTTAGCATCAACTCAGGCACCCTTGCATCATGACGCAAGGGTTCCTGCGCTATGGTTACGGTTGTTTGTGTGCAGGAAGGGATACCTTCCTACATGAAAAAATCCTTGGAGGTATATTCCTCTTTATATGTGTGCTGCAGAATGCAACACACATGCAAAGGGGAAGTATTGAAACGAAATCCAGATATTACACCTCTCTCGGGTAGGAGCACCATTTTGGTGCAAAACCAGTTTTACCATCTTTAGGAAATCTGGGTTTGCATCAAAATACATGGGTGGATTCACGGGAAAGCTCATGTTCCACCCCGGTAAAGCCAATCTGATGCAGGGTAATCCAAGGCATTGCAAGGTGAGGGGTTGCATTACTCTGTGGTAGAAACGTGACGCAAAGTCACACAAATTTCGATTTGCATGGCTTTTTAAATGTCACTTCAACACTTGTTATTCCTTGCGTCTACTTGGGTGATGAAAGGACAATGCAAGTGGTTAGTAAATCTGGTTCTGAGTTTTTAGAGAGATAGTGAAATGACGCAAAGGTGTTATAAGTGAAAAGTGGTTCTACGGAATAACAAAATGGGACTAAGGCCCTTACTGTGTACCAGCAGTTACTGGACCCATCAGAATGCAAAGATCTGCAGGAAATCTGAATTTTTCGGGGGTTTCGTGTTTCACAGGGAGATTTCAGCTTCTAAAAACTGTTGAAATCTCTTTGTCTGGGGAAAATGAGGAATTACCAGGGGAATCAAACCCTGAATTACCAATTGCCCTGATAATTTGTCATTTCTTAGAGGATCCTCAGAGTCTAACTCATGAAGGGACAGTTTCCTCACCCCTAGAGTTACCCGTAACCACTGTATCAATGCCTCCAGAGTCAGGGATATAAATGCCTGTTTTCCGGTCCCCTCTTAATGAGGACCTTAGAGGAGAACAATCGTATAACTGAGCAAGAATGTAAGGAAGAGTCAACGGCACAGTAATTGCCATATGAAACTGCAAAGTCAGATGACTACATCAACATTTCATGATCACATCCACCGCTGTAGGCAAACACTGCAATTGTGCAAACGAAAACATACACTTGCATGTACAAACGCCTGAAACTCATACTTGGGCAAGTTTGATGGTAAAGTTGAGATATTTTCTGAACATGTGCAATTTCCATTTCCTTGCAGAATCACCCCACTATTAATGTTCATTTACAAGAAAATGACCAGTTATAGGCAATAAAATGCTGGGGAGAAACTAAAGCACCTGTTGTTGCATGACTTCCCCCATTACTGGGCCATCTACTGGCCATCTACTGGCTACATAGTTTGCCTGTGTTTGGCTGGTGGAACTGTGTCTGGGGTTTACTCCCAGGTGTTGTGAAACCCTCTTGTGGCTGAAACAAGTTTCTGGGTGGAACGGAATTTGCTTTTAATCAGGCTTTTACATAGACATATATTAGTAATATAAAAATCATAGATGTTGGGAATTATCAACCATCTCCCAGCTACTTTCTTAGACACCGTCATGGAAGATGTATCCACCCATCAATTACAGTCTTTCTGGGAGGAAAACAATATCTTTGATCCTAACCAAGACTGCTTTCTGACCAAGATGAGTATTGAATTAGTGGCACTCGATGATCTTGAATGAACTGGGAAAGGAGTTTGATAATAGCACAGTTGGGAACATGATGTTAATAGAGACATGAGCTACCTTCGACACCATTGATCTCCCTGGTCTGCTCAGTTGACTGAAGGCAAGCGGCATCAAAAACGCTGTTCTGGACTGGTGGCATAGTTACTGACCAGCAGTACTCAAACCATCCTGATCCCTCCACCTTCCAACTGACATGTAGACAGATTAAATTGGGAATTATCCTTCGTCCTGTTCCCTTTAGTGAATTTTGTAATGACGAAAGAAGCCAGGTAAGTTGAACTCGACGTTTATTGTAGTAACTACCGGACCATCAAGGCAGAGCAGCGGAGGTGACAGCAACTCCAACAGACACTGCTCGAGCGCACGGTACGGAACCTCACACAGTGAGGTTCCACACCGAGGAACATTCAACAACAAGCATAGATTACTACATGGGTCTTCCCTTAAAAACACAATAACATAAGCTTAGGAAAAATGAGTAAAATAAGAGGAACGCATAAAGCAAAAGAAAGGTAAAGCATAAACGGGCTAAAAGTACCTGTGAAAGAAAAGAGAGTTAAAATGAACACTGCAAAGCACATGCAAATAAAAACATCTTAAAGCAGAACAGAAACTCCTGAAGAAACACATCAGATTCTGTAACGGGAAGGAAGTTTCCTAACCCGAGAACTACGTCTCAAGCTAGGCTGGCCTGCACACCCAAAACTCATCTCATCACCAACACTGTCAGAACCTTCACCAACAACACGTTCAAAACACGGGTGAAGATGTTGACAATTATATTACCGCTCTGAGAAGGTTAGTGTCAGAATGTCAATTTGAGAATTTTGCGGACCATTTAGTGCGGGATCAATTTATTTGTCATTGTACGGATAAAACTATCAAACAAAGACTTCTTTCTATGGGAAATCCAACTTTGGATGAAACTATTAGAGTGGCAAAAAGCATTGAAACTTCACAGTTATCTGCAAAGGAGTTGGAGACCAAGACCAATGAACCAGTTTCTGCTGTTAAAATCAAGGAAGTTAAAGACAGAAACTGCAAAACTACTGACAGACCACGTTCCAGTTTTGGAGAAAAGCAAAATGCATTTTTTTCTCAAAATAACTTTTATTTTAGATGTGGGTATAAGTCACACATGAGAGGTGGTAAATGCCCAGCTAGGTTTGTGACTTGTAGGACTTGTAATAGAACTGGTCACTTTGCTAAAGTGTGTCAAGCTGGTAGGAGCAAGACTTCTCCACAATCCTCATCAGTCAAGTGTGTTGTTGATGAGGGCATGCTTGGTGATGATGAAGAATTTGTTACTAAGGATCTTAGTAACATGATAGTCGTAGTACAAGATGATGGAGTCAGGGTGGGCAATCCGGAAATGTGTGTTGACCCCTATGTAGAGATCCTGGTTGGGGACAAAGTTCTCAAACTCCTGGTTGACTCTGGTGCTCGTATTTCAATGATCACGCAGGAACTTTTTGACAAGACTTGGCCTTCCAGGTCCCTTCTACCCCCTGATCGCAAAGCAGTCTCTTACGAAGGGCGTGAGATAAATTTATCTGGGTACATTGAGGATATAATGGAGTTCAGGGGGAGGAGGATTGCAGGAGAAGTGTATGTTGCACACAAAGGGTTAAACATTCTGGGCTGGTTTTACCAAGGGTTATTTGGCATGGTACTTAGGCCTGGGACCACTGAACAGGTCCTTATTGTAAGGGACAATCCAGATCTCGAAGGTATTGTCAATAAATTTCCTCATGTGTTTTCTGGTGTGCTTGGCAAGATCAAGGACTATCAGCACAAAATTATTGTGAAAGATGGTGCAAGACCCATCAAGCATAAGCTTAGGAATGTTCCCTTTAGTGTTAGGCAAGATCTGGAGAATGAGCTTAATTCCCTGTGTGCAAAAGGGATAATAGAACCTATTGATTCCTCCCTGTGGTTATCCCCTTTGGTGGTTGCACGTAAACAGAATGAAGAATTGAGGGTTTGTGTGGACCTCCGTTGCTTAAACAAGGAGATCTGGGTGGATTCACATCCTCTTCCGAACATTAACAAACTTTTGGCAAGTTTGAAGGATGCGAAAAAAAAATCGAAATTTGATTTGGCCTCTGCTTACCACCAGGTAGAGTTAGCTCCTGAATCTAGGCATCTCACTGCATTTGTCTCCCCTTTTGGCACTTATCAGTATGCCCGCATGCCGTTTGGCCTTGTGTCAGCCGCATCTGTTTTTCAGCGGTTGATGAACAACATGCTTAAGGGGATTGATGGGTTATCTGTTTTCCAGGATGATGTTTTAGTTTTTGCGCCCAACAGAGTTGCCCATGACACCATTCTTCAAGAAGTGTTGTCTAGGTTCCAGTCCAATGGCGTGGTACTGCGCAGAGACAAATGTGTTTTCATGACCAGAGAGGTTGAATATTTGGGGCACTTTGTTACTGAACAAGGGATTCTTCCCAAATCTAGTCTTGTTGACTCAATTATCAAATCTAAGGCTGCTTCTGATAAAGCTGGCCTCAAGTCCTTTCTTGGGCTGTGTGAATTTTATTCACGGTTTGTACAAGATTTCGCAAGTAAGTTGAGGCCTCTTTCGCAAATGCTCATGAAGGGGGTTGCATTTGAGTGGAGTGATGAATTTCAAAATGTGTTTGAGTAGGTGTGTAAACACTGCACTCCCAAACACAATACCTTACATAGGATGTACTTGCTGGACGTCCCTACACGTGAAAATCGTGTCTCCGTTGCACTTCCCAATGCTTTGTGACGTTTCACAGCTCCAAAACCTGGCAAACAAGCTCTGTGACGTTGCTTCCCTGCTGATTACACAGGAAGCTTTGTGACGTTAGAAATCTCCCAGTGTTCCATTAATCGAGGAAGCTGACGCACTGGGAAGTGAACTCTGTGTTCCAGACTTGAAGTGCAGCAAAGCGGTGACGTTACGCGTGCGTCTTGACGTATCAGCGCCTCCCCGTCATCTTTGTTGAAACGCAAGACTCCTCTTGCGTTCCAGGTCGCGCACTGCCCTGAATTTTGCTCGCTCTGAACACAATGTCGTCAACAGAAGAAGGGATACACTCCTCACAGACGCAGATCATCGCCACAATGCAGTGCCATGTCAAAACTGCTCAGCATCGACACGTCATTTTCAGATGAGGACACTTGATCCAAGACACGCAGGTCCGTGTTGATGGCCCAGTACTCGTCGCCAAAAAAGATGTAATGACGAAAGAAGCCAGGAAAGTTGAACTCAACGTTTATTGTAGTAACTACCGGACCATCAAGGCAGAGCAGCGGAGGTGACAGCAACTCCAACAGACACTGCTCGAGCACACGGTACGGAACATCACACAGTGAGGTTCCACACCGAGGAACATTCCACAACTAGCATAGATTACTACAAATTTCTACACTATCGCCACATTAGATTGTTCATGAACACAGATGGCACTCCACTCAAGAGAATCAGATCACTTAGCCTCTATAACCCTGGCTCGTGTCTATTCTCTATTAAACTCTACATACCAGAAATCTATCTGAGGTTGAAACCCTCAAAAATGAAGGTGCAGCTAACAGTGTTGGGCTCTCCCCTTTGGCTAAAAATCTATGGTCCTCTTCTATGGGAGATTGTGCAGTCCTGGAAGCTGTGGTAAAAGAAACCTCTGATAGGTCTGGAGGAGAACCTCAGCATGGAAAACCATATAACATTGGAGGGGAAGACTTGCTTTATGGAACAGATGCTGTTTTGCAGGTGTGGTGTCCATCCAAAGTTCAGCTTGCTTGCCTGCAACATGCCCATAATACTAGCACAATGCTCCTTCTTGGCCTTTGCAAAACTGACCATATTACTCCTGCCTTGGAAAAGGTACATTGGTTTCCTATCATAAAGCAAAGTGGATTTCAAGTTCCTGAACAAAATGCAGACAATAATTCTCCTTCTTTCCATTACTGTAACGTTATCATCTCATCTCCCAAACTTGCAATCTTCAATAATCCCACACTTTGTGGATCACAAAATCAAGAAAGGTCTGATTCAGTGACAGGACTCTCATGATCTTACAAGTGATAGTAGATAGACATCAAAGACATGGTCAAAGACACACAGTCTACAGACAACAACAGAGATATAGCATTGGATCCTCAAACTACACTTTGCTTCTCTGCATGAGGGATATGCAGAAAACAATCGTAGACAATTGAAGATCTAACATGGTGATCAATGTACGGCTTCCTGTTCTAGCAAAATATAGAAATGCTCAGCAAGAACCACTGTCACACCTATAGAGACAAGGGCAGGCAGCAAGCTACATAAGTCGCGTCCATAGAAATGCCAGTGACCTCAGGAGGGCTTGTTTTTCCCGCAAGTTTGACCATTTTGGAAGGGAAGTACATCATGGATACCACACATCATGTTGGTTGGAGGTGTGTGACTTTAGTTGGTTCATGATACCGCTGACTCTTTGTGCATGGCTTGAAAAGTATTATGAATGGTCAAGAGACAATGGAAAGGTTTAGATTTATCAATTTTTTTAAACTGGGAGGAGAATGTGTCTACAAGTGCAGAATAACTTAAAATTGTGTGTCTTACCTTCTGGAGATATGTGTATGTTGTCACACAGTACACAAAGATAACATTTCATAATGGGTAAACTTGCATGGTGATAAGGACATTTCTCAGCAAGAACCACTGTCACACCTATAGAGACAAGGGCAGGCAGCAAGCTACATAAGTCGCGTCAATAGAAATGCCAGTGACCTCAGGAGGGCTTGTTTTTCCCGCAAGTTTGACCATTTTGGAAGGGAAGTACATCATGGATACCACACATCATGTTGGTTGGAGGTGTGTGACTTTAGTTGGTTCATGATACCGCTGACTCTTTGTGCATGGCTTGAAAAGTATTATGAATGGTCAAGAGACAATGGAAAGGTTTAGATTTATCAATTTTTTTAAACTGGGAGGAGAATGTGTCTACAAGTGCAGAATAACTTAAAATTGTGTGTCTTATCTTCTGGAGATATGTGTATGTTGTCACACAGTACACAAAGATAACATTTCATAATGGGTAAACTTGCATGGTGATAAGGACATTTTGACCAGACTTCTCAAGTCATGTGATAATCTTTCATACAAAGTCATCATTGTGGAATTCAACAGTGTGCTATTGTAATACTTTATGCAGTTGGTGTGTGCTCCCTTCTGCTTATATTGTCTGTTTCGTATTCACAGATGACTCTGCTACACAGTTGCATGGACAGTTACACTAGTGGGACTGTCATTACTGAGGTTGCACATTTCTCCAGCCCCTAGTTCTATGACCTACATGCCAGTTGACCTTAAGTTTGATTTAGAACCTATTTAGCATTCGTTGCAGCAGGTGCACACTTTATTTGTTCATGCTAGATTTTCTGTGCCATGAGATGTGAATCCACCAACAATTCAGTCATTTTATGAATTGCTGGTTAACTAAGATTCACATCTGGTGATATATTTGATCTTCAGCCAGGCCTCCATTCTTCTGTGTTCTGTCTGCACAGAATTTTCCTTAGAAGTAGCCAGGTTCAGTGGGGGTTCTGGGCCCTTCCTGAGAGGACTAGGAATGTTATACACAGGGCCAGCTTTAGTGCTGGTAGCGCCCAGTGCAATAATGTTTGTTGGCGCCATCTAATGACCTCCTTCTCCATGGATTCCCTCCCTACCACCCTTTAACAGTGCCCCTCAAGGCTCCATAAGCACGTTCTCACATGCATTTCTGCAAGTAGCTCTTTGATGACAGGTAATAGCTCACTGTTCTATATTGGGATTTTAACTAATAACCTGCATGTAACAAAAGGATCTCTCTGACAAAAGCAATACCCACCAAACTATTTACATAATATGCACTTCTGTCATCTGCATGGTACATGTTCTTTGCAATAGGCATATTACCTACTGCACTACTTTATGATGAGTCAAAACTTTCACTAGACAAACCTCCATCTCTCTCCAGCAAGTCCCTTAATCACTAGAGTTATCTTGACATTTTTATTGTTTTCGGAAAATTGCTGGAGGCAAGCAGCAAAAACGGCCCTGTAACAAAAACGGCCCCCAGGGGCCCAAAACCGGCCCCCACCCGTGCGGCGCACCGGGGGATTGCCCGGTGCCCGCTACGGCCAGTCCGGCCCTACCCTTAATCACTAGAGTTATCTTGACATTTTTATTGTTTTCGGAAAATTGCTGGAGGCAAGCAGCACATCAGCAGGTGCTTTTAACTCCATAATATATTTTTTTTAAATGCCGCCCCCCTAAGTCAGTGCCCAGAGCTCTGGCACTGGTGGTCGCACCGCCCTAGAGCCTGCCCTAGTTATACAGGGCTGTGTTGGGCTTCATTTGCTATGAATACAATCTCTGACATGTTGCATGCCATTTCCAAAAGTACACCTCACATGCCCTTTGGGCTGTTTCTTCATAGAAAGGGAAGCTAGTAGTTGCTGCTTGTGGTGATAGTGTCACTAGAAGCATTGTGGAGACTGTGCCAGATTTCACATGAACCATCTCAATTCCATAGGGTGTAATCTCCTGTAGCTTTCCCCTGTTCGTCTTGGACTGTTATTAAGACCTGAAGCGTACAGTTGCTTGGAATAGTCCGGCATCTCTGCCATTGCAACTGATGTCAATTTATTAATAATGTTACTTTCAGTTTTTTTGTGTAGCTTTCCTTGACTCTCCATAGATAATTTTCCCATTTGGTTTTGATGTCACACTTTCATTTCCAATTCTTTTGGGTATCTGTATGTGTTATTCATGCTATAGCCCTTGGCCTTGAAATCAATGATTTGGCTTGCGGTCAATGTCCATGGGAGGTATTTGTTGTGAGGGTGTTTGTGGCCATATTACAGAGAGTGCCCCTGGGGGCACAACAGCAATTTATGATAATTTCTAGTGGCCCCAGAGCACATTGGTGTTATATTTAGACATGTTTGTGTAGCCCCTTCTATAACATGGTTGATCCTGGCACACATTGTGCCTGATTCACAAAGGTAAACTTACATGTTTGTGCAAGTTCACGCCTTTTCAGTAGTCACAAAACTGCATTTTAATAGTAAGTTTACAAGTGCAGAGACTCTGCAGTCAGGGTAGAGAACTCCGCACTTAAAAAGATAGGCCTGGTATGTGCATATGTAAGTTTACCTTTGCAAATCAGGCCCATGATGATGAGAGGGCATTCCTTCATTCCTTCATTTGCAAGGGGTCAAGGCATTATGCACAAAAGTGAACCATTTGTCATTTCGCGCACTGTATTACAGATTCAGAAACTATGGCAAAGAAGACATCAGTAGTTACACTGACTGTGTGCCACCTATAAGTTGGAGCATTGTTAGTGCACCCTTGAAGGAGCCCCTGGCAATGGTGGAAAGGAGGTCCGAGTGAGCCCTTAATCCATGGCATCCCTTTCTTTAAACAGAGGCCAGTCCACCTCTAGTAAAAGACGGAGCTGCGGTATCAAACCATGGCCCTATCTTTCACTAGTGTGCTCATCTCAGTGCAGGTGTGAGTTTGAATCTACCTTGAGGGAAATGCATTTTTTTGTATAATTGGACACACTCCCTAGTCTGCACTCTGCGCACCTAGTTAAGCATGCCCTCAGTGAAATAGGGACAGTGCAAACGAATTGTGATTCGGGCTCTTGTGTTTTGTACCTTCCAGAAATGATTTTAAAGTATTATTATAATGTGGGACATGTAGTTGCATAGAGTTGGGCTGAGCAATGTCTTTGTAAATTCTCTATGTTTCATGTTGTCTCCTCTTTGGTACATGACTGCAGTGGAGGCCTCTTGGGGGCTGTAGGCTCATGTATTGCAATGCACAGGTAGTATACAAGTTTACAGTTGACTTGTCACATACTGTGCTGTTCTGCCATTTGTCTGTCACCATACAGTTGACCAGATGGATGATATGAGTAAGGAAATCATGATGCTACTATTTGGTGCTATATCCAGTGACACTGTGTTGTTGGTTCCAGCTGTGTTTTTTGTGGTGAGTGTGCACCTTCAACCCTTTGTGTCACTGCGACTTTTAAGATTTTACATTGTTTAAATTTGCTATGCTAATGCATCATTTTACGTATTTTGTGTGTCAATATGCTGCCTATTCACAAAGGTATTTTCAGTAGTAATTGTGAACGTACGGCCAAAAACGCCTCTTTTACACCTGTCAGGAATTCGCAAAGCAAATCTTAGCAGGCTTTCTCGAAAGTGGATTTCTCCACCACAAGTGTGGAGTGATCTCCAGAATTAATAACACTCAAGGGGTGAGAATTTGTCTTGGAAGCTTGGGAACACCCACAAAAATGTACATTTGTGGGCATTCTCAAACTTTGATCTGACCTCTCCTACCTTAGAAACAGGTCTGACATTTACCACAGGGATGGGATAGGGAACGGGCCAACTCCAGATTTGCTTGGGATATAGTAGAAGAACTTTCTCCACAGAAATTTCTTTTTGCATTGAAAGATAAAATGTGCTTAATTTTCATTGTATGGGATACTAGGTTGTGTAGAATTACACACAGTGGGAATAGGACCCGTTGGGACATGTGACATGACATTTCCATGAGTATCCCTGACAGTATGCAGCAGACTGAACTTTCCTGGTGTACTACTGAGAATTTTTGTGAATAGGAAAAAAACACGAAAGTACATTCAGGAACAGATTTAAATCTCTGCCCATACTTTCACGTTTTTCTTCCTTAATAGGCCCCTATGTCTTTTGCTCTTCATCACCGTTATGGACTTAGCTGCTGGAGGTTTAGGTAGGATCCATATGCTGCAATGCAGACCTTGGTTTGAATCACATGTAATAGCGGAACATGTGTCCGTAGTGCCCATTGCTGTACAGTTTACTTTGTTACGGGACAGTGTTAGTCTTTGTATATCTCTGAATAGCATTTTGCCAATGGCATTTTTACGTTTTTGCAGTTCTCTTTGAGCCAGTTGACTTCATGATTATGCAATATTGGTCATATTTTCTCTGCATAAGAAGATGGATTTGCAATGTTTAGGTATCTATGGTAGATATATTTGGGTCTGGTTTAAGGTTTGACGTATGGCACTCCGGCCATCAGGGTGGCAGGGGGCATTACCTACTCCATTCTCACAGACTACCGCCTGTCGAATTTTGAGATGACTCCTAACCCAGCAGTTATCTCTGTATACTTCAAGGAGCAAATGCCGCCACTACAGTCCCTTTCGTTGTACAAAAGTTTTTCTTTTTCCAGACACAAACTCCCAAAGTGGGAATTTGTTTCTGAAAAATAAAAAACGAATGACCCCACAGACTGGGAGTATTCTCCCAGGGTGTGGGGGTGATTATTGCTTTTAGTCTGTCCCTCACTGTCAGGTTTTTCCTGGTAGTAACAGACACCAAAAAAAGACATTACACCATCCACCCTAAATAGGACAGGTGGTGTAATGTTCTTCCTCTGATGGCCCTGCTCTATCGGGCCATAGGACTGAGCGTTCCATCGACAGAACCAATGGAGGCCCTGTTTATAGAAAACTTATAGTCTGCCTGTCTCTAAATGAGGTTGATGGACCCTTTTCCTTTGTGCTGAATCTCGGCTGTTGCTATAAAAAATACCATATTTAAATTAATTTCTATTTTATTTTAATTACATATAAATCAAACTATATTTTATCGGAGAGCATTTTCTTATATCACCTCAGAGAAGATTCTACTTCTGTTTATTTTCAGATCGGAGGGTAAGAATTTGGACCACGTTTGGAGGAATGCATAGCTAATATTCAAAAGATAGTAAAGCCTCACCCACTGAGATGAAGAAGGACTGAAAGTGTTCACGGATGGTAGGACAAAAATTGGCTGCTTTGGAATGCCATAAAGAAGAAAAATTGTTCTCTTACACCAGCAGTAAAAGAATACGCTCAACGAGTCAAAGGGAAGGGTAACATTTAAAACGCTACAGGGCCAGGACAACCACAAAAATAGGGATGAAAACTATTGACCAGGAGCAATGAAATAGACAAGAAAGCCATCCATTCGTGAGCAAGGGGCAGACCCAATGCCTGCAAGTATATGTTTAAGTATTGCTTACAGTTCTCCCCATGTCCCCCAACAAAATGTTCATGGGTTTCACTCAGAGGTCTATGGCGTCACATTAAGCAAATCCCTATTATTTCCAAGTCAAGAATGTTTGCCTAGCCCATCTATCCAAAGGTCAAGGAACACTGTTCTTGTATCATTATTGAGCACTTTGAAAAATTGAAGAAAAATGTACTAACTTTATACATGTAGGAAGAAAAGTCCTAGATTGTTTACAGTCGCATAGGATTTCTTTTAATCTACGAAGCAAACTGGGAAAGCATAGTTGGGATACGCGATGTAGACACAATAGAGAAGAAAACAAATCAGTTATTGCTAGGGGATGCAATGCAATATATGCATTTAATTGTGTTGCAAACTAACTAGCGAAGATGCATCCCCCTTTGTGCAGGAACTAAACCTTCAATTCACAATGCAAACTTGTGCACAAATGTTTTCAAGCCAGATACATCTTCACATAAAAGTTATGAAAAAGTGTACATTTTCAAGAAGCTAAATCAAAAATGCAAGGCATTAAAATCATCTATCAATCTCAAACAATGTCTGCTCCCTATATGTCAGTGAGGTGTGTATATATACGTTTGGGAGCAGATAAAGAGAGAGAAACTAAAACAACAAAAGGTGGCACAGAACATATGTAGAAGGTATATAATTTCAAGTGCTGTGCTGCTTTTCGTAACAAATGCATCCACTAACTGAAGATGACACACATAGGTATCAGGAATTATCCACACAAACTTAGTTATTGCATCTCGTAGCCCCTTTGTCACGCCAATCAACCACCTGCCACACAACACATATATTGGAATAAGACAGGCCAGCACTTACTCATTTTGCAGATAGTGTGCGATGTAGACTAGATAGTAACTGATATAATTGCAAAATACCCACACAGTACACATGGCACATACATATGTGCATGCATATCACCATACATCAATGAGTAGCCATGGTGCTGATGCCTTTTTTTCAGAAATTGGCTATTAAGGTCCTCATTACAAGTGTACAGTCAAGCAACAAACGCTGCAAAAACCTATGTGTGTGCAGAGTTCAGAACTATGAGTAATGAATACTTTATCAATGGAGTAATTACCGAACACCGGTCAAACCTGCCAAATTTAACTCTGGAAAAATCGCCGGTTACTACAAGAACATGTGGAGTTTGGTGTCTTAAGCTCCAAAATTCACTTCTTAAATCCCTAAACCCTTGTACATCTTGTAATAGGTGATAATTATCGCACAATTCCAACCTGTTTTACATCGGTGCGGTATTTATCAACTCTTGTATGTGGTGGCTCAATTTGGTGAAGGGGTAAGAATGAACGCAAACGGAGTGTTGTGGAAACATACTTTTGGAATTGAACAGGCACCTGCACAAATCTGGGCAACCACTGCAGGAGGACAATTTAAAGTCCGTCAAATTAATATTCACATGTGCTCTGTAATACAAGGTTGCCAACATTAGATAGATACCAATAGAAGCAGGAGAGAAAGATGACCTGGATGGGAAAGGAAATGTACAAAATGCAAATGTGACATGGAGGGTCATGCCCAGTTGAATGAATTAACAACGAATGATTATTAATAAAAGTGAAGCACCTGCATCTGTTCCTTTAAACAGTGGCACATATTATGGTGCTTTATGGTTTTCTTCTTTTTCTCCATAGCTTCTCCACAAATGTAGAATTAAATATAAATTAAAGCATATGTCTTACTGGACATTACTCCATGATGTTAACACAACAACAAGGAATTCTTCAGATAAAGAAAATGAATGCAATACCCATCAGACATTGTTAACATTTATTTCTGTCCACATCTACCTTGTGCAGCATCACTGCTGTGACTGTCCTGGTCACATGCATGTTTAACCCATAGGCGTTGATAGAAGGGGTGCGGTGGTGCTGCACCACCCACAAAATAACCATTTCGGAGTTCCGGAGGCGAATCAGTAATAAAGATGTCTTTAGATTTTATTTTTATCTTGTCATATTTGCTGTGCGTCCAAAGACAGAGGTCAAATGTCAAGCTATGATTTTTTACAAATTGATGATTATTCTTTTAACATGGAAATTGGTATTTACTTTTCTTTCTCTCACTGCAAATTAGAGGATTTTGTAATGTGAACATTCGGACAATGTTGCTGGGGTACAAGGAATGTGGAAGGAAAGGCTGTGGGATGGCAGTATTTAGCTACCACACAACACTTAAATACCTGTAAAATAAATCTACAACTATGTCAAAATATATCAGCAGTTAGAAAAGCACAAACAAAATAAATGTTTTGGTAATTCAGTTAGTGTGATAAAAACAAAAATGCCAATAGGATCTAAACAAATCAAGACACTTTAAGGCCCATTACGATACCGGGCGTAAAAAAATCCGCCACCCATGAAAGCGGCAAAAATCCGCCCGCCTACACCTTCTGAATACCGACCCAGCAATTATGATGCCTCGAACCGAAAACCGCCAACGGCGGAAAAACACACAAAATACCGCCCGCCCATGCCCGAGTCGGAGTCAAACCGCCCGCCACGGACGGAAAGACGCACAACAACACAAAACCGCCCGCCCTCACGGTCGAGACACCGCACGTGAAATTACGATCGCACCGACATGAGCGCGGAAAAACAACAAATACACCGCCCGCCAGCGGAAACAACACTGAAGAAAATGGACACGGCAGAAGCCATGGCGGCCACGTCCCTGCACAGAAACAGCCCCGGACTCAAACAAACACACACAACATGGCAAACAAGTCCACACAGCAACCCACGCAAAAATACACAGACAAAGTACACATCCCGAAAACACACCACCCCTGGACAAACAAATAAACCACAAAGCCCCGAACACCAGCCACAACACACCTGAAAACAACAGACCATCAGGACACACCCAAACAGGTAAGTACAAAAGCAGCCCCTCCACAGACCACAACCCCTTGCAACATTGCAAAGCAGAGAGGAGAGGAGAGGACACAGTGACACAGCAAGGACAGCAGCACACCACAGATATGCACACATCACACCCACCACCACCACCACCACCAAACACGGGCACCACAAACCCCCTGCACATCACACATCACACACCGCACCAGCACCACAAACACCATGGCATCACACAGAATGCCCAAGTTCACTTCCACTGAGCTGACGGTCATGGTCGACGAGATCGTCAAGGTGCACACACAAATCTATGGCAACCAGGTCCAGCACACACCACTAGCCACCAGAAACAGAATGTGGAACAGAATTGTAGACCAGGTCAATGCAGTCGGGACCGTACCCAGAAACAGAGGAGAGATAAACAAACGGTGGAACGACATCAAAAGCCTGGTCAAGAAGAAGGAGAGCAAAAACCGAGAGCTGGCTGCCACGACTGGCGGAGGGAATCCCGCGCATTACAAGACCTTCAAAGCGTGGGAGGAGAAGGTGCGAGTCATCATCCATCCGGAGATCCTCACCGGATTACCAGGGGAGTGGAGGCTGGTAAGTACAAACAAATGTATACCAGCACACCGCTATGTACCCACATGCACTACCACCATGCCATAGCTCCGAGGGACAAACACCCCCATGTCCAGTACACAATACACAACACATTACTCACACATGCAACAGGCACCACCACCCACACACAGCCCAAACATATCAAGTAACAAAACCATGGGGGCATGTGTACACCCAGCCAGCCACGTAACTACCAACAGGTCCCCTAGTACTCCAGAAGCGCCACAACGAGCACCCCCACACCCATGTGGCAGCCGTAGCTGCACCAACCGACAAGTAACAGGTAAGTAGCAGCAACACAAAGCGCAGTTGGTGGGAGGGGGACAGCTGAAGTACAACACCCACCAGGCCCCTAGTCCTACAGCACAGCAAGGCAGAGCACCCCCACACCCATGTGGCAGCCGTAGCTGCACCAACCGACAAGTAACAGGTAAGTAGCAGCAACACAAAGCGCAGTTGGTGGGAGGGGGACAGCTGAAGTACAACACCCACCAGGCCCCTAGTCCTACAGCACAGCAAGGCGGAGCACCCCCACACCCATGTGGCAGCCATAGCTGCACTAACCGACAAGTAACAGGTAAGTAGCAGCAACACAAAGCGCAGTGGGTGGGAGGGGGGACAGCTGAAGCACAACACACACCAGGCCCCTAGTCCCACAGCACAGCAAGGAGGAGCACAGCCCACACCCCACACCCACGTAGCAGCCACTGCAGTGCACACCGGCAGCCGACAGGTAGACATCCCGCCCCAGGACAAACGGTGTCAGTGGGTGTCCAGCCATCACCACGACCCATAACACCGCCCCCACCCCCACAGACCTGCAACATGGAGCACCTCCCCGCCCATAACCATGTTGCATCCAGTCCAGTGCACGCTCAAAAACAACCTGCAGGTGGGAAACTGGACAGGGCGGGGTGACTGGAGGCATGAGGACTGAATTACGACTAACACATGGGACATGCAAAGTAGCAGAGGAACACGCAGCACTGCTCCCTGCCACAAACATGTGAACAATGTGCACACGGACATGAACCACAGAGTCACACCCCACATGACCCATCACAGACACAGCAACACCCAAGGAGCCACGTCTGCATGCACAAGTCACACTGATAACAGAACCACACGGCAGGCACAGTGCAACCCATCACACACAACTGCAACACCATCGAAGTCCTGTCCATGTAGCCCCCACTGCCTGTCAACCACACATCCCACAACTATGCCCATGTAAGACATACCACACTAGACGCAACAGCGTGGAACAACTGAAATGCACACGAACACCACTGGACCCATCAAACACACAGACACACAATGCACATACAACATACCATCCATCTCATCCGTCAGCCCCAGTCACATGAAAGGTATGTCATCCGAACAGCTGGTCCACATACAGTAGTCACGCAAAGAAACATGCCCATGAAAAATCATGTGCCAGAAGTGAATGAAGCGCACGTCACACTGTGAGCAACTACACACATAACATGGGCCACACACCCCCGAGCACTGCAGTGATGCACATGGCACAGGGCAGCACGCACACCAAGGAATTGGACCATCTGCAATACATCGTGTGGCACACAACCATCACTCACTCATAACAATGCGTCCAATTACATGGCCAGAAATCACAACAGACAGCAAATATGCAGGGTATGTCAGACATACACACACCTCAGACCATGCACTGTCATGTTGCCACAACACATGTCACGTTCTGCACCCATGGCACACAGTATGTACCCCAAAAGCATAGTACATCTCAAATGCGTTTCAGGGTGCTGACCCCCATCATGCCATCTGCGTGTCTAAGCGTTCCATATGAACCCCAAGAGCATAGTACAAACCAACCTCCACGATGGGTCTGGAGTCCGCATACACCAGAGCCACAAAAAGCAGGAGCACAGCAACACACCCATCGGCATTGCCAATCCGTCCCATGCCACATGTCCACAGCACACAGTCCCATTGGCATGCCCACACAACAACAAATAGCACAGCCACACACACGGCTCCAGGAAACCTGTGCACGACTGTGCACGAACTGTGGATGTCAGACAACCTATACATACTTTGTCATGTGCAACACAATAACATATCTCATTCCCCCACAGGTGACGAACTGCTGGATGCTGGAGATGGAGACAGCAGCCAGCACAGCCAGCCTGCAAGCCCCCAACAAGGACTCACGGATGTGGAGGATCTGTCCTCCGATCCGGACACGGACCACCCAGCAGGCCCATCTGGTGTGGCAGGGCCCAACCGCACCCCAGGCACCCTCCCACCCACCAACCCATCATCCAGGGCTGATGACCACTCACAGCCCCCTGCTGCCACTGTCGTAGCGGCCACTACCACTGTTGTGGCGGCCACCCCCACGCTCGTTGCGGCCACTCCCACTGCCGCAACCACCACCACGTCATCACTGGCCCCAGCCCCAGCGCAAGTGGTGGTCCGGCCGACTGGGTCCACCCTGGGAGCCACAGCGAGGCCCGTGGTGAGCAATGTGGCTAGTGGGCAGGTCGGTGGCAGCAGTACTGGTAGGAGGAGCAGGGCCAGGCCAACGCCAACTGTGCCTGGGAGCCAAGCCCTGCCGCCAATCGACAGAGTCCTTGGGGCCTATGAGGAGGCCCAAGGCGAATGGGCCAGGTCGGCAAGCGACACGCGGGAGGTCCTTGTGGTGTTGAGGTCCATGGACGCCCACATGGCCCGAATCGCGGACCTCATGGGCCAGCTGGTGGTGGGGGGGAGGGCACAAGCAAGGCCAGCAACACCACCTCCGCCACCACCTGCTGTGGCGCTGGGTCGTGCAGCATCACGTTCCCCTGCGTCCACAGCGAGTGAGCACTCCTCAGCCACCACCAGCGGAACATCAACACCCCCCCCTCCCAAACGTGGAAGGGGCCGTCCTAAGTGGAAACAGGTGTCCAGAGAGGACTTCGCCCGCACCAAACGCCAGTGAGTCAGCCAGCCACCTTGACCACCTACTGCATTGACTTGGAATACGATCCTAGCCCACACTGCCATGTGAATGGCATGTGTCTGTTGGACTGTGGACATAGAACTCCATGGGTACACCTTGACCATCACGCAGCCATGACCGTCAACTCATTGTCACAGCATGCACCACATTTGTCATCACCTTGCACACAATCACATGTCACCGCTGTTAATAAATACACCTTGATCACAATCGGCTTAATGTGTCCTGTGTTTATTCCACGATGTGCAATCGCCACCATGAGCAGAATAGCATCTGCTGTGTGGCATGTCGATGGGACAGGAGAGGCTGCAGGGACCTAGGGGTGAAAAACAGAACAAGAGTACATTCAATGAGTGTGTCACACACTCATCACACAGTACTTGTCACCAACTACAAGCAATGCACACACATCTCTGAGAGCAACAGGGCACAATGCTACAGCCACTGACAGTGGCATACCAACCTGGACATGGACCATTGACACACAGCACTCAGTGAACAAAAGGCCCCAGTAACAGAGCACACATACACCTGCACAACTACAGCCACATCAGCCGTCGTACATGGTCACTCACCGTCAAGTGAAGTAGCGGGCGATGAGCTGCTGACGCACATTCACAGCTTCATCCTCTCCACTGTCCTCTTCACTGGAGCTGTCCTGGTGTGCAGGCTGGGGCCCTGGTTGATCTCCGTCATCCACAATTAGGGGGATCTGCTTTCGAATGGCCAGATTGTGCAGCATGCAGCAAGCCACCACTATCTGGCACACCTTCTGTGGGGAGTACGCCAGCGCCCCCCCGGTGCGGTCCAGGCATCTGAACCTGGACTTGAGGAGGCCAAAGGTACGCTCGACCACACGTCTGGTCCTCCCATGTGCCTCATTGTAGCGGTCATCTGCTGGGGTCCGAGGATTTCGTAATGGACTGAGCAGCCAGGGCCCATTCGGGTAAGCCGAGTCACCTGGGCGTGGGGGACACAGAGAACCGTTGCAATTCAAACAGGACAGTAGACAGCATCCTTAAGCCAGCACGCTACACAACTCCACATACTCACCGACCATCCAGCCACGGTCCTGTTGCAGATTGGTCATCAGTCGTGGTAATATGCTGTTTCGCATGATGTGCACGTCATGGGCCGAGCCTGGGAACTTTGCACACACGTGGGAGATGACCATGTCCGCAAGGCACACCACTTGCACATTCAGGGAGTGCGTGTGCTTCCGGTTGCGGAAGAGCTGCTCAGTGGCCTGTGGTGGGACAAGGCCAACATGGGTGCAGTCAATGGCACCAACGACGTGTGGGATCCGTCCAAGGGCATAGAATGCACCCTTCACTGCCGCCAACTCACGTGCCCTGGGGAATCTGATGTACCTGTTCCTGTACAGCATCATGGCTGCCAGTACATCCCTCAGCACCATGCTGAACATGGGCTGGGACATCCCACCTCCACTGCCCACTGTGTGCTGGAATGACCCAGTGGCGAAAAAATGCAGTGCAGCCATCACCTTAGCCGTGGGGGTGAATGCTGTCGGATACACCCTGCGAGGACGGAGGTGGGGTTCCAACATGGCACAAAGTCGATGCAGGGTTGGTCGATCCAGACGAAATTTCCGGATGACCTCAGAATCCTCCATGTCCGCCAACAATTGGTAAGGGCGGTAAATGTTTGGTCTCCGCCTAGGGAAGATGGAAGTGGACACATGTCAAAGCAACACGACACATGGCATTTTCACATACACATAACTGATATGACAGAGCAAGAACATGAGTCACAGAACAGCTGTCATGCAGGGACAGCACAGCCACAATACACTTACACAGGTCTCCCACCAATAGCAATGGGCAGTGACACAAACCATTGCTATGTGCATGCACATGGGGATCCAGGCCTCAATGACCTGTGAGGCGTGCTGATGGGGACTGACTGCATATTCGGCAAGCGGCAACACCACGGCAACATGACTGGCTGCTGTGCATCACACTGCTTCCGAGGCTGGATGAGTATGGCACACACCAATGACGATGTGGGCACAGGCTGAGCGGCCAAGACAAGTGGGACCTGTGGCACGAGGGGATATGAGACAGTCATTGGTGTCACCACTGCACCCTATGTGCAGCACTGTATGGATCACACCTCCAGAAGCATTGTCAGGTGTACACATTGACAGCCCCATGCCAACACGGCTGTGTGCTTGCAAATACACATCACATGTGACACATAACCTTGCACGTGCCAAGTGGCAGATGTACATAGTGAGAGATGACATGCGTGTGCATATGCGTATACCATGCACCCATGCCAATGTGCAGATGATGACATGCTAACAGACATGTGGGGGCCGGCCACTGGCCGTCCCTGCCTATGCACACGGCATGTTGTGGCCCCGTCCATTGTGCACCTGCTCCCACACGCACATCATGGCCACACCTGCAGATGCAGTGCGCACATCATACTGTGTGGTGCACATGGCATCAGCGGACTGTCACCAACATGGGCCAGGCCATTACGGCCAACTCCGATGACCCTCGCGGTTGCACCCTGCGTGTTCCACTATGGAGGTAGGCGTCCCGGGCCAGCTGGGTGCAGGCCAACGTCTGCAATTGCCAATGCAGGTCTCAGTGCACTTGTTGCTCGTGTGAATGTCAGGCTGGGCCATGCTGCCCCTCTCAGTCCCAGCAAGCCTGGCCTGCACATTGACTGCACAATGCCAGTAGGTGACAGCACCGACTGCCTAGTGGGTTACATGTGTCTCCTGTTCAGGACACCCCGGATGAGCGCTTACTCTGCACTGTCTATTGGACACACCATGACTCGTGATAGGGATGTGTGTGAGAGATAGTGGCACTGAATGTGACCTTCGTTGCGGGGTGGGCCATGCACAGGGCGAGTACGCTGATGGTTGCGCAGTGTTGGTCACAGTGGGTACACCCACACAGATGTGTTGCCTTGTGATCTTCTTCTAGGTCAGCCTGACAATGGACAGTAGATGTGGGCAGGCTACACATTGCTCGATGTGCTGTCTATGTGCATGTGCATTCACACCAGGCACAACTGCCCCTGCACATGTGACCCCTGCTGCACTCTGTGCTGGGTCTGTTGAGCTGATGCACCGTCTGTGCGTGGGGCAGACAGCTCTGCTCAGTTCCATCATGGCCCATGACATCACTTTGCCGCAGGTGACATGGTTCATGGAGGGCCCACATGTACGCGTGGGTGGACTACACAAGACTGTCCAATGGTTATCACCCCCAGTCAGTGCTTCGAATGGGAAGTATGTGGTGCTGGTACTCATTTCGCTGTGTCGAGTGTGCGGGGCTAGGTGCGGGGCTACATGCAAGACATGGGTAGGTCATCGGCTTATCTACTAGTTGCAATGCACACGAGACATGTCTTTTTCTGACCACATCAGGGGCATTCCTTAAACTAACTGAAAGTCAAACAGTTATCTTTTACACTGTCCTCATGGCCTCCCCTCGCTCACACCTATATGCATTTGCACATGAGAAGCTAGCGCATGCACAAGCAGCTCCAAGCTCGCCCCAGAGAGGCCAAGGAGTGTATGTGTGGGTCCAGTTGTACATGTGGTCTGTCTCACGGTATGATTAGTGGCGTTACGCCGTCCACATGCGTGGTGCCCCGACTCGAGACCCGGGCAACATTGACTATGCATGACAGGCTCCGCAGTCCGGATACACCACCTGCAACACACAGAGGCTGTAGCTGCCCTAGCGGGCCAGTCCGCGTTCAACTGGAGCTCCTGGCCCCACACATTCACTCTTTGGCCTCTCTGGGGCGAGCTTGGAGCTGCTTGTGCACGCGCTGGCTTCTCTGTTGCACTGGCATGTAACGTGTGTGGGTGTATTGTCAATGGGTGGGATGGCGCGAGCCACCGTCCGTGACGTCACTGCTGCTTGTGATGTGTGCGTCCCCCACTACTTCCATTTGACTTGTGCCATACTACACATTGTGGATGTGTTGCCTGCGTGATGTGACAAGGATGAGCGCGCCATGAGCTCTCACCCACCATGCTCTACTGCCATCCCGTGCCCTGGATTGCCTGTGCAAGTGGACGATGTTGGGGATACACCAGGCCGACAGGGGATGTGAGTGCCTTGGCAAGGGCCTGGCGGACGCGCAGCAGTATCCGGCATGTCCACGGAGGGTGGGCTGACGTCTACACTTGATGCGGCATTGTTCGTGTGCCCGCCTGTTGTGCACACACGAGTTCACATTCGTCACCAGAAAGGTGGTCTTTACAGATTCCCAGGAGTGCGCCAATGTACTGGTCCTGAGTCCTCCCAACACAGCGTGTTTCAACATTGCATGTGCGCACCTACCCGTCACACCAACCCACCTGAGCCATGCGTAACTCCCGCTTCACATGACACATGTGTGTCTCCCACAGTTGTGCTACACATTTGAGTTGACATCCAATGACAGTGGACTACATGGTCATCTCATGACTGCCGTGTACTTCACACACTCTCATCCTCTCTCATTCGTACTTGTGAAATGAATCAGCAGAGACACATTGTTGCTTCAAGCCATGTATTGGGACTAATGTCCTCTGTGATGCAGTATAGTGAACACTACTGGCAGCGAAGTGTATGTGGAGGATATACTCAGCATGATTACACATAGCATAGGGTGTAGGGGTACAGTGATTAGTTGTTGACTGTGGGATGTGGGCTTCAGAGTTCCAAATGCTTAGCCGTTGGTGTGCTAATGTACATTTGCCAATTACTGTGGTGCTGCTGACTGACACAGACAGTATACATTTAGCCTACCAGCCCGCTTGTCATCATGGGCACAGTGCATCTCCGTTCCATGTTACAGGTTTGCTGCTATGGTCACTCATACACACGTGCGTGGAGGTGACATCAGGGCATGGGCTTACGTGCATGCAAAGGCGTCCCACTTGTTGTTGCGATGTGGTGGGTACTGGCCATGTCACAGTCACTGGGCTCATGTTGTTGGTGGCTGCACTTGGTGTACATGCAAAGGTCCTGGCACGGACGTTCAGAGGGAGGTGTGGTGACAGCTCTCACATACTGCAGCAGGACGATTGCTGTCCACTGACCGGTGCATATGTTCATGGGTGCAGGATCCATATCATGGCATGGTTGTACGTGCAGTTCTGTCCATGTGGTTGCCATACACAAATCCCATGCCTCTGCCTCCCCCTGTTCATGCAGAGTTACTGGATGTGATGAGGTACAGGGTGCATTTCCCAATAAGTATCAGATGTCATGGCAGTGTAGTTGTTGTTGTGGTGTCAGTTGCAGGTTGCATGGTGTAGTAGTTGTACTGGTAACTGCCTAGTCCGTGCGTAAGCCACGCATGGGTACGGTGTGGGTCATCATTGCTCAATTGGGGGTCTGGCGACGGGGCCCGACGAATTGACAGGTTGTCAGGAATGCAATGCCTACCAGCAGGGCTTCCATGGCATTGGTGGTGGACATGGTTGCCAGCCAATGTAGCGGATGGTGGCTGTCAAGGTGTTGGTCGTGAGTTGTCCCTTGTAGGAGCATGATGGGACATGTTGGATGGCATTCGATGTAACTGTAATCCATTATCCGTCATGTGGAGGCACAGTGGTCCCATTGCAGTGTGGGTCCGATAGTCGCCACATACGCCATGCCCCCATAGGCTGAACAGGCCCTGTCGTGGGCGTCCAGGGGGTGGAATAGTTGTAGCAGGTCCGCCCTTGGACATGCCGGGTTGGAGAGACATAACTCCACAGGATGGTAGAAGGGACACCTCCGACAGTAGAAGACGGGGATGACGCAGCTGAACAATGCAATGCGGTAAGTTAGTCGGTAACTTACGTTCAGCAGGGCCATATTGTCACATCCCAATATCTGTGTCAGGTTATGTTTGTACAGCTTGATCTGTCCGGCGTAGTTGGGTAGGTGTGGTGCAAGTGCCATTTTGCTGCAGGGCGCTGTGGTGGCGTGCTCCGGCTGTCTGTGCAGTCTGCAGAGTGCAACCTCCGATGTTGCTGGGAATTCTGTAATGGTCGTACGGAGGCAGGACCTGTGTTATGTTGGCTTGTGCGGAGGACACAGGCCCTCATCCCACATGCTTCTCTGAATGGTCAAGGTCAGTGGTGTCTGACTCCTTCCAGATTACTTGCATGTGAACCACATGGGGGAGTGTTATCATTTCTTCTTTCCGTTGTGAATGTTCTTTGGTGTTATGCGCTATCTGCCCTGTGGCCGCTTCCCTCTGCATGCCTGCGTTGGGCTTTGTTTGGTGCAATAACTGTTTTCTCCGGCTTGTTTAGTCGGGATGTGGTTTCAGAGTGGGAATGGAAGGTCATTCGGTGCTGTCTCCTCTCCCGTGTGTGGGCAGCAGGCTGCTTTCCCGCTGTACGTTGGGCCTTGTGTTATAATTGGTCCCACCTGTTGTCTGTCCCCGGTATCTTTGATGTTACGTATTGCATGTCTTGTTATTGGGTGCAGGGTGGCACCGGTGTTTCTGTGTGGTTCTGGCGTACCTTTTCCCGACGGGGTCCATATTCTGCTGGGTGATGTTGCCTCCGCTGTGTGCTTCGCCGTGTTTTGCACACAGGGGTGTGTCCTAATGTGGCGTGACGTCACTGACATGTTTGGGTCAGTTGTGTGACGTCAGGTTGGCAGCAGTGAATTGCCGGTTGGGGACATGACTGTGGCAGGGCTGTCACGTGACATGTGCGTTCCTGGGTGGTGCTGGTGTGTGTGGTGTTTGGTTGTGACCCTGTGTTGTTTGTGTGCGGCGCATGCATTGCGCTGCCGTTGGCCTCTGCGTTGTGCGCATGTGTGGGTGCAGTGGTGGATGTGTCGTGTCCACGCAGGGGTGTCGGGGTGGGGGCCATATGCAGTTGTCCCGCCCTTGCACTGTGTGCGCTGTTTGCGTGCCCCTGTTGTGTGTCTGCCTACCTGCGTCGCCGCGGTGCGTTGACTCCTGGGTGCTGCATCAGGTAGAGCATGTGGAGGGCCTGCAGTGCTGGATTCATGCTCGGGGGGGTCGCCTCTTCGGTGTCTGTGCTCGGCGTTCGGGTTTCCGCCTCACTTTCACGTGCGGTGTCTCTTAGCCTGGGAGCTGTTTGTTTGCGGCATCGTAATTTGTACGCCGGGCGGTACGTGATTTCGTCTGGCGGTGTGTCTCCATTGGGCTGCGCCGCTACGTGAGCGGGCGCACTTTGATGGCGGACGGCGTCGCTGGCTTGCCGGCGGTGTTTGGCTGCCTTTTCACATCGTAATTTAGCGGGCGTGTGGGCTGCGGCATGCGGGCGGTAACTGGTGGTTTTTGCATCCGCCAGCACGGCGGTGGTGCTTCCGCCCGCCATCCTAATGGGCCCCTTTACTTGGTGATGAGCAAATAGTAAATATTTGCTGAAAAACTATTTCCACACTTTATCGTTTGTGCACTATATAGTTTTATCAGTAAAAATGCATGTAAGTGTGAACTTTATGCCCTTTCAATGGAAAATTTGCTTGCTGTCTGTAAATGACTGCGTACTACTGCACCATGCTTTAGTAATACATTTGTGAAAGTGTGCTCCATAACACACCACTGGCTTCTTACCACTCCCTCACCACTCTCCTGGTGAATGGGCGTGACTCATATGCTATACTTGTTCTTTGTGTGACATTTGAAGTTTTCACAATGTTTATGACTTCACTGATATAACATTGATGGGTGCATCCCTTCTCCGATAAATGTTCCAGCATCACTGATTTAGCCGTAGTGAGTGAGTGAATGTTCTGCTGACACTAGATACTGCAAGGTCATTTTCAGAAACATTAAAGAAAAAATGCAATGCCCTGTTTAATAGATTTCTTCATTAACAATGAGATGCATCTGGGTAACACACTTTTGAACCCCAGGCAATCATGATGGCTACGAAATATAGAAAAAGGTCCAATGCTGTTGGCCGAGTTGACTGGTTCAATAGGGCTTTAAAGGTTAAGCTAAAATAATGGGAGCGTGCTGTGGCCCCTGTATTTCAAGATAATAAAACAGATAATCTTCCAGACTCCAAGGCCCAGATTTACTAATGGCTTGTGTAACATTTGCATCACAGAAGGTGACGTAAGCCTTTAAGTCAAATTTTCTATGCCACCCAGAGCCACCTTGAGAGGCTCTGTGTGGCATAGTAAATTTGCAGTAACACAAGGCAGTGCCTTGTGTTACTCAGCACGGAGAAGGCATTCCAGGTGTGAAGCATCAGTGTTCCCACACATGCAACCATGGTTTCTGGCACATTCCCAGATTTGCTAACACTAGCAAACCTGGGAATGCATCAAAATGCTAGCCTTCCCAGGTGAGGCATACAGAGGAAAAATATGTTTATTTGTCCTTGTTTTTTCCTCCTTCTAAGGTTCCTCATGTAGAAAGAGGAAAATTCCTTGGATGATTGCTTTTGTGCAGGAAGGAGGCCTTCTTGCACAAAAATAATATTGCCTGTAACACAGGCACCCCAGCACCATGTTGCAAGGGTGCCTGCATTGGCTCATGGCAGCCACAAGTGTGCCAGTAAAGAGAGAGGGCAGGAGTGCACCATATGTTAGTAGATTTGGCACATTCGTGCCATCCCCATTTGATGCAGCACAGCTGACTTGCAGCTTTGCATTTCACCAAATATTAGAAAATCTGGCCCCTAGTGTGAAGCCACTTTAATTTCAATGTTTAAAAAGGATATTAAACCTTTCCAGAGAGTACAGAATCTTTACCATGCTATGACCCTGGGCAAGGTATCACTTATTTTGCTTTTCCTGGAACTAAATCAATGGGTGACAGATATAGACGTACATCTGTGTAATCAAATGGAATTTTACAGGACATGTGCACAGTGCAAGGTTTGCTGGCACTGACCATGATTGACAGAACAAACCTGGGTGGGTGTCTGTGTCATTACACTGTACACACGACTACTATTTAGTAGTGAGGAAGTGAGAAACCTCAGAATCATCATAGACAACAAAGTGGACATGACTGCCCAAGTCAACACAATGGTCTTGTCTTGCTTCAACACCCTAAGGTTGGTGAAGAAAATCTTCAAGTTGCTACCAGACATCACCTAGAAAACGATTACCCAAGCCCTCAACACCAGCTGACTAGACTATGGCAACACCCTGTATGCAGGAATTACCAACCAGCTCACAAAAAGAATGAAGACTGTCCAAAATGCAGCAGCCAGACTAGTTCTCAACCTCCCACGCTAAGCCCACAACACACCACATATTAGGCAACTCCACTGCTTCCTGATACACAACCGCACATACTTCAAACTCCCCACCCACAGCTACAAAGTTCTCCACAACTCTCGGCCTGCCTACCTGACCAGCCACATTCACTTGTACCAACCTTACAGACACTTCCACTGTGCAGGTCTCTTACTAGTAGACACCCCATGCATACACAAAAGCAGAGCTGGGGGCCGAGCCTTTTCATACCAGTCCTCGAAAGTCTGAAACTACCTCCATCAACAAATCAGAGCCTCCTCCTCACTTCTGGACTCAAGCAAGAAGCTGAAGACCATGTTTTCTAAATAAGCTCTCATGGCTGCCCTCACACGCCTGCTACTGAGTGCATAGATACCCTCACAGATAATTAGTGCACTATAAAAACACTGTACGTACATTTTGGCCTAATCTAAGACAATTTTGGTCAATAGAAATACAGTCCCTTCCAAGTTCCTTATTTAAGATATGCTGATAATGTTATGCTGTTGGATTGCTTATATTTAGATGTTTGGACAAAATATGGACTCAAAAGTATTGTGATGCCACAATATTGTGCCAAGAATATCGGGATGTCAAAAATATCATGGACAGGAATATTAAAGGTAGGAATATCATTTTGAGTGTTATTTTTTATGTTGTAAAAAATATTGTTTTAGAAAATATTACTGCATACAATATATTTTGTAAGTGTTATTTTATATGTATTGTATTATATTGTGTTTGATTTTATGTGTTTAATCATTTTTAAAATTTGTATGTTAAGTACGATAATTTATTATTTTGACATTTTTATTTTCTGTTACAATGCGTAAAATTGTGTATGTAATTTTCTTTTAGTAGTGGGATATTGGGTTTTTAGGTGATAAGTGTGAGAAGATTTTTGAAAAGTGTATATTTGTAATTTAAATGTAATGTGGATTTTTTAATGCTATTCAAATGAATAGTGAACAATTAAGTAAATTATTTTTAATTAGTAATTTTTATAAAAAATATGTAATAGTGAATTTTCATGTATCAGTACATTGAATTAATTTAGCACAATATTAGTATTTTATAGTTATTATTAAAATTTATATTTTAGTTATACAAATTGTGGAGCTTGAACTGTAAATGACGCAGCCTTTAGTGTCCCACATGTTCCCCAAAATGGCGTAGTTTGGAATGGGAATAGCAAATGTCACCCTTGTAGTGTCAACACTTCCCCAAAATGCACTAGCGGTCTGTGGTAGGAGTGCCGGCCGGGCGGTGATGTGGGGTGGGGGAAGGGCAGGGTGGGGGGGTAGTAAACCACGGATTATGGCCGAATACAGGTAAGTAAACATTTAAATAAATAAAACGAATTTCGTTGTGAGCGCTGCATCGCATTTGGCGATGCAGCGCTCACAACGAAATTCGTTTTATTTATTTAAATGTTTACTTACCTGTATTCGGCCATAATCCGTAGTTTACTACCCCCCACCCCACGTCACCGCCCGGCCGGCACTCCTGCCACGGACCGCTACTGCCAAAATGATTTAGATTGGAGTTGCACTAGTGAATGTGACCCCTTAAGTGCCCAACACCTTCCTCAAAATGGTTTAGATTGGAGTTGGAATAGTAAATGTGGCCCCTGTAGTGTCAGACACCTCCACCAAATCCTTCTGCAAAAATGGTTTAGATTGGAGTGGGACTAGTAACTGTTGCCCCATTAGTGTCCAAATCCTTCCGCAAAATGGTTTAGATTGGCGTGGGAATAGTAAATGTTGCCCCTTTAGTTTCTGACACCTTTCCCAAAATGGTTTAGATTGGAGTTTCAATAGCAAATTTGACCCCTTAAGTGTCCAACACCTTCCTCAAAATGGTTTAGATTCGAGTTGGAATTGTAAATGCTGCCCTTTTAGTGTCCAACACCTTCACCAAAATGCTTAAAATTGGAGTGTGAATAGTAAATGTCACCCCATTAGTGTCTAACACCTTTGCTAAATTGGTTTAGATTGAAGTAGGAGTACTAAATGCCACCCATTTAGTGTTAAACACCTTCCACAATATGGTTTAGATTGGAGCAGGCATAGTAAATGTCAACCCTTTAGTGTCCAACACATTTCCCAAAATGGTTTAGTTTGGAGCTGGAATAGTAAAGGTCACCTCTTTAATGTTAAACACCTTTCCCAATATGGTTTACTTGTCACCCGTTTAATGCCCAAGACCTTCCCCAAATTGATTTACATTGGCGTGGGAATAGTAAATGCTCCTTTTTAGTGTCTAACAACTTCCTCAAAATGGTTAAGATTGGAGTGGAAATAGTAAATGTCACCCCTTTAGTGTCCAACACTTTCTCCAAAATAGGCTACATTGGAGTGGGAATATTTAATTTAACCTATTTAGGGGGATATTCACAATGAAGTGGTGGTGAGAGGTGTTAGCCTCCTTGGCTTAACGCCTCACACCGCCAGTTCAGAAACGCCATGCTGCACCCTATTCACAACAATGTGGTACAGCCTGGCGTTTCCCCCTGCGACGGCGCTAAGTCTCACGACTTAACGCCAAAACAGGCACCCTTGCACCAGAGCGCAAGGGTGTCTGCGAGCAGGAGGTTTGTTAATGCACAGGAAGGTGTCCCTTCCTGTACATTAACAAACCGCACATGCCAGTTTGCTTTTTCCATGTGTGCTGCTACATGCAGCACACATGGAAAAAGCAAAAACGAGGAGAAATAATGCTTTTCTCCTCGTTTAGCCACCTTAAGACCTGATTTTTCTAGGTCTTAAGTTTGGCACTGCCACCTATTATCGCCGCCCTTGATAATAGGCAGTAGCGTCAACCTCAATGGGTGTTGAGGTGGTACGCCCACCGCAACACCCACTGCATGCCACCTTTCACGCTAAGTTTAGCGTAAAAGGGGCCCTATTCTCAAGGCAGTGTTAAGCCACTTAACGTGGCTTTAAGCCACGTTAAGTGGGTTAACGCTGCCTTGGGAATAGGGCGTTGGCCCTATCGCCATGGGAACGTAAAAAAAAGTGACATTCCCGTGGCGATAGGGGCTTGAGAATATGCCCCTTAGTGTTAAATTCCTTTGTTAAAATGTATTTCTACATAGTAGTAGTAGTTTCTGTTATTAAATTAGTATTGTTGATATTTAGAAAGATAAATAACATAGTAGATGGTTGTATATTTGTAATAAATAGTATTATTATTCACATATTTTCATAGAGTAAAGATATGTAACACATTTTTTAATTTTTCTCTTTTTCAAATTTGATTTAATGAATATTTTTATATTTTTTAACATATATAGATCTAGTTTAAAGCATTTATATATTAATAAATAAAAAATGTATGTATTTTTATTATTAAATAAACAGTGTTAATCATTTAAATGGTATTTTAATTTGTACATTTTCAGGGGTTTTTCTATTGTTTAACATTTTTTTAACATTAGTCCAGTTGTTTCATATACATATTTTTAACATATTTTCACATAATTTTATAGTCTATGTTACATGATTGTATATTTTTTAGATATTTTAATGGGATTCTTTAACAGGTTTTACACATTTGATCATTTTAAAAACATTTTATTGAACATTTTAAATATATATTTCCATTCATTTCTAAGAGGGAGATAGTAATTTTTTGTTTCATTTAGCAGCCATTTTTTTTACTGCTACCTTTTATTTTGTAATCTATATGTATCATTTTTTTTTTCTATTTTCCGGGATCCAGGTTGCAGAAAGGGGCTGCTGTATGTCCTTTTTAAAGTATGTATTATGGTTTTGAGGGTAGTGGGGTTTGTGAGGGGAGTTCTAGACATTAGTTATAGTGTTGTTTGTGGATTTTTACTCCATTTAGGCCCTGATTTTGATGTCGGTCGAAAAGCATACAACCTGCGTTCGGAGGCTTTCTGACCGACATCTTCGGTTTCAATTCCGACCGCCATATTACAAATACGGGCGTCGGAATTGAAACCAGCCAGTCATTCCCGCTGTCTTCCGATGGGGTCAAGGTGCCCGTCGGTCAGTCGGAACCGGCATGTAATCCCTTAAGGACGGTGTTTCTGCTGTCGGGATTATGATGTCGGTTTCCCACATTCTTTTCATGTCGGGCTTTCCGACATAAAAAGCCTGTCGGAATGCGACTTTGGGGGCCCAAGCAGGGCCCCCTTGCAACAGCAGCCTCATGTTGTTGGCCTGGAGGGCACATATGGTGTCCCCCTTTTAATCCCTGCACCGAGCGGCAGGCATCTTGAGGTGGGATTAACAGCCTGCGACTGCACCATGTGCGGTCACATCGTAATTGCAGAGTTGGTACGGTCGGTTGGTTCCACATCCCCGGTGATGTCGGTCGGAGGCAACACCGACTGATATCGTAATCAGGCCCTTAGTTGTAGTAAGTGTTGGTTTTTAGTTTTCATACAGTGTTTTAGTAATGTATAAATATGTTATGTTATATTGTGTTATCTTACATGCTTTTTGATGATTAAGTGTAATGTATATGTATATTTTTATTGTACTGTTTTTGAGGGTAGGTATTTAGTTTTACTTTGTAGGTTTTTCGTTATGAACGTGTCCTATGGACATTTGGATTTAGCTTTTGTTTTTTAAAAGACATTTCTTTTGGTTTCTAATAAACCAATATTTTTTACTTGGATTTCCTTTTTTTTGGGTTTCCAGGAACATTTCTTATTTCAAACACTTATAGGGATTTTTTATGGTTCTTGGATACTTTGGTATGGTTTGATGGATCTCTATTGAATTGGTTGAATTTCTGCATTTTTGGGCTTTTTGGAAAATATTTTCCATTTTTTGCTGGATTATTCTTTTTGGCTACATGGAAATGGAGGATGTTCTGCAGCTACAAATCATAATTAATGTATTTGTTTTAGGTGGGAAATGTTATATTTTATCATTTGTTGTGTGATTGTTATTTGGGATTATGTATTTTATGTTTTGTAATTATTTTTCACAACAGATTGAATTTGATGTTTGAGGTTTCTGGTTGGTGAGGTTTAGCTTTTTATATCCATTTTATACATATTATTTTATTTTATCATCTTTATTTAAATTTGGATATTTAATGTTTTGACGGATGTAATAAAGTATTATGATTATTATTTGTTTAAAAATAATTTGTAATTTTGGTTAACATAATGCCATACTTTTTGGGAAGTTTTGTAGGTTAGTATTTATTTTATTATATGCTTTTGGCTATTATTTGTAAGTAATCTGCTCTGTTGTATATAAAGAGTTGTATTTTAAATTGTAGCATGTCATCAATTCTTTTGGTATGTTTGCTAATTTTTAGATTGTAGCATGTCATCAATTCTTTTGGTATGTTTGCTAATTTTAGGTGCATGTGGGTTACTGATTGCTTATTTCATAGTTGTTGGTAGCGTCGCTCTTTTTGTAGGGCTTCTATAAATGTATAGTGTTTAAGTTGGGTTCTGCCTAGTGTGGATCTGAAGGCATTGTGCCACCCTTCCACTGTGCTGTTTGTTTTGTCTTCCTGTGCCAAGGTGCGGTCATAGACATTTATCCATGGTATATGTTTAAGTTTTGCTTACAGTTCTGCCCATGTCCCCCAACAAAATTTTCATGGGTTTCACTCAGAGGTCTATGGCGTCACATTAAGCAAACCCCTATTATTTCCAAGTCAAGAATGTTTGCCTAGCCCATCTATGCAATGATCTTGTATCATTATTGAGCACTTTGAAAAATTGAAGAAAAATGTACTAACTTTATACATGTAGGAAGAAAAGTCATTGGGCCCGATTCACAAAAGTAATCTGAGACAAAATCCTAACTTTACGACTTTCGGTATTCACAAAGGGCATTTAGGAGTAATAAAGTTAGGATTTTGTCTCAGTTAAACTTAAGTTTTGGTCTTAAGTTAAACTTAAGACCAAAACTTAAGTTTAACAGAGACAAAATCCTAACGTTACTACTCCTAAATGGCCTTTGTGTATACCGAAAGTCGTAAAGTTAGGATTTTGTCTCAGATTACTTTTGTGAATCGGGCCTCTAGATTGTTTACAGTAGCATAGGATTTCTTTTAATCTACCAAGCAAACTGGGAAAGCATAGTTGGGATACTCGATGTAGACACCCTAGAGAAGAAAACAAATCAGTTATTGCTAGGGGATGCAATGCAATATATGCATTTAATTGTGTTGCAGACTAACTAGCGAAGATGCACCCCCCTTTGTGCAGCAACTAAACTTTCAATTCACAATGCAAACTTGTGCACAAAAGTTTTCAAACCAGATACATCTTCACATAAAAGTTCTGAAAAAGTGTACATTTTCAAGAAGCTAAAGCAAAAATGCAAGGCATTAAAATAATCTATCAATCTCAAACAATGTCTGCTCCCTATATGTCAGTGAGGTGTGTATATATACGTTTGGGAGCAGATGAAGAGAGAGAGACTAAAACAAAAGTTGGCACAGAACATATGTAGAAGGTATATAATTTCAAGTACTGTGCTGTTTTTTGTCACAAATGCATCCACTAACTAAAGATGACACACATAGGTATCAGGAATTATCGACACAAATTTAGCTATTCCATCTCGTACCCCCTTTCTCACGCCAATCAACCACCTGCCACACAACACATATATTGGAATAAGACAGGCCAGCACTTACTCATTTTGCAGATAGTGTGCGATGTAGACTAGATTGTAACTGATATAGGATATAGGGGCAAGATGGCGGCCGTATTATCGGCCGAGTGAGCTGGCTACATGACTCCTTCCCCGCTAACCTTTTCCTGACGCCTGTGACCGCAATATTGTTGCCTGATAGAGAAATTAGTGCTCCACAATATTGGGGATGATTTGGCGCTCGTGGTTGTGGCTGTGGGGGCTCCTGCTCCCTTCAAGATTGGGGTGCACGAGGACCGCTTACTTCACCGGGAGCTCTGCTCCGCTCACCTGTGCAATTTTCCCAATGCCGCCGAAGGCGTCCTCCAGGGGCTCCAAGACCCGTGGACTGCCTGCAGGCTCTGGCAGTCCCGGGAAGGCTATTCCAGATGGAGATGGTGGGTCTTCCAGTACCAGTGCCGGTGGACGCCGAACTACCACAGGGGCTGCGACCGGATTACCTGGAACGGGAGACCAAAATCGAAATGGCGTCTCTCTATGAGGACGACAGACGGTCCCTGCTCTCTTCAGAATGCAGAGCGGCAGGAATAAGGCACTGCATGAATCGGCTGCAGAGATTAAGGTATCCCCACAGGGCAAAACACCTCAAACAATACCGCCAGAAGACCAAATTCAAGGTATTGTACCACCTCCGGTTGAGACTGTATTTGAAGAACTGGCTACAGAATTGTCTGTTCAAGGGGGTAAACGAGCTTTGGAAGGTCCTTTGGAGGGGGTAAGCCGTGCTGGGATCGATGGGCAAAATAAGAATATAAGATCCTTGGTATCTGCAGGGTGCCTTTCAGAGGAAGTTAGTGGAACAGCGGCCAAGAAGCAAGATAGCTGCATTATGGGAGCTGAAGTCCAGTCAAATATCCCTCAGGATAAAAATGCTGCAGTTTCTACAGATCAGAATATTATTGATAAGGGGTCTGATAATGAGATGCCTAGTCCACAGTCATTGCAAGCAGAGGAATCAAGATCTATTAAAGAGTCGGATTCGGGGGATAACTTTTATTCTATGTTGGACCACTCTAATTCCTCAGGAGATGATAGTTTTGGCAAGGACTGGGCTGAGGATGAAAGTGACTGCAGCAGCTTACATTGGGAAGAAGAAGGAGAAAAGACCTCACTTATGCCTGGAACGGTCCGTAAGCATAAAAATCAAGTTGCTGTTTCTGATAAAGTCTTGGGCTCGGCTGGCTCTTTGATTTGGGATTATTCCTTTTCGCCCAAAATAGATAGGAAGATGGTACAGGATGGAGAAGCACCCTCAGTAAATAATGGAGCGAGTTCAAATGAGCCTGTAGAACCAGCAGAAATCACACTATCTACAATATATCAGAGCATCATGGCACATTTGGAGGAGACCCGGGTGGAGAGCTCCCGCACTCATGGTGCATGTCGCAAACTACAAAACTCTATTCGCAGAGTGGCTAAGACCTGTTCTGATTTCTCAGTAAGAATTAGTGAGGCAGAAGCCAGGATATCCCTGCACGAAGATGAGTTGGCTGCACAAAAGATCATGACTGAGTCTATGAAAAAGCTGAAAGAGGAAACACTCTGGAAACTGACTGATCTTGAAAATCGTTCCCGGAGGAATAACTTACGAATTCTGGGTATTCCGGAGGGCAAGGAGGGGGCAAATGCCCGGCAGTTCGCAATCAAACTTTTTGAAGAGGCATTCCCAGAACTTAAGCAATGGGATTGGAGAATGGAGCTACAAAGGGCCCACCGATTTCCTTTTTTTCAACGTAAAAAAGGGGGACAAGTGGATAATCGCCCAAGAGCGATTCTCATATGTTTAAATAATTTCTTGGTCCGAGAAGCATTATATAATCTGGCTAGGCCTGATAAGAAAAGGATGGGGAAGGGCTGTGATTTCTTTGTAAGACCAGATTTCTGTGAGGCAACAGTTGGAAAAAGATGGCAATTGCGCCAGCTAATTCCTCAGTTTCAGGCAAAAGGAGCTCAGGTCTTCTTGCTTAATCCTGCCAAGCTAAAGGTGGTTTCTCAGGGGGAAACTCACTATTTTTTATCTGAAGCTCAGGCAAAAGAATTTATGGTATCAATGTAGTGGATGGAAGGGTATGGGTGATTTAGATATTCCCCCTTAGAGGGTGGGCTCTTCGCGGGATGCATAGCTAGCGAATATTGGGTCTTCACAGTAATTCTTTTTCCCTTTTTCCTTCCTTTTGCTTTCTTTTCTTGCTTATCTCTACCGGGGCATATCTTAGGGGAGGGGGAGGTTGGTTCTCAGGAAGGGGTGATGGCCTAGCTCAGCATCACCAGGGACCGATGGTCCTTAAACCTCATGTGGTGGAGGGGAGGGGGAGGTTTATGGGAGGCTCCAGGCTGGAGGGGTGGTGGTAGGGGGGACATGGGGGTTTGGGGGTGCTGGGGGAGCACAATTGTTGTTTAACATGTATTGTCATTGTGAACATCTTCATATCAAAGTGAAAACATTTAATAGTGTTTTTTCTAAAGCTTATTTGAAATGTCTGTATTATCTTATAAATTCTGAAAAAGAGTCAGTATCTTATAAGGAAAATGGATAGAAGGGACAAAATACGTATCTGTTCTCTAAATGTCTGCGGTCTTAATGACAGGAAAAAAGAGGTTTATTTGCTAAACTGATACGGCATATGCAAATAGAGGTGCTGTGTTTGCAAGAAACTCACATACCTTGGAGTAAACAAGATTGGCTTAAAGATCTGGGCCTAGACTTACTGGCTAGCACACGTCAGGGTACCACTACACGGGGGGTAGCTATCTTAGCAAAGCATGGAGCTATAATACGCAAACGTATGAAGGAGGATAAATTGGGACGATGGGTGATTTTGGAAGCAGCAATCAATGGCACTTCTTTTTCAATTTGTTCCTTGTATGGCTCAAATCTGGACGATCCTGAAGTGCTGAACTATTTGAGTCTAGAGCTGGCCGCATGGCCTTCTCCGTTAATTTTTTGTGGTGATTTTAACATTCATTTAGAGAGTAGTTTTAATCTCGCCGGTAATCTTCCGTATCAAGGAAGAAAGGGTAGGACTTTTAAAGCGTTACAGGGGCTAGTTAGGGAACACGGACTTGCTGATGTGTGGCACAGACATAGACCGGGGGATCCTGGTTTTACTTTCTTTTCGGCTCCCCATAATAAATTAGTCCGTTTGGACTACTTTTTTATCTCATACCAAATAGCTGAAAAGTTTAGCATTGAACTCCCCCCGAGAATTATATGAGACTATAAAACGCTAATAGTGGAGCTCCCGTTAAGTGGCCTTTCTAGATCTCAGCCGACATGGACCTTTGATAGGAAGCTGTTATTGGATCAAGCATATTGTGTGCATATGGCTAAATGGATCAGGGAATTTTTTAATATAAACAGAGGCACAGCTCCCGAAACTATAGTGTGGGATGCGTTTAAAGCTGCCCTGCAGGGCGAGACCCTCAGCTTTTCTCTATACCGCCAGAGGATAGTGAAGGTAACTGATATAATTGCAAAATACCCACACAGTACACATGGCACATACATATGTGCATGCATATCACCATACATCAATGAGTAGCCATGGTGCTGATGCCTTTTTTCAGAAATTGGCTATTAAGGTCCTCATTACAAGTGTCCAGTTAAGCAACAAACGCTGCAAAAACCTATGTGTGTGCAGAGTTCAGAACTATGAGTAATGAATACTTTATCAATGGAGTAATTACCGAACACCGGTCAAACCTGCCAAATTTATCTCTGGAAAAATCGCCGGTTACTACAAGAACATGTGGAGTTTGGTGTCTTAAGCTCCAAAATTCACTTCTTAAATCCCTAAACCCTTGTACATCTTGTAATAGGTGATAATTATCGCACAATTCCAACCTGTTTTGCATCGGTGCGGTATTTATCAACTCTTGTATGTGGTGGCTCAATTTGGTGAAGGGGTAAGAATGAACGCAAACGGAGTGTTGTGGAAACATACTTTTGGAATTTAACAGGCACCTGCACAAACATGGGCAACCACTGCAGGAGGACAATTTAAAGTCCGTCAAATTAATATTCACATGTGCTCTGTAATACAAGGTTGCCAACGTTAGATAGATACCAATAGAAGCAGGAGAGAAAGATGACCTGGATGGGAAAGAAAATGTACAAAATGCATATGCGACATGGAGGGTCATGCCCAGTTGAATGAATTAACAACGAATGATTAATAATAAAAGTGAAGCACCTGCATCTGTTCCTTTAAACAGTGGCACATATTATGGTGCTTTATGGTTTTCTTCTTTTTCTCCATAGCTTCTCCACAAATGTAGAATTAAATATAAATTAAAGCATATGTCTTACTGGACATTACTCCATGATGTTAACACAACAACAAGGAATTCTTCAGATAAAGAAAATGAATGCAATACCCATCAGACATTGTTAACATTTATCTCTGTCCACATATACCTTGTGCAGCATCACTGCTGTGACTGTCCTGGTCACATGCATGTTTAACCCATAGGCATTGATAGAAGGGGTGCGGTGGTGCTGCACCACCCACAAAATAACCATTCCGGAGTTCATGAGGCGAATCAGTAATAAAGATGTCTTTACATTTTATTTTTATCTTGTCATATTTGCTGTGCGTCCAAAGACAGAGGTCAAATGTCAAGCTATGATTTTTTACAAATTGATGATTATTCTTTTAACATGGAAATTGGTATTTACTTTTCTTTCTCTCACTGCAAATTAGAGGCTTTTGTAATGTGAACATTCGGACAATCTTGCTGGGGTACAAGGAATGTGGAAGGAAAGGCTATGGGATGGCAGTATTTAGCTACCACACAACATTTAAATACCTGTAAAATAAATCTACAACATTGTCAAAATATATCAGCAGTTAGAAAAGCACAAACGAAATAAATGTTTTGGTAATTCAGTTAGTGTGATGGAAACAAAAATGCCAATAGGATCTAAACAAATCAAGACACTTTACTTGGTGATGCGCAAATTGTAAATATTTGCTGAAAAATTATTTTCACACTTTATCGTTTGTGCATTATATAGTTTTATCAGTAAAAATGCATGTAAGTGTGAACTCCGTGCCCTTCCAATGGAAAATGACTGCGTACTACCGCACCATGCTTTAGTAATACATTTGTGAAAGTGTGCTCCATAACACACCACTGGCTACTTACCACTCCCTCACCACTCTCCTGGTGAATGGGCATCACTCATATGCTATACTTGTTCTTTGTGTGACATTTGAAGTTTTCACAATGTCTATGACTTCACTGATATAACATTGATGGCTGCATCCCTTCTCTGATAATAGTTCATGCATCACTGGTTTAGCCGTAGTGAGTGAGTGAATGTTCTGCTGGCACTAGATACTGCAAGGTCATTTTAAGAAACCTTAAAAAAAATTGCAGTGCCCTGTTTAATAGATTTCTTCGTTAACAATGAGATGCATCTGGGTAACACACTTTTGACCACCAGGCAATCATGATGGCTATGAAACATAGAAAAAGGTCCAATGCTGTTGGCCGAGTTGACTGGTCCAATAGAGCTTTAAAGGTTGAGCTAAAATAATGGGAGTGTGCTGTGGCCCCTGTATTTCAAGATAATAAAACAGATAATCTTCCAGACTCCAAGGCCCAGATTTACTAAGGGCTTGTGTCACATTTGCATCACACAATGTGACGTAAGCCTTTAAGTCAGATTTTCTATGCCACCCAGAGCCACCTTGAGAGGCTCTGTGTGGCATACACAAAAGCAGAGCTGGGGGCCGAGCCTTTTCATACCAGGCCTCTAAAGCCTGAAACTACCTCCCACAACAAATCAGAGCCTCCTCCTCACTTCTGGACTTAAGCAAAAAGCTGAAGACCATGTTTTCTAAATAAGCCCTCACGGCTGCCCTCACACACCTGCTACTGAGTGCATAGATAGCCTCACAGATAATTAGTGCACTATAAAAACACTGTACGTACATATTGGCCTAATCTAAGACAATTTTGGTCAATAGAAATACAATCCCTTCCAAGTTCCTTATTTTAGATATGCTGATAATGTTATGTTGTTGGACTGCTTATATTTAGATGTTTGGACAAAATATGGACTCAAAAGTATTGTGATGCCATAATATCGTGCCAAGAATATCGGGATGTCAAAAATATCATTGAAAGGAATATTGAAGGTCGGAATATCATTTTGAGTGTTATTTTTAATGTTGTAAAAAATATTGTTTTAGAAAATATTACTGCATACAATATATTTTGTAAGTGTTATTTTATATGTATTGTATTATATTGTGTTTGATTTTATGTGTTTAGTCATTTTTTAAATTTGTATGTTAAGTACGATAATTTATTAATGTAGACATTTTTGACATTTTTATATTCTGTTATAATGAGTAAAATTGTGTATGTAATTTTCTTTTAGTAGCGGGATATTTGGTTTTTAGGTGATAAGGGTGGGAAGATTTTTAAAAAGTGTATATTTTAATTTAAATGTAATGTGCATTTTTTAATGCTATTCAAATGAATACTGTACAATTAAGTACATTATTTTTAATTAGTAATTTTTATTAAAAATATGTAATAATGAATTTTAATGTATCAATACATTGAATTAATTTAACACAATATTAGTATTTTATTGTTATGATTAAAATAATTATTAAAATTGTGGAGCTTGAACTGTAAATGACGCACTATTTAGTGTCCCACACCTTCCCCAAAATGGTCTAGTTTGGAATGGGAATAGCAAATGTCACCCTTGTAGTGTCAACACTTCCCCAAAATGATTTAGATTGGAGTTGCACTAGTGAATGTGACCCCTTAAGTGCCAAACACCTTCCTCAAAATGGTTTAGATTGGAGTTGGAATAGTAAGTGTGGCCCCTGTAGTGTCAGACACCTCCACCAAATCCTTCTGCAAAAATGGTTTAGATTGGAGTGGGACTAGTAACTGTTGCCCCATTAGTGTCCAAATCCTTCCGCAAAATGGTTTAGATTGGAGTGGGAATAGTAAATGTTGCCCCTTTAGTTTCTGACACCTTTCCCAAAATGGTTTAGATTGGAGTTTCAATAGTAAATTTGACCCCTTAAGTGTCCAACACCTTCTTCAAAATGGTTTAGATTTGAGTTGGAATTGTAAATGTTGCCCTTTTAGTGTCCAACACCTTCACCAAAAATGGTTCAAATTGGAGTGTGAATAGTAAATGTCGCCCCATTAGTGTCTAGCAACTTTACTAAATTGGTTTAGATTGGAGTAGGAGTACTAAATGCCACCCATTTGGTGTTAAACACCTTCCACAAAATGGTTTAAATTGGAGCAGGCATAGTAAATGTCAACCCTTTAGTGTCCAACACATTTCCCAAAATGGTTTAGTTTGGAGTTGGAATAGTAAAGGTCACCTCTTTAGTGTTAAACACTTTTCCCAATATGGTTTATATGTCACCCGTTTAATGCCCAAGACCTTCCCCAAATTGATTTACATTGGAGTGGGAATAGTAAATGCCACCTTTTTAGTGTCTAACAACTTCCTCAAAATGGTTAATATTGGAGTGGGAATAGTAAATGTCACCCCTTTAGTTTCCAATACTTTCTCCAAAATAGGCTGCATTGGAATGGGAATATTTAATTTAACCTATTTAGGGGCCGATTCCGATCTCGGCCGGTAGTGCTCCGAATCGGATTCGGATTTACCGGATCCGATTCGGAGCCCTGTTTCCCGACCGAATCGTACGCGGGTCCGGCCGAGCGAGTACGATGCAAGCTGACGCGAAATCGCCGACCGACTCGTACGTGGCTTCAACACGCTCCGACCGACTCGCACGGACACGACTCGCACCGCGCTATGGAGACGTTTCCCGGCCGGGTAAGTACGATGCACGCCGCGAGCAGTCCGACCGACTCGCGCCCGTCCGGCTCGAAAGAGCTGTCGGAGCCGGACTTTGGGGGTCCGCGTCGGACCCCGCGGACCTCTGTACGCGTAGGCACGCGAGTCGCACACAGGGGGGACCCATGGGTCCCCCTACCTGTGCATGTGCGCCGCGATGCGCATGGACGCGTACCCGCTGTAGGGCGCCCTTGTTTGCCTCGCACCCATTGAGTCAATGGGAGCCCGCGTACGCGTTATGCGACCGGCTCCCATTGACTTCAATGGGAGTCCGACTGAATCGAGTCCGATAGCATGCGAATGCATCGTACTCGTCCGGTCGGACTGCTAGGGTCCGATTCGGTCGGAATTCTCTCCGGGTCCGGCTCGGTCGGAGAGATTTCCGGCCGGAATCGGAATTGGCCCCTAAGTGTTACATTGTTAAAATGTATTTCTACATAGTAGGGGTAGTTTCTGTTATTAAATTAGTATTGTTGATAGTTAGAAAGATAATTAACATAGTAAATGGTTGTATATTTGTAATAAATAGTATTATTATTCACATATTTTCATAGAATAAAGATATGTAACACATTTTTAAATTTTTCTCTTTTTCAAATTTGATTTAATGAATATTTTTACATTTTGTAACATATATAGATCTAGTTCAAAGCATTTATATATTGATGGATAACAAATTTATATATTTGTATTATTAAATAAACAGTGTAAATTATTTAAATGGTATTTTAAGTTGTACATTTTCAGGGGGTTTTCTACTGTCTAACATTTTTATAACATTAGTCCAGTTGATTCATATACATATTTTTAACATATTTTCATATTATCTTATAGTCTATGTTACATAATTGTATATTTTTAGATATTTTAATAGGATTCTTTAACAGGTTTTACACATTTAATCATTTTTAAAACATTTTATTGAACTTTTCAAATATATAAACCCGTTCATTTCAAAGAGGGAGATAGTAATTTTTTATTTCATTTAGCAGCCATTTTTTTACTGCTACCTTATATTTTGTAATCTATTTCTATCATTTTTTTTTTCTATTTCCACGGATCCAGGTTGCAGAAAGGGGCTGTTGTACGTCCTTTTTAAAGTATGGATTATGGTTTTGAGGGTGGTGGGGTGTGTGAGGGGAGTTCTAGACATTAGTTATAGTGTTGTTTGTGGGTTTTTACTCCATTTAGGCCCTGATTTTGATGTCGGTCAGAGGCTTTCTGACCGACATCTTGGGTTTCAAATCCGACCGCCATATTACAAATTCGGCAGTTGGAATTGAAACCGGCCGGTCATTCCCGCTGTCTTCCGATGGGGTCAAGGTGACCGTCGGCCAGTCAGAACCGGTCCGTAATCCCTTAAGGAAGGCGTTTCCGCCGTCGGGATTATGATGTCGCTTTCCCACATTCTTTTCATGTCAGGCTTTACGACATGAAAAGCCTATCAGAAAGCGACTTTGGGGGCCCCTAGCAGGGCCCCCTTGCAACAGCAGCCTCCGGTTGTTGGCCTGGAGGGCACATATGGTGCCCCCCTGTTAATTCCTGCACCGAGCGGCAGGCACCTTGAGGTGGGATTAACAAAAACTCCAATTTCTCTATGGAAGCTTGTGCTGTGGCTGGTTTCTGACCGCAGCACAAGCTGCCATAGAGAAATGAGAGCTTGCGACTGCACCATGTGCGGTCGCATCGTAATTGCAGAGCTGGTACCGCCAACCTACAGTCTGTTGGTTCCGCAACCCCGGCGATGTCGGTTGTTTCCGCATCCCCGGCGATGTCGGTCGGAGGAAACTCCAACTGATATCGTAATCAGGCCCTTAGTTGTAGTAAGTGTTGGTTTAAGTTTTCATACAGTGTTTTAGTAATGTATAAATGTTATGTTATATTGTGTTATCTTACATGCTTTTTGATGAATAAGTGTAATGTATATGTATATTTCTTTGTACTGTTTTTGAGGGTGGATATTTGGTTTTACTTTGTAGGTTTTCCGTCATGAACGTGTCCTATGGACATTTGGATTTAGCTTTTGTTTTTTAAAAGAAATTTCTTTTGGTTTCTAATAAACCAATATTTTTACTTAGATTTCCTTTTTGGGGTTTCCAGAGGCATTTTTTTTCAAACACTTTTAGGGATTTTTATGGTTCTAGTATACTTTGGTTTGGTTTGATCAATCTCTATTGCATTGGTTGAATTTCTGCATTTTTTGGGGCTTTTTGGAAAATATTTTCCAGTTTTTGCTGGATTATTCTTTTCGGCTACATGGAAATGAAGGATGTTCTGCAACTACAAATCGTAATTAATGTATTTGTTTTAGGTGGGAAATGTTATATTTTATCATTTATGTAAGTGTTATGTGATTGTTATTTGGGATTATGTATTTTATGTTTTGTAAATATTTTTCACAACAGATTGAATATGATGTTTGAGGTTTCTGGTTGGTGAGGTTTAGCTTTTTATATCCATTTTATCCATATTATTTTATTTTACCATCTTTATTTAAAATTGGATATTTAGGGGCCGATTCCGATTTGGGCCGGAAATCTCTCCGACCGAGCCGGACCCGGAGAGATTTTCGACCGAATCGGACCTGTGCAGCCCGACCAAACGAGTACGATGCGCACGTATGCCATCGGACTCGAGTCGGTCGGACTCCCATTGAAGTCAATGGGAGCCTGTCGTACAACGCGTACGCGGGCTCCCATTGACTCAATGGGTGCGAGGCGGACAAGGGCGTCCCCTACAGCGTGTATGCGGCAAAGCGACTCGCGCCGTACACGCACAGGTAGTGTGTGCGACTCGCGCGGCTACGCGTACACGGGGGTCCGACACGGACCCCCAAAGTACGGCTCCGACTGCTCTTTCGAGCTGGAGTGCGCGGCTCGGTCGGACTGCTCGCGGCGAGGATCGTACTTACCTGGCCGGGGAACGTCTCCATTCCGCGGTGCGAGTCGAATCCGAGCGAGTCGGTAGGTGCGGTGAGACCCGGGAACGAGTCGGTCAGAGCGGTCGGGACGCCCAGACGAGTCGGTCGGCGATTTCGCATCATACTCGCTCGCCCGGACGCACGTACGAATCGGTCGGGCAATAGGGCTCCGAATCGGATCCGGTTAAGCCGAATCCGATTCGGAGCCCTACCGGCCGAGATCGGAATCGGCCCCATTATGTTTTGACTGATGTAATAAAGTATTATGATTATTATTTGTTTAAAAATTATTTGTAATATTGGTTAACATAATGCCATACTCTTTGGGAAGTTTTGTAGGTTAGTATTTATTTTATTAGATGCTTTTGGCTAATATTTGTAAGTAACCTTCTCCTCTGTTGTATATAAAGAGTTGTATTTTAAATTGTAGCATGTCATCAATTCTTTTAGTATGTTTGATCATTTTAGGTGCATGTGGGTTACTGATTGCTTATTTCATAGTTGTTGGTAGCGTCGCTCTTTTTGTAGGGCTTCTATAAATGTATAGTGTCTAAGTTGGGTTCTGCCTAGTGTGGATCTGAAGGCATTGTGCCACCCTTCCACTGTGCTGATTGTTTTGTCTTCCTGTGCCAAGGTGCTGTCATAGACATTTTACCATGGTATTTGGAATTTGAGTTGGTGTCCGGAGCCATGCAGTCTGCCAACCCAAGTGTCTTCAAAAGAATCCATTAGGGGGCTTCGGTTGTGTTCATTTTGATGGGAGAAATGTAGTGGTTAACTACCTTTGTGCCAGGGACTTAGGCTAGTGCTGTAATTTTATTTTATTTCATAGGCCGATGGGGTGCCTGCGACAGGGTGCAGGGTTTTCCGCACACACCCCATTTCCCCATAGGAGCCTGTGTTATGGCTGGTTGTTGGGCGTAACACGAGCTCCCATAGGGAACAAATGGACTCCCGACCGAACAGTGTTCGGTCGCATCGTAATCCGCAGGTCAGAACCACCGACAGCAAGTTGGTTGGTCCCGAATCCGAGTCGGTGTCGGGCGGAGGCCTTCCGCCCGCCATCGTAATGAGCCCCTTAGCGCACATTGTTGAGGATGTCTTCATACTATTGATTGAAATGGTAGTAACAGACTTTAAAGTCTATGATAATAGTTTTGTGGGTAGTAGTTATTTGTTTTTGTTTCATGTGGTTTGAGTTTGTAGTAAGTGCTACTTTGTTTATTTAGTAGTAAGGCATATATAAAATGAATACATGAGTTGTGATATTGACCATGTATGAGTGAATGGTTTGGGGCACATTTTGAAGGTCCCATCCCTCATCCAGGTATGACAATTGTTTAGTTTTAGTAATTTATCTGCTGTAGAAAATATTAGGATTTGTTTTTCATTGTTTAAGTTGTCATGTAACAGGAAGGGTTCATCATTATGTGTGATATTTAGAGTGTGCAGGTTTTTTGATAGCTTGATAATTTTTAAGGGAAGAAGGTGTATCACTAGTTGTTTTTCTAGTTTATGCAAATAATCTTTTTAAGGTGGGTATAGGTGGTAGTTGGCCTGCGATGTGTTCGGGAACTTTAGGTAGTATATCTTTTAGGATTTTTGTTGGGGTCTCCTGGAAGCTAGTGCCTGTCTCTCTTACATTACCTCCCTTTTATCTCTGTCACATGCAGGGGTGGTTGTTTTTCCTTACATTAATTACAATATAATTTTTTGTAGTGGCTCTCTCATAGCATGCATTAGTGTAATATTTAGTACATTTCCAATTTACAGTTTCCATCTATGTACTTTCTTGATTGTAGTTGTAGCCCATGTGTCTTAATAATTGCTGTCCTTTCTTTGATGTGGTACAGCTTCCTCTTTCTGTCATTATTTCTGAAATTAGTGTAAATGGTTAAAGAATCACAATTTTAAAATGTATATACCTTTGTCATTACATATAAAATAATGTAACTAGCTTTCTTATTTACACTTACATGTATGTTCATCTTAGATGTTTCACACCTTCTTTGCAGCTTTTCTGTTTGAGGTATTGTAATGTGGAGCATTTGCTTTCTTTTCTGTTGGTATAAAAAAAAGAGCACCACTTACATTTTAAATGTTTATTTGTTGGTTGTTTTCTAGAGGTTAAGGTCTTTTTTCTGTTTTAGTGTGAGTTCCTGTTTTAAAATAATTTACATTCACTTACTTTTTTAATGTATTTTTTCTGGTTTGTGACAGGTGTTGTTTTTCGGTGGCTTAACACTTTCTCAATGTTGTAGTAATTTCTTTTAGTAAGTACATGTAAGGAGATATAAACGGTAGAATGATTTGTTCATTATTTATTATTTTACATTTTTAATTTCAATTAAAAGTAAGTTGTAGTTGAAACATAAGTTTTACTTACTTTGTAAGGTAGTTGTTGATATATATAGACTTCTGTTTTCAGGTTCTGATCAAAGAATCTGGCAAAGTTTCCTCTTCTTGCATCTATCGTTTTTGGAGAATTAAGTTGATAAACTTTGTGTGTCTTTTATATTGTTGGTTTAATTGTTTGTGTTATTGTTTAAGTTTGATTATAGTTTAATTGTCTTGATTAGTTCTGTTTTAGTTTGAATTCTATAGTCTATATATATATATATTACCTACTGGCGGTCGCCAGTAGGTAGTTATAGTTAGGACCTATTTTCCATCGGAAATTCACAACATTCTATTTCCAATAAGTTTGGCGCCGGTTGATGAATCTTCGTGAAATTTTCAAAACTCGTGGGGCACTCCGGTCCGCTCTTATCCTGTAAGTCTCGGGGTGATTCGCCAAGTGGGGGCCGAGAAAAAAGGGGGGTCCCAAAACGTGTTTTCCCCATGCAATTTTCCATAGGAACCTTTAGTCGCAGCTACAGCCCGAACTGCTGAACGGAATTACACCAAATTTGGCAAAAAGGTAGCCCTTGGTTCAGAGTCGTGCCTTTTGGTTAAATTATGTAAATCCGTTCAGTAGTTCCTGAGAAATTTGAAAAAGAAAACACATATATATCTGGGCGGAGCCTAACCACACATGTCATCGTGAGATCTGATTGGCTGTCAGCACTTCATCCTGGAATTGCTGGCAGCCATCTTGGGACTAATATAAATGATAGTACCCCATTGAAATGCATTGTAGTGAATCAAAGATTTTGAGGGTTACCAAAAGGAGAACTATAAAGGGTGATAACAGACTTTAGTTACATTAGAATTCATTTGTTGATGGTACCATACTAATTTCAGGAATTGTGGTGTGTTCTAAGGTGATTTTACCCTGTGAAAAACCTTCTGCTGGGATATCATGAATCATGTTTGAGAGAAAACTATTTTCACATGCTTGTCCCATACAGTTTTGGAAGGTGCTCCAGAAGCTAAAATGAGAGCATATTTTCTGTAAATTCACATTATCTTTCTCAGTCATGTGAGAATGAAGTCTGACATTCTCAGTAAAACATGTACATCCAACAAGGGCAGAGACTGTCAGTTGATTCCTTTGTGTTCTACTGCAGCTTCCCAGAGTGTTCTAAAGAACAACTAGAGTGCTAACAGCCTTACTTATGACAAAAGTATGGCACACCTGAAGCCATCTTGATTGGAATAAACTGGTAACACTTAAAACATTTAATTTAAAAAGGAACAAAATGAGGGGGTTCATTTTGCCATAGAAATTATGGTTAGTGCTGTAGAAAGAAAAATTAGGACATGTTTTAAGTGAGATCTCAAATATCTTCCTGTTATATTTCAACAGGAGCAGCCTGTCAGTTGATGCCTTTGTGTTCTACTGCAGCTTCCCAGAGTGTTCTAAAGAACAACTAGAGTGCTAACAGCCTTACTTATGACAAAAGTATGGCACACCTGAAGCCATCTTGATTGGAATAAACTGGTAACACTTAAAACATTTAATTTAAAAAGGAACAAAATGAGGGGGTTCATTTTGCCATAGAAATTATGGTTAGTGCTGCAGAAAGAAAATTTAGGGCATGTTTTAAGTGAGATCTCAAATCCTCTTCTATTTCATTAGAAAATTCTGACATGCAGACTGAAACAATCACTTTCAATACCAGCAGTAGACTTCCAGTTAACTCCCTGGTGAGCAGTAGCTTTACTACAGTGATCTAATGAACAACTAGAGTGCTAACATTCTGAATTTATGACAAATGTGTGACACATCTGAATGCCTTCTTGATGGAATCAAAGTAAAAAACTGAAAGCATTTCCTACTGAGGAGACTGCAGTAAATGACGAAATTAGGAAACTTCATAACAAATAAGTCTCCCAAGATGGCCACCAGAGAAAAAAGAGCCCAAATGTAGCACAAATATCACCCAGATGTAGCCCACATATAGCCCAATGACAGAAGTGTGCAAAACACTTTTTATTTTTAGTTTTTCTGCAGTTTTATATAGTGCAAACTGGTCAGGTATTGGAGCGTTACATCTTACTTGGACCCCTTATTGTGTATTTTGCACGAAGTACATGAGATTGATCTTGCGAAACATTGAACTTTACGATTCTGTTAACCTGAAGTTGCTCTGAACCGGGCTTTGTAACACCCGTTTTTACCTACTGGTTTTAATTAATTCTCACTGTATTGTATTAGGAAAGAGGATTTACTGTTTTTATGTACACTTTTATGATCTATGTTTCTAAATCAGATCAAATAAAGTTTAATGAATTCTATGGCAGGACGGAGGCGAGGATTATGCATATCTTTCCTCACTTTATTTGCATAGCAGTTCAAAGAAAACGTAACACAACAATCATTAAACAAAAGACTACACAACCCATGAACCATTAGGGGGTAGTCTCCAAGGCAACTATAGTCCAATCAAATCACAGTCCATCGTATATAATATCGTGACGTCCCTTCCGCTTCCTCTTTCTTCACTGCTCGTCAGTTAAGTGCATTCCTTACATTCTTGGCTTAATCTGACGTTGTTGCTGTTTGTATAGCGGTTTCTTGTGCATGTTATTAGCATTATTGCCTTGGTATTGTTTCATATTCCCTGCGCAGCAGGCTCTTGCCCGAGCGCATTCTCCCCCTCACAGTTTCTCCCGCTGTGTGCTCTGCGCGCGGTGAGATTCTGTCAGGCGCGTCTGGTCCGAGCGAGGCAGCTCCGTCGAGCGCTCCCGCTGGTCTTTACACGCGTTTGGGAATCCGGTCACTCCTTTAGTTTCCGCTTGATTTCCGACCAACCCTCGCCAAATTTTGACACCGCTACGCGGTGATTTCCCCACACGGGATAAACTTACGGAGACCTTCCTCAAGAGTGCGCAAACGCTAAAACATGCACCCTGCCGGGAGGAGGAGGGGCCCGGAGAAAATTGCGACACTGTCACCACTATTGTAGACCCCGACGGCGGGTTTCCCTTAGAGGGAGAGGGTGTATCGGAGGACGATTTCTCCTCCAATGAGGATAAGGACTCGGGGCGTCCCTGGCGTCCAGAGTCCCACTCCTCTCAGTCCCCGGTTGGGGACGGGGTCCACTCGGACATGTTCGAACCTACCCAAATTTACCATCCTAGGTCGGCAGAGTGGACACCTGACGCCAAAGTGGCAGAGTATGTGGTGGGGAAAATCCATCAACCCCTTGAAAGGGAGGTCAGGAATAGGATGAGGGGAGAATGCCCCAGGCCCTCACTGAAGGGGAAGGTGGCACACACGCCTGAAATTGATGAGAAACTATGTACCTTTTTCTCCAAGTATATGAGGGATCCCAAGAAAGGAATTGATAGGTCTTGGACGTGGTAGGGCCCTTGACCCAAATTATTCAATTGACGGAGCGTTCCAAAGAGTCAGGATCCCCTTTGTCCACGGATATTGTGGCTGGTTGGGCGCACTACCCTAAACCCTAAAACACTACCCCCTCCACTACCCAAACACCACTGCACTACACTAAACCCTAAAACACTACCCCCAGCACGACACCCTACACTACCCAAACATAACTGCACTACCCTAAACCCTAAAACACTACCACCAGCACGACTCCCTACACTACCCAAACACCACTGCACTACCCTAAACCCTAAAACACTACCCCCAGCATGACTCCCTACACTACCCAAACACCACTGCACTACACTAAACCCTAAATATACCCCCAGCATGACCTCCCACACTACACAAACACCACTGCACTACCCTAAACCCTAAAACACTACCCCCAGCATGACCCCCTACACTACCCAAACACCACTGCACTACCCTAAACCCTAAAACACTAACCCCAGCATGACCCCCTACACTACCCAAACACCACTGCACTACCCTATACCCTAAAACACGACCCCCTACACTACACAAACACGACTGCACTACCCTAAACCCTAAAACACTACCCACAGCATGAACCCCTTCACTACACAAACACCACTGCACTGCCCTAAACCCTAAAACACTACCCCAGCACTACCCCCTACACTACCCAAACACCACTGCACTAACATAAACCCTAAAACACTACCCCGAGCACAACCCCTACACTACACAAACACCACTGCACTACCCTAAACCCTAAAACACTACCCCCAGCACGACTCCCTACACTACCCAAACACCACTGCACTACCCTAAACCCTAAATCTACCCCCAGCATGACCCCCTATACTACCCAAACACCACTGCACATCCCTAAACCCTAAAACACTACCCCCATCATGACCCCTATACTACACAAACATCACTGCACTACCCTAAACCCTTAAACACTACCACCAGCATGACCCCCTACACTACTCAAACACCACTGCACTACCCTAAACCCTAAAACACTACCCCAGCATGACCCCCTACACTACCCATACACCACTGCACTACCCTAAACCCTAAAACACTACCCCCAGCACGACCTCCTACACTACTGCACTACCCTAAACCCTAAAACACTACCCCCAGCACGACCCCCTACACTACCCAAACACCACTGCACTACCCTAAACCCTAAAACACTACCCCCAGCATGACCCCCTACACCACCCAAACACCACTGCACTACCCTAAACCCTAGAAAAGAAACCCCCACCCCATGCCCAATCCCGCTTACCTCTCACTCCTCATGGTTCCTCTCTCCTCGTGGTTCCTGCTTCACGTCATCTCTGAGGTTCGGTGCATGTCGTTGTGAGGAAACGGAACAGCCTCAGTTTCCTTACAACGACATGGATCGTCTACATGTTTTTAAGAACGCATGGTCATTTACCATACATACCTTTACAACAAAATTCGTTGTAAAGGCATGCGTGGTAAATGACCATGCGTTCTAAAAAATGTGTAGTAATGACTTCGTGATGTACAACGCATGCGTGGTAATGCATGCGTTGTAATGGTATCACAAAGTAAAAAGTCATTGTAACGGCTGTTTACCGATCGAAGCTGGCCCCTGTTCTTCAGTGAAACGTTTGTTTGATTAATTAGGAGGAAGGAATGTGGTTTTTTTACCGAAAAGTGCATTCCCGGCTGTTGTATTGTGAAAGTGTCCGCGTGGCCTGGTTTCACTTCCGGTGAGAGAGTGGAAGTCTGTTTGGATCTAAAGGAGTTCTATTGTTGGACGGGGCCGGCGCGACATGTCATCAGAAGACATAGCTAATGGAAAGCGTCCTCCCTGAAGTGTGGAGCAGTGCCATGAGAGGTCAACGAGTGTGCGTCCCAACGCAGTATGACCGTACCGCGTGACCCATGTGCCGCCTCCAGGGTACGGGAGGCAGAAGCGGCATCGCAGGTCCTCTTGAAGACCGTTGTAGCACTAATTCTACATTTTGGTACTAGGGCATTTTAACTTCGTTGTTCCTGCCAGATACAAAGAGAAGATCCTGTGTTATTCAGTGCCTCGTTACCTTTTTTGTGGGTTGTGGTGCTTGTCACTTCGCTGCCCCGCCGGTGCACACGACTGGGCACCCCACCTCGTGTGCCATCTGCAGGTTCTCTGCCCTCGGATCACTGGTTTCGGTTTCTGGAGTGGCAACATAAACAGTTGCTCCCAAAGGACTAGCCTGAACACTTAGGTGAATATCCCCTGCACCAGCATTTCACGGAAATTCTTTCCTAGCTCTCCCACGTCAACGAGGACGTCATAATAGCACGGCTCCGCTTGCGACACCGTATGACGTCATCGGAGCCATAAGAGGACCTCGTCGGAGTGCTGACGTCAGTTCCACCCATTTTTTCCGTGCCACCGAGGCAAACAGGGGACCGAGACATTTTCACATGTATACATAGTATAATAAATATATATATATTCACTGAAAAAACCATAGGTTTCAGGCACGTTATAGTTAGAAATTAGCATTTAAAAAACCTTAGAAATTCACTGAAGAAACCATAGGTTTCAGGCACGTTATAGTTAGAAATTAGCATTTAAAAAACCATAGAAATTCACTGACAAAACCATAGGTTTCAGGGGCGTTATAGTTAGTTGGACATTTCACTCGTACAAAACCATAGAAATTCCCCCATTATAGTTAGTTCAGCTAACTATAACTTGCGCGCCCGCAATGCACTGCTGATGACGTCACATATTCTATCACTCATGACATGGTCAGTGACATCACTCATGACATCACTGATGACATCTCAAATGACATCACTGATGACATCATCCAGTGAATGTCTGTTTTTCTGAAAATTAAATATGTTTTATATATGTATATCTCAAGGTCGATGGAAGAATAAATGGGTATATAAGTGTCTAAATGGATGATTTTTTTGTAAAATTGATTGTATAACTGACTAAGTGTATCTTAGTGAATACATGGGTTAGTGAGTAATGTTTAAATATGAAAATATCTGTATCAGTCTCTCACTTTGTGTATAAGTGGCTGCATGGGTTGGTGAGTAGCTACATGAGTGTCTATATGGGTTATTAGTTGGTTTTTTGAGTATCAGTATGAGTGTCTGAGTGTCTGTATGGTTCAGTGGGGGTATTACTTAGTGCATAGATGCATGAATGATTGACTCACTGTTTGTATGTGTTGAAGACAGCATGTGTGCAGGACTGTATAGGTGGATGAGTATGTGTATGGGTGTGTTAGTGAGTGAATGACTGTCTCAATAGTGTCTTTATGAGTAACTACATATGTTTTAAACTAGTATATGTGAGTATTGGTGTATATAAGTGAGTATATGTGAGAGTGAGAGATTGGAAGAGTTCCTGTACAAATAAGTAAGTGTTTCTATAAGTGATTGTTTAAGAGAGTAAGTATGTGTAAGTTTCTGTAGAAGTAAGTGTGGTTGTGTGTGTATAACTGTATATGCAAGTAAATGGATGTTTGATACTTTGTTTGCATGTGTGACTATGTGTGTGAGTAACTCTATGGATGAGTGGCGGTGTGTAACAGGATGTATAGGTGTATGAGTACATATGATGAGTGAGTACATGTATGAGTGACTGTATAGGACTGTTGGTGAATGAGTGGATGTGTGTGTAGATCTTGGAATTACTGAATAGGTGTGTTGTAACTGGTATTGGTATGTCCATTGTTTTGAAAATGTTAGTTTGTATTTTTGAGTGTGTGTATCAAAGGTTATATTAGGGTGAGAGGAGGTCTGCCACTCTATCACAAGGATGATGTCATCAGTGATGGCCCAGGCCTCGAGCCCAGTGCTCACTATCTCCACTACACAGACGCAAGCAGTCCAGTCCTCAATGCCCCAAAAAGGACTCTTAAAAGCTAAACGCTCAACAAATACGGAGCCACAACAAGCCCCAAGATACTCCCCACACCCAACATCTCAGGATAAAATTGGAGACACAGGAAAAAGGCAACTACAAACAAATGAAGAACTAATAACTGTAACTAGTTCACTCACAACCATGCCCTCCCAAAAGCGTCCACCAATCAATGAACCTCCTTCCCCACCTCAAATGACGTCTAACAGTCCAGGCTCACACCGTGCAGCGAACTCCATCATAAGACTGGACCACCAAGTTCCGGCAATCCCATCTAGCCAATTTTCTTTGGAGTGTATGCGCAAAACAGTTTTTATCTCAGCATCAACCAACCAAGCCAACGACCAAGTAACCCCACCGCATAGTTCATCAACCTCTCAACGAAAACTAGAAGTTAAGGCTAAACCACCTAAGTCCATATCTGCTGAAATCCACGACCAAGCCATAGACATTAATGAAACCAACCTAATTTTAACACCAGAGTACGTTTCTCAAGGACCGCATGACATACTAAATCGCGGGAACATAATCCGGCTCTTTAAATCAAATCCAGATCTGTGCAAGCTGGAATCAAAAGATATCCTTGCCATCGAATTTAAGCCCAGTTTTGTCCCCCAAACGGGAGAATCGACCCTAATCACATTAGCATCTAAAGCCATAAGGGAACTGGTTCAATCTAAAGCTGACCAATTTAAAATCTGGGGAATAATTATAGCAACGCCCGAGTTCCCCGATATCCTTCAATACTTGCACCTAGCCGTGTCCCAGTTTTAAGTACAAGCCACATCCCCTTTTCTATTTTAAAGTCAGCTAGAAGCCACTGTCTAGTCGATAATGACGAGCGCAGTGAAGTCCAGCAAACAATCAGAAGTGCAGACTGGTCATGGCTGCCAGCAGCCCTAAGCAGGATCAATTGAAATAACCGGGAACATGGTCTCACAATCTGTTCCTGGAATATCAATGGCCTTTCGCCAAAACTGCAATCTCCAGATACACTTGAATTCCTTACAAAACATGACATTATTTTTTTCCAGGAAACCTGGCTATCAACAAGCAACCCAATTGAAGGGTATCTAGAATTTACATCGCCAGCTATAAGAAAGAGCAAGTTTGGTAGACTGTGCGGTGGGATGTCTATCTATGTGGCTACTAGATTATCAGCACACATTAAACTGTTAAAATTTGAAGTTGACTGGGTCACTGGCATTGTGGTTGAAAATTTTGCACCAGAGAGCAAGTTACTATTCCTAAATGTTTACATTTCACCATGTACCATGGAGAAAAAATCCAAACTGGACTGCCTGACCGAAATGTTATGCAATATCTTAAGCACATATGGCAGTTTACCATGTTTAATCTCTGGAGACTTTAATACCAATCTCTTTCATAACCAGTTTAAAGATCTGGGAATCATCCCTCCAGCGGTCCCTTCACATCTTGCCACACAAACATTACCGTCAGGACTCAGATCGTCCAAATTGGGCGAATATGCAGTCCTTCAACTTAGCAGAATAGGCTACATAGTAATAAACGGTCGCTCATCCACAGACACCCCCCCGGCCTGGACAAGAACTAACGGCCGAACCCACTCATTTCTGGACTTTACATTAGGAAATAGCGAAATGCTTATCCTAATTGAGTGCCATTATATAGAAGCAATGGGGGGAAGTGACCATCGACCTCAAATAATAACATTATCTCTCAACATGCCTCACCATCACGCACTTGCTCACACGACATCCTACAGCTATTCAGAGAACCTAAGGCGAATGAAATGGTCGTCCAGTGTCGTCCCTTTTGTCATGGAGAAATGTGATCATCTTCTACGTTCACAAAGTGCAAAAGATGTGCCAATCATCGACAGCTGGGAAGTGCTGGTGAACAGTTTATTAAATGAATTTCCATCCAAATCTTACCCCCGGCAAGATCCACCACGACTTCGCATTTCACCAGCTACAAAAACCTTAAAATTAATAAGAAACGCTGCTCAATGTCGGGCCAGAAAAAACCCAGGCAACGGATTTTTATTTAAACAATATAAGCAAGCTCAAAAAGCTTTTAAGGCATCTGTGCATAGAGACAAACAATCAGCGTCAGACCAGTTCTGGTTGAAGTTAGTCCACGCCAGCAAAAGGTCTAATGCAAAGTTATTCTGGTCCCTTGTGAACAACGGCCCATTAGGAGGCAGAGGACAAAGCAGCGCAAACATAAGCGCTGACGACTGGACTGAGTTTCTATTTAATCACTTCAGAGATCATTTAAGCAGGCCAGAGCACTCTGGTCCCCATTTGACTTGCAAACCTGGGCCACCAGTTACTGAAAACCACTGCACAGCCAACATTGAGTCAACTACTACAAGTGAGGGGGTTCTGGATTCACCCACAATCGAGAGTAAGGAGCCAGGGAATGATTCAACCCTAGAGACCCTGACGACACACGGAGTTTTAATAAACATCATTGCCCGGATAATCAGAAAAGGCAGGTCAGACGGAGCCCCTGGCCCCAACGGTCTACCTCAGGGCTTGTTTAAGTCAGATGAAACGCTGTGGTCAGGCCTCTTGCACCATTGTTTTTATACTGCAGGCTCAATGATCACATTCCGGATTCCTGGAAAGGTGCCATCATTCATCCCATCTACAAAAGGGGCAAAAGAGATGATCCAAAAAACTACAGAATGATAGCCCTTCTTGATATTGAATCCAAATACTACGCCAGCATCTTATTAGAAGAATTGTCAACCTGGGCCGAATCAACCCAGCGTCTTCCTTTCAACCAGACCGGCTTCGTAGCTAACTCAGGCACAACCAGCAACTTATTGACATTAACTGTTTTGATGGAGAAGGCAGATGCCCGTCGTATGCAACTATACTGCTGCTTCGTCGACTTTAAGGCGGCTTTTGACCGGGTGCCACGCGGCCGCCTTTGGCAAAAATTAGACCGTTGGGGTATATCCCCCGCCCTCTTAAAAGCGATAATACAACTCCACACACAGACCTGGATAAGGATAAAGTTGGGCGACGGGTCCTATGTTTAAAAAAAGATCCAAACAGGAAGTGGCGTTAAACAAGGTTGCGTCTTGGCGCCCCTTCTTTTTAACCTGTTTATTTCGGACCTATCCTCTACACTCGACAAGATCAACTCCCATCCACCCCAATTGGACGGAACCCGCATCAGTAATCTGTTATACGCCGACAACCTAGTGCTACTGAGCCACACAAAGGTAGGCCTGCAGAGGCTTCTTGACGAACTCCTTCCCTATACACTTGATAATGCGCTCGAATTGAACCTGTCAAAAACAAAAATAATTCATTTCACCAAACAGAAGCAGCGGAAAAGCAGCTGGTTTTTCAACAATAAAAGCATCGACACAGTGCCACACTATAAATATTTGGGAATTTTCCTTGATGCCAGAGGTTCCTTTGCTAAACAAAAAGACGCCGTCAAGGCCAAAGCACTGTCGCTTGAGGTTGCGTCAGCTAAACTTTCAAAACATTTACTAGGGCCAAGCTTGACTCCGCTGCTCAAGGTGATGAAGGCCAAGATCACCAATTCCTTATCATATGGACACGAGATCATGATGGGCTCAACAAATATCTTATTAAATAAATCAACTACCAGGATCTTTAAGCGAGCATGGCGCCTGCCGAGGTCCTCATCTCCGGCACAAGTCAGATTAGAACTCGGCCTGCTTGATCACAACAGCGTCGAGGCCGGGGCTTTCATCAAGTTCTGCAATAGGCTGCGCAACTTCCGGGATGGCAGTCTTGAGTCCAAAATCTGGAATGAAATAACGACCAGCGCATCCAGCCAAAAATATCAGCACCACCTGGCCTGCTCCCTACAGCTACTCGGAATAACGGAATATTGGGGAACAAATCCGCCACAACAGGCATTGAAGACCGTAATTAAGCAAAGTGTTCGGCTCTGGTCTTTTCACTCTGACAGGGCAAAATTATCTAGAAGAAAACATGCTTGGGCCGTTGTCTCCGACTACAAACCAGGGGTCGAGTCATCCTACTTATCAAGTACATACTTCGTCTATTGGAAGGTTAAGTTTATGGCCCTAAGGCTAGGCGAGTGGCCCTTTTTAAAGCATCTGCCACAATGGCGGCGCCCTAGTCTTGATATCGAATGCAGGGAATGCGGCTACCATTCAGAAAGCTTGGAGCACATAGCTTGCACATGCCCAGCCCTGCTAAACGATAGAAGGACTTCATTGCGAGCAGAGTGGAACAAACTTGGAGTTCGCACATGTCGTCAGGCTATCATAGCAGCTATGAACCAAGAAAACACAAAGTTGAACATTTGGTTCACCAAATTTGTCATCAGAGCTGCTAAAGTGTTGGAGAAAGAGAAGGCAGCAATTCCTCCGCCGGTTGGCCTTGAAATTTCTCTGTAATAAAAACTCTAGCTGCCATCCGGCTCCTCCTACAAGGTCTCCATGGACACTGTTTTTAGCATTTTAAAAAAATTAGCTGTTATATTTATTTGTCTCTTCTTTCTAGATTATCTTAAAATCATTCCGTGACTGTTATGTCATTCTAAGGAGCCTGATCCGCAAAAGACAAATGCATATTCGGACAATTCTTTAAAAAAATTTAATCCGCTTTTATTGCAAGATTATTGCATTGTTTTAGAACTAATCGGGGCTCCTTGTATTTATGAGTCACATGGTTTTAATATTTTGTTATGGTTTTTAGTAATCAAACAATAAACTTGAATTTGAATAGTGCATAGATGCATGAATGATTGACTCACTGTTTGTATGTGTTGAAGACAGCATGTGTGCAGGACTGTATAGGTGGATGAATATGTGTATGGGTGTGTTAGTGAGTGAATGACTGTCTCAATAGTGTCTTTATGAGTAACTACATATGTTTTAAACTAGTATATGTGAGTATTGGTGTATATAAGTGAGTATATGTGAGAGTGAGAGATTGGAAGAGTTCCTGTACAAATAAGTAAGTGTTTCTATAAGTGATTGTTTAAGAGAGTAAGTATGTGTAAGTTTCTGTAGAAGTAAGTGTGGTTGCGTGTGTATAACTGTATATGCAAGTAAATGGATGTTTGATACTTTGTTTGCATGTGTGACTATGTGTGTGAGTAACTCTATGGATGAGTGGCGGTGTGTAACAGGATGTATAGGTGTATGAGTACATATGATGAGTGAGTACATGTATGAGTGACTGTATAGGACTGTTGGTGAATGAGTGGATGTGTGTGTAGATCTTGGAATTACTGAATAGGTGTGTTGTAACTGGTATTGGTATGTCCATTGTTTTGAAAATGTTAGTTTGTATTTTTGAGTGTGTGTATCAAAGGTTATATTAGGGTGAGAGGAGGTCTGCCACTCTATCACAAGGATGATGTCATCAGTGATGTCATCAGTGATGTCATTTGAGATGTCATCAGTGATGTCATGAGTGATGTCACTGACCACGTCATGAGGGATGTAATATGTGACGTCATCAGCAGTGCATTGCGGGCGGGCGAGTTATAGTTAGCTGAACTAACTATAATGGGGGAATTTCTATGGTTTTGTACGAGTGAAATGTCCAACTAACTATAACGCCCCTGAAACCTATGGTTTTTTCAGTGAATATATATATATATATATATATATATATATATATATATATATATATATATTATCTACTGGCGGTCGCCAGTAGATAGTTATAGTTACAACCTATTATCCATAGGAAATCCGCGACATTCTATTTGTAATAACGTTGGCGCCGGTTGACGAATCTTCGCGAAAGCTTCCAACTTGTTGGGGCGCTCCGGTCCGCTCCTACCCTGAAAGTTTCGGGGTGATACGTCAAGCGGGGGCCGAGAAAAAGGGGGTCCCAAAACGCGTTTTCCCCATTCATTTTTCCATAGGAACCTTTAGTCGCAGCTACAGCCCGAACTGCTGAACGGAATTACCCCAAATTTGGCAAAGAGGTAGCCCTTGGTTCAGACTGGTGCCTTTTGCTAAAATGGTGTAAATCCGTTCAGTAGTTCCTGAGAAATTCACAATTAAAATCACATATATATCTATGGGCGCGTCGGATCCGCGTACCCTCCCGATCACGAGCTGCATGCTAATTGGCTGTCAACACTCCAAATCAAGAAGTGTTGGCAGCCATTTTGTCCCTCGGTAGAACCGAGGGACAGAAACAAGTGCGCAAAGCGCAAAAGGGGGCAGGGTAGAAACACCCTGACCCCTAGGTCTGCTCAGGGGTCCCACAAGGACCCCCTGGGCAGAAAAAGATATATATATTTTTAAATCGGTGGGATGCGCTTAGGGTGCGCGTATCCCGCCGAGAAAAAAAAAGAAACAAGTGCGCAAAATGCACAAAGGGGGCAGGGTAGAAACACCCTAACCCCTAGGCCTGCTCAGGGGTCCCGCAAGGACCCCCTGGGCAAAAGCATTTTTTTTTTTTAAATCGGCAGGATGCGCTCAGGGTGCGCGAATCCTGCCGAAAAAAAATGGAAGCGCGGTCTCCGCGCTTCGATGTTAATTGGCCCCCGGGTGGCCCAAGTCCCGGGGGCATGGTGGGGGGATAATTTAATGTGTGGGGGCCTCAAAGGGCTCCCCAAGCCCCGGGGACCGCCACCCCCGGGGCTTTTTAAAAAAATGGTGCGGGAGGGCTCTGAGCCCTCCTGCAGCCCCGAGGACCACCACCTCCCGGGGCTTTTTTAAATTAAAAATAAAACCAGTGTGGGGGCTCCAGCCCCCCACACGCCCGGGACCGCCACCTACCCGGGGCACTAAACATTTTAATATGGGGGTCCGTTACGGACCCCCAGAGCACCGGGGACCACCACCTCCCGGGGCTGTGTACTGAATGGGAGGGGGCCGCGCGGCCCCCTCCTGGAGCCCTTGATGGCCCTGGGGACCACCACCCCCAGGGCCGGCTCCTGCAGTGTCCCAGGGTGCCTACCCCCGGGACACTGTAGTTTGCTATGGCAGGACGGAGCCTCGCGGCTCCCGTCCTGCCATAGCAAACTGCTTTGGATATTGGAAACCTGCTCTCTCTTCCAATATCCAAAGCGATTGCTTTTCCACATGGGGAGCAGCATGTCAGCTGCTCCCCATGTGGAACAGCAATGCCGGCTCCCAAGGGACGTGGGGAGCCGGCGGGACTGTGGGGGTATTGGGGACCCCCACAGTCCCCAACGGAGAGGGCCAGCCCCGGGGGATGGGGTCCCGGGGCAAGTAGTGGCCCGGGAGGGGGCCACGCGGCCCCCTCTCCAAAAAAGAGAAAGAAAAAAAGTTAAAAAAAAATGGAAAGGCCGGCCCCGGGGATGGGGTCCCCGGGGCCTTAAAATGGCCAGAGGAGGGGGCCACGCTGCCCCCTCAAAATAATAAATATAGAGGCCATGCCCCGGGGATGGGGTCCCCGGGGCCAATACAGGCCCAGGGAAGGGGGGCCACGCGGCCCCCTTCCCATTTTTCTTTTTTTATTAAAAAAAAGGGGTAAGGCCCTGGGGGATGGGGTCCCCAGGGCATAAAAACAGGAAAAAGGAAGGGGGGCCACACAAATTTTTTTTTTTTTTTTTTTAACGATCGGGCCCGCAGGCCCCGCCCCCTTCCTTCACCACTCTGCAAACGCGCCCCCTGGCGCGTTTGCAGAGGGGGAACGAATTCCCCTTGAATACTGGGGGTCCCTGAGGGCCAACTAGCCCACCAGGAACCTCCAATATGCGCCAGGGGCTGCGTTGCAGAGACGTGTAGAGAGGCCACACCCCTTTTACACCTCTCTGCAACGCAGCTCTGTGGCACTTTTGGAGGTATATGGTGGGCTAGTTGGACTCCGGGGACCCTCAGGATTCAAGGGACTTAATCCCCAACTTAAAACGCGCCACGGGGCGCGTTTGCACAGTGGTGAAGGGAGGGGCGGGGCTTCAGGTGACATGTGTGCAAACAGGCCCCGTGGCACATTTTAAGATGGGGAATTAAATCCCCTTCAATCCTGAGGGTCCCTGAGGGCCAACTAGCCCAACAGGTACATCCAGAAAGCGCCACAGAGCTGCGTTGCAGAGAGGTGTAAAAGGGGTGTGGCCTCTCTACACGTCTCTGCAACGCAGCCCCTGGCGCATATTGGAGGTTCCTGGTGGGCTAGTTGGCCCCTAGGACCCTCAGGATTCAAGGGGACTTAATCCCCAACTTAAAACGCGCCACGGGGCGCGTTTGCACAGATGTAACCTCAGGCCCCGCCCCTCCCTTCACCATTGTGCAAATATTCCTCTAAAATCAGCCGAAATACTGAATTCCGATTTACTCACCTGTTATCAGGAGAGACCTCAGTGCTGTATCTTTCAGCCCAGTACTCGTCCTGAAAAGTAATTCTAACCATACTTACCAGTAACTTGAATTTCCTTCCATAGGCTAACATTGACTGGTTTCACTTGGAAATTCTTCTAAGTGTGGAGTTTTGGAACTTTAAAATATTCCTCTAAAATCAGCCGAAATACGAATTCCGATTTACTCACCTGTTATCAGGAGAGACCTAAGTGCTGCATCTTTCAGCCCAGTACTGGTCCTGAAAGGAAATTTAACCGTACTTACCTGTAACTTGAATTTCCTTCATAGGCTAACATTGACTGGTTTCACTTGGAAATTCTTCTAAGTGTGGAGTTTTGGAACTTTAAAATATTCCTCTAAAATCAGCCGAAATACGAATTCCGATTTACTCACCTGTTATCAGGAGAGACCTCAGTGCTGCATCTTTCAGCCCAGTACTGGTCCTGAAAAGTAATTTTAACCGTACTTACCGGTAACTTGAATTTCCTTCATAGGCTAACATTGACTGGTTTCACTTGGAAATTCTTCTAAGTGTGGAGTTTTGGAACTTTAAAATATTCCTCTAAAATCAGCCGAAATACGAATTCCGATTTACTCACCTGTTATCAGGAGAGACCTCAGTGCTGCATCTTTCAGCCCAGTACTGATCCTGAAAAGTAATTTTAACCGTACTTACCGGTAACTTGAATTTCCTTCTCAGGCTAACATTGACTGGTTTCACTTGGAAATTCTTCTAAGTGTTGAGTTTTGGAACTTTAAAATATTCCTCTAAAATCAGCCGAAATACGAATTCCGATTTACTCACCTGTTATCAGGAGAGACCTCAGTGCTGCATCTTTCAGCCCAGTACTGGTCCTGAAAAGTAATTTTAACCGTACTTACCAGTAACTTGAATTTCCTTCCATAGGCTAACATTGACTGGTTTCACTTGGAAATTCTTCTAAGTGTGGAGTTTTGGAACTTTAAAATATTCCTCTAAAATCAGCCGAAATACGAATTCCGATTTACTCACCTGTTATCAGGAGAGACCTCAGTGCTGCATCTTTCAGCCCAGTACTGATCCTCAAAAGTAATTTTAACCGTACTTACCGGTAACTTGAATTTCCTTCATAGGCTAAGATTGACTGGTTTTCAGCAAAAAGTTTCAAAGTGTTGATTTTCACAAACTACAAATATTCCTTAAAAATCGCCTGTATGACTTAAACGCATTTTTCAACTGTTTACAGGAGATGCACCAGTGCTGGATCCAGGATCCAACACTGAGTAAGAAAAAGTAACGATAACAGTTTTTACCTGCTAAGTGAATTTCCTTCCATAGGATAACATTGGTGATTCTATGAGAAAAAGTTTCTAAGTGTCAACTTTTAAAATACAATAATATTCCTTAAAAATCACAACTGTAACCAAAACGCTTTTACTCAACTGTTTACAGGAGATGTACCAGGACTGAATCTAGGATCCAGTCCTGTGGTTACAAAAGTAATCCATAAAGTAACTAATTGCATTTAACTAGAAATTCACATTGAGCTGAATGTTGCATTGTGTTTGAAAATGTGTTGCCCATTGCAACAACTGTAACTACTGTACTTAAAAGTCTATTGCCTATCTGCAAAGTATTTAAACTAAAGTAATTCATTCTGAGAAAGTATTTTTTGTAATGTAATGTATAATGTAATTACAATGTAATTTAAAAAATAAAATATGTAAAAAAAAAAAATTCTAAAAATGTAGTAAATCAGTATGAAAAAAATTAATATAACAATTAATACATTTAAAAATTGTCATTTACAAAACCTTTGAAATTCACAGAAAAAACCGTAGGTTTCAGGCACGTTATAGTTAGAAATTAGCATTAAAAAAACCTTTGAAATTCACTGAAAAAACCATAGGTTTCAGACACGTTATAGTTACAAATTAGCATTTAAAAACCTTTGAATTCACTGAAAAAACCATAGGTTTCAGACACGTTATAGTTACAAATTAGCATTTAAAAAACCTTTGAAATTCACTGAAAAAACCATAGGTTTTAGGGACAGTTTAGTTACTTGGACATTGCACTCGTACAAAACCCGTGAAATTCCCCGTTATAGTTAGTTCAGCTAACTATAACTCGCGCCCGCAATGCACTGCTGATGACGTCACATATTACATCACTCATGACATGGTCAGTGACATCACTGATGACATCACTGATGACATCTCAAATGACATCACTGATGACATCATCCACGTGATAATCTGATGCACCTCCTCACACCCTAATATAACCTTTGATACACCCACTCTAAATTACAGACTGCCATTCGCAAAACCATAGACACTCCAACACCAATAACTACATACCCACTCACTGATTCTTAGGTCTACACACACACATCCACTCACTCACCCGTACAGTCACTCATACTTACGGTCACTCAGTACAGGACTATCATATGCACTCTTACTCCTATATAGACACTCAAACAACGCCACTCATCCATAGAGATACTCACACACCTAGTCAGTCATGCAAATAATTAAACACACTGCCATTTACTCACCTATACAGTTATACACACACCAGCTCACTTACTCATACAAATAGTAGCACATTGTTACGCTCTTATACAATCACAGATACAAGCACACACTCATCCATACAGCCACTATCACAATCACTCACTCTTGCTTATAGCTATTTATATACTCCAACACACATATATACTGCCTTTCACATATGTAGTTACTCACACATGTACCACTGGGACATACATTCACTCACTAACACACTCTTACACACACTTACCCACCCATACAGTCTATCACAGATGCACTCTTGAAACCATCCACCCAGTGAATCACCCACTCACACATCTATGCACAGAGTTGCACACACCCCTCCCACACAAACACTCAGGCACCCATACAGATACTCAGACAAGCATTCAATAACTCATATAGACACTCATTTAGCTATTCACAAACACATGCAGCCACTTACACAGCAACAGACAGACGGATACAGACATTCACCCAGTTTAGTCACTAACCCATGCATTCAGTAAGATACGTTAAATCACTCACTTATAGAGTCAGTCACGCACCTACTAAATCATCCATACAGACACTTACACACCCACTCATTCTTCAATACGTCTTTTCCTATATATATTAAAAATATTTAAACTTTACAGAAACACACAGTCACTGGATGATGTCATCAGTGATGTCATTTGAGATGTCATCAGTGATGTCATCAGTGATGTCACTGACCATGTCATGAGTGATGTAATATGTGACGTCATCAGCAGTGCATTGCGGGGCGCGAGTTATAGTTAGCTGAACTAACTATAACGGGGAATTTCACGGGTTTTGTACGAGTGCAATGTCCAAGTAACTAAAACTGTCCCTAAAACCTATGGTTTTTTCAGTGAATTTCAAAGGTTTTTTAAATGCTAATTTGTAACTATAACGTGTCTGAAACCTATGGTTTTTTCAGTGAATATATATATATATATCATTGCTCAAAACTCCTCTCTGGTTACGAAAAGAGAACAGCACTCACGGGGCGGTTTACCAAGTTTTAATTGTTGCGCTGCAATTAAAACTTGGTAAACCGCCCCGGTGAGTGCTGTTCTCTTTTCGTAACCGGAGAGGAGTTTTGAGCAATGATATGACGCTGGGGCACCACCACGTGTAAAGCACCCGTCCTAAGAGTGATCCGCTACAACGGTGCAAAGGAGCAGTGATATATATATATATATATATATATATATATATATATATATATATATATATATATATATATATATATATCATCACAAACCAGCACCTCCTTACGTCGCACCGAACAGAGACACGGTGACACCAGAATAATTGAGTCCAATTTTTATTGCATTAATTTATCGGGCTATGACGCGTTTCGGCAGGATCCCCTGCCTTGTTCACATAACGGAGCCACACTCCCATTTTTTGTTTTATAGTGATTTAAAAATAACACACACGTGATACCTACAACCCCATAAACATGGACAACAGACTTAGCAGAAAGAAATACTTCAAGGTAGCATACAATCGTGAAGCTTAATCACATTATCTGCAGATATATTCCAAATTTAATCATATTAAAATAGCTAAACCAAAACACAATTTATACATTCTACCCTGGATTTGAGATTACAATTTAAAAACACCTTCCTGCTTGAAATCTTTCATAGTTATGCAAATTAGTTTTTTCCCAAAAAATATATTTATCGCTCTAGAATTATACAAAGCATTTTTAGAACCATGGCAAATTTATCCTTCACTCTAAAGATCAATTGATCATAATGATGAATACTGGTATAACTCGGTTAATCCTTTGTCGGACAATTAAGGGCCAGTGCCCATTAAACCAATGTGACTAGTGGATGTACTTATTGCAATAACCTATCCTCTCATGATCTTGTATAGTTCTATAAATTCTAGTAATCATTCATCATTTCTGCCTGTACTTCATGTTGGATTCCCCATCAATCCAAATATTACCACTTACTTCCTACAATCCCATACATGTGCAAATGCCGCAGAATTCTTAAAAAAAAACAATGAAATGTGCAAAAATATCACTATGTACAATATAATATCCGCTCTTTACACGAATAGATAACATATACAAATTACACTTCAATTGTAAACATATCACTCTGTGCAAAATGCGCTTAACGGACAATTGTGCAAATAAGCAATTTGAATAAAAATTTAAGAACATCCACATGAAAGATTATTAAAAAGAAATTCATGATTATACCAGATAAAATCTGAATGACTAAAACCTCAACACTATACTCATTCTTATTGCTATTGGAGGATACCATTATAAAAAAACCACCTTAGTACTATTAAGAAAACCCCACGTAAGATTATTAAAACCGAGTCCATCCTGTATCAATCTAAAAAACACTTGCCATGAAAATTACGTGAATACCTCAATGCTTTAAAGATCCAAGTACAATTTGTTTACATTCACAGTCTATGTCATGTCCATCACTACATGAATTCATTAAAGTATCTACCACCTGTGTAAAAATCTAAAAAAACTGAAAAAAGGGAAAAAATAGAAAAAACAAACGGAATTCACAGTTCATATCTTGTTTCTTAACTTATTTTTCGGTTAACAGAAAGAGATTCATTGATCATAGGGTAGAGTTCAGTTAGTAAAATTTGTTTATACTATTGTATGAAAACACCTAAAAGATTGCTTAGTAATCAGTATTTTTGCCACTTGAAACACAGAATCTACCCTAAATCAAATAAGTAGGCCCTTGATGTTTAAAAATCCTCCTACAACAGATGTACATGGAGTCCTTCATCCGCATTGAGACCTTTAGGGTTCTTGCTATCCAACATTAGAATATACCTGGACTCCAACTTTCTCAAGTCCAATTCTCTATTGCCCCCTCTTCTTTTCTTAGGTACAGCATCCAAAACAAAATATGATAGATCTTCTATCTTCCCTCCATGTACCTCATTAATGTGGCGTGCCACTGGATAACTGGGGTCCTGATTTTTAACTGCTCTCAAATGCTGTAATATCCTAACATGGGCCATGTGGATAGTGCTACCTACATATAACATAGGGCAAGTGCAGGTTAAAACATATACTACGTGATCACTTCTACAGTTCAGGCTTTTCAATATTTTCCAGGGTCTCTTCCACAGGGGCATTAGGATTTCTTTTTTATTTATTCCATATTTACAGGCTTTACATTTTGAACACCTGCTGAAGCCAGGGCTTGGTTTCAACCAGCTTACCTTTTCCCCCAATTCTGGACTATTGATAACCAATTGTTCCCTCATGGATTTGGCCCTCCTGAATGATAAAAGAGGTTTTTTGGAAATTATTTCTTTCAGGACCGGATCTCCCCTGATAAGATGCCAATGCTTACCCAGGCTGCCTCTCACCCTCGCCTGGTAAGCATTAAACCCCATGATTAATCTTACCTCTGATTTAGAGTTCGACAACTTGTCCTTCTTGGTCCTACCAGTTTCCCCAAAGAGAATATCTTGTCTGGTCATTGAATTAACTTTACATAATGCCTGGTCCAAAGCCATCTGGTTATAACCCCTCTGTCTGAACCTAACATTAAGATCCTCCTGTGCTGCTTCTAGAGTACTACTCTCACTGCAGTTCCTCTTCATTCTTAGTTGTTCTGCATATGGAATACTCTGCTTTAACTTTTGAGGATGAAAACTTTGACTATGTAAAACAGAGTTCCCTGCAGTGGGTTTCCTATAGGTGCAAGTCTGTAGCTGCCCCTCTTTGATAAACACCTTCAAATCTAAAAATGAACACAGGATGGACTCATATTGTCAGTAAAAGTCAAATTAAGATCATTCACATTCAGAGAGGAAATAAATACTTTGGCTTGTATTGGACAACCTCTCCATATAATGAAGAGGTCATCAATGAATCTAACCCACAATTGTATATTATTTTGCCACTGGGTTTCATATATGGTTCTGAGTACCTGCTCCTCCCACCAGCCCATGTGAAGATTTGCATAGCTGGGGGCGAAGCAGGTACCCATCGCTGTCCCCCTCAATTGCTTGAAAGTATCATTACCATATTGGAATAAATTATTCTCAAGGCAAAATTCCGCCATTCTTAAAAGCATTTCTGAGTGTTGGTACAAACACAGGGGTCTACTACCTAAAAAATGCCTCAATGCTCTTAATCCATCCTTGTGGGCAATGCTTGTATACAGAGACGACACATCAAGAGTCACTAAAAGATCCCCTTCTTCCCATTTGAAATCATGCAATATTCTCAGGAAGTCTCCAGTGTCTTGAATATGTGAGGGTAAACCCTTAACAAACTCCTGTAAAAAATGGTCTAAAAATCTGGACGTTGTTTCTAGGAGACTTCCAATGGCAGATATAATGGGTCTGCCTGGGGGCTTGTTGATATTTTTATGGATTTTTGGGATCAGATAAAAAATAGGCATCACAGGATGGTCAACTTTCAAATACTTCATTTCCGCCTCAGTTATTAAACCTAAAGTTCTCCACCGTGAAAGCTCTTTATGATATTTTGCTTGCACCTCTAGCAGACTACTTGATGGTATTTTCTGGTAGCACTCTTTGTCTTTAAGTTGGAGCTTGGCCTCAACATCATATTGGTCTAAAGGCCAGAGGACCACGTTTCCCCCTTTGTCCGATTGTCTGATGACTATATCTTTTCTCTCTTTAATCCTCTGAATCACATGGTTATACTTGATATCTTCTGGTCTCTGATCACAATAGAAATTTTCTTTTGAATCCTTAGCTAGTTTCTTCAAATCATCAATAACTAATTCAGCAAATGTGTCTATTGAATCTTTGGGCATCATCGGTGTGAAATTTGATTTTCTCTTGAATTGGGTTCTAATAGTACCATGAACATCCAACCCCAATGACTCAACCACATCCTCTGTATCTTCAGAAGTTCCCAATGGGTCTGCCTCACGTTCCAGCTCATCCAGATCTCTTAATAACTCCAGGTCAGCCACTGTGAGTGTTCCTGCTCCTTCATATGGCCTGTGGGTATCTTGAACATTGTCACTACATTTTCTCTTGTGGAAATATTTATGTAATTTCAAGTTGCGAATGAATTTAAAAAAATCAATGCGCATTTGGGGATAATCAAAGTTTGTACGACTGCAATAAGATAAGCCAAGTGACAGAGTATCCTGATCTTCTTTGGATAACTCTAAGTTAGATAAATTTATCACCGTGGCTTGACTAGTGGACATCATTTGCGTCTGGAATCCTTCTTTTTGGAACCCGATCTTAGTTCCATTCCTTCGTCGTTTTCGATTTCTCTTACGCCTCTGTTGTATCCCCGACCCCTTGCTCCTCTCTGGGGTCTTTGTCTGTTGTTCGTATTGCGATCCAACCCTAAAAAACCAAACTCCTGAATTACAGTTGCTCGTTTTAGGTTGGTACTGGCTATGTTTCTCCTCTCTTCCCCATCAGTGTCTGGTTCTGAGCTCCATTCTGAACTTGTTTCTTGTGTTTGCCTGTCTCTGTTTTTACTAGTTGGTACAGAGTTGTCTGACAGAGCTTGCTTCCGTATGTTATCAAACCGCTTGGCAAATGTATAAATTTGGCCATGCTGATAATCCAACCGATCACGCGTGAATTTGGTTGCTTTCCTTTCTTTAATGGCACTTTCATATTTATCCAACTTGACAGACAAGTCCTTCTCAAATTTTTCTATTATTTCAGCCGTAGTTAGAGTCATTAATTGCGTCTGTAAGACCTTTATTTCACCTAAGATTCGTTCTCTATCTTTTTTAGCATATTTAGTTAAAATCTTCAGCATATTGTTTGAAGATTCAGCACTGTTGGTCGCCCATTCTTGCAGCATTTCCGGGTCAGGTCTTTCAAATGTTGGTGCGATTAAGATCCTGAGACCCCTTGGAACGCGTCCCACCTCCAAATATTTATCAAGGGACTTAGTTTCCCACCATTTAGAAATTTCACTGCGGCGCAATTTCTCAAGTCTTTTCATAATCTCTGTTGTGTCATTGGTTATGCCCTTTCCGCCGCCCATTGTTTCTCTCTCTTGGCGGTTAATCCCCGGTCTCATTTCATCAAGACATCAACTACTGACTCTTCTCTCCGTTTTATCCGATCATCCATGATTGAATTACACACGCTACTACTGTATTCACTGAAAGTTCCGTTGCCTTACAATTAAATAAACTGTTCAGCTCCTCCCCCTCGTCCCTCTCGCTTGCGGGGGTTCTCTTATAGCCCTCGATGTTCCAATTAATTTTTGTTATTTCTGAGACTCCTGTGTCAGCCGTTTGGGACGTCAATTGTATCCCCGGCACCTCTCCCCCTTCGATTTACGGCTTCAATCTAATGCCTAAATCCGCAACACAAACACCGGTCGCTTACCTAGAAACAGGCGTCCTCCGACGCTCCGCCTGCAGCTTCACTTCCGGGTCTAAGTGCTAGCGGATAATCGACATGAATTGCTCTTGCCGGGGGGGGCCCCACGCCATGTGCACCGCACTTTTGTCCTCCTTTGCCGGGTATGCGTGAGGCTCCTGAACGAGGTCGTGTCTTCTGTGCCGCTCCCTGCATCAGCGGCTGAACATCATCACAAACCAGCACCTCCTTACGTCGCACCGAACAGAGACACGGTGACACCAGAATAATTGAGTCCAATTTTTATTGCATTAATTTATCGGGCTATGACGCGTTTCGGCAGGATCCCTGCCTTGTTCACATAACGGAGCCACACTCCCATTTTTTGTTTTATAGTGATTTAAAAATAACACACACGTGATACCTACAACCCCATAAACATGGACAACAGACTTAGCAGAAAGAAATACTTCAAGGTAGCATACAATCGTGAAGCTTAATCACATTATCTGCAGATATATTCCAAATTTAATCATATTAAAATAGCTAAACCAAAACACAATTTATACATTCTACCCTGGATTTGAGATTACAATTTAAAAACACCTTCCTGCTTGAAATCTTTCATAGTTATGCAAATTAGTTTTTTTCCCAAAAAATATATTTATCGCTCTAGAATTATACAAAGCATTTTTAGAACCATGGCAAATTTATCCTTCACTCTAAAGATCAATTGATCATAATGATGAATACTGGTATAACTCGGTTAATCCTTTGTCGGACAATTAAGGGCCAGTGCCCATTAAACCAATGTGACTAGTGGATGTACTTATTGCAATAACCTATCCTCTCATGATCTTGTATAGATCTATAAATTCTAGTAATCATTCATCATTTCTGCCTGTACTTCATGTTGGATTCCCCATCAATCCAAATATTACCACTTACTTCCTACAATCCCATACATGTGCAAATGCCGCAGAATTCTTTAAAAAAACAATGAAATGTGCAAAAATATCACTATGTACAATATAATATCCGCTCTTTACACGAATAGATAACATATACAAATTACACTTCAATTGTAAACATATCACTCTGTGCAAAATGCGCTTAACGGACAATTGTGCAAATAAGCAATTTGAATAAAAATTTAAGAACATCCACATGAAAGATTATTAAAAAGAAATTCATGATTATACCAGATAAAATCTGAATGACTAAAACCTCAACACTATACTCATTCTTATTGCTATTGGAGGATACCATTATAAAAAAACCACCTTAGTACTATTAAGAAAACCCCACGTAAGATTATTAAAACCGAGTCCATCCTGTATCAATCTAAAATACACTTGCCATGAAAATTACGTGAATACCTCAATGCTTTAAAGATCCAAGTACAATTTGTTTACAATCACAGTCTATGTCATATATATATATATTACCTACTGGCGGTCGCCAGTAGGAGTTATAGTTACAACCTAGTTTCCATAGGAAAAGCATTTTTTGATTTGCTAATAACTTTGGCATCGTTTGACGAATCTTTATGAAATTTTGCAAAAAGTTGCACAGTTTAGGTTAGCTCCTATCTTGAAAGTTTGGGGGTGATTTGTCAAGCGGGGGCTGAGAAAAAAGGGGGGTCCCAAAACGCGTTTTCTCCATGTTAATTTCCATAGTAAATTTTGCGACGAGCTACAGCCTGAACTGCTGAACGGAATTACCTCAAATTTGGCAGAAAGGTAGAGCTTCGTTTAGAAAGTGACCTTTTTTTTAAATGGGGTAAATCCGTTCAGTAGTTTTTGAGAAATACAAAAAATAAGAGTCAAAAAATCAATTTCCCATAGGAAACTTTGTGCAAGGCTACAGCCGAAACTACTGAACGGAATTACCCCAAATTTGGCAGAAAGGTAGTGCTTGGCTCAGAAAGCGACCTTTTGTAAAATGGTGTAAATCTGTTCAGTGGTTGCTGAGAAATAAGAAAAATAAAAGTTTCAATATCTGGGCGGAGCCTAAGTCCGTGCACGAGCTTCACTGTGATTGGCTGCGAACACTCCAAACCAGGAAGTGTTGGCAGCCATCTTGTGGCTCGGTAGAAGCGAGTCACTAGAAAACAGAGAAACAAAGGTATAAAACAAGAGAAGGGGTAGGGTAGAAACACCATGACCCCCTAGGCCTGCTCAGGGGGTCCCAGAAGGACGCCAGGGCCAAAAAAAGCATTTTTTATATAAAAAAAAAAATCGGCGCAATTCGCGCTGGGGTCGCGGGTTCCCGCATTTTATTTTAATGAGGTCCCCGGGTGGGCTAGGTCCCGCGGGCATTTCTTAAAAATAATAGCTGGGGGTCGCTGGGGCTGCGGGGGCCCGCTGGGGTCCCCGCAGCCCCGGGGCTTCACTCATGTTGGGAGGGGGGTTGCGCGGCCCCTCTCCTGGAGCCCTCCATGTGCTTATAACTTTGGCATCGTTTGACGAATCTTTACGAAATTTTCAATAAAGTTTCTCTTTTTTGATCAGCTCCTATCTTGAAAGTTTGGGGGTGATTGGTCAAGGGGGGGCTGAGAAAAAAGGGGAGTCCCAAAATGTGTTTTCTCAATGCATTTTCCATAGGAAGCTTTAGACAAGGCTACAGGTCAAACTGCTGAACGGAATTACGCCAAATTTGGGAGGGAGAAAGGTTGTGGTCGAGAAAGCGCGCTTTTGTTGAAATGGTGTAAATCCGTTCAGTAGTTTTTGAGAATTATCAAATTTTACAGATATCGATATTTGATAATTCTGACATCTGATTGGCTGAGGGTTACGAGCACGAGCTCGCGGCTCATTGGCTGTGAACGGTTGAAACTAGGAAGTGTTGGCAGTCATTTTGTGACTTAGTCCGTCAGCTCGCATCTCTACGTGTAGAAGCCATCGGGTGTGCAGTTTTACCTCTGCGAGGCAACACTGGCGTCTGTGTAAGATACTCCTTTCACGCTGCCTCTCCCCACATCACGAGGTCACGGCTATGCCTTTAGAAGCCAGTCCGTTGGCTCGGAGCTCTGTGAGTCAGTCTGTCGGCACGACCCTCTACACAACCCAAACACCACTGCACTACCTAACTAAACACTAAACCACTACTGCCAGCATGACCCCCTACACTACAGAAACACCACTGCACTACATTAAACCCTAAAACACTACCCCCAGCACGACCCCCTACACTACAGAAACACCACTGCACTATCCTAAACCTTAAAACACTACCCTCAGCATGACCCCCTACACTACACAATCACCACTGCAGTACCCTAAATGATAAATCTACCCCCAGCATGACTCCCTACACTACCCAAACACCACTGCACTATCGTAAACCCTAAATCTACCCCCAGCACGACCGCCTATACTACAGAAACACCACTGCACTACCGTAAAACACTACCCCAGCACGACCCTCTACACTACACAAACACCACTGCACTACCATAAACCCTAAAACACTACCCACAGCAGGACCCCCTACACTACACAAACACCACTGCACTACCCTAAACCATAAAACACTACCAGTCCATTGGCTCACAGCTCTGCGTTTGCGGGCCGACGGCCTGTAGCTCTCTCTGTGCGAGCCGAGCCCACAGGCCGTAGCTCTCCCTTTGCGAGGCTGCCCGGCGGCCCGCAGGTCTCCCTGTGCTAGCCGGATCGCAGTTGTCAGTCTGCGAACCAATATTGGGAATATAAGGCGGCTCTAAAAAGAGCCTTTGTGTTTATTAGTTGGAGCTACATATAAGTGCGGATGCACAGCTTCAGGTTATTCAGAAAAACTCGATTTCCCTGATCTGTGAAGTGTACTCCATCACTTCTGTAGATATCAGCCATATCATAACGTATGTTGTTGTTGTAAATCGACCCCATTCTATGGTCTCTGAGGTATGCAGACACAGCTTTGCTGACATTCTTCCTAGATTTTTCAGTCTGAGGACAAAATTTGTTTGACCATTTCCACTTCTGTCTTTGGCATATATTGGAATATACAAAGACAGTTTGAGGCAAAAGCAACATCAATTGTCTAAAGGTGTCCTTCATTAGCATTTCCAAACCTACCCCAGTCAATGTGCCTAGGTCATTTCCACCACAGTGCACAATCATGAGGTCAGGGAGTTGGAGATGCAAACAGGTTTTAACCAAAGGGAGTAATTGGTGCCACTTCAATCCTCTCTGTCCAAACCATTTAATGTCCACATTTTTTAAACCTAGGTCTAAGTCAATACGTCTCTGTTCTGCATACCTCTTGCACCAGAAAACATAGCTATGTCCTACGATCCACACTAACATTTTGAAGGTGTAGCTGGAAGAGATGGATAGATGTCTGTAGCTCATGCAGTCCGTTCGTAGAATAAGAGATATGTTTAAAGATGGGGAACTACTTTTTTTTCTCATACAAAACGATAACTGATTGGAAGATGAAAAACATTGTTTACTAAAAAGTAGTGTGCATATTAGTTTGTCGAAAAGCATCTTTGTCATTGGTTAATAAAAAGCAGTTTCAACGTAGAGTTCATATGATAGGATAAAATTTGCTCAGTTCAACCACACCTGCTACTTGCATTTGGAAGGCACTATTCGAACTTAAAACAATGGTGAACTTTTAACCTGCACGTGCCCTTAAATGTTCGAGGAAATGTTGCAAAAAAATATCGTTAGGTTTGAAAAAATGATGAACTTTTAACCTGCACGTGTCGTAGAATGTTCAAGAAAGTTTGTTGATAGAATACGTTGAACTTCTCAACTGTATGTGTTCTTAAATTTTTTAAAAACTGTTTATATGGAAAGTTCAAAAATAACCAATAGAGAGAAATTTTGCAATTTGAAAAAATCAAGGAACTATTCTGATTTGTTCTTTACATGTATTTATGTGTGGAGCAACAGGGAAATTGTGCCATTACTGGTTCCATTCTTGATGAGAGCGGTGCATTACATGTACTGTGTGACAAAGAAAGAATTGCAAATTTGGCAGGGAGAAAGGTCTTGGTGCAGAAAGCGCGGTTTTGTGGAAATGGTGTAAATCTGTTCAGTAGTTTTTGAGATAATAAAGGAAAAAAAGATATATATCTGGACTGTGCCTAACTCCCGAGCACGAGCTTGCCTCTGATTGGCTGCTAACAATTCAAACCAGGAAATGTTAGCAGCCATCTTGTGCCTCGCATCGAGTGAAAATATAAAAGAAAGGTCCCGGGGGCAATTTAATATACCGGAGCTCTGTCTGTGCGAGATACCGCTTTCACGCTGCGTCTCCCTACATCAGCAGGTAACGCACCCTTTTCCACCATCAACAGCATACCTCCAACAACATACTTGGGCCCGCAAGTCTGCCTCTGCAAACCACTTGTCGGCTCACAGCTCTTCGGGTGCGAGTTCTCGGGCCCGCAGTTGTATCTGTGAAGCCAATACTGGAAATATACCGGAGGTGTCTCTCTGCGAGATACGCTCTTCACGCTCCCTCTCCCCACATCAGTGTTCCGCAGCTATCCCTTTGGAAGCCGATGGCCCGCACCTTTCCCTATACTAGTCGGCCCGCAGGTGTTCCTCTGCGAGCTGGCCCGAAGCTCTTCCTCTGCGCACTGACGGGCCGTTGTTTTCCCTCTATGAGCCTGCTAGTCGGCTCGCAGTTCTTCATCTACGAGCCAGACCGCCGGCTCTTAAGTCTCTGAGAACAGATGTAATGGAGGCAACGATCATGCAGGTCGGACACCCAACACTCTGACATCCCCCAGTAGGAGCTCCTTGTCCGCCATCTCCCCTCACCCCCATCCCCCACAAACAAATGTGACAGTCACGTTAGGTTGGACAAATAAGAATCTTAGTCATGTATGGATTTACATATAAAACATTTTATTAAAACAAAACAACAACAAATAAAACTATGTACAGCTGTGTCGTGTCATCGCTGGACCATTTGTGAATCACAACCTGTAAGACAAAAAGAAAGATAAGATGGTGCGTCATGCGTCCAGCAAAGGAGAAAGAGAAAGAGAGAAAGAGTGAGGGAGAAAGAGAGAAACAAAGAAAGAGTGAGAGAGAGAGGAAGACAAAGAAATAGAGAAAGAGTGAGAGAGGGAAAGAGAGAAATAGTGTGAGAGAGGAAGAGAGAGAAAGAGTGAGAAAGGAAGAGGAAGAGAGATAGGAAGAGTGAGAGAGAGGAAGAGAGAGAGGAAGAGTGAGAGAGAGGAGAGAAAGAGTGAGAGAGAGGAAGACAGACAAAGACAGAGAAAGAGAAAGAGTGAGAGAGAGAAAGAGTAAGAGAAGGAAAAGAGAGAGAGAGAAACAGTGTGAGAGAGAGGTAGAGAGAAAGAGAGAAACAGAGAGAGGAAGAGAGAGAAAGAAATAATGAGAGAGAGGAACAGACAGAGAAAGAGAGAAAGTGTGAGAGAGAGAAAGGAAGAGATGGAGAGGGAGTGTTGACACTGGAGAAAATCTTCCCAGCTTACCTTTGTGCCTCCGGTGTGTCTCCAACCACGTGCCAGGACATAGTGCACCCTTAAGTTTAGTGATCTGAAAGATAGTATAGAATTAGTAATTGCAGAGTACATACAACTGCACACGCCTAATTATCTGTTTCAGCAATGCGCACTCAGGGTGCTTCAGCCCATCCACTCCCACTGCTCGGAGGTGTCTGTGCACTCTTGTGCGCCCAGGCTGCTGCACACTATCCACTCCCACCGCCCAAAGGTGACTGCCCACTCCTGCGGAAAGAAGTATCTCTGCTCACCTTCCGCCACCGGCGTGTGTGTAAGAGGGTGCACCACGTGCTGAAGCAACTTTGTCAGGCGTTGTCAGGATGGCCACGCATCATCGCAGTTTGTACACGCGTTCAGCTGTGGTGGTGTGGGGAGGACGTTGATTCGTGAATCACAGCCTGTTAGATAAAAAGCAAGATAGGATTGTGCATCATTCGTCCATCAAAGGAGAGAGAAAGAGAGAGAGAGAGAGAGAGAGAGAAAGAAAGAGTGAGAGGAAGACAGAGAGAAAAAAAAAGAAGGAGTGAGAGGAAGACAGAGAGAAAGAGAGAAACAGTGGGAGTGACAGGAAGAGAGAGAGATAAAGAAAGAAAGAGTGAGAGGAAGACAGAGAGAAAGAGTGAGAGAGACGAAGAGAGAGAGAAACAGTGAGAGAGAGAAAGAGAGAGAAAGAGAGAGGAAGAGAGAGAGAAAGAGTGAGAGAGAGGAAGAGAGAGAGAGAAAGAGTGAGAGAAAGGAAGAGAGAAGAGAGAGAGAGAAAGAGTGAGAGTGAGGAAGAGAGAAAGTGTGAGAGAGAGGAAGACAGCGAAAGAGAGAAAGAGTGAGATACAAGGAAGAGAGAAAGAGAGAAACAGTGTGAGAGAGAGGAAGAGAGAGAGAAACAGTGTGAGAGAGAGGAAGAGAGAGAAAGAGTGAGAGAGGAAGAGAGACAAAGAAAGAATGAGAGAGAGAGGAAGAGACAGAGAAAGAGAGAAAGAGTGTGAGAGAGAGAAAGGAAGAGATAGAGAGTGAGAGAGAGAGAAAGAGTGTGAGTGACAGAAAGGAAGAGAGGGAGAGTGAGTGTTGACACTGTGGAGAAAATCCTCATAGCTCACTTTTCTGTCACCGGTGTGTCTCCAACCACGTGCCGGGATATAGGGCAGCCCTCAAGCTTAGTCATCTGAAACATAAAAATGGAATCAGTAATGGATGAGTACATACAACTGCGTATGCCTAAATCACTGTCCCGCCTTTGTGTATCCAGGCTAGTGTACCCCATCCACTTCCACTGCCCAGAGGTGTCTACCCGCTGCTGTACACCCAGGCTGCTGCACTCCATCCACTCCCACTGCCCAGAGGTGTATGACAGCCGCTGCGCACCCAGGCTGCTGCACCCCATGCCCTCCCACTGCCCGGAGGTGACTGCGTGCCGCTGCGCACCCAGGCTGCTGCACCCCATCCACTCCCACTGCCCGGAGGTGACTGCCCGCCACTGCGCAAACAAGCCTCTCTGATCACCTTACACCACCGACGTGTGTCGAAGAGGGTCAACCACGTGCCGAAGAAACCTCCTCACCCGTTGTGTACATGCGGAGAGCGCAGCTCACAATTTAGGTTGAGTGTTGATTGCAGGATGGCCACACTTCATCTCAGGCCTGCAAGACAAAAAACAAGATAAGATTGTGCGTCATGCGTCCATCAAAGGAGAGAGAAAGAGAGATAGAGAGAGAAAGAAAGAGTGAGAGGAAGACAGAGAGAAAAAGAAAGGGTCAGAGGAATACAGAGAGAAAGAGAGAAACAGTGAGAGTGAGAGAAAGAGAGAAAAATAAAGAAAGAGTGAGAGGAAGACAAAGAGAAAGAGAGAAAGAGTGAGAGAGACGAAGAGAGAGAGAAACAGAGAGAGAGAGAAAGAGTAAGAGAGAGAGAAAGAGAGAAACAGTGTGAGAAGAAGAGAGAGAGAAAGAGTGTGAAGGAGAGAAAGGAAGAGATGAAGAGGGACAGTGAGTGCTGTGTCTCCAACCACGTGCCAGGACCTAGTGGAGCCCTCAAGCTCCCACATCTAAACATAGTACAGAATTAGTAATGGGAGAGTATATACGACTGCGTACGCCTAAATCGCTGTGGTGCCTTTGTGTATCCACTCCCGCCGCCCAGACGTATTTGCCCACCGCTGCACACCCAGGCCTCACTGCTCACCTTTTCACGGACAGGGCACCCTCCGCATCATGCAGTCCCGCTCCACAGGCCAACAGGTCTCACATTTGGTGCTGCGTCTTGATTTTGCCATGGCAGAGGACATACTAGTGCACCTATCATCATCGCAGGTTGCACACCCGCTCAGTCCTTGCGGTGCCACTAACTCAGTGAACAGTGAGGCCACGCACGTGGTGGTAGGCCTCCCTGTTCGGTGGCTCAGGCCTACATGAGGTGTCCGAACCACCGAGACGGGCCATCACAGTGCATGCGGTGGGAGCAACTCTAAAATGGTTTAGAGCACGTGTGGCCGGTCTTTTTTATTGGTAGGGTTACGTATCCTGTGATGCCTTTGTTGGATGGGTGTGGTGTGGGTGTATACCAGCCGTGAGGGAGTGGCTGTGGCGTACTGACAACTAGGGTGTGACCAGCAGATCACTGCAATGAAAATCTGGGCCATGTAGCGTTGTTGTCTTTCTCTGTAAGCGTAAGCAGAGTGGGCTGGCCTGGCGTATGCCAGTCCTGCATGAGGCTGTGAAGAATGACTCCGGAGCTATGGGCGTGGCTCCATCGTGAGCTGTATGAGGAATCAACTGATGCGGCACTGTTGCCAGATTGGGCTAGATCACGCACAATTGGGCTATATTTTTCCCGGTTGTGCGGTAACATTTTGGTTTGTGCTAGTTGCCAGATTATAAATATATATACAGCGCTCCAGCAAACTAGTATGTTAAAGCGCTTTATTAGACAAATATTTACTTGGCAGCCTGCTGCAACATCAATTCCAATCCATTCACCGCCTGCTTGACGATGTCCCTGCCCCTCCTTCCTTAAAGTAGCAATATTGGGCTAGTTTTTGGTTGTCTTTGGGCTAGAGAATGCTTAAAAAATCTTGCAACACTGGCATGTGGGTGTTCTTGTTGTAGTGCTGCCGTCACCCGGGTCGCAAGCGTCAATGTGTCACTCTGTGAGCCAAGTCCCTGAACATGGCCAACATGGAAGGTACGGAGAATCACTGACCCTACATTCATCCATAGTTCCACACAAGAAAGATGGTGGACATGACACATCTGTGTGGGTGTGAATGTTTATTGCACATTCAGTGGAGTATTGCAGCTGTAGCAATACTGGGCCATGCAAAATCCAAATTTCAGTTTTTGGGACATGGAGGGCAGCCAATTAGAGAGAAGCTTGTTGTCGGAGTTAGGGTGCGCCAACATATGTACTTATACAATCACTCCGCCAATCCCCACGCACTTATAAATTCACTATACACTCTCCTTGCAGTACTCTAATCATCCAGTCTCTACATACGTACTTGTACAATGACCGAGACAAAGTTACATAACCAAAGTTTTCTCCCACTGTCAAAGGTAAGTTAGTTGCATACGCTGTCCAGAGCACAATGTAATGCGGTAGGGCCCAGGGGCAGCATGTTGCATACATAATGAACACACGGACACAGATAGATAGTGGAACTGGGCACGAGCACGTGCACTCGACTCCTTTTTATTACCAGGGTCACATGTCCAGTGACGTCTGTGCTTGATGCGTGTGGGGTGAGTGCAAGCCAGCCCTCCGGGAATGGTTGGTGCTGGTAACAAGTACAACAGTAATCATCAGATCGAACACAGAGATTCAATCATAAAGGGTCCATGACTTGTGCTACACTAAGTTAGGGGCACCAGATCTGAAATCATACACAAAAGATTCTGTTATAAAGGGTCCATCAGTTGTGGTGGACTGAGGTAGGAGCATCAGAAGCATTCCGCGTGTGCACAGCTAGCGATGATGCGTGGTCCGGGAGGGCCACACTGGTAGCAATGTCTGTTGCCTACTGGACTGCGTCATCTGCAATCGCAACTCCATCTGAATGGTGAGCTCTGCTGACCGCAGTGTAGATCAAAGGCAGTAGTCAGCACAGACATCGAGGAATGCTTTTTGTGACTTCCTCTTGAGAAAATCCAACGACATAAAGTACAGTTCACTCTGCAATAAATAAATCAAAACTGAATTCGAATTGTGGGCTCTGCTATCCCCAGTGTAGACTGCCATTCAGTGTTCCTTTGGACTTGCAAGATGAATTTGGTCATTGTACTAAAGCTATAATTGATATCAATACTCAGCGTGTGCGCAGCCTGCGATGATGCGTGGTCCGGGCGGGCCGCACTGGGAGCAATGTGTCTTGCCTACTGGACTGCATCATCTGCAATCGAGACTCAATCTGAATTGTGAGCCCTGCTGTCCGCAGTGTAGATCGAAGGCAGTAGTCTGTACAGGCATAACTGTGCAGTGCTGTGCAGCTGTGTTCACAGGGGGCTTGTGTCGAGGAGGCCCGCGGTCATGGCGGGAGCCACGTGGCAGGGTGAGGGTCGCCGCTCTGGCAGACGCGTTGGCTTTCACACAAGTGAAGCACGCCCAGAACCCCGGCCTATTTATTCACACTTCTACACTGGAGTGTCGTACGTTGGACCAGCCCACTGCGCTTTCTCTTACAGGGGGCGACGACACAGGTTCATGACCGAGATCTTCCCCACTGCCTGAGGTAACATGGTTGCGTCCACTGCCCACAACACTACAAGCACCAGCTTGTTTTTGGATCGCACAGCAGATAGGTTTAATGAACATTATAATTAGAAATTAGCATTTAAAAACCTTTGAAATTCACTGAAAAAACCATGGGTTTCAGGGACGTTATAGTTACAAATTATCATGTTAAAAACATTTGAAATTCACAGAAAAAACCATAGGTTTCAGGGACGTTATAGTTACTTGCACATTTCACTCGTACAAAACAATAGAAATTCGGCCGTTATAGTTAGTTGAGCTAACTATAACTCACGCCCCCACAATGCACTGCTGATGACGTAACATATTACATCATTCATGACATGGTCAGTGACATCACTGATGACATCACTGATGACATCTCAAATGACATCACTGATGACATCACTGATGACATCATCCAGTGACTGTGTGTTTCTGTAAAGTTTAAATATGTTTTATAAATATATTGGCCAAGGTATATTGTAGAATGAGTGGCTGTATAAGTGTGTGGATGGAGGATTTAGTAGGTGTGTGACTGACTGTAAAAGTGAGTGATTAAATGTCTCTTACTGAATTCATGGGTTAGTGACTAAACTGTGTGAATGTCTGTATCAGTCTGTCTATTGCTGTGTAAGCTGCTGCATTGGTTGATGAGTAGCTACATGAGTGTCTATATGGGTTATTGATTGGTTGCCTGAGTATTTGTATGGGTGCCTGAGTGTGTGTGTGAGTGGGTGGGAGGTGTGTGACTTTGTGCATAGATGTGTGAGTTCTTTATTCACTGGGTGTATGGGTTCAAGAGTGCATGTGGAAACAGCTGTATGGGTGGGTGAGTGTGTGTATGGGTGTGTTGGTGAGTGAATGGATATCTCAGTGCTACATGTCCAAGTAACTACATATATAAAACGCAGTGCATGAGAGAGTTGGAGTATATAAATGACTATACGTGAGAGTCAGTGATTGTGAGAGTGCTGTATGGATGAGTGTGTACTTGTATCAGTGATTGTATAAGAGAGTAAGTATATGTTAATATCACTATGAATAAGTGAGGTTGTGTGTGTATAACTGTATAGCTGAGTAAATAGAAGTGTGATTGATTCTTTGCATGACTGACTAGATGTTTGAGTAACTCTGGATGAGTGGCGGTGTGTGAGTGTTTGTATAGGTGTATGAGTGCCTATAATAGTGTTGTATTGTGAAGTCACTGCATGTATGAGTGACTTTATGGGTGAATGAGTGGATGTGTGTATAGACCTAGGAATCAGTGCGTGCGTATGTAGTAACTGGTATTGGTGTCTGTATTGTTTCGAAAATGGTAGTCTGTATTTTAGAATGGGTGTATCAAAGGTTTTATTAAGGTATGAGGATGTGCATCAGATTTTCACGTGGATGATGTCATCAGTGATGTCATTTGAGATGTCATCAGTGATGTCATCAGTGATGTCACTGACCATGTCATGAATGATGTAATATGTGACGTCATCAGCAGTGCATTGTGGGGGCGTGAGTTATAGTTAGCTCAACTAACTATAACGGCCGAATTTCTATGGTTTTGTACGAGTGAAATGTGCAAGTAACTATAACGTCCCTGAAACCTATGGTTTTTTCAGTGAATATATATATATATATATATATTCACTGAAAAAAACAAAGTTCACAGGGATGTTATAGCTGTTAATGTCATCAGTGATGTCACTGACCATGTCATGAGTGATGTATTATGTGAGGACATAAGCAGAGCATTGCAGGGGCGTGAGTTACACTAAGTTCAGGTAACTATAACTGCTGAGTTTCTCTGGTTTTGTACTAGTGAAATGGTGGTCTAAATATAACATCCCTGTAACCTTTGGTTTTGTCAGTAAATTTCTAAGGCTTTTTAAATGCGAATTCCTAACTATAATTTCCGTGTAACTTTTGTTTTTTTTCTGTGAATCTCCATGTTTTTTTAACTAGTAAGCACGTTTGCAGGGTGGTGGAGAAAGGAGGCTGGGCCTCTGACCAGCTCTCAGGAATCCCACGGTGTAGGACTTACATGAGGTACCAGGAGGACTTCTTGGCCCCCAAAATCCCTCAGAAGTAAAGAAGACTTTATCCCCCTAACAGCAGTGCACCATGAGCTGCATTTGCAGACAGAGTGGTTGAGAAAGGGGATGTGGCCTCCGAAGACCTCTTAGCAATCCCGCTGTGTGGGACTTATTGGAGATAACAGGCAGGGTAGTTTACCACCAAGGACGTCCTTGGGGGGCAACTACCCCTCCTGTTACTTCCAGTGACTCCCATACAACAGGATTGCTGAGTCCTGGTAGGAGGCCATGTCCCCTTTCTCCACCACTCTGCAAACACGCCTCCTGGTGCACTACTAGTAAGGGGATGTAGTCCCCTTCGCTATTGAGGGTCCTTGGGGCCAACTACCCCTCCTGTTACCTCCAGCAAGTCCCACACAGTGGGTTTATTGAGAAGTTTTTGGTGGCTACGCCCCCTTTCTCCACCACTCTGCAAACGCGCCTCCTGGCACACTACTAGTTGGGGGATGAAGTCCCCTTGGCTCTTGAGGGTCCTTGTGGGCTAACTAGCCCTCCTGTTACCTCTAGCAAGACCGAAACTGCTGGACTGCTGAGAGATCATCAGAGGCCACTCCCCCTTTCTCCACCACTCTGCAAACACGCCTCCTGGCGCTCTGCTGCTTAGATGAAGAAGTCCACTTTAGTCACGAGGCCCTCAGGAGAGAAGGGGACCTCATCTCCCCACCAGCAGTGTGCCGAGAGTTTGCAGAGTGGTGGAGAAAGGGGGCATGGCCTCCAACCACCTCTCAGCAATCCCACTGTGTGGGGCTTACAGAAGGTAACAGGAGGTCTTGTTGGCCCTAAGGACCCTCAGCAGCCAGGGAGACTTCATCCTCCAACCGGTATCGTGCCAGGAGGCGCATTGGCAGAGTAGTGGAGAAAGGGGGCGGGCCTCCAGCAAATTGCCAGCTTTAAAAAAAATTTTTTTTTTAATTTCACAGGAAGGAGGGCTGTGTGGCCCCCTTCCCAGGACTGTTTTGAGCCCCAGTGACCCCATCCCCCAGGGCGTGACCCATTTTAAATTTTTTTAATGAAATAAAACAGGAGAGGGGCCATGTGGCCCACCCGCCGGGCCAATTTCAGCCCCAGGGGCCCCCTTCCCCCGGGGCCTGCCCCCTTTTTTATTTATTTACTTTTTTAAAAAGGGAGAGAAGCTGCTCGGCCGCCCTCCCCAGGCTGATTTCGGCCCTGGGTACCACCTCCCCAGAGGCCAGGCATTAATATATGTATTTTTTCAATTGGGAGGGGGCCCGCGCGCCCCCCCTCCTGGGCCAACTTCAGCCCCAGGGACACTATCCCCCAGGGCATGTTCACCTCGTTGGAGACTGCAGGGGGAGCCTAAAGGCCCTCTTGGTCCCTGCCGGCTCCCGCCCTCCTGCGGAATCCACCATTGCTTTTATATACAGGGAGCTGCTGACATGCAGCTCCCTGTAATAAAAGCAAAGTGTGTTCCGGTTTGAGCAAGTGAGAGCACACTGCTCTCTCTTGCTCAAAGCAGAGCACACTGTTTACTATTGTATGGCGGGAGCCCCCGCCATGCCATTGCAAACTGCAATGTCCCGGTGGTGGGCACCCGGGACATTGCTGGAGATGGCCCTGGGGGGTGGCGGACCCCAGAGCAATCAAGGGCTCCAGGAGGGGGGCCCCCTTCCATATACAAATTTGCCCCAGGGAGGTGGTGGTGCCCGTGGAGCCACAATAGACCCCCTTCATTAATGTATTTGTGCCCCGGGAAGTTTTTGGTCGCCGGGGAGGTGCATTACTTAAAAAAACAGTGTGCCCCGGGGAGGTGACGGTCCCCGGGGCTGGGGGTGTCTGCGGGGCCCCCCGTTATTATTGAAATTAGCCTGGGGAGGTGGCAGTCCCAGGGGCAGGGGAGGTCCACGAGGCTCCCCCATATTGTTTAAATTAGCCCTGGGGAGATGGCGGTACCCGGGGCAAGGGAGTCCGCAAGCCCCCCCACATTAGAGGAAATAGCCCCAGGGAGGTGGCGGTTCCCGGGGCTGCAGGCGGGTCCAGTGGGCCCTCCTGCATTCATGATGAAAAAAGTCCCAGGAGCTGGCGTCCCCTGGGGCTTTGATAAGCCCTAGCAGGGGGGCCCCATGCAACACTTATTGTGCCACCCACTTAAGTAGCCCCTTAAAACATGTCCCAGTCCTGCCATTGCAAAAAAATATTTTTGGCTTATAGGGATCCCTTTTTTGTAATTTGAGGGACTTGTTCGGGTCCTCTTCTCTTTTCAAGCCAATAAGAAAAGTGGTATGGCAAAACCCCTGGTGCATGTGTTTTCAAAGTGAGCCCAGATTATTAGTTCAATCAATTGAGGCTTATTGGTTCTGTGAAATATTAGAACTGGGCATATTGATGTATTTTTCAGTTTTTATTGTTTATGTTGTTTACATTTTGTGTACTGTGTTGTAAATAAATTCACTTTGTGGCTGATTACGAGTCTGGCAGTCAAAGGTCTGCCAGACTCGTGGGGGTGCGGCGTTCTCTGACCACCCTATTACAACTGGGGCAGTAGGACCGCCATGACCCCACCGCAGCCGTCAGGGAACCTCTGTTCCCTGGCAGTGGTGTGGTGGTCAGGAGGCATCATTATGCTTGGCGGACCAGCGTGGTCCCTGAAGCATATTACGAGTTTCATCTCTGCCATGGGTTTCATGGCAGTTCCTCCTCCATGAAAACCCTGCAGAGAGGAAATAAAGGTACCTTGCGCCTTGTGGATGCACACAGGGGGGCACAACATTCACCCCTCTGTGTACATGGGTTCACTGACCAAATATAACCGCAGAAAATATTGAGATACAAAAATATTGTGACATAAATATCGATGTCAAAAATATCAACACCCTATACTTATAATGGAACGTACAAAAAATTTGAAAGAAATTTTTTTTGTCACTAATATAGTAGTATAAAATATCGACACTGCCTCTCACCCATAGTTACTCACACACCTAGTCACTCACCCAAAAAGTCAATCACACTGCCAATTACTCACCTATACAGTTATACACACACCACCTTGCTTATTCATACAGATACTAACACATACTTACTCTGTTATGCAATCACTGACACAAGCACACACTCATCAATACAGACACTCTCATAATCACTCACTCTCACATACAGTCACTTATATACTCCAACACTCACATATACTGCCTCACACATATGCAGTTACCCATATACCACTGAGACATCCATTCACTCAGCGACACAGTCACAAGCACACTCACTCACCCATACAGCCCCTCGCAGATGCACTCATGAACCCATACACCTAGTGAATCACCCACTCACACATTCATGCAGTGAGTCACACCTCCCCCACCCAGCCACACAGCTACTCAGACACCCAAACAGGTACTCAGACAACCAATCAATAACCCATATAGATACTCATGTAGCTACTCACAAACCCATGCAGCCACTTACACACCAACTGACAGACTGATACAGACATTCACACAGATTAGTCACTCACCCATACATTCACTGAGACACGTATAATCACTCACTTACACAGTCAGTCACGCACCCATTGAATCACCCATACAGACACTCATACACGCATTCATTCTTCAATACACCTTGGCGTGTATATATATATATATATACATATATATATATATATATATACCCACACATTGCAGGTTACCCATTCGAAAAAAGCCCACAGGAAGAAAAAGAGCTCTCACTTAATTTAATGGCAGCAGGCAAGCAAGAGACTTCTCAGCAAATCACATCAAAGTTCATACGCCAGACGCGTTTCGGGAAACTCACTGTCCCTTCTTCTGTGGCGTGTTGTTTGAAGAAGATGAAAGCACATTGCTTCGCGCGCAGTTTCATTTAAACACCTGCCTCAGTGGGCGTGGCCAGATACATGGCCTTCTGGATGTCGTAGTGCGATGCATTTCTTCCCCAGTGGGTGTGCTAATCATTTTCAAATTAAAACAAAGTTCTTTCCCCAGTGGGTAGATGCGAAAAAACTGCAGTCATCTGCCCCGCTTTGTTGCTGTCATTGTGAGTAGGCGGGCACTACCCTGCGTTTAGCGCCAGCCTTTCTTCCTTCCTCTGATCAAACACCCAGTCGGTACTTGTTAGGACCCGCAAGTCTGCGGTGGGCCTCACTTCACGACCGAGGTCAGCCGTCATAAATCCACACATTGCAGGTTACCCATTCGAAAAAAGGCCACAGGAAGAAAAAGATCTCTCACTTAATTTAATGGCAGCAGGCAAGCAAGAGACTTCTCAGCAAATCACATCAAAGTTCATACGCCAGATGCGTTTCGGGAAACTCACTGTCCCTTCTTCTGTGGCGTGTTGTTTGAAGAAGATGAAAGCACATTGCTTTGCGCGCAGTTTCATTTAAACACCTGCCTCAGTGGGCGTGGCCAGATACATGGCCTTCTGGATGTCGTAGTGCAATGCATTTCTTCCCCAGTGGGTGTGCTAATCATTTTCAAATTAAAACAAAGTTCTTTCCCCAGTGGATAGATGCGAAAAAACTGCAGTCATCTGCCCCGCTTTGTTGCTGTCATTGTGAGTAGGCGGGCACTACCCTGCGTTTAGCGCCAGCCTTTCTTCCTTCCTCTGATCAAACACCCAGTCGTACTTGTTAGGACCCGCAAGTCTGCGGTGGGCCTCACTTCACGACCGAGGTCAGCCGTCATAAATCTACACATTGCAGGTTACCCATTCGAAAAAAGGCCACAGGAAGAAAAAGATCTCTCACTTAATTTAATGGCAGCAGGCAAGCAAGAGACTTCTCAGCAAATCACATCAAAGTTCATACGCCAGACGCGTTTCGGGAAACTCACTGTCCCTTCTTCTGTGGCGTGTTGTTTGAAGAAGATGAAAGCACATTGCTTCGCGGCTTCGCGTGCAGTTTCATTTAAACACCTGCCTCAGTGGGCGTGGCCAGATACATGGCCTTCTGGATGTCGTAGTGCGATGCATTTCTTCCCCAGTGGGTGTGCTAATCATTTTCAAATTAAAACAAAGTTCTTTCCCCAGTGGGTAGATGTGAAAAAACTGCAGTCTTCTGCCCCGCTTTGTTACTGTCATTGTGAGTAGGCGGGCACTACCCTGCGTTTAGCGCCAGCCTTTCTTCCTTCCTCTGATCAAACACCCAGTCGGTACTTGTTAGGACCCGCAAGTCTGCGGTGGGCCTCACTTCACGACCGAGGTCAGCCGTCATAAATCCACACATTGCAGGTTACCCATTCGAAAAAGGCCACAGGAAGAAAAAGATCTCTCACTTAATTTAATGGCAGCAGGCAAGCAAGAGACTTCTCAGCAAATCACATCAAAGTTCATACGCCAGATGCGTTTCGGGAAACTCACTGTCCCTTCTTCTGTGGCGTGTTGTTTGAAGAAGATGAAAGCACATTGCTTCGCGCGCAGTTTCATTTAAACACCTGCCTCAGTGGGCGTGGCCAGATACATGGCCTTCTGGATGTCGTAGTGCGATGCATTTCTTCCCCAGTGGGGGTGCTAATCATTTTCAAATTAAAACAAAGTTATTTCCCCAGTGGGTAGATGCGAAAAAACTGCAGTCATCTGCCCCGCTTTGTTGCTGTCATTGTGAGTAGGCGGGCACTACCCTGCGTTTAGCGCCAGCCTTTCTTCCTTCCTCTGATCAAACACCCAGTCGGTACTTGTTAGGACCCGCAAGTCTGCGGTGGGCCTCACTTCACGACCGAGGTCAGCCGTCATAAATCCACACATTGCAGGTTACCCATTCGAAAAAAGGCCACAGGAAGAAAAAGATCTCTCACTTAATTTAATGGCAGCAGGCAAGCAAGAGACTTCTCAGCAAATCACATCAAAGTTCATACGCCAGACGCGTTTCGAGAAACTCACTGTCCCTTCTTCTGTGGCGTGTTGTTTGAAGAAGATGAAAGCACATTGCTTCGCGGCTTCGCGTGCAGTTTCATTTAAACACCTGCCTCAGTGGGCGTGGCCAGATACATGGCCTTCTGGATGTCGTAGTGCGATGCATTTCTTCCCCAGTGGGTGTGCTAATCATTTTCAAATTAAAACAAAGTTCTTTCCCCAGTGGGTAGATGCGAAAAAACTGCAGTCATCTTCCCCACTTTGTTGCTGTCATTGTGAGTAGGCGGGCACTACCCTGCGTTTAGCGCCAGCCTTTCTTCCTTCCTCTGATCAAACATCCAGTCGGTACTTGTTAGGACCCGCAAGTCTGCGGTGGGCCTCACTTCACGACCGAGGTCAGCCGTCATAAATCCACACATTGCAGGTTACCCATTCGAAAAAGGCCACAGGAAGAAAAAGATCTCTCACTTAATTTAATGGCAGCAGGCAAGCAAGAGACTTCTCAGCAAATCACATCAAAGTTCATACGCCAGACGCGTTTCGGGAAACTCACTGTCCCTTCTTCTGTGGCGTGTTGTTTGAAGAAGATGAAAGCACATTGCTTTGCGCGCAGTTTCATTTAAACACCTGCCTCAGTGGGCGTGGCCAGATACATGGCCTTCTGGATGTCGTAGTGCGATGCATTTCTTCCCCAGTGGGTGTGCTAATCATTTTCAAATTAAAACAAAGTTCTTTCCCCAGTGGGTAGATGTGAAAAAACTGCAGTCATCTGCCCCGCTTTGTTACTGTCATTGTGAGTAGGCGGGCACAACCCTGCGTTTAGCGCCAGCCTTTCTTCCTTCCTCTGATCAAACACCCAGTCGGTACTTGTTAGGACCCGCAAGTCTGCGGTGGGCCTCACTTCACGACCGAGGTCAGCCGTCATAAATCCACACATTGCAGGTTACCCATTCGAAAAAAGGCCACAGGAAGAAAAAGATCTCTCACTTAATTTAATGGCAGCAGGCAAGCAAGAGACTTCTCAGCAAATCACATCAAAGTTCATACGCCAGACGCGTTTCGGGAAACTCACTGTCCCTTCTTCTGTGGCGTGTTGTTTGAAGATGATGAAAGCACATTGCTTCGCGCGCAGTTTCATTTAAACACCTGCCTCAGTGGGCGTGGCCAGATACATGGCCTTCTGGATGTCGTAGTGCGATGCATTTCTTCCCCAGTGGGTGTGCTAATCATTTTCAAATTAAAACAAAGTTCTTTCCCCAGTGGGTAGATGCGAAAAAACTGCAGTCATCTTCCCCACTTTGTTGCTGTCATTGTGAGTAGGCGGGCACTACCCTGCGTTTAGCGCCAGCCTTTCTTCCTTCCTCTGATCAAACATCCAGTCGGTACTTGTTAGGACCCGCAAGTCTGCGGTGGGCCTCACTTCACGACCGAGGTCAGCCGTCATAAATCCACACATTGCAGGTTACCCATTCGAAAAAAGGCCACAGGAAGAAAAAGATCTCTCACTTAATTTAATGGCAGCAGGCAAGCAAGAGACTTCTCAGCAAATCACATCAAAGTTCATACGCCAGACGCGTTTCGGGAAACTCACTGTCCCTTCTTCTGTGGCGTGTTGTTTGAAGAAGATGAAAGCACATTGCTTTGCGCGCAGTTTCATTTAAACACCTGCCTCAGTGGGCGTGGCCAGACACATGGCCTTCTGGATGTCGTAGTGCGATGCATTTCTTCCCCAGTGGGTGTGCTAATCATTTTCAAATTAAAACAAAGTTCTTTCCCCAGTGGGTAGATGTGAAAAAACTGCAGTCATCTGCCCCGCTTTGTTACTGTCATTGTGAGTAGGCGGGCACTACCCTGCGTTTAGCGCCAGCCTTTCTTCCTTCCTCTGATCAAACACCCAGTCGGTACTTGTTAGGACCCGCAAGTCTGCGGTGGGCCTCACTTCACGACCGAGGTCAGCCGTCATAAATCCACAGATTGCAGGTTACCCATTCGAAAAAAGGCCACAGGAAGAAAAAGATCTCTCACTTAATTTAATGGCAGCAGGCAAGCAAGAGACTTCTCAGCAAATCACATCAAAGTTCATACGCCAGACGCGTTTCGGGAAACTCACTGTCCCTTCTTCTGTGGCGTGTTGTTTGAAGATGATGAAAGCACATTGCTTCGCGCGCAGTTTCATTTAAACACCTGCCTCAGTGGGCGTGGCCAGATACATGGCCTTCTGGATGTCGTAGTGCGATGCATTTCTTCCCCAGTGGGTGTGCTAATCATTTTCAAATTAAAACAAAGTTATTTCCCCAGTGGGTAGATGCGAAAAAACTGCAGTCATCTGCCCCGCTTTGTTGCTGTCATTGTGAGTAGGCGGGCACTACCCTGCGTTTAGCGCCAGCCTTTCTTCCTTCCTCTGATCAAACACCCAGTCGGTACTTGTTAGGACCCGCAAGTCTGCGGTGGGCCTCACTTCACGACCGAGGTCAGCCGTCATAAATCCACACATTGCAGGTTACCCATTCGAAAAAAGGCCACAGGAAGAAAAAGATCTCTCACTTAATTTAATGGCAGCAGGCAAGAGACTTCTCAGCAAATCACATCAAAGTTCATACACCAGACGCGTTTCGGGAAACTCACTGTCCCTTCTTCTGTGGCGTGTTGTTTGAAGAAGATGAAAGCACGTTGCTTCGCGCGCAGTTTCATTTAAACACCTCCCTCAGTGGGCGTGGCCAGATACATGGCCTTCTGGATGTCGTAGTGCGATGCATTTCTTCCCCAGTGTGTGTGCTAATCATTTTCAAATTAAAACAAAGTTCTTTCCCCAGTGGGTAGATGCGAAAAAACTGCAGTCACCTGCAATAAATATGGTGATAACTCCCTGATGTGTGGCATTTCCATCGAGGGCAACCTCTGTTTGTGGATATTTTGAGCAGCAGCCCAGCCGCGGAAATGCCCCTCCGCATGTCAGCGGACCAGCGATTCTTGAAATGTCGGGAGTCGAGAGGACAGGGAGTCCTATACTGTGGGAAGTGGAATAAGCAGCATAATCATTGTTTTCCTCCTCAAGTAGCCCACTTGGGTAAATTACTGTTTTTTAATTTTTGCAGAACTCGACAACACCCACTGTGGTAAAACGACGAGGGACTTCAAAGACCATGAGGCATCGTGATTGCACGCCCACTGGGGCGGGTCTTAATGTTTAAATATGGTTTCCTGATTGTTGCCGGGACTGCTGTTCAAGTTGCCAGTGATCAAGGGCAGACTGCTGCCCGAAACGCGTTTGGCCTGTGATAAAGAACTTAGGAGGGAACGTGTTGTGACTGCTAACCTGCAATAAATATGGTGATAACTCCCTGATGTGTGGCATTTCCATCGAGGGCAACCTCTGTTTGTGGATATTTTGAGCGGCAGCCCAGCAGCGGAAATGCCCCTCCGCATGTCAGCCGGCCAGCGATTCTTGAAATGTCGGGAGTCGCGAGGACAGGGAGTCCTATACTGTGGGAAGTGGAATAAGCAGCATAATCATTGTTTTCCTCCTCAAGTAGCCCACTTGGGTAAAGTACTGTTTTTTAATTTTTGCAGAACTCGACAACACCCACTGTGGTAAAACGACGAGGGACTTCAAAGACCATGAGGCATCGTGATTGCACGCCCACTGGGGTGGGTCTTAATGTTTAAATATGGTTTCCTGATTGTTGCCGGGACTGCTGTTCAAGTTGCCAGTGATCAAGGGCAGAGTGCTGCCCGAAACGCGTTTGGCCTGTGATAAAGAACTTAGGAGGGAACGTGTTGTGACTGCTAACCTGCAATAAATATGGTGATAACTCCCTGATGTGCACTTGAACATTTAGTTACCTATGATAGAAGGTATTGTTTCCTGCTACATTGTTTCTATTGGTCTACTATGTCTTAAATAACTTATAGTATGTCTTCTGTTTTTATTGGGAGGGAGGAGTTGTTTTTGCACTGTGTCACTTTAAATACTTTGTACTTGGTTCAGCGCGTCGTGTGATCAAGCTTGCGAAGACGCAGGCGAAACGCGTAATGCTGGGCACTTGCCATAAGAAAGATTGTTATGGAATGAATCTATCACCGAAATAAAGCACTTATTGGAATCTCTCCGTGTGGTCCGTACCTGCCAAGTTGCTGCTAAGTGGGCGCTTTAAGGACTTTTGATTTCTCCATCTACTTTGGCGAGATTACGGCTGTTTTTCACCTATACGGACCCCCTCTCCAGTTGTGTGGCTGACTCGTATGCAGTCGATATCGCGGACGCGATGATTTGGTGACTCGGAAGGAGTTTGTTTTGGAGCCAGCCCCCCGCAGTCGATAGTCGAGTACAAGGAGTAGACCGGCGTTTCCCTAGCAAGCTCGATGGATCAGAGGAGTCGGAGGACGCCAACGAACCAGCAGGTTTGTTTAGTGGTGAGCTGGATCTGCGTTTGTCTCGTGTACTAGAAGCGGGTGAGAGGATGAGACAGTACTGAGAAGTGTGTGCTTATATACACCGCAGTGTATATTTATATCTGTAACCGGTGATCCGTTCAAATATGACAACATCAGCTGATGCGCTACGGGACCGGGATCGGGAGGCCGTAGCAGATGCACTGTTTTTGAATATACCAGATTTTAATGATGGGAATAAAAATGGGAAATCTAACACCAATACAACCCACAATGATGTAAAGAAGTTGCTTAAGGAACTTGAAAAGTTACTCAAAACTGAAATGACAAAATGGTGGGAGAAAAAGTCTCTTGAGAAATACAAAGAGGCAGGCAGGATACCACGGGGGCTACGAGTGATGATAGCTCCGTCCTTCGAAAATCCGAACCCTCTTATGCTTCAAGAATGGGCAGCAAACAACTTAGAAGCCTCTATGAATATGGTATGTATTCTTATTAAATATGCCGAGATTGACAGAACTAAAATATTGAAAGATATAGGAGAATTGAATCAACAACTTGAACAACATGAGCAAAAGGAACAAATTAAAAAAGGCAGGGATGAAATTGATAAGCGTTTAAAGAGACATGAGGAAATTATAAAGGAACGAAAGATCTACAAATTTGCTCGTGACAAACGAGACTACGAATTGGGAAGAATCTTTACATTCTCAAAGAGATTTGACTCTGATAAACGCCAAGCACTTGCCTCTAAAGCGCCGAACAAAGATACACCTATTCAAACGAACAATGAAGCCTCTGACTCTGAAGTTAGTTCAGCAGCAACCAGTTCTGACTCGGAAGATGGAGGAAGAGTATACGACCCTAATCAAATACCTACCAATCGTTCACCATCTGAAGAACTAGGTTTTTAGTCGAGGATCGCCGTCAAACATTACGGCCCAGAAATCCTGCGAAGAAAATCGGAGAAGGCGGAATAAACGAAGGAAACAAAGGCGGAAAGTCAGGCAGCGGCAACAGAGGGAGAGGTTGGAGAGCGAGGAAATGGCCTCAACAGCAGTAAAATCAGGCATTTCTGACAATATGGTGATAAATTTGTCCAATATTGAACTGACAATAGCTGAATTACAACTGTTATCTTTAGGACTTTCTTATTGCCCCACCAATTGTTTTAAATATGTCCAGACAAGAATTGATATCTTCAAATTTATTCGGAAACTTAAACTGAGGAAACATTTTAAACTCAATAAAGCTGCTGAAAAAGCCACCCTTATTTCTCAACAAGGCACAGTTACTAATATTCTCAAGGTGTCAGATATTGATGCGCTTAGATCTTTGCATTCTTTGGCATATGAAGACGAAGGAGCCATCACCTCGACACAGGATGAACTTAGAGAGATGGGCATATGCAGTAATATTCATCCCACCAGTCCGTTTCGACCGCCGTCAACCTTTATCCCCATGATGCCGAAGGACGCTATCGACATATTTAGTGATTGTGTCATTGAAGAGCTCAAAACTTTAAATCGTAAGACTCTAAATAAACAGCGTCAAAGAAAATACACGGAAATTCAATATACAAACCTCATGCGGAAATTAAAGGATAATAATGAGATTATTATCAATAAGGCAGACAAAGGTGGCAATATTGTCATATGGCCCAGATCGCAATATATGGAGGAGGCACAACGCCATCTTAATGACACAGCGTGTTATAGGAAAGCGTCATACAACGACCTTAGACTATTTAAAGAGACTATTTTTAAGGAATTGGCCCAATGGAAACGGGAAGGACTGATAAGTAAAAACGAATTCAGTTTCTTGAAAAATGATCATCCGATTACTCCTGTTCTATATTTCATTCCAAAGGTGCATAAGCAAATAATACCTACTCCTGGAAGGCCGATTATTTCGGCGCAAAAAAGCCTCTTGGAAGCTATGTCAAAATATGTGGACTTCTTCCTACGTGCATTTGTTGAGGACCTACCGTCGTATATCAAAGATACAGGCCATTTTTTATCAAAAGTGCAAACCTGTGCCTGGGATGAAAACTGCTTCTTCATTGTAATGGACATATGTTCACTTTACACAAGCATCAAACATTCAGATGGACTGAAAGCAGTGAATTATTATTTGAGTAAGCGGGATATTGAAATGTATCAACATAACAACATGCTTCTGAAGATGATTGACTTGTGCCTCAATAACAATTACTTCCTTTTTAACAAAGAGGTTCATCAACAGCTGCGGGGGGTGGCCATGGGGGCATGTTTCTCTCCCAGTTATGCGTGTTTGCACTTTGGGTGGTGGGAGGAGCATGTCCTCAGGGGCACCCACAAAGCGCTGTATGATACCCATGTTCTATATTGGTGGCGCTTTATAGATGATGTGTGTGTGATCTGGCAGGGTTCGGCTGAATCTGCCAGGAGTTTTGTGAACATCATTAATAATAACAATCTCAATTTAGAGTTTACCGCACACATAAGCAATGAAGTTGCACAGTTCCTTGATGTAGAGCTCTATGTAAAGAATGGGGCTATACACACAAAATTGTTTAGGAAAAGTACAGCTGGTAATTCAGTTCTTCATGCTACAAGCTCGCACCCAAGACACCTAATTAAGAGCATACCATACGGAGAGTTTCTTCGTATAAAAAGGATATGTAGCTCGGAGTCTGACCGTGAAACATGTCAGGATGAAGCCTTTAATAGATTTCGAGCTCGAGGTTACAACTTAGCCGATCTAAAGGGAGCAATGTTAAAAGCTAACAAGCATGTTAATAAAACCTGCATACTCAATCAAGAACGTACATGCACTGAGATTCCTTTAGAAATATTAGCAGATCCACTCACAGTGCCAGAACCTATACGGTTAATAACTACATACAGCAGTCAAGAACGACAGATAAGACGCATTATATATAAAAACTGGGCAATAATTAAAACGGATTTAACATTGTCTCAAATTGTACCAGACACTCCATCGATAACATTTAGAAGAGCACCGGCTATGAGAGATGTGTTGGTTAAATCCAGTCCAGAAGTAAGCACGTCTAGTAACTGGTTGTCTAAAAGAACTGGTTTCTTCAAATGCTCGTCATGTAGGGCTTATAAATTCGGTATTAATACTATCGAATATACCAATGCGTTTGAATCTAAAACTACCAGAATCAAAGGGCCTTTTACATGTCGCACTGATCATGCTGTTTATATATTACAATGTTCATGTCAGCTTAAATATGTAGGCAGCACCAAGCTGCAAGTATACGTCCGTATACTTCAGCAATTACGAGCAATAGTGAACTCAGAGCCTGGTTACCCTGTTGCCCGGCACTTCAAACTTGTACATGATAACAATTTAAATGATTTGAAGTATTATGTCATTGATGCTGTACCAAAATTACCTAGGAGTGGTAATCGTGAAAGGAAACTGCGTCAGTTAGAATCTCAGTACATTTTAATTCTCGACACTAAGATGCCAAATGGTTTAAATACAGGAGAAGATTTGTATAATTTTCTATAATTTTCTGTAAAGTACATTTCTCATTAATAGGCTGAGGTATTTATTGTTAAATATATATTTTTTAGCCTTAGTGTCGAGTTTAAGTTATTGAGTTTTTGTTGTTGGAGATGTGGTTACTAGGCCTGTTTTTGGACTTGGTAGTGGGACTCGTTCGGCCTAGTATACTTGGTTTTTCCTGGTTTTTATCCATTTTATGGGTTTTAGCTAGGTTTTACTTCGTTTCACTGGGTTTTACGTAGTCTTATGCCGGTTTTGAGACGGGTTTTAATTACATTCTAACTACTCCATTGTTCTCCATTTATCTTCTACTGGCTCAATAGTTAGATTGTTGACACATGTGTGGTAATTCATGATACATCTCTTATTTATTTATCTTTTCTTAGTATTGGGCATAATACTACCATTCTGTACTGTATGTTTCTAATGAAGGTGAGATATATAGAATATTTGTTATCCCTATCATTCCCATCTTAATATTTAATATCTCGTTCTTATAAGTGCACTGGCACTTTATTCTGATTACTTTATTAGTGGTCATATTTGATGAAGAACTATATTGTTGGAAATTGTTTATATTTCTGGATTGTTTATTTTGCACTTGCACTTTAGGTACATTGAAACAGTCATTGCTCGTTCTCTTTGACCCACAAGTATGTAGTTGACTATGGTTTTTAATAGTCGGTAATATACTGTGTAAGAATAATTATTAACTTTTAACTTTTAAACTTTTAGCACTTGCACTTTAGAATTTAATTTTCTCTTCTCCAGCCTAATTTGTTACGTACTTTTATATGTGTTCAGGTATGCGGGATCTTACCTTATCTTTTATATGTATTATTGTGTACCATTTTAAGGTTCATTCAACACTGGTTGAACATTTAGTTACCTATGATAGAAGGTATTGTTTCCTGCTACATTGTTTCTATTGGTCTACTATGTCTTAAATAACTTATAGTATGTCTTCTGTTTTTATTGGGAGGGAGGAGTTGTTTTTGCACTGTGTCACTTTAAATACTTTGTACTTGGTTCAGCGCGTCGTGTGATCAAGCTTGCGGAGACGCAGGCGAAACGCGTAATGCTGGGCACTTGTCATAAGAAAGATTGTTATGGAATGAATCTATCACCGAAATAAAGCACTTATTGGAATCTCTCCGTGTGGTCCGTACCTGCCAAGTTGCTGCTAAGTGGGCGCTTTAAGGACTTTTGGTTTCTCCATATATATATATATATATATATATATATATTACTGCTCCCAATCTCCATGCCTCATACGCACGAAATCCAGCACTCTCGGGGGTGAGTTCAAAGGTTTTTTTTCTTACTTGAACTCTTGCAAAAACAGACACGTTTCGGTTAACGCCTTCCTCGGTGTGATCGGGCACGCCAGAAGCGGACATGTTTAAATCAATCCTGATGCGGACACAGGCATCAACAAAGGACCAACAGTGTGTAAATGTGATCGCCATATTGGAGTGACATATAGACCATACATAGCGCATTACATTGTACAATACATGTTATAAGAACTCGATGTTACGCCATATAAATTAAAATTCCTATTATCATTGTTAATAGCGCCCTGGATGGGCTTATGGCCAATGTCATTCTTTTTACGAACATATTTAAACAATGAAGGCATCACTGTTGGCATGATTGACGAACTTTACATGAATTGAGGCCATCTTGGAATGATGTCAACGCCACAATCTGAAATATTTTTTAAAATAATTTTTGAAATATTTTTATAAACATTGGAAATCACGCCCTAAATGGGCAATCAATATTTCGGTATTCTCCAATTGTTTGATGGTCAAGCTGCAATATCATTTGCATCTGGCAATATCATTTGCCAGACCTTAACCAGCCGTCCATACTTATATTTATCCTGCCCTGTATGGGCAAACTCTGTCGACCTTCATGCAATTCATTACTAACTTAAATCAATCTAATTATTCGCATCGTGTCCTCATTTAGTGCAGCAAGTATATATTGTGATGTGACAAGACAATCTGAATCCCCTTAAAACAATCCAGCAATTTAATTGGGCTAAGAGTCTCATTCCAAATGGACACTCTCTTGATTTTTAAAAAGAAGAAAAGAAAAGGAACAGAATGATGAAACAATAATAAATACATTAGAAGACATTGCAACCATTCCACTCATGCCTATTGTCTGGCTTGTGTTGTTCTACAAGAGAGGTAGTTGGCCCCAAGGACGTCCTTATGGACCATCTACCCCTCCTGTTACCTCCAGTAAGTTCCACACAGCAGGATTGCTGAGTTCTGATACCAGGCCACGCCCCCCTTTTTCCACCAGTCTGCAAACGCACCTCCTGGCGCACTCTTGGTTGCGGGATGAAGTTCCCTTCACTGCTGGGGGTGCTTAGGGGCCAACTAGCCTACCTGCTACCTCCAGTAAGCCCCACACAGTGGGATTTCTGTGAGGTGGTCGGAGGCCATGCCCCCTTTCTACACCACTCTGCAAACGTGCCTCCTGGCATGCTCTTGGTTGGGGATGAAGTCCCCTTGCCTCTTGAGGGTCTCTGGGGGCCAACTAGCCCTCCTGATACCTCTAGTAAGCCCCACACAGCTAGATTGCTGAGAGGTGGTCAGAGGCTACGCCCCCTTTCTCCGCCACTTTGCAAACATACCTCCTGGCGCACTGCTGCTTGGGGGATGAAGTCTACTTTAGTCCAGCTTAATTTTTTTTTAACTTTAGGCAGGGGGATGTGTGGCCAGAGCCCCCCACGCATAATTATCTAAATTACCCCGGGGAGGTGGTGGTCCATTGGTGGTATGGGGGGCCACATTCCCCCGCATTTAACATACATACCCCGGGGAGGTGCCAGTCCCTGGGGCTGTGTGGGGGGCAGGAGCCCCCACACATTTTTTCATCACAAAAGCCCCGGAGCGGTGGCTGTCCCTGGGGTGTGGGCCCCTGAATCATTATTTTTGATGGCCCTCGGGACCTGGCCCACCCGGGGGCTTAAAGAAATATTTCAGCCTGATTCGCGGATCCTATGCGAATTTCGCCCATTTTCTTTGTTTTAATGTTTTGGGGCCCTGTGGGTCCCTGTGGGACACCTGTGGGACCCCCTGAGCAGGCCTAGGGGGTCAGGGTGTTTCTACCCTGCCCCCTTTTCTTGTTTTTCAACTTTTTTTACATTTTTCCTTGAACCGAGTCACACGATGGCTGCCAACACTTCCTGATTTGAAGTGTTGGCAGCCAATCAGATTGCAGCCACGAGATCAGGAGAGTTTGTGGATCCTCCATGTCCCCAGTTGTATATCTGAGAAATCTTTACATTTCTCAAAAACTACTGAACGGATTTACACCATTTGACAAAACAAAGAATGCCTTCTAAACCAAGAGCTACCTTTTTGCCAAATTTGTTGTAATTCCTTTTAGCAGTTCGGGCTGTAGAGGTGTCTAAAGTTTCCCATGGAAATTAACATGGAGAAAACGCATTTTGGGACCCCCCTTTTTGCTCATCCCCCGCTTGACGAATCACCCCGAAACTTTCAACACAGCAGCTGACCTGAGCTCCCCATAAGTTTTGAAAATGTGTCGAAGGTTCGTCAAACGACGCCAAAGATATTGGCAAATCAAAAAACGCTTTTCCTATATAAACTAGGTCCTAACTATAACTACTTACTGGTGACCTCCAGTAGGTAACATATATATATATATATATATCCAATCGAAAACCATTCCAACAGACTCGGGACCCGTGGAAGGTGGTGCACGCACTGGGTGAGCACCCGGTTATCCAAATTTGTCCAAACTACTTTTAGCACCACGAAATAAGTGCACTCTCAGGACACAATCCAAGTAAAGTTCAGGAAGTTTATTTTGCTCTAACGCTACGCGTTTCGGCAGTTACGCCTTGCTTGATTGTGAGCAAGGCGTAACTGCCGAAACGCATAGTTTCGCAGTGCGAAAAGTAGTTTGGACAAATATATATATATATATATTTGCAAAAAAGAAGCAGACTACTCTGGGTAGTTCTCAAGTTTAGGTGGAAAGCAGCTCCTGTATAGAGCACCCTCAACAACAGCGACACACTAAATTTGGTCACCTCAAATGTCTGCTTTTCTATTAAAGTCTTTGAGCATAGGATTAGCACAGTGCCATCCATGCAGAGATAGAAAGGGACAAAGTATTTTGCCATTTCTACAGCAAAGTCTTTAAGCATAGGTTTAGCACAGTGGTATCCGTGCTGAGCTGTAAAGTGGCCAAAGCCTTATACCACTCCAGGCACAGAATTACAGCTTTGGATTGGTAAAATACCATCCAAGCCAATCTGAAATGAATAAAACCAACCCCTGACATGTGTTCCGCTCTCATTAGAGCTCTTCAGAGAGGTATAGCTTTGTCCAGACACAAGGGAGCTCCCAGTATAATTCAAAACAAAACCCTCAACAAAGCTATACCTCTCTGAAGAGCTCTAATGAGAGCGAAACACGCGTCAGGGGTTGCTTTTATTAATTATTATTAGACTAAGAATTTTCATTTTTATTATATTTTAATAAATTTTCTAATATTTTAAAAATGTAAAAAATAAATATATATACATATACAAATACCCGGTACCATAAAACATTTAAAAAACAAGCCATTTTAATTACAAATAGCAAACAACATAAAAAAGTACAATTTTCTAAAATTATTTTACACATTAAAACATTAATAATTAAAAATATTGTAATTTCAAATAAAAAAAACATAATGACACAAATTGTAACAGCATAAAATAAACTGTAAGATTTTACATCTAATACATATACTATTCCCACTACAATATATAGTAAAGTGCACAAACTATTCGACTAAAGAGAAATAAAATTTACTAGTCCCACTGCACGCAGTGCAAAAGTAAGAAAACTATTATATTACACAGGGGTAAAATTTACTGTTCCCACTTCAGTCAGTGCAACAGTAGGGAAAATGTTGGATGGCGGAGTGATAAAATTTACTATTCCCACTCCAGTCAGTACAACAGTAGGGAAAAAGTTGGATATCGGAGGGGTAACATTTATTATTCCCACTCCAGTCAGTTCAGCAGTAAGGAAAGTGTTGAATTGGGGAGGGATGAAATGTACTATGCCCACTCCAGTCAGTGCAACAGTAGGGAAAGTGTTGGATAGCGGAGGGGTAAAATCTACTGTCCCAACTCCTGTAAATGGTACAGTAGGGAAAGTCTTGGATGGTTGGGCTAAAATGTACTATTCCCACTCCAGTCAGTGCAACAGCAGGGAATGTGTTGGATGGCCGAGGGGTAAAATTTACAATTCCCACTCCAGTCAGTGCAACAGTAGGGGAAGTGTTAAATTGCAGAGGGGTAAAATTTACTAGTCCCATTCCAGTCAGTGCAAAAGTAGGTAAAGTGTTGGATTGCGGAGGGTAAAATTTACTATTCCCAATCCAATCACTGCAACAGTAGGGAAAGAGTTGGGTTGCAGAGGGGTAAAATTTACTATTCCCACTCCAATGAATGCAACATTAGACACAAGCTAATTCACTTCTACATAATAAAAAAATGTCAACAGCATAATAAACAATTACAAATATAAATATGTAAAAAGAAATATAATTATATGTTTAATAAAAATTAAATATAATAAATATGTAATAAAAACTTAAATAACTATACATTTCTACACATATTTGTATAATTTAATTACTAAACCATATTCTCAAAATATTAAACTCCAATAAATACAATATTATTTACATTTAAAAAAACACAACACAATTAACACATACAATAATAAATTACATAATTTTTTTAAAAAAATTGTTATTACTGAATTAGCTTTCTGTCCTAAACTTCAACTAAGTACACAACACAAATCTGAAAATCTTTATTAAAATATTATTTACATATGTTACATCATTAAATATTAGTTAAAATATTCATAATAATTATCTATTTCTAACAAAAATAATTACCACCCCACCATGTATCCATAAAAATAAAACAAACCACACAAATTATATAAATTAACAAATTATTATTTCCATCGTTTTCATAATAAAATCTCAAGTAAACAATTATTAATAATTAACTAATAATTAATATTTCTCACCATCTACAAATTCAGCAACTCACACCCAATATAATTTAAATAATACTTTATTTACATATTTAACATATTTATTTAACATTTCTATAATACTATAAAATAACTTTATTTATTAATTAGTGTCATTAGTTTCCTACACACCCTTTACACATACAAAAGCAACAACACACAAACACAATAAAAACATGTAATATATTGCACAATGTGCATAATTAATTATCATTTAAATAATTATTATGATTTAAAATGTAATTATTAATAAAAATACAATTAATAACTAAATCTAATTTAATTTCTTCCCTCCATATATCCCTATAAAACACACTATTCACACCTGAAATTTAATTTTCAAATAAATGAATAATTAATATTAATTAAAAATGAATAAGTAATTCGTTACAAATAATTTACTTCCCACCCTATACCCCAAGAAAACACACAACCCAAACCTAAAATTGAATTAAAACAAACAATTATACAATTAATATAATTAATTATCAGGTAAATAATAATTATTAATTAATAATAAAACTAATTATAATTAATTTACTTCCCACCCTATACTCCTACAAAACACACAACCTGCACCTAAAAGTTAATGAAAATAAACAAATAATTTTAAAATTAACATATTTAATTATTATTTCAATAATTAAATGATATTCAATTTTGATTAATACTTATTATTCATTAATTTACCTCCCACCCTATACCCCTACAAAACATACTACTTAATAAAAATTAATAATAATACAATTGAAATAATTAATTACCAATTAAACAATTAAAAATATTTAAAAATTAAAGACACAACCCACACCTAAAATGTTCTTTAATAAAAATTATTTATACAATTAACATAACTAATAATCAATTAACTGCAAAATAGTAATTAAATATAAAATATTCATTAATTATAATTAAAATATTTCCCACCCTGTACCCAGATAAAACCCACAACCCGCTACAGTTCTAAAAATGAAAAATGAATTATAAAATTAAATTTCCAAACTACTACTAATTAAGGGGCCCATTACGATACCCGGCGTAAATAAATCCGCCAAGCATGGAAGCGGCAAAAATCCGCCCGCACACACCGCCTGAACACCGACCACGCCATTACGATTACACAAACCGAAAACCGCCATCGGCGGAAAAAGCACACAAAATACCGCCCGCCAACGTCTGAGTCGGAGTCAAACCGCCCGCCACGGACGGAAACACGCACGACAACACAAAACCGCCCGCCCTCACGGCCGACACACCGCACGTGACATTACGATCGCACCGACATGAGCGCGGAAAAACCACAAATATACCGCCAGCGCAAACAACGCCGATGAGAATCAACACGGCAGAAGCCATGGCGCCAACGTACCTGCACAGAAACCATCCGCACACAAAACCAATAGCACACAACATGGCCAACAAGTCCACACAGCAAGGCACGCACAAATACACAAGCACAGTACACATCCCGAAAACACCCCCGGACAAACAAAAATACAAAGGCCAGAACCCCAGACACAACACACCTGAAAACAACAGACCATGAGGACACACCCACATAGGTGAGTACAAAAGCAGCACTCCCACAGACCACAACCCCTTGCTACATTGCAAACCAGAGAGGAGAGGAGAGGACACAGTGACACAGCAAGGACAGCAGCACACCACAGAAACGCACACATCACAACCACCACCACCACCACCACCACCACCAAACACCACCACCGCCGCCACCACCGCCACGTCTTCGCTGGCACCAGCCCCAGCGCAGGTGGTGGCCCGGATGACTGGATCCACCCTGGGAGCCACAGCGAGGACCGTGGTGAGCAATGTGGCTAGTGGGCAGGCCGGTGGCAGCAGGACTGGTAGGAGGAGCAGGGTCAGGGAAACGCCAGCCTCCCCTGGGAGCCATGCCCTGCCTCACATGGCCAGAGTCCTTGGGGCCTATGAAGAGGCCCAAGGACAATGGGTCCGGTCTGCTTCAGACACGCGTGAGGTGCTGGGGGTGCTGAGGTCCATGGACGCCCGTATGGGCCAAATCGTGGACCTCATGTGACAGCTGGTGGTGGCGGTGAGGTCACAGCCAGGGACAGCAGCTCCCCCTCCGCCACCACCTGCCGGGGCGCAGGGTGGAGCAGCAGTGTCCAGTTCCCCTGCGTCCACAGCCAGTGATCACACCTCAACCACCAGCATGTCGCAAGCAGGCACCCCCTCGCAAACGTGGAAGGGGCCGTCCGAAGTGGGAAACAGATCTCCCGGGAGGACTTCGCACGCTCCAAGCGCAAGTGAGGCAGCCAGCCAGCCTTCCGCCAGCCTTCCTTGACCAGCCACTGCATTGACTTGGACTACGATCCCACTCCACACAGTCATCTGGATGGCATGTGTGTGTTGGACTATGGACATAGAACCAATGGGTACACCCTGATCATCACGCAGCCATGACCGACAGCTCATTGTCACTGCACGCACCACTTTTGTCATCACCTTACACACAATCACATGTCACAGTTTGTAATAAATGCACCTTTTTCACTAACTGCTGTTTGTGCCCTGTGTCTTATTTGTACAGAATACAACGGCCACCTTGGGCGGAAAGGCACCTGATGCGTGGCATGGCATTTGAATCCGGAGGGCCTGTAGGGACCTAGGGGTGGGAGACAGAACAGGAGCACATTCAATGAGTGTGTCACACACCCATCACACAGTACATGTCAACAACTACAAGCAATGTACACACATCGCACAGAGCAATAGGGCACAATGCCACAGCCACCAACAGTGGCATACTACCCTGGCCATGGAGCGTTGACACACAGCACGCAGTGAACAAGCGGCCACCCTGACACAGCACACACACACCTGCACAGATACAGCCACATCAGCCGTCGTACATGGACACTCACCGTCAAGTGAAGTAGCGGGCGATGAGCTGCTGCCGCACATTACCAGCTTCCTCCTCTCCGCTGTCCTCCTCACTCGAGCTGTCCTGGTCTGCGGGCTGGGGCCCTGGTTGATCTCCGTCATCCACGATGAGGGGGATCTGCTTCCGAATGGCCAGATTGTGCAGCATGCAGCACGCCACCACTATCCGGCACACCTTCTGTGGGGAGTACGCCAGCGCACCCCCGGTGCGGTCCAGGCACCTGAACCTGGACTTGAGGAGGCCAAAGGTACGCTCGACCACACGTCTGGTCCTCCCATGTGCCTCATTGTAGCGATCGTCTGCTGGGGTGCGAGGATTCCTCAATGGACTGAGCAGCCATGCCCCATTCGGATACGCAGAGTCACCTGGGTGTGAGGGACACAGAGAACCGTTGCTAATCCAACTGGACAGGGGACAGCATCGCACAGCCAGCACGCTACACCACTCCACATACTCACCGACAATACAGGCACGATCCTGTTGCATATTGGACATCAGTCGTGGCAAGATGCTGTTGCGCATTATGTGTGCGTCATGGGCCGAGCCTGGGAACTTTGCACACACGTGGGTGATCACCATGTCCGCAAGGCACACCACTTGCACATTCAGGAGTGCGTGTGCTTCCTGTTGCGGTACAGGTGCTCAGTGGCCTGTGGTGGAACAAGGCCGACATGTGTGCAGTCAATGGCTCCAACGACGTGTGGGATTCTGCCAAGGGCATAGAATGCACCCTTCACTGCCGCCAATTCACGTGCCCTGGGGAAGCGGATGTACCTGTTCCGGTACAGCATCATGGCTGCCAGTACATCCCTCAGCACCTTGCTGAACATGGGCTGGGACATCCCTCCTCCACTGCCCACTGTGTGCTGGAATGACCCAGTGGCGAAGAAATGCATGGCGGCCATCACCTTAGCCGTGGGGGTGACAGCAGTCGGATACACCCTGCGGGGACGGAGATGGGGTTCTAACATGGCACACAGTCGATGCAGGGTTGGCCTGTCCAGCCGAAACTTCCTAATAACCTCTGTATCGTCCATGTCCGCCAGCAATTGGTATGGGCGGTCAATGTTCGGTCTCCGCCTAGGGACAATGGCAGAGGACACATGTCAATGCAACACGACACATAGCAATTTCGCATACACATCACTGACATGACTGAGCAAGCACATGAGCCACAGCCCAGCTGTCAAGCTGGGGCGGCACGGCCACAATACACTTACACAGGTCTCCCAACAATGGCAATGGCTAGTGATACAAACCACTGCCATGTGCATGCACATGGGGATCTAGGCCCCAATGACTTGCGGGCGTGCTGATGGGGACTGACTGCATATCCGTCAAGCGGCAACGCCACGGCAACATGAATGTCTGCTGAGCATGGAACTGCTTCCGCGGCTGGATGAGTATGGCACACGGCGACGACGATGTGGGCACAGGCTGAGCGGCCAAAACAAGTGGGACCTGTGGCACGAGGGGATATGAGACAGTAGTAGGTGTCAGCACTGCACCCTATGTACAGCACTGTACGGATCACACCTCCCGAAACATTGACAGGTGTCCACATTGACAGCCCCATGCCAAGACGGCTGTGTGCTTGCAGTCACACGTCACAGGTGAGAGGTTACATTGCACGTGCCAGGTGGCAGTCGTACATAGTGGGAGCTGGCATGTGTGTGCATGTGTCTCCTGTTCAGGATCCACCAGATGGGCGCTGACTCTGTACTGACCATTGGACACAGCATGTTCCGTGGAAGGCTTGTGTGTGTGGGATGGTGGCACTGGATGTGCCTCCGTTGGGTGGGGGGCCATGCACAGGGCGGGTACGTCGATGATTGCGCATTGTTGGTCACGGTGGGTGCACCCACTAAGATGTGTTGCCCTGTGTTCAATTCCTATGTCCGCATGATGATGGACTGTAGATGTGGGCAGACTACACATTGGTCGATGTGCTGTCTATATGCATGTGCCTTCACACCAGGCACAGCTGCCCCTGCACATGTGACCCCTGCTGGACTCGCTGCTGGGTCTGTGGAGCTGATGCACCTTCTGCGCGTTGGGCGGGCAGCTCTCCTCACTTCCCTCATTGCGCATGTCATGACTTTGCCACAGGTGACATGGATCATGGAGGGCCCACATGTACGCATGGGTAGGCTACACATGATTGTACACTGGTCGCCACCCCCAGTCAGTGTTTCGAATGGGAAGGTTGTCGTGCTGGTGGTATGTTCGATGTGGCGGATGGGCGGGCCTAGGTGCGGGCTTACATTCCGGACATGGGGGGTAGTTGGATTGGCGACTAGTTGCAGTACACACGGGACACGTCTCTTCCTTTCCACATCTGGGTCATCCCTTGTACTAACTGACAGTGATACAGTCATCTTCGCCCCAGCCCTCATGTCCTCCCTCGCTCCCCCAATATGCATGCTCACCTGCGAGGCTAGCGCTTGCACAGGCAGCCCCAAGCTCGCACCAGAGAGGGCAAGGAGTGTATGTGTGGGTCCAGTTGCACGAGTGGGCTGTCTCAGGGTATGATGTGTTGCGGGACGCCGTCCACCTGCGTGGTGCCCCAAATGGAGACCCGGCCTGCATGGACTATGCATCACAGTCTTCGCCTTCCGGATCCGCCACCTGCGACACCCAGTGGCTGTGGCTGCCCTTGCGGCCAGGCCGCGTCCGTCTGTGGCTGATGGCCCACACATTCACTCTTTGGCCTCTCTGGGGAGGGCTCGGGGGTGGTGGCGCACGCGCTTGCACTTAGTCGCAATGGCATGTGGCGTGGTTGGTATGATGGGCAATGGATGGGATGGTGCGAGCCACCTCCTGTGACGTCAGTGCTGCTCGTGCTGTGGTGCGTCCCCCTACACTTCCATGTGACTTGTGCCATGCTAGACGTTGAGGTTCTATTGCCTGCGTGATATGACCAGGAGGAGCGCGAGGAGACCTCTCACACACCATGCTCCACTGCCATCCCGTGCCCTGTATCGCCTGTGCGGATTGACTATGTTGGGGTTACACCTGGTCGACTGGGGCTGTGTGTGCCTTGTCAAGGGGCATGGCGGGCGCACAACAGGATCCAGCTTGTCCACAGAGGGTGGGCTGAGGTGCGCCTGGTACCGCTTTGTACGTGTGCCCGGCTGCTGTGCACACACGTGTTCACTCCCCCCGACAGGTGTCCTCTCACAATGCCCAGGGAAGCGGTGGTGTACTGTTCATGACCCCTCCCAACACGGCGTGCTCCAACTTGGCATGTGCGCATCTACCCGTCGCACCCACCCACCTGAGCACTGCGTCCATACGACTTCACACGACACATGTGTGTCTTCCACAGTAGTGCTACTCATTTGCGTTGACATCCAATACCAGTGGACTACATGGTCATGTCACGACTGCCGTGTACTTCACATACTCTCATCCTCTCTCATTCGTACTTGTGAAATGAGTCAGCGGAGACAGTTTTGGTTTCAAACATTATATTGAGTCTTCTGTCCTCTGTGATGCAGTATAGTGGACACTACTGGCAGCGGAATACATGTTGAGGATATACTGAACATGATTGCAAATGGGATAGGGTGTGGGGTTACATGTGATTGGCTGTTGCATGTGGGATGTGGGCTTCAGAGTGACATCTGCTTGGCCAAGGCTGTGCTAATGTACATTTACGTATAGCTGCGGAGCTGCGGACTTTGACACAGACGGTATACATGTAGCCTACCAGACCGCTTGGCATCATGGGCACAGTCCATCTCAGTTCCATGTGACAGGTTTGCTGCGGTTGTTCCTCATGCACGCGTGCATGTGAGTTGACATCAGGGCATGTGCTTGCGTGCATGCAGCGGCGTGCCACTTGTTGTTGCACTGTGGTGGTTACTGGACATGTCACAGTCACTGGGGTCGTGTTGTTGTTGTATGCACTTGTCGTCCATGCAAAGGTCCTGGTATGGGATTCCCGGGGCGGGAGTGGGAGGGGTGCAGCACCCACAGACTCCAGGCGACCTATTCATGTCCACTGAGCGGTGTGTGTGTCCATGTGCGCTGGATCCATGTCGTGTCCTGGTTGTCCGTGCAGTTCCGTCCATGTGGGTGCGATACACAGAGCCCATGCCACTGCCTCCCACGATGCATGCAGTGTTCCTGGATGTGATGGGGAACAGTGTGCATGTCCCGGTCATATCCGATGTCATGGCGATGTCGTTGATGGTGTGGTTACAGTTGCCGGTCGTTTGGTATGGCTGTTGTGGTGGTGACTGGCCAGTCCGTGCGGAAGCTAAGCATGGGTGCGGGGTTGGACATCATAGGTCACTCGGGAACCTGCGTTGTGGTCCGACGTATTTACAGGTTGTCAGGTATGCGATGCCGTCCAGCAGGGCTTCCATGTCATTGGTGGTGTACATGTTTGCCAGCCAATGTAGCGGATGGTGGCTGTCAAGGTGTTGTTCGTAAGTTGTCCCTTGGAGGACCATGATGGGGCATGCTGGGTGACATTCGATGTAGCTGTTCTCGATGATCCGTCGTGTGGAGGCACAGTTGTCCCATTTCAGTGCGGGTGCGATGTTGGCCACATACGCCATGCCCCCATAGGCAGAGCAGGCCCTGTCGTGTGCGTCCAGAGGGAGGAGTAGTGGTAGCAGGTCCGCCTTCAGACATGCCGGGTTGGAGAGGCATATCTCGACGGGATGCTGGTAGGGACACCTCCGACAGTAGAAGACGGGCATGACGCAGCTGAACAATGTGATGCGGTAAGTCAGTTGGTAACTTACGTTCAGCAGGGACAGGAGATCGCATCCCAATGTATGGCACAGGTTGGTTTTGTACAGCTTGAGCTGTTCGGCGTAGTTGGGTAGGTGTGTTGCGGTTGCCATTTCGCAGCGGTTCGTTGAGGTGGCGTGCTCCGGCTGTGTGTGCAGTCTGCAATGTGCACGCTCCGGGGTTGCTGTGAGCTCTGTGTAGTCGTAGGGAGACAGGACTTGTGTTCTGTTGGCTTGTTTGGAGGACACGAGCCCTCTTCCCACATGCTTCTCAGACAGTTCAAGGTCAGTGCTGTGTGACTCCTTCCAATTAACTTGCATGTGGCCGACATGGGGGAGTGTTTTCTTCTTTCTTCCCCGTCCGTTGTGTGCTTCTGTGATATGCGCTATCTGCCCTGTGGTCGGTCTCCTCGGCATGCCTGTGTTGGTCTATTCTTGGACAATGGCTGTATTCACCGGCTTCTGTCGTAGGGCTGTGGTTTCGGAGTTGGAATGGAAGGTCATTCAGTGCTGTCTGCTCTCCCTTGTGTGGGCGGCAGGCTGCCTTTCCGCTCTGCGTTGGGCCTTGTGTGTGAATGTTATTCTTGGGCCACCTGTTGTCGGTCCCCGGGCTCTTTGGTGTTCCGTTTTATATGTCTTGTTCATATGTGCAGGGTGGTATGGGTGTTTCTGTGTGGTACTGGCGTTCCTCTTCCCGAAGGGGCCCTGCTTCTCCTAGTTGGTGTTGCCGCCGCTGTGTGCTACGCCATGTTTGTTACACTGGGGTGTGTCCTGCTGTTGCGTGTCTTCACTGACATGTGTGCGTCGGTTGTGTGGCGTTGGGTGTTGTCCGTGAATTGGGAGTTGGGGACATGTCTGTGGCCGGCCTGTCACGTGTCATGTGCGTTCGGGGTGGGGCTGATGTGTGTGCTGCTTGGTTGTGTCCCTGTGTCTGTGTGCGACGCATGCATGGCGCTGCGGTTGGCCTCTGCGTTGTGCGCATGTGTGGCGGCGTCATCGGCGCTTTGGGGCCGTGACGGGGTGGTTGGTTCCTAGTCCCAGGTGGTGTGTACACATGTGTTCTGCGATGTTACGATTTGGCCTGTGTGTCATATGTGGATGCGATGGTGGATGTGTAGTGTACACGCGCTGGTGGGGGTTGTCCGCTTTTCCGCCCTTGCACTGTGTGCGCTGTTTGCGTGCACTTGTTGTGTGTATGCCTACCTGCGTCTCCGCGGTACGTTGCGTCCTTGGTGGTGCATCAGCAGAAGCATGGGGAGTGCCTGCAGTGCTGGATTCATGCTCGGGGAGCCGCTTCTTCGTTGTCCGTGCTCGGCATCCGTGTTACCGCTTCGGTTTGTCGTACGGTATCTCTTGGCCGTGGGAGCCGTTTGTTTGCGGCATCGTAATTTATGCGCCGGGCGGGACGTGTTTCGTCGGACGGTGTGTGTCAGTTGGGCTGCGCCGCTACATGTACGGGCGCACTTTGATGGCGGACGGTGTTGCTGGCTTGCCGGCGGTGTTTGGCCTACTTTTCGCATCGTAATTGGACGGGCGTGTGGACTGCTGCGTGCCGGCGGTAACTGGTGGTTTTTGCATCCGCCAGCACGGCGGTGGTGCTTCCGCCCGCCATCGTAATGTGCCCCTAAATAACAATATTTAAAAAAAACATTAACAATATTTATACATACACTTTAAAACATATATAATTAAAATACATACTGAAATACATTAAAATAATGGAAAAAGATATTATTAACAACAATATTTTAATAAACTATATTTATGCTTTTGATATTTCTATAAACTATATTAACGCCTTTGATATTTTCAACATCGATATTACTTACCTAAAGTCAATACTTTCACAATGATATTCTTGCACACGATATTTCTATATCACAATATTTAAGACCTGATGTTTTTGTAGGATGATTTTTTTTTTCCGATATTCTGTCTGAATACCATGTGCATGCACTCCAGTTCCTGCACAACATGAACTTTATAGTCCATGCTGTGCAGGAACAGTTTTTGGCGTTCCCATTGCGGTGCCCATTTTTAGAGGCACCACCATGGGAATGCCAAAAAAAGCCCACCAGGCAAAAGGAAACTCCTAATCTGACCCAACCACAGCTTTGGCGGTGTGGAGACAGGGTGGACATGGCGCCGCACTGCCAAAGTCGTAATCAGGCCCTTTGTGTTAAAATGTGCTTTGGGTCAAAAAGTCACCGTTTGTTGATGTGATTTGTCTTCTGATGTTTGAATGCTTATAGCAGTATCTAAAAAAATTTTTTTTAAATGTTTTTTAACTATTAGTGAAAAATAAAACGTGATCACACTGGCTACGTTTCATGACCATATAATCACAAATAGTTTCCTAATGAGAAGTGTGTCAGTACTCGCACTTTCTTTGTTGTTTCACACTTTTAGAAAGTTGGCATTTTCCTACTGTAACCATTTGGTGCCAGCAGCTTGTCCCTGGGTTTCATGACTGCGTGCTGTTGTCAGTTGGACTTCTCTTTCAACTGAATAGGCTGTGCTCTGCCTTCACACGAATGACTTATAACCTTTGCATTGTTCATGCAGCCAGCTTGGAGCCAGAGCAGGGGAGTCAGGAAATTTCCATCACTTCAAAGGGAGTTCTCTTGAAACTTCTCCTACTTCAGGGAAGGCACCATGTATGAAAATTAGACCCTCGCACCCACTCTTCAGTTCACTTTCTGGACTTGTGGAAGGACTCTCAATGGACTGCCTGCCGCTATGGCCTGCTGTGTACTCCACAAGGCTGATTTATTGCATCAGTCAAGACTGCTTTTCTGCCTGGAGCCTGCCTGGAACCCTCAGAGGCCTGGCCTGCCCTGCTGTTTCAGCCCTGTCTGCTGTTGAACCTAGGACTACCAGAGTGACTCCAAGGGATAGTTGGCCTCTTGATCAGAGCCTCAGGGACATAGAAGGCTCCAAACATCTTGAATCTGCACCTACACCCAGCCTGAGTGAGTCCTAAGTCCCCAATTGGTGCCCCTCCAATCCTGGACCCATGGTGGTGGTGTTAAAGGTGCCCAGATAGCCAAAATGTAAAACTTGGGACTTATACAATTTTTTGGCTAAAAATTGCTCTGAGAACCAATAGGAGACATGGACAAACCTGCTCAACTATACCCCCAAGGTGCATCGACGACCAGCCTGACTTCACAGCAAATCCTATTTAACGGTCCATTGGCAAAGCGGTATCTGGCCTCCTGGAAGTCTGGTTGGCTACAGCCTCCAGCTTTGTCCCACTGGAGATTTTCGACATCCAAATAAGGGACTAAGTCCGAATGAAGAAACCTTCACTGCAATGGTGATGCTCCTTCCTCGGACACCCACTGCACCCTTGCTCTGCTGAACTTTATCTTCTCAGAACATTTTTCTTTGAAATTTCTACCAAGTTTAAAGGTGAGCTGACTGGGCCTAATCCACTCTTTGTATTCAGCCCGCTCTCCATTGCAGTCGGCAGTTTTTTTACTTTGACCAGGTCTCGTGCGACGAGATGTCGGCAGTTGGAGCTTTGATCTTTTAGGTGCACATTTTTACCTTAAAATTTAAAAATTCATAACTTCAGTTCTACTGATTGGATTTTTGTCATTTTTGTATCAAATAATTCATTAAAATGTATTCTGTTTTTTTAAACTAGTGTGAGATTTGTCTTGTGTTGTGTTTTTATTTTATTACTGTTTATGTGCTTCATATATGCTTTACACAGTGCCTCTAAGTTAATCCTGACTACTTTTGTGCCAAGCTACTAGAGGGTTAAGCACAGGGTAATTTAGTCTTATTTGTGGTTCACTCTGACAGGGATTGTATCTGTTGCTTTTGCAGGGTTAACACCCCACTCAATCAACAACAACATTTCTTACAATTTTCAATTATACAGAGTGTAAACCTGACTAAAAAACGTTTAATCATCTCTGGTAAAGTCGGTAAGAAATAAAGCTGGTGCATAAACGGAGTTAAGTTGCAGAGAATTCTGATTTATAAATATCTCAACAGTAGTAAATTGCCAACTGGATCAGCTCAATTATTATAATGATGATTATAACTTGAAAACATGTAAAATAATAACGAAAGGGCCAAATTTGAATAAGTTCACCGATCCCTACGTTAAAAGTATATAAAGTCTAAGTGATCATTGAGGCCTCAGTCCTAAGATGTTTTTTTCCATCTACATACAAGGCTCTGATCGAGGTTTTCATGTTAGAGCTTAATCTTGATTTGGCACAGTGGTCAGCCCTGAATCAATGTCTGACAGACATTTGCATACTCCTGTTTAATCAAATAGGGTTTTGCAGGGACATGTGCAGAATGCACAATGCATGCTCTGATGGTGCTGACCAAGATGGCCAAAAGGAGCCTATTTGGAATCGGTGCCATTAAAACTGTGTGCTCATGGACTATCCAATGGCATTTGACACCATAAATTGTGGTCAGCTTTTGGGAGAAAGTTAGTATAGTTTTCTAAAGGTATATTGGGAAAGAATTGCTATCTTCCTATTTGGAAACAAACTTAACAACCGAGCTCAGTCACAATAGTATGAGATTGTGATTTGGCCTTCACGAAACAGGTATATGGCCTGGAATGCCAGCTGGAATGCTTGTGGATAATTCACTTATCCATAAACCTGATAATAAGTGAGAAGTAAATGTACATGGGTGATAAGAAAAACTACAGTTTTAGGGCCTGATTTATGAATTAGCAGTATGTATAGTCCGTCGCGTCAGAGACAGATACCGCCAATATGAAGGTTCGCCCACCCCAATGAAATGCTGGTGGACATTCGGTTTGGTCATGGTGGAGACTACTCTGGGGCCGATTCCGATTCGGGCCGGAAAACATATCGACCGACTCGGTACGGGAATATAGTCAGACCAACACGTACCGGTGCTGCCCGACCCGCGTAGTACGATGAAATGCATGTGAATCACGACCGACTCGTACGGAACACAAGCCGAACGACCGAACCGCACGGAAACCAGCTATCCGGCCGGGAAACCACGCGAATCGAACCGACCGACACACACCAGGAATGAACCCGACCGAAACGTACCCGCGAACTCCGACCCGCGCAGTACGATGCAATGCGTGGAAAACCAGACCGAGTCGCACGGAGCCCAAGCCGTACGACCAACACGCATACAAAACCCAGCCGAAGCAACCCAGTACTCCGCGACCGACGCCTACGCCGCACATGAAACCTAGCAGAAACACAGCGCGAACGACTCGGAGAAGCTCGCACGAGACAACTGCAGTGTCCTACTCGGTCAGAAGAACGTCTCCTACATGCACAAAAAATACAAAGGAAAAAATACCAAAAAAAAGGCCAAACAAGCAATTACAAAGCCAATAAATACTGGGGGGGGGAACATGGAACAAAGACACACCCACAACTCCACCCATATAAAGGCCACAAATCCCTACCATGATCCTTTGCAAATTCAACTGACCTGCCAGCACAGAACACCATCAGACAGCAACCACAGACACACTCACAGCTCATCCATCACACAAGCCACACACCATTAGCACCTCAACAAATAGCACCCTCACATACACCCAGAAAAACCTACACTCGCACACCCTCACTTGCACACACACACACATCAATCCCCACCACCACCCATCACCATGCCCCCAAAGAAGAATCCAAAGTTCCTAGACAGTGAATTGGAAGTCCTGGTAGATGAGATCCTCAGGGTAGAGCCACAGATGTTTGGTACATTGGTCCAACAGACCCCCATGTCGCAGAAAACCAAGATGTGGGAGAGGATCGTCGACAGGGTGACCGCACAATCACCATGTTTGTGCACAAAGGAAGACATCCAGAAGAGGTGGTATGATGTGCGCAGGAGGGTCAAGGACCTACCAAAGAAGGATTACATCTTGAGTCAGCGCACCGGCAGTGGCCCTCCTGCCAAACCAGTATACCTCAGGCCCTGGGAGGAGAAGGTGCGGGCCATCCTACCACCAGTGAGCGTATATGGACTATCAAACATCCCAGAGCCTGGTGAGTACACAACAAATATACACAATATTGTGTGACAATACACACACATCACTGTCAAGGGGATAGTCAAACCATGCACCCTTAGCAAATCCACAGCAACCAAAAGATAATCACCCCAAGATTTGTCTGTCAGTCAGATAAACACAATACATGCCATCTCATAGTGATATGTAACTGTGTCATGACATGTACAAACCTAACTACAAATACAGCAAGGCAGTGGCACAAATATAACCAACAAACACAGTTAGATATTTTGCCACCACTAGAACACCACCTCACAGGGAAGCTCACTGAAAGGAAGGAATTCTGTGTATGCTGGTGAAGTCAGTGTAGCCAATAGCATTATGGGAGTTGTAGTCACAGATCTTGGTCACCCTCACAATTGGCCCATCAACACCACCCTGAACCATGCTCACATCACAGGGAGTGGAAAAGAAATGACAAGATGGCTGACACTGGGTACTGCTGTGGGGAGCACAAGGCCCTGCTGGGAACTGTGCACCAACAAACAGCAGGACACCACTGTCAGCCATCTTGCCATTGCTGTCACACTCACACACAGTGAAGTCCACTCAAAAGGAAGGAAGTATGGGCATGCTGGGAAGGGGGGTGTAGGCAATAGCATGATGGGAGTGGTAGTCACAGATATTGGTCACCCTCACAATTGGCCCATCAACACCACTCTGAACCATGCTCACATCACAGGGAGTGGAAAAGGACTGACAAGATGGCTGACACTGGGTACTGCTGTCGGGAGCACAAGGCCCTGCTGGGAACTGTGCAACAACCAACAGCAGGACACCACTGACTGACATCCTGAAAGCCAACTTGCACTCCCTGCAATGGAAGCACGTTCCATGGTGGGATATCTGGCTGGGTGGGAAGGAGGACTGACAGCTCTGACCATAGTTACAAGCAGCTTTTCCCACACACCCCCTTAACACAAACTCCACATAACCCACCTGGGAGAATGCAATGCCTCACACTCCAATTAAATATCCCACAAAGAACCACCACCCTGGGTTATGCTGTGTGAAGCACAGGGACACTCTTGGGACTTGTAGCCAAACAAACGCCAGGACAACACTGTCAGCCATCCTGTCAGCACAAGCACACTACCCCACAGGGAAGCAGAGTCAAAAGGAAGGAAGTATGGGCATGCTGGGAAGGGGGTGTAGGCAATAGCATGATGGGAGTGGTAGTCACAGCTCAACATCCCCCACCCGCATGGCCCAGCACGCTCACACTGAAGCATGCACACACCTCACAGGGAGTGAAAAGCCACTTCAAAGATGTCTGACACTGGCCACAGCTGTGGGGAGCACAAGGCCCTGCTGGGAACTGGGCACCAACAAACAACAGGACCACACTGTCAGCCATCTTGCCATTGCTGTCACACTCACACACATTGAAGTCCACTCAAAAGGAAGGAAGTATGGGCATGCTGGGAAGGGGGGTGTAGGCAATAGCATGATAGGAGTGGTAGTCACAGCTCAACATCCCCCACCCACATGGCCCAGCAAGCTCACACTGAAGCATGCACACACCTCACAGGGAGTGAAAAGCCACTTCAAAGATGTCTGACACTGGCCACAGCTGTGGGGAGCACAAGGCCCTGCTGGGAACTGGGCACCAACAAACAACAGGACCACACTGTCAGCCATCTTGCCATTGCTGTCACACTCACACACAGTGAAGTCCACTCAAAAGGAAGGAAGTATGGGCATGCTGGGAAGGGGGTGTAGGCAATAGCATGATAGGAGTGGTAGTCACAGCTCAACATCCCCCACCCACATGGCCCAGCAAGCTCACACTGAAGCATGCACACACCTCACAGGGAGTGAAAAGCCACTTCAAAGATGTCTGACACTGGCCACAGCTGTGGGAGCACAAGGCCCTGCTGGGAACTGGGCACCAACAAACAACAGGACCACACTGTCAGCCATCTTGCCATTGCTGTCACACTCACACACAGTGAAGTCCACTCAAAAGGAAGGAAGTATGGGCATGCTGGGAAGGGGGTGTAGGCAATAGCATGATGGGAGTGGTAGCCACAGCTCAACATCCCCCACCCACATGGCCCAGCAAGCTCACACTGAAGCATGCACACACCTCACAGGGAGTGAAAAGCCACTTCAAAGATGTCTGACACTGGCCACAGCTGTGGGGAGCACAAGGCCCTGCTGGGAACTGGGCCCAACAAACAACAGGACCACACTGTCAGCCATCTTGCCATTGCTGTCACACTCACACACAGTGAAGTCCACTCAAAAGGAAGGAAGTATGAGCATGCTGGGAAGGGGGTGTAGGCAATAGCATGATGGGAGTTGTAGTCACAGATATTGGTCACCCTCACAATTGGCCCATCAACACCACTATGAACCATGCTCACATCACAGGGAGTGGAAAAGGACTGACAAGATGGCTGACACTGGGTACTGCTGTGGGGAGCACAAGGCCCTGCTGGGAACTGTGCAACAACCAACAGCAGGACACCACTGACTGACATCCTGAAAGCCAACTTGCACTCCCTGCAATGGAAGCACGTTCCATGGTGGGATATCTGGCTGGGTGGGAAGGAGGACTGACAGCTCTGACCATAGTTACAAGCAGCTTTTCCCACACACCCCTTAACACAAACTCCACATAACCCACCTGGGAGAATGCAATGCCTCACACTCCAATTAAATATCCCACAAAGAACCACCACCCTGGGTTATGCTGTGTGAAGCACAGGGACACTCTTGGGACTTGTAGCCAAACAAACGCCAGGACAACACTGTCAGCCATCCTGTCAGCACAGGCACACTACCCCACAGGGAAGCAGAGTCAAAAGGAAGGAAGTATGGGCATGCTGGGAAGGGGGGTGTAGGCAATAGCATGATGGGAGTGGTAGTCACAGCTCAACATCCCCCACCCGCATGGCCCAGCACGCTCACACTGAAGCATGCACACACCTCACAGGGAGTGAAAAGCCACTTCAAAGATGTCTGACACTGGCCACAGCTGTGGGGAGCACAAGGCCCTGCTGGGAACTGGGCACCAACAAACAACAGGACCACACTGTCAGCCATCTTGCCATTGCTGTCACACTCACACACATTGAAGTCCACTCAAAAGGAAGGAAGTATGGGCATGCTGGGAAGGGGGGTGTAGGCAATAGCATGATAGGAGTGGTAGTCACAGCTCAACATCCCCCACCCACATGGCCCAGCAAGCTCACACTGAAGCATGCACACACCTCACAGGGAGTGAAAAGCCACTTCAAAGATGTCTGACACTGGCCACAGCTGTGGGGAGCACAATGCCCTGCTGGGAACTGGGCACCAACAAACAACAGGACCACACTGTCAGCCATCTTGCCATTGCTGTCACACTCACACACAGTGAAGTCCACTCAAAAGGAAGGAAGTATGGGCATGCTGGGAAGGGGGTGTAGGCAATAGCATGATGGGAGTGGTAGCCACAGCTCAACATCCCCCACCCACATGGCCCAGCAAGCTCACACTGAAGCATGCACACACCTCACAGGGAGTGAAAAGCCACTTCAAAGATGTCTGACACTGGCCACAGCTGTGGGGAGCACAAGGCCCTGCTGGGAACTGGGCCCAACAAACAACAGGACCACACTGTCAGCCATCTTGCCATTGCTGTCACACTCACACACAGTGAAGTCCACTCAAAAGGAAGGAAGTATGAGCATGCTGGGAAGGGGGTGTAGGCAATAGCATGATGGGAGTTGTAGTCACAGATATTGGTCACCCTCACAATTGGCCCATCAACACCACTATGAACCATGCTCACATCACAGGGAGTGGAAAAGGACTGACAAGATGGCTGACACTGGGTACTGCTGTGGGGAGCACAAGGCCCTGCTGGGAACTGTGCAACAACCAACAGCAGGACACCACTGACTGACATCCTGAAAGCCAACTTGCACTCCCTGCAATGGAAGCACGTTCCATGGTGGGATATCTGGCTGGGTGGGAAGGAGGACTGACAGCTCTGACCATAGTTACAAGCAGCTTTTCCCACACACCCCTTAACACAAACTCCACATAACCCACCTGGGAGAATGCAATGCCTCACACTCCAATTAAATATCCCACAAAGAACCACCACCCTGGGTTATGCTGTGTGAAGCACAGGGACACTCTTGGGACTTGTAGCCAAACAAACGCCAGGACAACACTGTCAGCCATCCTGTCAGCACAGGCACACTACCCCACAGGGAAGCAGAGTCAAAAGGAAGGAATTATGGGCATGCTGGGAAGGGGGGTGTAGGCAATAGCATGATGGGAGTGGTAGTCACAGCTCAACATCCCCCACCCGCATGGCCCAGCAAGCTCCCACTGAAGCATGCACACACCTCACAGGGAGTGAAAAGCCACTTCAAAGATGTCTGACACTGGCCACAGCTGTGGGGAGCACAAGGCCCTGCTGGGAACTGGGCACCAACAAACAACAGGACCACACTGTCAGCCATCTTGCCATTGCTGTCACACTCACACACAGTGAAGTCCACTCAAAAGGAAGGAAGTATGGGCATGCTGGGAAGGGGGTGTAGGCAATAGCATGATGGGAGTGGTAGCCACAGCTCAACATCCCCCACCCACATGGCCCAGCAAGCTCACACTGAAGCATGCACACACCTCACAGGGAGTGAAAAGCCACTTCAAAGATGTCTGACACTGGCCACAGCTGTGGGGAGCACAAGGCCCTGCTGGGAACTGGGCCCAACAAACAACAGGACCACACTGTCAGCCATCTTGCCATTGCTGTCACACTCACACACAGTGAAGTCCACTCAAAAGGAAGGAAGTATGGGCATGCTGGGAAGGGGGTGTAGGCAATAGCATGATGGGAGTGGTAGTCACAGCTCAACATCCCCCACCCACATGGCCCAGCAAGCTCACACTGAAGCATGCACACACCTCACAGGGAGTGAAAAGCCACTTCAAAGATGTCTGACACTGGCCACAGCTGTGGGGAGCACTAGGCCCTGCTGGGAACTGTGCAACAACCAAAAGCAGGACACCACTGACTGACATCCTGAAAGCCAACTTGCACTCCCTGCAATGGAAGCACGTTTCATGGTGGGATGTCTGGCCTGGGGGGAGGAGGAGTGCCAGCTCCGAATACAGCTACCAGCAGGCCCTTACACACACACCACTTCCACTAACTCCAAACAACACACTTGGGACCGTGCCCTACAAGAGAGTGAGTGAAAAGCCACTTCCAAGATGTCTGACAATGGTGCTTTGTTGTGGGGAGCACAAGGCCCTGCTGGGAACTGTCCACCACCCAACAGCAGGACACCACTGACTGACATCCTGAGAGTCAACCTGCACCCACTGCAAGTGTGGCATGCTTCATGGTGGGACAACTGGGCTGGGGGGAGAAGGAGGTCCGGATGTCAACCAAATACCACCACTGCTGGTCATGCACACACCTCAACATCCACATAGAAATGCATCAGGTTGGCAGGACAATGAGCCACACCAATATCAACCTCTGACTGTGACAACTTAGGACAATGCAATGTACAGGCCTGCATCCAGAGGTACAGTCACAACTGTCATGTGTTTGAACCAGTGATGCCTGCAGAAACATAACATACATTGTGTGTCTCTTCCAAAAACAGGCGATGATGGGGACACAGCAGCAGATGAGGAGGAGTCCCTGTCCCAGACACCGGGGGACCCTGAGCTCTCTGGTGTGGAACAGCCTCTGCCCTCATTGGATGGCAAAGACCAACCTGGCACCTCCGGTGGGAGTCATCATGCAGCACCAGCAGGACCACCATCTGCACCCCCTGCACCCATTCCTCCAACATCTGCCAACTCACAGACCACCCCCGCCGACACAGACAGACCAAGGACACTCAATGACAACAGCACAGGGACCACAGCCCACCGTGAAGCAACGGACAACAACCCCAGTACCAACCCCCAAGGGGGCCGAGGGTCACCTGTGCGTGCCACGGCAGCTCCCGCACGTGTGTCCAGGGGTGGTGGTAGGGGTGGTAGGCAGAGGTCGCTGTTTGCAGAGGGATCTGGACTGCATGATGACCCACAACTGGCACGCATTGCTGAGGTGTACCAGAATAGCACCGGAGAGGTCGGCCCGGTAGTGGGGATCCTCAAGGACATTCAACAGCAGCAGGCTGCCCATCCTGCCCGCTTGGACTCCCACATGTCCCGTGTGGAGACACAGATGTCTGGCATGGAGTCCAAGTGGGACACCTTGGAAGAACTGACAGCGGTGCAGAGGGACATATTGACATGCCTCCGCCAGATTAGCACCAACATGTCCGCACCTCCCTGTGTGCCCACAACATCTGGTGCCGCAACAACTGCAACTGCCACAGGGAGGGAGGAGGACTCTGGTGGAGAGTCCTCTGCACCGCAGCGGCCTGCACGTGAGGGTCCCCCCAGAAAGAAGAGGGGTCGTCCGAGGAAGGACAACTGAGAGGCCGATGGCCATGTACATCCCCCAGGAACCCAACACCTGTTCTGGAAATTCTCCTCTGTGTGCAAACTGTTCACCCAGTCGAATGCAACACAACTCTCCCACATGACATGGGGAGTTTAAGTTGGACTAATGTATCAGATGACTGTGGACTTTACTCAGGACATGTCTGCTACCAACACTTCCAACTCATCTGGGAACTTTGGATTACAATACCAATGTACAGCACCCACCATCCTGTGCACTATCCTCACACATGTATGTAATAAACTCACTAATACACCATACTTGCCTCTGTTGTGATTCCAACGTTGTTTTTGTCATGGAGATTATGATCTGCTAAATGACACTGTGCATGCTAACTGCCACAGCAAGTTCAACACCGTCATGTGAGTCATGGCGACGTGACACATATGAGGGAGACACACCACTAGGGCTACACGACACATAGACACCAGGGCCATCGGACTCTTCGCCTACACTGATGTTGCCAGGAAATACAGTGGAATGCAGACACCACACCTATTCAGAGTTTGTGTTAACTAGCCCACAGGTGCAGTAAGCAAATGTCAGTCAGATGTGTGACCACACACAACGCACATCCCAAAGTGAAGCACAGGTTTATTACACATTTGCAACATGTTGTTTCCACTACAAATGCAAGGTAATCCCACGTGGCAGTGGCCACACAGTCAAAAAGTGTAGAAGAAATAAAGTCCAGGGGTGTGTGGCACATCACCTGTAGGGAAACGACTGCTGCCACCCTGAAAGCTGAATCATGGTGTCGGGGGATCCAAGTTGACCAAACAACTCTGTAAGCACCCTGTGAAGGACAGACATGACACACAGTCAAAAGCACTGAAGAACAGGACAGAACTGCAATACTCATGCCCAATACATGTCACAAGATACCTACACAAAACCAAGTTAGCATGTCAACACTGTTGGGGAGTACAGACTACCTGTAAGGACACATCGCTGCACGCATCCAGTCAAGTAGCACATGGCCACACTCAAACAGCAACAGAGCACCACCCACACATATCATGCAAACTCACATCATTGACATGACAACTCTCTGGATACTCACATTCAGCTGAAGAAGTTGGTGATGAGCTGTGTGCGGACATCACCCTCATCATCATCATCATCACTGGCATCGTGGCCCAGGCCAGGATCCTCCACAGGTGGCGGATGTTGGTCATCGTCATCCAGGATGAGAGGCAACTCCTTCCGCACTGCCAGGTTGTGTAGCATGCAGCAGACGATGACAATATTGCACACCTTTGCTGGGGCATATGGGAGGGCCCCTCCTGTCTTGTCCAGGCAGCGGAAGCGGCTCTTCAGGAGACCAAATGTCCGCTCGATCACTCTCCTGGTCCGACCATGTGCCTCATTGTAGCGCATCTGGGCTGGTGTCACAGGGTTCCTGAGGGGTGTCAGCAACCACGGCATGTTGGGGTATCCGGAGTCACCTACAGACAGACAATTGCACATTAGCTGAGTTGGAAAAGAGGGCCGAATACAACATAGCAGAACACACACAATGGTACAAAGTCAGTACACACCAACAATCCAGGCACGCTGGTTCTGCATCTGTGACATCTCCTCATCACGTAGGCATCATGTGCCGAACCGGGGAAACGGGCACACACATGTGTGATGCTCATATCTGCAAGACATACCACCAGAGCATTGATTGAATGATAATGTTTCCTGTTCCTGTATGCCTGCTCATGTGCCTGTGGTGGTACCAAAGCCACATGTGTCCCATCAATGGAGCCAATGACATGTGGCATCCTCCCCAGGGCATAGAAGTCACTCTTGACGTCAGTGAGTTGTTGACGTTTAGGGAAATAGATGTACTGGTTCAGGTTTCTCAACATTGCCTCCAAACATCGCGTAGCACACGGCTGAACATAGTCTGTGACATCCCACCAGCAGACGTCACAGTGTGTTGAAAGGTACCAGTGGCAAAGAAGTGTAGGGCTGCCATCACCTTCACCTTGGGGGTCAGCGCTGTAGGGTATGGCCGGCCAGGTTGCAAATGTGGGGCCAACTGCACCGCCAATTCCTCAATCTGCGCCCTGTTGAAGCGGTACCGTCGGATGCAGTCACGTTCCACCATTGTTGCAAGGTCAGGGAATGGTCTATGGACAGCTGGTGCCCTGCAGTGCATAGGTGAAGAAAGAAAGATTGTCAGTCACCCCACATATGTGCCATTGACCATACTCAATATCACATGATACATCATTACGAGACACAAGTACCTGATGTGTGTGCCGTTCTGTATGGACATATATGGCACCTACATGGCCAACATCTAACATCACAGTTCAACATGTGTTGACAACAAGTTCCAGGTTGTGCTATGGGAAATCATTAGGCTGTGTCACAGTACCCATTTACTGCTGTCACGTTCCAAACACACACCACAGTGACATGTCAGGACAGATGAGCCACAGGCATCACAGCTCATTGACAGGTAGATTCCCAGGGACCCTGTATTGCCACATGGACACTGGCATGACATGGCGTATCATGTACACGTCAGCAAAACAACCATGACTCCCACAGGTAGTGGCCCCTGTTGCCTCTGCAGGACAGACATGGACGTCTGTGACACACACACGCACAACATCAAAGTCCCTGCACAAACAACGTGGATGTGGAGACTGTCTCCCATTGTGCACATGGAATCAGAGACATCGGAAACACAACATGCACACAGACTGTGGAGGGCCATCACTATTGTGGCAATGGGAGACGCTGTGACGTACATACCTTCCCACATGGGACTCAGGGGGTATGTGACATGACATACACATACACAACCTGGAAATGTGACCATGCCACATGCTCTGAAATGAACAGTTGCACATCACAGTGGTCATGTGCACAACACACAAAGGATTCTGTCCCCATGAACACGTGCACAGCCGGGGAGTGGCTGCCCCCAAGTGACACCCAAAAACCACATGTTGACCCCCATACACAGAAAAGGTAATGCAGCCTTACATGCCTTAGGATACAGTGTGGACAGGCTGTGGTGTTGTAGGTGTGCCCCTGAGTCCCTGGCAAGTATATGTGGCTGGCATACGTTCACCAGTGACAAGCATGGTGACATATGCGAGTGACTTGAACAGGGACGCGTTGTACAGCAATGGACCGATCGGTGCGCACCCATCGGACATTGCATTTGATGTGAACGAGTACGCGTTGTTTTTTGAAATACGCATTGTACAGCAATGGTCCGATCGGTGCGCACGCATCGGACATTGCATTTGATGTGAACGGGTACGCGTTGTTTTTGAAATACGCGTTGTACAGCAATGGTCCGATCGGTGCGCACGCATCGGACATTGCATTTGATGTGAACGGGTACGCGTTCTTTTTTGAAATACGCGTTGTACTGCAATGGTCCGATCGGTGCGCACGCATCGGACATTGCATTTGATGTGAACGGGTACGCGTTGTTTTTGGAAATACGCGTTGTACAGCAATGGTCCGATCGCTGCGCACGCATTGGCCATTGCATATGATGTGAGCGGGTACGCGTTGTACAGCAATGGACCGATCGGTGCGCACGCATTGGACATTGCATCTGATGTGAACGGGTACGCGTTGTTTTCTGAAATACGCGTTGTACAGCAATGGTCCGATCGGTGTGCACGCATTGGCCATTGCATATGATGTGAGCGGGTACGCGTTGTACTGCAAAGGACCGATCGGTGCGCACGCATTGGACATTGCATCTGATGTGAACGGGTACGCGTTGTTTTCTGAAATACGCATTGTACAGCAATGGTCCGATCGGTGCACACGCATTGGCTAGGGCCTGGCATTGCAACGGACGCGTTTTCGAAGCTTGAACGAGTCTGATGCAGTGAATTCAGTTGGCCAGCCACAACAATGTTGCAAATTCATGGGTGTCATGAACTTTAACTTTTGAAGGATGCTGTGGGCGTGTATAAGTGGTGCAATTCCATGGATTGGCCAGATTCAGAAGATGCAAACGAGTTGGACCTATCACTTTGGACACATGGGACAGTATCTGCCTCTGCAGCACACATATAATGCTGACTGTTCCCCTGAGAGCTCACTTGCCTGCACTACATGCTCCAGGACGACATCTGCCACCAACACTGCTGCTGTCTCTGCATCCTCTGGCTACTGCAATGGCACGTACTGTGGAGAGAGCCCCCGCCTTCAGCGCTGAGGAGAACCAGGCCCTGCTGGACAGCCTCCTTCCACAGTACAGCAAGCTGTATGGGAAACCAGGGGAGCAGGTGAGTGTGCTGTCCACTGCCTTACTAAATGTGCATGTTGTCTGACTAGCAAGACTTACAGTGTGCACACCACTGGCTAGCATGCTCACTGAGTAGTTCTCACCCCCCAAAGTGTGTAGTTACATGCACTGAACAGGTATAGTGCAGTAACAGTGCATTCCAACAAGGTTTTACTTCCCACGCAATTATACCATTTAGTAACTGCTGGTAAACTGTTCATAGCCATAGTTGCACTGCCTGTGTACATCATATGCCCCTGTGATTGAGACATGTATATCCAACTGTGTGATGCACGGATACGTTGCATGTGTAGTAATGGCCTTTTTCACTTTGACATCCTCACAGGTTGATGCCCACCAGAAGCAGGAGATCTGGCTGACCATCATCCGGGCAGTACGATCCGTGGGGGACTACAAGCGCCGGATCCGCACCTGCCAGAAGAGGTGGCAGGACCTTCGGGGCTGGACCCAGAGGATCGCAAGGGTCCAGCTGAAGCTGTCACCTCCTCGCAGGAGGGGCGGACACCAGACCCTGACCCCCCACATGCTCCGGATCCTGGCGGTGGTCTTCCCTGACCTGGATGGGCAGCTGAAGGCCAGACAGCAGCAAGGAGGGGGTGAGTCCATGACTGCACTGTGAACTTTGTCTGACATGCTATGTGCCCTCCTCTGGCCTGGTTAAACCTCCACAGTACATCAGTCTTGTGGTCCAGGACCCATGTCCCTCATTTGTGACATGCCCACTCCTCATCTGATACCAAGGTGTGGCCCTTACAGTATGGAAATTGTGTCACTTGGGTACTGTGTCCTTGCATTTTGCTTAGCTCAGGGTGGGGGACAGCATTTGTTACCGTACCTTTGTGGTGGGCTTCATGGGTGGGTCAATTGCTTACACAATGCCTGAGTTCTGACATGTAATCTGCGTGTAACTTTGATATGTGTTCCAATTGCTGATCTGACTCACCACATGTGCCTGGGGTATTTGGCACACCCCCATGCTGCGGGTGGGAACAATGTTTGGGCCTCAGGAGTATGTATATCAAGTGTGTCACACATGCTTAGCCACATGCCTACTGTCCAGGGCTCATCCCTCTTTCACGTGGAGCAGGACAGTCATGCCTACTCCAGGGCATACAATACACTCTGTACTCCCAATCCTGTGTATCAGCTGACACGTTGTGCTCAGTGAAATGTTCCCTCAGGTGTCTGCCTCTGTGTCATTGTGCTGTGGCTTCGTTGTCAGGACTACTGGGGTGTTTATCGGTTAGGGCTCAGCATGCCATCTGAGATGTGACCATGAGAGACGATACTTGGGTGACATATAGGTGTTTGATCACTTGACTGTGCAGACTGGTGCATGCGACTGAGAAGTTCAGGCAGCTGTTTTTCATTCACAGCAGACTGTGTGGTGCTCAGGTTCAGAGAGTTGTGTTTCATGTCTCCCATATGTCCAATTGGTATGACATGGACAAATAAGAGTTCAGATGATGTGGTGTGGGGGATGGACATGTGCACTTGTCAGCTACAGAACTTGCATTCCCCATGACCTAGGATTGTGACACAGTGCAGACTGTTGTTGGCTGGCTGCCCTGCCCATGTGACTGGAGACAGTGATGTATGACTTTGCAGGCATGCATGTGCCATGGCATTAAACTTCCTAAGAGTGATCCTGCAGGGGAGTGACATGTGCAACATGCACCCCATTGTGGCATTGACTATGAGGACATGGGTGCATCATGGTGTGTGGTGCTGGTATGCATCACATGCATTTCAAATTAGACTCTGGCCATCCCTTTATCCGGACACCTGTACTGACTCAGTGGCAAGAGATGTGATGTGTGCATGTTCACATACTTCACCGTATTCCCTGCAATGTCCAACAACTGGGTAGGTGGTGCATGTGTCCACACTGGGGTATTACCATCCGGCAGGCACCAGACAGATGGGTGCAAGCTGTTTGAGGGTAAATGGGTGGTCACACCCTTCTGCTTACTGGCTCATGAGAGCACGACCCACACTCTGCTCATTCACTTGAAGAGAAGGAACAACTGTGTGAAATACAGTGGCACTTTGTTAAGCAATTCAGTAACACCGAGAACTGTTCATTTAATGCTGCTCGTCAACACATGAGCAGGATGAACATGAAAGCATCAACAATATTACTAATCAAATTTTAAGTGAAGCACAAAGATCTATGTAACTATCTATCAGTGAGCTACAGCCTATGGGGCAAGTCTTAAAAGAGGGATCATGATTAGGCAAGCGCCTAGAAGGCAAATCTTAAATAAGAGAGCAAGAACCATCCAAGGCTACACAGTTTAAGCTAGGATAAATGCAATGAATTGGGTGTGGATGAGCTAAATTAGAGAGGCTGACAAAGCCAAAAGGCTAGCAATCATAAAAGAGCATTACCACCTTGAGAGTAGAAGTTCTAGGCCCAAGATCAGGAGAACGGCCGACCGGGAACCCTCCCCATGCAATGCACTGGTATGAAGAGTTCAGGGCGTGTACATGGGTGCAAACCTTTTATATGGCTTAATGCAGAACTCCTACCCACAGTTGACATGGGCCCTGACATGGGTCCTTGACCACACGCTTACAGTAACTGTGGGAAGTTTTTTGAAGAACAGAGAAGTGGTATCATGGTGAAAACAGGGGCTTTTAGCAGGTGGTCGGTGCTCTTGACCGCAAACATAAGAAAAAGATAACTTTTACCGTAAGATGCTCAGAAATTGAGATTTTATATATTATTTCTCTGTCACGTAGCCGCCTTTTCAGTTTCAGTGGAGCAAGCGTGGAAAGTTTCATTAGTTAAAATTTTGCAAACATTGCTTGTGAAAGAGCAAGATGTACCAGCAGAGTGTCACATACGTGTGGGCTAACCTTATTCTTGTGACTGTGGATATTTACAAGGGGGGGGCTGGTGCCGCGGTGGATGGCACAGGTCCCTGCTGTCAGGTCAGAAAGGCCTACACGATTTCTTGTTTTAAAAAATGATAGCAAGAGGCAGTGGCCTCTTGGGCCTACATGTGTGTGTGCATCTAAGGAGGTGGGTTTGGGCCTAAGTGTATGTATCTAAGGGGGTGGTGGACCACTGTGACAGGTACTAAAAGGCTAAAAGAAAAATGGACAGCTTAGGTCATCTATCAGGGCCTGACTGGTGGGGCCTATATGGGAGTGCCATGTTTCATGGGCAGAGCAGAAAGGTACATAGGTCTGTGTTATATGGTAGAACAGAACCCTACTAGAAAGGCCAGGAGGGGTGTGAGTGCCATGGTTGACCATCAGACTGACAATTGGCTTCTCCTAATCTGTGTGAGCACTTTTGGCAATGTTCAACTAAGGATGCCAGGGCTTGCTCTGTAATGTGCTGTACTTACTGTGGTGTGTGCGGTCAGTGCAGGTGACTGATGTTTGTCTGTTTCCCTAATTGTTTGCAGATACATCCACGGCCACAGGAGGGGACAGCTCCATGGACCAGGAGGAGCTGCAGAGCCAGACTGGGTCAGCAGCCGATGAATGGTCGGAGGGACCCAGTGGCACGGAGGGCGAGGGGAGCCACACCGAGGAGTCCTCAGCACCTTCCACCTCAGCTGAGGACCACAGCAGCTCGGAGGATGACTCCCTTGTGGAGGCGGGTGTCAGCAGCCACCACACCCCAGCTAGTATGGCTGGCCCCACCACCACCACCGCCCTCCCATCGGCTCCCATTCCAGAGGTCCGTGGAGGCTCCCGTGTTTGGGAGCGTGTCTCCTTCGTGCCAGGCACCGTACCCCCTGCCCCTGTGTCCCCTGCTGCCCTGAGTGAGGAGTCTGTGTACTTACTTCGCCAGCTCCATGTAGGGCAGACAGCAATGCTGAGTGTCCTCCATGCACACACCACTCTGTTGACACAGCTGCTGTCGTTCATGGAGGGCATCTCATCTGGCATGTCTGCCCTACAGAGGAGCAATAAGTCCATGGACTCCTCCCTGACGGCAGCAGTGTCCCTCCTCCAACAGTCCCTCACCCCTCCTACCTCTGCCCCATCCACACTTCCTGGCACCCTACCTGTCCCAAGCACATGCACACCTGCACAATCATCCAAACACACAGACACAAGCAGCACAGAAACACCCAAAACAAAGGCAAAACGTGCACACAAGCATCCTCAGGGGACTGATACCACACCCACAGGGGATGGGGAACAGACACACACACAGGCATCCACAGTCACTCCGCAGTCCTCAAAATCCTCTCCCTCCAAGACCCCTTCTCTTGCCTCACTTGCAACCCCACCTAAACAGCAGCTTTTCCTCTGTGACCTCGGCCTCTTCCCCTCCGATCCAGCTGATCCAGCATACAGGGGGAAGAGGAAGTCCACCCACACAGAGGGGAGTGCCCCTCACCCCCGGACACCCTCCCCCAGGCACAGACAAACTAAGGCCCCCACACACAAGTCCCCCCGGTCCCGGAAGAGCAAGACCCCGCCACCGCCCTGCAGCTCAACCACACAGTCTCCTTCCTCCATCCCTCAGGCCCCCACAACACTGGTTCCCCCACCACACCCTGCCCCAGGTTCCCCCACCCACAGATACACCATCCCCAAAATGATCCAGCCTTCTCCCCCTACCACTTGCTCTTCCAGCCTCACACCCCCGCTGCACATGTTTGTGCCACTGGTGTGGAGACCGTGTCCTCCCCCTCTGTCCTGCCCACCTTACCTGAACCCCATTCTACTCCCCTGGAGATAGGCACTGCAGTGAAGTCCACTACCACCCCGTCTGACTTGGGCACTGCAGTGGGGAACCTGTCCACTCCATCTGGCCAGACCACTGCAGTCGTGCCGGCACCCACACCATCTGACTCATGCCCCCCAGTTGTGCAGGCACACACCATGTCAGACACCTCCACTGCAGTTGTCAGTGACTCTCCAGCACCAGCCACCCCTTCCCTGCCTCCTTCTGGTGAGCCCTGATCCTGTCCCTGCGGTGCCTGGCCTGCCCCCCGTATGCCCCTCCGAGGGGAATGTCCCTGGTCCGTATCAGTGCAGGCAAGCAAAGGGTGACATCTGCCACTGTCACCCTGTTCGGACTTAACTGTTGGACTGGCCATTGGCCTTGGTCTTTTTTCTGGACTTTTCTATTTCACACACATATGCTGAATAAAGCTCCTTTCTGTTCTCTGGTGGTTTTGCTTCAGATGTACATGATGTTGATGATGCTAACCATGCCCTTGCTGCAGTGATGGTGATTTTTGAGATCATGAAATTGAAGTGTTACTGTGCAGGACCCCATGTGGTCCAGGGGGAATGTGTCCTATCCTGGTGTGTAGCCATGTCATCCTTTGCAGCATTATGAGGGTGTCATGTTTTCAATATTTGCCAATGGGATTTCCTACATTTATTTGCAATATCACATCTGTGGCTTACACCCCTGCACATCAGTTGTGCTTGCCATTGTTCAATTTGTCTATTTCCCTGACCGTGTGAGCATCTCCACTGGACATGCAAGTTTGGGCATCAATGGGGAAGGACTCATCTGTGTTATCAGTGCAACTTGCTATACATGTGTGTTGGATCTGTGCAGATGATTTCGGTGACACTCCCATGACCAGGCTGATGTGACGAGAGCCTTCATTTTGTGCTAATTGTTGACTGAGTGACCAAGTGTACTGCTGACATGATAGAGCCCTGCAGAGACAACGTATGGCACAGCTTTCCTTACACAGGAGTGGAGTCCCCTCATGGCAGTGTGAAATTCCGTGACATTGCCTGAGCCCAAGGGGTGTGTTGTGTGAGCATGTCTGTGTGTGTTCACTTCCATTTTGCAATGCAGGCTGGGATCCCTAGTGATGTTCCTGTTTGTGATGCTTGCTGAGTTGACCTATGTTCCCCACAAATCTTCGCACTGGGTTCTCTGGGATGTGGGTGCATGGCACATTACTGGTCATCAGGGTGTCATCCATAGGTGTGTTTGCTGTCAGGGCTGAGTTTGTGGGCAAACGCAGATGAGACACAGTCAGGATTCCCCTTGGCACTTGTTGGTTACACAAGTCATGTAATTTACAGTTTGTGTTAGCTTTCAGTGATTGTGACACGTTGTGTGTGTGACTGCTGCCACTCCTCAGGGTCAGAGCTGCAATGTTGGAAGTTGTCTATGTGTGTTCTTTGTGGGTGACCTTGACTTCTTCATTGGTGTGTGACTGTGTCCGGTATCCCATTGATTGTGGTGGATTTCACGTCATGCCCATGTACGGCGTACTGTGCAGTGTGTCAGACATTCACGAGTCTTGTTGACTGGCCATGTGTGATGGGTTTCTGCACCTTAGTTCCCCCACCACCCCTGGGATTGTCATGGGTGCATGTGCAATGTCACCAGTCCATGTGAGCTTCACTGCTGCACATTGGTGGAGATCAAGGTGTGTGGTGTTGAGTGTGTGCAAATGAGAGTTGTTGCACGGCTAGACCCCTACCTCCATGTTGGCCTTGGCTGACAGGCCGTGCTGATTGATTTGTGCTTGTGTAGGTGTGATGGTAGTTTGTTGCTCAGGACACATGACTGTGGCTCACAGTGTGAACGACATCTAGCTTTGTCATCACAGTGGGATTATCATGCAGGCCAGGGTCACCACAATGTGGGGTCCCTGGGGGTAGTGCTGTGGTGGGTCTGTCTCTTGCTGTGTTATTTGCTGTTCCTACAAGCTTGTGTGACATGTGTAATTTGGGCTCCCTCTCATCTAACAATGCCTGATTGTCCACATAGGGGAATCCGATCCATGAGTTACTTTTGTGTGGCACTGTATACACATCTGTGTAATTGTGATTCAGGCATCCTCATGTGTTGTGTGGTTGCCTGGGGACACTGGCACACACCCCCCCCATCACCTGTTGTGTTTGATATGCAGTGTGAGGCTGCCTGTTTGTGTTTGTGCATCTGCACCACTGCATTGGCATATCTTTAGTGTGCCATTGGCTGTATGTTGTTTGGTGGCTTTCCCCTGCTGTCCCTGGGACTCCTAGGTCATCAGTCAGCACAATGATCATGGTTTGTATGTCCCATTGCTGCCATGGTATGGTATTTGTTCACCTCACATCTACAGTCTCCACAGGATATCTACATTTGTGTGTCCATTGGTGCAGATATGTGGGGCTGCATTATGATGGTCACTTCTGTCATTGTGTTATTGACGAATGTTGACAATGTCAGCCCCCATGGGTGATGTTTGTCTGTACATGGCCAAAGGTATATCTTATTTGCACTGCACTGTTTGCCTCACCCAATGTATGTTGCTATGGGACACAAGCACTACTATGCCACAGATGTGTTTGTTGTTCTGTGACCAGGAATCATCCATGCTGTTTGGCATTTGCAGCTTTTCCCATGACAACACTTACATTTTGGTCACTGTGATGATGGGGTGTTATACCCCATTGCCACAATGTTCAAAATGTGCTTCAGCTGTGGACCCCACACTTACCTTTTGGTCACTGTGGTGATGGGGGTTTAGACCCCATTGCCACAATGTTCAAACTGTGTTTCAGCTATGGACCCCACACTTACCTTTTGGTCAATGTGATGATGGGGTGTTATACCCCATTGCCACAATGTTCAAAATGTGCTTCAGCTATGGACCCCACACTTACCTTTTGGTCACTGTGGTGATGGGGGTTTAGACCCCATTGCCACAATGTTCAAACTGTGCTTCAGCTATGGACCCCACACTTACCTTTTGGTCACTGTGATGATGGGGTGTTATACCCCATTGCCACAATGTTCAAAATGTGCCTCAGGTATGGACCCCACACTTACCTTGTGGTCACTGTGATGATGGGGGTTTAGACCCCATTGCCACAATGTTCAAAATGTGCTTCAGCTATGGACCCCACACTTACCTTTTGGTCACTGTGGTGATGGGGGTTTAGACCCCATTGCCACAATGTTCAAACTGTGCTTCAGCTATGGACCCCACACTTACCTTTTGGTCACTGTGATGATGGGGTGTTATACCCCATTGCCACAATGTTCAAAATGTGCCTCAGGTATGGACCCCACACTTACCTTTTGGTCACTGTGATGATGGGGTGTTATACCCCATTGCCACAGTGGTCATGGTCGGCTTGCATTGTGGAGGCCACACACATTTATGTGTGACACATGTGATAGGGGGTCACATTGTATGCTCAATGTCATGTTCAGTGTTGTAGGCATTTGACACAGACTACACATGCTTGTCATGGTGTTGGTGGGATGTATTTTCAGACATTGCTTATGTTGGAGTATGCTGGTTGTGTCATGCATTACCCATCCTATGTGTAGGGGTGGTGTGGGTGGTAGGCATCCATCCCCCTATGAGTGGGGATGGTAGTAGTGACAGGCATCCAGGCCCCCCTGAGTAGGGGTGGTGGTAGTGGTAGGCATCCATCCCCCTATGAGTGGGGATGGTAGTAGTGACAGGCATCCAGGCCCCCCTGAGTAGGGGTGGTGTGGGTGGTAGGCATCCATCCCCCTATGAGTGGGGATGGTAGTAGTGACAAGCATCCAGGCCCCCCTGAGTAGGGGTGGTGGTAGTGGTAGGCATCCAGGACCCCCTGAGTAGGGGTGGTGGTGGTGGTAGGCATCCATCCCCCTGAGTGGGGATGGTAGTAGTGACAGGCATCCAGGCCCCCCTGAGTAGGGGTGGTGGTAGTTGTAGGCATCCATCCCCCTATGAGTGGAGATGGTAGTAGTGACAGGCATCCAGGCCCCCTGAGTAGGGGTGGTGGTAGTGGTAGGCATCCATCCCCCTATGAGTGGGGATGGTAGTAGTGACAGGCATCCAGGCCCCCTGAGTAGGGGTGGTGGTAGTGGTAGGCATCCAGGACCCCTGAGTAGGGGTGGTGGTAGTGGTAGGCATCCATCCCCCTATGAGTGGGGATGGTAGTAGTGACAGGCATCCAGGCCCACATGAGTAGGGGTGGTGCTAGTGGTAGGCATCCAGGCCCCCTGAGTAGGGGTGGTGGTAGTGGTAGGCATCCATCCCCCTATGAGTGGGGATGGTAGTAGTGACAGGCATCCAGGCCCCCTGAGTAGGGGTGGTGGAGGTGGTAGGCATCCATCCCCCTATGGGTGGGGATGGTAGTAGTGACAGGCATCCAGGCCCCCTGAGTAGGGGTGGTGGTAGTGGTAGGCATCCAGCACCCTATGGGTGTGTATGGCATTGGTGGTAGCCATCCCGCCCCTATGGTTCTGCTGTTGCTAGTGTACGTCATTTCTGCATCCCTATGTGTGTGTGACATATTTTGGGTACGTGTCGTTTGTTTGTGTTGTGGGTGTTTGACTTACCGTCTGCGCCGTACGCGTCCGTACCGGTCCCGGTAATAGATGTAGAGTATTGGTAGGACCTGCGCGATGGGATTCATGGTTTGTTCGTCTCGTTCGGGTTTCTCGTGGCTTCGACTCGTACTCGTCGCTGGCTTGTTCGTCTCGTCGCCGTGGATCGTCTTGTGGCGCGAATCGGAGCTTATGTACAGCTCTCCCGGATGCTCTGACGTAGCGACGGGTTCGGCGCGTACGGAATGCGCATCGTACTAGTCCGGCCGGAAGGTGCTGTGTATTTGCTTCCGTGCGACTCGATTCGGCGTTTACGGATACGGCTCGGGCGGGGAACAGGAGCTGAAATGGGTAAGTACGGCTCGCTCGGAATCTGGGCTGTTATGCGCATCGTACTTGCTCGTTGGGACGACTGTTCGAATCGGTCGGGAAACACGCATTCGGCTGGGTTTTTTTCCGGACGAATAGTGTTAGGTGCGCTTCCGGCCCGAATCGGAATCGACCCCTAAGTTGCCGGAAACTACCTCATAAAGTGGGTGTTTCGATGGGTTGTGTAGGTTTCATTTTGCCTTTGGATCCAGTATGTTACCTCCTACTTTTTATGTAATTTATTTTGTAATGAAGTATCTATGCTATTATGATGTGTTTTTTTACATGTACTTTTATGGTTTTAACAACCGAAATAAAGCTGTTGATAATTATGAGTTCAGTAAGGTAGGTCAAAATTGGATACATAGGGGTTTGGGGATTTTCCAAAAAGGAAATCCTAATACATGTTGAGGCAAATGTTTTATTTAATAGCACACTTGTCAATAGAAGTAGTTAAAACAGAGTAGGGTTTAAAAGCATTTTATATGGATGTGGGCATCCTCAGAGGATATTTGGGCAACATTAGTGGTGTAAATGTGGCATTTAGAAATATTCTGGTAATGTAATATTGGTTAAAACTGGGTGGCATTTAATGACAATATTAAAGGGGGTATTGGAAATCCCTGACTTTTAAGCATTTACAGGGCATAATTCTACATTGAACTTGGTAGTCCAATAATCAAGTGTATCTAATATTTACAGTGTTTGAGTGAGATAGATTGGTAGCAGTCTTGAACAGGCTTCTCAGGCAGTCTAGAAGTACGGCACTGCCAGATGGGCCAGTTTGGAAGGGCAGGTGTGGGTTGTGTTTTTTTCTGGTCATGGCCAAGGTGAGGACTCTTGCTTGCAAGAATTAGAGTGTGAATAGTTAGATCCTCAAAGGGTCTCACATCTCTTAAGGTGGCTAAGTTCCTCTGCAAAATAGCTAAGCCCAGCTACACACTTTTTAGCACTTCCACCAAGCAATGCTCTTCTACTTATATTATATTTTTTAGGGGGTACCATACCTTTAGTTTCTCCATCAATGACTACTTTGTAATGAATTGTTCAGCAATACTACCTCTGATCAATATTGCATTCCAATATTTTACATGCAGTCCTCGCCAATTTAGTTTATTACACCACTAGGTTTGGGCTTCTGGGCCGCAAATCGCACAAGCCAAATAACAAATTCCCTAAAAAACAATCATAATAGCCATAGTAAATTAAATGGTTTCAAGCAGTAATCAGTAGTAGGGATTGTTTGACATTTGTATGTTTGCAAGCCACTAATTATAAACTGTAATGTTTACTATAGCTTACAAATTGGGAATTGGCATCACCTTACTTTTATTCATGCCTCCTAATGGCAATGTGTGGTGTCCTTCCCTGTATCCCACAATATCAATGGCCTCCCCTTGGTACCCTGCAGGATTAATGTCCCCTGACAATAGCGTAACACCACTCCACACAGTGTCGAATAATTTCTTACGAATGATGGTGTGCATAAATCCTGAATCCACCATCAGTTCCATCGCCTTCCCACACACAATAAATGTTGCTAAAGATCTCACTCGTCTTCGCAATTCATCCATATTCACGTACTTCTTCCCTTTACCCTCACCTTCACACACTACCAACACTCTTTCACCATAAACATTGTTCTTCATCTCCTCCACAACCACCACATCAGGTTTGTTATCCTTGCCCAACGCACTGTTATTTTTACACATTCTGGCATAGTGCCCTCTGCGCCTACACTTCCTGCATTCCTTGTTGATGGCACAACACCTCTTGGAATCCGCGGTATTGTAACCACTGCCACACTTAAAGTACTCCTTGCCTTTACCTCTAGGCACAGATAATGATGCTCCCTTTCAATCTCTCCTCTTTACCACACAAACTACATCTTCCGCATTCTCCTAACTGTCCTCTTTAACAACAGACATGTCATCCCCTTTCTCTTTCTTTTTGAGTTCCGTCATACACCTTTGGGACTCTTCAGTGACTTTCACCATGTCTATCACTTTCTTGAGAGAAGGATCTTTTGCTGCCAATAGTATCTCCTGGATCTTCTTCTCCTTACAATGTACAATCAGCTGGTCACGTATCAATTCATCATTCATGCTGCCAAAACGACATTTGGTTGAAAGTTCCCTTAATCTTGCTATAAATTCATCAATTGGTTTGTGCTCTGCCTGGGGTTGGGTATAAAACTTGTAGTGCACCATAACCAAATTGATCTCCTTTGCAAAACATTTCTCCAATCATTTAATAGCCTCCTTATAGACATTGGTTATGGGTTGGCCATTGGGCCCCACTGCTACAGGTAAGTACTTAAAAATCCTTTGACCATCATTCCCCTAAACACTCAAAAGTAGGGCCTTCTTCCTTGCGACAGAAAAATCGTCACCGTCTAATGCTGCAACATAATTCTCCATCATCTCTACCCAATCCTCCCATGGTATTGATGGAGGTCCTGGCTGAGATAGGAAAAATGGTGGATGGTTGATATTATTAGCCATATTCATAGAGCAATGCCCAATTCTAGGAAAAACAATGCACAAGAATAAGTCTAGATTCTTTAAAATTAACTGTGGTGTTCAATGGGAAAAATCCACTTCATAGGTCTGTCACAATATTGCTGCTAAACAAAAGTGAATGGCCACATTTCAACCTCTCAGCTTATGTGACGGTGGTTTTAGCCGATGCCGACCATGTGCATTCCTTGTTGAAACGAAACGTGAAAGTGAGGCATCCGATATAACCCGTTGGGTGAATATGAACACAATCCTCAGCACACGTCTTTTAAGTAATATGCAATTATCCAATTTGTTTTAGTCAAGCATAAATGATACAGAGAAATTTTCGAGCTTGGTTTATTTTCTTTATTCTCTTTGTTCTTGCATCAGCCAACACGTGTTTCGTCGCACAAAGGAATTTTGTCCCGCGATTTTCTCAAGGCTGTATATACAAAACAAACACAAGCCCTTTGTAAAATTACACAAAACAGGTGTATTTAATACACCCATCAAACCTCACCCGTGTGCATAGCGGTATTCTATACGAATTTCTGCGGCAAGCACAGGGATCTTTGCCCAAGAGACCGTGCTCATTCCAAAGCATGATAAATAATAGGTTGTTAAACGTAGGCCATCAGAATTTCGCCCCGTATATTAAGTGGTGATGGAGAAAACCAATAAAAAGGTCCTGATTGTCGGTATCTATCTGCGTGCACCCGGTGTGTGTGCACTGATCAATACGTGTCACGATTAAAAAAGCACGATCACCTCCTGTGTCACACACACTTGAGGACCTAGTGCCAATTACTAGGTGACGGTGAGACGAGCAAAATCAGTGCAATAAGTGTGGTGGCTTTAAAATAAATCCCAAATCACTCCTCACAAGTAAAAGATCAGAAATACCTTACAAGAGTCCAAAATGTTCCCTGAAAAAACCCATGTTTGGGGAGACTGGTGGTTCTTCTCACCTTTCAGCACCGTCCATATAAATTTCTCAGAAATCTAAATAGAGTGTAAGTGCTACTCATTCTTGGAGCGCCATTTTACCTATAACCATACCACTGCACCGTCGTGAATTAGCTATCAGATAGGTGGCAGCCCAGGAGGCACTATGGCACTATGACTACTTTCATGAACGAGAGGCTGAACAGAGATAAGGAGGCGGATGACCTCTTCAATAATATTTCCAGTAACAATGCTACGACCTCGCTTGCACAGGGAGGACAAAAATTGAGACAAGAAGGTTTGAGAGAGAAATGTATTAAGTTAGAAAGGCTCAGAAAGAGCGAGATGTGTAAATGGTGGGACGCAGCAACCTTGAAACAGTACATTAAAGTAAAAAGAATCCCCAGGGGTCTTAGGTCTCAGATAATACCTACGTACGATGACCTTGAAACAGATCTGTTACTAGCATGGGAAAGAGAATTGACAGACAATTCCAATAGATTAATGGGGATTTTAATTGAAAATTGTGAAAGAAAGGTCAGACAGTTACAGAAAGAAATAGACTTGTTGGAGCTTGAGATTAAACAAATGAATTTAGCAGAGGCAACTGAAAAGAACTTCACCATTTTGAATGACGTATTACAACGCCATCTAGCAGACATTAAACAAAGGAAGACGAGAAAGCTAAAGCGAGATGAGCACGACTATGAAAATGGCAGGATTTTCACTTTTGCGAAAAAATATGATTACTTAATGCCAAAAGATAGCCTACTTAGAACAAAGGAAGGATAGTCAGTTAGTTCTAGTTCTACATCTCTGGACACCGTCCACACTAGTGAAAGTGAAACAGAAAGAGGAGAGGGCTCTAATAATGCTACGAACAGTGAAAATCGTTTTTTACAAGAAGTTCAAAGGATAAAAAGGAAACAGGGAGCAAAGCAGACGCCCCGCACAGGCAGCAAGACAAGAAGGGGAAAGAGAGGGGGTGCAGGGAGAAGAGAGACCCGGAATGAGAACCAGGTTGTGGAACCTGAAAAAATGAATGATGTTAATGTAGTGAACCTGACCAATAAATGTTTCTCTGATGATACCATATCTCTATTATCGAAGGGCATGAGCTTCTGTCCAAGCAGTAATGGCAATATGTGTGAACTTAAAATAGACTTGTTTAAATTTGTTAGGAGGCTGAAAATCAAGAAACATTTTCTGACAATGGATTGTGGCAATAAAAATATGCAACCAAAACGTGGGGTTTTCGCCTCTAGTGAAATTTCAATTCAAGAAATTTTGGACACGAGATTACTTGTGTCACTTACTGATTGTGAGGATGAGATAATAACTACAGATATGATTATGCGGGACTTGAATGTGGTCAGGGACCCTAGCATTTCCAGTAGCCTAAGGGAGAAATCCAAGTGGACACCAACTCTTTTGGCAGGCAACAATATAGACATCTTTCATAAATTGGTATTATCTGATTTAGACAAACACATGGATAGAAAGAAACAGACCATCAAAATGAAAGACAATTTGACATATAGAGAACGTGATGCACTTAAATGTCTTATGCAGGATCAAGACATCATGATCCGTGAAGCAGATAAGGGGGGAACATAGTCATAATGCAGAACACAGATTATGAACGTGATATTTTATCACAATTGAATGATCAGGAATGCTATGAACCTCTTCCTAACAACCCCATCTGGACTCTAATAGATCACATAAACAAACATCTAAGACAATGGCATGAATGTGGATTACTGGATGATGATGAAGTTACTTACCTTAGAGTTGACCGTCCTAGATACCCATGCATCTACACGCTTCCCAAATTACACAAAGACCTTCCCTTTCCGCCAGGCAGACCCATCATTTCAGGAAATGATGGGCCAACCGAAAGATTATCAGAGTATGTTGACACATTTCTGAAACCTATGGTGGGCAATCTAGCATCTTACATCCGGGACACGAAACATGTTCTGGCAATACTCTCTGATCTTATTTGGGAGGATAGCATGACCTTGGTCACCCTAGACGTGACAGCCCTATACACGAGCATTAGGAGAGAAACAGGCCTGCGCGCAATTAGAAAAATTCTAAACACAAGATCAGCAAGCGCATGGGACCATACAGAGATGTTAATCGAAATGATTGAGCTGATTCTGGATAATAACAACTTTTAGTTTAAAGACGAATGGTACAGGCAGAAGCAGGGGGTTGCTATGGGTTCCAGATTCTCTCCTTCGTATGCCAATCTGTTTATGGGTTGGTTCAAGGAGATGAGGATCTGGGGCCCAATGGGATCCGAGTGGAATGACTCTATTTTATATTGGGGTCGTTATATTGATGATTGCTTAATGATATGGACAGGCACCACCAGCAAACTCTTATCATTTGTCGAATACCTAAATGGTAATGATTGCAACATCAGGTTTACTTTTGAGCACAGCACAAGTAAAATTGCGTTCTTAGATGTGGAACTATACACAAGTGGCAATAAGATTCAAAGCAAACTATTCCGCAAGAAAACAGCATGTAATGCATTACTTCATGCTTCTAGTGCTCATCCAGCTCACCAGATTAGGTCCATCCCATTTGGTGAACTTGTTCGGGTGAGACGCAATTGTAGTGAAGAAAAAGAATATGAGGAGTGCAAAAAAGGAGTGTTGGCCCGCTTCCGAAAAAGAGGTTACAATAATGAGACTTTGGCCAGAGCGGAGAAGAGAATCAAAAAAATTAAGAGACAAGACACTCTTAGAGAACGTACCAAAGATACACAGAGAGATGACAAAGTGCGGATGATAACAGGGTATAATACACTATCAGCGGTTATGATGCGGAGTCTACACAGGCACTGGCACATTCTAAAAGCAGACAGATCCCTGGGGGTTTCCGTGTCAGAGAGACCCAACATCACATACCGATGAGGGATTTCCTTGAGAAATCTACTCAGCCCTAGTTACCCCAGAGCGCTAACAACAGAAAATTGGTTAACCCAACGAATGAAAGGGTTCTATGGATGTGGACACTGTACTGTTTGTAAATGGGCTTGGAACAACAAGACAGATTTCAGAGGCCCAGGGAACAAGACATACAAGATATTGACTAACATAAACTGTATGACCAAATTTGTGGTTTATGTCATTGAATGCAAATGCAATAAAAAGTATGTAGGGAGCACAATAAGAACATTACGTGAAAGGATTGCAGAACATATGAGGGTAGTGAAACAGAGTGATGAAAGCTATCCCATCTCTGCACACATCATGCATTGCCCCTCACAGAATACCAACAAACAGTTTTCATTTTATGGTATAGAACATACTCAGAGACACCCCAGGGGAGGAAACAGAGAGCTAGCCTTACGGAAGAGGGAAGCACTCTGGATCATGAGATTACGGTGCACTGATATAGGAATTAACATTGATCCAGAGTTACATTACTTTCTGGGTAAATAAACAACTTGATGTACATAATGTTGATTAATTTAGAAACTGATATAGAAACTGAACATCAATCCAGAGTTACATTACTTTCTGTGTAAATGAACAACTTGATGTACTCAATGTTGATTAATGTAGAAACTGTATGACCTTTCATTAACCACGGTTTTTCCTTTCTTTTGCCTTTTTAATATTTACTTTATGCAACAATTCTGTTAATAACTGTTCTTTGAGTGAATATGTATTTGTTTATCAATTTAGTATGCACCACTTTACTAATTATAACATGCATGGGAATGGAGACCTCCAATATCTCAAACTCACACGAGAATTTTGATACACTTGGGTGTTCACTGAACTAATAGGAAAACACGTGTATATGGAATAGATGGCTTAAAGATGGCGCCCGTTTTGAGAGGCAGGAACGATATACAAGAAGGGAGGAGTACGAAAGGACGCGGACGTTTTTCTTTCATGCAATTTTAGGAAATATAATCGGCGTTTTAGAATATGTTTGATATCCAACTTATGGTCAGTCCAGTGTTGATTATAAATAGCAATCCGGCTGTTTTTAGCACATTAGGAGCACGTTACAAGATGGCTCCCAAAGCTGAGAAGGGGATCTGGTCCCTTTTCTCTGTTTATGTCACGTGTGAGCTGGAAGGTTTTAAAAATGGTGGATCATAGAGACCGGCATTCTCGCACTCGAGAACACAGCGCTGATGTGGGGACCTACACGTCCTTCTTACGGTAAGCAGAGGCACTGGATTGTAGTAGCCTAGCGTTTAAATAGTGACACGAGGTAATGGTGGAAGTTTTGATTTGAATGTGTGACACAGCAGATTTAGAAGAATCTGGAGCACCTGGTTAAGTTTACTAAGAGTTTTAAGCTTAAGAGAGGCGTTTGGGGAATACCCGGCGGGAACATAGATAGTTTGGAATAGCGTGGTGATTACTGTAGAGACATGCTATATGTTATTAGATACAGGTTTACATAGCGTAATATCATAAGCGTTGAAATGTAATTTTTTAATAATACCCAGCGCGAACACAGATAGCTTTAAATAGCGTGCTGAATACTGCTGATTTATGCTGTGTGCTTTTATATACTGCTGTACACGCTAAGATACAGGAAGTTTGCTTATACTTAGCCGATACGTGATCACATATGAGGTTTAAGACATCCCTATCTCTCTTTAGTGCTCTAGGTTTGGCTCATGACGAAGATCCACGGTAAAATGCGACGTGGACATCGGAACATAGATTTTAATTTTCCAGTGGAATGGAATTATCACCACTGATAAAGTAGGTAGCCTTAATACTTCAATGTACTGGATATCTAGAGAACCGGTCTACTCTTAATAGTGCATACTAAAATAGGTTATGGGTTTTTCAGGGAACATTTTGGACTCTTGTAAGGTATTTCTGATCTTTTACTTTTGAGGAGTGATTTGGGATTTATTTTAAAGCCACCACACTTATTGCACTGATTTTGCTCGTCTCACCGTCACCTAGTAATTGAAACTAGGTCCTCAAGTGTGTGTGACACAGGAGGTGATCGTGCTTTTTAATCGTGACACGTATTGATCAGTGCACACACACCGGGTGCACGCAGATAGATACCGACAATCAGGACCTTTTTATTGGTTTTCTCCATCACCACTTAATATACGGGGCGAGATTCTGATGGCCTACGTTTAACAACCTATTATTTATCATGCTTTGGAATGAGCACGGTCTCTTGGGCAAAGATCCCTGTGCTTGCCGCAGAAATTCGTATAGAATACCGCTATGCACACGGGTGAGGTTTGATGGGTGTATTAAATACACCTGTTTTGTGTAATTTTACAAAGGGCTTGTGTTTGTTTTGTATATACAGCCTTGAGAAAGTCGCGGGACAAAATTCCTTTGTGCGACGAAACACATGTTGGCTGATGCAAGAACAAAGAGAATAAAGAAAAGAAACCAAGCTAGAAAATTTCTCTGTATCATTTATGCTTGACTAAAACAAATTGGATAATTGCATATTACTTAAAAGACGTGTGCTGAGGATTGTGTTTATGTTTATGTTGGTTTCGACCACGTGTTTGGGGAGACTGGTGGTTCTTCTCACCTTTCAGCACCGTCCATATAAATTTCTCAGAAATCTAAATAGAGTGTAAGTGCTACTCATTCTTGGAGCGCCATTTTACCTATAACCATACCACTGCACCGTCGTGAATCCGTTGGGTGAATATGGCTTTTTCAACAGTCTAGTTGCTACTGTGACGCAGGTGGCGAGCGTAGGTCATATGTCGTAAAAACGTCAGCGTGATTACCAAAGACTTTGAATGCCACAGTACTGATCATGCCGGTGCGATTTTTAAAAGAAGACTTCCAGTTTCTTGAGCTTCTACAGGTGCCACGGGTGCTCGCACTCCAACTCCGAATGCGAGCATACCCAGGCCCGTATGCTCACCCTCAAGGCGCTGTGATACTGGTAAGCCCTGTGAATATAACTGTACCAGTGACAGGGCCTCTTTTCTCTTTTAAGTACACGGTTCCCACAATGGTTCCTCTCCTTACACACCTCTCTCCAGGAGCTTCTCTGTCACGTCAGACCAATACACAATGCTAGACCACCCAGGCTTTGTTATCTTATTTACGGTTCACTGTCTGGTCTCCTTCCACTTCAAAATCATCACCAAAATGTGTGAAGGAAATACAGGCCGCACACAGGAAACTGGCATGTAAAACATGTAGCTTTAATCAAAACACAGCCTGGCGTCAGTCCTCTCCAAGGTCCCAGCAGCAACTGGCACCTATGGAATTGCCTTCGCCTTACAGTCCAACAAAGACTCATTGGAACAGAACACATGCAAATACAAGAATGTAGTTGCATCATAACACAATGCAATGTCTCCAGAAGACTCACAGATTTAGAAAATTCAGACAGGGTGAAGTATCATTGATTTGAATGTTGGGTGCCAGTGATTTATTTGTGTTGTCAGAAGCTTGTCTCTCTTTGATGTGTGCTTTTGCCTATGGGTCACCAAAATGACAAATTGTATATTTTTAAGTTGCATACCTTCTCTCCCTAGCCTAACAGTGTTTCAAATGATTGCAGGTCTGTTCTTTAAGTGTCTTTCCACTGCTGCACATTAGCCCTTCTTCTATATGTTGCAAGATATTAGTCTTGCCACTATTTAAAACAACGGGAGTGTGTACTTTTGTTGTGCACCTCATTGGCTTGTTATGATTTAATTTGCAATCTCTGTGCCAGTAGAGCTGTGTTTCTTACTCTCACAGACAATGGAAAGGCCCCAAATTGATGGTAATGCATGACATAATCATGTTGGCTGTTTGGCAAGTTGGCCTGGCCTCACAAACTTTTCAACTTTCTAACAATGTCTACAGTTTTGTGATCGACGAAAAATAACGATGGGTTTCCAAACATGTGCTCTTGGCAGAAATTATTGACCCACTGCTGCTACACTGGGGCTACTCTTCCACAAGCGCATGCTACTGACATCTCGAAGCAACTTTTACAGTTTATTGACAATGTATACAGCTTCAATAAATAGTAAATCTATATTTACCTATATATTCTTACCATCACAATATTGCATGGTGGTAGTCAATATTCTGGATACAATCATTTTGCATCACAGTATTGTCTGTGCTTGATCCAGTGGGAGCAAGCTGAATTCACAAGCCAAAGTCTAGCGTTAGTGGGAAACAGCATTTACAACGCTGTTTCCACAACACAACGGCTTTACAATGCGGTCATTACAACGACTGCATTGTTACCACGCGTGCCATTACATCGCAAGTCGTTTCAACAACTTGCTGTAGGGGGCGTGCAACACCAGGGAATGTGTTGGATTTTAAATCCAACACCTTCCCTGCTGTTGCGCAAACTGGAGTAGGAATAGTAATTAATACTATTCCTAAGTCCAGCGCGCCCCCTACAGCAAGTCGTTGAAATGACTTGCGATGTAATGGCACGCGTGGTAACAACGCGGTTGTTGTAACGACCGCGTTGTAAAGCCACACGTTGAGAATGTATGCAATGTAATGTCATACATTCAGCATTAGCGCGTTACTGCCAAAATGGGTGTTTTCCGGAAGAGTAATTCTTGGTGTTGTCTTTATTTTTGCTGCTGCTGCTGAAGACAATCTGGGCTTCTCGAGGGCATAGACCACAGGACCACAGCAGGAACAAAGACCGCTAACCCACCAGTAATCGAAGCTCAGTTAAGTTTTCAATGGTGTGTGTGAGCTTTGGAGCAGTCTATATGGAGAATTGAGCTCAAGATGACGCAGCTCTTGAAAAATTTGGATAATCTCACAAGACCGTTTTTTACCTGTACAGTTCTTCCCACATGGAAACAAGAAGGTCAATGGTCATGATTCTTCTTGCACCACAACACCTTAGTCACCATTGCGCAATCAGTGCTTGGGGGCTTCGATGATGTTTGAGGGACTTTCCTTTAAAGGCGACTTTTCCCGTTGCTCGGGTGCATCCACGTTGCTTATTTTAAGGGTTGGGCTTTCAACCCAGAGACGTGCAGGGAGTGTTCAGTCCTGACAGATATTTTGGTCACTATTCTGACATACAGAAGCCGGACGCTAGGGTTTTAATTGTGACCAGAACCCAGCTTTTCTCCATGTGACTGAATATGTGCATGGCCACGTGAGCATATGGGTAGAACCAAACTGACACAATTTTATAAATATGTAACATTGTTTACATTACTACCACTTATCACTTATACACCAGTTTGTCTCCCTTCTGGTTCCTTTGTAACACATCAGATCAATTCTCTGCAGCAGTACAGAGTAATCAAAGATATAACCCGTAAACTTAGAGAACCTGGGCTTATAATGCTAAAAAAACAATAGAGGGAGTTCTAAAAGTATCCAGCTACTATACAACTTAAGGAGTAAGTGGATACTTTTACAGTTCTGCTCTCTCAACTTCATGGCTCGAAGTACAGCAAATTTGCTTGATGCCCTGGGTTCCGTGAACTCTTAGGAAATCTGACCCAAAGTGTGACCCAAACCATAGTGGGGGAGCTTGCAAACTCACTAGGCTGTTGGCAGACTGTCTGTTGAGAGTGACCAATTTTAATACAGGAGCACAGCCATTTTTACTGATAATTTTGGGAGAAATTCTACTGGTTTCGTTTTGGAAAATTCTTGCATACATGTTTGGAAACACGTGTGTTTTGTGGTAATATTCACATAGCTGTCTTTGGTAAACTATTGCACCCATCTGAGACTATTGGGAAAATCCACATTCTACCAGGCCTGAGGATCTGACAGAAACAATGAAGGACCAGATTGCTTGCCTGATCTAGGTCAGAACTGTGGTGATGAAGTGAGCTAAAGAACAATGATGGATTAAAGAAACCCAAATGTGTGACTGGGGGTGAGTGTCTGAAAAGTTTCAGGGCTCCGTCCACCATCTCCTTGTGTTTGCACATGTTTCTATCTTCATTATTTATAAGTAACAGCTCAGGCTGATAATTGTATTTATTGGAGGGGAATTACTTCTTCATACTGTACTCGAGTTCCAATGGTATTGTATCTGAGTTCAAAAGGAGTTTTGAACTCAGGTACAGTATCTCTACCTGAGTACCGATACTGTACCTGGAAGTTGCCCTGACTGTTTGCCAAAGCAATCTTTGGAGAACCAGGCGTACCAAGTGAGCATGTGGCCATCCAATTGGAATGCATTAGTATCTGTTGGTCTGGGGAACTAGTAACAAATAACTGTGTCACGCAGAGGTACTGCCAAGTTGTCACTTTCTGCCCTAGAACCCAGAGAGAAGGCGTCAAAACCTGTCTTAGACAGACAGGAACCAAAAGGCAGCAACAAAAAGAATAGCAAAGTGTGCTTCACAGATGATAATGCTGGAATCCGAATTGACTAAATGAGCAAGCAGCAACAAAATGTACTTTATCTGAAAATTACCACCTGAAATAAAGGTTGCAATATGGAAAGACATAGTACAATAATTAATGACCTCATCCAAAGAAAAGTGGAAGAAATAAATAAAATGCCATGGTATAAAAAATCAATTAAAAAACTGTAAAAAAAAAACAGAAAAAGGTGGTCACTTAGACACCCAGAAAACTAACTGGCCAATTAGATGGTCTAACGCATACGATTGTTACTATATAGTTAAGGTTTTAAGGAAGAGGTACTTTTTTTTAAAACATACTTTGTTGATTTTACATAGTGCCGCATCTCGTGTGGGCATGCAAATGGTAAATACATAGGCAGAGCTACAAGTAAAGAATTAGAAGAGACTTCTCAATTCAAATAAGATACACGGGTAAGCTCTGAATAAGAACGTGCCCACACACTGCATTGTTGGCATTTTTGAGCATGACAAGAACCACATGTCTGCAGGCTTGTATCTTAGTCTTGAGAACAATAGTCATGCAGCGTCATTCACAATATTATAATACTGGTCATTAAACCTATGCGTGTCTCAGAGTCATGTAAAGGAGTTAATAGGGATGGCATGCACTCCTGTCTCAGTTCCTGCATCAGGGGTGGGAAGCTGACAAACAAAAAGCACTGTAGCATCACTGAAATATAAAATGCCTCGCACTTGTGTCTGGAGTGAAGATTGCACACATTCAGTGAGGCCTGGCCGTGCAAATGGTGGACTTTTCAGGCCAACAATCCTGAGCTATCTAAAATCTGTGACAGAACCCTACACTTGAATTGTTCCAAACAATGTGCATTAATAGCTCTATAATGGACCTCAACACAAGAAAAACATGATTACTACAGTCGTACAAAAGACACACGCCACTGTGGCCATGACAGAAAAAAAATGTGGTGGACATTCCATTCTATGGCATGTTTTTTTAAATACATGATCGGCTATTTATTTGGACGTATGTGGGATTGCACATGCCCATATGCTCAGAATCGGCATAGAAACCCCTTGAGATGTTTACATCTCAATATTTGCAGCAATCGGTTGGTTATGATGGAAATGCTGCTAAAAACCGCAAGCAATGCCATGCAAAACTCAATGTACCAAGACGTCACGGGGCATATTTACAAGCCCCTTGCGCCACTTTTGCGCCGCCGTTGCGTCACGCATGTGACGCAGCGGCGACGCAAACCATGCGCCGCGTTGCGCTATATTTACAACGTGACGCATCTAGGGAGATGCGTCACGTAGTAAACCCCTGCGCCACATGAAACCTGCGTCAGGTTTCATGTGGGCGTACCGGCGCAGGGGGCGTTCCGGCGCAGGAACGCCTCGGAAAGTGACGTAGTGAAATCTACAAGATTTCACGCAGTCACTTTTCCGACGCTGGTGCGTCAAATCCTTACGCCTGCTTTGAGCAGGCGTAAGGATTGATGCACCATGTTAGGGATAGGGAAGGTTGGAACAGTGCTGGAGTTGCGTCGCGCTTGCGACACAACTTCAGCACTGCGCCAACCTTCCGCCGGCAGGTGCGTCACGCATCTGCTTATCCTTGCGCCACGATGCGCCGCATTGTAAATGCGGCGCATCGGACGTGGCGCAAGGGTAAACTTGCGTGACGCATTTTCCCTGGCGCATCCCTGCTGATATGCAGGGATGCGCCAGGGAACGTAAATATGCCCCCACATGTTTAGCTAAAGAGCTAATCACCGATCCACAGACGATCGCCTGAAGGAGTTAGATGTGATCTTTTGTCTTAGAAACATGCTTTACACATGGAGAATTGTCCTGGCTGGCTTTTTACTAATAATTTTGCTTTGTCTAACGCACTTTAAACGTGACTTTTTGAGGATTAACGTTTGTATAAACATTTTCAAATGCATAGGCGTATACTTGAAGCACAGTGCACATACATATCTATGTCTTATAGCATGTGTAGCATTACGTTGTAGTGTAATATGGTTTAGCTCTGTCGTGGCGCTACAGTTCACATGCACAATGTATTCAAACTGCAGCATAAACATGAAGCTGTCAAAATACACATCATTTAAAATATTCGTATATCTAATATCTAACAAAGCAGGGTATGGATGTAGCGTATCTGCCTGGAATCTTTTTCCACATTCACATTCACTTTCAGCATATTGTGTGTATGTGAATTTGTATGCGCAACATATGCTCCCCGGTAACTACTGCGCTATTGATCGAATGAAGCTTGAATATTGATGGAATGTTCCAGTAAATGAGTGCCCTGCTGGCAGGTGGTACAAATATACCTTTTTTTTTCAATATATGGCAACCCGGACACATAGAAACCAGTGCAGCTGGGAACCTGATTTTGGAGATTGCTGCTAATTTTGCTTAATGGGCCTGATTGCTTGTAATATTCGTGGCTGGAATTTAGATAATGTTGTTTGTGAGGCACCCGCGAGGGCCTCTTATGTGCCTTAAAAGCATCCCGAGGACCTCTGACGAGCCACAGGAAAAATGTATTTGTGCTAATATGACTAATCGGAAATATTGTGTGCCTCTAACCACTCAACCACATTGTCAAAATCAACTTCCGAGCCCCTTATCATCCTAGACTCCGTACACTCTACAGCACTGAGTCGAAAACGAGACGAAGAGACGTCCATTCGTCATCATACAGATGACGCACAACTCTACCTGAGGCTCTCCTTTGAGGTGGACAAAATACATGTCAAACTGTCCTAGAGCTCCCCGAAAACATGACGGCCAATTTAAATACAAATGCACCCCCTTCTAAGATAGAACTTCTTATATTCTACTCTGCCAAATGCAGCACAGTAGCGCAATATTACGTAATGCAAGACTCCCCCTTAGTATGTCCCCCATATTAGTCCTCGCAGCTGCGTCCTTGTGTGGGGAACTTGCAATCGGATGTCATCCTTAAATTTCACATAGGCAACCTAAAGTATTAAGCCCATTAAGCACTCCACTACCTTTGGAAAATAAAATCACTCCCAAATTCAGTACAAATGCGCAAGCAGCGTAATTTGGCACGGTGATAGTGGGGCTGATAAATCTTGTTGAAGTAATCAAATCCACAATGACCCCTTAATTCTGGTCCTACGTTTGTTACAGAGTTTATTCAAACAATCAAAGAGTCTAGTCGCATTGTAACTCTCCCCTGGCTCCTTCTAGGACCTACAATAATTGTCAGCATTGAGTAACTTGTTTACAAGGCACTCATTCTGCATCAACCTGTTTACCTCCACATCAAATTTTCAGTCGCAACATTGCCCCCACACTGAATATCTCCTTAGCCAAGAAAACCAAAATTCGCTCTCAGTCATTCGCCTGGTCTGCTACCAGAACCGGAAACTCTTCCATCACTTTCTCAATTTTCAGATCCCACATGCAGTCACGTTTGGCGCCCCTTAGTTTGGGCACCGCAACCATATAGCCCCACTGTGCAACAGGTGTGAGGCCGCTAATGTGCAGACCAATCACCACCTCCATTATGATTACAGTGCTGTATGTTTTGTATGTTTTTATTGGCTCCTCAGAGCTTACCAAACCTCTTACTGCTTGTCTCTCTGACTTAGCCCTTGGAGATCCAGAAGAATATCACTTAGGGCCAGATGTAAGACGTAAAATTGCATGTGCAAACGTGTTTGTGACCCGTTTGCGCATGCAATTTTAGTCTGGGTCATGTACTTACACTATTTTACGAGTCGCAAAAAATTTGCGACTCGCAAAATAGTGTATTACGACTCGCTATTAGGAAGGGGCGTTCCCTTCCTAATAGCGACCGCAGAGCCATGTATGAATGTTTTGCGATCGCAATTGCGGTCGCAAAACACTCACAAATTACGTCCCTCTACAAAAGGGTGGCAATGAAGTCACAAATGGGAAGGGGTCCCCAGGGGACCCCTTACCCTTTGTGACTGGCTCCAAAAATATTTTTTAAGGGCAGGCAGTGGTCCCAGGGACCACTGCCTGCCCTTAAAAAATGAAACGAAAACGTTTTTTTTTTTTTTTTTAAATGCATCCCGTTTTCCTTTAAGGAAAACGGGCTGCATTTAAGACAAAAGACTGCTTTATATAAAAGCAATCCCAGATATGGTGGTCTGCTGAGCCCAGCAGGCCACCATCCCTGGGAGGGCCTGTCATTCCCAATGGGCTCGCAAATAGCGAGAGGCTCATTAATATTCATGAGCCTCGCAATTTGCGACCCCATTGTTTAACACACTGTTGTACATGCGAAATGGCGCCTCGCAAATTGCGAGTCGCAAAAGACTCGCAGTTTGCGAGGCGGTATTTTGCGCGTCGTACATCTGGCCCTTAGTCCTCAAAAAATTCTTGTTCTGTCTCCCAACAAATTGAAAGAACTTAAACAAGAATATTCTGAGAAACTGACCTTAATGCTCTCTTAAATATTGTGAAGTCCGCTACACCATTAGGCTTCACCTTAATTCTTGACATAAACATATGGAAATCACGAGGAGCGGTAGATGCCAACTGAACCTACTGAGAAACATTAAACCGCTTATTCCCATATAAGATCACAAAACAGCAGTTCAAGGTCGGGTGATCTCTTAGACATTAGAGTGCCCTCCTGGCCAGACTCCTGAACACTTGGCTAGCCGAAATAAAACCTAATCTTCACTAAGCTGCCAGGCTGTTTATGAGTACTTGGACACTTCTTAGGATCTCCTCTCAACTTGAACCCCTTAAACTGGCATTCAAGGATACTATATAAAGCAGGCTGATAAAGGTAGAAAGAGGTGCATATTTACTCTGTCTTGCACTATGTCACACTGAAAGAAGAGAGAGCTCTGAAAAGGCTATCCCATTTACTTCTCAAAAGCCCCAGATGCAAAAATAGATCTCCCTTCCAAAAATGTTTTCAGAAGCACCTTTAGGAAATGGAAGGCTCTGGACCTTCACATAAGACTTCTTCTTTTCCATTTTTGAAACTAAACTGATGAACCACATTCTATACTTAGGCTATTTGGAGTGCCTTTTTATGCTACGTTTGCCCACACATAGGCCTAGTTCGGTATGGCCGGTACCTGAAGAGTGTATCAGGCCAGTGTTACTATTCCCAGTGAGTGTCTCCACCTATTACCAGCCACCACAAGTTGCGAATGGGGAGTGGCATTAGAGACCCAGAATTATTGGTATACATACCTCACAATATTTCTCATTTCGGACCCTTTTACATGCACATTTTCCCACTGATATAAACTTTAAGCAGGAGGAAAATTATACGGAAAAGCAATGGGTTTTGCATGGGGGCGTAATTCATCCTTACCAATCAAAACTCCTAACCCCCCGCCCCCATGCCCGTGTGAATTACCATTGAATGCCTATGCTTTAGAAAAATGCATATTTGGAATCACTCCTCTATAATTCATACTGTACTAAATCAATAACAAATTGTTTGTACACTATCATAAAATGCTATAACTAACCTTCAAATGTCCATTGTTAAATTTACCAGCATATTTTACTCAGGATACAATTATAAAGCACCTTGAACCTTTTGGGGTTATTAGTGCTTCTTCAACAACTACAAAATAAAATGAAAAATAAATAAATATGTTTTTGTGCATCTGGGTGATTCCTTGTATGGATGTCCGGGTTGTCTATTGGCTGATTTGTTTTTTTTTAGTGCAGATACTTGCAACTATTTGTGAACGCACTAATTAGCATTTAGTAGAGGAACAGTAGTAGATTTCCATTTGCATGTAATGGATTTAACTTGGGGAGGTTGTTGCCCAGTTCTGCCAACTTTTCATTCTATATTGTGATTTTGCTGCAACACAAAGAAATCTAAGACAAAGTGGAAAACTGAAATCTATGCACTATTTTATTTTTATGCGGGTTTACACATATATCTGCCTGGAATCATTTGGCATTGCACTCCTAAAACACCAATACCAGTAGCTTCTGCTTTTAGGCTTGGATCCTTTAATCACAAACATGTGGTTTAAAAAAACAGTGCTTGGTGGACCTAAGCAGTCTCTTCAGTGATGGATTTACTAACAGAGGCGATAATATTTGAATTCAAATGTTAATATACTATTCACGGTAGGCTGCAAAACGTGGCGTACCGAAAAAGGCAGTCCCTAACCCGGTGCGAAAAGTTCTTTGTTGATAATATTTCGTGGTAGGATTATCAAAGAATTATGGAATGTTTTTCTATTTTCTGTAAGCAACATTTTCAGAACTAAAATACATAGTTACAATAAAATGTATCTAGAAGAAACAATATATTATGACTATTCAAAGTAGTTCATGAATTAATTCCAATACATTAACGGAATTAGTTTATCTTGTTGTAGTAAGAAATATGGAAATACTCTTACCCACGTGTTTCCTGTGTTTCAACGCCTGATAGATGTTTTTAGTTTTGGTATTTATCATCCAGGATACAAAATAAACTTTAAATGTGGCATTATTTCGCTTGTCCAGTACAGTCTGTAATTGTGTTGAGATTATAAAATAGTCTGCTTGATAAAACGATTCTAATATAATTGAGTCTCGTGTTAATTCATTTACATTAACCCTGTATACTTACTATATTTCATTATGTGATGCACACCATGGCATATATATATATCTAAAGAAACCGTGGACAAAATCAATATAATTGAACAAAGGTTATCAATGTTTTCTTACAGTAATTTAAGGCATGGCTTGGGATGTTAATTGAGTGAAGGTCGTTTCCACATTACTCGTTTCTATAACATGTTCAAGAAAAGATTGAGAGAATAAATTGCCTTTCTGAGATTAAACCGAGAGAGTTTATGTTGACAGTAATTGAGTTCAATTTCTTTATGCACTTTAATGTATAGCGAGCAGAAAAAGTGCAAACAAAATGTTCCCATGGGCTTAGGTCTGGCGAAATAAAACGAATAATAATTGGCAAGTCTCATCTGCATAGGCTATTCAGTTTGATATGTTGATAACCAGGTTTAGCAGGATTTGAACTAATTACTATATTATTCAGGAAAATGTATTTCATACCACTTAAACTGTTAAAGCTCAGGCCAAGTTGAGAGAACACTGCATAACCCCATACGTCATCTCACGACCGACATATTAGGATAAATAAAAATGTCCTAGGGTCAGTAATACACATATGTATGTGGCATTTATATTGCAGACTCAGCTACAAAGCACTGATGTGCAGAATGAGGGGAGGAGTTACAATAATGTGTAGTGGGTAGACTACACACAATCAGGATACCAAAGGGAGTGGTCAGTGAAGGGAGAGTGGGGGGAAAAGCAGAGGGGCTGCTACATACCACACAGTAGGAGAGCTGATTTGCATTGCAGCAGTACTGCAATGGAGGTGCAACTGAGGGGGGAAGGTGATTGGACTTTTCTTCTCAGAGGGAGTCAGGCTACCAGGTGGCACACATGATGAGGTGTTGATTAAAGATATCAGACTTCTCTGCCTTCCTGAGGTAGAAAAGAGATGGGGCCTACACAAGTTTGACCAGGATAGATATTAAAATTCTTGGTGCATAAAAATATATAGCCTGTCATGCTTATTTTTCACTCCTGTCTTTCCTAGTGTAGAGCCTTCAGAGGTTGCTTCTGCAGACGCTGTGTGATCCTCTACAGATATTTATTTTTGCAGAGCAGTACAGCATGCTGCTGGATTTAACTGTTATGTAGACACCACAACAGGTAACAGGTCTTAAATAGGATGCAGACCGTCAGTGGTCTGCGAGAATCTGTTGTGTTTGCGACAGTATTTGATCAGGGGTCTTGCGGTATGAAGGGTATATGCCACTGCATTCTGGTGTTGGGTGTCTTGGCTTGAAGCAAATTCAAGTATTCTGTCCTTTACTTTTTGTTTTTGTCTGTGAGACTTCCTTTTTTTGATGGGTATGCACAGATGAGAGTCTCGTAAATCACTCTGCTATACAACTCTTCCCACATCTCACTGATGAGGCTCAAGTATATCTAAACTCGTCTGTGGTTGCTGAGTTCCCATTCAGATGGGACATGACCAAGCACATGGATCAAGAATGCTCAAAAGGCACCAGAACTAAGGCTTCTTTGCCAAGTCGACCTTCACGGTTAGGGGTGCAAACAATGATGTACTGGAACGCAACTGAGAGTAAAGCCAGCGGCGGAGATTATTTCAAGCATTCCAATCATGACTTTTGTTGGTAGTGTTTTGATGCCACATTCTGGGCAGAAGTTAGATCCGTACAGCGAAAGGTAGTAATGGGAAGAAATTTGACCTTGGAGCTGAGAGGCTATCTAACTTTCAAGGCACTTTGTAATACGAATCAATACATTCACATGTGGAAGACAAGTTGGAGGAGTTGCGAGGTGGATTACATGTATGCATACAACAGGTGGGAAATTAATGTAAATATTGATAGGGCTTGCAATAATTATACACTTGCTCAAATAGCATCTACATTTACAGGTGGGGGCACTTAAGGTATGATTCCAAATAATAGTTGTTTGCTCCATCTGAGATGAGTGCGTGTCCCAGTCTGAAAAATACAATGATGGAAATATTCACACAAATTTCGTCAATACTAACCCTGGGCAAAGCACTACGCTACGCTCGCGTAGTTTGCGAAGTTTGCGCTACTTCGCACTACGCGAATTGCACGTAGCACAGTGCAAACACGCGTAGCGTAGTGCAGCGGTCATTTTTTGCTTGCTCGCGGTCCTCAACGTCAAGTTGGCGACCGCGAGCAAGCAAAATGACATCCTGGCGAGACTTTTTCCTCGTTCGCGATCAGCAACATCAAGTTGCCGATCGCTAGCGTGGAAAATAAACCTCCCGGCGAGATTCTCAACGCGGGGAGGTCAGGTTTCTCATTGCGAGTGGTCGGGTATGCTCGCGACCGCTCGCGATGAGAAACTACCAGTCCGCGTTGAGAAAGCTGCCGCTCGAGTAAAAATCTACTCGAGCGGCAGTAAAAGACAGCTCGCACTGTGCAAGATGCCATTTTCAATGATTGCACAGTGCGGACAAGCATCCAGCACTGTGCAATCATCGCGAACAGCGCACTACGCAGTTCGCGTAGTGCTACGCGTAGCTCGCGTAGTGCGAAGTACACTTCGCGTAGCTTCGCGTAGCGCTACTTCGCGAACTACGCCCAGGGTTAGTCAATACCATCTTTGCAATTGGGGGAATTGCTAGGCTTCAATATTGCCACAGCTCATATTATCTGTTTGTGGAAGTGACGGTGGACACTAGGTATTTCAGTTGCCTTTTAAATGCATCATGGAATGGTATTGCTCTAATGTCAGTTTGAATTCCACTCTCTGGGAGCACTTACCAAAAATGATTGCTACTGTATTTTAATTTTCTTCAAGACTGGAGTTTCAGGAAGATGACAGGCAGAGATCCACAATTTGCATGGGTCTCATGTGATCCACAGTATTCATGTGAGCAGGGGCAGCTCCTCCATGAGGTCGGAGGAGCATCGCCCCACTGCTTTCTCGCAGTGCGAGAAGCAGAAACACAAAATGGTAAAACTACAATTTTATGTTTGTTTCTCGCACTACGAGAAAGCAGAAGTGTTTGGTTGGGGGCGGGCGGGTCTGCTCGAAAGCAGGGGAGGAGTGGCTAGCCCAATGCTGTGGGCCCTGACTGTTTGGTTGGCTCTCTGGGGCCGACCAAACCAGTCATGCGCACTCTCCTTTTTCTCTATGTAGGCTGCATGCAGCCTACATTGAGAAAATGCCCTCCCCATAGGCGCCCGGCTGGGCGCCGTCCCCACCAATCAAAACGCTGCCATGGCAGCATTGTGATTGGCTTAGGGGAGGGGAGGGAGGCTGCTTGCTTCCTGTTCCTTACCGCGGGACCCGGCCAGGAGCTGCCACAGCGCGGGACCCGGGAAGGTACGTTTATTTAAAAAAATAATTAATTAACCCACCCCCATGTCCCCCTGCGTGCCCCCGCGAGTCATGCCGGTCACGACTGCATGCGAGATATTTTAGGGGACCTTGTGGAGTGCCTGCAGCATGGGTCCTGACAAACGTTTTCCCAAGGGCGGTCGAGGGCATAGGAGGTGTAAGGTGGGCATAAGGGAAGCGACGCATGCAGATCTAGTAGTTGAATTGCACCTGCGATCAATCCTAGCTTCCACACTCGGCCAAAATGTGTGATCCTTTGCAATTGTTTTATTTCACTTTGCCTATTGGCATTGCTGTCAGGGTGAGGGGGAGGCATGAATGTTTCTAAATTCATGTTTGAAAACTGTCCCTTAAAAAAATTAAATCGCAATTCACTTTTATAATCTGATATACTAAGGTGAAACGCTTCTGCAGGTTAATGAAATACACTTCTTCAAATTCTGAAGGGACTTTATCATATTTTTATATGTTTGTTGCAAGATGTCTTTAAAAATTAAAGTGTTCTTAAAGGTAAGTGGTGTAGCACAGCTGCTGGGCTTTTATTTTAACTTCAGTTCGACTGTAAGTAAATGCTTGCCATTTATCTAACATCTTTATGAGTATTAGTGCTTGGTAAAGTAAACAGCAGCCTAGTGCTGCTGTTCAACCAGGGGCCACATGTAAATGTCAGGAGGGCCGCATGCGGCCCCCGAGCCGTACTTTGAGTATCACTGGCCTGATGTATCACGCATGCAGGATTGAATATGCTCCTTGCTTCAGTTTTAAGTGACTTCAGTGAGGCCAGAATGGGCGAAATACAGTCAAACATCATTGAGCCAATAGCCTGCCTAGTTGCTGTATGTATGGAACTCTGAGTGAGCTAGGTGTATTTTGAGAACACTTCCTAGTATGGAATTACCACACTACAACCTCTAAAGTGCTACAGATTGAGTTTCCAACTTTTTGATAATCGTGAATCAGGATGAACTGTTAAATACCTTGGGGTAGTCTTAATTCGAGTTTTATCCTTAGTCCTGTAGATTGCTATGCAACTACAAGTTCAGGTGTTTGTCCAGGGTGAAACCCAGACGGAGAACAATCTATAATGTTAGGTTCCAGTTGGGGGTGTTGAAAGAGTATTTTAGGAGGAACTGTGGGGCATATTTACAAGAGAATGACAGAGCGTGGTATTAAGCACAAAATGCTAACACCACGCTCCGCCATTCCGAAAACGCAGGGATGCACCGTATTTACAAAGATACGGCACATCCCTGCATTTTCTCATAGCGCTGGCACTAAATTAAGCTGCCTAGCGCCAACGCAGGCACCCTTGCACCATAGTGCAAGGGTGCCTGCGTTCAGGGAATGATTGTTTATGTGCCGGAAGGTGTCGCTTCCTGCAAATAAACAATCACAAATGGTGATTTGTTACTTCTTTATGTGCTACATTGTGCAGCACACATAGAAGTTGCAAATCGTCATTTTCTTTAATTAATGTTTATATGCAGGAAGGGACACCTTCCTGCACATAAACAATAATTCATGCTGTTTTGCAGTTTCTATGTGTGCTGCACAATGCAGCACTCATAGGATCAGCAAAAATGAGGAGAAATAAAGCATTTCTCCTTGTTTCGCCATGTTAAAACCAGGTTTTCCCTGGTCTTAATGTTGGCTCTGCCTCCTATTTACTCCACTCTTGTAAACAGGGAAAAGTGTCAAAATCAATGGGTGTTGTGGCAGAACGCCCACCGCAGCACCCATTGCCCACCCCTTTCACGCTAAGTATAGCGTGAAAGGGTAGTTTATTTACAAGGCGGCGTTAAGCCACATTAAGTGGTTTAACGCCACCTTGTAAATAAGGCGAAGCCCCTTTCGCAACAGGAACATTGTTAAAAGTGACGCTCCTTTGGCGCTAGGGGCTTGTAAATATGCCCCTTTGTCTTTATCAGGGTTAGTTTCAGATGAAGGAGTGCAAACATGGGACAATCCTGGTGGCCAAATGTTAGAACTGGGAGTCTCTAGTTGGCAGAGGTAGGTACCTTTGTCCAAATAGGGACCCTTGCTTCTAGTCAGGGTAAGGGGGATACACACTTTAGATAACCCCTGCTCACCCCCTTGGTAGCTTGGCACGAGCAGACAGGCTTATCCCAAAGGCAATGTGTAAAGTATTTGTACCAACACTCACAGTAACACAGTGAAAACACCACAAATGGACACCACAGCAGTTTAGAAAAATAAAGTATTTTTACTAAGCTTAAACAAGACCAAAACGACAAAAATCCAACATACAAAACTCAGTAGAATGTATTTAAAAAGGGTTGTTGCAAAAATAAACTTGTAGATCTCAAATGCGACACTTTCAGTCTCAAAGTACCTGGGATGCGTAACGCAAAACAAGCAAAAAGGGACGCAGTGAAGGCGATGCGTCGGTTCTTCCTGCGCTCCGGTTCCGGTGCGACAAAATGGCGCCTGGATGCGTTGCGTTGATCCGGTGCGATGCGATGAAATGGCATCTTTGTTGCGATGCGACAACATAGATGCGATGCGTGCACGCCCGACGGCCGTGCGGCGAACTCGGTGAACTTCTGAGCCGCGACAGGCCCTGCGACACGCTTCTCCGGTGATGCGACGGCACCCTCGGTGACTGCGACACGCTTCTCCGGTGTTGCGGCGGCGATCAGCGGCGGTGCGCTTCCTCAGCGATGCGACGGCCCTGCGACACGCTTCTCCGGTGATGCGACGACACCCTCGGTGACGGTGACACGCTTCTCCGGTGTTGCGACGGCGAACAGCGGCAGCGGCGACACGCTTCTCGATGATGCGACAGCGGCTGCTGCGGCAGCGTCACGCTTCTGTCTCATTGCGTCGCGCTTCCAGCTCCCAACAGCAAGAGAGGCCTCACACACAGTTACAGGCCCTCCTGGCAGACTGGAACTCCCAGCAAGGAAGTTCAGGGTAGATGGGGGTGAAGTCCTTTTGTGCCTGGGACTTCAGAAACAGGAGGCCAGCTCTTCTCAGGCCCTTGGAGACTTTTCTTCAGATGGACACAGCACTCAGCAAAGTCCTTCTTCAAGCAGGGGGACACAGCACACAGCAAAGTCCTTTAGATCTCTCCTCAGTAGAAACAGCAAACTGCAGGCCAGCCGTAGACACACTTGGGCAGTACTTCTCCTTCAGTCTCTTCAGCTGATCTTCGTTGGCAGGGATTCCTCTTGATCAGGAAGTAGTAGTCTAAAGTTCAGGGGTTTCAGCTCTAGTATTTATACCCCAAAAGTCTTTGTTCTCCATGTGTGAGGGGTCCTGGACCCAGTCCAAACCAGTTCAGGGTGCATTCTGCCAGGACACCTCTCCTTCCTTTGTGAGTGTGGGCCAGGGTCATCAGACACACCGCAGGAGGTGGAGCCAGCATTGTGGAAGGCAGGCACAGCGATATTCAGACCCAGGTGCTACTCCTCCCACCACTCCAAATGCAGATAGGTCTATTCAGCCTAGTGCTGACTCACCCAGCCTCCTGCAGCCACCCCCAGCCCCTGTCACTCACAAACCAGACAGTCAATTCACAAACAGGCAGAGGCACACAGAAAGGTTGAACAAGAAAATAGCCACTTTCTAAAAGTGCTATTTCCAAACTTAGAATTTAAAAACCATCTTCACTAAAATATGTGTAATTAAATTCTGAGTTCAGGGGTACCAGATTCCAACTTTCCATCTTGCTCCTATGGGGAGATATGCAGGTACACATGGGACACAGCATTCCCCATTCTGTCCTATGGGCATGATGGTCTTTCAATAGTGAAAAACGAAATTGTCAGTATTTCACTATCAGGACATGTTACCCACACTAGTACATGTCCTACCTTTCACATACACTGCACCCGGCCCAGGGGGGTACCTTGGGCCTACCATAGGGGTGTCCAATGTGCAAGAAAAGGGAAGGGTCAGGCCTGGCTAGTGTGTACACTGGCCAGGACAACATGGCAGTTAACAAACTGCGCACAGGCACTGCAGTGGCAGGCCTGAGACACCATCTTAGGGCTACTCCTGTGGGTGGCACAATCAGTGCTGCAGGCCCACTAGTAGCATTTGAATCACCAGCCCTGGCACACTCAGTGCACTTTACTAGGGACCTACTGGTAAAACAAATAAGCCAATCATGCATAACCAATCACAATAACAATTTACAGAGAGAGCTTATGCACTTTAGCACTGATCAGCAGTGGTAAAGTGCCCAGAGTCCTATAGCCAACAACCACAGTCCGGAAAAATAAAGGAGGAAGAAGCAAAACGTTTTGGGATAACCCTGCAAAAAGGGCCATTTCCAACACAACCCCCTTCCAGCCTAAAGCCAGGGTAGACCAAACGATACCTCGATGGGATTCCCTGCTTGGGGCGACAGAACACGGATCTGGCCTAAACAGCAGGGTCCTATTCCTGTTCTATGCCCTCCTGAACCCCGTTGGATCCCTCTATCTATACTCTCAGGGCCCACCAGGCTAACCAATGGGGGACCCTTCTCCTCACCTGGGGACCCCATCTGTGCAGCGCCTAGACTTACTTTGCTCACAGATGGGTCCACACTGGTAGACAGTACACAGATGGCCAACACAGAGGTGTGGCCCAGTCCACCCCCAGGGTGTGACTACTGCCCCCCTCCCAGGGGCAACTCTGTCCACCAGGACATCCAGCCATAGGGGCCACTGACAGCGGTCAGTGATGAGAGCCAGGCCTCATGCCTGTCAGGCCTCTCTAACCTCTGTGGCATCAGAAAGTGGGGGGCAGTAGCCCCAGGTGCCTGGCTCCTTTTCTCCACTCTCCCTCCTGCCAAGTCAGGTATGGCATCCTGACACTGGCCCGCCAGCTCAGGGTCTGTACCCTCGGGCTGACCAGAGGTCACGGGCGAGGATCTCCTCTCCCTACCTCTCCTTCTGGGGCCCCGCACTCTCCTCCCAGGAGAGTCACCCTCAGAACACAATTCTCCCACCAGTTCATGACCTCTCTCCAGCAACTGGTCTCCCAACCTAGGGTCTAAACCCTCAGGTTGCACCGGGGTCAGAGGCGAGGACTCTCTCCCTCTGCACCCCCTTCCAGAGGGCTGCACCCCCCCAACTGGGGTGGTCCCCCTGGAAGCCAAACCGGTCAGGACACTGGTTACAGATGTCCTTCCCTCCAGGTCAGGCAGATCCTGAACCTGGCCTCCCAACCTTGGGGCTAAACCCTGCGGTGGAACACTTGCCTGGCACACCAGGACTTCTGGGGACTCACACAGTATCCCCCCGAGGGTAACACATGACTCATGTGTTGTGTGACAGTCTGCCTGGCGCAGATCTCCTGACCCTTGTCCATCTGACTGTGCGCGAAGATCCCCCAGGACAGAAGTGGTGTCACCATGGTCACTCCTGTGAGGCTCAGCCCTTCTGGCTGGCCCCTGACCCACTGGTTCTCCCACTGGGGAACACATCCCCCTCTCACCCCTCAATCTGGACTTCTGCACCCTCCCAACTGGAGCGGCACCGCCAGACACCAGAACCACTGGAGCTCCGTTTACAGATGCTCCAGGTTCTCCTGACACTAGGAGATCCCCCTCAAATGGTCTACTAGTACAGCCTAGGCCCCCATCCTGGTGTTCCCTTAGGGAACCCTCCAGGCCCTGAGACTGGGTTTCGGGCACCTTGGGACACATAGTCCCACACTCACTCCTTCTCCACTGAGACAGGACGTGAGCCCCTACACTCCTCCCACTACACCGGGACCTAGTTGGGCTGCTTCCTCTCTAAATTGATTCCATGTACCTTAAGTACACTTCAGATTGGATTCTGGGGTGCCCTTATAAGTCCCTAGTATATGATATACTATGTACTCAGGGCATAGGTACCCCAGAGGCCTACCAGGGGCTGAAGCATGTATTGTGCCACCCCTGGAAAGCCATCCAAAATGACACCACAGGACTGCTACTGCAGCCTGAGTGAGGTGGTGCATGCACCCCTTACAGAGATATAGGTTCACTATATCTCACCTATCACTGCACATAGAAACCTATCAGTCACCCCTATGGCAGGCCTTATCAATCCTGAAGGCAGGGTGCTTGGTTATATGTGAGAGGGTGCACATGCATGAGCAGAGCCCCTCTGCAGCCCTCGGAATCTCCTCTCCGGGGTTGTCTGTGGTGCAGCCTGACCATATACTCTTAAGTGCATTATATCCTCGCGGTAAATGCTAACTTTGGGATGGCTGCACGGAAACATGTCGTGTTTGGTGTCAAACACCTTGGAATCATACCCCCACACCAGTAACTGGTGTGGGAGTATGATCCCACCCTTCTAGAGGGAAAGACATGACTGCACCGGTATACCCGGTACCAGCTAAACAGAGCCCTGGCATCACAAAATGGATGCTGCAGCCACAGACACGAGTCTGGCCTCCTGCTGCTGACTGAAACTCCGGCAGGGGAGGCCTGGACAATAGGTTTCCTGTCACAGGGAGGTGTTACCACCTCCCAGACAGGCCTTAGTGGATTGGGGCTGGGTGGGTGCACTCCAAGAGTGCTTTGAAGTCCTGCACTGGGGGCACATTTGGTGTCCTCGTGCATACCCCAGTTCAAACCGGTTGCAGGGACTGCCAGCCCCTGCTCTGGTGTGAAACTGGACAAAGGAAATGGGTGTAGCCACCCCTCTTTCCAAACGCTCCCATAGGTGGGTCCACAGAGTTAGTCCAACCCCTTTCTTAGGTATAAGTAAGGAACCCCTGGCAACAGGACTTTAGATATCCCTGGACGAAACTCTGTAACTGAATCCTGGAACTTCGACGCTCTACTCAAGACTAGAGGACTGAAGAAATCTCCCTTGGGGTCAAGGAGTGTCTCCCCTGCTTGGCAGGCACCAACAAAGCATTTTCTGGTCTGCATCTCCGAAGCTCCCGCCAGACTCCGAAGTAATTGCAGCCCAGGAAGAGGATTTCCAGACTTCGCAGAGGCCGACCCGAGTCCCCAGCAAAGCTGAGACCCGCAGCCCTCACGAGTGACATGGAACCAGAACTCCTGGACACCGTGCACATATGCTAGTGCATTGACTTCTCGACGTCTCTTGAAGTCCTGCTTTGGGTTACTTGTAGCCCAGGCCCGAGCACCATTTGCACCGAAGATTGTGAGCCTATACTCCACGAGTGTTCCGTGGGCCCGCTTCTTGCATTCCCGCTTGAGGCTCCTTCGCGATCACCGGTCCGTCGACTGGTGGGTCCCTGTGAAGGCAACTCTGAATTTCCTTGGGCTTTCCTGGTTGCTTCAGATGTGCTCTGACTCCCCCACGAGTGGTGAGTCCCTCAGACCTTGCTGGTCTGCACCGAAGCATCTTTCTCTTTTCTGCGTGGGTTGCTGTTGCCAAGGCTTGTTGTGTTTAATCTGGACACCAATGCTGCAGCACTCGACATCCTTTGTGGGACAGCTGGAATCCAGCTCCTGGTTGTCATCGACGCCTCCTGGTCCTCGTGGCTGAAGAGTCAAGCTTCCCCTCTTTCACCTGAAACACCCGACATCGGTGGGCATTCGACTATCGTGCCCCTGTTCACTGGCAAGTGACCCAGACTCTGTCCCCTCTGCTTTCAGGTTCTTCTCATCTTTGATCCAGGCTTGGATCTCTTTGGACACTTCGCATCTTCCCGGCAGCAGCACTTCTCTGCAGACTGCCATTGAAAACGACGACGCGACCCGACACCATTTGACACCTATGCACCCGGCTTCCCTGGGTGAGGTAACTCGAGTACTCTGGTGCTCCCATGGGTGTTGACCCTAGAACTGTCTAAGTCCAAGAGGGTTTGGTCCTACTCCATTTCTAAGTGTCCTTAAACTCTAAAACTCTAACTGCGACTTTCCCATAGACAGTAACGGAGCTCGCGGCTGTGTTCACACACTGCACACAGCCCCCGTGGGTCCCCTGTGTCCTACCTTGGGTGGTTCCTTGGGGTCCCAGCGATTCTACAGGCTCTAGGCCTTGTGTCTACTTAAGTCGTGGTTCTTATACCACTTTCTTAATATTTGGTTTGGTACGCCCCTAGGGCTAATCGTATATTGTGCTACTTTACTGTGCTATTTGACTTGTAACTTGTGTACTTTGACCTCTAGCCTCATAAAGAGACTATTGGGTAGTGTTTAGTAATAAATTCATATATTTTATTTATATACCTGGTGTGGTTCTCCTTTCATTTGGTCATTCATGAGATTATAGACTGGTAAAACAAACAGCTTAACACTCCTTCAAGACTTAGCCTGAAGGCTGCTCTCCATAGCTACCACTAGGATAGCTTTCAATAAAGGTTGTCTTTAAACCTACCATCAATAAAGGTCATTTGGACTGGTGCAAGGTGTCCACTATAACTAGTGGACAGCATATACCAGGCCAACTTCTCATATTGGTGTGCAGAGGTTGGATTCAAGCTTGACTTGTTTTACCAGATAATCTCAAGTGTGTGACTAACTGAAAACCACTAAAGGTACCTGAGGTACATATAAATTCAAGCTTAGAAATACAGTAAGTTCTACTGAACTTAGAGTTGTGTGTCAAGGGCGTAGCACACCCTTTCTACAACTCAAGAGAGTTTAGTAGGCCACACTAGAGTAGGTAGTGCATACACCACACCTCACTAGTGATGTCTTCAAGGCTAGGAACCAGTGGGTCCCTGCCAGAAGCCAATGGGCTTCTACCATCCAAGTATGACAACCTCCCATTCTTGGAATTGAGAGCATTGTGCAGTACTAGGAAGCTGAAGACAGGCAAAAGTGCAAACACCCAACGCCTCATAGAGGTACTGCTGTTGGATGATCTCAGAAGGCCCACAGGGTCTGAAGGGGTAGGCAGAGAGGGTGGGACAGCAAATGAGGAAGGGCCCAGGGGTGAAGAAACCCAGGACCTGACCTCTGAAGCTGACCAGGAAGATGACAATGATCTTACCCTGGAAAATCCAGCTCCTCCTGGAGATGAGGAGGAGGACCAGAATGGCCTACCCTTTGTCCCACCAGGAAGAGTTGTGAGTGTGCCTAGAAGGTCAAGATCTCCTTCTCAGGAGTCTAACCATTCTGACACCTCAGTAGGGACCTCTGTTTCCTCTCATAGGAGGGAATCCTCTCACGAAAGGAAAGAGAGACTGCTGAAGTATGAAGAAGCTCAGCTTAGGATCAGAAGAGAGCAGTTGGCTATAGACAGGGAGTCCCTAGAGCTTCATAGACAAAGAAGAAAGTTGGGACTAGAGTCCCATGGTGGCAGCAACTTCCCTAGTGGTAGGGAAAGGTCTCATGACCATAGAAACCTAAGCAAGATTGTCCCTCCCTACCAGAGTGGGGATGACATCCACAAATGGATTACTGCACTGGAAAGGGCCTGTAAAGTTCAGAGGGTCCCCCAGGAGCAGTGGGCAGCAATCTTGTGGCTCTCCTTTGCAGACAAAGGTAGAGACAAGCTCCTCACTGTAAGAGAAGAGGATGCTGATGATTACCATGTCCTGAAGAGTGCACTGATAGATGGGTTTGGCCTAACCACTGAGCAATACAGGTTAAAGTTCAGAGATACCCAAAAGGCACAGACACAGGACTGGGTGGACTTTGTAGATTGTGCTACTAAGGCTCTGGAAGGTTGGTTACTGGGCAGTAAGGTGTGTGACTTCCAAGGATTGTATAATTTAATCATGAGGGAGCAGATTCTTAATAACTGTCAAAATCAGCTGTTGCATCAGTACCTGGTGGACTCTGATCTGACCTCTCCCCAAGAATTGGGAAAGAAGGCAGACAAATGGGTCAGAACCAGGGTGAGGCAGAAGGTACAGAACCAAGGTGGTGACCAGAAGAAGCAAGATTCCAAAAACTCTGACAAGGGTGGGGAAAAGGGTAAAGACCAGAAGTCTTCTCAAGGTCCCCAAAAATCTACATCTGGTGGGGAATCCCAATCTACTAAAGGAAAAGGCCAAAAGAAACCATGGTGCAAAATCTGTAAGCAGAAAACTCACTGGACAAGTGACTGCACCAAGTCCAAAGACTCTAATCCAGCCACCATTGCCCCTAAGGCAACTGTTCCCCCTAGTCCAGCTACAATTGGTGGTGGAAGTACTCAGAATAAGGGTGTAGTAGTGTTGACCCTGGGTACTGAGATGGGCTCTGGCCTAGTCAGAGTGCCAACTCAGGCTGTCCTAGTCTGTGATGGGGGCATGGATATGTCCCCCTTAGTGAGTCCCAATAATTTGGGCAAATACAGGCAGCAGCCTTTGATTAATGGAAAAGAGGCTTGGGCATTCAGGGACAAAGGAGCAAGTGTCACCATGGTGACAAAAGATCTTGTGGATCCTGGGCAGATTATACTTGGTGAAATGTACCAGGTGACCAATGCTAGCAATGTCAGAACAGACCATTCTCTGGCAGTTGTTAACTTCTCCTGGGGAGGGGTAACTGGCCTTAAGAAGGTTGTGGTGAGTGCAGACCTACCAGTCGAATGCTTGCTTGGCAATGATCTTGAAACCTCAGCTTGGGCAGAGGTGGAGCTCAGGACACATGCAGAAATGCTAGGGATCCCTGCACATGTCTTTGCTGTGACTAGGTCACAGGCCAAAATATCAAAAGCTGAACAGGCCCTGGATTCTGGAACAATGGACCAGGTGCCTCCCAAGAGGAGGAGCAGTAGGGATAAGGCAGTGCCTTCCCCCTTGGCTCAGGAAGCAGTTCAGTCTCTGGAGGAAGATGATCTCAGGCCTGAAGAAGGAACTGTCCCAGAGGAGCTTGAACCTGATCAGGTTGAGTTCTTGGGGACAGGGGGCCCTTCCAGGGCAGATCTGAGCCAGGAGCAGCTGAACTGCCCCTCTCTTGAACCCCTCAGACAGCAAGCTGCTGCTGAGGCTGCTGGGAATGCTACTGGCACCCATAAGATATATTGGGATGATGGGCTCCTGTACTCAGAGAGTAGAAACCCCAAGCCTGGAGCAGCCAGGAGGTTGGTTATACCTCTGAAGTTCAGGGGCTTCCTATTGACACTAGCCCATGATATTCCTTTAGCAGGTCACTTGGGCCAGAACAAGACTTGGGACAGAATTGTCCCTCACTTTCACTGGCCCCACATGTCTGAAGACACCAAGGAGTTTTGTCACTCCTGTGTAACCTGCCAAGCCAGTGGGACGGCAGGTGGCACCACAAAGGCCCCCCTGATACCACTACCTGTGGTGGGGGTTCCCTTTGAGAGGGTGGGGATTGACATAGTTGGTCCCATGGATCCCCAAACAGCCTCTGGGCACAGATTTATCCTGGTGGTGGTGGACCATGCCACCAGGTACCCAGAAGCCATTCCCCTTAGGACCACTACAGCACCTGTGGTGGCAAGGGCCCTCCTGGGAATTTTTTCAAGAGTGGGCTTTCCTAAGGAGGTAGTATCTGACAGAGGTGCAAACTTTATGTCCAGTTACTTAACTGCAATGTGGAAGGAGTTTGGAGTGACTTATAAATTCACCACACCCTATCACCCACAATGCAATGGTTTAGTTGAAACGTTCAACAAAACCTTGAAGGGCATGATTAAAGGGCTCCCAGAAAAGCTTAGGCGAAGATGGGACATACTCTTGCCCTGCCTTTTATTTGCATACAGTGAGGTGCCTCAGAAGGGGGTTGGCTATAGCCCTTTTGAACTTTTGTTTGGCCATCCTGTCAGGGGTCCATTGTGTCTGGTGAAGGAAGGTTGGGAGTTACCTCTCAAACCCCTAAACAGGACATAGTGGACTATGTACTTGGTCTCCGCTCCAGGATGGCTGAGTATATGAAAAAGGCAACCAAAAACCTTGAGGCTAGCCAGGAATTACAGAAAGCCTGGCATGACCAAAAGGCTGTGCTGACTGTTTACCAGCCAGGGCAGAAGGTGTGGGTGTTGGAGCCAGTGGCCCCAGCAGCCCTCCAAGACAAGTGGAGTGGCCCCCATACAATTGTTGAACAGAAGGGAGAGGTTACCTATCTGGTAGACCTGGGAACTCCCAGGAGCCCCCACAGGGTGCTCCATGTCAACAGGCAGAAACCATATGTGGACAGTGCTGACATGGGCTTGCTCATGGCAACTGATGAGGGACAGGAGGAGGAGAGTGACCCACTCCCTGACCTGCTCTCACAGAACCCTGATGATGGGTCAGTAGATGGTGTAGCCTTGGCAGGCAGCCTCACTGCCCAGCAGCAAACTGATTGTAGACAGGTGCTCAATCAGTTCAGACACATGTTTTCTCTGACTCCAGACACCTGGTGCACTCATGAAGTGGACACTGGGGACAGTCTGCCTGTTAAAAGTAAGATTTACAGGCAACCTGACCAAGTCAGGGACTGTATCAGGACAGAAGTCCAGAAAATGTTGGAACTGGGTGTCATTGAGCCTTCAGATAGCCCTTGGGCTAGTCCAGTAGTCCTGGTACCTAAACCTCACACCAAAGATGGCAAGAGAGAGATGAGGTTTTGTGTGGACTACAGGGGCCTCAATGCAGTCACTAGGACTGATGCCCATACAATCCCCAGGGCAGATGAGCTAATAGACACTTTGGCCTCAGACAAGTATCTAAGCACATTTGACCTGACAGCTGGCTACTGGCATATCAGACTAGCTGACGATGCAAAGCCAAAGACTGAATTTTCTACCCCTAGTGGGCTTTACCAATTTGTGGTGATGCCCTTTGGGTTGAAGAATGCACCTGCCACTTTTCAGAGGTTGGTGAACACAGTCCTTACATGTCTGGAAGCCTATAGTGCAGCATATCTAGATGATATTGCTGTCTTTAGCGCCACCTGGGAGGATCACCTGGTCCACCTCAGAAATGTTTTGGAGGCCCTGCAGAAGGCAGGCCTCACTATCAAGGCCACTAAGTGCCAGATAGGGCAGAGTCAGGTTGTGTACCTGGGCCACCTTGTGGGTGGAGGCCAGGTTCAACCATTGCAGAGCAAAATCCAGACCATCATGGACTGGGTTGCTCCAACTACCCAGACTCAGGTGAGAGCCTTTTTAGGCCTGATTGGGTATTACAGAAGATTTGTCAAGGGGTATGGATCAATAGTGACACCCCTGAATGACTTAACCTCTAAGAAAATGCCCAAAAAGGTTCAGTGGACAGTTAGCTGTCAAAAGGTATTTGATGACCTGAAGCAGTCCATGTGCACTGCTCCCATTCTGCAGAGTCCTGATTACTCCAAAAAGTTAATTGTGCAGACAGATGCATCTGAGTTGGGGGTAGGGGCTGTACTGTCACAGTTGAATGATGAAGGTCAGGATCAGCCAGTTGCTTTTATTAGCAGAAGGCTGACCCCAGAGAGAAATGTTGGTCAGCCATTGAGAGGGAGGCCTTTGCTGTGGTTTGGGCTCTGAAGAAGCTGAGGCCATACTTGTTTGGCACTCACTTCATTGTTCAGACAGACCATAAACCCCTCTTATGGCTAAAACAGATGAAGGGTGAAAACCCCAAACTTTTGAGGTGGTCCATTTCCCTACAGGGGATGGACTATACAGTGGAACATAGACCTGGGAGTAACCATGCCAATGCAGATGGACTCTCCAGATATTTCCACTTAGAACATGAAGACTCAACTGGTCAAGGTTAGTTTAATGTCCCTGTGTTTGGGGGGGGTAGTGTAGGAGAATAGGATCTGCCTCTTATGGTTACCCCCACTTTTTGCTGATGTCTCACTGTTTTTCGACTTTAGTCTGGCTGGGGCCCTGCTATCCAGGACCCCAGCCTAGCTGCTTCCTCTCTAAATTGATTCCATGTACCTTAAGTACACTTCAGATTGGATTCTGGGGTGCCCTTATAAGTCCCTAGTATATGGTATACTATGTACCCAGGGCATAGGTACCCCAGAGGCCTACCAGGGGCTGAAGCATGTATTGTGCCACCCCTGAAAAGCCATCCAAAATGACACCACAGGACTGCTACTGCAGCCTGAGTGAGGTGGTGCATGCACCCCTTACAGAGATATAGGTTCACTATATCTCACCTATCACTGCACATAGAAACCTATCAGTCACCCCTATGGCAGGCCTTATCAATCCTGAAGACAGGGTGCTTGGTTATATGTGAGAGGGTGCCCATGCATGAGCAGAGCCCCTCTGCAGCCCTCGGAATCTCCTCTCTGGGGTTGTCTGTGGTGCAGCCTGACCATATACTCTTAAGTGCATTATATCCTCGCGGTAAATGCTAACTTTGGGATGGCTGCACGGAAACATGTTGTGTTTGGTGTCAAACACCCTGGAATCATACCCCCACACCAGTAACTGGTGTGGGAGTATGATCCCACCCTTCTAGAGGGAAAGACATGACAGCACCGGTATACCCGGTACCAGCTAAACAGAGCCCTGGCATCACAAAATGGATGCTGCAGCCACAGACACGAGTCTGGCCTCCTGCTGTTGACCGAAGCTCCGGCAGGGGAGGCCTGGACAATAGGTTTCCTGTCACAGGGAGGTGTTACCACCTCCCAGACAGGCCTTAGTGGATTGGGGCTGGGTGGGTGCACTCCAAGAGTGCTTTGAAGTCCTGCACTGGGGGCACATTTGGTGTCCTTGTGCATACCCCAGTTCAAACCGGTTGCAGGGGCTGCCAGCCCCTGCTCTGGCGGGAAACTGGACAAAGGAAATGGGTGTAGCCACCCCTCTTTCCAAACCCTCCCATAGGTGGGTCCACAGAGTTAGTCCAACCCCTTTCTTAGGTATAATTTATTTATTTATTTATTTATTTATGCGTTTTTATATAGCGCGGACTTTACCCGAGGGTGTCAGAGCGCTTCACAACAGGATCAGCAACATTACATAAGGAGGAGGATACAAATGAGCATAATACAAAGACAAGCGTTACATTGCATGAGGAAAAAGTGACAATTGTGCAAAAACAAACAAACCAAATACAAAAGAGGAATGAGTTCCAATAGGAAAAAGTGACAGATGTGCATGAAACATGGGATACCAAATACAAATGGAGGTATAATACTGCAATAAATGGCAGTCACACATGACACACTGGGAAGGCGCTTCTATAGGCTTGGAGTACAGAATTTCCTATAGTGGAAGAACTTCCTTGAGGTAGTAGAGAGGGCGTGGATTCAACAGGGGGTACATGGGGTACAAAATATATGATACATGGGGTACAAAATACACTAAAGGCAAAATACTGTAATAAGTGGCAGTAACTCGAAGCACACTAAGAAGGCCCTTCTATAGGCTTGGAATACAGAATTCCTATCATGGAAGAGCTTCCTTGAGGTAGTAGAGAGGGCGTGACTTCACAGGGGACTTATAATGGGGGAACACGCACATAAAAACCAACACAACACATAAAATAAGGAATGAACAGACACAAGTACAACTTTATACTGACGAGCGGACTTCCTAGAGGGGCCTAAGACCGAACGTATTAGTTCTGGAAGTGTCTTTGGAATAGAAGAGACTTGAGGTCAGCTTTGAAGATCCGGGTAGAGGAGGTGGCACGGAGCAGTGGGGGAAGCAAGTTCCAGATTCTCACCGCATTGCCCGAGAAGGATTGAGCCATCGATCTTTCCCTTTTGAAGACGGGGGCTCAAGCAGAAGCTTTTCCGCATTGCGAGAAGGGCGAGAGCCACCGGACAATTTCAGTTTATTCGCCAGGTAACGAGGGGAGGACGTGTGTAAGGCTTTGTGTGTGATGCAGGCAGTTTTGTAAATAGATCTTGCCTCGATCGGAAGCCATCGCAGAGAGGACAGGATAGGAGTGATGTGGTCGCTTCGTTTAGACCCTGAAATGAAGCGAGCTGCTGAATGGAGGATGGATTTGAGAGGGGAGAGGTGGGATTTGGGTAGGCCAGTCAGAAGAGAATTGCAGTAATCCAGTCTTGAGAGAACCAGAGATTGAACCAAGGTTTTTAAGTCTTTCTCCGGGAAGAACCGACGGATCCCCCACAGAAGGCGCAGCTGGTACCGTGCATTCTTAGCAATAGAGTTGATGTGGGCGATTAGGTTGAGTCTTTTGTCGAGAATGACACCTAGGGATTTAGCGCTGTCAACAATGATGGGTTTGTTGTTGAGAAGGTTCAGCTGATCCATCCAAGATTGAACAGGAGGAGGTGAGAGAGAGGTAGAGAGGAGGAGGAATTCAGTTTTGGCGGGATTCAGAATGAGTTGGTGAGCAGACATCCAGTTGTGAATAGAGTTGAGGGTAGAATTGAGTAGGGAGAGATCGTGTGCGGAGGACACCTTAAGGTAGATTTGCGTGTCGTCCGCATACAGATGGTAAAGGATCCCAGATTTGCTTAGGAGGTTCCCTAAAGGTTCCAGGTAGAGATTAAACAAGGTGGGTGCCAAGATAGAACCTTGAGGGACGCCTTGACCTACGGCAACAGGAGATGAAAGACTGTTCCCTATCTTGATCATTTGGGATCTGTCCGAGAGGAAAGAGGCAAACCATTTGAGCACTGTGCCATCCAGTCCCATTCTCTGTTGAAGAGTGTTGAGGAGGGTGCTATGATTAACCGTGTCAAAGGCTGCAGAGAGGTCTAGAAGAATCAGAAGACATGAATCCCCAGCGTCGAGTATATGCAGCGCATCGTCAATCACTTGCAGCATGGCTGTTTCAGTGCTGCAGTTTTGGATGAAGCCCGACTGGAAGACGTCGAGGAGGTTATTGTCCATAATATGTGAGGAAAGTTGTTTCGCAACACATTTTTCGGTGATTTTCGACAGAAAAGGGAGGTTGGAGATAGGGCGGAAGTTGTTGAGGTCGTTCGCATCCGCGGCGGGTTTTTTAGAAGAGGGGTGACCTGACCTGATTTGAGGGTAACTGGGAGGGAGCCTTGACTGAGGAAGAGATTGACTAGCCTGGTCCAGTAAGAGAGAGTATAGGTATAGAAATCGATGGCGATGTCGCTAGGGATGGGGTCGGAGGAATGGTTGGAGGGTTTAGTTTCGCGGATGCATTTGAGGAGGTCATCTTCCGAGATGACGTCAAAGTTCTGCCAGGTGACCAAGGATTTCCGCTCCTCCATGGGGGGGTGGGCGACCTTATCCACCAGAGCTTTGACCTTTTCATCGAAGAATATAGCGAAATCTGCTGCTTTCTTTGAGGAATCCTCAGGCTTAATGGTTGGAGGAGAACAGTTTGGGTTTTTGAAGAGGTCAAAAAGTTTTTGGGTCTGTTTTTAGCCGAGTCAAGGAGGGATCTGAAATGTGATGCTTTTTCCAGGAAGATGTGATTGTGATATATGGATCTTGCTGAGCGTAAAAGAGAGAGATTAGCGGTGGAAGGAGATTTTCTCCAGTGCTTCTCCAGGAATCTAAGGTTTTTCCTTTCATCGTAGAGCGCTTTATTGAACCAAGGTGCTGAGGGGTGGGTCTTTTCCTTTTGCTTTGGAGAGGAGCAACAATGTCGATTTCGACTGCTAGTACTGAGAGGCACTGAGAAGTGAGATCGTTGACATCCACGCTAGGGTCTAGTCTAGGAAGTGCCTGCATAGCGGAATCACAAAAAGTGTCAAGATCAATGTTCTTAGTGTTACGGAACCAGGTAGTAGCTCTTTTAGGTTGGCCGAGAGTTATAACGTGCGAGAGGTGAAAGCGGAAGGGAATGAGGAGGTGGTCAGACCAGTCTACATGGATGGGGGGAGCAGTGGTCAGCAGGTCTTCTTTGGATATGACAAGGTCCAGAATAGAGCCCTTAGAATGTGTGGTTTCCGAGCAATGTTGGAGGAGATCATTGGCTGAGAGAAAGGAGGCAAGCTTGTTGGCAGCCGAGTCTTCCAAGGAGCCCCAGTGGAGATTAAAGTCACCCAGGAAGATCTGTCTGTCACTTTGAGAGAGTTGGTCACTGATGAAGTCAGTCAGTTCCTCCACAAAGGAAGAGCAGTAACCAGGCGGGTGGTAGATGGCATGGAATCTAAAGGGTGAGCCGTGATGTATTTGAAGTTCTAGGGAAAGGCATTCGAATGTATGGAAGAGGGTGGTTGGGACCGCTTTAATTTGAAGGGAGTTTCTGAAGATGATAGCGACACCTCCTCCAGTTTTGTCTGCCCTGTCATTTCTGAGGATAGAATAGTCAGTGGGTACCAACAGATCAAACAAAGTATGAGAGGAGTCATTAAACCAGGTCTCAGTGAGGAAGATCATGTCAAGATTTTGGTGAGTGATAGTATCAGAGATTTCCACTTTGTGTTTGACTGCAGATCTGCAGTTGTGGAGCAAACAGTGCAGCTCTGACGCAGATGTTTTGGTGAAGGGGGTGTTAGGGTTGTTCAGGGAGATAGGGATAAGATTCTTGAATGAGGGAGCCCGGCAAGAGGGAGGTTGGTGAGGTCTGACAGAGGAGATGACCTGAATAGGAAACTGCGTAAAATTCTTAGGAGAGGAGGGCGGAGAGGGAGTGACGTTGGTGGTCTTGAGGCTGGCCCGTAAATTGGTGATGTCTGCAGAGGGCAGACTGTGATTGGTTTTATTGGGGTGCGGGAGCAAGGGACTCCTCGGGAGGGTGTTAGGGACAGGGGATAACTTGGCGCTTAAACGTGAGATGGACGCTACCAGCTGGGAGATGGAATAGATGAGAGAATCCAGTTTATTTTCCAGAGAGAGGAGAGCTGAGCATGGAGTGTTAGGTGGCTCGGTGGATAAAGAAGGGAGTGCAGAGGGTGAGGGAGGACGGGGAGGGGTGGGGGAACGAGTAGAGGGCGTTGGTGCAGAAGGTAAGGGAGGACAGGGCGGGCTGGAGGAGCCGGATATGAGATGGAGTGCAGATGGTGAGGGAGGACGGGGCGGGGTGGTGGAATGGGATAAGTGAGGGAGTGCAGAGGGTGAGGGAGGGAGGGGAGGGAGGGGGAATGGGTGGGGGTTGGGGAGCAAGGGAAGAGGGTGAGGAACGATGGTGAACAGAGGGAGTGGAAGGAGAAACAGTGGTGGGAAGAGAAATATTTTTACTGGAGTTGAACAGAGGGGAAGAGAAGAGGGCATACGTCCGAGGAGGAAGTTGAGGAGTAGGAGGGGGGATAAAGAGGGCCGGAGGTAAGGGGAGAAGAGGGGAGACGAGACTGACCCGGGCGGGGTGGGCGGGGGGACAGATGAGGTCCGAATGTGCGTGGATCCGAAAGAAAGGGGCTGTAAAGGAGGGGAGGGCAGGGGGTCCGAGGAGGGCCAGAGGAATGGGGAGAAAGGAGAGGATGGTGCAAGATAGGTACTGTAGGCTATGCAAGGCGAATGTAGGGGGACAGGTACCAGGTGGAGTGGGGGGAATTGACTAGAGGGAAACTGAGGGAGAAGCAAGGGACTGCAACGTCGGAGGGAGAGACGAGGAAGGAATTGTCAGGGAGGGAGATAAGGTTGGGAAGCAAGGGAAGAGGAAGGTGGGGTTGAGGATAGATGGGAGGTGGAAGAGGAGAATTTAGGGTACGGGGGACGGGGAAGAGCGGAAAGGGATGAGGCGAAAGGGGGAGGTAAGGGGGAAGGTAAGGACAGTTGATGGGAAGACCAGGTTGTAAGAGAGGTGAATTAAGAGGGGGCGGAGGGCAGATTTAGTGGGATTAGGGGCGGATAAAATGTTGGAGAATCGAGCAGGTGTAGGGTGGGGAGGAGGGGTGGAGGCCAGAGGCCGGAAAGATAAGATAGGGGGAGGGGCATTTTGGAAGGGGGAAGAGAGGGAGATGAGGGAGCAGTGCCTGGGGGAGCAAAGGGTAGACCTGCGCCTCCCGGGATAGCGGCCTGCTGGAGTATCGGGGGGTCTGGGGGGAGAAAGGGAGAAAGGAGAGGAGTTCAAAGAAAGAGTTGGGGGAGATCATAGTTGTGTGGGTTGGACGAAGGGAGTGGAAGAGATGGTCGAAGAGGGAGAGACAGGAGTCTGTCGCTTGAATCATGACGGTGCCATTGTTGTAGAGTGTTATGGTGAGCGAGCCCTTAAAGCTCGTGGAGGGGAAATTTTCAGTCGCTGTCCATGCGGGATAGGTGAGGAGGAGGAGACGTTGAAGAAATTGAAGAAGCTGGTGGACCAGGAAGGGATGTCATGGGTGAAAAAAATTAAGTCATTTTTAGCTTCCCTAGGTGCCCATTATGGAATTGATCAACAAAGAGGGAATCAGGGAAGTGTTCAATGGTGTTGTGTTTGAACCGTTTTGCTGCTGCTTTGGACAGGTTGGGGGATAGATGACTTTGAAGCAGTTAACTCCGACTTAATTCGAATGGAAGCCATGGTAGGGAGAGGAGGGCCACTAGGGTAGCGATGGATCAGAAAAGAATAATATGAAGAGGAGGGCACATAAGCCGGAAGATGAGTGAGGATAATCCAATGAGAGCGGTCAGGAGGCTACTAGACATGCAGGGCCAGGGCCTCTGGTCTTACTCCCTAATAAGACATCGTACCGGTGGGATAGAAGGCTGGCTTGTCTCCAGCAGTGGAGAGGGTGTGGGATCATACCGGGCAAACCCTACCACCCGGGATTGGGACCTCCCAGTGTGGAAACCCGCATGGAAATGGGAGTCGCCTATAGGATCGCAGTGATGGGGAGGGACATTCTTTGGCTCCCCAGGAGGAGGCCCAAATGGACACCATACCTCAACCAAGAGCACAGTTAGAGGAGAGCCAAGTGAACGACAATTATGTGCATTACTCATCCCATGGGCCACCGATCGAGCCAGGACAGCCCAATCGGAAACTGGCAATCTCAAAGAGGGGCTCAAATGTCCTATGACCCAAAAGTTCCGGGCGCGCTGCCTAAGCAGCGAAGGTCAAGGGTGCGCAATCTGCGCAGGTCTCAATGTTGCAGCTGGCACTATGTGCTGCGCAGCTGTGAAGGACCAGGCGCGCTGCCTAGGCAGCGGAGGTCAAGAGTGCGCAATCTGCGCAGGTCTAAACGTTGCAGCTGGCACTAAGTGCTGCGCAGCTGTGAAGGTCCGGGCGCGCTGCCTAAGCAGCGAAAGTCAAGGGTGCGCAATCTGCGCAGGTCTAACTGTTGCAGCTGGCACTAAGTGCTGCACAGCTGTGAAGGAACCCCTGGCAACAGGACTTTAGATATCCCGGGACGAAACTCTGTAACTGAATCCTGGAACTTTGACGCTCTACTCAAGACTAGAGGACTGAAGAAATCTCCCTTGGGGTCAAGGAGTGACTCCCCTGCTTGGCAGGCACCAACAAAGCATTTGCCGGTCTGCATCTCCGAAGCTCCAGCCGGACTCCGAAGTAATTGCAGCCCAGGAAGAGGATTTCCAGTTTTCTCAGAGGCCGACCCAAGTCCCCAGCAAAGCTGAGACCCGCAGCCCTCACGAGTGACGTGGAACCGGAACTCCTGGACACCGTGCACATTTGCTAGTGCATTAGCTTCTCAACATCTCTTGAAATCCTGCTTTGGGTTACTTGTAGCCCAGGCCCCGAGCACCATTTGCACCGAAGATTGTGAGCCTACACTCCACTAGTGTTCCGTGGGCCCGCTTCTTGCATTCCCGCTTGAGGCTCCTTTACGATCCCTGGTCCATCAACTGGTGGGTCCCTGTGAAGGCAACTCTGAATTTCCTTGGGCTTTCCTGGTTGCTCCAGACGTGCCCTGACCCCCCCCGAGTGGTGAGTCCCTCAGACCTTGCTGGTCTGCACCGAAGCATCTTTCTCCTTTCAGCGTGGGTTGCTGTTGCCAAGGCTTGTTGTGCTCAATCTGGACACCAACGCTGCAGCACTCGACATCCTTTGTGGGACAACTCGAATCCAGCTCCTGGTTATCGTCGATGCCTCCTGGTCCTCGTGGCTGAAGAGTCAAGCTTCCCCTCTTTCACCTGAAACACCCGACATCGGTGGGCATTCGACTATCGTGCCCCTGGTCACTGGCAAGTGACCCAGACTCTATCCACTCTGCTTTCAGGTTCTTCTCATCTTCGATCCAGGCTTGGATCTCTTCGGACACTTCGCATCTTCCCGGCAGCAGCACTTCTCTAAAGACTGACATTGAAAACGACGACGCGACCCGACACCATTTGACACCTATGCACCCGGCTTCCCTGGGTGAGGTAACTCGAGTATGTATCAGTGTGGGGTTTTTAGTATTGACAGGAATAATGGCGCTCAAGCTAATTCGCGCTGAGTTTATGTTATACTAGGAGTGTGAACGGTGCAAACCAGGTCAGGGGATATGCCCTAAAACCCCCGTGATGGTATGGATAGAAATCCACACAAATGAAGTAGGTACAGTCCCGGGCACACGTAACGAGGATATAATATCAGGAGAAATGTCTCATACTGCAGAAATGTAGAGGGTCTACACCAGAATGATAGTCATAGGTGTTTAATATAGTAACAGAGCATAAGCAACCAGCCAAAACAAAAGCAACCAGCCGACACGTGTTTCGTCACAAAGGGTAGTAACCCGTGACTCTTCAGGGCTGGGGAAGATACAAAACATAAGATAAACTGACAAGAAAGCAAACAAACGATGTATAGGTCGAAATTAAAAATCATAAATACAAGTGGAAACCTGGTTACATAACTTACACACAAAATGACAATGAAAGATCTTTGCACCAAGATCAATAGGTCGAGCTGTGAATGTGTAGAGGAAGAAAAATAAATGGAATTGCAGACCAAGAGGCGAAATAATCAGAACATGGTAAATGAGAAGCGACACAAGCCAATGTGATAAAATTGAAAAGGCAGCCTGTAAAGATAAACAATCACGCACTAAGCGGAACGTGTTGGAAATACATGCAATGGAGGGCGCCCAGTCATGGCAACGAACAGGTTCTAAAAGCGGCTGTAAACGCAAAATCAGTGTTGGTGAAAAGTACTCAGGCAGAAGACCAACTAGATAAACAAGAACTCCTAAATAGAGGATAGGTCACCCAGGGTTAAAAGGAGGACCTCTGGTACACAAAGGTAAGACAAAACCGCATAGTGAACGAAATGGTGATCACGAGCAAGCTCCATTGTGAGCTGGACGAGTGCGACTGAAAGACATGCGGAGAAAGCGAAAGAACGATAAAGACACAGCCTAGTAGGTGGCTCTGGAGGGAATAGACGGCTGCCCTAAGTGTGTGCTACTAGTAGGTAAAAGAAAAGAAAAAAGGGGGGGAAAGAGGGTAGAGAAAATACCTGAAAGGCGGTGCCAACAAGGTGGATTCTATGGAGAGGAAAAGGAAAACGGTAAGCGAAAGGGGTGAGCTGGAAAAGGAAAAAATACGTACAGGGAAACTAAAGTGAAACCTTACCAAGTGACCGTTCAAGAATCCAAAACGGCAATGAAGAGCAGTGCGAACCACGGTAGGTGGGCTACTGCCAAATGTAAGGAAAGGAAGACGGATATCGCCGGGCGGCGGATAGGCCAATGAGGACTATTGACCTGAGAGAAAACGGAAAATGGGAATGAAGTGAAGTGCCAAGTGTGGGAGGGAAAGGGGGAAGGGGAAAGACGAAAACACTAGAGTATCGAGGTGAAGAAGGCTTACCTTCAGAAAAGTCGATGCAGTCTGTGGCGACGAGATTAACCAAGTGCTAAGTAGCACAGGGGGAATATAGAATTAGGCGTGCCAGGTCAGTAGTCCAGGACGACAACGGCGGATGCGCCGGAGTACAGGAAACTAGATAGTGAAAGAGGGGGAGAAAAGGTGTAAGCAGATACACCAGGGATAGTGAGCTAGCAAAGGTTGGCTCGTGTGGAGAGGACTGAGTCGCTTACCTGGGAGAAGTGTTGTTCAGGAAGGAAAATGGTTCCGGAAGATGGCCGGAAGAGGAGGGGCGGAGGCGGGGTTATATAGGCAAGGTGGAGAAAGACTAGACCGCAGAAGGACAAAAGCAGAGTTGGGCTACACAGGACGCCATGTATAGAGTGTGCCGGTGTAGGAATTGGTGCTGTAAAAGGGATGTACGCCCCAAGTTGAAAGCAGAAAAAAAGGAAAAAAGAAAATAACATAGACTGAAATAAAGAAAGAAAAAGGGAACAAACGTACATAAAATATAGACAAACCAATCGATGGAGGATGTTGAAAGGAGAGATGAAGGAGAAAATAGATGCAACATCTGAGAAAAAGTAGTGTAACTCCTGTGATATGGAGTGCATGTCAGATGCTCAAAACAGAGATGCTAAGACCTGGAGGGAAAAAAACATAAAAGTAGTATACCATAATAAATAAATGCTCTCTGGATTACACGCATATACCAAAACTTCATGAGTAACACTGTGAGAGAAATACTCGCATGAAGCTTAGCCTAAAGCTAACAACCAAGTTACATGAGAAATAATTCAGGTGACCATAGTGGGCGCCGCTGTGACATGACGTTCACCCGAATAGTAAAGCGAAGTGACATTATACCAAAAGTAGTGACATGATAGCAACAATAGTGGGTGAGAATCGCACAAGGTGACTAAAATCTCAAAACTCTATAATCAAATTAACAGATAGCTGTGAGATTCACGAAAATGTCTGGTTCATCAAATATTCCAACTGGAATAATGAGGTTCATGGTTCATGGATTGGTCAGTAACCAGTGCATTAATCTCCTAAAAGATACTATGAAGCTCATGCATCTGCTGTTTAGTCCGTGTTGCACCGTCTGAAGGCGCATAATCCATGTTGCTTCCATGACGTCCGAGCCTCAGTTCTCTGCTGACTCCTCTGGCATTAGTGGCAGCCATGATCAAATCCGAAGAACGAGAGGCGTTTTGGAGGCTTGCGTGGGACAAGTGGCTGCATGGACTGCCATGGGGTATCTGGAATCCTGGCGTTGGAGTGCTCTGATGTGTTCACCAATGCGTTCCTTCAATGGTCTGATGGTGCTTCCTACATACCATAGTTTACAGGTGCACTCTAGAATGTATACGACAAATTTAGTGTTACAATTGATGTTGCAATTGATCAGGTATTTCTTCTTGTTGATTGCTGTGAGATTTTGATGCCATTCTGGGCAAATCTGCAGACACCACAACAACCACATTTAAAGAAACCCAGTGTGTGTGTTTTGAGCCATGAGTGGCTACTGTGAGGACGAGGTACAGTGGGACTGAGTCTCGTTTTAAGAGTTCTACCACGTCTATAGGTGATCCGAGGTCTCGTGGTGATTACATCTTTAAGCGTAACATCTGCTAGTAGTACACCTCATTGGCCTATCCGCCGCCCGGCGATATCCGTCTTCCTTTCCTTACATTTGGCAGTAGCCCACCTACCGTGGTTCGCACTGCTCTTCATTGCCGTTTTGGATTCTTGAACAGTCACTTGGTAAGGTTTCACTTTAGTTTCCCTGTACGTATTTTTTCCTTTTCCAGCTCACCCCTTTCGCTTACCGTTTTCCTTTTCCTCTCCATAGAATCCACCTTGTTGGCACCGCCTTTCAGGTATTTTTCTCTACCCTCTTTTCCCCCCTTTTTCTTTTCTTTTACCTACTAGTAGCACACACTTAGGGCAGCCGTCTATTCCCTCCAGAGCCACCTACTAGGCTGTGTCTTTATCGTTCTTTCGCTTTCTCCGCATGTCTTTCAGTCGCACTCGTCCAGCTCACAATGGAGCTTGCTCGTGATCACCATTTCGTTCACTATGCGGTTTTGTCTTACCTTTTTGTACCAGAGGTCCTCCTTTTAACCCTGGGTGACCTATCCTCTATTTAGGAGTTCTTGTTTATCTAGTTGGTCTTCTGCCTGAGTACTTTTCACCAACACTGATTTTGCGTTTACAGCCGCTTTTAGAACCTGTTCGTTGCCATGACTGGGCGCCCTCCACTGCATGTATTTCCAACACGTTCCGCTTAGTGCGTGATTGTTTATCTTTACAGGCTGCCTTTTCAATTTTATCACATTGGCTTGTGTCGCTTCTCATTTACCATGTTCTGATTATTTCGCCTCTTGGTCTGCAATTCCATTTATTTTTCTTCCTCTACACATTCACAGCTCGACCTTTTGATCTTGGTGCAAAGATCTTTCATTGTCATTTTGTGTGTAAGTTATGTAACCAGGTTTCCACTTGTATTTATGATTTTTAATTTCGACCTATACATCGTTTGTTTGCTTTCTTGTCAGTTTATCTTATGTTTTGTATCTTCCCCAGCCCTGAAGAGTCACGGGTTACTACCCTTTGTGACGAAACACGTGTCGGCTGGTTGCTTTTGTTTTGGCTGGTTGCTTATGCTCTGTTACTATATTAAACACCTATGACTATCATTCTGGTGTAGACCCTCTACATTTCTGCAGTATGAGACATTTCTCCTGATATTATATCCTCGTTACGTGTGCCCGGGACTGTACCTACTTCATTTGTGTGGATTTCTATCCATACCATCATGGGGGTTTTAGGGCATATCCCCTGACCTGGTTTGCACCGTTCACACTCCTAGTATAACATAAACTCAGCGAGAATTAGCTTGAGCGCCATTATTCCTGTCAATACTAAAAACCCCACACTGATACATACTTTATGGTTTCAGGAAAGGCAGCCGCAGCGCTTCAAATATCCATTTCATTGCTATCTGTTGATTAGGCTATGGATAGAGACAGGGTCGCATCAGAACTCTTTGACAACTTATCCAAAGGTATCACTATTAATGCAGCATCCACCAGTGGAAACCCATTACGTAGAGAAGGTCTCAAAGAGAAATTCGTAAGACTAGAGAGATTAAAGAGAACAGAGAATTCCAGATGGTGGGACAGTGCCACCTTAAAACAATATCTGAGACTTAACAGGGTCCCAAGAGGACTTCGCTCCCAGATTTTTCCCACATTTGATGATTTGGACGATGATCTTTTAGGCAAATGGGAAGAAACTCTCACTTCTAACTCAAACACACTCATCAACATATTAATAGAGAACGCAGAACGCAAAGTAGCAAATCTCCAGATTGAAATTTCCAACTTAGAAAAAGAAATTGCAGACCTAGATTTAAAAGAAGCTACAGAAAAGAATTATGTCATCTTAAATGATATCCTGTCCAAACACCAGAACGAAATAAAAGACAGAAAAACCCGACAATTAAAAAGAGACGAAGCTGACTACAGAGAGGGACGTGTTTTTACTTTCGCTAGAAAATACGATCAGTTACTTCAGACCGCCACACCTGGTAACAAACCAATTAGACCGGACATTTCATCCATCTCATCCAGTTCCACCTCTCTCAACACTATTGCCAGCAGTGACAGTGAACCTGATAACCCAACAAACGACCTGAACAGATCTACCCTCAATAAATCATCTTTTTATGAGAGGTCCTAACGATACGAAGGGAGAACCGGACACAACAAAGACTAGGAGGCCAAGACAGAAAACCCGTAGAGGGAAGAGGTCAGGACTCAGAAGAGTACAAGAAGAAACTAAGGTCTGGGGACGGGAAAAACAAATAGATTCACAAGATCAAGGTGTGCAGGTAGTTAACCTTTCATCACATACTCTGAACAGTGGGATAATCTCACTTCTTAGCAGAGGCTTAAGTTTTAATCCCCATGAACAAGGAGACACCTGTAGACACAAAATAGACCTCTTTAAATTTATTAGGGTCTTAAGATCAGGAAACATTTCAGTAGTTTCCCTACCACCACTAAGACCATCAAGAATATCTGCACAGACAATTCTTTGGGTGTACAAAGTATCAAAGATATTCAGGACACCCATTTACTCCTGTCCCTTACGGACATGGACGACCCTCCCATGAATATGGAAGATCTTCTTCTGGAACTAGATATTGACACAGACCTCACTCTTAACAGTGGTCTCAAGACGAAGTCTAGATGGACTCCTATTCTCCCAGGGGGCAATTCTGTGGATATCTTTTACAACCTAGTTCTCACGGACATAGACAAACATGAAAAGAAAACTCTTCACTCGAAACATAGGACCAAAGACAACTTACGTAGAGAAGAACGGGTGGCTCTAAAAACATTAAGTTCCACTCCTGATTTAATAATCAAAGAGGCCGACAAAGGAGGGAATGTTGTGGTTATGAACCACGCTGATTATCACAAAGAAATCCTTACTCAACTAGAGAACACCTCCTGTTATGAACAATTGAATCAAAATCCCACTGGTACCCTCATTGTTAAGATCAACAAATACCTTTCTGATTGGCATACTTTAGGTCTTATTGACGATCAGGAACTTCTTTATTTGAAGGTACACAGACCTGCATTCCCTTGGCTGTATACCCTTCCTAAGATACACAAACCGGGCCCTTTTCCTGCTGGTAGACCCATAGTATCAGGTATAGGCGGACCCACAGAGAGACTTGCCCAATATGTTGACCTCTTTCTGGGCCCCATGGTCAAGAATTTACCCTCATACATACAGGACACTAAACATATCTTGATCATCCTAGCTGATGTCCAATGGCAACCGGACATGACTTTAGCAACCTTAGATGTGGTTTCTCTCTACACTACCATTGAACCAGAGGTTGGTCTCAAAGCCATCACCAGCCTTCTAAACAACAGGCCAGCCACACTTTGGCAACACACCAACATGTTGATTGCCATGATGGACATCATTCTCAATAATAACTTCTTCATCTACGACAATGCATGGTACAAGCAGACCAAAGGCGTAGCTATGGGCTCCAAATTTTCCCCATCATTTGCCAATCTCTACATGGGCGTTCTAGAATCCATTTGGATCTGGGGTATCAAGGGAGCTCCATGGGTTGACTGCATAATCTATTGGGGACGCTACATTGATGACTGCCTTCTGCTATGGTCAGGGTCCCAAGACAAACTAGAAGAGTTTTTCACTTACCTTAACTCCAATGACATGAACATGAGGTTCACGAATGTCTGTAGCAAGTCGAGCATCACATTTCTCGATGTGGAACTCTACATCAAGTCTAACACACTACATAGTCGACTATATAGGAAAGAGACGTCATGCAATGCCATCCTGCATGCAGAAAGTTCCCACCCCTCTAATCAACTTCAAGGGATACCCTACGGTGAATTCGTTAGAGCCAGAAGGAACTGCAGTGAGGAACCAGAATTCCAGAAATGCATCTCCAACATGAAATCTAGGTTCAAGGCTAGAGGTTATGATGCACATACCATAAATAAAGCTGAGAAAAGAATCCAAAAGTTAGAGAGACATGAAACTTTAGGTGACAAAAACACAGTTACCAAACAGGATCAACCAGTTAGATTGATTACCGATTTTAGTGACATGGGTATAGCCATAAAAAGGAGTCTTAACAAACATTGGGGTGTACTACTAGCAGATGTTACGCTTAAAGATGTAATCACCACGAGACCTCGGATCACCTATAGACGTGGTAGAACTCTTAAAACGAGACTCAGTCCCACTGTACCTCGTCCTCACAGTAGCCACTCATGGCTCAAAACACACACACTGGGTTTCTTTAAATGTGGTTGTTGTGGTGTCTGCAGATTTGCCCAGAATGGCATCAAAAATATCACAGCAATCAACAAGAAGAAATACCTGATCAATTGCAACATCAATTGTAACACTAAATTTGTCATATACATTCTAGAGTGCACCTGTAAACTATGGTATGTAGGAAGCACCATCAGACCATTGAAGGAACGCATTGGTGAACACATCAGAGCACTCCAACGCCAGGATTCCAGATACCCCATGGCAGTCCATGCAGCCACTTGTCCCACGCAAGCCTCCAAAAACGCCTCTCGTTCTTCGGATTTGATGTGGCTGCCACTAATGCCAGAGGAGGCAACAGAGAACTGAGGCTCAGACGTCTGGAAGCAACATGGATTATGCGCCTTCAGACGGTGCAACACGGATTAAACACGGATCATGAGCTTCATTATTTTTTAGGGGATTAATCACTGGTTACTGACCACTCCATGAACCATGAACCTCATTATTCCAGTTGGAATATTTGATGAACCAGACATTTTCGTGAATCTCACAGCTATCTGTTAATTTGATTATAGAGTTTCGAGATTTTAGTCACCTTGTGCGATTCTCACCCACTATTGTTGCTATCATGTCACTACTTTTGGTATAATGTCACTTCGCTTTACTATTCGGGTGAACGTCATGTCACAGCGGCGCCCACTATGGTCACCTGAATTATTTCTCATGTAACTTGGTTGTTAGCTTTAGGCTAAGCTTCATGCGAGTATTTCTCTCACAGTGTTACTCATGAAGTTTTGGTATATGCGTGTAATCCAGAGAGCATTTATTTATTATGGTATACTACTTTTATGTTTTTTTCCCTCCAGGTCTTAGCATCTCTGTTTTGAGCATCTGACATGCACTCCATATCACAGGAGTTACACTACTTTTTCTCAGATGTTGCATCTATTTTCTCCTTCATCTCTCCTTTCAACATCCTCCATCGATTGGTTTGTCTATATTTTATGTACGTTTGTTCCCTTTTTCTTTCTTTATTTCAGTCTATGTTATTTTCTTTTTTCCTTTTTTTCTGCTTTCAACTTGGGGCGTACATCCCTTTTACAGCACCAATTCCTACACCGGCACACTCTATACATGGCGTCCTGTGTAGCCCACCTCTGCTTTTGTCCTTCTGCGGTCTAGTCTTTCTCCACCTTGCCTATATAACCCCGCCTCCGCCCCTCCTCTTCCGGCCATCTTCCGGAGCCATTTTCCTTCCTGAACAACACTTCTCCCAGGTAAGCGACTCAGTCCTCTCCACACGAGCCAACCTTTGCTAGCTCACTATCCCTGGTGTATCTGCTTACACCTTTTCTCCCCCTCTTTCACTATCTAGTTTCCTGTACTCCGGCGCATACGCCGTTGTCGTCCTGGACTACTGACCTGGCACGCCTAATTCTATATTCCCCCCTGTGCTACTTAGCACTTGGTCAATCTCGTCGCCACAGACTGCATCGACTTTTCTGAAGGTAAGCCTTCTTCACCTCGATACTCTAGTGTTTTCGTCTTTCCCCTTCCCCCCTTTCCCTCCCACACTTGGCACTTCACTTCATTCCCATTTTCCGTTTTCTCTCAGGTCAATAGTCCTCATTGGCCTATCCGCCGCCCGGTGATATCCGTCTTCCTTTCCTTACATTTGGCAGTAGCCCACCTACCGTGGTTCGCACTGCTCTTCATTGCCGTTTTGGATTCTTGAACGGTCACTTGGTAAGGTTTCACTTTAGTTTCCTGTACGTATTTTTTCTTTTCCAGCTCACCCCTTTCGCTTACCGTTTTCCTTTTCCTCTCCATAGAATCCACCTTGTTGGCACCGCCTTTCAGGTATTTTCTCTACCCTCTTTTCCCCCTTTTTTTCTTTTCTTTTACCTACTAGTAGCACACACTTAGGGCAGCCGTCTATTCCCTCCAGAGCCACCTACTAGGCTGTGTCTTTATCGTTCTTTCGCTTTCTCCGCATGTCTTTCAGTCGCACTTATCCAGCTCACAATGGAGCTTGCTCGTGATCACCATTTCGTTCACTATGGGGTTTTGTCTTACCTTTGTGTACCAGAGGTCCTCCTTTTAACCCTGGGTGACCTATCCTCTATTTAGGAGTTCTTGTTTATCTAGTTGGTCTTCTGCCTGAGTACTTTTCACCAACACTGATTTTGCGTTTACAGCCGCTTTTAGAACCTGTTCGTTGCCATGACTGGGCGCCCTCCATTGCATGTATTTCAAACACGTTCCGCTTAGTGCGTGATTGTTTATCTTTACAGGCTGCCTTTTCAATTTTATCACATTGGCTTGTGTCGCTTCTCATTTACCATGTTCTGATTATTTCGCCTCTTGGTCTGCAATTCCATTTATTTTTCTTCCTCTACACATTCACAGCTCGACCTTTTGATCTTGGTGCAAAGATCTTTCATTGTCATTTTGTGTGTAAGTTATGTAACCAGGTTTCCACTTGTATTTATGATTTTTAATTTCGACCTATACATCGTTTGTTTGCTTTCTTGTCAGTTTATCTTATGTTTTGTATCTTCCCCAGCCCTGAAGAGTCACAGGTTACTACCCTTTGTGACGAAACACGTGTCGGCTGGTTGCTTTTGTTTTGGCTGGTTGCTTATGCTCTGTTACTATATTAAACACCTATGACTATCATTCTGGTGTAGACCCTCTACATTTCTGCAGTATGAGACATTTCTCCTGATATTATATCCTCGTTACGTGTGCCCGGGACTGTACCTACTAGGTAACTCGAGTACTCCGGTGCTCCCGTGGGTGTTGACCCTAGAACTGTCTAAGTCCAAGAGGGTTTGGTTCTAGTCCATTTCTAAGTGTCCTTAAACTCTAAAACTCTAACCGCGACTTTCCCATAGACGGTAACGGAGCTCGCTGCTGTGTTCGCACACTGCACACAGCCCCCGTGAGTCCCCTGTGTCACTACCTTGGGTGGTTCCTTGGGGTCCCAGTGATTCTACAGGCTCTAGGCCTTGTGTCTACTTAAGTCGTGGTTCTTATACCCCTTTCTTAATATATGGTTTGGTAAGCCCCTCGGGCTAATCGTATATTGTGCTACTTTACTGTGCTATTTGACTTGTAACTTGTGTACTTTGACCTCTAGCCTCATAAAGAGACTATTGGGTAGTGTTTAGTAATAAATACATATATTTTATATATATATCTGGTGTGGTTCTCCTTTCATTTGGTCATTCATGAGATTATAGACTGGTAAAACAAACAGCTTAACACTCCTTCAAGACTTAGCCTGAAGGCTGCTCTCCATAGCTACCACTAGGATAGCTTTCAATAAAGGTTGTCTTTAAACCTACCATCAATAAAGGTCGTTTGGACTGGTGCAAGGTGTCCACTATAACTAGTGGACAGCATATACCAGGCCAACTTCTCACCCCCCCCACAGTTGTTAACCAAGTTACCCTTTGCCCTACCATCCAGTGCCTCACACAAGTACATCACACCACTCTCCTGAGATTGGCAAGACAGTGTCTGACTGTCTTTGTCACTCAACCCACACTCTTCTGGGCGGTCTCCACACTCACACACCAGGACTTCTACCATGGGGGAACCCCTCTCCCTGCACCTCTCATCTAGAGTCAGTAGAGCGTCCTTCCCATCACTAGGAATATGATCCCCTGTGTCAGTTCCCCAATCTACTTCAGGGACACTGCACACCACTGGAGCTACCTCATAAACCTGAACACCCTGGTGTATGTCAACCCCCTCTCTCAAGTCAGGTGCCACATCTCTGGGTGTTTGTACTGCTCCCTCAGCACTAGATAACACAATCTTGCTGCCACCATCTGAGCTGGACTCCACCTCCAACTCAGCAAAACTCACTTCCTGAGCTACACACATTTCCTTTTCCTTGGCTAAGACATTCAAGGCCTCAAGCCTCTCGAGCTCCAAATCAAGCTCCCTCATTCTTAACTCATGTGCCAAGGTCAATTTCAATTCTTCCAAAGCATAAATCTTCTTGCTCTCTTCAAAGGCACGAGCCCTCTCCTCTGCCTTGTGCTGGATTTCTCTTTCCATTTCCAATTGCTTCATCTTGAGCTTCATGACTTCTAACTCATGATCTCTAGCCCTTTGGTTTTCCTCCAACTCCTCTGGGGAAAAACTGCTAGCGGAATGATTGCTGCCAGCCCTGGAGGCTGCTCTGGACACAGGCAGATCCTGTGATCTGAAACCATCCCCTTGTGCATCCTCCTCCACCTCTGCATCCTCTGCCTCCCCAGCCACTTTGGCCTCCCACCAGGCCCTTAAGGCCTTCTGTAGCTCCTCCTTCCTGGAGCTGCTCTTCATGGGATATCCAAAGTTCCTGCAGAACTGCTTGAGTTGACCTACTTTGTAACTACTCAACATTTCGATATCAAACTCCAGTCCTGCAACACCACTTGCTGGTTTACCCCTCTGAGACATGATGCGTGGATGACTTTCAGGGTTACTCAAAAATAGAACAAAAAAACAAAAAGAACACAGTATGTGGCTGCGTAGTGGTCTGCACTAATCTAGTGATGTACACCAATCACTGTGGGTCAAGTACAAATACAAGTTCAAATCCTCACCGCTGACCACCAATGTTAGAACTGAGGGTCTCTAGTTGGCAGAGGTAGGTACCTTTGTCCAAATAGGGACCCTTGCTTCTAGTCAGGGTAAGGGGGATACACACTTTAGATGACCCCTGCTCACCCCCTTGGTAGCTTGGTATGAGCAGACAGGCTTATCCCAAAGGCAATGTGTAAAGTATTTGTACCAACACTCACAGTAACACAGTGAAAACACCACAAATGGACACCACACCAGTTTCGAAAAATAAAGTATTTTTACTAAACTTAAACAAGACCAAAACAACAAAAATCCAACATACAAAACTCAGTAGTATGTCTTTAAAAAGGGTTGTTGCAAAAATAAACTTGTAGATCTCAAATGCGACACTTTCAGTCTCAAAGTACCTGGGATGCGTAACGCAAAATAAGCAAAAAGGGGCGCAGTGAAGACGATGCGTCAGTTCTTCCTGCGCTCCGGTTCCGGTGCGGCAAAATGGCGCCTTGATGCGTTGCGCTGATCCGGTGAGATGCGATGAAATGGCGTCTTTGTTGCGATGCGACAACGTAGATGCGATGCGTGCATGCCCGACGGCCGTGTGGCGAACTCGGTGAACTTCTGAGCCGCGACAGGCCCTGCGACACGCTTCCCCGGTGATGCGACGACACCCTCGGTGACGGCGACACGCTTATCCTGTGTTGCGGCGGCGATCAGCGGCGGTGCGCTTCCTCAGCGATGCGACGGCCCTGCGACACGCTTCTCCGGTGATGCGACGACACCCTCGGTGACGGCGACACGCTTCTCCGGTGTTGCGACAGCGAACAGCGGCAGCGGCGACACGCTTCTCGATGATGCGACAGCGGCTGCTGCGGCGGCATCACGCTTCTCTCTCGTTGCGTCGCGCTTCCAGCTCCCAACAGCAAGAGAGGCCTCACACACAGTTACAGGCCCTCCTGGCAGACTGGAACTCCCAGCAAGGAAGTTCAGGGTAGCTGGGGTGAAGTCCTTTTGTGCCTGGGATTTCAGAAACAGGAGGCCAGCTCTTCTCAGGCCCTCAGAGACTTTTCTTCAGATGGACACAGCACTCAGCAAAGTCCTTCTTCAAGCAGGGGGACACAGCACACACCACAGTCCTTTAGAACGCTCCTCAGTAGAAACAGCAAACTGCAGGCCAGCCCTAGACACACTTGGGCAGTACTTCTCCTTCAGTCTCTTCAGCTGATCTTCGTTGGCAGGGATTCCTCTTGATCAGGAAGTAGTAGTCTAAAGTTCAGGGGTTTCAGCTCTAGTATTTATACCCCAAAAGTCTTTGTTCTCCATGTGTGAGGGGTCCTGGACCCAGTCCAAACCAGTTCAGGGTGCATTCTGCCAGGGCACCTCTCCTTCCTTTGTGAGTGTGGGCCAGGGTCATCAGACACACCGCAGGAGGTGGAGCCAGCATTGTGGAAGGCACAGGTGCTACTCCTCCCACCACTCCAAATGCAGATAGGTCTATTCAGCCTAGTGCTGACTCACCCAGCCTCCTGCAGCCACCCCCAGCCCCTGTCACTCACAAACCAGACAGTCAATTCACAAACAGGCAGAGGCACACAGAAAGGTTGAACAAGAAAATAGCCACTTTCTAAAAGTGCTATTTCCAAACTTAGAATTTAAAAACCATCTTCACTAAAAGATGTGTAATTAAATTCTGAGTTCAGGGGTACCAGATTCCAACTTTCCATCTTGCTCCTATGGGGAGATATGCAGGTACACATGGGACACAGCATTCCCCATTCTGTCCTATGGGCAAGATGGCCTTTCAATAGTGAAAAACGAAATGGTCAGTATTTCACTATCAGGACATGTTACCCACATTAGTACATGTCCTACTTTTCACATACACTGCACCCTGCCCAGGGGGGTACCTTGGGCCTACCATAGGGGTGTCCAATGTGCAAGAAAAGGGAAGGTGTCAGGCCTAGCAAGTGTGTACACTGGCCAGGACAACATGGCAGTTAACAAACTGCGCACAGGCACTGCAGTGGCAGGCCTGAGACACCATCTTAGGGCTACTCCTGTGGGTGGCACAATCAGTGCTGCAGGCCCACTAGTAGCATTTGAATCACCAGCCCTGGCACACTCAGTGCACTTTACTAGGGACCTACTGGTAAAACAAATAAGCCAATCATGGATAACCAATCACAATAACAATTTACAGAGAGAGCATATGCACTTTAGCACTGATCAGCAGTGGTAAAGTGCCCAGAGTCCTTTAGCCAACAACCACAGGTAAGGAAAAATAAATGAGGAAGAAGCAAAAAGTTTGGGGATAACCCTGCAAAAAGGGCCATTTCCAACACCAACGATAAGTTGATCCAAAGCACATGGACTGGAAAAGTTTTTGATAAGATTAGTTTCATTAGAATCAGAGAAACAAAATTATCACTATAGGATCATAGAAGAAAACAGAAAATGCAAATCAGTTCAACTTGTGATTTGAAAACAATACGGGTAATCAAAAAAGTGATCCAACATTGAGAGGTGAGAATTAGGAATATTTTTGTCTCATCCCTACTATGCCCCAGCGAACATCCTAGTTCACTGGGGCATGGTAGGGATGAGACAAAAATATTCCTAATTCTAGTTCATAGTCTGTTTTCCAATCTATCGTTTGTAACTGTACTGAAGAGTATGGCATTTAGCACTAACATCCCTATTGTCATGAATTGAAGTCTTGTGCTTGTCCAAGCTACGAGAACATGAGCAGCCTGGCGACTTTAAGGTACAACAATCTGAACATATCAATCGGTTTTGGACCCAGCTACAGAGACTTTACTGTCTCCTGCCAGCCTAATTACCTTGCATAATAATGGAAAATTAAATAGCAATCATTTGCTGCTTATCATATGAAAATATTTGAATGCATGCCTTGCAAGACTCTATGAAAAACCACAATTGAATTCTGTTATAAAAGCATAGTCTAGGCCAATGTTTTGAATTGTGCAGAGAACTTGTCTTGAAAAAACACAGCAACATAAGGCCCAATTCTCAAAAAAGCGTCCAGAGTCTTGTCGGAGTCTCCGCACTGCAGTTTCTCATTGCATAGATTCTGCCACAAGCATGGAGACTCTGCCACGACAGTGCAGCCTTCACCACGACTGCGGAGGCTCTTTGTTAAGTGGGCCCTCAGTGTATGTATGTATGTATGTGGTATTTATATGGGCCGAACCTGTCATAACTTGTCAGGATGACACTCAACATCAGAACAAACCCTGGTAAAAAACAACAAGTACACACAAGAAAAAACTGAGCCCAAAAGCATGGACATGAGGGGGGGGGGATCTTACAGTGGAACCTAGGCTGAGATACAGGAACCTGGCCTTACAGGTCAGGCAGATATTGGGAACTGTTGGACTTGGCCCTTTCTGCAGGGTCATCCCCAAACTTTGTATCTTCACCCTCCTGTTTTCTTTTGTTGGTTATTAGGACTCTGCACACTTAACCACTGCTAACCAGTGCTAAATTTCTTGAGCTCTCTCCTTAAAATCTGGTAGAATTGGCTTATTCCTATTTGGCATATTTAATTTATCTGTAAGTCCCTAATAAAGTGATACTACATGCACCTAGTGACTGTAAATTGAATGATACTAGTGGGTCTTCAGCAGTGATTGCGCCACCCACTTAGATGGCCCATTAAACATGTCTCATACCCGCCACTACTGCCTGTGTGTGCAGTTTTTAAAATGCCATTATGACCTGGCAAAATACATTTTTTGCTAGGCCTACACATTATTTTTTAATACATAGACATCACCCCTAGGGTAGGCCCTGGACAGTCCAGAGAGCAGGGTGCAGTATATTAAAAAAGTTGGACAAGTACTTTTATGCTTGACATGTCCGACCAGTGAAAAACTCTTAAATTTGTTTTTCACTGCTACAAGGCCTACCTCTCCCATAGGATAATATTGGAGATAGATTATTACATTTAATAAGCTGTAACTTCGAAATGGGAACAGGTAACCAGTTTATGTTTGGTGTCTTTGGAATTGTAATGAAAAGTCATCTCTTATAGTAAAGACGTGCTGTAAATAAAAAAATTGAAAATTACACTTTTAGAAAGTTGGCATTTTCCTGCCTTGGCCATTTAATGCCTGCAACCGGTCCCTCGGTCACATGAGTGGGTGTAGCTGACAGTTGGGCTTTCTGTTTCCCTCCTAGACAGCCACACACAATAGAGAGCTTAGGTGTGCCTGGCTGTGCCATAACTGGCAGGATGGGATAGCAGAGCTGGGCACAGCTGTACTTACAGTTGAATAGGCTGTTTCCTGCCTCCACACAAAGGTTTGCATACCTCCTATAGTTAGTCTGGAGCCAGGGCAGGGAAGGCAGGAAACCTGTCCACTTCAAAGGGAAACCTCTAGAAGCTTCTTCTACTTCAAAGGAGGCACCTGGTATAAATATTGGACCTCAAACACCATCTCTTCAGTACACTTCTGAACCTGTGGAGACTCTGCCAAGAAGAAGGACTACTGTGTGGTTCAAAGATTGCTGCCCTGCTGCCCTGCTACCTGAGTCAGAGGAATTGGACCTGCACCTGAACCCAGGACTCCTAGAGTGACTCCAAGGGATAGTCTGCTGGCCTCCTGTTCAGAGTCACATGAACATAACAAGCTCCTAACCATCCGAATCAGCACCCAGATCCAGCTGGAGTAAGCCCTTGCCCCCCAAGTGACAAGTGATGCCCCTCAGGTCCTGAACCCTTGGTGTGGCCTCTTTGAAGCTGAATTGAAGCTTTTGGGCTCTTTGCAACTGTGAGCAAGCCTATTGAGGTCAGAAACTTGTCACTTACGCTGCCTGCCAATGAAAAGTTCCATCAACCTGACCCTTTGTGCTACAGCATTGACTGCTCTCTAGGCCTGGGCGGAATTGGCTTGGTTTCATTCCACAGAATGACATTAAAATTCTGCTGAGTTCCATGGCATTCTGCAGAGGGGCAGAGTGAGCATGCTGCAGAGAAACAACAGATCCCTGCACACTGCAGCGCATGCAGTCAGTGCCAGTAAAACATGTAGGCTCATGCGTCACGGTTTACTCGCACTGTCAGTACCACAAACCTCTGGCTGAAGAGTTAACTGATGCTTGTCTCCATAATGGCAGACTTGGCTACACAGGACAGTGAAATATGCTCTATTTCACTATTTGTCACTCACTGGAGAAGCCGTAACATTTCCAGCGCTGACCGACCAGGGGGTTCATGGCGGGTCCTGGGCTGATGTGATACTGAAGGAGACTGATGCGAGAGCCCTTACATCGGAAGAGGAGGACTGCGAAGTGTGCAGACAAGCTTTCCAAGATCTGGAACTTATTGAGGACGCGATTGACATTGATGTATGTACATGGACATTACAGGACTGAAACACAGGCAGTGGAATGAGAGGCGGCTTTGTGTGTACATGGGAAGACTATTTTGAAAAATCCATTTCCATTAACAGCACAGACAAAACTGTTCAAATGTCAAATGGCTGGAAAGGGAAGACATTACTATATATCTACGTGGATAGAGTATTCAGGGCTCTTATCACTGTCACTGGTGACACCCAGCCTGGGGATACTATGCAAGCCTGCCATTCTACATGGCCTGTCACACCTGGAATGCCCCCTTTCATCTCTCCTTGTCCCAGAGAATGCCCCAAGCTGGGAAATTGTCCTGGGCATGGAATGTGACGGGATATAAAAGGCCTGCCCCGATGCTGGCACTGCAGGTCTCACTGCGCCCCTTGCAAATGCAGTCTATTTATTTTATATGGCACAATGCATCTTCTTGGATCCTCTACCTGCACCATGCACACCCTGGCATTGATGGTGCTGGTAATCTGTGCTACAGGCTGGGCATTCCCTGCACAGATAACTTTCCAAAGCTGTGCAACTGTGCACACAAATATTGCTTGTACCACTGTACAGGTGTCAGTGTAATGTTTCAGTGGGCACCTCATGTTTGTGTCCAAAGCTGCACTGTGGTTCACAGTTAGGTGTGCATTAATGTAGGAATGCACACACTGAACTATGCACAGAGTGGTACAGGCATTGTTTGCTCGTTTACACAATAGAGCACTGCGATGTTATGTTGTCAATATATGCAAACAGCACAGTATTTGTTTGTGTATGTGTCTATCTATGCAACAAGCTAAGATATTATATGTGCATCGCTGTGCCATGTGGGCATAACAATCACATGTTTATCAGTCCAGGCAACAGGACACAATGATTGGATGTGCATTGGTCTGGAATGGGCAAATGGTAAGACAGGGTGGGATCACAGACCTTATCAGCTGTTAAAATCTGTGTGTTCCGTGGGTTACATTCTCTAGCCTTTATAGTGTGCTGACCCCTGCCTTCCTTACCAGGAATGGTGGCATCAAATTTCTATGAGCATTACTCTGTGCACTGTTCCACATCTATTTTAAGTGTATTGCTCGCTTCTTTTAGTCAGTAAGAAGTGTTTGAAAGCGCTATGTGTCTCCTTTAGGATGCTTCAGAGCACTTGACAATGGGGTGAATGAATGCAACAGTGTAGTCTGGTGGGGACGTTAATGACCAGATGGTGAGTGGAGACAGTGGCAGTGACTTACCCAGCCCGCAAATAAAATAATCTGATAGCTATACCTGCAGTCAAAGAGGAACATCCATGTAGCATTCCGTGCAGAGGGTCACACACTGCTACTTCTCTTACTTGGCTTATATAGTGAGTGTGGGGCATAACTGCTGTGTAAATGAGTATGTGTGTAGAGCAGCATCAAACACTTTTGTGGGACCTGTTATAGCGCACAAAAGTCGTTAAGACGAAGCTATGATGCTTCACCAAATTTGTTTTTCTCGGCAGAGCGACAAAACAACCAGTGCTGATTTTTAATTCCACCGGTGGGTGGACCGACGGAATTTGTCAGTAATTCTGCATTACATGAGTAACGCAGGATTAATAAATTCGGCCAATTTCGCCAGCGGAATAAAAAATTGCACCCACCCCTACCGCTCATGGGGAGTGCCACTGTGAAGCTCCAGTCCAACTGTCCACGACGACAACAGCTTCTTCGCGCTACCAGTGATGACCATCCGTGACACCAGGCCTGCTCTTAACACTACATCAACAACTGTCTGCAACACTTCCCTGCTCCTCACAGCCCCCTCCACTGCAAACGTGACTCTTTGCACTGGCCTGAGAAGGTAACTTTTCAGCTGGACTAACCTGGTCTCTGTATCTGACCCGCACTTCAGTGCGGTCTGCCTATACTTGTGACTTTCTCCCGGTTTTGCACAACCAGATAGCCGCGAGTGACACTTTGGGCTTTTTATCGCTATATTCACTTAGGGCCAGATGTACGCCCATTCCATTTTGCAAGTCGCATTTTGTGATGTTTTGCGATTCACAATTTGTGACAAAATGGAATGTACAACAGTGTCTGAGACACTGTTTGCGATTCCCAAATGGGTCACAAATGACCTGCCTCATTAATATTCATGAGGCAGGTCACAATTTGCGACCCAGTGGGAATGGCCATGACTGTGACTGCATTTTAATTACAGCAGTTTATTTTTTAATGCAGCACATTTTCCTTAAACGAAAACAGGATGCATTTAAAAAGAAAAATGAATCGTTTCCGTTTCATTTTTTAAAAGTAGGCAGTGGTCCATTGGAACACTGCCTGATCTTAAAAAAGATTTTCTGGAACACTGCCTGCTCTTAAAAAATATTTTCGCTGCCCAACACAAAGGGTAAGGGTTCCCCTGGGGACCCCTTCCCATTTGCGAGTGGCTTACCACCTACTTGAAGTAGGTGGTAAACTGCAAGTGTTTTGTGCCTGCATTTGCGGTCGCAAAGCAATTGTACATACTACTGCGACTCGCTATTAGGAAGGGATGCCGTTGGCACGCCTCTTCCTAATAGCGACATGCAAATCCTATTTTGCGAGTCGGTAGTAGGTTACTGACTCACAACATAGGGTTTGTACATACCACGCACTTTTTAGCAGTTGCAAACGGGCCGGTTTCCCATTTGCAGCCACAAAAGAGGGGCATACACCTGGCCCTTACTTCTTTAAAATTGCATATCTCCGGTTCTACTGATTGGAGATTTATTGCTTTGGTATTGATATATTTATTAAAGTTTGTTCTATTATTCTAAAGTGGAGTGGAATTTTTCTTGTGTTGTGTTCTCACTTTTTTTTCTGTTTGAAGTGCTGCATAAATACTTTGCACATTGCCTCTGAGTTAAGCCTGATTGCTCTGTGCTAAATTACCAGAGGGTTGAGCACAGGTTAATTTGGGGTGTACTTGTGGTTAACCCTGACAAGGATTGTGATTGCGTTTTGAGTAGTGTTCCACACCCCTAAACAAGTAACCAATTTTTTTTACAGCAGCCAATCAGAACATCAGAAGGACTGCATCCAGCACAATTTGAGCAGCCAGGTAGCGGGAACAAGTTGCCTCGCAAATGCTTGGTTCTATGGTTCATGTAGTCTCAGCTCACTCACCGTATTTTTGGTTTTGTTTTCCCAAACTCCTTCATGTTGTATTTCTCTCTTCACTTCACACCAGGGCCGGACTGGCCGTAGCTGGCACCGGGCGTTTCCCCGGTGGGCCGCAATGGTGGGGGCCGTTTTTGTTACCGCGGGCCTGCAATATCGACCCCCGGTAACAAAATCAGCCGAAACCGGCCCTTGCAAACAACTCGGCCGCACCCCCTCAGCCCCAGGGGGGCCGGCGAGCAGTTTGCCAGGGCCGGTTTTGGTTCCCAGTCCGGCCCTGCTTCACACTCCGTGCAAGGCTCCTGCATCCACCTTGGGCCTTGATCTTTTGAATCCAACTCAATGTTACATTCACCGTAGATTATCCTGCTGCTTCTGAGTATTTCCAGGGTTCAGTAGTTGTTGTCTCTGATGGAACATCGGGTGACTTACATAGAAATGGGGATTGTGCTCTGCTGTGGTACATTTGTACCTAGTACAGTGTATAATGGTCTGCATTTGCTGTTATAAATTTGCTGTATGCTGACCAAGTATATTTTGCAAGGAACAAGGGAACCAAAGTAATCAGAGAGGGACCAGGTAAACAAAAAATTATACAGGAACAATGGTCCCTTACAGCAAAGATTAAAGACAATGGTCATCACAGTGATACAAAAAAGACCGCATTGTAGGAATCTCGATAGCGATTTAAATACTTTTATTTACATCATGAATAAAAGAAGAAAATGGAGAGTGGACAGTATTCAAGAAAAAAGAAAAAGGATTCAAAGAGCTCAGGCATAGTAGTTCATGGGTAGTTCGACAATTCCATTTGGGTCATTTGCCTTCCCTTTTTCTAGTTTCACGGCGCTACTGTGTATTCACTCTTTGCCCCCGTATAGTTCAGTGTCATATTATACAATCACAACTCTAAATCAGCCCTTGGGCCTAGATTGTGACCTTATTTCTCACTATAGGCACTTACCGGCATGTGCGCACTACAGCCTTCCACTTATCGTAAATTGTAATGCTGATCATTCGCCATATAAATACATTTTTCTTCTGTTTCTCTCCCCTTTCTTCCTTTTGCTTCATTTATCTTGTTGTTTCAGCAGGCATCCTTCTCCGGCCATTTTTTATTTGTCCTGATGATGATCCCATTATTACGTTAGGGATCAAAACACTGTCGACTTTAGTACCCTGACACTAATTTGTTTAAATAATTTCTGTACACATGTGCAATGGTGCTGTCCATATGCTTGTCGCCTAAACTGTTGATTGTGTTTTGGCCATGCACTACTGTCCCTGAGTTCTTTAAATCCTTTTTCTTTTTTCTTGAATACTGTCCCACTCTACATGTTCTTTTTTTTATTCATGACGTAAATAAATGTATTTAAATTCCTATCCGGATTCCTATGACATAGTCTTCATTGTATCACTGTGCTAACCATTGTCTTTTATCTATGCTGTATGCTGTACCAATGGCACGTGAAGTCCCTCAACACTTTCGAGAGAGACAAAGACATGCACTGCCCTGAAGCGATGTAAGATGAGCCTACAGCCACTAGTGTAATTCTCTTCTCCTTCCCTTCCCCATTTGCCCCATCACAAGAACATGTAGGCTGGAGGAGCCTCATTTCTCTGCCCACAGCTCTTATTTTGTGGAGAGTAGTGGGTTTGGATGGGGGCTCATGTAATTTGATATATTTCTTCAGACCCCTGAAGAGATTGCTGTGGGATGTAGGATTCTCTTTAGGGAGTGCCAATGGGGAATTTGGAAGGCATTGGGGAATGGCATAGCCACCATCCAGAAATTAAAGTACAAGGACTTGAACTGCAGTTCTGAAGTTGATTTTTGAGAGAAATGGTTTCATGTTCTTCAATAGAGGTAGTCACATACAGGCCCCCATCGTTTTCTTAGTGATGTGTTGCATGACGGTGAGTTTGGTGTCCAGGGTACATTAAAATAACTTGGAATTGGATGAAAGTTGAGGTTTAAATCCATCCAACTTTATGTAGTTGAGCCAGATTTAGATTAGTTGTTGCTTATTGTTCTTTGCAAATAGTAGGAATTCAGTTTTGATGAGGTTACACTTCATGTGGGTGCTGGACATCCAGGTCTGGAAGAATAGGAGACAGTTGAGGCATTGTAAATCTAGAGTGGATATGACTTTTAATTAAAGTTGTGTGCTGTCAAAATATTGGTAATTTTGATGTTGGTACAGATGAGAAGAGTCCATGGACAGTTTGAAAATGACTGGAGTCCTTGGGGGCAGTGAATTCCATTCAAGACTTTAACGGTGTGGATGAACTTGGGATGACCAATGGTGTCAAATGCTGCTGAGAGGTTCAGCAAAATTAAGTATGGGCTTGACAACCAGGTCGATGTGTTGTAGGCAATGACTGAGGTGTTGGAAATCTGGAGTGGAGGAACATTTCAAGTAAAATCGGGAGGTGCTGTCACCTTTATATGTGATCAAGAGGGCAATTAATGGCTATGATTGTAATGTTTCTGTCTCCGTAGTGCAGCATGACCTGAAGCTGGATTGGAAGACATGATGGTTGGCGTTATAGTGATCATGGAGTTGTGAATAGACAGCTTTTTCCATGATCTTACCAATGAAGAGTAAATGAGTGATAGGCTGGTACTTGGCAAGGTCACTAGGGACCTATGTGGGTTTCTTCAGGAGTGGGAGAATATGTTCTGTCTTGAGAGCTTCCGAGAAGACATCCTGCATGAATGAGGCATTGACGATGGTGAGTAGGGGTGAGAGAGTTTCTCTGGCGACTGCTCTGAAGAAGAATAAAGACAAGCCCTTGGAGTTAGCTTTTTGAAAATTCCGGATGTCGGTGAAGACTGCAAGAGACAGGATGACCATTGTGGATTGCAGTTTGGAAATGTTGGTGTTAGAGAAGAAGTAGGCTTGATGGTCCAAGAAGGGACCTATGTCATCCACAAGGCAGATTGTCAATGTGACAGTCCTTAAATATTGGGATGGAGGGGGATTAAGTGAGCATGACTCCTGTTTCACTGTGTTTAGTTATCTGCTTATGAATCCCGTACTTAATGCATTTGAGCAATAAGTAAATTATAGAGGTCGGCCTGTAAACGACACGGATGAAGATGATAATACTCATAGTTTTGTTTAAGAGAGAATAACTGTAACTTTAAATAACAATAACATACAGGGATTTAAGATCTAAATAAACTTGCATTCTACAGTCATGGCATTTGACAAGCTTTATTACTTAATAAAATTGTAGTAATGGATGGTTTGTTACACCTATGGATCTCACTCATTTACTAATTTTATATAAAATCCTTTATTAGGCACACAGTCATATTTAAATACTGATTGTTTTTAAATTCAGGATGACAAGTCGGCATATTGCTCTATGTTCTTTGTTTTTGTTGAACGAGGGTCAACTGGGAAATGGTTTGTGCGGTTATGTTTTTGGATGCTTGCTAATGAAATGTGAGATATAAGAAAATTTGATGGCTGAGAATATGCAGGAGTTTCTCGGTTAATTTTAAAGGTTTTGCATAATTAGGGCCAGAATGAGCAGGTAATCCTTAAGATTTTTAATGTTTTATCATGCGCATGACAAGTTTTAGAGGTCTGCATATGAAATTTCCTACATCGGAAAATCTGTTGTTTGAAATACTCTGCTTTATCTGCGATTAACATATTTTGAAAGTGTTGTAAAAATGATGTCCTTAATGCATTGTTATTACATTACATTTCATTTTACTTGTTGAAGATACATTTTTTATTTTATTTTTTATTGAGCAGAGCAAAAGGGCATAACATACATAGAGGTCAGGAATAGAAACAAACATTTTACGATCATTAGTTCTTGTTCATTTTTAAAATGAAATCAACGTAAATTGACTACCGAGACAATAACAGCAGATATAAAAAAAACACAACAGGAGTCTGGCTGAGTCTTACATTATTTGAGAATGACCGATCTTACTCATTAAATTTCTAAAGTGCTTAAGTGCTTGAGTACTAAGGTGACAAAAGATAGGTATACTGACATTGTTCAACGGCCTTTACGTTTACCTAGAACATTGAAAATACATTTTTTCGGTATTAAGTATGTTTATGAAAATTTAAGTGTGGAATGGTGATTAGTTTTAATTAACCAGAATCATTTATTATTTTGACTCGACTAAACTATGAATCCATTTAATTTTTATGTTCGTTGTCCATAATTTATGGTAGTTAAGAGGTCTAGACCATGACCAGGGCCCCTGTGGTGGCTGTATCAGGCGCAATTAATCCAAAGCGATCTTTACAAAGAGAGTCACAGGGCCAGATGTACTAAAAAATCGTTTTTGCTATTCCCTAATTGCGAATCCAATTTGGAAATGGCAAAACGGCATGTACGAAAGCATGTTGAACACTTTCTGAGATTCCCAGTGAGTCACAAATGACCTACCTCATGAATATTAATGAGGTAGGTCGCAATTTGCAACCTATTAGGAATCGCAAAAATCACAGGGATGGTGGCCTGCTGAGGTCAGCAGACCACTATGTATGTGATTGCATTTAAATAAAGCAATCTTTTTTTTTGTAAAGCAGCCCTTTAAACGGGATGTGTTACAAAAAGAAAATAGAAAAGTTATCTTTTCATTTTTTAAAAGCAGGCAGTGGTTCGCTAGCTCTTAAAAAAATGTTTTCGGATACATTCACGAAGGGGAAGGGGTTTACAAATGTATTACCACAAGTGCTAATGTTTTGCGACCACATTCCCGTTTGCAAAACATTCCTGCATACCAGTGCGACTCGCTATTTGGAAGGGACGCCCTTAACATGCCTCTTCCAAATAGCGACTCACAAACCCTATTTGGTGATTTGGTAATAGGTTACCGACTCGCAAAATAGGGTTGGTACATGCCAAAAAGCATTTTACCAGTCGCAAAAGGCTCGATGAGCCGTTTACGACATGTAAAATGCTTCGTACATCTGGCCCACAGTCCTTATGATAGTATAAAAAACGGAGTGCCTGTTAGAAGGTCATATACTGGTAAGACACTGTTTTGAATAGCATTTCTTAGATGCTCTGTCTTTAGTTGTGGTTCATTTTTCAGATAGGGTAGTCTCGGCAGGTTTGGTGTGCAAGTTGGTAGATTTGGTTTTCATCACTACTGTACCTCATTCAGTTGGTCGATGTGGTTAGTGGTCCTGGTGTTTGTGAGAGAGATACATGTGGGCACCATTGCACCACGTCTCTGTGACCAGGAGTGTGTTCGGGATGAGGCCCTGTATGTACTTGCAGATGTTTTAGGCATACCCAATTGCACCCCATCTGCAAGCATGTTGGCGTTAGTGCTACTGTTCTCAAGTAAACAGCCTAAGTAGATTATATGGGTTGAAATTCTAAATGGGGGATCCCGTGGCAATCACGAAAGTAAACAGAAATACAAGGAGTGTGAGTTCAAGGTGTGATAGCCACACTTGTGTTTGAGTTGCTGCGTTTTGCTCCTGCTGCATGATTTATTCTGTGAATGATACCTCTCTTGTAGTGACCAGAGTTCTTTAGTATATAGGTTAGTGAAAGGTCTAGCAGGTGAAATGCAAAAATACTGCTATTAGGTCGAGAAGGAAATGCAGGATTGGCATTGGGGTGGTAAGTGAACCCGTGCACTGATTGGATCCTTGACTAAGGCTGGCTTATGAAACATTGCTTGCTCTAGGCTGGTAAATAGTATGGTAAATAGTATATAGCTAGATGAGACAATACAGAATGAGATTATAAGAGCGAAAAGAAATGTTGACACACAATGGTAACCTTGATATTATTGTTAGATTTCAGTCACGTTTATATACGGGCTAACCTGTGTGGGAAGTGAGAATGGTTTTAATGTGGTCAAGAATTAACAAAGTTGGCCATTAACAACGGTGATTAATAGGAAGGCATTACATTCTTTTTATCTCTGAGTGTTATAAAGGAGCAGAGGCAGGGCCAATAGGAACATCAATTACAGAACAATGAGGCTTTCGGAAAAAGGGAAATATCAGTTTAAGCAGTTGAAAATAGAGGTACTCTGGTTGGTTAAGGTAACAGTGAGTTAACGGTCTGTGAATTTCATGAGAATATGGATGTCCAGTAGTATCCAACACAAACAAAATGTCTATGTTTTTCTGGCAATGTTTCAACACCTTCCAATGGATGTCCTGTTCTCTGTTTATTGTACACATGATATAGTGAGAAGAACAGCAATGATGACAAACAACCTGAAGCTTAGCCTACAAAAGGAACTTTCTCGGCAGCATGTGGGAGTGCATGGTATTAAGCATGTGTGGAAGGTTGGGATAAAATGAGCACGAGTTTGAAAGAGAGGAGTGATGTTGGAACTTTGTGAAAGGAGCACAGTTGTGTTGAGGAAAAGGAATTTCAGGGACAGGTGATTTGGGAGCCAATGAGGCAGATAGAAATGCTGAGACAGGAGATAGAGGGTTGGGGGCAGGTAAAGTTAAGGGTAAGGCCACATTTGTGCTTGTCTATCCTTCCTTAGATCAAGAATGAAGAACAAAAAATACAGGGATTGTGACTTGGAAAGGAATTGATATTAGTATTTAGCTACTACGGGAGTATGGCATGCCATTTGTTAGAGTGTGAATAGGAATGGATTAGACATAGTAATTTGTTAGTGACGGAGTGGGATTTTCTATATCTTGATCTTCGAGTGTAGTCATTAAACCATTGACCATTGGTCAACATAGAGAAGTAAAAGGAGCAATCATCTACATCAGACATTTAAAAAGGTAAAATCATTAAATACTTTTGTACAGTCAAGAAAGAGAATTTGTGTGTGTTAAAGGGTTTTATGAATTAGTTCTTTAAGATAATAATTATTTATTCAATGAGCATTAGTCTTGTACGAATCTGCATTAGAAATAAATATAATCCAATAATCGATATTTCAATGTACGGAAAAATACAATGTAAGAATTGCAGTCAAAATTGAAAAAATGCAACAAGCATGTTCCATAAAGAAAATTCCCTAATCTAAATTAAAATGGAATGGAACAAAGTATGGTGTCTGTTTAGAAACCCAATGAAGAGCTCTGATGAGCGAATAAATGCATAAGCATTAATATTTTGCACTTAATTTTAGTCTTCATGCTCCAAAAAATCTTCAGATGGCTCCCCATCGACACCAGGAAAACTGTCAGCAAAGCCCTAGTCACCAACTGGCTAGACTATGGAAACGCACTCTACGCAGGAATCACCACCCAGCTCCTAAAGAGACTCCAGACGATCCAGAACTCAGAAGCCAGACTCATCCTCAATCTCCCCAAACTGACTCACATCGCCCCCCACCTCAGGAACCGCCACTGGCTCCCCACCAAGGAAAGATGCCAATTCAAGATGCTGACACACGACTACAATGCCCTCCATGACCAAGGACCAGCATACATCAACTACCCCCTAAACTACCACCAATCCGCAAGACACATATGCGCTGCATGCCTTGCTCTAGCGCACATCCCCCACATTCCCACAACAGCGGAGGGCGCTCCTTCTCCTACCTCGCCACTGAAGCCTGGAGTAGCATTCCCCTCCACCTCCAACCAGCATCCTACCTCACAGAATTTAGGAAGGGACTTAAGATCTGGCCCTCAACTGATTGCAGCAGAATCACAGCACCTGGATAACCTCATGGGTGATTAGCCATGCTCTACAAATCCTGGCTTATTGATTGAGTCTTAAGCTGGAAAGTATTCTCAGCTATAAATCAGCAGACATCCTAATAGTAGAAAATAAGTTTATGCTAATCTCTCATAAGGAAAGATGGGGTCTCAAGGAACCCAGAAATAGATCTCCTGGAAATGCAAGTGGTAGAAGCCCCCCTTCTACTCTAGGAACACACACTAACATAAACACACAGCATTCTAGATAGTAACATGTTTCTCTTTATTCATTCATAGCATCCAATAGGATTTCAGTAAACCCTTTGGAATAGGTAAACTCAGTTTCTCATGTCTTCACAATGGACTACAGAAATTAATCCTTGAAAAATACTTCATCCACATTTTGCGTTTCAGACAGTTTCTCCCAGGACCTATCCTTCTTGTTGTCTCCTCTCCTTCCAGTGAGAACCTCACTATCAGTTGTCTGATACAAAACAAATGCCTATTCACTAGCTAACAGAAGGCTTCTGGAAAGTTACAGCTTTTACAGCAATGAAAAAACATCCCGTGCAAAACAACAATTCAATGTAAAAACAGGCTTTTCAATGCTAACATGAAGTTTCCACTAATATGGCATCACAAGTTAGGCTAACTTAAATTAGCCCTTTTGTTACTTTATTTGTAGGCTTATAACAATCTAGGTATGATTAGCTACTACAAAATTCATTGTGCATTATATGCATGCTGTTTAAACATAGACTTTTGAACAACTTAATTAAAAATGTGTTTTTGTTTGCAAATGGAAACATTCACTACTGCATTAGAATAGTTGTGGGGCTTTTAAGGTTGCTGTGAAGCTATCAGTTTAGAGTACTATGGGTTGGACTGGGCCAGAAAATAAGTCCGGGTGCCAAATTAAACATGCCCTTCATTAGTGAATCAAATTGCTAAAAGTGGCCCACATTTGCAAATCAGTGCAGTTTTAAACTAGTAAAAACAAGCTGTATAAATGTTTTGCAATGTATGGGTGACTGAATGCATTTGAGTTTGCTGGAGGCAGTGTTTGTGGCCATATCTGAGAATTCCGGCTCACCAAACCATAAACGCACTCAAACAACCCAAAAAATAGCTAATGCACTGATGTGTGAGACCAGCTCTTTGGGCACTGTCAGATTGCCATATAGACCAGTCCAACTGAGAAAGCACTGTCAGAAGTTTCAGCAGTCGTATTCAATTATTTTTGCCTTAGCATTTTATCAGTATTTGAAAGAAATAAATTTATGAAGTTTTAAGTTTCTATTGACACGGTTCCAATTAAACAGTCTGAAAAACTTAAAGCAGGCTTAAGCAGGCCTTTTTTGTTATAAATAAAAAGATGAGGTATAGATCTATGTGGTGCCTAATGTAAGTGGAAGTTTGAGGATAAAAGGTCCAAATAGTTAGGAAATGCAGACGTAAACGTCATAGAACAATGCTAAGGCAGAACATTTCATGGAATAGCTCCACTGACAGGCTTAAAGCTTAATTTGAGAGGGCCAGCCTAGCCTCCTCCTCCCTTTTCACTGGGTAAAAGAGAGAAAGTGATGCTTGTTGAAAGTGGGGGCTAGATTAGGAATATTGTAATGATACAAGCTTCTTTCTTCTGAATTCACAGATGTGTGTTTTTTCAGGAACAAAGATTAATCAATATGTCCTCACATTGAGATAGGTCATTGACAAAGGGAGGGTACTGAACTTTAATAATGGTGCATTACTGCACTTTTGAAAAAATCCTAATGATTCATTTCATTGCAGTGTTGATTGGTTAAGTAACTTATGATTTTAATTTTCATCCTCCATGACAACTTCACAGTAGCTCATTCTGTACCTCTTACGTTATATCTTGGCCTTATTGGTGTGGACTTTTTGACACTTTTTCCCAATAATTTGCCCACTATGTTCATCTTGGGTAGCTATCTTTTGTAGCACTTTGTAAGCAGGTGGGTTATTAAGCGGTGGGTGTCAGTCAACACAAGGGTTATGGACACAAAATTATCAGAGTTAAAACACAGTTTCAATAATATAAACCTGCCTCATACCCCTGATATCTGTGGCACAGAGCAGCCAGGCCTATTTTCGTAAAATGTGAAAAGTATTTAGTGGCAACAAAAATATTAAAAGCTGTTGACTTTAGTGGGAAAAGCTCCTAGCAGGAGAAAGTCAAGTTTTGCAGCTGGCGAAGTCTTCTCATTGAGCGGATACTTTTGCACTCTCCCTTGGCCAAGGTTTCTACCTTCAGACTAATTGCCTGATTTAGATCTTGGTGGACAGGTTACTCCATCACAACGGTGATGGATATCCCATCTGCTGAAATATAAATCCTATTATATCTGATGGGATTTATATTTTGGCAGACTGTATATCTGTCACCTTGTGACGGAGTAACCCATCCACCTAGATCTAAATCAGGATCAGTAGTCTTTTTTCTAAGCTCATATTCCTCCAGTAAGGCAAGCCTGGAAGCTGTCTCCGATGAAGTCCTTTTAGCACTTGACAGCTTTGCCATGAGGTCCCACTAATACTCCAGAGGTCTTGAAAGTCCCAACTTTTCAGACTTTCTGAAGCAATTCCTTTTGGACTCTTCTAAGGCTCACATGCCTTCAGGGACAACACTTAGGAGCCAGGAATCACTCCAGCAGAGGCCACCAGTGAGATCCAGTTGAGGTCTAGATTCATCCAACTGACCCTTGAAGTCCACACCTTAGTCTTAGGTACAAGTGGGATCAGGTCCACCCCTTTAAGTCTCCACACAGGCTGCTATCAGCAGCAAGTCTAGTCTTATTCCGTTCCTTCACAGGACCAGAGAGTGTTCTGTTAAGCTGCGGGTGAGGTGCCACCTTTGTAGGTTCCACTAGCCAGTGGGTGGGATGACTCCTGGACACTCGCTAATCAACTAGAAGAAAATTCCCAGGTGCATCCTTTCCCACTTTTTAAGTACATCATGTTTGCCTTATTGCAAACTATACCACAGTGTACTATTCTGAAGCAAATCTAAGATAGCAGCACATTTTTGCTCTCAGAGGCTACTGCTGTGCCAGCCTGGGTGCGCTTCGGAAAATGAGCAGCCTCTGCTCCTCAAATACATCAAACTGGTTCTGGGATTATCTCCCCTTCCTACTGAACTAGTGCCAAGCTAGCTACAGGTGCCCCATGGAAGAAATACTTTTCTTCCCAAGGTATCCATTGATATTTATCTGTAATAGGAAAGCCTCTTTCTGGTCTCTTTCAGGTTAATGAAGTTCCTGAACCCTCCCCAGCTGTCCTGCCTGAGCTGAAGGAGTGACATACGTCACTCCGAGATCTTCCTGCCAAAAGGTCTGTGCCATTGTTTCTGGTCTGGGAGCATTTTCTAATCCTCATGAAGGGAAAGCAGTGAAAGGGGCCGGCTACTGGCAGTCTCATGCTAATTAGCTAAGTGGAAGTTCAGACAGACAAAGTATAACTTTTTCAACTTTAGTTTTGCTAAATATTTATTAAATATCCAACTTCACCAGTGGATTGGGTTTTTAATAAATATTAAAAATATTGATTGAATCATCTCTTATCCAAAACCAAAGATAGTAGTATTATTAATTTATCTAAACTTCAGTTTTTCTCATAGAACAGCTACAGCCCTTTACTAATATTTGGCACAATGCAATACATTAGAAGACCCGACTTACTCAGAACAGTTAACTGTATTCATAAGACATGGCAGGAGTTTTCAACCATAAAACTTCCCTCACAGGTCAGGCTCACTGCCAGTAACCTGTTAGTCCAACAGTTCAATTTCGACAAAAAATGTCAATGTACCACATTCCGTACAAGCTTCAAGAGGAAATTTGTAACCACAAAGAAATGTGACCAAACTAAGAAAAAAGTGTGAGAAAGGTCAGAAAGTACCACCCGTTAGTACATCCAAGGGGGGCTGCTGGAAGGTACTCGCCAGTTTGCCCACATTATCAACATCGATAACCTTCTTACCGAAAAAGAAAAAAATGTGTGTAGTCAAATTCCTCAGAGGTGAGAAATCAAAGAAGGAAAATCAGTGAAGGTGTGTATAAGTGCACTATCAGTGCGAATGTCACTCAGTGCCCAGCTGGTCCCCATGAGAAAAGAAATGCAATCCTCAAAACTAAAATGGGGTACAACTCACTTGCAAAACGTAATTTTAATAGGTGCCGTGAGCGTCCTCAAATTAAAAGAATGGCGTATGCTTGGCCATTTAGAAACGAAAGGCCAACATGTTTAGTTGCCTGTTCATTTATGGCAACTTCATCAGCGCTGATGGGGAAACCAGTCTTCACCTCACTTGTCAGTCACACCAGACCTGTGGTTACATGATGAAATTAAAAAGAAGAACGTGCAACATGTAAATAAAACCTAACCTTGGGATGTGTATAAACCTTCATTCAAGCCCACTCCTTAAAATTGCATTATTACCGAGTGGTTGCTGTCATCCTTCGTACCTGCGAACCACTCATAGGGGAGTACTGCGCCAAATAGTCGCGTTTCCCAATGGTAACTGCAGTTGTCAGTATCACCTGAAATCACAATATCATAGATATAACATGTGTCTCAATCAAGAACTGTACTCTTTGCATTGCCCTCCTGCTCCGTCTTATGGGTCCCATTCAGTACCCTTAAACCTCATCTCAAAGTTTAAAATGACAATGATATCAGACGCATACTAAAATCATCACATTATGGACCCAAGCGCTCTTATTAGTCAAGAGCTCAATAACTTGCCTGCAACCGGGTCGAATCAAACTAACCCATCTTCCACCTCATGCCCATATTATAAAAAAGGGCAACTGAACCGGGGGGATAGCGTATCCATGCTCGCTCTCTTAACCGCGAGCTTCCCCCGGAAACCACTGGTTCCCTCTTACCGCATCCGCGGAGTGCCTGCAACTTGGTGCTCGTCCCGATGATGTCTAAGGGACGCAAGCGTCTGATTTTTAAACCCAAAGGCACCGACTCCGGAAGCACATGACCCGGAAGTCGACTCCCGGTCAAGCACTGCACTCCCCCCCCCAACTTCCTCAGTATAACGGCAGCCATTTTGTAAAGGTCTTATATTGCGTGACAAATATAGGAATCCATTCATTTTTATAGTGAAGACCAAGTCATTTTAAAAGAAAAAGGTCTAATTATTTACTTTATTCGTCCAGGAGAGAAGTTTTAATTAAAAAACCTACCACAAGAACGCAGTTTCTTAGTATGGAAAAATATATTTTTATTTCAATTTTTCATGAAGATCTCTGATCATTCATTTTAGAGCTATACTTAGAACCTGATGGTCGCAACCCGACAACCCCTACTACTAGCCCCATCGAGTGGGAATAATAGTCTCAGGACTCAGATTTCTGCGCAGTTGGTATTATGTACATACCAGATGCTGCTGGTATGCCTAGCCCCAAACTCAAAGGGTATCTGCACAGTTCTTACGGGGCCCTATTGTTTACCCACTCTTTTCCATTCAATGGAATCATTCAGGCCAATGCGGTCCACCTTCTCAGTAAAAATCCACCTAGCCTCTTTCCTAGCCAGGATGTCATCAATGTTGTATGTGTTGCCCACCACCCTCTCAAGTACAGTCCACTTCAGGTCTCTGAAATTGTGTTTTTGTTCCTGAAAGTGTTGAACTAGGCGAGTAGTAAGTTGCCCTGCTTTCGGGATACTCCGGTGCTCCTGTAGACGGACCTTCACTTTGCGTGATGTGAGTCCAATGTAATGCAATCCACACATACATGTAAGCCTGTAAATTAAATGTGTGGTATTGCAATTACTGAACTTATTCAGATACCACACTTTCCCACTTGTGAGATCGACACTCTTGGTAACTTCAGTGAGATCACATACTGAGCAGCACCCGCAAGGGTAATGCCCTGTTGGCAGACCTGACTCCTTTTTCGGAAGAGTAGGACGCGTGTGGACTAGCCTATCTTTTAGATTGGGAGCCCTTCTGAAGGCAAATCTCGGGGGCGGCATCTTCTTCTCCCCAATGTCCAACAATGACCAGTGTTTCCTTATTATCTGTCTCACTTTAGTGGACAGTGGATCGAAGGTGGTGACCACAGGTAAACACTGTTCCTTCTCTTTAATATTCCTCTCTAATAGGGCCTCACGAGGTGTATTTAAGGCTCGCTTGCGTGCTCTCTTGACCACCTTAGTGGGGTAATCCCTACTTCTCAGTTTTGTGACCAAATCTTCAGATTGTTCCATAAACCTTTCCGTGGAGGAACAGTTCCTGCGGTACCTCAAGAACTGTCACACCGGAACATTGTCTCGTAATGCTCTAGGATGAAATGAGCGATAATGCAATAAGGAGTTCCTATCGGTGGGCTTTTGATGGACAGCCGTAGATAGTCTGTTGTCCATTGCTTTTATATCTACATCTAGATATACCGCAGAGTCCCTGCTGATGGTCCACGTAAACCGCAGGCAGCTGTCTGCTTCATTCAACCATGATAAGAATGCAAGTAACTGGTCTTCTGATCCCGTCCAAATGCAAAGAACATCATCAATAAACCTCCTCCAGAGAGAGATATTCTCCTGGAAGGGGTTGGAGGCATGATGAATCACATTTTCCTCGAACTGGCCCACATAAATTCAGGCCAGACTCGGCGCAAATGTAGCCCCCATTGATGTTCCTGACACTTGGAGGTATAACTGGTTCTTATACCTAAAAAAATTCCTTGTGAGGGCCAGTTCTATACACTGCAGGACAAAGGATTGAGGGGTATCATAAAACCACTCAAGTGCCCCAAGAGCACGCGCTGCTGCCACCAGCGTGGCATCTTGGGTTATACTGGTACACAATGATTCAATATCTATAGTTACCAGAAATTGCCTCATAGGATCATACTCCACTGTGTCCAAGATGTTCAAGACATCAGTGGTGTCCTGCTTAAAATATGGTTGTGTAATGACTGATTCCCTTAGGAAGAAGTCCGCAAATTGGGACAGTGGCTCCAATACAGATTGAATACCCAAAACAATCGGGCGGCCAGGTGGCGGGCGCTGTGCTTTGTGGATCTTCGGCAAGTTGTAAAATGCCGGCGCTCTTGGTTTTAAATTTACAAGGAAGTCCGCTTCCTTATGCGAGATCCACTTTTTCTCCTTAGCGCCCGCCACCAAAGCGTTGATGGTGTCTTGTAATTCCGATGTGGGATCACGAGCTAACGGTTGGTAATTAGTGTGCACTCCCAGAAGTCTCAGGACTTCCGCTTCATAGTCCTGTGTATTAAGGACTACCACCGCACCACCTTTATCGGCTTGTATGATCGTTATCAACTCATTATTTTGTAATGACTTTACTGCAGACCAATCGGTGCTGCTCATATTCTGAAAGTAAGAATGATTCTGTGACTGCTCCAATATCTCAATGTCATGTAGTACACGCTGTTCAAAGACAGCCACCTCGGGGCCCACTGCCGAACTGGGGGGACAGAACCCAGAAGGGCGGTGTAAGTTAGTAGTAAATATTGATGGAGGTTCTGCTTCTTTGTTCGCAAATAACTTATGAATCTTAATTTTCCTCATTAATTCATGGAATTCAACTCTACATTTAAAGATGTGATGCTTGGGTGTCGGGACAAACCCCAAACCTTTATTCAGGACTCTTGACTCTTCAGGAGATAGTGAATAATCAGAGAGAGTCACAACTATGGGCCAGATGTAGGTAACTTCAATTTAGCGAGTCCTTAATAGCGATTTTTACGGAATCGCTATTAAGGACTCGCTAAATGGAATGTAGGTAGGAATCGCTAAAATATTTGCGATTCCTTAAAATTCCTTAATAACGAATCGGTAATTGAGATTCGTTATTAAGGAATACCTAGCCATTCATTCCTATGGGCTAGGAGGCCCATAGGAATGAATGGGAAGATATTCACTATTAGCGATTCGGTATTACCGAATCGCTAATAGCCGGAGGTATTTCAAGGGTGCCAGGGTGTCCAAAGGACACCCTGTTGCACCCTGAAATGTGCATGTGTGCACATGTGGCGCACATACATGCCCTAAGGGCATGGATGTGTGCCACATGGCACATTTGAAAAAGCAAAAAGTGCTTTTTAAAGGAAATCGCTACTTACCACCAACTTGAAGTTGGTGGTAATTAGCGATTCCTTAAGGCTCAAGTGCACTATTTTTAGTGCTACGTACATTGCATTTAAGGAATCGGTATTTCCGATTCCTTAAATGCAAGAGCAAAATAAGGAATCGCTATTTTGCGATTCCTTATTTTGCATGTAGGTATGAACTCACCTACATTGCACTCAGCCAAATACCGGTCAGTAACGCTGAAATTCTCCGAATTTCGGCGTTACCGACCGGTATTTCGCCACCTACATCTGGCCCTATGTCCATAGTATCAGGTATGGGGGCACTGTGCACCTGCTGTAAATTAGTCGTAAGGTTGGTTAAAGGGGTATTCTGCCTCTGCTGCGGGTTATGCAGGGTGAGTATGCCTGCCGTGTCAGCTTCTGGTTGAGCCTGCCTCTGCCTCTTCCCCGTTGTGTCCCCCTGCCTCTGTTGCCCCTTTGATTCAGGCCTAAAAAAGACCTCAGAAGGGCACCCAAGTCCTCGTTGGTTCTATTCTGTGGTGTAAACCTGACCCTACTTTGGTTTGATGTGGATGGTTGTTCTACCACTTCCTCCTCTAAACTGCTCGTATTATCAAATGTCCAATTGTGGGGTGTCCTCCTTCTCTGTCTACGTCCCCCTCTCTGGAAGTTCTGAAAGTGTGGCTGTTCGCTGTTAGTCTGATAATACTTATAGTACTTATCCTCAACGTAGGAAAATGCCCACTCGTGTGTAAAACGATTGCGTTTGAGACCCTTAATCTTCTGGTTCACCATATATGTTTTATAGTCCGTGAGGTCACTTTGAATAGGAGCTAGTTGTTCTTTAGCATCAGTAATCGCAGTGTCACCCTTAATGGCCTCCTCTAACACCTGGCCGCCCGATTGTTTCGGGTATTCAATCTGTATTGGAGCCACTGTCCCAATTTGCGGACTTCTTCCTAAGGGAATCAGTCATTACACAACCATCTTTTGTGCAGGACACCACTGATGTCTTGAACATCTTGAACATCTTGGACACAGTGGAGTATGATCCTATGAGGCAATTTCTGGTAACTATAGATATTGAATCATTGTCTACCAGAATACCCCAAGATGCCACGCTGGTGGCAGCAGCACGTGTTCTTGGGTCACTTGAGTGGTTTTATGATACCCCTCAATCCTTTGTCCTGCAGTGTATAGAACTGGCCCTCACAAGGAATTTTTTGGGATATAAGAAACAGTTATACCTCCAAGTGTCAGGAACGTCAATGGGGGCTACATTTGCGCCGAGTCTGGCCTGCATTTATGTGGGCCAGTTCGAGGAAAATGTGATTCATCATGCCTCCAGCCCCTTCCAGGACAATATCTCTCTCTGGAGGAGGTTTATTGATGATGTTCTTTGCATTTGGACGGGATCAGAAGACCAGTTACTTGCATTCTTATCATGGTTGAATGAAGCAGACAGCTGCCTGTGGTTTACGGTAGACCATCAGCAGGGACTCTGTGGCATATCTAGATGTAGATATAAAAGCGATGGACAACAGACTATCTACGACTGTCCATCAAATGCCCACCGATAGGAACTCTTATTGCATTATCGCTCATTTCATCCTAGAGCATTACGAGACAATCTTCCGGTGAGAGAGTTCTTGAGGTACCGCAGGAACTGTTCCTCCACGGAAGAGTTTATGGAACAATCTGAAGATTTGGTCACAAAACTGAGAAATAGGGATTACCCCACTAAGGTGATCAAGCGAGCACGCAAGCGAGCCTTAAATACACCTCGTGAGGCCCTATTAGAGAGGAATATTAAACAGGAGGAACAGTGTTTACCTGTGGTCACCACCTTCGATCCACTGTCCACTAAAGTGAGACAGATAATAAGGAAACACTGGTCATTGTTGGATATTGGGGAGAAGAAGATGCCGCCCCCGAGATTTGCCTTCAGAAGGGCTCCCAATCTAAAAGATAGGCTAGTCCACACGCGTCCTACTCTTCCGAAAAAGGAGTCAGGTCTGCCAACAGGGCATTACCCTTGCGGGTGCTGCTCAGTATGTGATCTCACTGAAGTTGCCAAGAGTGTCGATCTCACAAGTGGGAAAGTGTGGTATCTGAATAAGTTCAGTAATTGCAATACCACACATGTAATTTACAGGCGTACATGTATGTGTGGATTGCATTACATTGGACACACATCACGCAAAGTGAAGGTCCGTCTACAGGAGCACCTGAGTATCCTGAAAGCAGGGAAACTTACAACTCGCCTAGTTCAACACTTTCAGGATCAAAAACACAATTTCAGAGACCTGAAGTGGACTGTACTTGAGAGGGTGGTGGGCAACACATACAACATTGATGACATCCTGGCTAGGAAAGAGGCTAGGTGGATTTTTACTGAGAAGGTGGAACGCATTGGCCTGAATGATTCCATTGAATGGAATAGAGTGGGTAAAAAGTAGGGCCCCGTAAGAAATGTGCAGATACCCTTTGGGTTTGGGGCTAGGCATACCAGCAGCATCCGGTGTGTACATAATACCAACTGCGCAGAAATCTGAGTCCTGAGACTATTATTCCCACTCGATGGGGCTAGTAGTAGGGGTTGTCGGGTTGCGACCATCATGTTCTAAGTATAGCTCTAAAATGAATGATCAGAGATTTTCATGAAAAATTGAAATAAAAATATATTTTTCCATACTAAGAAACTGCGTTTTTGTGGTAGGTTTTTTAATTAAAACTTCTCTCCTGAACGAATAAAGTAAATATTTGGACCTTTTTCCTTTAAAATGACTTGGTCTTCACTATAAAAATGAATGGATTCCTATATTTGTCATGCAATATAAGACCTTTCCAAAATGGCCACCGTTATACTGAGGAAGTTGGGGGGGAAGTGCAGAGCTTGACCGGGAGTCGACTTCCGGGTTATGTGCTTCCGGAGTCGGTGCCTTTGGGTTTAAAAATCAGATGCTCGCGTCCCTTAGACATCATCGGGACGGAGCACCAAGTTGCAGGCACGCCGCGGATGCGGTAAGAGGGAACCAGTGGTTTCTGGGGGGAAGCTCGCGGTGAGAGAGCAAGCATGGATACGCTATCCCCCCGGTTCAGTTGCCCTTTTTTATAGTATGGGCATGAGGTGGAAGGTGGGCTAGTTTGATTCGACCCGGTTGCAGGCATGTTATTGAGCTCTTGACTAATAAGAGGGCTTGGGTCCATAATGTGATGATTTTAGTATGCGTCTGATATCATTGTGATTTTAAACTTTGAGATGAGGTTTAAGGGTACTGAATGGGACCCATAAGACGGAGCAGGAGGGCAATGCAAAGAGTACAGTTCTTGATTGAGACACAGGTTATATCTATGATATTGTGATTTCAGGTATACTGACGACTGCAGTTACCATTGGGAAACGTGACCATTTGGCGCGGTACTCCCCCATTAGTGGTTCGCAGGTATGAAGGATGACAGCAACCACTCGGTAATTATGCAATTTTAAGGAGTGGGCTTGAATGAAGGTTTATACACATCCCAAGGTTAGGTTTTATTTACATGTGGCACGTTCTTCTTTTTAATTTCGTCATGTAACCACAGGTCTGATGTGACTGACAAGTGAGGTGAAGACTAGTTTCCCCATCAGCCCTGATGATGTTGCCATAAATGAACAGGCAACAAAACATGTTGGCCTTTCGTTTCTAAATGGCCAAGCATACGCCATTCTTTTAATTTGAGGACGCTCACAGCACCTATTAAAATTATGTTTTGCATTTGAATTGTACCCCATTTTAGTTTTGAGGATTGCATTTCTTTTCTCACGGGGACCAGCTGGGCACTGAGTGACATTCGCACTGATAGTGCACTTATACACACCTTCACTGATTTTCCTTCTTTGATTTCTCACCTCTGAGGAATTTGACTACACACATTTTTTTTCTTTTTCGGTCAAGAAGGTTACCGATGATGATAATGTGGGCAAACTGGCGAGTACCTTTCTGCAGCCCCCCTTGGAGATACTAACGTGAGGTACTTTCTGACCTTTTTCACACTTTTTTCTTAATTTGGTCACATTTCTTTGTGGTTACAAATTTCCTCTTGAAGCTTGTACGGAATGTGGTACATTGACGTTTTTTGTCGAAATTGAACAGTTGGACTAACAGGTTAGTGGCAGTGAGCCTGACCTGTGAGGGAAGCTTTATGGTTGAAAACTCCCTCCATGTCTTATGAATACAGTTAACTGTTCTGAGTAAGTCGGGTCTTCTTGTGTGAATACATTATTGAGTGGGGGGCGACATAGGCTGCTTACCCCCTGGTGCTCCTTTTTGTGGTTACAATGCAATACATCACAGCAAGCCAACTTGCAGGACTGCACTCAATCAAATGGAGAAGGAAAGAATGCACCATATCTGCTACGAAATGGACCATTCCTGCTAAAGCACCAATGCAGGCACCAGTGAGGCTTTCGGAAAAAGGGAAATATCAGATTAAGCAGTTGAAAATAGAGGTACTCAGGTTGGTTAAGGTAACAGTGAGTTAACGGTCTGTGAATTTCATGAGAATATGGATGTCCAGTAGTATCCAACACAAACAAAATGTCTATGTTTTTCTGGCAATGTTTCAACACCTTCCAATGGATGTCCTGTTCTCTGTTTATTGTACACATGATATAGTGAGAAGAACAGCAATGATGACAAACAACCTGAAGCTTAGCCTACAAAAAGGAACTTTCTCGGCAGCATGTGGGAGTGCATGGTATTAAGCATGTGTGGAAGGTTGGGATAAAATGAGCACGAGTTTGAAAGAGAGGGGTGATGTTGGAACTTTGTGAAAGGAGCACAGTTGTGTTGAGGAAAAGGAATTTCAGGGACAGGTGATTTGGGAGCCAATGAGGCAGTTAGAAAGGCTGAGACAGGAGATAGAGGGTTGGGGGCAGGTAAAGTTAAGGGTAAGGCCACATTTGTGCTTGTCTATCCTTCCTTAGATCAAGAATGAAGAACAGAAAATACAGGGATAGTGACTTGGAAAGGAATTGATATTAGTATTTAGCTACAACGGGAGTATGGCATGCCATTTGTTAGAGTGTGAATAGGAATGGATTAGACATAGTAATTTGTTAGTGACGGAGTGGGATTTTCTATATCTTGATCTTCGAGTGTAGTCATTAAACCATTGACCATTGGTCAACATAGAGAAGTAAAAAGGAGCAATCATCTACATCAGACATTTGAAAGATAAAATCATTAAATACTTTTGTACAGTCAAGAAAGGGAATTTGTGTATGTTAAAAGGTTTTATGAATTAGTTCTTTAAGATAATAATTATTTATTCAATGAGCATTAGTCCTGTACGAATCTGCATTAGAAATAAATATAATCCAATAATCGATATTTCAATGTACGGAAAAATACAATGTCAGAATTGCAGTCAAAATTGAAAAAATGCAACAAGCATGTTCCATAAAGGAAATTCCATAATCTAAATTAAATTGAAATGGAACAAAGTATGGTGTCTGTTTAGAAACCCAATGAAGAGCTCTGATGAGCGAATAAATGCATAAGCATTAATATTTTGCACTTAATTTTAGTCTTCATGCTCCAAAAAATCTTCAGATGGCTCCCCATCGACACCAGGAAAACTGTCAGCAAAGCCCTAGTCACCAACTGGCTAGACGATGGAAACGCACTCTACGCAGGAATCACCACCCAGCTCCTAAAGAGACTCCAGACGATCCAGAACTCAGAAGCCAGACTCATCCTCAATCTCCCCAAACTGACTCACATCGCCCCCACCTCAGGAACCGCCACTGGCTCCCCACCAAGGAAAGATGCCAATTCAAGATGCTGACACACGACTACAATGCCCTCCATGACCAAGGACCAGCATACATCAACTACCCCTAAACTACCACCAATCCGCAAGACACATATGCGCTGCATGCCTTGCTCTAGCGCACATCCCCCACATTCCCACAACAGCGGAGGGCGCTCCTTCTCCTACCTCGCCACTGAAGCCTGGAGTAGCATTCCCCTCCACCTCCAACCAGCATCCTACCTCACAGAATTTAGGAAGGGACTTAAGATCTGGCCCTCAACTGATTGCAGCAGAATCACAGCACCTGGATAACCTCATGGGTGATTAGCCATGCTCTACAAATCCTGGCTTATTGATTGAGTCTTAAGCTGGAAAGCATTCTCAGCTATAAATCAGCAGACATCCTAATAGTAGAAAATAAGTTTATGCTAATCTCTCATAAAGAAATATGGGGTCTCAAGGAACCCGGAAATAGATCTCCTGGTAATGCAAGTGGTAGAAGCCCCCCTTCTACTCTAGGAACACACACTAACATAAACACACAGCATTCTAGATAGTAACATGTTTCTCTTTATTCATTCATAGCATCCAATAGGATTTCAGTAAACCCTTTGGACTAGGTAAACTCAGTTTCTCATATCTTCACAATGGACTACAGAAATTAATCCTTGAAAAAATACTTCATCCACATTTTGCATTTCAGACAGTTTCTCCCAGGACCTATCCTTCCTGTTGTCTCCTCTCCTTCCAGTGAGAACCTCACTATCAGTTGTCTGATACAAAACAAATGCCTATTCACTAGCTAACAGAAGGCTTCTGGAAAGTTACAGCTTCTGCAGCAATGAAAAAGACATCCCGTGCAAAACAACAATTCAAAGTAAAAACAGGCTTTTCAATGCTAACATGAAGTTTCCACTAATTTGGCATCACAAGTTAGGCTAACTTAAATTAGCACTTTTGTTACTTTATTTGTAGGCTTATAACAATCTAGGTATGATTAGCTACTACAAAATTCATTGTGCATTATATGCATGCTGTTTAAACATAGACTTTTGCACAACTTAATTAAAAATGTGTTTTTGTTTACAAATGGAAACATTCACTACTGCATTAGAATAGTTGTGGGGCTTTTAAGGTTGCTGTGAAGCTATCAGTTTAGAGTACTATGGGTTGGACTGGGCCAGAAAATAGGTCCGGGTGCCAAATTAAACATGCCCTTCATTAGTGAATCAAATTGCTAAAGTGGCCCACATTTGCAAATCAGTGCAGTTTTAAACTAGTAAAAACAAGCTGTATAAATGTTTTGCAATGTATGGGTGACTGAATGTATTTGAGTTTGCTGGAGGCAGTGTTTGTGGCCATATCTGAGAATTCCGGCTCACCAAACCATAAACGCACTCAAACAACCCAAAAAATAGCTAATGCACTGATGTGTGAGACCAGCTCTTTGGGCACTGTCAGATTGCCATATAGACCAGTCCAACTCAGAAAGCAAGTTTCAGCAGTCGTATTCAATTATTTTTGCCTTAGCATTTTATCAGTATTTGAAAGAAATTAATTTATGAAGTTTTAAGTTTCTATTGACACGGTTCCAATTAAACAGTCTGAAAAACTTAAAGCAGGCTTAAGCAGGCCTTTTTTTGTTATAAATAAAAAGATGAGGTATAGATCTATGTGGTGTCTAATGTAAGTGGAAGTTTGAGGATAAAAGGTCCAAGTAGTTAGGAAATGCAGACGTAAACGTCATAGAACAATGCTAAGGCAGAACATTTCATGGAATAGCTCCACTGACAGGCTTAAAGCTTAATTTGAGAGGGCCAGCCTAGCCTCCTCCTCCCTTTTCACTGGGTTAAAGAGAGAAAGTGATGCTTGTTGAAAGTGGGGGCTAGATTAGGAATATTGTAATGATACAAGCTTCTTTCTTCTGAATTCACAGATGTGTGTTTTTTCAGGAACAAAGATTCATCAATATGTCCTCACATTGAGATAGGTCATTGACAAAGGGAGGGTACTGAACTTTAATAATGGTGCATTACTGCACTTTTGAAAAAATCTTAATAATTCATTTCATTGCAGTGTTGATTGGTTAAGTAACTTATGATTTTAATTTTCGTCTACCATGACAACTTCACAGTAGCTCATTCTGTACCTCTTACGTTATATCTTGGCCTTATTGGTGTGGACTTTTTGACACTTTTTCCCAATAATTTGCCCACTATGTTCATCTTGGATAGCTATCTTTTGTAGCACTTTGTAAGCAAGTGGGTTATTAAGCGGTGGGTGTCAGTCAACACAAGGGTTATGGACACAAAATTATCAGAGTTAAAACACAGTTTCAATAATATAAACCTGCCTCATACCCCTGATATCTGTGGCACTGAGCCGCCAGGCCAATTTTCGTAAAATGTGAAAAGTATTTAGTGGCAACAAAAATATTAAAAGCTGTTGACTTTGGTGGGAAAAGCTCCTAGCAGGAGAAAGTCAAGTTTTGCAGCTGGCGAAGTCTTCTCATTGAGCGGATACTTTTTGCACTCTCCCTTGGCCAAGATTTCTACCTTCAGACTAATTGCCTGATTTAGATCTTGGTGGACAGGTTACTCCATCACAACGGTGATGGATATCCCATCTGCTGAAATATAAATCCTATTATATCCGATGGGATTTATATTTTGGCAGACTGAATATCTGTCACCTTGTGACGGAGTAACCCATCCACCTAGATCTAAATCAGGATCAGTAGTCTTTTTTCTACGCTCATATTCCTCCAGTAAGGCAAGCCTGGAAGCTGTCTCCGATGAAGTCCTTTTAGCACTTGACAGCTTTGCCATGAGGTCCCACTAATACTCCAGAGGTCTTGAAAGTCCCAACTTTTCAGACTTTCTGAAGCAATTCCTTTTGGACTCTTCTAAGGCTCACATGCCTTCAGGGACAACACTTAGGAGCCAGGAATCACTCCAGCAGAGGCCACCAGTGAGATCCAGTTGAGGTCTAGATTCATCCAACTGACCCGTGAAGTCCACACCTTAGTCTTAGGTACAAGTGGGATCAGGTCCACCCCTTTAAGTCTCCACACAGGCTGCTATCAGCAGCAAGTCTAGTCTTATTCTGTTCCTTCACAGGACCAGAGAGTGTTCTGATAAGCTGCGGGTGAGGTGCCACCTTTGTAGGTTCCACTAGCCAGTGGGTGGGATGACTCCTGGACACTCGCTAATCAACTAGAAGAAAATTCCCAGGTGCATCCTTTCCCACTTTTTAAGTACATCATGTTTGCCTTATTGCAAACTATACAACAGTGTACTATTGTGAAGCAAATCTAAGATAGCAGCACATTTTTGCTCTCAGAGGCTACTGCTGTGCCAGCCTGGGTGCGCTTCGGAAAATGAGCAGCCTCTGCTCCTCAAATACATCAAACTGGTTCTGGGATTATCTCCCCTTCCTACTGAGCTAGTGCCAAGCTAGCTACAGGTGCCCCATGGAAGAAATACTTTTCTTCCCAAGGTACCCATTGATATGTATCTGTAATAGGAAAGCCTCTTTCTGGTCCCTTTCAGGTTAATGAAGTTCCTGAACCCTCCCCAGCTGTCCTGCCTGAGCTGAAGGAGTGACATACGTCACTCCGAGATCTTCCTGCCAAAAAGTCTGTGCCATTGTTTCTGGTCTGGGAGCATTTTCTAATCCTCATGAAGGGAAAGCAGTGAAAGGGGCCGGCTACTGGCAGTCTCATGCTAATTAGCTAAGTGGAAGTTCAGACAGACAAAGTATAACTTTTTCAACTTTAGTTTTGCTAAATATTTATTAAATATCCAACTTCACCAGTGGATTGGGTTTTTAATAAATATTAAAAATATTGATTGAATCATCTCTTATCCAAAACCAAAGATAGTAGTATTATTAATTTATCTAAACTTCAGTTTTTCTCATAGAACAGCTACAGCCCTTTACTAATATTTGGCACAATGCAATACATTAGAAGACCCGACTTACTCAGAACAGTTAACTGTATTCATAAGACATGGGAGGAGTTTTCAACCATAAATCTTCCCTCACAGGTCAGGCTCACTGCCACTAACCTGTAAGTCCAACTGTTCAATTTCGACAAAAAACATCAATGTACCACATTCCGTACAAGCTTCAAGAGGAAATTTGTAACCACAAAGAAATGTGACCAAATTAAGAAAAAAGTGCGAGAAAAGTCAGAAAGCACCACACGTTAGTATATCCAAGGGGGGCTGCTGGAAGGTAATCGCCAGTTTGCCCCATTATCATCATCGATAACCTTCTTGACCGAAAAAGAAAAAAATGTGTGTAGTCAAATTCCTCAGAGGTGAGAAATCAAAGAAGGAAAATCAGTGAAGGTGTGTATAAGTGCACTATCAGTGCAAATGTCACTCAGTGCCCAGCTGGTCCCCATGAGAAAAGAAATGCAATCCTCAAAACTAAAATGGGGTACAACTCACTTGCAAAACGTAATTTTAATAGGTGCCGTGAGCGTCCTCAAATTAAAAGAATGGCGTATGCTTGGCCATTTAGAAACGAAAGGCCAACATGTTTCGTTGCCTGTTCATTTATGGCAACTTCATCAGCGCTGATGGGGAAACCAGTCTTCACCTCACTTGTCAGTCACACCAGACCTGTGGTTACATGACAAAATTAAAAAGAAGAACATGCCACATGTAAATAAAACCTAACCTTGGGATGTGTATAAACCTTCATTCAAGCCCACTCCTTAAAATTGCATAGTTACCGAGTGGTTGCTATCATCCTTCGTACCTGCGAACCACTCATAGGGGAGTACTGCGCCAAATGGTCGCGTTTCCCAATGGTAACTGCAGTCGTCAGTATCACCTGAAATCACAATATCATAGATATAACCTGTGTCTCAATCAAGAACTGTACTCTTTGCATTGCCCTCCTGCTCCTTCTTATGGGCCCCATTCAGTACCCTTAAACCTCATATCAAAGTTTAAAATGACAATGATATCAGACGCATACTAAAATCATCACATTATGAACCCAAGCCCTCTTATTAGTCAAGAGCTCAATAACTTGCCTGCAACCGGGTAGAATCAAACTAACCCATCTTCCACCTCATGCCCATACTATAAAAAAGGGCAACTGAACCGGGGGGATAGCGTATCCATGCTCGCTCTCTCACCGCGAGCTTCCCCCCGGAAACCACTGGTTCCCTCTTACCGCATCCGCGGTGTGCCTGCAACTTGGTGCTCCGTCCCGATGATGTCTACGGGACGCAAGCGTCTGATTTTTAAACCCAAAGGCACCGACTCCGGAAGCACATGACCCGGAAGTCGACTCCCGGTCAAGCTCTGCACTCCCCCCCCAACTTTCTCAGTATAACGGTGGCCAATTTGGAAAGGTCTTATATTGCGTGACAAATATAGGAATCCATTCATTTTTATAGTGAAGACCAAGTCATTTTAAAACAAAAAGGTCTAATTATTTACTTTATTCGTCCAGGAGACAAGTTTTAATTAAAAAACTTACCACAAGAACGCAGTTTCTTAGTATGGAAAAATATATTTTTATTTCAATTTTTAATGAAAATCTCTGATCATTCATTTTAGAGCTATACTTAGAACCTGATGGTCGCAACCCGACAACCCCTACTACTAGCCCCATCGAGTGGGAATAATAGTCTCAGGACTCAGATTTCTGCGCAGTTGGTATTATGTACACACCAGATGCTGCTGGTATGCCTAGCCCCAAACCCAAAGGGTATCTGCGCAGTTCTTACGGGGCCCTATTGTTTACCCACTCTTTTCCATTCAATGGAATCATTCAGGCCAATGCGGTCGACCTTCTCAGTAAAAATCCACCTAGCCTCTTTCCTAGCCAGAATGTCATCAATGTTGTATGTGTTGCCCACCACCCTCTCAAGTACAGTCTACTTCAGGTCTCTGAAATTGTGTTTTTGTTCCTGAAAGTGTTGAACTAGGCGAGTAGTAAGTTTCCCTGCTTTCAGGGTACTCAGGTGCTCCTGTAGACGGACCTTCACTTTGCATGATGTGAGTCCAATGTAATGCAATCCACACATACATGTAAGCCTGTAAATTAAATGTGTGGTATTGCAATTACTGAACTTATTCAGATACCACACTTTCCCACTTGTGAGATCGACACTCTTGGTAACTTCAGTGAGATCACATACTGAGCAGCACCCTCAAGGGTAATGTCCTGTTGGCAGACCTGACTCCTTTTTCGGAAGAGTAGGACGCGTGTGGACTAGCCTATCTTTTAGATTGGGAGCCCTTCTGAAGGCAAATCTCGGGGCGGCATCTTTTTCTCCCCAATGTCCAACAATGACCAGTGTTTCCTTATTATCTGTCTCACTTTAGTGGACAGTGGATCGAAGGTGGTGACCACAGGTAAACACTGTTCCTTCTGTTTAATATTCCTCTCTAATAGGGCCTCACGAGGTGTATTTAAGGCTCGCTTGCTTGCTCTCTTGACCACCTTAGTGGGGTAATTCCTATTTCTCAGTTTTGTGACCAAATCTTCAGATTGTTCCATAAACCTTTTCGTGGAGGAACAGTTCCTGCGGTACCTCAAGAACTGTCCCACCGGAAGATTGTCTCGTAATGCTCTAGGATGAAATGAGCGATAATCCAATAAGGAGTTCCTATCGGTGGGCTTTTGATGGACAGTCGTAGATAGTCTGTTGTCCATTGCTTTTATATCTACATCTAGATATACCGCAGAGTCCCTGCTGATGGTCCACGTAAACCGCAGGCAGCTGTCTGCTTCATTCAACCATGATAAGAATGCAAGTAACTGGTCTTCTGATCCCGTCCAAATGCAAAGAACATCATCAATAAACCTCCTACAGAGAGAGATATTCTCCTGGAAGGGGTTGGAGGCATGATGAATCACATTTTCCTCGAACTGGCCCACATAAATGCAGGCCAGACTCTGTGCAAATGTAGACCCCATTGATGTTCCTGACACTTGGAGGTATAACTGGTTCTTATATCCCCAAAAATTCCTTGTGAGGGCCAATTCTATACACTGCAGGACAAAGGATTGAGGGGTATCATAAAACCACTCAAGTGCCCCAAGAGCACGCGCTGCTGCCACCAGTGTGGCATCTTGGGGTATACTGGTACACAATGATTCAATATCTATAGTTACAAGAAATTGCCTCACACGATCATACTCCACTGTGTCCAAGATGTTCAAGACATCAGTGGTGTCCTGCACAAAATATGGTTGTGTAATGACTGATTCCCTTAGGAAGAAGTCCGCAAATTGGGACAGTGGCTCCAATACAGATTGAAAACCCGAAACAATCGGGCGGCCAGGTGACGGGCGCTGTGCTTTGTGGATCTTCGGCAAGTTGTAAAATGCCGGCGCTATTGGTTTTAAATTTACAAGGAAGTCCGCTTCCTTATGCGTGATCCACTTTTTCTCCTTAGCGCCCGCCACCAAAGCCTTGATGGTGTCTTGTAATTCCGATGTGGGATCACGAGCTAACGGTTGGTAATTAGTGTGCACTCCCAGAAGTCTCAGGACTTCCGCTTCATAGTCCTGTGTATTAAGGACTACCACCGCACCACCTTTATCGGCTTGTATGATCGTTATCAACTCATTATTTTGTAATGACTTTACTGCTGACCAATCGGTGCTGCTCATATTCTGAAAGTAAGAATGATTCTGTGACTGCTCCAATATCTCAATGTCATGTAGTACACGCTGTTCAAAGACAGCCACCTCGGGGCCCACTGCCAAACTGGGGGGACAGAACCCAGAAGGGCGGTGTAAGTTAGTAGTAAATATTGATGGAGGTTCTGCTTCTTTGTTCGCAAATAACTTATGAATCTTAATTTTCCACATTAATTCATGGAATTCAACTCTACATTTAAAGATGTCATGCTTGGGTGTCGGGACAAACCCCAAACCTTTATTCAGGACTTGTGACTCTTCAGGAGATAGTGAATAATCAGAGAGATTCACAACTATGTCCATAGTATCAGGTATGGGGGCACTGTGCACCTGCTGTAAATTAGTCGTATGGTTGGTTAAAGGGGTGTTCTGCCTCTTCACTGCTCGTATTATCAAATGTCCAATTGTAGGGTGTCCTCCTTCTCTGTCTACGTCCCCCTCTCTGGAAGTTCTGAAAGTGTGGCTGTTCGCTGTTAGTCTGATAGTACTTATAGTACTTATCCTCAATGTAGGGAAATGCCCACTTGTGTGTAAAACGATTGCGTTTGAGACCCTTAATCTTCTGGTTCACCATATATGTTTTATAGTCCGTGAGGTCACTTTGAATACGAGCTAGTTGTTCTTTAGGAATCAGTAATCGCAGTGTCACCCTTAATGGCCTCCTCTAACACCTGGCCGCCCGATTGTTTCGGGTATTCAATCTGTATTGGAGCCACTGTCCCAATTTGCGGACTTCTTCCTAAGGGAATCAGTCATTACACAACCATCTTTTGTGCAGGACACCACTGATGTCTTGAACATCTTGGACACATTGGAGTATGATCCTATGAGGCAATTTCTGGTAACTATAGATATTGAATCATTGTATACCAGAATACCCCAAGATGCCACGCTGGTGGCAGCAGCGCATGTTCTTGGGGCACTTGAGTGGTTTTATGATACCCCTCAATCCTTTGTCCTGCAGTGTATAGAACTGGCCCTCACAAGAAATTGTTTGGGATATAAGAACCAGTTATACCTCCAAGTGTCAGGAACATCAATGGGGGCTACATTTGCGCCGAGTCTGGCCTGCATTTATGTGGGCCAGTTCGAGGAAAATGTGATTCATCATGCCTCCAACCCCTTCCAGGAGAATATCTCTCTCTGTAGGAGGTTTATTGATGATGTTCTTTGCATTTGGACGGGATCAGAAGACCAATTACTTGCATTCTTATCATGGTTGAATGAAGCAGACAGCTGCCTGCGGTTTACGTGGACCATCAGCAGGAACTCTGTGGTATATCTAGATGTAGATATAAAAGCGATGGACAACAGACTATCTACGACTGTCCATCAAAAGCCCACCGATAGGAACTCCTTATTGCATTATCGCTCATTTCATCCTAGAGCATTACGAGACAATCTTCCAGTGAAACAGTTCTTGAGGTACCGCAGGAACTGTTCCTCCACGGAAGAGTTTATGGAACAATCTGAAGATTTGGTCACAAAACTGAGAAATAGGGATTACCCCACTAAGGTGATCAAGAGAGCACGCAAGCGAGCCTTAAATACACCTCGTGAGGCCCTATTAGAGAGGATTATTAAACAGAAGGAACAGTGTTTACCTGTGGTCACCACCTTCGATCCACTGTCCACTAAAGTGAGACAGATAATAAGGAAACACTGGTCATTGTTGGACATTGGGGAGAAGAAGATGCCGCCCCCGAGATTTGCCTTCAGAAGGCCTCACAATCTAAAAGATAGGCTAGTCCACACGCGTCCTACTCTTCCGAAAAAGGAGTCAGGTCTGCCAGCAGGGCATTACCCTTGCGGGTGCTGCTCAGTATGTGATCTCACTGAAGTTGCCAAGAGTGTCGATCTCACAAGTGGGAAAGTGTGGTATCTGAATAAGTTCTGTAATTGCAATACCACACATGTAATTTACAGGCGTACATGTATGTGTGGATTGCATTACATTGGACTCACATCACGCAAAGTGAAGGTCCGTCTACAGGAGCACCTGAGTACCCTGAAAGCAGGGAAACTTACCAACTCGCCTAGTTCAACACTTTCAGGAATAAAAACACAATTTCTGTGACCTGAAGTGTACTTGAGAGTGTGGTGGGCAACACATACAACATTGATGACATCCTGGCTAGGAAAGAGGCTAGGTGGATTTTTACTGAGAAGGTGGAACGCATTGGCCTGAATGATTCCATTGAATGGAATAGAGTGGGTAAACAGTAGGGCCCCGTAAGAAATGTGCAGATACCCTTTGGGTTTGGGGCTAGGCATAGCAGCAGCATCTGGTGTGTACATAATACCAACTGCGCAGAAATCTGAGTCCTGAGACTATTATTCCCACTCGATGGGGCTAGTAGTAGGGGATGTCGGGTTGCGACCATCATGTTCTAAGTATAGCTCTAAAATGAATGTTCAGAGATTTTCATGAAAAATTTAAATAACAATATATTTTTCCATACTAAAAAACTGTGTTTTTGTGGTAGGTTTTTTAATTAAAACTTCTCTCCTGGACGAATAAAGTAAATATTTAGACCTTTTTCTTTTAAAATGACTTGGTCTTCACTATAAAAATGAATGGATTCCTATATTTGTCACGCAATATAAGACCTTTCCAAAATGGCCACCGTTATACTGAGGAAGTTGGGGGGGAAGTGCAGAGCTTGACCGGGAGTCGACTTCCGGGTCATGTGCTTCCGGAGTCGGTGCCTTTGGGTTTAAAAATCAGACGCTCGCGTCCCTTAGACATCATCGGCACGGAGCACCAAGTTGCAGGCACGCCGCGGATGCGGTAAGAGGGAACCAGTGGTTTCGGGGGGAAGCTCGCGGTGAGAGAGCGAGCATGGATACGCTATCCCCCCGGTTCAGTTGCCCTTTTTTATAGTATGGGCATGAGGTGGAAGATGGGCTAGTTTGATTCGACGCGGTTGCAGGCATGTTATTGAGCTCTTGACTAATAAGAGGGCTTGGGTCCATAATGTGATGATTTTAGTATGCGTCTGATATCATTGTGATTTTAAACTTTGAGATGAGGTTGAAGGGTACTGAATGGGACCCATAAGACGGAGCAGAGGGCAATGCAAAGAATACAGGTCTTAATTGAGACACAGGTTATATCTATGATATTGTAATTTCAGGTGATACTGACGACTGCAGTTACCATTGGGAAACGCGACCATTTGGCGAGGTACTCCCCTATGAGTGGTTCGCAGGTATGAAGGATGACAGCAACCACTCGGTAATTATGCAATTTTAAGGAGTGTGCTTGAATGAAGGTTTATACACATCCCAAGGTTAGGTTTTATTTACATGTGGCACGTTCTTCATTTTAATTTCGTCATGTAACCACAGGTCTGATGTGACTGACAAGTGAGGTGAAGACTAGTTTCCCCATCAGCCCTGATGAAGTTGCCATAAATGAACAGGCAACGAAACATGTTGGCCTTTCGTTTCTAAATGACCAAGCATACGCCATTCTTTTAATTTGAGGACGCTCACAGCACCTATTAAAATTATGTTTTGCAAGTGAGTTGTACCCCATTTTAGTTTTGAGGATTGCATTTCTTTTCTCACGGGGACCAGCTTGGCACTGAGTGACATTCGCACTGATAGTGCACTTATACACACCTTCACTGATTTTCCTTCTCTGATTTCTCACCTCTGAGGAATTTGACTACACACATTTTTTTCTTTTTCGGTCAAGAAGGTTACCGATGATGCTAATGTGGGCAAACTGGTGAGTACCTTCCTGCAGCCCGCCTTGGAGATACTAACGTGAGGTACTTTCTGACCTTTCTCACACTTTTTTTTAAATTTGGTCACATTTCTTTGTGGTTACAAATTTCCTCTTGAAGCTTATACGGAATGTGGTACATTGACGTTTTTTGTCGAAATTGAACAGTTGGACTAACAGGTTAGTGGCAGTGAGCCTGACCTGTGAGGGAAGCTGTATGGTTGAAAACTCCCCCCATGTCTTATGAATACAGTTAACTGTTCTGAGTAAGTCGTGTCTTCTTGTGTTTATACATTATTGAGTGGGGGGCGACCTGACTGCTTACCCCCTGGTGCTCCTTTTTGTGGTTACAATGCAATACATCACAGCAAGCCAACTTGCAGGACTGCACTCCATCAAATAGAGAGGGAAAGAATGCACCATATCTGCTACGAAATGGCCCATTCCTGCTAAAGCACCAATGCAGTCACCAGTGCAACATGGTGCAAGGGTGTCTGTGTTACAGGCAGGATTTATTTTGTGCAGGAAGGGGTACCTCTGAGTTTTTTTCCTGTTTCTATGGGTGCTTCAGAATGCAGCACACATAGAAAAAGTAAAAAAACCAGGAGAAATAATCATATTTCTTCTCAGTACGCCTCCCCTGGGAAGGCGCACCATTTTGCTCATTACCAGGTTTACTAGTGTTAGTAAATCTGGGAATGCACCAGAAACCATGGGTGGATGTATAGGAACACACACGCCCTACCCATGGAATGCCTTCCCAGGGCATAGTAAAGTAAGGCAGTGACTTGCGGTACTCCAGATTTACTATACCACGCAGAGCCACACAAGGCGGCTGTGCATGGCATAGTAAATCTCATTCCTGTTGCAAAGGGTTATTAAGACAGGATCAGGTTTAAAAGTTGTAAGAGTCAGGCTATACAGATAGGCCTGAAGTCATGTTTCATTTATTAGCCTAGTCATTGGCACAGTATGTGCTGTAGTCAACAGAAGACAGCTAACTTTCAATGCCCTTGCTGTAGTTTCTACACCATATACTATAGCTTTACTGGAAAGTGAAATATTCCAGTTAGGAGTTACTCAATTTGAATATGACAGAGACAGAGAGCAAACACTGCAGCAGTGTTCCATACACTGCAGCTGTGCCCCAATATATAGAAGTAAAAAAACAGCCATATCAGTCTATAGAAAGTGGTGATTACCCCACAAAAAATCACACCCTTGGCATATTCGTTCCCAGGTTTCAGTTCCTTTCATTCTGAGTATTTTTTCCATATCAGGTATATCAGTCATGAGGTGGAGGCTTTACAAAGGTTCACTGGATCTACCAAATGTTCTGACACATATATCAGATGAAACAGATCTCTAGAGCTCTTCAAACTCTGCCTTTTATATTTATTGAGTTATATACCTGGAATTGGGGTTGGGTCTTTCCTATTGTAGTGACATACTACAATACTTAAGGCAGTATTTAATATTTGAAATGTGGATTTGAAATGTGATGATCAGATCATAATCCAGCCATAACTATGGTTTTATATTTAGGGTTGTGGTCTCAATTATGTGTATCAATTAAAAATTGAGTGCGTATTCAGCTGTCCATGTTGATACACTTACTTCAGTACCATATCTATAATCGTTCTACACTAATGTTGTACACTATATTACAATTACCCATCTTTATATGTGCTCATCCCTAGTGGATAGTTCAGTGGTTTAAACCCTTTTCACGTAGAGTCACGTCGAATAGGCATGGTTGACTTAGAACACAATGAGGACACCCAAAAATTATAAAATTATGCTATCCGCCTGTCAAATGTGAGTCAGATTCTGTAATCATGCTTATATAACATACAGGGCGTACTTAACATACAGTACAGTAGCTACAGACGAATGGATGCACAAGCCGGGAGGCTCTCGGCAGCATCCAGCTTTCTGTGACCGCGGCCAGCAGCCTGCCGGCAGGCCACTATTTGTAAAACCCACCACTGCCACCGCTTCCGGCACCGTTGCCGCCGCGGTTGGCAGGTTACAGTCCGGTCCGGTCTTTAATTGCTGGCAGCGGATTTGCGCGGACTTGCGGACCAGCAAAAGTTGAAAGAAGAGAGCGGGTGAGGGCGGTGCGAAGTAAGAAACCGAGGAAAACATCAAGGAAGGGACACCAAGTAGCCCCACCCGGCCCAGAGACCTGTAGCCTCGGTAGTCTCTACATAACCCAGCGGTATCCTGTGCCGTCCCTAATCCATGGGAGGCAAGTAAGCCAGTGAGTCTGCAGGCAAAGGAAGCAGGTGGGGGGTATCGTGACCCTTAATCAGAGGGTGATTGGCGACCTGAGATTAGGCAAATAGAGCATATCAGTATATCAACTCATCAGCGAGTGCGGTTGCTCTTAGTGGCCTGCGAAAGGGAGGCCCCAGGAGCGCCGCAGAGGCAGCCCGATTAATCCCGGGGGCAGCCTGTGGTGCCCTTGGGGCCCCAGGAGCCACCAGTTGCCACCAGCACCCTTAGCCCGCTTGCTTCAACGTTCGGTTCAACGCTGTGCCTCAAGGCCTTTTGCCAATTTTTTTTAGCTCTCGGTACAGCCCAATAGACTGAATAGCTCTCGAAGAGTAACACCAGGACACAGGATAAAGGAGCTAAGGGAAGCTCTCGCTGGCAACGACGCAGACAGCCAGCCACCCAGGCTCCAGGAAGCCATAAGGAAGGACAAAGGAAAAGAGGTCGACACAAGCGTTGTATTCGCACCTCAAAGCAGGAGGCTAGAATCTGGAAATCAACGCCTCAGTTCAGCACAGTACACACTGCAATACAAAGCACAGGGGAATTGAAAAGAGGGTGAGGCAAGGAAACAAGGTCTTAAAGAACACAGAATGCACTCAGGCCGTAGTAGGGATAAACTACCGCTGGTGCAGCAGAAAAGAAAGGGCCACAGGACAGCCATCGTCAAAGCTGAAGGTGAACCTCAAACATCAATTAATTCTCAAGCACAAGCGAAGAGGCTCAGACAGAAGTCCCCAGCCCCTACAGAGGGCGCATTAATTCCTGTGTTAACACCATTTCAGAATAACATGTTCGAACATGGCCAAGGATTCCGAAAAATCCATCAAAATTCACCTTTATGAATTTTGATTAACCGCTCTGTACCCTACAAAAGAAGAGGTTTTAAGGGATTCTCTCTGCACTGCAACCCCCCCTAACACCCCAGCCCAGTGAGACCTATGATGCATCTTACAGATCCGGACAAAATATTTCCTAGCACTCAAAGCTCTCCACTTGTACAACCATTCTGCCTTAATCCCACTATCACCTTGGCAATCCCATCAACCGAACAGCAAACAGAGAGTCAGCTACAGATACAAGACACAATCTCAAAACCAACTGATTCCTCATTACGAGGGGAGGAGGCCCAGCTGACAGACTGGTTCAGCTTTTTAACAAATCCCAGCGGGCACAATTCTATTACTGACATACCACGAGATGACCAAGTAATAACACAACTACATAATCTGCAGGTGAAAGGGCACTCCTCCCCAAAATTGGGAACTCCCATAGACGTCGGAAGAGGACATTCTGTAAATCAAGCCCCAGAGCAGGGCGGAACACCCAGCCTTCCATCTATTACCACTATTGAGACCTCAGATAAAGACGATTCTGTTTTCTCTGCAAAACTCAATCACCAGCAGGCCCCTCAAACCTTGATCATCAGCCCCCACCTAAACATGGTTACATGGGGGCAACTGTTCAGTACATGAGATTCCACTGCTAAAACACTGCAATACTAATCCAATAAGTTTGATATTCAAATATCGCTGCTCGAAACATTAGCCCAGTATATTACAACCATAGACTTGCGATTCGAAAGGCTTAATTCAACCATAAGAAACTTACTTCTAGAAGCTCAAAAGCCTCAAACGCACTCAGGCTGCTCCTCCCTTTCCTCAAAGGAAAATAACAAAGATTGTATATGTGCTATTCTTATGGCAAAATTGACCGCACTACCCTCAATAGTAGGCGATCTATTACAGGAAGTCAAAATGACCAGAAAGGAGCAAGCCCAGAATAAAAATCCCTCCAATATAATACAACCTAGGGCTTTGTCCACCCCGGGCACTCAAACACAGTCAGTGTTGAGATGCTTGGATCAATCAAAAATTCACACTACTGGCAGTAATGTAACCACCTGAAAGAATACTGTGGTAGTAAACGCAGAGATTCATTCGGCACCTGGGAACGTGGAACCCACAAATATGGTCAAGAATGACCTTACGAGTTACGAGAAAAGAAGAGAAGAACACTCCGGACCTGAAAACAGCATTTAAAATCACTGTCCAGAAGAAATAAGAAGCAGTTAAAGAAACAGAATAAAAAACAACTCAAATTACAACGAGAAACAAGACAGGCAACGACATTAGATACTTATTTTTGATTTAATCTACAGAAACCACCTACAAGGCAAAAAGCAAATGAAAACTCATCTCTGGTGACTCCAGATCTCAGCGCCACTATTGAGACCGGCAAAATCACCTGAGGAACAGAAAACCTGAGGCGGAGCTCAATAAATATATCACCAAATAAATTGGCCCAGGAAAGGTTAATAAACGTGAATAGAAAACAAGCAAGATGCGCCAACTCGGGCGTAGACTTGGGGACGCTCCAAAAGCATGGGGATGGCCGCCCACAGCAAGGCCCAGGACTCCCCCTAGGCGGTAGATGGCAAAGTAGCAGTGAAAGATCAAAAATCATCTGCACACAGGAAATAAAAAGTAACAACAGAGAGCCTCAGGCCCCAATCCCTGAATTAGCTCAAAAAGAGAGTATTCCAAGCATAACTATAACAACTAATAATGAAAAAATAACCCCTGGCACACCTCACATATGTTTGAACAAGATGATCAGGCACGGACAACAATGTGGCACCCCAACTTTGTCTCAGAAGGAAAGGGAGATACTCTGAACCCAGGCAACATAATACAATTATTGACCGCACATTCAAAGCTCTGTAATTTGGAGTCCAAAGATATTGCATCGATTCATTTTTTCCCTTCGGACATTTTAGTTAACAAAGAAGCAATGGCAGTAACACGGACCTCTTGTGCAGCAGCTCATACCACCTGCGAAAACCAAAAGATACTTGAAGAATGGGGAATTCTGATATCACGCCCAAAAAAAGTCCGGTACCCAGTTGTCTTAGCAAATAAAGAATACAACACCGAATGTGTTGCAAAGCCGATTAAACAAGAAAAAATCCAACAATGGCAAGATAGGGAAATTAACCAGAAACCGGCGTCAATGCTAAGAAACACAACGGGCTCATTATGATCAAAGTCACTGATTCATCATCAATCGTTAACCATCTTTAAGTCCAATAATATGGGAAACAATGCACTTTAGTTGCCCCGCTGGTAGAAGCACCACAGGAGATCTGGGACTGGCTCGCTCGTACACTGGCCAGCTCAAATAACCAGTAACACTCAAAGTGTGACAGAAATATTGCGAATACAGGAAACAAGACAAAGAATTCAACAATATCTGTAGTCTCCTGGAATGTTGCAGGTCTCGAAAACTTATTAACCGACCCAGAGGCAATGACCTTTTTAATATCGCATGATATTATTTGCATGCAGGAATCTTGGCGAGAGAAGGAGTCAATAATAGAAGGATACTGTGAGTTCTATTCCCCTGCAACCAGCGTTCACACAAAGGGCCACGCAACGGGGGGCCTGTCAATTTTCCAACTCTAGTCAGGGAGCACGATACGGGCCATAAATATTTACAATGTGGGGAAATCAAAAATTGGCAATACAAGCATATAACCTGCAAATTATTTTTAATAAATGTCTACATTCATCCAGCAGCAGCAGAGAAACAACAGTGCGTGAAGAAACTAGAACACCTGATTACTGCTATTAAATACAAACACAAGTCCCATTTTCAGCTAACTGGAGATTTTAACTCAAATTTGTTAGAGAATACCTATTGAAGCATGGCAGAAAATATGGCGGATATCCAGTGGCGGATCCCCATACAAGCCTCATGACTGCAAAGACTAGACTCTTTGGGGTGCTCCTTACTTGCAGCCTTAGAGGCATTGTCAATGCGAGCACTGAATGGTCGCTTCTCAGAAGATCAACCAATACGCACTGCGCATTATTGCCCAAAGAGGTCAGCAGTGTTGGATTACACCTTCATTTCCGTTACCCTCTTCAACAGCATTCGAACTTAATCCATCCAGCTGCACTGTAAAAGTGACCATATGCCTCAGGTTTGGGGATTTTGCACCGCAATCAACACCAACCCATCATTAACAGTGATAGGGACGAATGATTTGCAATACATCTGGAGACAGATTAAATGGAGCTTGGAAGCCTCTATAAAGTATGATAATTGGAAAACATCATTAGCCGACCAGGGGAGGCCATTAATAGTTACCATTAGTGATTGGGAAAAGCTGGCGGAAATGCTACTCGCTTCTTTGGTCAGCAACAAACAATGCCCTGACCTCTTAAAATTCACGGACTCCAAACCCTGGTCTACAAAGAAGCTGAGGATGTTAAAAAGAACACTGAATAAGAAGTGTTGTTCACTTAAAACACAAGCAAACCCGAACTTAATCGCTGAGGTCAAATCCTTGCGCACCCAGTATAAAAAACAGACTTGGCAAGCAAAATGAGATCATGAGGAACAGCTCCAAACTGAACTGTTTTTGGCTTGCAGGCACAAAAATGCAAGATGATTCTGAATGATCATAAATAGGCTGAACAGTGGTACATCTCTCACTGCTACAAATGGGAACAATGTCACCGCAGAAAAATGGAAAAAGCATGTTACCATGATATACAAAGCTTCTCCCATAAAGTCCAACGAAGTGCCAGCCTTAAGCAAACAAAACCTTGCACAGTTCCCACCAACATCAACTGTGGCCATAAGCCATCAATATGCAACAACTTTTGAATTGCAACGTTAATTCGAAAAAGTAGAGGAGACAGTGCGCCAGGCCCGAATGGCATCCCGGCATCAATTTACAAACGACATCGATTTTTGGTCTGGTATATTGGAAAATTAATTCAAGAGATGCATAGTGCAGCATACAGTGCCCTCGTCTTGGCAAGGCTCGATTCTCCATTCCATATACAAAAAAGGCCACATCTCCCTCCTAGACAGTTACAGACATATTGCAGGGCAAAACATTTTGCCTCATTACTACTTGAGGATTTACAAGACTGGACAATGTCAAACAACTTGCTCTTCCTCAACCAAACTGGGTTTAGATTGCAGGCTAGCACCACAGATAATCTGGTGGCCATAAGGATGCTTGCCACTAGACAAACACAGGAAAAGGAAGATCTGTTTTGCTGCTTCATATACTACAGTTAAGCTGTTGACCAATCAACCATTGCTTCTGTGGTCCAAACTTACAGCTTGGAAAATCCCAGAGCCATTATTACAAGGCATGCTGCTCTATTCCAACATATGGGCTAGAGTAAAACTAGGACGACGCACCGCGGTTTCGGAAAAAATCAACATGGAACAAGGGGTCAAATAGGGGTGCGCATTAGCACCTACCCTTTTTAATCTGTACATGAGCGATTTGGTTCCTGCATTAAATCAAGTTAATAGTCACGCTCCTAAACTAGCTAATCATCACATCTCTTCCCTGCTGTTTGCGGATGACGTCGTCCTGCTCAGTCAAACGCCGGTAGGGCTTCAAAGACTGTTAGATGCCTTAGACACGCATTGCCTGGCGAATGAGATGAAGATCAACTATAAAAAAAACAATATTGTTATCTTTGGTCAGAAAAAGAAAAAACAATATCAATGGCATCTTGACAACCATCGCCTGACCATCGCGAGCCAATACAAATACCTGGGCTGCTGGTGAGACAACAAAGGAGGTCACTTATTGCACTTGAACTCACTAAAACCAAAACTAGCTTCGCTGCAAGGTGCTTTCCGAACAATATTTAAGAGCGCAAACAAGTTCTCTTTTGAGGCACTGCTGAAAATAGTCTCTGCCAAATTAGTGCCAAAATTGTCAGACGGGTCAGAGGCCTACCCGGGAAAACTGAGGGCTTTCTTAGAACAGGGCACAGAGCTCAGTGTTCAGGTCTTTATTTCAATTACCAGGCAATACCTCGCCAGCTCAAATTAGGATGGAATTTGCATTACAGGATCAACTGCTCGTACAGTTGGCCTGCATAATAAAATATCTGCATTCCACAAGGTCTGCTTAGCAAGAATCATTGAAACATCTTATCTGGCTGGAAGTTGCATGTTCTGATACTGCAACTCATTCAAGCGCCTGGTCGCATGCCTTCGCCGAAGCATTGGTGCAAACTCTCTCAAGGGAGCTATGGAACTTAAAATTACCACACCTTCAGTTTAAAACGGCCCTGAACAGAAAGGTAAAAATTACATCTCTTAAATCTGATCAAAGAGCATTTGCTAGAAGAGAACATGCCTACTTGGTCCTTAGCAGCTATGGAAATATGTGTTTCTCCTAGAATCCACGATCGGCCCCAGGGGAACCACACATTTCCAAACAAAAATGAAAAAATAATGCAGGTAGGTCCACCCATTCCCTGAGGGTTGACCCCCTATCTACATTACTTTACTTGTTTTGGGGGCATATATATTGATATAAATCTATCTATCTATCCATCTATCCATCTATCCATCTATCTATCTATCTATCTATCTATCGCTCTCTCTCTCTCTCTCTCTCGCTCTCTCTCTCTCTCTATGTATATGTATATATATTGTGTTTTCTTGCTTGGTACTTCTCCTTCGTAGAAAAAAACGAGCATAGACCCATGTGTATATATATATATATATATTCACTGAAAAAACCATGTCACTGACCATGTCATGAATGATGTAATATGTGACGTCATCAGCAGTGCATTGCGGGGGCGCGAGTTATAGTTAGCTCAACTAACTATAACGTCCGAATTTCTCTGGTTTTGTAAGGGTGAAATGTCCAACTAACTATAACGTCCCTGAAACCTATGGTTTTTTGAGTGAATTTCTAAGGTTTTTAAATGCTAATTTCTAACTATAACATCCCTGAAACCTGTGGTTTTTTCAGTGAATTTCAAAGGTTTTTTAAATGCTAATTTCTAACTATAATGTCCCTGAAACCTTTGGTTTTTTCAGTGAATTTCAAAGGTTTTCTTAATGCTAATTTCTAATTATAATGTCCCTGAAACCTATGGATTTTTCAGTGAATTTCAAAGGTTTTTTAAATGCTAATTTCTAACTATAACGTCCCTGAAAGAATAAAAAGAAATGCACAAACAGAAGTTCAGAAAGATGAAAAAAAGTGAAAAATACAAGCATGTAAATAATTTTTATTATACTGTAAAGTTGTTTTATTGTATTATATTACTTTCTTTCTTTTTTTCTTTTTTTCTTAATTATTACAAAGGAGTCGCGCACCCTAAGCGAACCTACTTGATGGGTGCCAGCACCCTGCTAGCGCGCATTTCAGAAGTCGTGCTGGAGTCGCGATGTCGGCGTAATTTCAAAAGTATGAAATATCATTAAAGAAATTATCAATAAAAGTTTTAGTCAAAGTGTTTGACTAATTTAATTTAGAAAACTATTTATAAACTATTTTTTTGAGTGTACTATTAACGATACGAAATTTCACGACTGCGCGACGTATGCGCGTACGGTGCGCGACCCCCCCCTGCATGTATTTCCGGGGTCGCACCGGGATCGTGCCGGGGTCGCGACTTCGGCGTATTTTCAAAGTTTGAAATATCGCTATAGAAAGTTAGAATATCATATTGGAATAAACACTTTCACTAATATCCTTTTTAAAATATTGTATAAACATTTATTTATAGTTTATAATTATGTATACAATATTTTACGGGTGCGCGACGCGTAAGCGACCGGTGCGCGCACCCTACGCGACTTCATGTCAGCAGAAAAAGAAAGAATCTGATTGGTTTAAATTATTTTCATTCTGTAAGAGGGAGGATCCATCCTTGTTATATTCCTCTTATTATTTGGCTGTGTTGCTGAGAAGACCTGCTTTTTGTTGCTCTGTACTTTTTTCCAATTTTTGTGTGTTTTGATTTTTTTTATACATTATGGCATCCAGTCATGCAGACATTGATCCATTGGATCTGGAGGAGGACCAGATCGTGGAGCCTGTTAAAAAAAGGAAGGAGAGTGTTGTGTGGGCCTTTTTTAGGGTGCCAGAGGGCGAGAAGAAAGTAAATGCTCACAAAGTTACATGCACCATCTGCAAGCGGATTTTATCAAGGGGCTCAGAGAAGAAATACTCATGCGGGACATCCAGCATGAAGAAATACCTTGAAACTCTCCATCCTGTACACTTGGCCAGAGAAGAGAGGAGAAGACAACTCAATGAAGCGGCAGAGCAAGACCTGAATGTTCCTTCTACCTCTTCTCAACAAGTTACTCCAGCACCAAGGCCCTATATCGTTCTTGAACTCTTTGAAGTGGCCATAGTCTACAAAAAGTGTGATCCCTAACTGTGCATCGCGGAGCAGTGCATGGACGTTGTTACGAGTGCCATCAAAGCACATAAATGTTAATTTTTTTTATAATGTGCTCAAAAATGTCCTTTTCTTTGCTTTTTGTTAAACAGCTCGTTTGTTGTTTTCAATTTTCTTTTGTTTAAAAAAAATAAAAAACACAAAAAAATACAAAAATACAAAAAAAATTAAAAATTGTTTTAAAAAAAACAACAGTTCTTACGGAACCACATCTATTGGTTAAAAAAAGAAAAATTACCTGAGTGATTGCATGAGAGCAAGGATACTGTGTGGGTGATTGGAGGAGTGCAAGGGTACTGCGTGGTGATTTTATGAATGTTTGGGTAGTGGCGGAGTGATTAGATGGGTGCATAGGTACTGGCTGGGTGATTGAAGGAGTTCATGGGTACTGCATGGGTGATTGGAGCAGTGTATGAGTAGTGTCTGTGTTATTGCATGAGTGGATGAGTTGTGCCTGGGTGATTGGAGGAGTGCACTAGCAATCCCTGGGTGATTTTGTAAGTGCATGAATATTGCTTGGGTGATTTTGTAAATGCATGGGCAATGGCTGTGAGATTGCATGACTATAGAAGTAATCTATGGGTGATTGTAAGAGTGCATGGGTAATGTCTGAGTGTTTGCATGAGTTTATCGTTAATGTCTGGATAATTGCATGAGTGCATGGGTAGTGCTTGGGTGATTCGAGGAGTGCAACAGTAGTGCTTGGTGATTTTAGAAGTGCTTGGGTAGTGGCGGAGTGATTGGATGAGTGCATGGGTACTGGCTGGGTGATTGGAGGAGTGCATGGGTACTGCATGAGTGTTTGGAGCAGTGTATGAGTAGAGTCTGTGTTATTGCATGAGTGGATGAGTTGTACCTGGGTGATTGGAGGAGTGCATGGGTGG